>JAGSMX010000026.1:392500-1653345 GCA_029286785.1 Meandrusa payeni
CATGGCTGTATGGACTAAAGTCTTTTTGCCTTTCCTATTAGGGAGAAATTAATATCATCATCAAATAGGCCGACTTTGACATCTACTTAGTGAATTCTCTTGCGTTTACGTATTTAATCGTAAATTTCATAACGTTCAAATTATAACATACAACATCAATCTGGTTGACACATGTTTTGACACTCCGAGCAATAATTGTATACATGTTTATATGGTTCAATTTAAAGTTACAGCCTTTATGTATGTCCCACTGCTGGGCACAGGCCTTCTGATTGATTGATTGTTTTTGTTTATACGTTAAACTGCTGTAAAAAGCGGGCTTCGTGACGGACAAGGATCTAAACTATATGGAAGTACGTGTGGTTACTGCTGAGACAATTCCGCGCGATGCTCACTGTTGATATGTCTAAAACAATAGAAACAAACACAATATATACATAGGGTTAGTTGTTTAAAAGACAGACAAACTAAAGTCTAATGTTATTTTTGTTAAGGAATGAACATAAAATATAAACAAAAGGAGAGTTAACAAGAGATAGTAGGGATTTGAAGTCTATGGGGCGCGGGATATCATTAGGAAGGAGGTCGTAGAGGGAAGAAGATAGTAAGGGGCAATTGAAAAAAGGCCTTCTGTATAAAGAGAGTATAAGGGCATAGTCCGCCACGCACACCTAGTGCGGATTGGTAGACTTTAGATGTCTTAGAAAAAATTACTAAGACCAGTAGGTTTCCTCACGATGTTTTTCCTTCACCGAGCGCGTGGTAAATCAGCATATAAAATTGCTACAACAAATTTATTGGTGCCGGGCACCGGGGATCGAACTCGGGTTGCTAGCGTACTATGCAACTTGAGGCGACCGCCCGGACACTGAGCTACCACGGCTCTATCATGTTTTTTAATAATAATAATTTTATAATAATAAACGTTTATTTGTTTTTCAATTCAATTATTATTCAAATATTTTACGGGCTGTACAAGATCATGACACAATATAAATGCAACATTAGCATGTCGGTGACGGGAACCCGTAAGATTTTAACTTAACAGAAAGTACTAAAGATGTTTTCACTTCAAAAATGGGTAGGTAGAGATTTATCTGATAATCCTACAGCAAGGGACTTGATTAGTTTGGCCGCGACTGTATTGTCTTTCGATTACAATATGGGTATTTTCAAGAGTAGATTGAATAGGCATTTACTAAGCTAGTGCGTATTACCATCCAGGACTACGTCTACTTAACATCATGTGGGATCGTAGTCAAGCACTTGCTTATAAAGTATTAAAAAAAACGGATTAGCCGAGAGACTTTAGTTATTTCAACGGACAGGTGGCAGAGCTCTTCACTAAGCCTGAAACTGTCAAGTCCTGGCATTCCTTTTTCTCTTCCTTCTCCCGGTAATTTGATTAATATGAGGAGTCAGAGAACAAGAAACATTCTCCTCTTCCTTTGCCACCATAAAGTGAAGAATTAGTTCTGCCCAAGGTCATGTATAACAGTGAATGAATGGTGACTTCAGAAAAACGGTGACTTTGTCTGCGACATCTGCCACGCGCGCTGGTCGGAGGCGAGGTTACTCCGGGCGCACTTGGTCACCGCCCACGAGAGGAAGTACATCTGCAGGCTCTGTAAACATGTCTCGCGCTCCTGGTGGGTACAACCTGATAGAGAAAGGTCTGCGATACGTAAGGTCGTAGGTTAGAATCCATTCGACTGTTGCACCAGCTTCTAGGAGTCCTCGGGTTTACTGGGCGACAATCGTGTCGTCCGCCAAAGTGGACCCGAGAAGAAGGCGACATCGGCAAGCCCGTGCCACCTTGCACTGCGAGGGCACAGAGGGTAGGAGTAACCCCCCCGAGATGCTCTCCTAAGAGCCCAGTTCAGAGGGCCTCCGGTGCGTTCCTCTGGAGATCCCGGAGCACCATGCCCCGAGTAAGGGCCGTCGGGGAGGTTTTAGTGGGTAAAAACCCCACATAACCGCCGCCTTCCCCTAGAAGGCGGGGTATCTTGTTGGTGATTTCCTCTCTGAGAACAAAAAAGCTTCTAGAACAAAGGTTGACATAGCTCTTAAAATCAGCAAGTTGAAGTGGCAGTGGGCCGGCCACATCCGCCAAGTGTTTAACAGTGCCTAAGTTACTCCTTATTACATCAGCTATCTTTTAGCGTCAACAGTTGCCTTTTCCCAAGGTCCACTTCAGGTGACGATAAAGGCCCCCACCTTTCTCGCCCCGTGAACCCGAGGCCCCTTTTAGTCGCCTTTTACGACAGGCAGGGGATACTGTAGCCTAAGGATTACAGGGCGGATTGACGTGAATCTGACATGACCTGACTAGACTCAGAGCCCAAGTATGTTCCCAAACGTGGCCATCTCTGGGTCCTTATAACCTTTTAACCATATTTCCCGCAGCCACAGAGCGAAGGAGCACGCCAAGTGGCACGCCGGCTTCACCTTTGTCTGCAAGATATGCGGCGCCACTTTTGCGTGAGTACCGTCACTTTGGAATTAAGTAATAACACTTCTTGTAACACTAAACAACTTGTAAAACTTTTACGGACGTTTAACTTGACGAGTATATGGTGAATGCGTTACGAAAAGTGTGAGAGGGTAGTATCCTAATTAAATAAATAAAAAACAAAATTACTCAGAGCGTCCATTCGCGACCCTTGGAGGTTGCGAACAATCCTTGCGCGATAAGGATATTTTATGGGAAAGCCCCACCCCTATAGGATAGAATTAGGATCATTGCTGGAGTTTCTTCGGCCACTTCTCCCAGTGCCAACGCTTCCTGAACTAGCATATAAGTTAGTTTAGCTTAGATTGTCCCATTTAGACATCGACATAGACATTTATTTATTGGCATCACAATACAAAAACAACTTACAGACAGAATATAACACACATTAAAAAAGAATGAAAAATAGACAAAACACAGTTAAAGTTACACGGACAAATAATACAAAACATATGATGCCAATATCGGACACCGTCTCAGCATATGCTGACGCAAGGATGCGACAGCGCTGATTTTCAGCGGTGCCCGGGACTACCTAAAGACGTGCGCGCGCAATACTACTTTTATATGGAATTTATACAGACAGTAAGAGTATAATAAATATGATACATGAATAAAACAGTTAAGAGATTAAAATATATTTTGTATAATAAAATAATAGATGAAAAAAAAATCATAAATAAATATATTATTAAGTCAAATAATAAAATAAAATAAATAATATGATAATTAAACGTATAAAGTTTATATTATATAATGAAATATTGAAAATATTGGAAACAACAAGCCACCGATATCGCGGGGATATTATCTTTTTGTAACTTTAGACTTTATCAATAAAATAGCTACCGACTAAGTCGTGATTCGGCCCTCTCGGGCGCCCTCGGATCAGAATGCTTACGGTTACTTTACGGCGGATAGTAACCGTAAGCAGGTTACCCCTCGCCTGGGGGACCCTTGTGTCGAGTTACTATCGATAGAGGTTCAGGCTAAGCGACCTAAGAGCTATGCCACCTCTCAATCCGGTGAAGCAGTCAAGACCAGCCTCTCTGGCCAACAACAAAACACATTGTCGATAGCACTCCGTGTAGTATGTATTTAGTGTTTTAGTAAAATGGTTGCTGCTCGAGTACTATTGGGTGTAGAAAGCTGATTTTGACTAGGTCCTCATGAGAGGGTCTTTCCCAAGGTACGAGGTATATTACATCTAGATCAGCTAAAGAAGTTTTCCTTCAGTCGTGTGTCTTCACACTCGCTATTCACAATTTCCTCATGCCGCAGCAAATCCACCAGCCACTTGACCCACATCCGGCTGCAGCATCCGTCTGACCACTGCTGCGAGATCTGCGGCGAGTCCTTCATCGGGGAGTACGGCCTGAGGATGCACAAGAGACGCGCGCATAAGGACAACGAGGTGTTTCTCCTTTTAATAAGAGAAAGAGAATGGAGCATTCGTCTCCACCTGAACTTAAGTGATCCGCTCACAACCACGTACTAATGTGGATGCGATGCCAAGCATTATGTTAAGTTAAAGTTAAAGTTACAGGCTTTATACATTTCCCACTGTTGGGCGCAGGCCTTCTCTGTAAAGAGAGTATAAGGGCATAGTCCGCCGCGCACACCTAGTGTAGATTGTCAGACTTCACATGCAGTAGAAAAATTTTCTAAGGCATGTAGGTTTCCTCACGATGTTTTCCTTCACCGCCGAGCGCGTGGTTAATCAGCACATAAAATTGCAACAACAAATTTATTGGTGCTGGCACCGGGGATCGAACTCGGGTTGCTAGCGTACTACGCAACTTGAGCCAACCGCACGGACACTGAGCTACCACGGCTCGCAGCATTATGTAGTTGGACTCATTCCACGGTCACCAGGTAAAACGCAGTTGTATAATTTGAAGCAAGTACTTGACTTGCTTGCGACTTGGAGCCGTGGTAGCTTAATGTCCGGGCGGTTGGCTCAAGTTGCCCAGTACGCCCAGCCCTGTAGTTCTGGGCTCGTAGAATAACACTACTACGTATTTATATATATAACATATATGTCCCACTGCTGGGCGCAGGCCTTCTATGTAAAGAGAGTATAAGGGCATAGTCCACCACGCACACCTAGTGTATTGGCAGACTTCACGTCTTAGAAAAATATTCTAAGACATGTAGGTTTCCTCACGATGTTTTCCTTCACCGCCGAGCGCGTGGTAAATCAGCACATAAAATTGCTACAGCAAATTTATTGGTGCCGGGTATAGAACTCGGGTTGCTAGCGTACTGTGCAACTTTTTGTTGATGGGGGGAAATCTTCAAGAAGATACTGTGCTTTCTGGGGGGAACGCGGGGTTATGTGGGGTCTTACCCACTAAAACCCCTCCCCCCCCTCCGTGGCCCTTGCTCGGGTCATGTCGAGGGGCTCCGCGATCTCCAGAGGAACGCACCGGAGCCCCTCTACTCTGTGCTCGGGAAGCATGTCTCGGGTCCACTTTGGCGGACGACAAAGGCCCCCACCTTTGTCGTTCAGTGAACTCGAGGTTTTAGTCGCCTATTACGACAGGCAGGGGATACCGTAGTCTTAATCAACGAGCCTAGGACTACGGGGCTGGAGCCAGTGGGCCTGTAATTACCTTGACACTAAAGGCGTTGTTTTCAAAATCAGGAGACGAAGGTGGTGGCGTACTGCGACAGCTGCTCCGCTCAGTTCTTCAACATGGACGCTCTGAAGGTGCATTTTGGGAATCGTGGTGTCTGTAACTCTGATGTGAAGTAAGTTACGCATACATTTATATGTAATAATCCTCGAGCGTTACCGCTATTTTATGGGCAGACCCCACTCTTTAGATGTTAGGAGCGTTGCTGGAGTTTCTTCGGCCACTTCTTCTCCCAGCGCCAACGCTTCCCGAAGTGGCACTCAAAGTTAGTTTAGCTTTTGAATGTCTCTTAGATTATCCGTGAAATAACAACCGATCGAGTCGTGGTTCGGAATGCTTACCCGTAACACAGTAACCGTCCAAGCCGAGGTTACCCCTCACCGGGGTGACCCTTGTGTCGAGTTACTAGCGATAGAGGTTCAGCTATGACACCTCTCAATCCGGTGAAGCAGTAAAGCTCAGCTTCCCTGCCCAATCTGTGTAGTTTATCAAAAAAAAATGGTCTAGTTGGCGGCAAATATAGCGCTGCGCACGTGTACAGTCGCATACGCAATTATACATTTCTAAAAATTATTAATAAAGTGTTTATGTTTGTAATTTTTTATAAACAAATAAATTAATAAAATAAAAACAAATTTATAACAGTCAATAAAAACCAACTCAAACTTAACTAATTTAAAATTTAGAACGCGTCTGTACACGGGGAGCGAGCGGGGTGTGGTGTCGGGCGCGGGGCGGAGTACCACAGGAGACAATAAGCCGCCCGCGCCCCCTTCACTCTCCTGTGACACCTTTAATTTCGACGATATTTATTTAATTTTTAAAATTTAAACCGAACTTTGTTTTCTGTGTGACTGTACTTTTCCAATCCTTTTAACATTTTATTGTTATTAATGACTTGCATGCAATTAAGTACACGCACCCATTTTCTTCAGTTATCTTTGAAATAAGTACCTTGTTCTAGAAATCGGCAGAACTTATAATCATCATCAAGTGAACTCTGAACTTCGTAAATAAAAGAGAGCATTCGTGGGGCAATAAATGCATTCTTGATCGATTCTTTCACGCGCGTAAATAAGTACACGCACCCATTTTCTTCAGTTATCTTTGAAATAAGTACCTTGTTCTAGAAATCGGCAGAACTTATAATCATCATCAAGTGAACTCTGAACTTCGTAATATTTCGTAAATAAAAGAGAGCCTTGTGCGGAAATAAAAAAGAGCGTTCCTACAAAAATAAAAGAGAGCGTTTTTGTGCAACTTAAAGAAAGCGGTCATACGAATATAAAAGACATCGTATAAAATTAAGTATTCGTTGGTAAATAAAAGAGAGCATTCGTGGGGGCAATAAATACATTCTTGATCGATTCCTTTCACGCGCGTACATAAGTACACGCACCCATTTTCTTCAGTTATCTTTGAAATAAGTTCCGTGTTCTAGAAATCGGCAGAACTTATAATCATCATCAAGTGAACTCTGAACTTCGTAATATTTCGTAAATAAAAGAGAGCGTTGTGTGGAAATAAAAAGAGCATTCCTACAAAAATAAAAGAGAGCGTGTGTTTGTGCAACTTAAAGAAAGCGGTCATACGAATATAAAAGACATCGTATAAAATTAAGTATTCGTTGGTAAATAAAAAGAGAGCATTCGTGGGGCAATAAATACATTCTTGATCGATTCCTTTCACGCGCGTAAGTACACGCACCCATTTTCTTCAGTTATCTTTGAAATAAGTTCCGTGTTCTAGAAATCGGCAGAACTTATAATCATCATCAAGTGAACTCTGAACTTCGTAATATTTCGTAAATAAAAGAGAGCGTTGTGTGGAAATAAAAAGAGCGTTCCTACAAAAATAAAAGAGAGCGTGTGTTTGTGCAACTTAAAGAAAGCGGTCATACGAATATAAAAGACATCGTATAAAATTAAGTATTCGTTGGTAAATAAAAGAGAGCATTCGTGGGGCAATAAATACATTCTTGATGGATTCCTTTCACGCGCGTACATAAGTACACGCACCCATTTTCTTCAGTTATCTTTGAAATAAGTTCCGTGTTCTAGAAATCGGCAGAACTTATAATCATCATCAAGTGAACTCTGAACTTCGTAAATAAAAGAGAGTCTTGTGCGGAAATAAAAAGAGCGTTCTACAAAAATAAAAGAGAGCGTTTTGTGCAACTTAAAGAAAGCGGTCATACGAATATAAAAAGACATCGTATAAAATTAAGTATTCGTTGGTAAATAAAAGAGAGCATGGGGCAATAAATACATTCTTGATCGATTCCTTTCACGAGCGTACATAAGTACACGCACCCATTTTCTTCAGTATCTTTGAAATAAGTTCCGTGTTCTAGAAATCGGCAGAACTTATAATCATCATCAAGTGAACTCTGAACTTCGTAATATTTCGTAAATAAAAGAGAGCGTTGTGCGGAAATAAAAAAGAGCGTTCCTACAAAAATAAAAGAGAGCGTTTTGTGCAACTAAAAGAAAGCCGTCATACGGAAATAAAAGACAGCGTATAAAATTAAGTATTCGTTGGTAAATAAAAGAGAGCATTCGTGGGGCAATAAATACATTCTTGATCGATTCCTTTCACGCGCGTACATAAGTACACGCACCCATTTTCTTCAGTATCTTTGAAATAAGTTCCGTGTTCTAGAAATCGGCAGAACTTATAATCATCATCAAGTGAACTCTGAACTTCGTAATATTTCGTAAATAAAAGAGAGCGTTGTGCGGAAATAAAAAAGAGCGTTCCTACAAAAATAAAAGAGAGCGTTTTGTGCAACTAAAAGAAAGCGGTCATACGAATATAAAAGACATCGTATAAAATTAAGTATTCGTTGGTAAATAAAAGAGAGCATTCGTGGGGCAATAAATATATTCTTGATCGATTCCTTTCACGCGCGTACATAAGTACACGCACCCATTTTCTTCAGTATCTTTGAAATAAGTTCCTTGTTCTAGAAATCGGCAGAACTTATAATCATCATCAAGTGAACTCTGAACTTCGTAAATAAAAGAGAGTCTTGTGCGGAAATAAAAAAGAGCGTTCCTACAAAAATAAAAGAGAGCGTTTTGAGCAACTAAAAGAAAGCGGTCATACGGAAATAAAAGACAGCGTATAAAATTAAGTATTCGTTGGTAAATAAAAGAGAGCATTCGTGGGGCAATAAATACATTCTTGATCGATTCCTTTCACGCGCGTACATAAGTACACGCACCCATTTTCTTCAGTATCTTTGAAATAAGTTCCTTGTTCTAGAAATCGGCAGAACTTATAATCATCATCAAGTGAACTCTGAACTTCGTAATATTTCGTAAATAAAAGAGAGCCTTGTGCGGAAAAAAAAAGAGCGTTCCTACAAAAATAAAAGAGAGCGTTTTGTGCAACTAAAAGAAAGCCGTCATACGGAAATAAAAGACAGCGTATAAAATTAAGTATTCGTTGGTAAATAAAAGAGAGCATTCGTGGGGCAATAAATACATTCATGATCGATTCTTTAAAAGACGGTTAAAAAAAATTATGATATGATATTTTTATAGACCGTGTCCATATTGCGGCGTGGGGATTGTATCTGATGAGGCGATGAAGGAACATTTGAAGAGCCACCACAAAGAGAATGTTCCCTGCCAGGAGGTAAGCGTGACAAAGCAGTATTGTTATTTCAAAGTAAATATGTTAAATCGTCGTCAATAGATGGCGCTTGTATCGCATTAGATTAGGTTAGTCGTCTTTAGAACACCAGGCCATGTAGGTGGGGCAGCTGGTGGAGAGTTCCCCCCAACCGATTGGGGGGTAGCCTCGTGAGCATGGCTATCAGGGTGAAGGACTACACTCAAGGAGTTTTTAGTCGGTAGGGGAACTAATAGAATAGGAACTAATGTTCGGTGAGAAGTGGACAGAGAAAGCGTCTCTGCTTACCCCAGTGTTAAAGGAGCGTGAGAGCTTAGTATCATATTAATTGTTATGACAAGAAATTGCACACTGGTGGTGGAAGGTGGATGTGGAAATAAGATTAATCATCAGACATCACTGTATACAGGAGTCCCATAATTCAACGTCCAACGATAAGTGTGTGACAGGTGACTTGGTATGACAGCCTTGACAAAAAATAAAAAAATGTGCATTTTACTGAAAACTGTGAATTCATTTCGAGAAGTTAGTTAGTTAGTCAACAAAATAAATGACATGGATTTTGTTCATTATTTTGGTCGACGTTGTTTATGGGACATCCTGTATTTTGCCATTGACGAGAAGTCATTCCAGAGCGTTCCTCTGTCTACGGCGCTAGGGTATAATGGCGTGATAGGTTTTTAAATGAACGTTGTACAGTGTACGCGCACGTTCGCCACGACGAACTCGCTAGCGACGCACTACCAGCGCGTGCACCTGGGGCTGAAGATGAAGCAGAACAAGCCGACACTGAAGCGCGCCTACCAGACCGTCGTCTGCGAGATCTGCGGCAAGAAGTGCATGGTGACACATCTTCTCCTCGTTACGTCCTATTAACACATCGAAGTTATTATTTCTGGATGATTGTGATGCACACACCCACGCATCCACATACACTAGTCACCTACCACCACTAAATCCCCCCTACACACTCACCCACTCACAAACATATCTCCACGCAACCACGCGCGCTCTCTCTCACATTCACACACATATCACCACCCACGAGCGTTCGCACACACCCGCGCGCACACTCCGCAAACAAACACTCCTACTCCCACTAACCCTCCCACACTCACATTTCCCCACCCTCAAACCCACCCATACATAGACGCATACACGGTGGGTATGTGCTCACCCACATTTATCCTCGCACCCGCTCTCCCACACACACGCGCAATCCCGTAAAACTAATTGTGTCAAAATGAATGTTCAGTGACAATTGTCGATTTTTGTTAATCTGCGTGTTCAATTGACTTATTGTGGTTTTCCAATACCGTACCACTGATAGTACATTATTTGTTGGTGTTTGTCATGCCGTTTCAATCAATTAATAATCTTTTTTTCAATATCAGATAGTCATAAAATAATCAAAAAAATCAAATAAAAAAAATGAAAGTTTTTGGTACAGTGACAATTGAATTGTAATACGTTGGTTTCATAGTGAAATGTCATTGGGAAATTGACAATTATTGTCAAAATGAATGTTCAGTGACATCACAATTGTCGATTTTTGTTAATCTGCGTGTTCAATTGACTTATTATGGTTTTCCAATACCGTACCACCGATAGTACAATATTTGTTGCTACTTGTCAAGACATTTCAATCAATTAATAATCTTTTTTTCAATATCAGATAGTCATAAAATAATCAAAAAATCAAATAAAAAAAATGAAGTTTTTGGTACAGTGACAATTGAATTGTAATACGTTGGTTTCATAGTGAAATGTCATTGGGAAATTGACAATTATTGTCAAAATGAACAAATTGGCAGAGTTCTTTAATCTAATCTTAATTCTTCTGTAATTCTTTTTTAATGATTTTTTTTTTGCTTCCTTTAATTGTATTTTGTTTCTTTTCTTTTCTTTTCTTTCTAAACGTGTGCTATAGTTTGTATGTATGTATATTATGATGCCAATAAATAAATTGTCCTTTTCCACTCATTGTATACAGGGTGTTTGGAGATCGCTTCCGAAAACGAAGACAGACTATAGTACTAATGACACCTTTGATGATGGGACACAAATCGATCCTGGTTAAAGAATGGTTAACAAAACAGCAATGAAGACAACAGAAACACGGGGCGCGGAGGGACGGCTGTTTTAGACTTTGTGTTTTATCAAAATGGGTTTATTTAGCTTTTTTTTATTTATTGACGGGGGGGGGGGGAGGATCTTCAACATGATACCCCGCTTTCAGGGAGGAAAGCAGCAGTTATGTGAGGCTTTTACCACTAAAACCGTCCAGGTGGCCGTTCCTCGGTGCATGGTGAACTCCCCTCTCCTGTACTGTGCTCTTGGAGAGCACGTCCTGTGCTCTCGCAGCGACATGGGCCACCCGGTGTCGCCTTCTTCCCGGGTCCACCTTGGGTTCAACCCTTTGTCGTCACAGTTCCACCCTTTGCCGTCCACAAAGGCCCCACCCTTATCGCCCAGTGAACCCAAGGCCCCTTTTAGTCGCCTTCTACGGTAGGCTTATTCTTGAGAGCCCAGAACTACAGGGCTGGTAGTTTCATTTAGCTATACTCAAAATTTGATATTTTTTTATCGGATTTTTCCGTCCCATCATCAAAGGTGTCATTAGTACTATCGTCTGTCTTCGTTTTCGGAAGCATTCTCCTAACATCCTGTATATTTCAAGACCAAGGCGACCTTGACGTGCCACCAGAGGATCCATACCGGCGAGAGGCCGTTCCAGTGTCCCAACTGTCCCAAGAACTTCAGCGTGCTGCAGCGGCTTCAGGTGAGAACATTGGAAACTTAAAAGTTATGTACAAAATGTGAATTTTGTTTAGCGTTATATAGTACTAGAGTACCCAGCCCACTTCACCGTTCACCAAACAATAAACTGACATCGTAAAATATTTAATTTAACTCTCACAATATATTAAATTATTCATTTCTCTCCGTATTCATTCTCTTCTCGAGCAGGTGAAGATCATCACCTACACCCATGTACATATCAGTAAATACAATATCATTCTTATCATTTATACAGAAACATATCGGGCTCAAGTTAATGTCAGAAATACAAGTACGACGTATGGCTTGTTTGACAGTTCAAAAAGAGTATCGATCGTCACCAAACTTTGCAAGATTACTCGCCAGGTCAATGTGAAGATTCCTTGGAAGTTTCATTGAAATCGGTCCAGCCGTTTCGGAGCCTATATGGAACATACCCACACACTTTCTCTTTTATATATAGTTAAAGTTAAATTTACAGCCTTTATATATATGTCCCACTGTTGGGCGCAGGCCTTCTCTATAAAGAGAGTATATCATATCTAATAGAAGCGTTCCATTGTACAGTGTTAGTAATTTAAAGTACTTGCAATCATCTTGGTAAGAAGTACGCACTCTGTGCATGTAAGTTCCTCACGATGTTTTCCTTCACCGCCGAGTGGTGAATCAGCACATAAAATTGCAACAATTTTGTTGGTACCGTCACCGGGGATCGAACTCGGGTTGCTAGCGTACTATGCAACTCGAGCCGACTGCCCGGACACTGAGCTACCATATAACTAGTGGTACCTGTACATGATCCAAGAAGTCCATCATACAGTGAGTATGTGTCGATAGATCCACGTGCGAACACACACCGGCGAGTGCCCGTACAAGTGCACGCACTGCCCCAAAGCATTCAAACACAAGGCAGCCCTCAACAGACACGACCGGGTGAGTGGGTTTTGTTTAACTCTAACCGACTTCAATAAGGAGCTTCTCCTTTTTGACGTGACAACGTCTTATAAATTGATAACGGGTGGTATTCACGTCAAAATGTAGCGATATATCGATATTACATTAAATATCGATATATCGCTTCATCTAATATCGATATATTTTATCTGATTTATTTTCTTTTATTTGTGGTTGACAAGTTGAATAAAATAAAACCCTTACTTGCGCTGCCATCACGAAGAGTGTAGTGTAGTATGTTACTACACTCCTACTCTTCACGATGGCAGGACTCGTTGTATAAATTTTATAATCTATGCATGTAGTCTGTACTGCTAGCAGAATCAAATCAAATAGTCTGGACTGGTATCCGAAGCGAGAACCTCTCAGCTACACGCCGAGTACTCTATTAGTACAAAACTTTTCTAATATTTAATATTAAGCGCTAATTAATTATAAACAAATTTCCATATATGAAAAATATCGATATATTTGTACAATATATCGAGTTGTATCGATACAACCTCACGATATATTATATCGAAAAATAAATCTATATATTTTTTTTCATCTTTTACTTGGTCAGACCATCGTGTTGGAGTCCGGCCTCTTATTCTCTTGCCTTTTGTATTGCCAACGATGATCAGCTTTTCGAGGTTGCCATCCCCTCTACGTATTATGAGTATATGCCCAAAATATGACAGTACGCACTGTAGACATGTAGTGACAGTCTGGTTTTTATGGCGAGTTGGGAGAGAATAGATACATTTGTGCGCTTGGCAGTCCACGGTATTCGTAGCATTCGCCCCCAGCACCACGTCTTGAATTCGTCTATTTTTTTTTATGACGAACTACACAGATTGGCCAGAGAGGCTGCTTTACCGGATTGAGAGGAGGCACAGCTCTTAGGTCGCTTAGCCTGAACCTCTATTGCTAGTAACTCAACACAAGGGTCCCCCCGGTGAGGGGTAACCTCTGCTTGGACGGTTACTATGTTACGCGTAAGTATTCCGATCCGAGGGCGCCCGAGAGGGTCGAACCACGACTCGGTCGGTTGTTATTTCACGGATAATCTAAGGGACATTCAAAAGCTAAACTAACTTTGAGTGCCACTTCGGGAAGCGTTGATCGAATTCGTCTATTCTCTGTCTTTCTCTTGCTCGAATTGTCCATGTCTCGACTCCATACAGAAAGATTAGGAATGTTAATACTCTAACTAATCAAGCCTTTGTTCTGTAGCTTATTCCTCACGTTTGCAAAGTATTTGGAAAAGTCGAGGAATTGCTGTGGTTAGTTCGTCCAAAAAGAAAAACCAAGTGTTATGAAGTATGCTCGTAAATATTCTTGGCATTAGTTGCCAAGTTCCCTATCCGCTCTCTAGCATGTCTATTGACCGTGTCCAGGTGCACACGGGGGCAAAGCCCTACGTGTGCGCGCACTGCGGCAAGAGCTTCTCGCAGTCCAACTCCATGAAGCTGCACGTGAAGACGGTACACCTGAAGCTGCCGGCGCCGTACCGCGCGAGGAAGACCAAAATTGAAACTGCCGAATAAAATTCTTAAAAACTTAAATATGATGTTTTTTTATTATTCAACCCCCTCCTCCCCTCCCCATAATACTTTTCAGAATGCGAGGAGCTTTTCTATTCCTTTGTCGTTACGACATATATATATATATATATATTTATATATAACGTTGACTCCATCAAACGCCGACAGACGGCGCTAGTGTTCCGTATCTTCCCCAAATGCCGCAATGTCGCTAGTGTTGCATTGATAGCGCTAGTATCGCGACGGTTATATATATATATATATATATATAAGTATATGAGTCAACGTTTTACCATACGGTCGAGCGAAGTGACACACTTCTACGGTGGCAGTCGGATAGAGCGGTTGAACCATCGCGCGTAATGTGTCATCTGAAAATCATCATGGACGCCAGTGACATCGGTGACTCATTTTCATCACACACATGTGTTTTAATGTGTGTTATATTCTGTCTGTGATGTGTTTTTGAATTGTGATGCCAATAAATAAATGTCTATGTCTATATATTGTTAGGTTCAAAAATGGAAAAAGCTTTTAAAATACAACTTTAATACAAAAGACACTTTTATGAGATATATTTACATTACTCAAGTTTTAACACAAAATGGCGGCTGTCTACACACAGGACAAGTAAGTAACAGTGCAAGGTAAAATAATTAAATGGCTCACGACACCGCCGTGTATAGAGAGATCTAACCGTCACGATTGCTGACAAGCGAATGTGTCCGGTGACGGATCACCGTTCCTAACGTATCGGAATTCGTTTGTTGCCATGTTGCTTAAAATATATTTAAAAGAGAAAGTTTGTGTGTATATTCCATATAGGCTCCGAAACGGCTGGACCGATATCAATGAAACTTTCAGGGAATCATCACATTGACCTGACAAGCAATCCTGTAAAGTTTGGCGACGATCGGAGCACTCTATTGGAACTATCAAACAAGCCATACGGCATACTTTTATTTCTGACATTAACTTGAGCCCGATACGTTTTTGTATAAATGATAAGAATGATATTGTATTTACTGATATGTACATGGGTGTAGGTAATGATCTTCACCCGCTCGAGAAGAGAATGAATACGGAGAGAAATGAATAATTTAATATATTGTGAGAGTTAAATTAAATATTTAATGATGTAAGTTTATTGTTTAAAGAAAAATCTAGCCCGGCGAAGCGGGCTGGGTACGGTAGTCGTAAATATTAACAATGACATTGGCGGCGAGGTCTACTTCCAAAACTAGGAATACTTTAATATGGTGTTTGCCTTAAAAATTATATAAAAATGTCTTTTTTGCCAAAGACACAATAGTTTGAATAGGTTGGTATTTCCGGTGTGTTTTATAGATTTAGTTTACAACCTGGATGACCTTTGCTTATGGGTATTTTTCTTTGTAAATCATGATTTTTGATAATTAGACACTCGTGAGCAAAAACAAAAGGTCGGTTAGGAAAGTTTGAATGTCTCATAAGATAACGACGCTAACTGAAATAAATTGTGCATGATAGACAATTAAATATCCTTAAATTAAATTAAATAATTTTATTAATTTATTTATATTTCATTAAAAAACACAGTAAAACGAAAAATGACTTCTAATAGATAACGACCACTATGTTGCCGATGAACGTTCATTTTGTACACAATTGGTATAGAATAGAATAAAAGTTACAGACATATAAGTACAGAGAAACAAAACAAACGCATAAAAGAGAGAAAAAGAAGAGAACAGAAACAAAAATTATAAAAAAAAGTAATGAATTTTTTTTTGTTCACGGGGAGGAAATCTTCAACAAAATACCCCGTCTTCTGGGGGGAAGGAGGATGTGGGGTTTTTACCCACTAAAACCCCCCCGGCGGCTCCGGGATCTCCAGAGAAACGCACCGGAACCCCTCTGCACTGTGCCCTTAGGAGAGTACGTCTTGGAGGGGGAGGGGGCAGCGTATTGTTATCGAATCCCATAATACTAACTTTCAGATTTTCTCCCCCCATCCCCTAAGCCGATACCCGGACACTTGCTTAGTAGCAATAATACACATAAATATTTATACATATATATATATATTACACATTAAAATGACAATTATAAACACAAAAATAAATAACAAACGATTTAATAACAATATTTATTTTTTTTGCAAATGTATTTAAAATTCTTGTTGACCATTCCAAATAAGTTCAGGCTTGTTAGAACGTACGTTACGTACTTAGTACGTTTAGCATTGTATAGAATAGTGTACATCTTGGTTTTCCAAAATACGTATTTTTATCACGATTTTTTAATGTATTTTTTGAATATATATTTTTTTACTGTTTTGCAAAAAACAATCTTGCCACGATAAGGGTTAGCAAAAAAACATCCTTCTAGGACGCTCTCTACCGTACCCAACACACACTTTAAAAAAACCGGATAACGAAAACTCAATGGCACAGCTTTTTTTTTCAATAAAGCGCAACCACAGACTTGTGAAAGGAATGTGATTTAGTATAAGAATATTGAATTATATAGAGCTAGATAGAAAGAAATGTAGCAAGTAAATATGAGGAAAGAATTTCCTTCACCGGATTGAGAGGTGGCATAGCTCTTAGGTTGCTTCAGCCCTGTAGTTCTGGGCTCTCAAGAATAAGACTACGGTATCCCCTGCCTGTCGTACAAGGCGACGAAAAGGGGCCTCGGGTTCACTAGGCGACAAGGGTGTGGGGACCTGAGTCGTCCACCAAAGTGGACCCGGGAAGAAGGCGACATCGGCTGGCCCGTGTCGCCTTGCGCTGCGAGGGCGCAGGGGAAGGGAGTAACCTCCCGGGACGTGCTCTCCTTGAGCACAGTGCAGAGGGGCTCCGGTGCGTTCCACGTTGAGATCCCAGAGCCCCTCGTCATGCACCGAGGAAAGGGCCACCGGGGTGGTTTTAGTGGGTAAGAACCCCACATAACCGCCGCCTTCCCCGCAGAAGGCGGGGTATCTTTCTGAAGATTTCCTCCCGTAATAAAAAAAGGTCTTAGGTCGCTTAGCCTGAACCTCTATTGCTAGTAACTCGACACAAGGGTCTCGGTCAGGGGTAACCTCGGCTTGGACGGTTACTATGTTACGCGTAAGCATTCCGATCCGAGGGCGCCCGAGAGGGCCGAACCACGACTGGGTAAGTGGCTATTTCAAGGAAGAGGAGAAATGTTGTTTGTAATAGATAAATTGTAAGATTACAATAAGAACAGATAAAAAACAGCCACAACCTATCCAGGGGGGGAGAGTAAGTATAAGACCTTTGTCCGTGCTCTTTTCAAATATACTTTAATTGGTTACTTTGTTTTTTTTTTTAATAAGAGTACTACCACTACAGTTACTACATTTTCTTATTATAATGCCTTATTTTTGAAGGTGGTGTTGGAGAATGCTTTGGTTCACGCGTCGAAAACGCCCCGTTGCATTGTTATAAGTTTCTCCGCGGCCGCATGAGAAACAGGGACGCTGTTTCTCATGGCCATTTTTAGGTTGTACTCTATTATTTTCTCTTTTGATACGGCCGTTGACCTCTTCCAGTCTTCCTGTGGCGTCGTCGTAGTCATCTGTGTAATAGACATAGACTGTGTGTCGGGATATCGCCACTACAGCATGTTGAACGCTGTCGTGCAGTTGTAGTTTTCTCGTCACTGTTTTGATGACCGCCACTGATCCGTACGTGAGGCCTTGGGCCTCGTGCACGGTAAGGATGCGCGAGCCTGTCCCCGATCCGTATCCCTGGTTGGAAAGGGATTCCTTTTCCATCTGGGCGTATACCAGGAATAATGTTGGTGTTATATTCACGCCTGTGTAATTAATGGTACAGCTTCGAACCTCAGCAAGATCATCCGAAAGGCAAAAGCGCGAGATGACGTTACGGTAGTGTTGTGAAAGGCGGAGTGTTGTAACACCGCAACCTACATATCGGCGTCTAGGTCGCGCCGGCCGTGAGCTGTGAGGCTAACGTGTTTCGTCTAGTGATGTGCAGTCACTTTATCGATAACATATAGAAATGGAAACTTGTTTAACCGCGTTCACAACTTTTTGGTTGAGGAAAATAAAATTACGGGTTCACTCACGGTTCAATTGTTGCTCGGACATGTGAAAACTATATTGACGTTGTTGGAATTTGAATATGTAATGGCAGGCAACAATTGTCATATGGTTCATTATACATGATTATATTTCTAAACAAGTGCTTGACTACGATCCCACCTGATGTTAAGTGGAAATACAGTCCTGGATGGTAAGACGCACGAGCTTAGTAAATGTCTACTCACTCTTCTTTTGAAAATACCCACATTGTCACAATCGGAAGGAAAGACAGACGCGGGCAAACTATTCCAGTCCTTTGCTGTACGAACAATGAAAGACGAAGCAATGCGCTTCGTTCGGGTCAACGGGCATGAGGGAATTAGATCATATAGTTCCTGAGCACACTCTCCAAAATGCAATTTGTAAAAACCGAAAGGCTAGCCACCTTTACGTTCATTTTTAACGTTGATTTGATGTATGTGTTTAGAAATACACGAAATAATACAATTAAGTTCTAATTTATAGAATAAATATGTTCTTTTAGTTTTTCAAAATTGTAATTTCATTTTTAAAGTTATCGATATTACAAATGCAACACTATATAACATTACGATAACTCTTCGATATCGAAAGCAACAGTTCGATAAAGTGCGCTTAGCATTAAGCTCGGGTAGCTTCCAACCGTTTACGTGTGTTAAGTAATGTATTCTAAATGTTTATTTAACATAAACACAAGTAGGTTCGATTAGGTAAGTCCACTTTTTTTGAAGATTTTATATCCCGGTAACAGTAATTTACTGTATGTTAATTTTAAAAAAATGTGTGACGAAAGGTCAAAAACTTTTGCCTATTTTCTTTTTTTAAGAGAATCGTTTTTCGCGCTCTTTTTCATGTCATCATAGAACAGCTGACAGATAAAGTAAATTTTATGTTTTGTTTATTTAAAAGTATTATATTTATTAAAATTGACAATATTCCTTTGACCGTAATTACCTAATTCGTAATATTGTATAATTTGCAATGTTCAGTACTTTTGTAATAAATGTTCCAATGTTTTTTTTATTTGTTCATTGAAATGCGTTGACCACTATTTCACAGTTTTAATTTTTTCTTCCATTACTGTCAATGCATTTTTATTTACTTCCTTCTATTTTATTATATTTTGTTTTTATATTTATAGCATCTAGTGTGATCATTATTTTTTTATTTTAAATATTGTACAATTTGCAACATTTATTCCTTTTTTTTTAATAAATGTTCCATTTTTTATAATTTGTTATATATGCGTTGACTACTTGGCTTTTGACCTGCGGATCTTGGAATTTTTTGGGGTCACATTTAATTGCTCCAAAGGGTACAGACTAAAGAAATCTCCCCCGATCTCTATTTCACAGTTTGAATTAATGACTTTTTCCTAATCTCTTCCATTTATATATTTAAAAGAGAATGTGTGTTTGTTTGACCTGTATAGGCTCGGCTTTACCGATTTCAATGAAACTTTCACGGAATCTTCAGATTGACCTGGTGAGTAATCGTGTAAAGTTTGGTGACAATCGGAGCACTCCTCTTTTTGAACTGTCAAACAAGCCATACATTGTACTTTTGTTTCTGACATTAACTTGAGCCCGATATGTTTTTGTATAAATGATAGGAATGGTATTGTATTTACTGATATGTACATGGGTGTAGGTAATTATCTTCACCCCCTCGTGAAGAGAATGAGTACGGAGAGAAATGAATAATTTAATATATTGTGAGAGTTAAATTAAATATCTAATGATGTAAGTTTATTGTTTAGATAAAATAATGCAAAATCTATCCTTGCGAAGCGGGCTGGGTACGCTAGTTGTTTATGAACGAGAAGTTTAAACTTATTATTTTAAATTGAATTTGAATACTAATAAGAGTAACATCATTACGACACTTAGATAAACTCTATTTTTTTAGACCCCATTTGGGGTTCTGTGATCCTGTTGCTAAAATTATACAACAACCTTAGTCTTTTATTAAGTATTATCTTTATCTTTGAATGATAAATTGTATTTACCTAAATACAATGTAAATAGCCCATCCTTGTAAGTTACCTTAACGTTTCAATCGTAATATTACAAATTATAGATAGTCAAGTCAACTAAAAATCAACAAGTCGGCTTTTGTATTTATTCGTACGCACAATGTCAATTGAATCGTAGTTAATTGATTGTCATAGTGAATTCAGTGACAATTGTTAGCTGGCAACACATGACACCCAGCGATTGTTATGCATAATAACTACTTCCAATGATTTACCTGAACCTTATTGTATCTTTAATTCATAATTAATAATTTAGTTGATCGTCACATGAACTTGTCATTGTAAACAATAGTTTAACCTTATTAGTTCCTAATCTGACTTCTAATTAATTTTGTATAAAGATTGTGAGGACGCGCAGTTGTGACGGTATTCGTTATAAATAATTCTTTGTACAACGTTACGCTGTCTCAATAAAACGAGTGTATTAGTTGTTGGACTATTTTATTCTACGAGACGTACAAATTATAACACAATACAGACTTGAGGCACTGGTGTTAAGGTACTAAGATCACTAAGAAGCTCAGCCACTTCCGGCTATCCTTGTAAGGTCGTCGATCCAACTGGATGGGCGCCTTACAGTTCCGATCTCCGATCCGACGTATGCGTGGTCCATTCGACTTCCCTCCCCCATCTGCCGTTACTATACAGATGTGTCCGGCGCATGCCACTTCAACTTGCTGACTGTAAGAGCTATGTCGACTACCTTTGTTCTCCGTCGTATGTCTTCGTTTCCTTTTCTATATTTTAGAGAATGCCTCCTCTTGCTATTGCTTGTGGCTCCAGAAGAGACACCAGAAGAGTTTCAAACTATATACTATAATATATATGTAGCAGAATTATGTAAAGTGGAAGTACGTAATCATTTACTTCCCGTATGCTGGTTCGGCGCTAGTGTGTATAATTATTTTTGTGCACAGATAAAAAATGGACATGTGTGCGAGCGAGACATCTTGCGGAACTGTGGGAGAACAGAGACCGCCCGGCGTGAGACTTGTTGTTGTAAGTAATTTATAATCTGTTAAATTTTTTTATTTTTTATTTAATACATTTTACAAATAAAATTTACACAATAAAGCGCATCCCAAAAACCTATCCCAGGTTTGTCTGGATGCTCAGCATTCAGTCCTCGTCCATTTTTACAGTAATAGTGATTTAAAAGACCGCAACACCTCGTCACGAGCCGTTGCGAGCATTCTTTGCAAACGAACGCACACAACCATCGTAAGTGAAGACGCCTCAATGCGTGTGAGCGTCCGATACAGGCTGTTCTTAATATATATATATATTTTTTTACACATGTTATAAAAAATATTTTTTTAAAACAGTATAAATAGTAATATTATAGAGTTATATTTATGAAGCATTGATATTTCTGATCAACATTTGATGGTAACAAATTAATCTTTATATCAAAATAAATACTTTTATCGCATTTGGTATATTAAGTAAGGGGTACGGAAAATGACATGCTGTCTAATCGCGGGTAATATCGCGGAGAGCAGCTTGTATCTTTATTAAAGGAAAGTTTAAATTAAAAGTATATTTACGATCATAAACAAAAACCGACATTAAATCAAACGTTAAACGCTATTGAGCGCGTTATCAAATTATCGCAGGAATATTACGAAACAGAATTAATCAGAACCTAACCAAACTCTCATCGAACTTTTTTTTGTTAACGGGGAGGAAATCTTCAAAAAGATACCCTGCCTTCTGGAGGAAAGGCGGCGGTTATGTGGGATTTTATCCATTAAAACCTCCCCGGTGGCCCTTCCTCGCTGAGGTGAGGGACTCCGGGATCTCCGTTCCGCACCGGAGACCCTCTGCACTGCTCAAGGAGAGTACATCCCGGGGGGGAGATTACCCCCTATTATGCTTTCGCAGTGCAAGGCGACACGGGCCAGCCGATGTCGCCTTCTTCCCGACGACATAGGTCCCCACCCTTGTCGCCCAGTGAGCCCGATGCCCTTTTAGTCGCCTTCTCACATCAAACTACTCTAATGTATTTTTTTTTTTTTTTATAATTTCTAAGCAAGTGCTTGACTACGATCCCACCTGATGTTAAGTGGAAATGCAGTCCTGGATGGTAAGGCGCACTAGCTTAGTAAATGCCTATTCACTCTACTCTTGAAAATACCCACATTGTAATCGGAAGGAAAGACAGACGCGGGCAAACTATTCCAGTCCTTTGCTGTACGAAGAATGAAAGACGAAGCAAATCGCTTCGTTCGGGTTTGAGGATGTTCACAACAAAAGGATGAAATCCCGCAGTGCGTCTAGAAGTCCGATGGTGGAAAGGGATGGGGAATTAGATCATGTAGTTCCTGAGCACACTCTCCAAAATGCAATCTGTAGAAAACCGAAAGGCTAGCTACCTTACGCCTGTGCTCAAGACTGAGCAGATTGGTTTCAGCTGCGTCACCAAATAGCCTCTTAGCCCGCCTCTCCACCGAATCCAAAGCTGCGAGATGGCATTTAGCTGCGCCTGCCCAAATGTGACAGCAGTATTCTACACGACCGGACTTGAGCTTTATAAAGTGTTAAAAGCTGTCCCGCAGAGAAGTACGGTTGCACTTTGACCAAGATCCCAAGTTTTTGCAGCTATCTTAGCCTTAGACTCGATGAATCGTCCGTAGTTTAGGGTCGGTGAGATTTCAATACCCAATAACTGAAGACGATCAGTGAATTCCACAGATAGATCCTGGAAAGTAGGAGCCAAGGTGTACTGGCTCCTTTAGCGGAAAAGAAACACGCCTGTGTTTTGGCGGCGTTGAATCTCACAAGATTGGCATCGCCCCAAGTGGAGACTTCCTGTAGTTTGAGATTCATTCGCTCTACCATGGCTCTCCTTTGGGACTGTACCTGATCCTTTGTGGCGTTAGCACCCAATTGGTAACTCTCTACAACTGTGCTGTCGTCTGCATACCCAAAGATACCGGGTTTGAGCAGATCGTTTATATGCAGCAGAAACAGAGTTGCAGAGAACAGACCCTGAGGAACTCCGGCATTTATGGCCATTATCTCAGACGAGCGGCCGTCTATGACTACACGTAGAGACCGTTCCTTCAGGAAGTCAGCTGTCCAGGTGACCAAGCCAGGATAGATGCCATACATTGGAAGTTTGTTGATGAGGCTAGCGTGCCAGACCCTGTCAAAGGCCTTCGATACATCGAGCGAAACAGTACGTGCTTCACCGTTGTTCTCGAGAGCCTGGCCAAAGAGATGAGTGGCGTGTACCAAGAGATCTCCAGTTGACCGGTTTCGGCGAAACCCGTACTGTCGGTCGCTAAGGATGTCATTATTTTCTAGGTATGCCACAAGGCGTGCATTCAATATACGTTTCATTATCTTACAAATAATGGAGGTAATCGATATAGGTCGATAATTGACAGGGTCGGCTCGGCTACCTTTCTTGGGCACAGGTTGCACGTTTGCAAGCTTCCAAGACTTAGGCACAATTCCAGTCTTTAGGGAGAGACGGTACAGACGTGTTAGCACAGGAGACAACTCGGGCGCACATGACCTCAGAACTATCGCTGGAATGCCATCAGGCCCATCCTTTCCAATAAAAAATGAATCATCTAAATGGGTTGGCGTGATTTTGAGTTATTCGTCCATTTGTCGCGCACATACATGATGTGAATTTAACACATAAATGGTTTTCTCATAGATGCCATTGTCAGAATTGCATCATCTTTCAAACATAAAAAAGAATCATCAAAATCAATTTACCCATTCGAAAGTTATGAGGTAAAAAACTAGAGATCAGAGAACCTACTCCTATTTTTAAAGTCAGTTGAAAAAAGCCTCTTTCAATAAACTGGTTTATCGGGGGTCTTAAACAGCATATCGCTATCTCGCTATTTCAGACAGGAAATGGACAGATTGAAGCCCGCATATACAATTGAGAGTGAAACAGACAAGGAAGAGGTACCTGCAACTAGAAACACAGCAACATCAAGTAACACGCTCGCTACCAGCCATCCCTACGTAACAAGATCGGGCCGCGTCGTAAAGAAGAGCGGACGCTTCGCTTGAGGGGGAGTGATATCGGGGGTCTTAAACAGCATAGGTTCATTTAGAATTGAACATTTTTAACATACAATATCGACGCTGGAAAGCAAAAACGTAGTAAATGACATATATGGTCATTTTATTTTATTACGTCGTTGGAATCAGAAAAAAAAGACGCGTCGAATGATATATGACTTGTAACAATTAGACGAAAAATAGCGAAAATAGGATTTTCAACAATGACACTTCTCTTTTGTTTTTTTGTACCGTGGTACATTACTTTATCAGCAAAAAATAGTAAATATTGTGTCCAAAAACAACAGCTCTAGGTTCACAAACACGAAAGTTATAATTTTTTTTTTAAAAAGTTGAAATGTTTTTCGGCTCTGGTGAACAATTTCATTTTTGTGGGTTACTACGTTTTTCTTTTCAGCGTCGATATGTTGGCTCCTTGGTGAAAGTATATCGATAATCTCTAGAATTGAATGAATACGTTGAATTTTCAGTTAAACCTTCCCGAAGACGAAGGCGAGGGTCTTGGCTTCAGGCTGACGAAGACATTATGGGATCCATATCCGTGGGTAAGAGACACTTTGCTAGATCTCAAAATAACAGAGCATCTTGTGGCGACCGTCAGAAGTTGCTAGTAATTATTTATTTGTTTAAAGGGAGACCAACAGAGACCTCTTACAATCAAAGCGTCAATTCGCGACCGTCGGAGGTTGCGAACAATCATTGCGCGTTATAGATAATATATTTTATATATATAAAAATCCCCACCCCTTGGATAGGATTAGGAGCGTTGCTGGAGTTTCTTCGGCCACTTCCTCTCCCAGCGACAACGCTTCCCGAAGTGTCATTCAAGTTAGTTTAGCTTAGATTGCCTCAAATTCAGCTCAAGTTCAGCCCTGTACTTCTGGGCTTTCAAGAATAAGATAACGGTATCCCTGCCTGTCGTAGAAGGCGACTAAAATAGGCCTCGGCTTCACACTCTCTTCACACTCGGCTTCACACACACAACAAAACAAAAAAGATTGTCTCAAATAATTTTTATTAATAAAATTGCAACCGTCCGAGTCGTGGTTAGGCCCTCTCGGGCGCTCTCGGAATGGAATGTTTATGTAACATAGTAACCGTCTAAGTCGAGTTTACCCCCACCTGGGGACCCTTGTGTCGAATTACTAGCTAATAGCGGTTCCTTTAAGACGTGGTTTCAACCGACATCAAGAAAAGGTGGTTCTCACTTCGTCTGTTTTCTTTCGACTTAGTTTCTGACTAGATAATTCGGAAATAGAAAGATGTCATTTTTACTGGTAAATATACTTATTGATTTCAATAATAATGAAGTTTGGTACAGGTCCGAGTGGTGACAGTTGGGACACGGGCTGATCTTGCCGGCCTGAGAGCTGGCGACTGCTTGCTACAGGCGGACGGCAAGGATCTGTTGGGGTTGCCGGTAATTAAATTTTAAGTTAAAAGTTAAAGTCCTTTATTTATTTATATGCTGATTTTCACATACGTAAGTGTGGCCTTTTTTTTGTTCACGCGGTGGAATCTTTTTATAGACCATCCTCCGGTACCCTGGGTGGGCCCGGAGGGATATGTGGGACTCTGCCTGGGCAGCCTCTACCCACTAAACCTTCCGCGAATGCCATGAGCCGTTGTGAGCGGGGTGCCCTGGATCTGTCAGCGACAGGACACCCCAACGACCGGCCGGTCCCGGCAAAGACCGGACTTCATCCTCAGAGGGGGACTTCTCCGGCACTCAGAGAAGTCCCGACGACGCCGAAGCACACTGGGGCCGCTCGTCAGCTTCCTTCTTAGTCATTCCGTCCAAGACCTGTCGCTCGAGACCATCGCAAGAGCGAGGCTCGGAAGCGACAGGTCTACACCCCACGCAAGTGTGGCCTAAGTTAAGCCTGGACATAGTCAAAATACGCTCTATAAATTTCTAATCTTTGTAAAAAAGTGTTTTAAATTTTTGACATAAATAACTTTTTATTTTCTTCAATAGGTAGGCCAAGTAGCCGGCCTGATCAGAGGAGACGGTACTGGCGGTGGAGTGACTCTCCTCGTGTGGAACTGCGGCGTCGATCCTAACGATGACCCTGAGGTATGCCTGAATGATATTTGTGACAACAATGGATCGTCTTTCGCAATGCGAAATATTTTCTTAGCGGACAATAAACACATCTATATTTATAAAAGAGAATGTGTGTGTGTTTGATCCGTATAGATTCCGAAACGGCTTGACCGACTACAATGAAACTTTCAGGGAATCTTCAGATTGATCTGGCGAGTAATCCTGTAAAGTTTGGTGACGATCGGAGCACTCCTCTTTTTGAACTGTCCAATACAGCTTTTATTTACTATGATGATATTCTATTGTTTTATAACACAAATTTGTATTGACACATGCGTTGTGTATATTTATGTCATTATGAACCATATTGAAGTACAATGAAGTATATTGAAGATAATAATTAAGGATTTTGAAGTATTCAAGGTAAGTTATAGCGCCTCGAATGTATCCGTTTACTAATGCTACTATGTACATGGGTGTAGGTAATGATCTTCCTAGTCTTAGATATCATGTCCAAAAAGAATTCTGTCAAAATCTTCACCCGCTCGAGAGGCGAATAGTAGAGAATGAATACGAAGAGAAATGAACAATTTAATATATTGTGAGAGTTAAATTAAATATTAAAAGATGTAAGTTTATTGTTTAAATAAAATAAAGCAAAATCTAGCTCGGTGAAGCGGGCTGGGTACGCTAGTATACTATATAACTTATGAAATACTAGCAGACCCGGCCACGCGTTGCCGTGGTAAAGCTTAACGATTTGAATAATACCAGTTGCTGTGGAGCTGTGGGGGAGGTTCCCGGGGCGAGAAGTCCAGGCGAGCGCTGGCTGGAGTGATCAAGGCGCTCTCATGCTGTGTTTGCGCAGCCACCGCGACCAAGGCGTTGACTTGTGCCCGCTCTCATCTTTATTGTGAAGGTATGAGTGCATGCCGTTGTCTTAGAGTTGTACAATAAAATATCGATATACAGGGTGTTAGGAGAGCGCTTCTGAAAACGAAAACAGCAATGAACACACAAATTTAATAAACACAGCTGACGCTCGGGTCAATGAACGCCTGGGCGCGGAAGGATGGCGACTATTCCTTAGATTATCCGTGAAATAGCTACCGACCGAGTTGTGGTTCGGCCCTCTCGGGCGCCCTCGGATTGGAATGCTTACGCGTAACATAGTAACCGTCCAAGCCGAGGTTACCCCTCACCGGGGGGACCCTTGTGTCGAGTTACTAGCGATAGAGGTTCAGCTATGGCACCTCTCAATCCGGTGAAGCAGTCAAGGCCAGATTCTCTGGCCAATCTGTGTAGTTCGTCATAAAAAAAAAGAAAGATGGCGGCGTTAAAGAAGCGGCAAGAATCCACCGCGCTGCGCCATTTGTAATTGAATTTATGTTTCATGGCGGTTTTTTAGTAATTTATTTTTATAAATACATTTTTTTATTACTTAATTTTAATTTAAAATTTACTTTAATTTTAATTTAAAATTTAGTTTAATTTTAATTTAAAATTTACTTTAATGTTACTTTTTGTTTTTTTTTTTTAGTTATAATTTATAATTGTCCTTGCCAGTAAATTGCATGCAGTCTGCACATATAACTGCGATGTCATTAACTTTACAACTTTTGACTGTTTTTATATATTGTATGTTAAAAATGTTCATTGTGTTGGTTTTCAATAAATAAATAAAAAAATTAGCTATTATATTATGATGCTATAGCTATTAGCTTAATAGCTTATTACTAATATGATGGAGAGTAAATAATGGTAATAAAACGTTGATTTTTTTTAATCAGGATTGATTTTTCTTCCGTCCCAAGGTGACATTAGTACTATCGTCTCTCATCGTTTTCGGAAGCGGCCTCCTAACATCCTGTATATCCTATCTAAATCTTAAAAAATCGATATATATTGATTTATGGTTGCACCGGGAATATTGGTGTTCTAAATATTTTTTACCCTAATCTGCTTGATTCATCTTTCATTATTCGATAGATACTAGTCAGGAGAAATTATTTTAAATAATATGAGAACAACCAATAAAAGTGTTAACACATAAATATTTGTGGGTCTGAAAATGTATCGTTAAACCTTTAGATATATGGAATTTACATAAACGTCTAAGCCGAAGGTTTGGTCGAGCTATTGGACTGTTAACAAATGTAGGTTTGTTTTAAATTATCGATAAAATATCGTTTTTAATTAATTTTATGAAAATTTTAAAGAACGACCTTAAGTTCCAATACGACCTGTTTCTTTTGTGGTCTCCTTTTTGAAGTTTATTAAAAAAAAACCTATTTGTAATGCATTATTGTGGAGCTATTAAATCTATATATATATATAAAGGAGAAAGTGTGTGGGTTTGTTCCATATAGGCTTCGAAACGGCTGGACCGATTTCAATGAAACTTTCAGGGAATCTTCAGATTGACCTGACAAGTAATCCTGTAAAGTTCGGTGACGGGAGCACTCTTCTTTCTGAACTGTCAAACAAGCGATACATTAACTTGAGCCTGATAGGTTTTTGTATAAACGATAAGAATGGTATTTTATTTACTGATATGTACATGGGTGTACGTAATGATCTTCACCCGCTCGAGAAGAGAACGAGTAATTTAATATATTGTGAGAGTTAAATTAAATATTTAATGATGTAAGTTTATTGTTTAAATAAAATAAAGCATAATTTAGCCAGGCGAAGCGGACTGGGTACGCTATTTCCAAATAAATGTTTGATTAAACCATATATTGCAGCTTGTTGGAGTCGGTTGGAGCGTTGTGCGTTATGCAGAGAAAACTTGCCTTCTAAAGACTCTCCTTATTCAAGAAATTTGATTGCAGAGCAGGTAATTAGTTACACTTAAGACTTGTCTGTATGGCATGTAAAGTAACTTAAGCGTCATTAGCCTATAGGTTTAGGAGCTGACTGCGTCACAGGATTTAGAGGTGGCATAGGTCTTAAGTCGCCTGAACCTCTATCACTTGTAACTCGACACAAGGGTCCCCTGGTGACGGGTAACTTCGGCTTGGACGGTTATTTCACGGATAATCTACGGGTCATAGCTAAACTAACTTTTCGTGCCGGGAAGCATTGAAGCGGGGAGAAGTGGCGGAAGAAATTCCAGTGACGCTCATGACATAAAAGGCCTAAGGATGAGGTCATAAAATAACGGTAACGCAATAAGATTATTCAACTTTTTTTTGGACGAACTAACATGGTCAGAGAGGATGGCCTTTACTGCTTCACCGGATTGAGAAGTGGCATAGCTCTTAGGTCGCCTGAATCTCTATCGCTAGTAACTCGACACAAGGGTCCCCAGTGAGGGGTAACCTCGGCTTGGACGGTTACTATTTTTGGTTATTCAGACGGTCGCGAATGGACGCTTTGTAGATTTGTAAAGATCTAGCCTGTGCAATGGTAATGGGCGACAGGGCTCGTATCAGTCTAATCGTGGGTTTGATAACTACCTTTTTTTACTTCTCGAACGTTCTTTAAAAATGAAAGACACCATTGTTCCCAGGTATTCGAAGCAATCGCAACAGAATACGAAATCAAGGATACAGTGAGAAGACCATCTAAATGTGCCTCCGCTTACACATCCCCCGAGAGATCACCTAACATATCACCAACTACACACAGAAGAGGGCAGTATCAGCTCTCAATGATGAACAGGGCCAAACGGAGCGTGCAGTCCGAGAAGTTCCCATCCGATCCAAACATACATCGCTCGCTAATCCACAATAAGCCAACACAGTCATCAATTCCTACTAAAACAGTAGAAAATGTGCACGTTTGCAACATTGGAAATGTCAACTGTAACTGTCACTCGCACAGATTAAATACAGATGGCAATCAGCAAGGAAGTGTGCCACAGATCTTGGTGGAGGACACGGAAATGGATAATAATAATTGTTCCAACAATTGTCATAATATGATTCAACATAAGTTAGTGGCCAAGTTGCGACAAGCGTGCTCGATGGCGGATTTGCAGAACGCGACCTATTCTACTTGTTCTCTGTCGAAATCATTGAATAATGTTAACATAGGAAATCAATGGTATGTGACCCTTATCTCATCGGCAGTTGCCATTTTATTTCTACTTGAGTGACAAGCTCCCGTTCCTGACCGGCAAAACAAACCGCGTGTGGTATAGTCCCGCTCGTAATTATGCTATAACTTACCATAATTAAGATTAAAAAAATTACCTTATTTGCACAAGTGCCATAAAAAATTATAAAAAAAACAGTTTTACTCTATAATGAGTACCCTAGGGAAGTAGCAACGAAAATTATTTGCCACATATATGAACATTTCAAATTGTTATACACGCATTTTTTACTCCCGGAGCGGGATTTTGCCACATGGGTATTGTATGTAGTATTTACTATGGCTACTTCGTGCTGAATAGATTCTAGCAGATAAACAAGTAACGTAACCAAACAATAGCAATTTAAATTCTAAGCCTGATAGCATTCTGGGTGGAAGGTTTTCTCAAGTCACTACCAAGTCATACAGGAAATCTTCAAATTCTAAACGTCTTAATTTCAGAAGCAAAATGTTTTCTATTATTAACACGGGTAGCTGCGCATGTGTACAATCGCGCACGTAATTATTAATTGCCACAAATTACGAATACAGTGTATTTTTGTTTGTAATTTTTATATTTCACTATTTAAAATACAAAATAATGAAATAAAAATAAAATATTAGTCAATAAAAATTAAAATTATTAGAAAACGTCAATATAAAATTTAGAAAGCGACTGTACACCAGGAACGAGCGGGTTGTGGTATCGGTGCGCGGGGCAGAGTATAGGAGAGACAATAAGCCGCCCGCGCCTTCTTCACTCCTCTGTGACACCTTATTTTCGACTTCTGCGCATTAACGGTTGGGGCTAGAGTTATTTGGCGCCAACTACAACACCTAATTCATTTAGCTTATTTTCTTTGTAACGTTTTAAATTATTCTTATTGAACATCAGAATTGAGTTAATTGTCTCCCTGGAATCAGCCTAAAAAGTGAACCTGAACAAATGTATTTAAAAAGTTTCAATTAAAAGAATGTGACATTTACTCGTTTTTAGTTGCAGTAATGGCGGCCATAGCAACTCCTTGGACAATATTAAATCCAACTGCATCACAGCTTGTGGTAAGAAATACGTCAAAATATATCAAGTAATATATTGTAACAATAATGATAATGGCAATTAATATATTATTTAATGGCCCGTGCATTTAAATAGACTTGTGATGTGTCAATTCTCACGCGAAATCAATCACTAACTCGTATATCGGAGACAAAATGTGCACTATAGTTTCTGTCCACCGTAATTGTAATAATAGATGTGATCTTATTTTTTATGTTTTATTTTCAGATCCACCAGTTTACGTTTTGGCCGCTCCTCAACCACTTTACCTGCTGGCTTGTGATCATATAAAAAATTGACATTTCAAGTGCCATTTCTAAGAAAAAAAATATTTTTAAGTTTTAAGTGCCATGTATAGTCATTTTATTAACTTTCTTGTGTTATTTTTTCTCATAGATTAATATAATCTGTGGCACATAATTTAAATCACTTAGTATTACAATTGTACACTCGATATTATGTCTATCTCATCAGACTTTCTCCGTCTAGATATCGAACCATAATTTTTTCTTAGTTTCTAAGGAATTACTCATCGCCTGTCATTCAACTCGTACCTCAATCTACCATTTATTTATTACCATCTACCACTGTATATTTAACTGTACTTACTGTTATTTTTAAAAAATATGGTGAAAGTTGTATTTTTTTACCACACATACAATAATCAATATAAACAAATATCTAGTTACATAGTAACCGTCCACGCCGAGGTTACCCCTCACCGGGGGGACCCTTGTGTCGAGTTACTAGCAATAGAGGTTCAGGCTAAGCGACCTAAGAGCTATGCCCACCTCTCAATCCGGTGAAGCAGTCAAGGCCAGCCTCTCTGGCCAATCTGTGTAGTTCGTCATAAAAAAATATCTAATTTTACTGCAAAATGAAAAATATTTATATCATCATCATAATCATCATAGTAAATGTGAAAAATGTCTTTTATTTATTAATATAATTTATGTATTTTTATCGGATACAAGTTTATTTATTATTATTTTTTTTTTTTAAAAAGATAGCTAGCAATATTTCTTTTTTTTCCTGAAATATTACTAACAATCTTGTTCACCATTCCAACTAAGCTTAAGCTTGTGCTAGGAGATGGTTCACGGCAATAGTCGAATGGTGGATTCGAACCCACGACCTTACGATTCTCAGGCCGTACCCTAAACCATTAGGCTATTGACGCTTCGAATGCAAATATTTCCTTGCGTACGTACAGATTAACAATAATTTAAAGACGCCTATGTCAGTACAGGCAACGTAACGTAGGTAAAAACCAAAATATGGTATAGAAATAAAGTAACTTTCCGCATTATTTTTGATTAATGAAGTTGAATTAACGTAGGTGATAAAAATGGATATTTATTCGTTTCAATATAGTATAGCATGTATACGCTTTCCTTCAATTCGCGCCAACGCATGCTTTTTTGGCGGTAAACATTCTTCATCACGAAAGACAGATTTGTATTATCAAAAAGTTTGTAATGACCTTGTCTATTTAATTGTTTAAAAAACAATTAATATTGTACATTTACTGTAATGTTCAATTGTAATAATATAATTAATGAATATATATGCCAAATTTGATCTTCATTATTGGACTTAAGTAAACATCAACTTGTTACAGATAGAATTAAGGGACATGAATCGAATGGAACAGTTCATTTCGTGATGCCAAAATATGTCCTTCGGGCAGTTAACAGGTTTTAGTAAATGGTGCCTAATAAAATTGGGTATAGCAAACATGACACAAATATAATATCGTTAAAATGCGGATATTAAGGCATACGCTAGCTGTGACTCTGAATGACAGGTTGAAAAATTGCGTGATTAGGAATTAGGGGGAAGAGTGGTCTAAAACAGGATGCTGTGAATTAAAAAATTGGTGGTTCGGAGATAGATGGGATAAATAATAATCATTATTTGTTCCGTCATCGATATCCGGAATCCATATTGAGTTTAGCCTTCCGTTTTCCTTGTGTTTCCGGTCAAGCAAGTCCCTCTCTTATGCTAGTGGCGCCCTCTATGTTACTTCCGCTGATGTGTTTTACCGGCGCCTCAGGGCTCGAGTCGTATTATTAAGTCATTATAGCGTCGTTTTTCCTAGTGTTCAGACGTCTTAGCGACTAAGTATAATTCATAGAATTAACATTGTCTTATTTATTATCTTAAGTTTTCTAAGACACCCTCTCATTTGTTAAAGTGAAAATTTATTTTAAAAAGAAAAGCGCACAACGCGTTTGTAGTGTTCAAAGTTTTTCAAGAAACGCAGCTGTAAATCGTCTTCTTCGTCTACAAGTTTGGACAGCATAAAAACCCAAAGACCGTACAGTAAGTGGGCGCGTCGGATAAGACACATGCCATATGTTTTTTGTCGCAACAAATAGCATTTTCAGTGTATTAAATTCGCAATAACAAGTAAATATTACACAACCTTCTTTTAATAGTAATATGACATAGACTTTGGTAACAAATAAATTTATATCCACCGCCAATTACTGCTTCAATAAATTCTCAATTTAAATTATCGACACGCTTTATCCGAAACAAAAAGATATTTAGTACCCTCGTTTCCTTAGAACTAAAGGGTAATGAGGAAATAATGCGTTTGTAATCTATACATATAAATACATAGTGTCCTTTTGTAATATTGAAGTGAACGCTTTTTACTTCATGCATATGAATCTATATACGGTACATATACCGAAATAACATGTTTACAATTTTTGTCTGTATGCCTGTTTGTTCCGGCTTATCTCTGGAACAATTATGAATGGATTTACTAGTAAATAGCTGATGTAATAAGAAGTGTCTTGGGCTGCTTTTATTTTAAAAAGAATAGCGCACAACCCGTTTGTAGTGTTAAAAGTTTTTCAAGAAACGCAGCTGTAAATCGTCTTCTTCGTCTACAAGTTTGGACAGCACAAAACCCAAAGACCGTACAGTAAGTGGGCGCGTCGGGTAAGACACATGCCATATGTTTTTTGTCGCAACAAATAGCATTTTCAGTGAATTAAATTCGCAATAACAAGTAAATATTACACAACCTTCTTTTATTAGTAATATGACATAGACTTTGGTAACAAATAAATTTATATCCACCGCCAATTACTGCTTCAATAAATTCTCAATTTAAATTATCGACACGCTTTATCCGGAACAAAAAGATATTTACCTCGTTTCCTTAGAACTAAAGGGTAATGAGGAAATAATGCGTTTGTAATCTATACATATAAATACATAAAGTGTCCTTTTGTAATATTGAAGTGAACGCTTTTTACTACATGCATATGAATCTATATACGGTACATTTACCGAAATAACATGTTTACAATTTTTGTCTGTATGTCTGTTTGTTCCGGCTAATCTCTGGAACGATTATGAATGGATTTACTAGTAAATAGCTGATGTAATAAGAAGTGTCTTGGGCTGCTTTTATTTTAAAAAGAATAGCGCACAACCCGTTTGTAGTGTTAAAAGTTTTTCAAGAAACGCAGCTGTAAATCGTCTTCTTCGTCTACAAGTTTGGACAGCACAAAACCTAAAGACCGTACAGTAAGTGGGCGCGTCCGGTAAGACACATGCCATATGTTTTTGTCGCAACAAATAGCATTTTCAGTGAATTAAATTCGCAATAACAAGTAAATATTACACAACCTTCTTTTATTAGTAATATGACATAGACTTTGGTAACAAATAAATTTATATCCACCGCCAATTACTGCTTCAATAAATTCTCAATTTAAATTATCGACACGCTTTATCCGAAACAAAAGATATTTATGTACCCTCGTTTCCTTAGAACTAAAGGGTAATGAAATAATGCGTTTGTAATCTTTATGTACATATAAATACATAGTGTCCTTTTGTAATATTGAAGTGAACGCTTTTTACTTCATGCATATGAATCTATATACGGTACATATACCGAAATAACATGTTTACAATTTTTGTCTGTATGCCTGTTTGTTCCGGCTAATCTCTGGAACAATTATGAATGGATTTACTAGTAAATAGCTGATGTAATAAGAAGTGTCTTGGGCTGCTTTTATTTTAAAAGCATTTTAAAACATTTTGGATCACGGTTAACATCGCTGGCCGCAGCTAGTATTGCTATAATTTTCAATCTTTTCAAAAGAACAATTAACGCCTTAATCTCTCAACAACGAGCTGAAAAAATTGAACGTTTATTTAATAATGACGATTTGTTACAAATAACATGTGGCAGAAGAGCAGATTTTATTAATTCCTATAGGGAGTCGCTTCTTAAAGGTATATTTAATACCCTGTGCGTCAGGCTATATAGTAAGTACCAGCCACCCCTTTGTCATGCACCGAGGAAAGGGCCACCGGGGAGGTTTTAGTGGGTAAAAACCCCACATAACCGCCGCCTTCCCCCCAGAAGGCGGGGTATCTTTTTTAAGATTTCCTCCCCGTTAACAAAAAAAAAAGGGTGTCCTAACAAGCAATAACAACGACAGACTTGTCAACATGATTATCGTCAGCCCAACTCAGTCCACTGCAGAAAATAAGCATTCACCAATGCCTTGAGTCTCATGACAGGTAAAAATTAATTATTAAAAATAAAAATATATTTAATTTCAAAGTTCACATAAAAACTCATCAAAGATACATTACGTATGTAACATACCTCAGAAAACTAGAAAGGTGTGGTTTTAATGTGTTTTAGTTGTCTTTTAATTATCTTTGTTTTACTGTACACCTTCGAAAAAGGAATAAATAATTAATAGTAAATAAATGCAATAAAATTTTGTAGTTGTAAGTACAGTAATATTAAAATTTAAATATATTACATTTAAACGTATTTCAATAAATAAACTTGTAAACAAACTACTGAATTGATTAATATTTGAGAGTTAAACTAATCGTTTGAAATTAAAATTACAAACAATTAATTTCTTCATTTAATAAATTTAATCGTGTAACCCAGTAAAGTATTTTAAAACATTTTGGATCACGGTTAACATCGCTGGCCGCAGCTAGTATTGCTATAATTTTCAATCTTTTCAAAAGAACAATTAACGCCTTAATCTCTCAACAACGAGCTGAAAAAATTGAACGTTTATTTAATAATGACGATTTGTTACAAATAACATGTGGCAGAAGAGCAGATTTTATTAATTCCTATAGGGAGTCGCTTCTTAAATATATCCACCCTATGCGTCAGGCTATATAGTAAGTACCAGCCACCCCTTTGTCATGCACCGAGGAAAGGGCCACCGGAAGGTTTTAGTGGGGGTTTTTACCCACTAACCGCCGCCTTCCCCCCAGAAGGCGGGGTATCTTTTTTAAGATTTCCTCCCCGTTAACAAAAAAAAAAAGGGTGTCCTAACAAGCAATAACAACGACAGACTTGTCAACATGATTATCGTCAGCCCAACTCAATCCACTGCAGAAAATAAGCATTCACCAATGCCTTGAGTCTCGTGACAGGTAAAAATTAATTATTAAAAATAAAAATATATTTAATTTCAAAGTTCACATAAAAACTCATCAAAGATACATTACGTATGTAACATACCTCAGAAAACTAGAAAGGTGTGGTTTTAATGTGTTTTAGTTGTCTTTTAATTATCTTTATTTTTACTGTACACCTTCGAAAAAGGAATAAATAATTAATAGTAAATAAATGCAATAAAATTTTGTAGTTGTAAGTACAGTAATATTAAAATTTAAATATATTACATTTAAACGTATTTCAACAAATAAACTTGTAGACAAACTACTGAATACAAAATCTGAGAGTTAAATCTGAAATTAAAATTACAAACAATTAATTTCTTCATTTAATAAATTTAATCGTTTAACCCAGTAAAGTATTTTAAAACATTTTGGATCACGGTTAACATCGCTGGCCGCAGCTAGTATTGCTATAATTTTCAATCTTTTCAAAAGAACAATTAACGCCTTAATCTCTCAACAACTAGCTGAAAAATTGAACGTTTATTTAATAATGACGATTTGTTACAAATAACATGTGGCAGAAGAGCAGATTTTATTAATTCCTATAGGAGTCGCTTCTTAAATATACCCAACCTATGCGTCAGGCTATATAGTAAGTACCAGCCACCCCTTTGTATTAAAATTTAAATTATTTTTTTCATTCCATTAAACTAGAAACCTTTATATTTCATATATAAAAAAATTGAAATAGCCGCTCTTTTCATTCCACCCAGCCACGGGTATGTTTTAAATATTTGCTTTCTCAAATGTTATAATCGTCAGGGTCATAATTTACAATAACACAATCAAGATTTAAGAATAATTTACGGTGTATGCAATTTAAGTTCCATGTCACGACGTTTTATAAAAGATTTTCTTTTTTAATGTTACGAAAATTTTATAAATTTTAAAATCGATAGTCAAAATCGATTCTATAAATCTAAGCGCGTCACTGCGCATTATACAACGTATGCGCTGAGTCCACAGATACTGTCATGGCGGTGCGTATTGCATAGAAAAATAAGATCATTTCATATCAGATGCCCGAGGTGATCAGTTAGTAATCTGTGCCTTTATTTGAACTTTAAAATGTTCTATTGCTCCTTTGTTAGCATACATTATATTATCTGTGAATGTGGTGATACATTTCCCACCGAGGAAGCATTAAAGGAGCATTTGGAGAAGGAGCACAATCACAAAATAGACATTGAGAAACATGAGGAATTCCGATGCGACACAGTAAGTTATATAGTGCAAATATGTATATGACGCTTTCATTAGTCTGTGCTGGGAGTGGTTTCTTTGATACCTGTGCAGTGAACTGCGCAGTGGATTAATAATAATAACCCAAATTATTTATTTGTCTGTTCAGTCAATTTGTCAGGCATTTCTATACGTATAGAATGTCAATTGTTTGTATGCATTTTTTTAAATTTCTTTTTAAAGATAATAGTTAATTGTTTAAACGATTTAATTAAACCACTGAACAAATCGTTTAATTTGTGTAGATAATTGTATAGTAATCGTTTAATTGTCTTCGGTAATTTTTCCTTGAATATGTCGGCACGGCTTTGAATACGATCATGACAAAATATGATTACACCATATTTACTATTTATGGGGGAGCGTTTAAAATAAAAAAAATAATTAAACTATATGTATAAACTACGCTACACAAATACCATAGTTACACAAAGAATTATTTTACTAAAGATGTGAATTTGTAAATATATGAAAGTAGATGAAATGACTAGAAGAATACCAGTTTCGTGGAAAATGTGTGAAACTATATGATCAGATAGGTGAAAAGTGTGGCTTGAAATATGTTTTTTTTTTATGACGAACAACATAGATTGGCCAGAGAAGCTGGCCTTGACTGCTTCACCGGATTGAGAGGTGGCATATCTCTTAGGTCGCTTAGCCTGAATCTTTATTGCTAGTAACTCGACTCAATGGTCCCCCCGGTGAGGGGTAAAATGTATTATCATAATGAAAATATAATATATGGATAAAATAGAGACATGAAATACAATATAACTAAAAATGAATGTAGACAATTGATTTTATGTGGGTATTTTCAAGAGTAGAGGGAATAGGCATTTACTAAGCTAGTGCGCCTTACCATCCAGGACTGCATTTCCACTTAACATCAGGTGGGATTATAGTCAAGCACTTGCTTAGAAATTATAAAAAAAAAAAGCCAAAATATTATGCCTTCATTAGCTATGGTTGAATGGATGTTGAGATAAAGGGATATGCTATATTAAAATATATAATATTGTAATAACCCCATTTGGGTTATGAGGGTAATTGTGGGGATGGTAAATTATCAATATTGCTATGAAGTGTGCAAGAGATATGTGTTACTCATGCTTGAATTGGCAAAAGGAGATAGGTTTTAGGTTTTAGAAACATTATTCTCACTATAGACATTACATGAGAACAATAAAATAACTAATATTATAAAAACAATAAGCTCGCTGTCATATGGAAGAACTCCTAATGCATTCATTTGCTTTGGGACGATTAGCTGTCGTTAAGGAATTTAACAAGTTGCTTTTTGAATGTGCTAAGTGTGTCTACCCTCTTGATGTGTGCTGGTATTTTGTTATACAGCTGTGCTGCTTCAAAACAAATTGATCTTTTACTGTAATTCATTCTAACTTTTGGTATTACAAGGAAACTAGCGTGTCGGTTGCTGCGTTTTTTAGTATTTTTAGTAAAAGAGATGTTGGTATTAATTGTTGTGTCTATAATTTTCCTAATGAGAATACATGTACTATATTTATATAATTGCTTAATATTCATTATTTTTGTCGATAGTCACATATATTGATAGAGATAGTTCAGCCTTTATATATATGTGTCCCACTGTTGAGCGTGTTAGAATCGGGAGCAGTTAATAATATACTTATTATCAGCATTATCGTTTTATTTAACTTTGATACTTTCATATTCATTGTAACACATACATCAGATATACTTTAGTAAATAAATAACATATTAACAACATCACCATAAATATAGGTATATCACCTTACTCATAGTACATGTATATTATATAAGACAAGGTAAATAACAGTAGTACTTAACTTATATACAGAGGCACTACCGTGAATAACACTAACAACACTTAAGCCGACGCCACCAAAGAACAACTCTAAGAGACTCTTTGAACTGTACCGTTGCTCTTATACTATGTGGAGTCAACAACACCACTTCTCACAATGCTTTACATATTTAATACTCTTTGGTTGTAATAGCACATACATTAATAACTAATTATTCGTATTTTAACACATATATACTATTTATGGGGGAGCGTTTAAAATAAAAAAATTAATTAAACTATATATATAAACTAAGCTACACAAATACGATAGTTACACAAAGAATTATTTTACTAAAGATATGAATTTGTAAATATATGAAAGTAGATGAAATGACTAGAAGAATACCAGTTTCGTGGAAAATGTGTGAAACTATATGATCAGATAGGTGAAAAGTGTGGCTTGAAATATATTATCTTTTTTTTTATCACGATCTACACAGATTGGCCAGAGAAGCTGGCCTTGAATGCTTCAACGGATTGAGAGGTGGCATAGCTATTAGGTCGCTTAGCCTGAACCTTTATTGCTAGTAACTCGACTCAATGGTCCCCCCGGTGAGGGGTAAAATGTATTATCATAATGAAAATATAATATATGGATAAAATAGAGACATGAAATACAATATAACTAAAAATGAATGTAGACAATTGATTTTATGTGGGTATTTTCAAGAGTAGAGTGAATAGGCATTTACTAAGCTAGTGCGCCTTACCATCCAGGACTGCATTTCCACTTAACATCAGGTGGGATCGTAGTCAAACACTTGCTTAGAAATTATAAAAAAAAAAAATGCCAAAATATTAAGCCTTCATTAGCTATGGTTGAATGGATGTTGAGATAAAGGGATATGCTATATTAAAATATATAATATTGTAATAACCCCATTTGGGTTATGAGGGTAATTGTGGGGATGGTAAATTATCAATATTGCTATGAAGTGTGCAAGAGATATGTGCTACTCATACTTGAATTGGCAAAAGGAGATAGGTTTTTAGGTTTTAGAAACATTATTCTCACTATAGACATTACATGAGAACAATAAAATAACTAATATTATAAAAACAATAAGTTAAGGAATTTAACAAGTTGCTTTTTGAATGTGCTAAGTGTGTCTACCCTCTTGATGTGTGCTGGTATTTTGTTATACAGCTGTGCTGCTTCAAAACAAATTGATCTTTTACTGTAATTCATTCTAACTTTTGGTATTACAAGGAAACTAGTGTGTTGGTTGCTGCGTTTTTAGTATTTTTAACACATATATACTATATGTGACGAATGAAATGAAACTGTTATAAATAAAGTGTAACTGGCAACTGTATTTGACAGACATATAATCTAAACATCGGAAACGAATCATTCGATAGTCAAAGGAGCAACGATACTACAATTATCTCACAAGCGCATCCTTCTCTGTGAAGAGAGTATAAGGCCATAGTCTGCCGTAGCACGAATTGGCAGACTTGACTTGTCTTAGAAAAATGTACTAAGACATGTCGGTTTCCTCACAATGTTTTCCTTCACCACCGAGCATGTGGAAAATCAGCACATAAAACTGTAACAAATTTATTGGTGCCGGCACTGGGAATGCAACTTCCTTCACCTCAGTCTATCCGTGGCCACAGTCATCCAGTCTCAATTTACACCATCTAACCAACAGAGCTTTGTTCTTCCTCGAGCTCTTCGATTTTTGAGATCCCTCGTCATAACAGTTCTTCTTAGAGGTCATAAAACTCCTAGTTATAGCAGCTCCGCCATTGGTTATTCTCACAAAGCGCCAAAGATACGCTTCAGGATTTGTCTCTCGAACTAACAGCGCGTTCTCATCGGCTCTACTACAAACCAAGGTCTCAGAACCATAGGCTAGAATAGGTCTTAGTAGGGTTTTGTAGAGTAGTAGTTTTATTTTGTTTTTTTTTCCAAAAAATCGCAACCACCAACTTGTGTCCAAGCCCTTTTATAATGTACTTTAATTGGTTACTTTGGTTTTATTAATAAGAGTGGTACCTCTATGGGTAATACATTTTTGTTTTGTTTTATAATGCCTGATTTTTAAGGTGGTGTTGGAGAATGCACTGGTTCATGCGTCGAAGACGCTCCGTTGCATTGTTGTTAGTTTCTCTGCAACCGCTGCGTCCCTGTTCTCATGGCCATTTTTTGGTTGTAGTCTATTATTTTCTCTGAGGATGTGGCCGTTGCTCTTGTCACCAGTCATCTGTGAAATAATTTTATGGGTTACAAGGCCGAAGTGGCAATTATATGCCCCCAGAATTAGTCTTTTGATTTCTGCAAATATGTCGTTATATTTCGTTCAAATAGGAAATAAGAAAACAAATTAATTAGAACCAGTGTAACCACTCTGCAGTGCGATAAGATCTTCGCTACGGAGAAGGCGTGCCTCATCCACCAGCGCGTGCACACTCAGCCCCGGATCCGCGACCGTGTGAGGGAGCATAAAGAGCCGAGGGAGCACAGAGAGCCGAGGGAACACAGAGAACCGAGGGAGGGAAGCAAGAAGCAGAAGCGTTATTACAACTCTAAGAATATTGTCTGCGAAGTCTGCGGCAAGAGATATGCGGTAAGTTTTTTCAGCAATTATATCTATATTATACTAGCGGATCCAGTAAATATTGTTTTGCCATATTTAAATTATTTCTAGTGAATAGTTTGGTAGACATGAGCTTACGGATCATGTATATATGGGAGCAAATCGCCTAGTATCGAAAATACTGTTTTGTTTTATCATTTTAATCAAATTTGGAATAACTACGCATTAAATAAAAGTTCAGTTCTGTAAACAGCGCCATCTGTTGACGGGACTGTGTAAGAACGATATTTGTTCATACGAAATTAACGTAATCATGTTAAATAAATCATTGAGAGTTGTGTTAGATTCATTTACATATTTATTGTGAATATTTAACTATATTTCATTAATTATTTGTAGTTATTTCATTTGTTTGTTACAAAGGAAGTCAAATTTTCTGTTTAACTTGTTGAGAGATCAGTATAAAAGCGACTGTATTTTGTGGTAACGTCACAATATTGCGCGATACAAGTACTTTATGGGGAAACCCCACCCTCTCGATAGGATTAGGAGCGTTGCTGGAGTTTCTTCGGCCACTTCTTCTCCCAGCGCTAACGCTTCCCGAAGTGGCATATAAGTTAGTTTAGCTTAGATTGTCCCAATAGATGTCGTTAATAAAATAGCTACCGACCGAGTCGTGGCTCGGCCCTCTCGGGCGCCCTCGGATCGGACTGCTAACGCGTAATAATGGTAACCGTCCAAGCCGAGGTTACCCCTCACCGGGGGGACCCTTGCGTCGAGTTACCATCTAATAGAGGTTCAGGCTAAGCGATCTAAGAGCTGTGCCACCTCTCAAATCCGGTGAAGCAGTAAAGGCCAGCTTCTCTGTGCCAACTGTGATAGTTCGTCGTGTTCGTTCGTTCGTGTGATAGTTGTGATCGTAACGTCACATTATTGTATCAACCGCCGTGATATAATAAACCAAGCTACCAAGCGGAATTTGGAGTGGGTACTTCATTATGGATTCCGAACACCAAACCCCTGGCATAACGCCGACGTACACAATATTAAACAGTAATCAGTTAATTAGTTATATACCACAAAAGATTGAAAAAGAGATTGAGATATTAAAGTACTAATATCAATATTAAAAAATGGGAGTTGGTGGTAGAAGGGACAAATTTTCACGTTATATGTATTTTTAAAAATCCTTTATTCTGGGAAGGGGGACCTTTTTGAGGAAGATTTCCCTCTCCCACCTTCTAAATATGGTTCTGGTTATCCTGCTGAGGCTTGGTCATGTAGGACCTTAGCATGTTAAAAATCACGGAGTATTTGCTATCTCCATCTCCAAAAGACTGTATTTGTTTCTCTGTGTGGATGAAATGCAGCATGTTTGCAATGTACGCTTTCTGTTCCAGTCCAACGCGGCGTTACGCTACCACCAGCGAGTCCACACTGGCGAGAGGCCATACCAGTGCAGTGAGTGTCCCAAGACGTTCACCATGCCGCTGTTCCTCCAGGTAACACCAAGACACCTTCGTATATTACACACACAGAGGCTTGTTAAGTACAGATGTTTATGTACAAGTCTAATCTCCATAATTTTTTTAACCGACTTCAAAAAAGCAGATCAGCTTCAAGTAAACGTCAATATTACAAATTGAAATTGAAATATTTATTTTACTTTTTTACACACACTTACATTTTAAATGACCGGCATGCACACAAAATATTGGAAACATATTATCAAATGTAAAACATAATAGGTTGTCAAATATCTCCCTTCCGCCTTTTTGTCTTTTGAATTTCGCGGCTATGTACAAAGCGCTACAGAGCTCGTATCTAGCAATACTATACATAATTTGAAAGGTCTTGACATAACCTACAAAACGACGCTATGCATAATTAGTTTGGATATTGCGTTCAACAGTTATAGACGTGTAAACATGGAGTTCACTAACGCCGAAATTCGCACTATTTTAAAGTTTTCCTTCGTTAAAGGCAAATCCGCTAGAGAAACGTTCCGTGAGATTAATGGTGTTTTGGAGGATGGTACTCTATCACTTCGAACCACGGAGGAATGGTTTCGACGATTCAGAGCCGGTGAAAACGACACCATGGATATGCCAGCCGGCGGAAGACCTGTGACGACAAATACCGAACAAATCATGGACTACATCGAGTTAGACCGGCATGTGGCATCTCGTGACATCGCCCAGGAGATGGGAGTTAGTCACCAAACCATTTTAAACCATCTTCAGAAGGCTGGATACAAAAAAAAGCTTGATGTTTGGGTGCCGCATGACACAAAAGGCGGAAGGGAGATATTTGACAACCTATACTTCGGTACACATCTCCCTGCTAGACTAATTTATAGCCTGTATTAGGGAGATGTTGTACCTAACTCCGAGTTTATAGACTAAAGTTTGTTATATAGCTTTTGAGTATTCATGTGTTTTTGCAAAGAGTAGTGTACGTGGGTGCATGTGAGAGTGTGTGCATATTGGAATGATGGATTCGAGCCTAGGACCATATTTTTCGCAGAACGCACTCTAAACCAGCCTAATGGTTGTTGATACTTGATGTGACTAAAATGAGTTAATTCCAGATCCACTTGCGCACCCACACCGGGGAGAGGCCTTACGAATGCACCACCTGCCCAAAGGCATTCAGTAACAAGGCTGCACTGTTGAGACATGATCGGGTAAGTCTCTGACACAAGCTCTACATAGTTTAAAAAACAAAATAGCTTCCGTCTGTCTGTTCGCGATCAACTCAAAAACTACTACACTGATTTTCATGTTGTGCTCACCAACGGACAGAGCGATTCTTGAGGCAAGTTTTAGTATATAGTTTTCGTATACTAAAATATAACGATACAACCCAGAAGTTTTCAACGTAAGCGGTGCCTAAATCATTTAAGATGTAACAAATTATTTAGGTCTACAGAAAAGTCCATGGTGGCATATGTCTAACTCGTTTTTTGTTGACGGGGAGAAATCTTCAAGAAGATACCCCGCCTTCTGCGGGGAAGGTGGAGTTATGCGAGGTTCTTACCCACTAAAACCCCCGATGGCCCTACCTCGGTGCATGGTGAGTTGCTCCGGGATCTCCAGAGGAACGCACCGGAGCGGGGGCTCAAGGAGCACATTCCGGGGGGTTAATCCTCCCCACCTGTGCGCTCGCAGTGCAAGGCGACACGGGCCTGCCGATGTCGCCATCTTTCCGGGTCTCCCTTGTCGTCCAGTGAACCCGAGGTCCCTTTTAGTCGGCTTCTACGGCAGGCACGGGATACCGTTGTATCTTACTTGATTCAAGCTTTTTTTTTGTTTTACTTGTGGGAACGTACCTGAATGCGAAATTGTTGAAAAGGACGAGTTATGTCGGGCCCTCACCGACCAAACCCACAAGATGTTCCACCATCATCGCATATGGCTGCAGGAACGCTTGCGCACGCCCGGGCCGCGGTGCGTGGTAGCATAGAAAGGGTCCCTCACCGTCAAAAAAAAATAAAATAAGGGTGGATTGAGTTCTTGTGTGTAGACCGCGTAGTGACAAATGAAGTGGGACGTCCTCGGACTAGGTGGAGCAAAGTCTTGGCAGGAGATAGATGAGAGTGACCGAGGATTGTGTTCAGTGGCATGTGTCCAGCAGACAGTGGAACCTGGAGCGCTTCGGTGCATTGCCTGCTTTCGAGAAATGAGTAGACTCATTGCTTGAGAGCCCCCAAGTCATATTGGTTAGAAAGCACAGCCTGTGTAAATGATTCCACAATTTGGTAGTGTGAGGAAGTGAGACAAAGAACATACAATCACGGAGGGTTGGCGTTAAGGATCAGGATGGTGTCATGGCTTGTAATTCTGATTTGAAACTTGTCCTTATATGTTGCAGGTGCACACGGGCATAAAGCCGTACATGTGTCCCCAGTGCAACAAGACCTTCACCCAATCCAACTCTATGAAGCTGCACGTGAAGACTGTTCACCTCAAGATGCCAGCTCCGTACAAGAGCAAGAACCGGAGGAACAAGACCAGGGGTGGGGCGGAGCGACGTCACCACGCCGCGTCGGTCGCATTACGGGGTACGCTATTTTAATTGTTTTTTTAAACCGACTACATGAATGAGAGCCGTGGTAGCTCAGTGTCCAAGCGGTTGGCTCTTGTTGCATAGTAAGCTAGCAACCCGAGTTCGATCCCCGGTGTCGGCACCAATTAATTTGCTGTCGCAATTTTGTGTACTGGTTTACCACGCGCTCGTCGGTTAAGGAAAATATCGTGAGGAAACCTACATATCTTACAAAATTTTTCTAAGGCATGTGAAGTCTACCAACCCGCACTACGGCCGCGTGGTGGACTATGCCCTTATACTCTCTTTACAGAAGGCCTGTGCCCAGCAGTGGGACATATATATTATATATATATATATATATATATAAAGGCTGTAACTTTTAACTCTAACATGAATGAACCATGGTATTAGTATAGGGGCGGTTGACTCCAAGTTACAATTTTATATGCAGATTTACCACACGCTCGGTGGTGAAGGAAATCATCGTGAGGAAACCTGTATGTATTAGAAATTTTTCTAAGACATCGTCCAATTATGAGTATAAGGCCACAGTCTACCGTAGTACCGTGGCAGACTTCACTTAGACCGACATGTCTTAGAAAAATGTTCTAAGACATGTCGGTTTCCTCACAATGTTTTCCTTCACCACCGAGCATGTGGAAAATCAGCACATAAAACTGTAACAAATTTATTGGTGCCGGCACCGGGAATGCAACTTCCTTCACCTCGGTCTATCCGTGGCCACAATCATCCAGTCTCAATTTACACCATCTAACCAACGGAGCTTTGTTCTTCCTCGAGCTCTTCGATTTTTGAGATCCCTCGTCATAACAGTTCTTCTTAGAGGTCATAAAACTCCTGGTTATAGCAGCTCCGCCATTGGTTATCCTCACACAGCACCAAAGATATGCTTCAAGATTTGTCTCTCGAACTAACAGCGCATTCTCATCGCCTCTACTAACCAAGTTCTCAGGACTATAGGCTAGAATAGGCCTTAGTAGGGTTTTGTAAAGTAGTAGTTTTATTTTGTTTTACTTTTTCCACACCGTGACCGGTGACGGCGACCTTAACTATCTTCGGGCATGAGCCCTGATATGGCTTGCGAAGCCGAACTTGCTCTGTAATACTCAGTCGCAAGTGGCCCAATATAGCTGACAGGTGACATTGTAGGTGTAGTTGTAGGAGGACTTGGGGCGAGATTTCCTTTCGTGGCGTTTTACGTCTAGATCAGTGAGACTGTTCTCTTCAAAATCCGTCACATCTGCTTTGACACGAGAGCGCCACTCTAGTCGAGATAGTCATAGATGGTTAGACGTTCATACGGCCGATCCCGTTCGGAGATGGCGCAGGCGGGCCGGTGCTAGCCCGGTCCGCAGCCCTGTAGTTCTGGGCTCTCAAGAATAAGACTACGGTATCCCCTGCTTTTCGTAGAAGGCGACTGAAAGGGGCCTCGGGTTCACTGGGCGACTGTCGCCCGCCAAGGTGACATCGGCTGGCCCGTGTCGCATTGCGAGGGCACAAAAGGGGGGGAAGGGAGTAATCCTCCTCCTTTCCCCCCGAATGTGCTCTACTAGAGCACGGTGCAGAGGGGCTCCGGTGCGATCCACTGGAGATCCCGGAGCCCCTCGTCATGCACCGAGAAAGGGCCACCGGGGAGGTTTTAGTGGGTCAAACCCCACATAACCGCCGCTTCCCCCCCAGAAGGCGGGGTATCTTTTTGAAGATTTCCTCCCCGTTAACAAAAAAAAAAGACGTTTATATTTACGGTCATTTTTAGAGTTGATTTAAAGTCGGTTTTAGATCTAAAGCTCTTATAGTCATCGCTTTGGTGTCTGCCGCGGAAACAGGTACCTTAAAAATTTTTTTTGCATGCGTTCAATCGACCTTATATGTTTCTTGTATTAGGGATTCCAACAGGAAGAGCAATATTCGAAGACGCTACGGACGTATGAGAAATATAAGATTTTAGAAGAGTAACTCGCATGATGAATCACAAGTTTTTGTAGGCTTTGGTAGTCATTTCTGTAATATTTTTTTTTTATAAAAAGAAAGCTAGAAATATTTCTTTTTTTAGAAATATTACTAACATTCTTGTTAACCATTCCAACTAAGCAATGGTGGATTCGAACCTACGACCTTACGATTCGTAGACCGTACCCTAAACCATTCGCGACCGTCGGAGGTTGCGAATAATCCACGCGCGTTACTGCTATTTTATGGGCAGGCCCCACCCTTAGATGCTAGGAGCGTTGCTGGAGTTTCTTCGGCCACTTCTTCTCCCAGCGCCAACGCTTCCCGAAGTGGCACTCAAAGTTAGTTTAGCTTTTCGAATGTCCCTTAGATTATCCGTGAAATAGCAACCGACTGAGTCGTGGTTCGGCCCTCTCGGGCGCCCTCGGATCGAAATGCTTACGCGTAACATGGTAACCGTCCAAGCCGAAGTTACCCCTCACCGGGGGGACCCTTGTGTCGAGTTACTAGCGATAGAGGTTCAGGCTAAGCGACCTAAGAGCTATGCTTCTTCTCAATCCGGTGAAGCAGTCAAGACCAGCTTTTCTGGCCAATCTGTGTAGATCGTTACTTAAAAAAAAACCCTAAACCATTAGGCTATTGACGCTTCGAATATGTTGTGAAAAAGTAAGTTTGCTGTCTAAAGTCACTCCCAAATATTTGACTGTATTGGTTTTTGGTACCAGTTCTCAGTCTGTTTAGTATGTGTATTTCAAAGGTTGGGTTTTACGTGTCAAGAATTTGATGATTTGTACTATAGAATATGGCATTATAAATAGACTTTGTATAGGTCTTCCTGGATGAGCTGACGATCTCCCTCCGAGATTACACATTGTTAATAATGTCATTTACAACTTACCTTCTGTATCTTCAGATTCGAACATCATCGATCAAGATGACTTCGCTGTCTACCACCAGCCGGACATCAAAGCGGAAATACAGGACGAGATCAAAACGGAGTTCCTGGAAGAATACCAGGAGAACGGCGTCCTCGAGCAGGGGGACAACCCTGAGCAGGTCGAGGCACAATTCTACTTCCAAGACGGTGAAGTCTTCCACGAGGTGTACGAAGAGGATTTGTATCATGAGGAAATCGTGGAGAATCCCGAAGTCACACTGTACAAGATGGAGAAGCCTGAAGAATTATATGAGGAAGTGTACGAGGTGGAGTTGTGAATGTGTAATATGAAGTGTTATCAATCCAAATATCTACCCTACTGATGTTCAGTGTGTGTTTCCGGGCTTTTAAATATTGTGTTTAAATTATAGTAGTTGATTTAACATCGGAGAATCTTTAGTATTGATTCTTTCTGATATAGTATTACCAAGCCGTGGGAGCTCAGTGTCCGGGCTGAACCCGAGTTCGTCCTCAGTACTGGCACTAATAAATTTGTTGCAATCTTATGTGCCGAATTACCACGCGCTCGACGGATGAATGGAAACATCGTGAGGATACATGTCTTAGGAAATTGTTCTAGGAAACCGCATCAGTTGTGGGCATTATACTCTTTACAGAGAAGGCCTGTGCCCAACAGTGGGACATATATATGAAGGCTGTAACTATTATAGCTTTGTTTCCATCGGTATGCTATCGATGAAGCATAATAAGTTTCAAAGTTAATATATATTTAATAGCGTGCACACTGTCTCCCTCCCACAATGTAGTAGCTTCGCTTTTTGTCTTAACCCCGCGTTTTTAATGCCTTGTATATGGCGTGAATTTTTACCGAATCAATGAAAAGATAATTTGGTGGTAAGTTTATCCTCACCCGATTACATAACCAATGTGAGTTGCAATTTAAAAGGCGACGTAATAGAATTACTTTTGAGTGTAGGAGTGACACTAGGATTTCTGTATATGCGTAGCATTTTTGCGTGATTCAAGGACGTCGTTTGAGTTATATTAAAAATTTAAAAGCATATTTTTAAGTATTGTTATAATTTGTAGGTCTCGTAGAATAAAATAGTCCAACAACTAATACACTCGCTTTATCGAGACAGCGTAACGTTGTACAAAGAATTATTTATAACGAATACCGTCACAACTGCGCGTCCTCACAATCTTTATACAAAATTAATTAGAAGTCAGATTAGGAACTAATAAAGTTAAACTATTGTTTACAATACCAAGTTCATGTGACGATCAACTAAATTATTAATTATGAATTAAAGATACAATAAGGTTCAGGTAAATCACTAAGATATCATTGGAAGTAGTTATTATGTATAACAATCGCTGGGTGTCAGGTGTTGCCAGCTAACAGTATATTAATCGTATTAGTATTGATAATTTCTGATACCAAAGCGTTATGTTATCAAAATCTCAAACATTGTCCGCTATGCTTGTCTATCACTAAAAAGGATAGCGTACAAGTGACTTTAGTAACAATTTGAAAGCCGTTGTTACAAAATATTTACATTTTCACAATTTCAAGTTATATAATGCACATTGTATTTGTTTGAACTAAGTTGGGTTATTGGAGAAGTTATTTTTATATTAGAAAATCTTTATCACAATCTATTTGATTCCCATTGCATTCATCATCATCATTTCAGCCGTAAAACATCCACTGCTGGTCATAGGCCTCCCAACAATTTCCTAAAGGACCGGTTGTAAGCGGCCCGCATCCACCTCTGTCCTGCGACCTTTATGAGGTCGTCAGACCACCTTGCGGGTGGACGTCCTACACTGCGCTTGCTGGTCCGTGGTTTCCAATCGAGAACTTTTCGGCCCCATCGGCCATCTGTTCTACAAGCTATGTGCCCTGCCCATTGTCACTTCAACTCGCTTATCCGGCGAGCTATCTCGGTTACCTTCGTTCGTCTACGGATCTCCTCATTTCTGATTTGATCTTGTAGAGATACTCCGAGCATGGCCCTCTCCATAGCTCGTTGTGCGACTTTGAGCTTGCTTATGACGCCCACAGTGAGAGACCACGTTTCTGTGCCATATGTCATCACTGATAACACACACTGGTCGAAGACTTTAGAATTCAAGCACTGAGGTATTTTGGACGAGAATACATTTTGAAGCTTTCCGAACGCTGCCCAGCCGAGTTGGATTCGACGATTGACCTCTTTCACAAAGTTGGACTTACCTAATTGGATTGTTTGTCCTAAGTAGACATATGAGTCAACAACTTCAAGAGCTGAGTTTCCATTGCATTATTATTATATATTATATTGTATTTTCAAGAGTAGAGTGAATAGACATTTACTAAGCTAGTGCGTCTTATCAGGACTGCGACCACTTAACATCAGGTGGGATTGTAGTCAACTTGCTTAGAAATTACAAAAAAAAATCTCTATACAGTAAAGGACTGGACTCTGTTTTTCTCTCCGATAACAATGTTTTTAATAGTAGTGAATAGATATTTAGTAGCTTTACTATAATTACCATTACCATCCAGGACTGCATTTCCACTTAACATCAGGTGGGATTGTAGTCTTAACACTTGCTTAGAAATTATAAAAAAAAAATATTTATACAGTAAAGGACTGGACTCTGTTTTTTTCTCCGATAACAATGTTTTTAATAGTAGTGAATAGATATTTAGTTGCTTTACTATAATTACCATTACCATCCAGGACTGCATTTCCACTAAACATCAGGTGGGATTGTAGTCAAACACTTGCTTAGAAATTATAAAAAAAAATAAAATTCATACAGTAAAAGACTGGACTGTGTTTTCTCTCCGATAACAATGTTTTTAATAGTAGTGAATAGATATTTAGTAGCTTTACTATAATTACCATTACCATCCAGGACTGCATTTCCACTTAACATCAGGTGGGATTGTAGTCAAACACTTGCTTAGAAATTATAAAAAAAAATAAAATTCATACAGTAAAAGACTGGACTGTGTTTTCTCTCCGATAACAATGTTTTTAATAGTAGTGAATAGATATTTAGTAGCTTTACTATAATTACCATTACCATCCAGGACTGCATTTCCACTTAACATCAGGTGGGATTGTAGTCTTAACACTTGCTTAGAAATTATAAAAAAAAAATATTTATACAGTAAAGGACTGGACTCTGTTTTTTTCTCCGATAACAATGTTTTTAATAGTAGTGAATAGATATTTAGTAGCTTTACTATAATTACCATTACCATTCAGGACTGCATGGTCATGTACGGCGGATCGTGGTCAAGTAACTTTAAAAAATATACATAAAATTATTGCTAGTATATATTATAATCGATTTAGTACCGGAAAAATATATTTAATATTGATTCTTCTTGGTGAAGAAGAGCCGTGCTAGCTCAGTGTCCGGGCGGTTGGCTCTTGTTGCATAGTACGCTAGCAACCCGAGTTCGATCCCCGGTGCCGGCACCAATACATTTGTTGTTGCAATTTTATGTGCTGATTTACCACGCGCTCGGCGGTGAAGGAAACCTACATGTCTTAGAAAATTTCTACCAATCCGCACAAGGGCCGCGTGGTGGACTATGCCCTTATACTCTCTTTACAGAGAAGGCCTGTGCCCAGCAGTGGGACATATATTTTATATATATAAAGGCTGTAACTTTAACTTCTTGGTGACGCTCTTGACAGAGTGGTTCTGGTTACCATTTCACATGTTGCCAAGCCCCACTCCTGATGGCCACCTTCCTCATGCAATTGTGCACTCTTGACCCATTTATTCGAATTAGGATGTGAATTCGTTGTCGAAGTAAAATTTTTGTTTTGATACAATATATTCATGTAATCTAAATCTCAGATGATGATATTAATTTATCCCTATTGGAAAGGCAAAAGACTTTAGTCCATACAGCCATGTCTTGTTCTTGATAATAATAGGAGAATTTTGGTAGTTTTAAAGGCCGAAGCCACGTCTTCATTGTTCTTGCACCGACCTCTAAATCTCGAGAGTCCCATTTGATTACTGCGGATTAGTGTTGCCAGTTTTTTCGTGAATTTCGAATTTTATAAGCTAGCAACAATAAACATATTAATTGTTTTATTTACAATGGACCGTTAGAAGGAAGTCCAACATTTAATTTGATAATAAACTTACCCAACTATCACATAAAAGGTATTTTTTTACTTTGTTAAAATTCTGGTATTAACTATTTCGGAGTTTTTTTTATATTAAATTCAATTCCCAAAATCATATGTATTGCATTTTAAAGGCTTGTTTATGTAACAATTAAAAACTATTAAAAACAGTTGTATTATTTCTCACGGTGCCATATTTATTTACTTGGTGAAAGTAATTTGAGTTGATTTTTTTACCAACCTGTAGGAGATGAGAGACGTGTCTGCTTTATAAGATTGGGAGGTGGCTAACTCTAACTTCTAACCCGTAAAATGAAACTGCTACTCTACAAAACCCTTACTTATGGTTCTGAGACCTGGCCTCTTAGTATAGGGGATGAGAATGCGCTGTTAGTGTTTGAGAGACGAATCCTGAGGCTCCGGTGCGTTCCATTGGAGATCCCATAGCCCCTCACCATGCATCGAAGAAGGGCCACCGGGGAGGTTTTAGTGAGTAAAAACTCCACATAACCGCCGCCTTCCCCCCAGAAGGTAGGGTATCTTTTGAAGATTTCCTCCCCGTTACCAAAAATGGTATTATTGGGTTGCAACTAAAATATATATTTGCTGTCTGTACTATATCATCTAATTTTATATTTTCCAAATAACAAAAAATACCATTGTTTTATAAAATATTTCTCTTGTAACTTGATTTACAATAGTAAATCTATATTAGAAATGCTTTTGTTCGACGTAAAATGTATAATATATGTACATGTATCCATTAAAATTATAACTATATTGCAGTGTTGCCATGTTACTTTGTGTTGACACATTTCCATTAGCGCCAACATCGCACATAACCTAAAAAATTATCTCTATGACACATTCTCTGAAATATTTTATTACACTGTATTTTATTATATTTATGAACTTTGTATTGACGATGCATTAAGCACGATAATTGTATTTATATTGATAAAAATATTAAAGTGGGTTTCCACTAAATTATATGAGGCGAAAACTTTCAACGCATCATCAAGTGTCGGAATGATTAAATGAAATAATTTTAAAGACAAATTGTAATTGAATAGGTAATTTCGTGTTAGTGGAAACTCAAAGACAGAATAAACTATTTCAAATTATCTACGGCGTAAAATAGTTTTTAATCTTCAATTTGTATTTCATATTTTATAAGCTAGCAACAATAAACATATTAATTGATTTATTAACAATGGACCGTTAGAAGGAAGTCCAACATTTAATTTGATAATAAACTTACCCAACTATCACATAAAAGGTATTTTTTTACTTTATTAAAATTCTGGTATTAACTATTTCGGAGTTTTTTTATATATTAAATTCAATTCCCAAAATCATATGTATTGCATTTTAAAGGCTTGTTTATGTAACAATTAAAAACTATTAAAAACAGTTGTATTATTTCTCACGGTGCCATATTTATTTACTTGGTGAAAGTAATTTGAGTTGATTTTTTTACTAACCTAGTCTAGGCCGTAGGAGATGAGAGACGCGTCTGCTTTATAAGATTGGGAAGTGGCGTAGCTAACTCTAGCTTCTAGCCCGTAAAATGAAACTGCTACTCTACAAAACCCTGACTTATGGTTCTGAGACCAGGCCTCTTAGTAGAGGGGATGAGAATGCGCTGTTAGTGTTCGAGAGACGAATCCTGAGGCTCCGGTGCGTTCCACTGGAGATCCCGGAGCCCCTCACCATACACCGAGGAAGGGCCACCGTGCAGGTTTTAGTGAGTAAAAACTCCACATAACCGCCGCCTTCCCCCCAGAAGGTAGGGTATCTTTTGAAGATTTCCTCCCCGTTACCAAAAAAAATGGTATTATTGGGTTGCAACTAAAATATATATTTGCTGTCTGTACTATATCATCTAATCTTATATTTCCCAAATAACAAAAAAATACCATTGTTTTATAAAAATATTTCTCTTGTAACTTGATTTACAACAGTAAATCTATATTAGAAATGCTTTAGTTCGACGTAAAATGTATAATATATGTACATGTATCTATTAAAATTATAACTATATTGCAGTGTTGCCATGTTACTTTGTGTCAAATTAGCGCCAACATCGCACATAACCTAAAAAATTATCTCTATGACACATTCTCTGAAATATTTTATTACACTGTATTTTATTATATTTATGAACTTTGTATTGACGATGCATTAAGCACGATAATTGTATTTATATTGATAAAAATATTATTAAAAAATATTATTATCGGAATGATTAAATGAAATAATTTTAAAGACAAATTGTAATTGAATAGGTAATTTCGTGTTAGTGGAAACTCAAAGACAGAATAAACTATTTCAAATTATCTACGGCGTAAAATAGTTTTTTAATCTTCAATTTGTATTTCATATTTTAGTCTGTTTTATATCTAACATTAGTATGTATATATTTTTAAAACAAAAAGATACTGCGTTCACTCAGTTAAAGCCGGGAATCACTAACAATGTTGCGATGATCGAAGACCATAGACATAAGTTTTTTGAATTGCGTTTGCTAGATTTACGGCAGCACTTTTTTATAATTATATCGGTACGATCGACATATATTATACTAATAATATACAACAATACCGAGCAGAGCTGGGTCGTTCAGTATTGATATGTTAGCTGGCAACACCTTACACCCAGCGATTGTTATACATAATAACTACTTCCAATGATATCTTAATGATTTACCTGAACCTTATTGTATCTTTAATTCATAATTAATAATTTAGTTGATCGTCACATGAACTTGTCATTGTAAACAATAGTTTAACTTTTTAGTTCCTAATCTGACTTCTAATTAATTTTGTGTAAAGATGGCGAGGACGCGCAGTTGTGACGTTTGACTCGATATAAATAATTCTTTGTACAACGTTACGCTGTCTCAATAAAGCGAGTGTATTAGTTGTTGGACTATTTTATTCTACGAGACCTACAGATTATAACAGATATTTATGTTTAATTTGTAATTGTATGGCCATGATTGCAAATTCTGTATTTGTACTGAGTTTTCTCGATTTCTTACGTACCTTAAACATTTATCAATGGGTCCTTATTTCTTGGATTAATAATATAATTGCTCGCTCAATTGCATTGTCTTGGTCCGCAGAGCGGTCCCTCAAACAAATTTGTCCGTTCTCATGTTAATAAAATAAAACGCAAATTATATTTTGTAATAAACTTATTTATTTTCTACTTATAAGAATCATTTCTGGCGAACAAAATCGCGAATTCTACAATCGTCCAATTTACACAAACACCATCCAGACTAGATATTTTTTTGTCGCTAGAAAACATTTATATCTAATACACATAATGCGTTCGGAAATCACAAACAATAATCTCACGGCAGTGTCGTTCAATCATTATTAATATAAATAAATATTTTAAAAATATTATATATTTAAATGAACTATCTCATTTATAAAAATATAAATTAATGATATAGTGTTCACATATTGCTTTTTGATACTAAAATTAATATTGCACCTAATTTAATTTTGACATACAGCCCAAATAAGAATATCAAATTAGGTTACGAAATATATTAGGAGAAAAATACACACTATATTAATTACGATTCTAAATAGCATTATCACTAACACGAGTTATTGCTTAATAATAGTTACGACTATTATAAATTCATTTAAATGGACGACATGCGCTTATAAATCCCAGTCCGATGCCTGAATTCATAAACGCATGACTGACAAAATGGCGGACTCCTGAAATGCCACAATAGGGATGGCGTTGTCGTAAGAACATCGATATTAATATCGATTATTTTCAAATTGTTTTGAATACAAAACGAGTTGTAAACAAAGTTGATACAATAAAAAATTATAATAATGGACGATTGAAACTGTTCCAAGTGATAAAATATGTTTCGATCCTTTTTAACATTTTTAAAAAGGAAACTATTAACTTTTTTGATTTATTTAAAATTGTAATTCATACTTTACAATTGTATTCAGCCTGTCAGTCTCTTATACTTTCTTGTTTATGTCTTACATACAATTAAATACGTCACTGGTTTGATGTCACTGATTACACCGAGTTGTGACTGCAGAGCGAATTGGCAGCCATCTTTAAATCGAATATCTATAGACTAGCATTTCATTATAAAAACATAATCCGAATCTCGGAAACGGCTTAACCGATTTTCATGAAAATTGTCGTTTTATAATTTTATTAAACACACAAATTCCTTCGCAATCTTCAGTCACTTGTGCACGTTAGGGGAAAGGAATTACAGTCACGTTTTTTATTACACTTAGTGTAGTTTAAATTTCATATTTATCTTAAACAATTTATAAACTAAGTACAAAATAGTTATTGCTTGTTTGTGTTAGCATCCACAGAAGTCCGCCATTGTATATGATCGAGATATAAAAGTGAAATTTCGAATGCGGGTCCTCTAAACGCTGAACATAAAAGTTTTTATAGAAAAAGCTTATTAGAAACGAAACAAAGAGCTCATATAGCTATGTTGCGAGTGAATGATCGAGAACTAATTCATTAGTCTGTATTAATCGTTCCAACTATGGTTATATTGTATCGTTATAACTAACTACCACAGTAACATGTCTATCCCACTGCTAGCTGTAGGTTACGCGCCTAAAGACTTATGGCTTCCACGAGTTCGTAGTGCGCTCAGAATATGTATTGTAACTTAGCGCGATAGAATTCTCACATAAAAAGACCAAATTACGTGTCAGTCAGATTCTTCAGATTTAAAAGAACAGTCAGTACGGGATAGATGTAGGAATTAATTGTTGTCCAGCCCTGTAGTCCTACGGTAGTTGGGGCCTTTGTCATCCGCCGAAGTGGACCTGGGAAAAAGGCGACATCGGCTGGCCTGTGTCACCAGCGCGTGGGCATATGTGGTAGGGATTAACCTCCTCCTCCCCTGGCTCTCGCAGAGCACAGTGCAGGGGCTCCGGTGCGATCCCCTGGAGATCCTGGAACCCCTCACGGCAAGGGCCACCGGGGGGTTTTAGTGGGTACCCCACGTAACCCCGCCTTCCGGCGAGAAAGCGACGTATCTTGTTGAAGTCTTCCACCCTCTCCCCGTTAACAAAATAAGGAATTAGTTGTTGGGCTTTATTGTTCGAGCGCTCGTGTATAATTTGATCTGCCTGAAGAATATTTAAAGACGTTTTTAATTTTGAAGCCTCAATAGCCTTTTGGTCTAAGGCACGGACTGTGAATTGTAAGAACCAATTTCTAGTCAACCATTCGATGGTTAAAAAGAATGTTGGTAATGTTTTTGTTAGCATTTTTTTATAAAAAGATAACGTAGTCGTGTGAATTTATCTAAAGAGCGTCAATTTTCAAAAATGTTGTTTCATGTTATTTAAAATAACGATACGAGGTTTATAGGGCAACATTATTATAACCTAACTTTGTAAATTTACGTCTATATATTCTATTGGGGCAATAGTTAAAACGACGCTTAATGTCTAAATACAATAAGAGATCCCAAAACATTTCTCACCAACTATACATTAAGGCCATATACAATTGTAAAACTAATATATAAAAGGCGTATTCACTGAAAATTCGTGAATAATTGGGCTGGTTCAAGTTGGAATGTTCACGCCAAAGGTTTCCGCACGTCAACGTCACTGGCGACCGAAGCAATATTTACAGTTTCCATATCTACAAGCGCCGTCGATCTAATATTAGTATAAAATATAACATAAGTTTTAGCGAAATAACTAATGGTTCCGTTTCAATATATAGTTATAAATCTTTGGGAAATATGCTCTTAATTTTTAACGACGTATAAACAGATTATAAAAATCCTTATTTTAAATAATGTAGACAATGAAAAAGGTTGTCGCGGTAGAATTAAACGTTTTTAAGTCGCAACCCTCTTTTAATATTAGTTATGCTTATTTATTATCATTCTTTGCTACATATAATAAAAAAAAAAAAACATGACAACAAAACACTTGTAGTTGGTAAATTAAATGCATGACATAATGTCACAGTGTTGGCTACCCTACTGGACTCGCACGCTATATGGGCAAATGTAAACAATATATCGATATATATCGTATCGATATTTTGATATAATGTTAGTTGGTGCACTTCCCTACGACACACGCTAGCTTTAGAGATGGGAAATACTAGATGTCACAGTGACCGACTCAAAACATCAGTGACAAAATACTATGTGACAGCAGTCACAGCTTCTATTAGCTGACTAGTAGAATAATATCACCGTCTCTCTCGCGATTACGAATAAACGAATGGGTTAGAAAGAGATAGAGTTGATCTGTCATCAAACTTCAAATGAATATAAATTGTATTCGAGTTTTTTACGTACTTCAATATTATCGATTCGATATTTAAAAAAATATACTTATTTTCATAATTTGATTTTATTGCTGTGCCAAAATATTATCGATTTAAATTATTTTTAGATATCGATTTTTTTCTGTTGTTTCGATACTGTTCCCATCCAATAGATGCAGTCAAATTGCGATTTTTTTTTAAATATTAATTGCATCTCTGTCTTACCTACCTATCACGTACACATAACTGAGACGGACTTATTATTTTTTCCGAACTGTGACTGTCACTGTGACGTCAGTCGTAGTATAGACCTAGTATTTTTAGACCTGTTATAAACGAGTCACAGGTGATATCTTGTCACAGTGACTATTTTTGTATCTAGTATTTTACCTGTGACGATAAATACGCCTCAACTCTACTGTAGGCCACATAACGAAACATGTACACATACCGAAAAAAAATATTTTTTGGCGTCTACATTGAAGTTCGACTTACAAAGGTCCTATGTTTATTGTAATACGATAAATGTTTATTACTAATGCATGTATTACATAAGGTTTCAAAGGTTTATTGTTCAAATATTATATAGATAAACTATGACACCCAAGCGGTTCGTATCTGATGTTTGAAAATTCGAATTGATCGGCTTATATCAATAAATTGTCGCGTCGGTGATGACGTCGAAAATTTGTGGCATTGGTGAAAGCTATCTCTGTCTAAATTGGGCTAAAAGACGTGAGAGCTTATATTATAGAGGTTACAATATTTTTGAGGTTATAAAACATTAAAAGCGTATAAAATTACATATAAAACAATGATAATGGTGGTTAAAAATACCAATTTTTGTTATGATTTAATAATAGTTGTTAATTATTGAAGAAAGAGGCACAGCATTTGCTTTCTGTAGTGTACTATATGCTTTTTTAATTCCAATCGATGGAGTGAAGACTTGTCAATGGTAGACGAAGGCTGGTAACCTTCAGGTCAGTCTTTTGGGGTTATCAAGTAGTGGACTGCGAGGGAACTACAATAATTACTTTAAAACTATTTGTAATATATCGCACCATACAGAGAAGAAAGTCGCAAGTGAAATTGAATCAATATTTTGTTTATGAAATAAAGGAGATCATGACCACACACGTTCACAAATTTTGGAAAAATAATTCCAATAAAATAAATGACGTATCATCACTCAATAGTAAAAATTATTTTTTGAGTTTAAAACTTTATTAATCGCGAAAGTTTTTTTGCACCAAGTTTTTATAAAATTGTCCACATTTTTTTTATAAATTGCATAAACGAACTTACACAATTTTAATACGATATAAATTGGAAAGAGAGATGTTTTAGTCGAGTTACGTAATGGTTTAATTTCAGTTTTTACTGTACGTTTTTCGCGTAACTTTCTCCCACGCACTGTCAACTTGTGGAATCAACTGTCGCCAGCGGTGTTTCCGAACGTTTACGATTTGGGGACCTTCAAGAAACGAGCCTATTCCTTTTTTTTTTGTTCACGCGGGAGAATCTTTTTATAGACCATCCTCCGGTACCCTGGGTGGGCCCGGAGGGATGTGTGGGACTCGGCCTGGGCAGCCCCTACCCACTAAACCTTCCGCGAATGCCATCAGCCGTTATGAGCGGGGTGCCCCGGATCTGTCAGCGACAGGACACCCCAACGACCGGCCGGTCCCGGCAAAGACCGGACTTCATTCTCAAAGGGGACTTCTCCGGCACTCAGAGAAGTCCCGACGACGCCGAAGCATGCTGGGGCCAGGTACCCATCCTGGCCCCGCTTCGGCTTACAAGGGAAGCAAGAGGAGGCGTTCGTAACGCCTCCTGCGCACCCCGATACGTCGCCTGGACGAGCTTATTCCTATCTCAAAGGTCGGCAACGCACCTACAGCTCCTCTGGTGCTGTGGATGTTCATGGGCGACGGTGATCACTTAAGATCAGGTGAGCCGTATGCTCGTTTGCCACTTTTCATATAAAAAATAATAATAATGAAATATACCTACCTATTTAAATCTTGTCAGTTAATACGTAAGTAGAATAACGAAGCTGTGTGAATAGCAACAATTAAATTATTTAGAAAACCACATAATATAATTTCAAATCAATTATACACGTATTATTATAATGTTGTCTGTTGAAGTCTCTGATAATATGTTACTCTGTGACATTGCATTTCTCAGAAAAACTATTACGTTTTTCACTTGCGACTTTTTCCTAACGTGCGATATGGATTTCACGAAGGACCATTAAACAAACAGTGACATGGTAACGGATGAAGTTAGTCGGATTTCCCTACGGGGTAGAACTATGGCCGGCTATCCGACACGGACGAGGGTATATAAGGCGAGGATTGTGACGCTGTAGGGCAGGCTGTGGGCGGCGGACGAGAACATGGGCGGCAGCTCGCCGGCGCGGGCCGTGTGGGCGCCGCCCAGCGTGTGGAACTGGAAAATGTCGCTGACCTGAAATAATTACAAAGAATACCTTGATGATAATGTTTCGAGTACAGCCTCTTTATGCACGCCTCACTTGGAGAGTAAGCTGATGAATGAGTTACGAAAACTTGAAGAGAAAGAGACAACACCTTTTCTATGTGTGCTCGCTTCTCGCGCTCTTGCCCCTACAGTAATACGTAACGTAACTCTCTCTCTTTCTATCTTCATTAACTTATATCTCTCTATCAACTTCTCCTAATGCTTTCACCAGCTTACTCCCTAAGTCAAGCGTGCTTAAAGAATTCTTACTTCAAATCTTCAATATGTCCGTCACAAATCAAACTCTACTACGCGCAGACGTGACCACCGCTAAAGTGAACGCGCTGTAAACCCACACTAGTTCTGGCCCTCGAGGTCTCACCTCGTTCCAACCGTATCTGTTCTTCGCCTGCACGATCGCCTCGTAGACTGCCGCGGGTTGCAGGCCGTGCAACTCGTGCGCCACGCGGTGTGTCAGTGAGCCAGCTGGCTGTGGGGCTGGTATCACCACGTCGTGCCACCGTCCCGGCTGCTGGAAGGACTCGTTGAACTGCGGACGATATTTTTAATTTATTTCAATTCCACATCCATACTGACCAGTCTATTACTAAACAATAGCTGCGTTACTATATCCATAAATCTGTGTCATCCGAGTGCGGAGAGTGGACGATGAAGAGGATCGTCACCATGTGCTAGACTGTTCTGCGTCTGACACGTTCCTGCCCGGGTCTACTTCTGTGATCTGGTCTGCTCGCAACTTTCAAAGTTCAGGGAGTTCGCGGTATTAGAGCCCTTGCCGAGGAGCCGCCTGATGCAGTCAAACGGCACAGTGTGTTATTGTGCTGTTAAGCCTCTTAAAGGGGAGAGTTGCGCAAGAAGGAAAGAAATTGTAGGAAGTCAAGAAGGTGCGTGTTGAGTCACGCTTGCCCTCACGGGTTTTGACACATAATCGCGATGTTTGTTTGGCCATGGTTTTTTATTTATTTTTAGACCCTAAGCTAAGTTTTTACAATATTTATATAAAAAGTACACAAAAATATACAAAATACAAAAATATTATAAAAACCTAACCTAGTGTATGTTACCGGCAACGAATCAGGGCCCAAAGCTTAGGTTAGGGCGACATAGAGAGAAACCTCCTGAAGATGCGAGCCATGTCCAGGAGTACTGCCTTCTGTATCTCTGACCCTTGACCCAGCCATCTAGCGAAAGTCTCTTAAGATGTTGATCCGAGACTTTTCGCTATAAGACCGTTTGCAGAAACGACTATCGGGACAATGATCGACGAATCCACATCCCACATGGCGGTCATCTTGTGAGCTAATTTTCCTTTCAGCCATCACAAGTTTCTCATCATGCGGGATGGTAATATCGACGATCACCGCCTGGAGCGTTGACCGATCTGTCAGCGCAATATCAGGTTCGTTGGCAACAATAGTCTTGTCTGTGATGACAGATCGATCCCAATAAAGCGTTGCATGACCATTTTCGAGAACTGGCGCCTTTATGTATATATGTACGGCACCTCGGACTTCACAAGACCATATCGAAGAGCAATTTGCTGGTGAATAATTCTGGTTACGAGATTATGTCTATGTTATTATTATTACTGTTATATTAATTTTAATATAGTGAAGTAAAGTGGAGCCATGGTAGATGATATGTTGTGAAAATGTGACACCTCTTTTTTATCTAGGCGACTGCTGCCCTCTCAACTAAACCCCTCATAGTTCCTCCCGCTGCATTATGAGTTGTGCTCAGCAGTTCGGGTGACATAGGAGGTAGTCCTCACCGCCAGTTGCCGGTACAGTAGCCTCAACTCGTCGAGCGGAGGGTAGCTGTCGACCGCGAAGGCCAGCGTGTAGGAGGAGGGGCGTCGAGCTATGGGCGGGGAGGTGAACCGCGCCGGCCCCGGCCGCCCGGAGACCTCCACGTGCTGCCGCGCTCGGCCTAGGCTGTTGTCTGCTACACAGCTGCAAAAAAAAACTCATGGAGAACAACCAGACAGCTTGGAACAATGTCACCATTTTGCAAACTATGTTACTGCCGAGCCACGACTCGGTCGGTTGCTATTTCACGGATAATCTAGGGGACATTCAAAAGCTAAACTAACTTTGAGTGCCACTTCGGAAAGCCTTGGCGCTGGGAGAAGAAATGGCCGAAGAAACTCCAGCAACGCTCCTAACATCTAAGGGGTAGGGCCTGCCCATAAAATAGCGGTAACGCGCGAGGATTATTCTCAACCTCCGACGGTCGCGAATGGACGCTTTGTGGATTTGAAAAGATCTAGCCTGTGCAATGGTAATCGCGTCTTACGGATCGTCAAGAACGTGTCTCGGCCTCCGGGCGATAGACCGAGAATTTAGTACAGAATGTTTAACAGAGAACAGAGGAAGACTGTAGCAAGGGTGTCACTCACCTGTAGTTGCCGAAGTCCTCAGGCTGTACGTTGGCGATCAGCAGAGTGTGGTTGTTCCCCCGGGCCGACATGGTGACCCTTTCCGAAGCGCTGAGCGGAAATGAGTTTTGGTACCACGACACCTGGGAAAATTCGATAGTGACAGCCTAAATCCAATCTCACCTTCTCTGTAAAGAGAGTATAAGAAGCTAACAGAATAAAATGTGAAAGTAAAACCGTAAGAAAAATATATAACGGAAGTGCTATAGCCGTATACACGGCGGACGATAGCGTGACTAGGGAGCATGTAGTTCAACTCTCTGAACACAGATGGCGCTTAACAAATACTACATATATTAATAACTAACTTTTTAATTTTATTCTGTTGTGTTGCTTTTATATTATCCGATGACATCATCTTTTTTAATTTACATTCTAGACATTCAGTCCAATTCTTTTAATGACGAACTACACAGATTGACCAGAGAAGCTGGCCTTGTCTGCGTCATCGAATTGAGAGGTGGCATAGCTCTTAGGTCGCTTAGCCTGAACCTCTATTGCTAGTGTTATAATTTGTAGGTCTCGTAGAATAAAATAGTCCAACAACTAATACACTTTCTTTATTGAGACAGCGTAACGTTATACAGGAATTATTTATAACGAGTAACGTCACAACTGCGCGTCCTCACAATCTTTATACAGAATTAATTAGAAGTCAGATTAGGAACTAATAAAGTTCAACTATTGTTTACAATGACAAGTTCATGTGACGATCAACTAAATTATTAATTATGAATTAAAGATACAATAAGGTTCAGGTAAATCATTAAGATATCATTGGAAGTAGTTATTATGTATAACAATAGCTGGGTGTCAGGTGTTGCCAGCTAACACTAGTAACTCGACACAAGGGTCCCCCCGGTGAGTGGTAACCTCGGCTTGGACGATTACTATCTCACGCGTAATCATTCCGATCCGACGGCGCCCGAGAGGGCCGAACCAAGGCTCCCAGTCCAATTTAATAGTGGTTTCTTTAAATCAATTATAATGGTTACCTCGGCAGGTGGGTCTGCCAGCACGGTGCACAGTAACTCTGCTCTGAACCCCTCTCCAGTGTGCACCCATGACCTCTCCACAGTTATTTCCGGTGGGTCTGAAATGGAACACAAATTATTTAACTTTAAAGGGGATTTAATCTGATTGGTCTTAGAGGTTCAGGCTAAGCGACCTAAGAGCTATGCCACCTCTCAATCCGGTGAATCAGTAAAGGCCTCTCTGGCCAACTGTGTTAGATCCTCCAAAAAAAAATATGATTGGCGTTCGAGCTTTGATTTAGTCCACTCTGGTGGTCCATCTCTGAATGTCGCGTTGAACACTTTTTGTTAGGAGAAAATCTTATGGATTCTCGTCAACGACATACTAATGTTGTATTTATATTTGGTCATGATCTCGTAATATATTTGAATAATAAATCAGTACAAATAAATGAAATTGTAGCGTCTATTTGTAATACTAAAATAACTAAATAATATTTTGTACAATTTTTGCTTGTGTGTTCCGGCTAATCTCTAGAACGGCTGGACCGATTTTTCGGGACTCTCACTTTTTTATGGGGTATAAACTAGTGCTTGACCACGATCCCACCTGATGTTAAGTGGTGATATAGTCGAAAGATGGTACGCGCTAGTTTAGTAAGTGCCTGTTCACTCTACTCTTGAAGGCTCCCACGTCGCAATTTGACGCAAAGACGATGCCAGCAACTTGCTCAACTTCTTTGCTGTATGAACGATGAACTCAGATCGCTTCGTTCGATCTTCGAACATCGACTATGAAAGGGTGACCGACCCACCGAATGTCTAAACGTCCGAAGGTAGAATGGGGATGGGGGAATTAACTCGTGTTATTCCTGTGCACACTCTCCAAAGTATAATCGGTAAATAAAATGTAGATCTCGGTCACCTATCAACTTTTTGGCCCACCTGTCCACGGAAGAACGGAGAACTCTCCAGGTCCGCGAGTAGGTATTCACTGACAGGTAGCTGATGTAATTAGGAGTAACTTATGCTACTTTTATTAAAGAGATCTAAAATTATTTATACAAATAAATAATGGAATTTTAGATACATAGGGTACAGAAAGGGCCATGCTTTTAGGCGTGTAACCGCGGGGCGTAGCCAGTAAACCAAATAAACTTGTATATCATTGTTTCTCGGAGTGTCAATACATGTGACAACCAGATTCTTCCGAACGAAGCGATTTGAGTCATCGTTCATCGTGCGTACAGCAAAGGAGTGGAATAAGTTGCCGGCGTCAGTCTTTCCGTCCAAGTACGACGTGGGAGCCTTCAAGAGTAGAGTGAATAGGCACTTACTAAACTAGCGCGTACCATCTTTCGACTATATCACCACTTAACACTAGGTGGGATCATGGTCAAGCGCTAGTTTACACGCATAAATAAAAAAAAAAGATGTTGACCATTATAATTTAAGTTATATTTCGGCCAATCTTTTTCTTACTTAGTTTTCTTTTGAATTTGTTTAAGATATACGTAGCCCGTTAGCTTCGCTCGGATTAGAGCGAAGCTTTTATAAGCACCTGGTGTGCCCTTAATCTCACCGCAGCATAGCATTTCGGAGTGTTTGTCGCCGTCGGAAATTGGATTTGCGAACGACGTGACAAATTAAATTTTGACGTATACGCGCGAGGCGGGAAGATTGCCAGAGCGCGATAGATTTATAGCTCCGGAAAAACGACGTCGTATAAGATAGACGGGATAAATCTGTGTCATCCTAGCGTAGTGGATCCTAGATTTTTCTTCTAATGGACCAATTTCAAAAAGAGCCCTGGTCAAGTTGTGTAGTACGCTATCAACCCGAGTTCGATCGCTAGTGCCGGCACCAATTAATTTGTTGTTGCAATGTTATGTGCTGATTTACCACGCGCTCGACGGTGAAGGAAAACATCGTGAGGAAACCTGGTTGTTTCGAAAATTAATAATATTTCTATAAGAATGATAATAATATATATGAAAAAAAAAAGAAAAATTGCTAAGCTTTCTCTTTATAAAAAAAATAAGTTTATAATAAAAATCTATATATATATAAAAAAGAAAGTGTGTGGGTTTGCACGGTATAGGCTCCGAAACGGCTGGACTGATTTTCAGGGAATCTTAAGATTGACCTGGCTAGTAATCCTGTAAAGTTTGGTGACGATCGGAGCAATCCTCTTTTTGAACTGTCAAATACAGCTTTTACTATGATGATATTCTATTGTTTTATAACACAAATTTGTATTGGCACATGCGTTGTGTATATTTATGTCATTATGAACCATATTGAAGTACAATGGAGTACAGTGGAAGTATAATTAATCCGTAAATGACAAGAATGATATTGTATTTACTGATATGTACATGGGTGTAGGTAATGATCTTCACCCGCTCGAGAAGAGAATGAATATAGAGAGAAATGAATAATTTAATATATTGTGAGAGTTAAATTAGATATTTAATGATGTAAGTTTATTGTTTAAATAAAATAAAGCAAAATCTAGCCCGGCGAAGCGGTCTAGGTATGCTAGTAGAATAATAAACAAAAAACTGTGGGACACTGACGGCTCAATTCAGTGTTTATACAGTTTTAATTAATTTGTTAAGTAATTACATGTATTATAAATGTTTTAAACCAATTGTATATGGACACGAAGGCGGCCATTTACCCTTGTGTAACGTCAACCCTTCAACCCTTAACACCTTTCACACGCTGAAATAAATTGCACTTCAGTTTAGTTTGGTCGAACCAGTAATTTGCTGGAAATATATTTTACTCTTTATATTGTTAGTACCTGGAGAACCGGACCAAACTTCGTCCGGAATTTTTTTGTTAAATCTATAAATAGTTTATTGGATATTATATTTTGAAACAAATTACTTAATGATGATATATGAATAACATTTTTTTTTGTTAACGAGGAGGAAATCTTCAGAAAGATACCCCGCCTTCTGGGGGGAGGCGGCGGTTATGTGGGGATTTTACCCACTAAAACCTCCCCGGTGGCCCTTCCTCGGTGCATGGTGAGGGGCTCCGGGATCTCCAGTGGAACGCACCGGAGCCCCTCTGCACTGTGCTCATAGAGAGCACTTCCCGGGGGAAGTTACTCCCTCCCCCCCTGTGCCCTCGCAGTGCAAGGCGACACGGGCCAGCCGATGTCGCCTTCTTCCCGGGTCCACCTTGGCGGACGACAAAGGCTCCCACCCTTGTCGCCCAATGAACCCGAGGCCCCTTTTAGTCGCCTTCTACGACAGGCAGGGGATACCGTAGTCTTATTCTTGAGAGCCCAGAACTAGAGGGTTGTTACCTTTTTACCAACGTAATTAAACAAAAATCTAAATAAAATTAAATAAAAATCACGGGCGCAATTAGTTTAACATTTAATAGTTTTTGGTCAACCAAAATGGGACACTAATGGTTTAGGGTACGGTCTCCGAATCGTAAGGTCGTATGTCGAACGTGAACCATCTACTAACACAAGCTTAAGCTAAGTTGGAATAGTTAAAAGTATGACAGCCCTGTAGTTCTGGGCTCGTAGAATAAGGCTACGGTATCCCCTGCCTGTAGAAGGCGACTAAAAGGGGCCTCGGGTTCACGGGGCGAAAAGGGTGGGGGCCTTTGTTGTCCGCTGAAGTGGACCCGGGAAGAAGGCGACACCGGCTAGCCCGTGCGATGGCACAGATTATCCCCCGGGACGTGATCTCCGAAGGACACAGTGCAGAGGCGCTCCGGTGCGTTCCATTGGAGATCCCGGAGCCCCTCACCAGGGGTTTTAGTGCCCCACATAACAACCCATAAGGCGGGGTAACGTGTAAAATTTCCTCAGTCCAAAAAAACAGTTAATGTTGGTAAGTAAGAAAGTCTTTTTCTACCTTAAGCAGCTTTGATATTTTTTAAATTAATCCTAGCTAGATCGATTTATCCGCCGAATACTGAATACTAAATTTCATGAATACGATACAATTTTTTTTATTCGAAATGATTTGATTTCAAATAAAAAAAAACGATAAAAAAAACGTCGAAAACGATTTCGATGATTCATTTTTATTGGCAAGGATGTACTTCAACGTTAGTTCGATGAGAGTTTGGTTAGGTTCTCATTAACCAACCCTGTAGTTCTGGGCTCTCAAGAATAAGACTACGGTATCTCCTGCCTGTCGTAGAAGGCGACTAAAAGGGGCCTCGGGTTCACTGGGCGACAAGGGTGGGGGCCTTTGTCCGGTGGACCCGGGAAGAAGGCGACATCGGCTGGCCCGTGTCGCCTTGCACTGCGAGGGCACAGGGGGGGAGAGAGTAACTTCCCCCGGGAAGTGCTCTCTATGAGCACAGTGCAGAGGGGCTCCGGTGCGTTCCACTAGAGATCCCGGAGCCCCTCACCATGCACCGAGGAAGGGCCACCGGGGAGGTTTTAATGAGTAAAAACCCCACATAACCGCCGTCTCCCCCCAGAAGGCGGGGTATCTTTCTGAAGATTTCTTCCTCGTTAACAAAAAAAAAAAAGGTTCTCATTAATGCTATTTCGTAATATTAAGAAATACCAAGACGACGTCCAGGCGTTATAGCGTTCAACGTTCAATGCAGTTGAAGTCGGTTTTTTGTTTTTGATCGTAAATCGTTTTTAATTAACTTACAGTGTTTTAAGCTCTATAGATTCTCTACAGAGAATTTATACAATCTATACGGCCTTCTAACGGTGAGAAAATTATATATTTTAGCTTTTAAAAATACATAAATCATTTTAATGTGACCGTAGTAATTATTATTATTATTCATTTATTCCAATAAGTAACTAAGACACATCATTATTTTAAATAACTACTAGCTGACCCGGCAAACGTTGTTTTGCCATGTATGTTATTTCTAGGTAACATTTTTATAGTTAAATAAAAATAATTATTTACTAAAGTGTGCGGGGAAGTATTTACAATCGAATGCATTATAAAGAATAAAAGTATGTTTTATTTAGCTTAATAAATAAATCTTTATTAGAGTAACGAATATATTTTAAATAACAGTCTTTGATAGCTATCTAAACATCAAAAATAAATATTTATATTTTTACTATCAATTATGGCAATTGAAAAAAAAAAATTAATAATCTCTTAGCGCAATAGAGTGTACAATATTTTTGGTTAGTCCGTCTTTAGCCAACACAAACAAACTGGATGGTTTTCCCACGCGAGAACATCCCACATATAGTTGTCCGTGGGAGAAGCACGATGTTTCCAAATCTAAGCCACATACAGACAATGTTTGTCCTTGTGACTTATTGATTGTCACAGCGAATGCCAATCTAATTGGGAATTGAGTGCATTTGAATTCAATTGGCACATCTGTAGGAATCATAGGGATTCGTGGCAGCAACACATTTTCGCCTTGAAACTTGCCATTCAAGATGATGGCTTCAATAACGTTTTTCATTAATTTTTTAATGACTAATCGTGTGCCATTACATAGCCGTGGTGGGTTTAAGTTTCGAAGTAGAATAATCGGAGATCCAACCTTCAATTGTAAATGATGTGGTGGCATGCCTGGCAAATCCAATGAATTTAAGAACTCAATTGTATAATTCACAGTCTCGTTGGTATCGCAAACTGCATCGATAGATTTATATGACACCAAGTCCCCAGGCAACAGCTGTTGTATCTTTAAATTTAACCCATTGACGTCCACATTTTTAGCTGCCAAGATCGCTCTTTCTGCCAGCCACTTATGATTTGCATATTGTGTGTGTACGCCGGGAAATATGTGATCGATGAGACTATTTTGCGAGTCGATGATTGTGCAGAAGTCCGTCTGTAATTTTATGCATCCAGTATTTTCATGTACAGCAACTTTCCCATCGCCAATATCTAACAGTTGTTTAGAGAAAGTTTCGGCGGATGGATCCTGAAGCATTTGAACGCGCATGTTCACCGTCAGTTGTACTTTTTCAACATTACGCCTCGCGATCGCGATGATTTTAAGCACTTTAAATTTAAGGAATTTTATGATGACAGTAAAATTAATATGAGAGTTGCAAAGGAAAATTAAAATAATGGGTATAACAGTCACTGCTATGATTGATACACAAATAAAACTAAAAAAACATGGCTGAAAAATGTATAGTGAGTAAGACAGGAGACCGGCTTCGTCCTCATCCCTACTACGTAATGTTTGCTGGATAAGTGGTGACACCTGGCGGGGATAACTGATCGATTGATAGTTGATCAGTAGTCGAACGGTGAGGGCGGGAGATCAAATTGAATTAAAAAAAAAATCATAATTAAAGGAACTTGAAATTATAATATCTGGATAGGAATTAACAAATAAAAAATAAGGGTTGATCGTAAAGGGGTGAAAAATTGAGAGTATTATGAGATTTTTTATTGTAAGTCATCAAAAAATAAAAAAAAAATTGCCAAAAAATTAAAGTTTATAATTAACAAATAAAAAATAGGGGTTGATCGTAGAGGGTGAAAATTTAGAGTAATATGATATTTTTAGTAAGTCATCAAAAATAAAAAAAATTGCCAAAAATTAAAGTTTTTAAACAACAAATAAAAATAGGGGTTGATCGTAGAGGGTGAAAATTTAGAGTAATATGAGATTTTTATTGTAAGTCATCAAAAATAAAAAAAAATTTTGCCAAAAATTAAAGTTTATAATTAACAAATAAAAATAGGGTTGATCGTAGAGGGTGAAAATTTAGAGTAATATGATATTTTTTAGTAAGTCATCAAAAATAAAAAAAAATTGCCAAAAATTAAAGTTTTTAAACAACAAATAAAAATAGGGTTGATCGTAGAGGGTGAAAATTTAGAGTAATATGAGATTTTTATTGTAAGTCATCAAAAATAAAAAAAAATTTTGCCTAAAAAATAAAAAAAATTTTGCCAAAAATTAAAGTTTTAATTAACAAATAAAAAATAAGGGTTGATCTCAGAGGGGTGAAAATTTAGGGTTGTATGTATTTTTGTATGCTGTGTCATAAAAAAATAAAAACAAAAAATTTTGCCTAAAAAATAAAAACAAAAATTTAGGGGTGGACTACCCTTAACATTTAGGGGGACGAAAAATAGATGTTGGCCGATTCTCCACCCTGGCCGACAAAATCACATCAAAATCACAAAAATCGGTCCAGCCGTTTCGGAGGAGTTCAAGTTCGAACACCGTGACACGAGAATTTTATATATTAGATTAAATAACTAAATTATAAGATAATAATATAAAATTATTTGATTATAATAATAATAAAAAAAAAATATAATATTATACTAACGGCTTGACTATGCTTACGAATACGTTACCCCATGTGAGACGAAGTACCATCTGTTTACATAAACAAAGTCAAGCCTTTGAGCGATCATGGTCAGGATGCTGTTGGAGCTGATGCACTGAGATGCACTCCTCTTGCGCATTGTCGCAAAAGCATGCCATCTGTGCATCCGCGAACATCCCCGATGCACTACAGAAACGGGGCAACCCCAACAGAACCCTGACCGCTTTGTTATATTGAACACGGACAGCTTTACGGAGAAGATATATTGGAATTCCTATTTAAAAAGTGAATACAAGTCTTGCCAGTTTCCAATATAGAAAGCTACCAAGTTATGTTATTAAACATATAAACAAGAAATTATACATAAATGCTTTAAACTGGCACGACTGTAAATCATCTTTAATACAGTTTGGACGGTTTGGACTGCGAGGATACGGAGGTAAAATTACGATACCAATTTCAATAATATCATTTTTATCGTAACTTCACAAAAACACACATTCATACACACTGACACAATTATTTTATATTAACTTTTAAAAAAAAAACAAAATTTGATACAGTTAAGGAAGAACTGGATCTTCTCAGCCCTGTAGTTCTGGGCTCTCAAGAATAAGACTACGGTATCGCCTGCCTGTCGTACAAGGCGACTAAAAGTAGCCTCGGGTTCACTGGGCGACAAGGGTAGGGGCCTGAGTCGACCACCACAGTGGACCCGGGAAGAAGGCGACATCGGCTGGCCCGTGTCGCCTTGCCGCTGCGAGGGCACAGGGGGGAGGGAGTACAGTGCAGAGGGGCTCCGGTGCGTACCACTGGAGATCCCGGAGGGGTCATGCACCGAGGAAAGGGCCACCGGGGAGGTTTTAGTGGGTTAGAACCCCACATAACCGCCGCCTTCCCCCCAGAAGGCGGGGTATCTTTGTGAACATTTCCTCCCCGTCAACAAAAAAAAAGAATTGGATCTTCTGGCTCAAGTATATTTTATACTTGAAAGAAGATTCAAACAACAGAATAAGAATAAATTTCTATTATTATTATTATCAACTATTTGTTTTAATATAATCTGTGAATGAGTTGGTGCCCGAGTTTGTACAGTAAAGAAAGAAAATCCTTCTGAGATAATCAAAACGAATTGTTTATAAGATAATTATATGATGGTAGACTATTAGGGGATTCATCATCATCATCATCAGCCTGTCACAGTCCACTGCTGGACATAGGCCTCTCCAAAGGCATGCCACCGTTCACGATCCTCGGCCACTCTCATCCAGCTTCTGCCAGCCGTCCTGCGAAGATCGTCGCTCCACCTTGTCTTAGGGCGTCCCACTCCGCGTTTGCCTCTCCGCGGCAAATATGGCCGGCTCATTGCCACTTCAATTTGCTAATCAGGTGGGCTATGTCGATCACCTTAGATCTCTGTCGGATCACCTCATTCCGGATTCGATCCTTCAGAGAGACTCCGAGCATAGCCCTTTCCATAGCTCGCTAAGTGACTTTTAGCCTGTGGACCAACTTAACCGTGAGTGTCCACGTTTCGGCTCCATATGTCAAGACGGGTAGGACGCACTGATTGAAGACATTGGTCTTTAGACATTGTGGAATTGAGGACGAAAAAACTTGATGTAGTTTCCTGTATCAGCCCAACTGTATCCTTCTGTCGACTTCTTTCTCGAAGTTGCTATTAGGGGATTATGGAAAACTTAATCATGTGATACTGGTCTAAGTTGTTCAGTCAATACTCACATAGTACTTGCAGTTGAAATTCAGTGACCATTGGCGGGCCAACGCCGTTGTCCACCGTACAGGCGTACCGTCCGCTATGCGACCTCTCAAGTCGCGACAGCTGCAGTTGGGGGCCATCCGCGAGGCGTACATTGGTCTCATTCATATGTGTGTTGAAGCTGTCCAGCTGGAGGGAAGTTTTATTTACTTAAACATCGGTTACATTTATATACATGTTACATATGAAATGAAATGAAATATTTATTTTACTTTTTACACACACACACATTTTAAATTACCGACATGCACATACACAAAAATATTAGATACATATTATATAACATATTCTATAAACATTTTCTTAGTTCGTTTTCGTCCTTCGGTACACATCTCCCTGCTAGACTAATACATAGCCTGTATTAGGGAGATGTTGTACCTAACTCCGAGTTTATCAACTATAGCTTATGTGGTAGTCGTGTGTTTTTGCAAAGAATAGTGTGCGTGGGTGCATGTGAGAGTGTATGTGCGAGTGAGTACATGAGCGTGAGGATAACTTATTTTATACTATGAAGAAACTTTTCAGTCTCTTCGTAGGTGAAATTATGGAGAAACGAGTAAAGTAACTTTTTACACTTATATTGAGATAAACTATGAAAAGGCACATAAAAGTTAACTTTATTATAAAGGTATGGTTAAATCTTTCGGCGGTCCACATTACTGCTGGAATACAGCAAATTTTATCTTTACGACATATCAAGCTCTAGTTCCCTCAAGTTGCATAGTACGCTAGCAACCCGAGTTCGATCCGCAGTGCCCGACACCAATGAATTTGTTGTTGCAATTTGATGTGCTGATTCACCACGCGCTCAGCGGTGAAGGAAAACTTCGTGATGAAACCTACATGTTTTTGAACATTTTTCTAAGCCATGTGAAGTCTGCCAATCCGCAAAAGGTGTGCGTGGCGGACTATGCCCTTATACTCTCTTCACAGAGAAGGTCTGCGCCCAGCAGTGGGACATATATATTATATATATAAAGTCTGTAACTAAAACTAAAAGTGGTTTCGGGTCCACAGGCATCAAGGGAGGGGTCTTTGTCGTCCACTGCAGTGGACCGGGGAAGAAAGCACATCGGCTGGCTCGTGTCGCCTTAGCACTGCGAGGGTGCTGGGGGAGGGACCATTCTCCTAGGACGTGCTTAATAGCACAGTGCAGAGGTGGGTGCTCCAGTGTTTTTTACTGGAGTTATCGGAGCCCGCCGCCATGCACCGAAAAGGGCCACCGGATTCACTGCTTTGGGGTCCGAGCATGCACCGTCAACAAAGACCTACATGGAATAGACTAGTGCGTCTCATTAGGCGCGGCTCACGGGCCTCATAAGCAAGCTGAAAGTCGCATAACGAGCTACGGAGCGAGCTATGCTCGGGGTATCTATACGAGATATCGATACGAGAGATCCGTAGACAAACAAAGGTAACCGACATAGCTCGCCGGATAAGCAAGTGAAGTGGCAATGGGCAGGGCACATATCGCGTAGAACAGATGGCCGGAATGGGGCCGGAAAGTTCTCAATTGGAGACCACGGACCAGCAAGCGCAGTGTAAGATGTCCACCAGTAAGGTGGTCTGACGACCTCATAAAGGCCGCAGGAGGTAGCTGGAAGCAAGCCGCTTACAACCGCTTTTGGAAATCGTTGGGGGAGGCCTGTGTCCAGCAGTGGGTGTTTTACGGCTGAAATGATGATGAAACACGCAGGCAAACTATTCCCGTCCTTTGCTGTAATGAAAGACGAAGTAAAGGGCTTCCTTCGGGTTTGAGGGATGTTCACAACGGTAGCCGGCAGTGCGTCTTGAAGTCCGATAATGGAATTATATCATGCAATTCTTCAGCACAGTCTCCGAAATCCATTCTATAAATCACAGAAAGGCTACCTTACACCTGCGATCCAGTCTGATCAGATTGGTACCAGCTGCATCTCCAATTAAACCCTTAGCCCGCCTTTCCATTTAAACAGTGAATAACATTTAACGGTAAGACGTTTACAATTTGTAATACAATTAGCAGTAATTAGATTTGAAAGTCTTTTTCTTCTACACAAAATCGGTGTACTAACCATTTTATGCCACGTGACGCTCGGCACAGGATTCCCTGAAGCCCGACACTCCAGTACAGCAGCGCCGCCCCTGCGGGCTGCGGCGTGGCGCGACTCCGGCGAGGCCCTCACGCTGGGCGGCACCAGCACCTCCACTGTGTGCACCTGGTCCCGGGAGATGCGGTCCGAGATCTGGCACACGTAGTCACCGGCGTCCTGGAAGAACAACGATTTACCAACCATAACACCCATATTAAATTCTAAATACGGTAAAAAAGTGATAGAAGTTACCTCTTAGTACAGAGTAACCAATAACAGAGACTGATTATATCCGTATATGCGTAAGTGAATCCAAAACCGATTTTTTTTGTTGTCGGAAGAGAAATCTTCAAAAGATACATTTCAATCTTACCGGCATAATAATAAAATCATCTACAATACGTCTGCGTTTTCGGAAACGGTCTCCTAACATCCTGTATACATGTTTATACGGTTTATTATATTAAGAGCTGTACCAAAAAGTATTCTACTAAAGAAGTTTTCACTAAAAAAACTACGAATAAATACTCTTGAATGATAAATACAAAGAATAATCCTTGCGTGTTACCGCTATTTTATGGGCAGGCCCCACCCCTTAGATGTTAGGAGCGTTGCTGGAGTTTCTTCGGCCACTTCTTCTCCCAGCGACAACGCTTCCCGAAGTGGCACTCAAAGTTAGTTTAGCTTTTGAATGTCTCTTAGATTATCCGTGAAATAGCAACCGGCCGAGTCGTGGTTCGGCCCTCTCGGGCGCCCTCGGATCGGCATGCTTACGCGTAACATAGTAACCGTCCAAGCCGAGGTTACCCCTCACCGGGGGGACCCTCGAGTTACTAGCAATAGAGGTTCAGGCTAAGCGACCTAAGAGCTATGCCACCTCTCAATCCGGTGAAGCAGTCAAGGCCAGCTTCTCTGGCCAATCTGTGTAGTTCGTCATAAAAAAAAAAGATAAATTCAAATGATCTGTGACTCCTTTTTTGAAGTCGGTTAAGGAACAAAGCTACCAACCAATTCGACTGTTGAACATTAGGAAGTTTTACTAAATGCTTTTAACCATTTTTATTAGCCCGCAAACTTCTGTTTAGCTCACCCACTAAATCAGTTACCCTTAATATCTGTTCTATACAAAATAACATAGTTACAGGGCCGGCGTAATCCTCTTTGCTTTTCCATTAGTCAATATATATTACGATAAACGGTATTCCCAGGGCCGGAGCTAATGGAGGGAACGCCGCTTACATTTTACGTACAAAAGATACGAAATAAATCATTTTCATAGTATTAATCTTATTATATCATTAGTGGGGTTCATGTGGAGCGGAAATAGCTTCACCGCGAGATGTTCCGAGCAGTTATTGTATATATCTGAATCTCCGAAACGGCTCTAACGATTGTCATGAAATTTCGCATGCACAGGATTTCGACGGCGATAAATCGATTTCACTAGGTATCATTTTTAAAAAAATGTCGTTTTATCCAGGTATAGGGTATACAAAATATATGTATATATAATTATTGAACTAATAACTTTTTTTTGTTAACGGGGAGGAAATCTTCAAAAAGATACCCCGCCTTCTGGGGGGAAGGCGGCGTTTATGTGGCGTTTTTGGAACACACCGGAGCCCCTCTGCACTGTGCTCAAGGAGAGCACTTCCCGGGGGAGGGAGGTTACGGGCCAGACGATGCCTCCTTCTTCCCGGGTCAACCTTGGCGGCCGACCCTTGTCGCCCAGTGAACCCGAGGCCCCTTTTAATCGCCTTCTACGACAGGCAGGTGATGCCGTAGTCTTATTCTTGAGAGCCCAGAACTACAGGGCTGATATGGTTCTTACTTAGTCGAACCGCGCCCCAAATGATCAGACTATTATCGCTGTAAGGAACACGGCATGAAGAATTCATGCGGCAAAATATAAACGGATAATCCGTCCAATCCAATCTATCAGCCATAATCCGTTGTTTATCAACACATTGACATATATAGCTCCCTCAATAACACCATAAGCTGCAGACGCCTACTTGACGACTGCATTACTAAGCTACAGCTTGCTACACTTTAGTACATCTAAGTAATACTTATTTTATAAGACACTAGCATACCCAGCCCGCTTCGCTGAGCTAGATTTTGCTTTATTTTATTGAAACAATTTATTTATCAAAATAAACATAACATATACTATCTAATAAAGAAATATTTACAATTTAATAGATATTACAAAATAATAGGTTGTCAAATATCTCCCTTCCGCTTTTTTGTCTTTTGAATTTCGCGGCTATGTACAAAGCGCTACAGAGCTCGTATCTAGCAATACTATACATAATTTGAAAGGTCTTGACATAACCTACAAAACGACGCTATGCATAATTAGTTTGGATATTGCGTTCAACAGTTATAGACGTGTAAACATGGAGTTCACTAACGCCGAAATTCGCGCTATTTTAAAGTTTTCCTTCGTTAAAGGCAAATCCGCTAGAGAAACGTTCCGTGAGATTAATGGTGTTTTGGGGATGGTACTCTATCACTTCGAACCACGGAGGAATGGTTTCGACGATTCAGAGCCGGTGAAAACGACACCATGGATAAGCCAGCCGGCGGAAGACCTGTGACGACAAATACCGATCAAATCATGGACTACATCGAGTTAGACCGGCATGTGGTATCTCGTGACATCGCCCAGGAGATGGGAGTTAGTCACCAAACCATTTTAAACCATCTGCAGAAGGCTGGATACAAAAAAAAAAGCTTGATGTTTGGGTGCCGCATGATTTGACGCAAAAAAAATACTTCTGGACCGAATCAACGCCTGCGATATGCTGCTGAAACGGAACGAACTCGACCCATTCTTGAAGCGGATGGTGACTGGCGACGAAAAATGGATCACATACGACAATATCAAGCGAAAACGGTCGTGGTCGAAGGCCGGTGAATCGTCCCAAACAGTGCCCAAGCCGCGAATTTCGGCGTTAGTGAACTCCATGTTTACACGTCTATAACTGTTGAACGCAATATCCAAACTAATTATGCATAGCGTCGTTTTGTAGGTTATGTCAAGACCTTTCAAATTATGTATAGTATTGCTAGATACGAGCTCTGTAGCGCTTTGTACATAGCCGCGAAATTCAAAAGACAAAAAGGCGGAAGGGAGATATTTGACAACCTTATATCTACAAAAAATATAACTGTGCCAAACCGTCGTCGCTTGGCAACGTGCCCAGAAGGCTGATAGCATTGCCACGTTGTATGGCATACGTAGTGCCTAAGCCAGTAAACAATTAACTTACATCATTAAATATTTAATTTATACTATAAACTATAACTCGGAATATATTCAATTATTCATTTCTCAAAAAATATCCCATCATATAATTAGAAAAAAAACAAAAGTTATAGATGCCCTGATGAATAGCAAAAAGCTAAAGTGGCGTTGGGCTGAACACATAGCCAGACTGTCTGATAATAGGTGGACCACCAGGGTAACATACTGGAGGGGTCCATCGGGCACCAGAAAGAGAGGAAGACCAGTTGCCCGGTGGACAGACGACATTATGCGCGTGGCTGGTAAACAGTGGCCATTAACCGCGAAAAACAAAGAGACCTGGAAAGCTCTAGAGGAGGCCTTCACCCTCGAGAACGAGGGGTTCTATTGATAATTAGAAATTAGTATATTGCGCATTTGTAATTAGGTAGTAAGAAATATAAGGCTTTTTTATTTTTTTATTTTATTTTATTTATTTATCCATTTCTCTCTCCATTAATTCTCTTCTCATCATTACCTACACCCATGTACATATCAGTAAATACAATATCATTATTATCATTTATACAGAAACATATCGGGCTCAAATTAATGTCAGATATAAAAGTACGACGTATGGCTTGGGCGTGGTAAATGTGTATTATCTGTGAATTAAGGGTTTTAACTTATGAAGCAATTTAAAATGTTGATCACAAATAAGGAATAATTATAATGACTCTACCTGATGTTCATGAAATTTTAAAATGAACAATTCAGAGTTATCTCTCAACATCATCAAGTATCATGATCTCGTTCGACAGTAAACATAAACAGCCTTACAAATAAACGTGGTATAAAGATAAACTTAGGAATAAATTAAGACTAAGCAAAATTTGTACTAATATACCAAGAATACGTTATACCTGGTATAACGTTGACGTTTTTGTTCATACAATCGTTATTCCGAAGTTATAACGACGTGTACCCTTGTTTAAGTCCAGTATAACATTTAAAATACCACGATTTGTGTTTGTGTTCGCTCATTTAAATTAACTTATTATGGAATTAAGACTTAATAAATATCATTCAGACTCCAAAAAAAGTAAAAATATTTAAAAGATGGGAAAACCCTTTTGACTTATATGTCGATGATTAGTTTCGATTAAAATCACATCTCTATCCTGGGCGGCTGAAATCGACATCTGCGTGGACAAGGCCATTTCACCACCACTACTGGAAACACTGTACTTTTCGGGAAAGGATGACTCTAGTAGAAATGGACCCTCCACCGCTACCCTCTTGCCTTCAAATATAAACAAGTATATAGGGTAAAGGCTAGTCGTTGGCCCCCTTAAGCAGCTACTAGCAGCAAGTATTGCATTTCTGGGTCAAATTAGGTTTGCAGAACATGGATACTATGAGCATTTCGATGAATTAAAAAAAAATATATCATTGTCTCATGACATTGTCAGTAAGAACTTAAAAAAAAATGTCTTGGTCGGATATAGTTATTGGCCCCAGTCAAATTGGTGTAAACGATAACATTCACAAATACATTAAATCACCGATCATTTCTAAGAGTTAATTAGTTTCTTAGAACCGGAAATGGTAGTAATCATAGCAATAAGTAACTTTAAGCATTAATTTAATTTATGCATATGCTTACCCAATTGCTAATTTTTGCATTTAAAAACACACGTTGTTTACAAAATTTCAATCTGCGCCATGACAGTTGCGGGGATTTGTGAACAGCATTGCCAACATAACCATAATAAAAAGCGCAATTTTTTAAATATTTCTTTTGGTCGATTCGCTTATTCAGTCCCTTATTATTTGCGTTTTAGTGATAGGGGGCCAATGACTGCCTTGGGGCCAACGACTGTAGCATTTACCCTACTTGGATACATCCCAGTTTCTGATAGAATCATCTGGATGAAAATTAAAACAAAACCATGTCTTCTTAATATATGTAATGCAAGCATCCGCTAAGTCTATAAATAACAACTAGGCGTGCATAAAAGCGAAGAGCATGAGCCCCATATCAATAACGATAATAACAAGGCATTAATAATCCCGGTAATAACGCGAACGGGACAAATTAATCTGCGAAGCGTTGACCCGGGCATAATAAGGTAATGACGGCGACATTACATCACTGTACGTTTAGCTAGCGTGGATAGATTATCGTAAAAACTGTTTTATCTCATTCGAATTCTATCTTCTCCTTTTTCGTTCCCTCACCACTGAGGTTCGTAACCACGTATAAGCAGCCTCCATTTGAAAAAAAACTTGTGATAGCGCAAAAGGAAGTTGAGAAGTAGATACAGTTAAAATAGAACGAGACAGATAGAGAGATTTTTGTATACTATTGTAGGGGCAAGAGAGAGATGTGAGCACACATTTTCTTTCTTTCTCTCATAGCCAGTTACGTTTCGTATATCTAAGACAGTGCAGGCTTGTTGTCTATATACTACGTAAGATTACATAGACTTGGATAATACAGTATTTATGATTATTTATTTGGATTTTATTATATCGCCACACAGGCAACACTAAGTACTAAAATATAAATTAAAAAAAAAACAACATAGAAGTACGTGGAAATCTTTAGAGAAGGCCTTTGTCCATAGGAAGTTCCCCAACCAATTGCCGATCATTAAAGAAAAAGTTATCAAATTAATTTAGTTTATAGTAAGTAGGTATACAGTGTTTATTGTAAACATTTTCAAATGGCAACACAATTTCAAGGCAAAATAGCCTATAAATTTTATTTTATTAGTATTTAAGTTCATTGGTGATACTATGATTTACCTATGGCGTACGTACTACAATCGATTGTGTTTGTATGTTGGTAATGACGTAATGATAATAAGATTGTAAAATATCGGTTTTATAATGAAACATCACTGGCAAATAGCAGACTCTGTGCCTAGTGTTAATTTACTAAACCAATTGTGTCAAAGTTCAATGACTCACAGTTTTTGAGTTTTGCTAGTTCATATGTGCCACTATGGTTTTTCAATGGAGTACCACTGACTATTCAAAATTGTTTCAAATTGCTATTTGTTAATCTCGTCCTTAATTACGTCATCCAAATATGTCGATTCATTTCAATCTATATAAAATAATATATATTTAATTGTGTGGTGGGTTTCATAGTCACAGCCCTGTAGTTCTGGGCTCTCAAGAATAAGACTACGGTATCCCCTGCCTGTCGTAGAAGGCGACTAAAAGGGGCCTCGGGTTCACTGGGCGACAAGGGTGGGGGCCTTTATCGTCCGCCAAGGTGGACCCGGGAAGAAGGCGACATCGGCTGGCCCGTGTCGCCTTGCACTGCGAGGGCAGAGGGGGGGAGGGAGTAACCTCCCCCCGGGAAGTGCTCTCTATGAGCACAGTGCAGAGGGGCTCCGGTGCGTTCCACTGGAGATCCAGGAGCCCCTCACCATGCACCGAGGAAGGGCCACCGGGGAGGTTTTAGTGGGTAAAAACCCCACATAACCGCCGCCTTCCCCCCAGAAAGCGGGGTATCTTTTTGAAGATTTCCTCCTCGTTAACAAAAAAAAAGGGTTTCATAGTCAAATTTCACTGACGAATGCAACACACACCGACAAGAACATGAGCGATGGAATGTTGTAAATATATTTTTTTTCATCATAAAAGTTATCTATATTCTGTATCGACAAAATAAAAGCGTATCGACGGCGAAACGGACACGGACGAAATTTCCGCTTAAAAAGTAAATCATATCTCAAAAATGGTCCTAATATATAACTTTGTCAACTTATTTTATTATTTTACAAAATCAATTGCTTATAGAATCGTAATAGTAGTAGTCGCAAGGATGTCACAGCGCTGATTTTCAGCGATGCTGTGCTGACACGGTGTCCGATATTGGTATCACATGTTATGTACTATTTGTCCGTGTAACTTTTTTTTTTTAAAAAAGAAAGCTAGCAATATTTCTTTTTTTTTGTCAGAAATATTACTAACAATCTTGTTAACCATTCCAACTAAGCTTAAGCTTGTGCTAGGACATGGTTCACGGCAATAGTCGTATGTTGGATTCGAACCCACGACCTTACGATTCGAAGACCCTAAGCCATTAGGCTATTGACGCTTCGAAACTTTACTGAACAGAACTTTAACTGTATTTTATTTATTTTTCATTATTTTTTAATGTGTGTTATATTTTGTCTGTAATGTGTTTGTGTATTGTGATGCCAATAAATAAAATGTCTTTGTCTAATAATTATTAATACACTAAGTAAAAAAGAAATATTTACAATTTAATAGATATTACAAATTATATACAAAACATATAATTGTGTCAAACAGTCATCGCTTGGCAGCGTGCCCAGAAGGCTGGTAGCATTGCCACGTTGTAATAATTAGAATATATGAATGTAGGAACTAATTAGAATATATCAATAGTAATCTATCTCAAAACAACCCTACGGTTTCCGTCAAGAAGCGATAAAAACCGATGTTCTCGTTATCTTCCATCTGTAACATCACTAAGCTTCGTTTCCCGCGCAATTTCTGGCGGCCATCTTGTTACGCGTATCCTCCATATTTGATTTTCACCGTTGGCGAAATGACAACGAATTTATAGCCCACTTGAAAGGAAGCACAAAGCTCCCTGCTAAATTACGTTGTTTAGAAAAAAAAAACATAATGAAACGATGTGAAAAAACACCACAGAAGAGATATGACATCATGAAATTATGTAGAAGATTCATAATTGATTAATAAATTAACTTGATGAAGTGAGAAAGAGTTTTTTTAATAGACGAATTTTCTCAGATTAGCCAGAGATGCTGACTATGAGTGTTTCGCCGTGTTCAGGATTGGTACCAATGGCGCCATCTAGCGAGGACTTCACACTGTTGGATCATGACCCCACTGTTGGACAGGACGAATTTTGCGTTATTACCTCACTTGCTTCCAAATTGTCTTAAAACAAGCAATTAATAGCAGGAAATTGACAATTTTTATTTTACACCACTTTTCTACGTGTCGGTCAACGCACAAGGGACTCGACACGCCGGATTGAGATGCGGCATAGTTCTTATTTGTGAATAAAGTTAATTTTATCTGGCCGAAAGTGATGGTCTACAATATAATACTGGAAAGTCTCAACCCTCAGCAATGAGGAATACTAGACAAAGGAGGGAAGAGGAAGAATTTCACGCGACTTCAAAAGAGGAGAAATTTCTCACTTGTGGTGTCAATGGTTTTGCCCTCATATCACCGTCGTTACTGAACTGATTTATATATATATATATATATATTTTAACGTTTGATTTCAATTAATTTTGTTGGCATAGGCATCGAATGAACAACTTGATAGTCCTGGGCTTATAGAATAAGGCTACGGTATCCCCTGCCAGTCTTAAACGGCAACTAAAACGATACTTTGTGGTCTATAGTGGACTCGGGGAAGGCGACACTAGTCCCATGTTGCTTTAGCACCGCGAGAGTGCTGGGGGGAGGGAGTAACCTCTCAGAGTGCTAGGGGCTCCGGTGCGTTATCCTGAAGAGGGTTACCAAAGAGTTTTAGTGAGGAAGAGTTTCACATAGCCCTTGTCAAAAAAAGCAATGTGTGATATGATACTTTTTGTTTGAGATATTGGTAGGTTTATGAATCCAAAACTAGGTGTAAACAAGTTGAAGTGACAATGGCTAGGCCACATAGCGCGTGGAACAGATGGCAGGTACAGCCGAAGTTCTTGATTGGAGACCACGGACCGGTAAGGGCAGCGTAGGGCGTCTATCAAGGTGATCGGAAGACATCATAAAGGCCACAGGATGCCGCTGGCCCTTTGTCAATCGTTGGTGGACGCTTATGTACAACAGTGGATGTTCTACGGCTGAAATGATGAAGAAGACTGGGTGAAAGAATTGCTGGACCTTCGTAATTCCGCTACAACGATCTGCTGCGTTCCGGGGCAGTTTTAGATACTTGGCCACCAAGTGTTGGAATAATTTGCCACCGCCCCATAAGAGACAGTAAATCTGTAAACGCATTTAAAAATAAATTAAAACACCTGATGTTAAAGATACAAAAAGATAATATCCCCGCGATATCGGTGGCTTGTTGTTTCCAATATTTGCAATATTTCATTATATAATATAAACTTTATACGTTTAATTATTTATTTTATTTTTTGACTCAATAATATATTTATTTATGAAATTTTTTCATCTATTATTTTACTGTATAAAATATATTTTAATCTCATAACTGTTTTATTCATGTATCATATTTATTATACTCTCATTGTCTGTATAAATTACATATAAAAGTAGTATTGCGCGTCTTTAGGTAGCCCCGGGCACCGCTGAAAATCAGCGCTGTCGCATCCTTGCGACAGCATATGCTGAGACGGTGTCCGATATTGGCATCATATGTTTTGTATTATTTGTCCGTGTAACTTTAACTGTGTTTTGTCTATTTTTCATTATTTTTTAATGTGTGTTATATTCAGTCTGTGATGTGTTTTTGTATTGTGATGCCAATAAATAAATGTCTATGTCTAATATAACTAATATGGATACTTCGGAAATAAATTAGAGTACACGTAACTTCATCATATTTTTAGTTGTAAATATACTTATACTTTAACATTTTGCTTTATTATGTATATTATATATGCTTATTTAAACAATAAACTTACATCATTAAATATTTAATTTAACTCACAATATATTAATAACATCTCGAGCGGGTGAAGATCATTACCTACACCCATGTACATATCAGTAAATACAATATCATTCTTATCATTTACGGATTAATTATACTTCCACTGTACTCCATTGTACTTCAATATGGTTCATTATGACAGAAATATACACAACGCATGTGTCAATACAAATATTATTTTATAAAACAATAGAATATCATCATAGTAAATAAAAGCTGTATTTGATAGTTCAATGAGTGCTCCGATCGTCACCAAACTTTACAGGATTACTCGCCAGATCAATCTGAAGATTCCTTGAAAGTTTCATAGAAATCGGTCCGGCCGTTTCGGAGCCTACATGGAACATACCCACACACTTTCTCTTTTATATATATAGATATTTAATGATCTCTGCTCTTAAAGAATGAAGATTTTATCGAGACCCCGATGGGTGTTCGCGTTAGCGATTCAAATTTCATTTGCATCTCTGATAGCAATCAGATTTGGAAATTCAATTACAGATGACATTTGGAAGATTTCTACGCCATTTGCTGTACAGGTTCAAAGAATTCATATTTACATATATATAAAGAAAGACGTCTGATTGTTTTTATTATATAAATAATTGGACAGAGATATTAGAATATTGGTCACCATCCAATATTCTAATATCTCTATCCCATTATATAGTTATACCTTTTTTTTTTTTGTTCACACGGGGGAATCTTTTTACAGACCATCCTCCGGCACCCTGGGTGGGCCCGGAGGGATGTGTGGGACTCGGCCTGCTCAGCCCCTACCCACTAAACCTTCCGCGAATGCCATCAGCCGTTATGAGCGGGGTGCCCCGGATCTGTCACCAACAGGACACCCCAACGACCGGCCGGTCCCGGCAAAACCGGACTTCATCCTCAAAGGGGACTTCTCCGGCACTCAGAGAAGTCCCGACGACGCCGAAGCATGCTGGGGCCAGGTACCCATCCTGGCATTATATAGTTATACCGCGCTATACCCATCAAATGTGCTACCGCAGTATAACTGGTCACACGTCTCATGGTTTATTTTAGGGATGTTCATGCAAAATATATATCGATATATTTTTCGATAAATATCTATTTAAAAATATAACCTAATATTGTATCGATACTATGCGAAATATTGTATAAATATATCGATATTTTCAATATATCTTATCGTTTGTTTTTTTTAAGTAGTCCAAAAAATTTAAATTTATACCACTAATAATGCCATTGGGGTGAGTGGGAGTGTAGTAACATATTATATACGATATAAATATCGATATTAGGTGATTCGATAATATCGGATTGAAGCCATATATCACGTTCATATATCCGAAGAAGAAGAGAAGCCGAGTAAGCTTCACGTGTGACGCTTACTCAGCTTCAAAAGGTTTTCAAGTGTCGATAGCCTCTGTTAGTCGTGGTTTTTGGTTTCTTCCATCAAATACACCCTATTGTTCATCAGTTTCCCTTGGGCTAGAATGCTACCACGCTATAAAGACTTTTGTACCTAAAAAACCGAAAATTTGGGCAATCTTTCCCAGCTCTATATGGCATTTGATTTAGTATTTTCTTTTTAACTTCCCAAAATCCGTGAAATAGCTACCGACCGAGTCGTGGTTCGACACTTGTGTCGAGTTACTAGCGATAGAGGTTCAGGCTAAGCGACCTAAGAGCTATGCCACCTCTCAATCCGGTGACAACTTGTTGTCGTAGTTGAACCCTTTGAAACACAGGTTGCACTGGTACGGGAATTTGAGCGACGCTTTGCTCCCCTCCTGGAAATTACCGAAGACCATGTGTTTATGGTAACATCTATATTTATTGCAGCAAATGTTATTCCATACCAGTTGTGAAATGGCACCACTAGACACAGAGCGTCCATTAGCGACCGTCGGAGGTTGCGAATAATCCTCACGCGTTACCGGTATTTTATGGGCAGGCGCCACCCCTTAGATGTTAGAAGCGTTGCTGGAGTTTCTTCGGCCACTTCTTCTCCCAGCGACAACGCTTCCAGAAGTGGCATACAAAGTTAGTTCAGCTTTTGAATGTCCCTTAGATTATCCGTAAAATAGCTACCGACCGAGTCGTGGTTCGAACCCTCTCGGGCGCCCTCGGATCGGAATACTTACGCGTAATATAGTAACCGTCCTAGCCGAGGTTACCCCTCACCGGGAGGACCCTTGTGTCGAGTTACTAGCAATAGAGGTTCAGGCTAAGCGACCTAAGAGCTGTGCCACCTCTCAATCTGGTGAAGCAGTCAAGGTCTGAATGTGTCATTAAAAAAAATTAAATATTTAACCCGCATCGTAAGAGCCCTTTGGAATTCGACAGTGAAAGAATTTCAATAAAGAATAAATTTCCCATCCGCCGGTAATGCGCCATTATGTTTGGAGAGCGGTACATTTATTAAAAAGCATCGTCAAAGCTCTTCTAGCTCATTAATTAATAAGATTTGAGGTTTTTCTGAGGACGGGGGTTTAATAATAATAACTCGGTTGTTCTTTTATCAATTCTCTCTGCGTTTGCCAATTCAAATGTTAAACGATATCTTTAATGCTTTTTTGTTGAGTGGAGATTTCGTTTTTCTGCTTGAATTTCTCAGATTTGATTTGTGATTATATTTTATTAAAGCGAGTGTAGTGAATCAATACCCTAGCGAGATAAAAAATGTTAGTTATAATGATTGCGGGTAGACATTGAAACTTTTTTTTGCTAACGGGGAGAAAATCTTCAAAAAGATACCCCGCCTTCTGCGGGTAAGGCGGCGGTTATGTGGGGTCTCACCCACTAAAACCTCCCCGGTGGCCCTTCGTCCGTGCATGGAAAGGGGCTCCGGGATCTCCAGAGGAACGCACCGGAGCCCCTCTGCACTGTGGTCACGGGACACATCCCGGAATGGGGTTATGGTTACTCCCTCCCACCTGTGCCCTCGCAAGGCGACACATGCCAGCCGATGTCGCCTTCTTCCTGGGTCCACCTTGGCGGACGACAAAGGCCCCCACCCTTGCCGCCCAGTGAACCCGAGGCCCCTTTTAGTCGCCTTCTACGACAGGCAGGGGATACCGTAGTCTTATTCTTGAGAGCCCAGAACTACAGGGCTGGATGGAAGCGACTTATGCCAGCCCTGAATTCGGTAAAGCAATACTGTGTTGAAGTAGAGTAAGAAATGTAAAATTAGTAGTACAGTAAAAGTAAGTAGTACAGTAAGAGAATGTAAAATATATAGTTCATAAAAAGTAGTATAGTTCAGAGTTAGATATTGTAAATGTGTAGCTATAAGCAGTAGTTGTAAGAGTAGGTGAGAGTAAGAGTGAATGGAGTGGGATTGAAAGAGGAAGAATGTAAAGGGAATGCAAAAAGATAGAGTAATAAGGTCCCTAAGTTACAAAACGTTGGGGGAACGATGAAAAAAAAAAAAAAAAAAAGAATTCGGTAAAGCAGACAAGGTCAGCTTCTCTGGCCAATCTGTGTAGCACGTCATAAAAAGGAAGTTTCAAAGGAACATAACGATTAGCTTGTGTATTAAAATGTATTGTCTCATATTAAATTAGCACTGTGTTGATGTCAATGCGGTTACGCCAATATTCTCACTCGAAGCGCACGTTCCCATTCTTACGCTCCATTACTCGACACGGAATCCACACAATGTCAGTATCGTGTACACAATTGATGGAGTGGATTTCCTTGTATATACACGGAACAATGACGCTTTTGCGACATTAATTCCTTTGCGTACAGATAATAAAATGTTCGAGTGATGACGTTCGTATGTTGAAGGCATATTCGATTTGTCAGACCGGATATAACGTCCCGTGCTTCGTAAGGGCAAGTAGGTCGGGATATCAAATTCGATACATTTTCAACCGACTTCAAAAATGAGGTTCTCAATTCGTCTGTTCACTTCATTTAAGGAAACACTGATTAGCAAAGCGCCATCTATTATCCGGGTACTAGATTCTGACTAAACATAGTAGATAGATAGATATAACTTTAGTGTACACCAAAATCAAACAAAAGACATTACAGACACACACACACACATATATATATATATATATTATTGTAGTATATACGGAACTAATTAAGAGATGGCAGCAATTAGTAAATACATTAGCATGTCAGTGTGACTAACCTCAAAACATTTTCCTATACCAAAAAGTTCTGTACGCGAGTTATATCGGCATAACAAGGAAGCCGATATACACATCGAATTCCAAAGATAAGGATATAAATAACGTGACCATTCAAGTTGTTCATTAGCTTATAAGCACCCTTCGTTCAGCATATTTAGTGTAATAAATTCAGAAATTTATTTATTTATTCTTTATTTGCACACAATACAAAAAAAGGTACAAATAGGCGGACTTATCGCCAGTAGGCATTCTCTGCCAGTCTACCTTGGGGTTGTATAGACACAAAGTAACGGGTGCAAGCTATGTGAGAAAATAATAAATAAAAGAAAACTATAATAAATGCATGCATATATAATATACATACATACTTACAAATTAATTAAATAATTATATATAATAATAAATAGATACATATTTAAATACATACATATATAATTATAAATGGATAGGGACAGCAATTGTCAAACTATTGCTTGCTTAGGTAAAGCTTCCATAGTAAATGTTTGAAAGTAGATTTAGTTCCAGCTGTACGTATATTTGTTGGCAGCGCATTCCAAAGTCTTATTGCGTTAAAGGTAAAAGATTTATTCATAAAATCAGTGTGACAGGAAGAAATATGGAGAAAATTACTATCAGTGGAACGAAGACAACGGTCGTGTGATTCACCCTGATACTGAAGTTTACATTTCAAGTATTCAGAAATCTAATAGCACACCATCGTAAACTATTGTAAAATATAAACTGGCGCTAGTTATATCGGCATAGCAAAGAAGCCGCTATACACATCGAGTTTCATAAATAAAGTTATCAGTAACGTGACCCCTCAGGTTGGGTCATATAAGCCCACTTTGTCCTCCAGCATTGCTAGTGTAATAAATTAATATATCTAAAAACACACCCTTCCTTCCGCGAATGCCATCAGCCGTTATGAGCGGGGTGCCCCAGATCTGTCAGCGACAGGGCACCCCAACGACCAGCCGGTCCCGGCAAAGACCGGATTTCGTCCTCAAAAGGGGATTTCTCCGGCACTCAGAGAAGTCCCGACGACGCCGAAGCATACTGGGGCCAGGTACCCATTCTGGCCCCGCTTCGGATTACGGGGGCGGCAAGAGCACCTGCGCCTGCGCACCCCGATACGCCGCCTGCGGAGGGAGGGAGCCTCTGCGCTCGCCTCCCTGACCCGCTCGTCAGCCTCCTTCTGGGACATGACCGTCTCACAGAAGGAGGCGACCGCCGTCCAAGACGTGTCGCTCGAGAACATCGCGAGAGCGAGGCTCGGAAGCGACAGGTCTACACCACCGATGGCAGATACCATGTCATGGCGCTGCGTTGCATCTAATAACACACCCACCGTAAGCAATTATAAGACACCATTGTATTAGGATAATAATATATAAACTAATTATTTAATAAAATAAAGTCAGTCTACAATTGCTCTGCAAGCAAAGAACATCTCTTGTTCCTTGACAAAAGCCTGCCACCGTCACCCGCGACCTAACTCGCGGCATAAAAAGTTTTTACTTCAAAAAATAGTTTAACAGTCAAATGTATTTACATGAATAAATCAAAGTCACTCTCATGTAAGTATATTTATATCGCGGCAGTAAAGTACATACGGCACTTTGTCGTATTCTCATCGTTGAATCATTTACGAGTGTTACAATCTCCATAATTTATTTGTCTCCTCGGAGCTTATTCCGCTGAAGAAATTTTATTTTATCGGTCCTTTATATTACGCGACGAATTTCTGATATTTTTTCTCTTAACAATATAATCCAGTTGAGAGCTATTCTATTTTGGCGGCAATAAACCGAGCCGCCATTTCCTCGCTAGCGCCGAGAATCAAGATGGAGGACGACTCGTGACAAGATGGCCGTGAAAAATTGCGCGGGAATCGTACCTTAGTGTTGCCGCGCATAAAAAATAACGAGCGTTGGTGTTTTTACGTGCCAATTATGGTTTCCTTGTCGCCAATTACCGTTTAGGGTGTTGTTTAGCATTTTTCGGTGGTTGGAGAAATATTATAATCGCGTTTCGGGCTTATCGAGTACACAATTGGCGTGATACATGTTATTGGGCTGCGTTCGCGGTAATTGGGCGGTAGCGTTTGTATATTATATCTGTATTTTGTTTCAAATGTTGGGATATAGTTTATTTAATTTTTATACCGAAATTTGGCAGGCTTTTAGCCACCTAAGACTTTTAATAAAAACCAAATTTTACTGTCTATTCTTTTCCGTACACTACTTTTGTAATTATGTGTTTTTGTTATGACGATTAACTGTATAAACACGACTCGCGTTATTTGTTAGAATATTTTTTTACTTGGGCAATTGGGTACGAAATTAATTTAGTAGGTACAGAACTCTCAGCCCTGTAGTTCTGCGCTCGTAGAGTAAGATTACGGTATCCTGCCTGTCGTAGAAGGCGATTAAAAGGGGCCTCGGATTCACTGGGCGACAAGGGTAGAGGCCTTTGTCATTCGCCAAATTCAACCAAAAAAAGGACTTAGAGTTCTGAAGGTACCAGTTTACTCCTAAAAATAGAATATAAGTACGTTTTTGATTGTGATATTGATATGTTTATGACAACCGAAGACCAGGTAAGTACTACATAACGACAATGACCATGAACTTTATAATACATCTATAATAGTCCGATAGAGGGCGAATCATTTGATTTGAAGTTCGTTTTTATTTTATTCGTAAATTGTGTGTTTTTTAAAATAGGACACTGATTTCTGAAACACAGGTTTACACAACTAGGGAGTCAGGGACTTAATTTTTTTTGTGTGTGTGTTTTTATGGCTACTTAATTATTGTTATAAGTAGATGTGTATGTTACCTGCGGGCCAACGTCGGTGATCTGCAAGTTGTATCCATCGACCAGACGGAACCTCTCATCCCTGGTGACCATCAGGCTCGCAGCTGTGAGGACGGCTGGACCCCGCCTCCATAGCAGTACCAGGGATCCTGAAGGTGGAACGTTTGTTTAAACAGATATTATCTAACATATTTAAATTAGCAATTCTTATATATATATATTTATATCGCTGGAAAGCAAAAACGTAGTAAGTGAAACAATTGGCCATTTTCACTTTTTTACGACGTTGGAATCAGACAAAAAAGACGCGTCGAATGATATATGACTTGTAACAATTAGATGAGAAATAGCGGAAATAGGATTTTCAACATTGACACTTCTCTTTTATTTTTTGTACAGTGACAGGATTTTCTTTTAGGATAACTCTAGGTTAATGCCGTGGTACAATATTTATTCAGCAAAAAATAATAAATATTGTGTCCAAAAACGACAGCTCTAGGTTCACAAACACAAAAGTTATATTTTTTTCTAAAAAAAGTTGAAATTTATTTCGGCTCTGGTGAACAATTTCATTATCGTGGGTTACTACGTTTTTGTTTTCCAGCGTCGATATATTTATATATATAAGGTTGTCAAATATCTCCCTTCCGCCTTTTTGTCTTTTGAATTTCGCGGCTATGTACAAAGCGCTATAGAGCTCGTATCTAGCAATACTATACATAATTTGAAAGGTCTTGACATAACCTACAAAACGACGCTATGCATAATTAGTTTGGATATTGCGTTCAACAGTTATAGACGTGTAAACATGGAGTTCACTAACGCCGAAATTCGCGCTATTTTAAAGTTTTCCTTCGTTAAAGGCAAATCCGCTAGAGAAACGTTCCGTGAGATTAATGGTGTTTTGGGGATGGTACTCTATCACTTCGAACCACGGAGGAATGGTTTCGACGATTCAGAGCCGGTGAAAACGACACCATGGATAAGCCAGCCGGCGGAAGACCTGTGACGACAAATACCGATCAAATCATGGACTACATCGAGTTAGACCGGCATGTGGCATCTCGTGACATCGCCCAGGAGATGGGAGTTAGTCACCAAACCATTTTAAACCATCTGCAGAAGGCTGGATACAAAAAAAAGCTTGATGTTTGGGTGCCGCATGATTTGACGCAATATAGTATTGCTAGATACGAGCTCTGTAGCGCTTTGTACATAGCCGCGAAATTCAAAAGACAAAAAGGCGGAAGGGAGATATTTGACAACCTATTATAATCTGAATCTCCGAAATAAATTGCATGAAATATTGTAAAATTTATGGTAATGTTGTATCGTTACTATGCGTACATATTTCTTTTTAAAGAACGCTAGCAATATTCCTTTTTTGTCTTTCAGAAATATTACTTAACTATTACAACTAAGCTTTTGCTTGTGATAGGAGATGGTTCGAGTCGATAGTGGAATGGTGGATTCGAACCCACGACCTTACGATTCGCAGATCGTACCCTCAACCATTAAGCTATTGTCGCTCGCTCCTCCTCGCGTCGGTTCCCACAATGCGGAGGGTCGTGACCATCTCGTGGGAACAGTTTGACGTGAAAAATCTCATCATAACCTAAAACAGCATAAAGCATATAAAGGCATACTACACACACACACGCCACAGAGACATCACACATTCACAAACACACACACACTACACTAGGAGTGCACGGTAGATAACGATATTACATGAAATATTAATATATGGACGCGATATATCGCTTCGATCCGATATTATCGAATCATCTAATATCGATATTTATATCGATATATTTCATCCGATATACAAAATATCGTAAAAAATTAAATAAAAAAAGCATTTAATTCTTTTTTTATTTGTGATTGACAACTTGAATAAAATAAAACCGTTACTTGCGCTGGCATCACGAAGAGTGTAGTGTAGTATGTTACTACACTCCTACTCTTCACGATGACAGGACTCGTTGTATACATTTTATAATCTATGCATGTAGTCTGTACTACTAGCAGAATCAAATAGTCTGGACTGGTATCCGAAGCGGGAACCTCTCAGTTACGCGCCGAGTACTCTATTAGTACAAAACTTTTCTAATATTTAATATTAAGCGCTAATTAATTATAAACAAATTTCGATAAATTCAAAATATCGATATATTTGTAAAATATATCGCGTAGTATCGATACAACCTCACTATATAATCGGAAAATATATCGAAGTATTTTTGGTATGAGCATCCCTACACCACACGTATTCTCTCACGCGTATTAATTTTTAATTTAATGTAACATAAGTATGGTGGGGGGCTGGTGATCTGTCTTACAGGGTACCCCATAGACGCTAGTCCATCACAAATTTAAGAACTACGTAAAACGGTACTTTAAGCTTTAAGCGTCAATAGCCTAATGGTTTAGGGTACGGCCTGCGAATCGTAAGGTCGTGGGTTCTAATCCACCATTGGACTATTGCCGTGAACCATGTCCTAGCACAAGCTTAAGCTTAGTTGGAATGGTTAACAAGATTGTTAGTAATATTTCTGAAAAAAAAAGAAATATTGCTAGCTTTCTTTCTAAAAAAAAAAAGAAAAAAAAAAGTTATATTAGCTGTAAATTTGTGAAAGATGAATTAATAAATTTATTATTATTTTAATTATTTTTAGACCTTTTGTTATTGTAGTACTATTCGAAAGCTGTTGCTTCCCGTGTGATCCCATTTAAATTTGGTCTAATCATGACTAAGAGAAAACCATAAAATAAATAAATAAAATAAAAAAGCCTTATATTTCTTACTAACTAATTACAAATATACAATATACTAATTTCTAATTATTAATCATAATCATTTCAGCCGTAAAACATCCACTGCTGGACACAGGCCTCCCCCAACGATTTCCAAAAGCGGTTGTAAGCGGCCCGCATCCAGCTGCGTCCTGCGACCTTTATGAGGTCGTCAGACCACCTTGCGGGCGGACGTCCCACACTGCGCTTGCTGGTCCGTGGTCTCCAATCGAGAACTTTTCGGCCACATCGGCCATCATTCTACGCGCTATGTGCCCTGCCCATTGCCACTTCAACTTGCTTATCCGGCGAGCTATCTCCCCATTCCTGATTTGATCTCGTAGAGATACTCCGAGCATAGCCCTCTCCATAGCTCGTTGTGCGACTTTGAGCTTGCTTATGATGCCCATAGTGAGAGACCACGTTTCTGAATTAATAGAATTATTAATAGAACCCCGTTCTCGAGGGTGAAGGCCTCCTCTAGAGATTTCCAGGTCTCTTTGTCTTTTGCGGTTAATGGCCACTGTTTTCCAGCCGCGCGCATAATGTCGTCTGTCCACCGGGCAGCTGGTCTTCCTCTCTTTCTGGTGCCCGATGGACCTTTCCAGGATGTTACCCTAGGGTGACATCTGGAGAAAACCTAAGTCTTAAATTTGCATCAAGCATGCGACAAATGGACGAATAACTCAATATCACGCCAACTCATTTCGACGATTCATATTTTATTGGAAAGAATGTATTTTAAAAGTAGTTTGATAAAATTTTGGTTAAGTTCTAATAAAAGTTAAAAAGTAAAAGTTACAGCCTTTATATATAATATATGTCCCACTGTTGGGCGCAGGGCTTCTCTGTAAAGAGAGTATAAGGGCATAGTCCACCACGCGGCGGATCGACGTTTTCCTTCAGGCCGTGCGCCTGGTAAATCAGCAACTAAAATTACAACAGCAAGTTGCTAGCGTACTATGCAACTTGAAAGGCTCCTAGGTTCTAATATTCCTACGATAATTCAAAATACAAAAAGGGCGTGCGCGCGTGATAGCGTTTTAACGTTCAATTCTATTTTGTGCGTTTACTTTTTTCTTTGATAAAAAGAAGTCTCTGAGATGAAAAGAATTACTATCAATAAAAATCGTGCTGCAATTGTTGCAGGTGATGGTTAAAGCAATGTCATTACACACCAACTCACCCAAGTTCTGGACCTGGCAAGGCAGTAGCAGCGTGTCTCCGACCACCGTCCTGAAGGAATGCCCTCGTGATAGGAACCTCGGCCCGTCGTCTGGAACAAAGAGAACAGTTTAATAGTTCCAATCTCATATTATATAAGAGAATAGTTCCAATCTCATATAAGAGAGAGCTTAGAACATTCAGACTAAGCGCTCGGCTATATCAAAGAAAAAACCACATAATGCCTTCCTTACAGAAGCCCCGCCTTCTTATGCGGTTTTTACCCACTAAAACCGCCCCGGTGGCCCTTCCCCGGTGCATCGTGAGGGTCGCACCGAAGCCTCTCAGCACTGTGAGTGGTTTCAGAGCAAGACAGAGACTCTTCAAGTTCCTGCAGTGCAAGGTGACACGGGCCAGCCGATGTCGCCTTCTTCCCGGGTCCGCTTTGTCCCTTGTCGCCCAGTGAACCCGAGGCCCCTTTTAGTCGCCTTCTACGACAGGCAGGGGATACCGTAGTCTTATTCTACGAGCCCAGAACTGAATGCCATCCCGCCTGCGCCATCTCCGAACGGGATCGGCGCTCTCCCGATACCGTTCGGCGGTCTCCTTCTGGGTAATTATGGACTCACAGAAGGAGACCAGCGCCTTCCATTTGGAAAATTTATGGTACCTACTCTAATATGAAATTTGAAAGATAAAGAAAATCGATCTATTTATGTGCTCTACGGGATCGTACAGAGGTCACCTATATTGTATATGCACCGCACCACTCTATCTATCGTTACTTTTTCAAAAAAGAACTATTATTAAGCAATTTCCCTGACGCGCCCCGTTCGGGGAAATCTTTGCATCCCTTTCCTGGATAAGGGTTGACATGTGCGGTCGAAACAATTTTGAAGTTTCTGTATCCGAGATTGATTGAAGGGATCTATTTATTATCGTGTTGTTTTATCATTTTTAACCAAAATTTTAAAAAGCTGGAAGTTCTTAATTCACAAGTATGTTATATATCTATCTATGTATACTATTTATTATTAATTCTTGTATTATATTTAATCTGAATCTCGGAAACGGATCCAACAATTTTCATAAAATTTGGCATGCAGGTGGTTTCGGGGGTGATCAATCGATCTGGGTAGGATTCATTTTTAGAAAATTTTGTTTTAATCGCGTTAACCTATTTTTAGGCCAGTAGATGGCGTTGCTAAACAACACTAAGTCAAAGAGTGTTTGGTTGTAAGTTACACCAAGAAAATCATTTTTTTGCATAAATTTTCTATATATGTAAAAGAGAAAGTGTGTGGGTATGTTCTGTATAGGCTCCGAAACGGTTGAACCGATTACAATAAAACTTTCAAGGAATCTTCAGATAGACCTGGCTAGTAATCCTGTAAAGTTTGGTGACGATCGGAGCACTCATCTTTTTGAACTGTCAAACAAGCCATACGTCGTACTTTTATTTCTGATTAATATTACTGTTAACTTGAGCCCGATATGTTTTTGTATAAATGATAAGAATGATATTGTATTTGCTGATATGTACATGGGTGTAGGTAATGATCATCACACGCTAGAGAAGAGAATGAATACGGAGAGAAATGAATAATTTAATATATTGTGAGAGTTAAATTAAATATTTAATGATGTAAGTTTATTGTTTATAGCAAAGCAAAATCTAGCCCGGCGAAGTGGGCTGGGTACACCAGTTATTTATAAAATACATGTGTCATATGTTTGCTTAGTGATGAATGGTGATATGTCTTGTGATAATAAAAAGGTTTTTTTTTATATGAAAAGTGGCAAACGAGCATACAGCTCACCTGATCTTAAGTGATCACCGTGGCCCATGAACATCCACAACACCAGCGGAGCTGTAGGTGCGTTGCTGACCTTTGAGATAGGAATAAGCTCGTTTCTTAAAGGTCCCTAAATCGTAAACGTTCGGAAACAATGCTAGCGACAGTTGATTCCACAAGTTGACAGTGGTGGGAGAAAGTTACGCTAAAAACATACAGTCGTTGAACGCCAACCAACAAGATGGTGGCGGTGGAATTTGGAATTCTGCCGAGATGTGCGGTAATGGAAATCGGTAGCTGGGATGATTCCGAACAATTGCTCAGAACACTCCCCATGGTAAATGCGATACAGGATGCAAAGAGAACCGACATCTCTTCGCAGACTCAGAGGGTCGAGTCGATCGGAAAGACCCTGAACGTCGACTATTCGAGCAGCTCTACGTTGTACACGGTCAAACGGAAGAAGTTGGTATTGGGGAGCCCCGGCCCAGAGATGCGAACAGTATTCCATATGAGGCCGTACTTGCGCCTTGTAAAGGTGCAGACGGTAGGCAGGCGTGCAATACTGTCTCGCTCTACTGAGTATGCCAAGTATAAAATAGGTAATATATAAGTAATTAGTAGGTCACAAATTTTGAAGCAAAAAGATGGTGTAGTCAATACAATAACAGCCACAATGGTGGATCTGTTTTTGCCGAATCCTTCTTTCTTTGAAAAGACATCTTTGAAAAGATAATCTTGGTTGGCTGTGTCGAGGGAAGAAGAAGCACAGGCAGAGCGCCCATTAGATGGACGGACTCTACACAGTAGTTACCAGAATGAAACTCCAGGCAGCTATCCACATGGCCCAAAATAGAAAAGAGTGAGGGAGTGCTGGTTAAAAGCAGCTATCTTGGTCATGACCCCCATGCGCCGAGGAGACGACAGAGAAGAGAGTCACTCGGTTAAAGTATTTACCAAAACTATATTTTCGCATAAGCCGAGCGGTCATACAGGTCTATATTTGGGCACTGAAGGAGGCCCGTGGTATATTCTCGGAACGATTAGATTTCCGTCGTTCACGTCATCAGGTTCTAGACTAATTAGTGTTATATATCAGTCTAACGACATTTTTCTATTGTAAAAATTGTTGCTAACGAGCTTACGGCTCACCTGATCTCAAGTCATCACCAGTGCCCAGAAACAACCACAACACCGGAGATGTATATCGGTTTAATAAACCAAACATGGTCCTTCGAGCCGGGAATATGTTCACTTTTTAATATGAAAGTAAAGGTCGATATTTAGAATCAGTTCCCATACAAAAAAAGGGACTATACTTAGTTTTTTTTGAGTTTTTTCTATGTAGCTATAATCCTGGAAACATTCGATAACACGCCAGAATTGCTGTCGAGGGTAATTACTAGGGGTGGATAATAAATAAGGATGTTTCCACCCTCGCCCTCCTTCTGTCGGATACAGCCAGAAATGTTGCAATCTCAGCAAATAAAATTAAGTGGCAACACTCAGCTTTTGTTCACGTTGTTTCGTATAAAACAAATAAACATTATCCCATCGTGTTGGTAATTGTGATATGTTCCCCACGATCACGTGGGTAAAATGCTCTTATCACTTGTCACGCGGTCATGCCTGTCAGGATATCACTGCTAAGCATGGCATAGCTTTTTTTTTGTTTACGCGGGGAATCTGTTTATAGACCATCCTCCGGTACCCTGGGTGGGCCCGGAGGGATGTGTGGGACTCGGCCTGGGCAGCCCATACCCACTAAACCTACCGTGAATGCCGTTATGAGCGGGGTGCCCCGAATCTGTCAGCGACAGGACAGTAAAATTGCAACAACAAATTTATTGATGCCGGCACCGGGGATCGAACTCGGATGCTACGCAACTTGAGGCGACCGCCCGGACATAATGCTACTACATGTATGGGATACCTAGGATATCACTCCATGGCTACTGCTTACTATCTTTCAGTTGGAAAGAATGGTTAAATAATTCCTTTAAATATTAATTATCAAAGCGTCAATAGCCTAATGGTTTAGGGTACGGTCTGCGAAACGTAAGGTTGCAGGTTCGAATACACCATTAAACCATTGCAGTGAACCATCTCGCAGCACAAGCTTGAGCTTAGTTTATTTATTTATTTAAAAAGATACACCAACAGCATTACACAAGCATACATTGTTGTAATAATCAAGTTTACCAAGTCCTGTTGTGTATGCCAATTACAGGTGTACACAACATTCGCTATAAAGAAACGTAACGATTTCATTATTAATACTTACAAAAATATATTATTAAATGATAAAGTAATAGGAATATAACTACTAAATTAATTAAATTAGCCAAAATCACTGCACAATTTTTAACACTAAGGTGCGGAAGACCTTGCGTGAATTAGAAAACATGTCGACCGACGTGGACTTAGTGTTAAGAAGGTTACATGTAGCGGAAATCCTTGGCAAGGGCGAGTGTGACAGGAGGTTGGTATTAGATTGCGGCACATCAAAAATCCTATAACAACGACTCCTTGGATATTTGAATTTGCGAGTACCAGTCTACTTTTTATTTCGCCATTGATGGCTTTGTGAAGAAAAACTACATCTAACATTTTGCGGCGATTACACAAAGTATGCATATGAAAATAATTTAATCTGTCACTGTCTGGATATCTGCGATATGTATTACGCGAGACGATTTTTTTTAGTTGGAATGGTTAACAAGAATGTTAGCAATATTTGTGAAAAAAAGAAATTTTGATAGATTTTATTTAAAAAAACCCTTTAAATGTCTTATACTTTAAACACTGCCCGCATTATTATACTAAATCCTTACACAAAGCGGATTTCCGGTCTCCTACATTTGCGTATTTACCCTCGTTTGTAATGCCAATTAACGATGCAACTCGTGCAATTAAACGGGTTATAAATTGCCTTTGCGGATATTTAATAACGCGCGGATATAAGCGGACGAACTGATGTACAAGTATTACTCGCTTGCTAAGTTAAATCAAATGCTTATTTTCATCTCTACAGTATCAGATATACTGAAGAATCGTGGTAGCTCAGTCGCCTCAAGTTATGTAGTAACTAGTAATCTATTTTATTTCGAGACAAATCCGTTATTTATGGACCCTGGGCAGCCCGTGCTGTCAAGGAGTTCCCGACTTTAGCCACTTCCATGTGGCCTACCAACGTAGGCCTTATTTTATTCTGTGTCTTGTCTCTCTCTCTCTGTTCTTTATTTTCGTCATTTTACTTCTGGTAGAAGTCCTCAAGTTGTGTAGTAACTAGCAACCCGAATTCGATTTCCGGTGAAGCAACAAAGAAATGTTGTTGCAATTTTAAGTGATGTTACGCGTTCGGCTGTCAAGGAAAATATCGTTGGGAAACCAGCATATATTAGAAAATCTTGGAAGACATGTGAAATTTTCTAATCCACACTACGTGTGCGTATATATATAATGTATCGTGCCGTTGTATCGATACTACGCGATATATTGTACATTTATATCGATATTTTCATTTATCGAAATATGTTTATAATTGATTGGTGCTTAATATTAAATATTAGAAAAGTTTTGTACTAATAGAGTACACGACGCGTAACTGAGAGGTTCTCGCTTCGGATACCAGTCAGACTATTTGATTTGATTCTGCTAGCAGTACAGACTACATGCATAGATTATAAAATTTATACAACGAGTCCTGTCATCGTGAAGACTAGGAGTGTAGTAACATACTAAACTACACTGTTCGTGATGGCAGCTCAAGTAAGGGTTTTATTTTATTCAAGTTGTCACCCACAAATATAAGAAAGAATGGAATGCTTTTTATTTAATTTTTACGATATTTTGTATATCGGATGAAATATATCGATAAAATATCGATATTACATGATTCGATAATATCGGATTGAAGCGATATATCGCGTCCATATATCGATATTTTATGTAATATCGATATCTATCCTCCTAGGACACACTATACAGCGAAGGTCTGTGCTCAACAATGGGAAATAAACAGTGTGTCCCGTAATTTAACGTCTAACGGTAAGTGGGTAGGTAGGCCTCTATGACAGCCTCCACAAAGGAATAAAATCCATGTCATTTTAAATGAGTATTTTCTTAAAACGGTGAAGTAACCAGACCTTGTGTAATATTTTTAAGTACTATATCGGGAAATAGGCTAGTTTGGCGTCGGATGTGTTTAACTGGAAGCTCAGATAACTGCGCTACCGACCACAAGTATAATTAAAATCAGACATGTTACAATAACATAACATATATAGGTTGTCAAATATCTCCCTTCCGCCTTTTGTCTAAATTATGTTAAATCTTTATGCAAAAACCTTCTGGACCGAATCAACGCCTGCGATATGCTGCTGAAACGGAACGAACTCGACCCATTCTTGAAGCGGTTGGTGACTGGCGACGAAAAATGGATCACATACGACAATATCAAGCGAAAACGGTCGTGGTCGAAGGCCGGTGAATCGTCCCAAACAGTGGCCAAGCCGCGAATTTCGGCGTAAGTGAACTCTCATGTTTACGTCTATAACTGTTGAACGCAATATCCAAACTAATTATGCATAGCGTCGTTTTGTAGGTTATGTCAAGACCTTTCAAATTATGTATAGTATTGCTAGATACGAGCTCTGTAGCGCTTTGTACATAGCCGCGAAATTCAAAAGACAAAAAGGCGGAAGGGAGATATTTGACAAATTATTTGTTATGTCTATTCTTTATATTTTTGGACGAAAATATTAGTGAACTGTCTTTGACACAACACGCTGTAAAAATTACCATAGTGGCAAGTAATTTGAAAAGATGGCGTTACTATTCAATAAAAAACAAAAACAACTTCAAATCGAATCAAACGTCATAACCAGCGGATAGGGAGTCCGCGGATTATGACGTTCAACGTATAAAGTGGACACAATAATTTGTTCGAAAGAGAGATGAACATAGAGTTAGACGAGATAAAGGCATTTTCTTCTTAACAAAAGGAAGAACTAGGCGTAAGAAGTACGTGCCTGCACAATTGTTCCGCAGTTACCTAACAAAAGGATGCAATGCGTTAAGATTATTTAACCGTCTAAGCCGAGGTTGCCCCTCAACGGGGACCCTTGTGTCGAGTTACTAGAGATAGAGGTTCAGGCTAAACGACCTAAGAGCTATATCACCTCAATCCGGTGAAGCAGTCAAGGCCAGCATCCGCAAATTGTGTAGTTCGTCATTAAAAACCTTTGCAATAAAAAATAATCATCGTTATCGTTGGTAATGTACATGATTCATGATCTAATTCTCCCTCCCCGTTCCACCATCGGACTTCTAGACGCACTGGATTGTTTTGTTGTGAACATCCCTCAAACTCGAACGAAGCGCTTTGCTTCGTATTTCATTCTTCGTACAGCAAAGGACTGGAATAGTTTACCCTCGTCTGTCTTACCCTCCGATTACAATGTGGGTATTTTCAAGAGTAGAGTGAATAGGCATTTACTAAGCTAGTGCGCCTTACCATCAGGACTGCATTCCCACTTAACAACAGGATCGTAGTCAAGCAATTGCTTAGAAAGTATAAAAATTTATATATTTTTAGCCTAAATAAAATGAATTATCTTCACGCATAGAATGTGGATACTCAATAGAACGGCTATGCAAGTTGTGTAGATAGCAACTAACCATGGTGCTTGTAACTGATTATAGCTTATATATACAGGGACGCAGCGGTCGCGGAGCATTATAACAATACAACGGGGCGTCTACGACGCGTGATCCAAAGCATTTTCCAACACCACCTTCAAAAATCAAACATAATAAATTATAAAAAAAAATATATGCAGTAACTGTAGAGGTAGCACTCTTATTAAAAAAAGTAAACAATTAAAGTACATTAGCACAAAAGCAGAAGAGAACGGACACAAGTCTGTGGTAGCACACAAAATTCCACTACGGTCGTGGATTCGAACCCACGACCTTACGATTTGCAGGCCGTACCCTAAACCATTAGGCTATTGACGCTTCCACATGTCTTACAAGATTTTTTAATATATGCTGCTTTCCCAACGATATTTTCCTTGACAGCCGAACGCGTAGGTAATCATCACTTAAAATTGCAACAACATTTCTTTGTTGCCTCACCGGGAATCGAATTCAGGTTGCTAGTTACTACACAACTTGAGGAGTTCTACCAGAAGTAAAAGGACGAAAATAAAGAACAGAGAGAGGGAGACAAGACACAGAATAAAATAAGGCCTACGTTGGTAGGCCACATGGAAGTGGCTAAAGTCGGGAACTCCATGACAGCACGGGCTGCCCAGGCTCCATAACGGATTGCCTCCCTCGCGGAAATAAATAAGTTACTAGTTACTACATAACTTGAGGCGACTGAGCTACCACGATTCTTCAGTATAGATGAAAATAAGCGTTTGATTTAACTTAGCAAGCGAGTAATACTTGTACATCAGTTCGTCCGCTTATATCCGCGCGTTATTAAATATCCGCAAAGGCAATTTATAACCCGTTTAATTGCACGAGTTGCATCGTTAATTGGCATTACAAACGAGGGTAAATACGCAAATGTAGGAGACCGGAAATCCGCTTTGTGTAAGGATTTAGTATAATAATGCGGGCAGTGTTTAAAGTATAAGACATTTAAAGGGTTTTTTAAATAAAATCTATCAAAATTTCTTGGTTCGTTTCTACAGGAAAGATAACTCAGTTTCACACATCAGTAGCACGATAAATTTCACGAAACTTCCCGATATCCCCAATTGGAAAGGAATCTAAAACTTTTTAAATCTCCAGACACAAGGGGAAATAGGTTTCATAAAGGAATTGATTTTCTATAAGCCGACAGCGGCGGGGGCTTCAAGTGAATCTATTCTTTAAATCCATTATTTGGTTGGAATGCAAGGGTAAAGTTTGTAGACTATTGTAAGGGGATTTATGAGCGAAGTTCGGCGAAAGAATTGAAGATTTATACAGATGAATTGAACGAGTGAACTGTGCTGAATGATTAAGACAAAGAACTTTCAGTGCGACGTAGAGCTACCCGACCGATCGCTTGCTTGTTCATTGTGCAAGTTTGGCCTACTGTGAATTATTATTTATTTACTAGTATACCCAGCCCGCTTCGCCGAGCTTTATTTTATTTAAACAATAAACTTACATCATTAAATGTTTAATTTAACTCTCACAATATATCAAATTATTCATTTCTCTCCGTATTCATTCTCTCCTCGAGCGGGTGAAGAAAATTACCTATTGTCATTATCCTTGTAAACGGATACATTCGCGGCGCTATAACTTACCTTGAATACTTCAAAATCCTTTATTATACTTCAATATACTCCATTAAACTTCATTATGGTTCATAATAGCATAAATATACACAATGCCACATGCGTCAATACAATAACATTACACATACAATTAATATGGATTAGGTAGTTACGGCCGTACATATAAATCATACCTCGAACAAATATACAGACTACAAGTTAAAATACTGAAAAAATTATACCACCTAACATAACGACGAAAAAACTTTTTAAACACTGTAATATCTTACCTATTTATACAAAAATAAAATACATTATGTTAAAAGAATATTTCTTTAATGAAAAATTTTAATCAAAATGGAACATCCTATATGCACACGGTCGATATCGTCAAACCAGTTTAATACGATAGGCGCAAAAAATGTGTACGGCGAGCGCATGGCATACATCGTGCCTAGATTAATTAATGGACTACCCTCAGATATAAGGAATTGTATAACTAACAAAACATTAAGAGTATATTAAAAAGTTATTTAGGAACGCAAGACGGACGCTTTGACGCTAGTGACAAACCATTGCGGTTTATATAGCGTTAAGTTATATGTATATTCTCTTATTGTAAAATTTTATTTGAAAAAATTAAAAAATTTAAAAAATAAAAGCTGTATTTGACAGTTCAAAAAGAGAAGTGCTCCGATCGTCACCAAACTTTACAGGATTACTCGCCAGGTCAATCTGAAGATTCCCTGAAAGTTTCATTGAAATCGGTTCAGCCGTTTCGGAGCCTATATAGAACAAACCCACACACTTTCTCTTATCTATATATATATATATATATATATATATAGATATTAGATGTAATTTATTACATATGTAAATTCTCGTATTTATTGCTTATATTTATTTCTAATATAAATAAAGCACAGTAAATATTGTGAACACATTTTTCTGTTATTTATTTATTTGGCTGTTTAAAGAAATCGCTAATAGCGTTAAAGCCGCCCTTGCGCATTTAGGTTAAGTTAAATTTTAATTTAAATTACTTGTACGTATTTTTAACCAATACACCTGCGTCTTGGACGTGACGTACTTGGAAAAATAAAAAGGTATGTATTGATTTCGGATTCCATTATCAGGTCGTAATGAATGTGCAAAGGTCTAGACGCGTCCGTTCTAAGAGGATTTATTTTGGAAACTTCGCTGAAGAGTCTTTGCTTTATCCCGGAGTGTAACTGCGTGGAAGGCTATTCATTTCATTCTTATTTAAGTTATTTTCACTTAGTGGAGCTTTCTCTAGCGCCGCTATCGTTCACTAATGCTTTATAAATCCTTCGTCTTTATTTATTCATCCCTTGTACTTCTTATAAGGTTGTCAATTACTAAATGACGAAGAGATAATAAAGATTTTGAATTATGAAGATCTGATTACCCCATCCCTGTTCACCATCGGTCTTCAAGACACACTGCCTTTTGTTGTGAAATCCGAACGAAGCCCTTTGCTTCGTCTTTCATTATTCGTACAGTAATGATTTTTTTAATTTTTTTTTTAAAGAAAGTACGTAGCGCTTCAGTAGAACCTACGTAGGCATCGTAGCTATTTGCTAACGTAGCTGTTTGTAATAGTGACCGGGACTCAATTATTGTGTATTTTTTATATTTGTGCATTCATAGGCTGCATATACCATTTTATGATATCAAATATCCTATATGATGGTATATAATAATAATAATAAAGCCTTTTTATTTCCATATCTAGATTAATTTTAACACTTAAATTTTAACAGAGGTAGTATTTGTTAGTGTTGTTAGTGTTTACTTACATTTATGTTAGTATTGTTAAATTTAGCAGCTAGATATGGACCCCACTTTGGGTAAAGGCCTCCTCCTTTTTCCAATTTTCCTTATTCCTGCCTAGAGTTTTGAAGTTTTTCTACTCTTTTTGGTGCTTCTAAGGTTAAGGTCGCTCTAACAAGCCTATGATCTGATGGGAATTTGACGCTGTTCAAGACTTCGCAATTTGTTACTAATTTGTGGTTGTTGGGCAGTATAAAGTCAATTTCATTTTTATTCTATAATCCGGTGAATGCCAAGTCCACCTTTGCTTTGGTCTTTTTGAAAAGGTGTTCATTATTGATAGTCTATATTCCAGCGCAAATTCTATAAGTTGTTCGCCACGTTTGTTTCTTTGTCCGAACCCATATTTTCCTAGTATGATGTTTTCTTCTTTCATACGTTGTCCTATTTTGCATTGAAGTCACCAATTATAAATACGTTGCCATTAGTCAGGTTGTGAGCTTGTCTAAGGTTATTATAAAATTCTTCTATCTCGTTGTCTGGAGATCTTTCCGTAGGAGCATATACTTGAATTATAGAGAGTGTCAGGTTGTTTAATTCGATCTGTAACAGTGCAACCCTATCAGAAAGTCCGGTGAAGTTTAATATCTTGTCTTTGAGGCTCTTTTTGATCCCAACTCCATATAGTCCTTTCTATTGGCCAATGTAGTTTAATATATAGTCTTCGTATTCCTCAATGTTGCATCCCATTTTTCTTACTTCAGATATTCCTAAGATATCAATATCAATTTTTCGAGTGCATGTGTAAGTTCTAAATATCGCGTTATCGATGATAATGATCTGACGTTAAATCTACCAATTTTTAATGAATTTCTTTTTCTTGATTCGTTAATTTTTATGTAGGTTGGAGGGTGGTGGTCTATTTCCCCACGAGGACCAGTCGGCTTGGGGATTTCTTTGTTTTTTAAATTGTTAGTTATTACTTCATTTTTGCTTTCTTTCCGGTGGCTGATGACTTTGTACTAGATATTTTGCTCTGGCGTGTGTATCAAGGATGAGACTGAATTGCTCCTTGTTCTCAGGACATCAAATGCATTTATTCTATTTGTTCTAGACGTCGCGTATTGTTTTCTTGGCTGGTTTTGGGTTTTTGGGGAGGAGGATGTCTCTCTTTTACGTTTTTCTTTGTTGGGGGTTCCTTCTTTAATTATAATCTCGTCGTATTTGATAATAGCATAGTTGCCTTTGTTTCTTTCTTCTTTTAGTTTTATTTGGAGTTCCTTTCTCTTAGCCACCACTTCTTTAGGGTAGTCATGAGAGATATAGGCGCCTTTAAGGTTCTTTTGTTTGCCATAATTTGATTTTTACCCAGCCATTGACAAACAAAATCAATACCGGTCTTATTTTCTCAATGCTGTCTTCTTTTTGCCTATTCTAAAATGTTGTTTATATCCTTTGATTCGATTTTTATATCCAGATCCATATTTATTTTGTCTATGGTTAGTCTCATCAGTTCAGTCGATGACCGTTCCGTTTCCTTCATTCTGTATACAATGACATTATTTTTCTATTTTCTTTTCTAATTTTGTTATTTTTACTTTTAATTTTGCATTTTCTGTTCTTAATTCTTGTATTTCTTGAATTAAGGGGTTAATTTTTTCATCCATCTGTGTAATTATATCTTTGGTTTGGTTTGTCATTTGTTTTGACATTTCTATTTTAAACTTCTCGAAAAAATGTTCAAAGTTTTCCATTTTTGTACTTGAAACGGAACGTATTTTTTCTTTAAGTTGGGTGCACTGATTTGAGTAGGGAGTAGTGGCAGTTGTCATGTGAACGCAGGCTTAGTATTGTTGGTGCTCCTGATTTGGGTAGTAGAAGCGCTGCTTGTCACTGTCATTTAAGACATTTTGGTTGTTGGCAGTACCGTAATGAGTAGCGATTTAATAAATGGTATGTCACCTTCTCGGTTAACTGACATTTACACTTGAATATCTTTATTTTGATCTTAGAAAAACACTATTTTTCGCACTGCGGATCTTGTTTTCATTCACTTTAATGCACAGAGTACGTATTGCACTAGTTTTTGGTCGTTATCGAATAGTATTCTGCGACAATCGAATTTAAAGCCGGAGAGCAGCCTAAACACGTATTACTTGTTTGACAGCCGGAACCGGAAAAAATAAAATGATGGTATATAGGAACTAATAAAAATCGTATGAAAAATGTTTGGCGATTGACATATAGAAATTGATAGAATTAGGAAATCTTAGGACAAACAATTCAATTAGGCAAGTCCAACTTTGAGAAAGAGGTCAATCGTCGAATCCAACTCGGCTGGTTGTCTTCTTACTTTGTTGGTTGGATTCTTCTGAAGTGAGTAGTGCCGCCGTAATACTAAAGCGTCTGTCATTTTGTATTTCTCTACATCTATAAATGTTTTATTTACTATTGTTTGTGTTCTAAATACTCGTATTTTGTGCGTGATAATGCGCTCAAATAGAATAACATAAGGAAGATATAACCTTTCCTTACACATGTGAGGTGGATACGCTAAATAAATACATAAGGCTGATGAAATGATTGGGATCCGGATCATCGTGCAGTGCAGCTCTTTCAAGACCAATAAATTGAAGAATGATGAACATGAATATAGAAATATAAAGCGTCAGGTTTAGGGCACAGTCTACGAATCTAAGGTCGTAGGTTCGAATCCACCATTCAACTATTGACGTGAACCATCTCCTAGCATAAGCCTAGTTGGAATGGTTAAAAAGAATGTTAGTGATATTTCTGAAAAAGCAAGAAATATTGGTAGCATTATTTTTTAAAAAATAAGTTGTATACAGAAGTCGTGATAAAGATTAGTGACGTGATTTAGTTCCGATGAATTTGAAGGGTCAATAGTCTAATGGTTAAGGTACGGTCTGCGAATCGTAAGGTCGTAGGTTCGATTCCACCATTCAACTATTGACGTGAACCATCTCCTAGCACAAGCTTAAAATAAGAATGGTTAACAAGAACGTTAGTAATGTTTTTTGAAAAAAAAAGAAATATTGCTACATTTTTTTGAAAAAATAAATCCCCAGCAAGAAAATATAGGCAATGGTGACCACCATAGATGACGTTACTCCAATATAAATAGTGTGGCCAATCAGTATCTATTAGACGGTTTGTATCATATATATATGTGGAAATTATTAAAAAGTTCACAGTTCACTTTTATGTAATAAAATATCGTAACTGGAATGTTATGTGCACTGCTTACAAAAGTTCAATAACAGGAAGTGAGCCGGTATGCAGCAACACTGTCAATAACAAGGCGCCGCGTTTACACCAACTTCCGGCGGCCATTTCGGTGAAACTCTTTCAGTCGAAGACGCCCATCGAAAAAGTTTCTTACACTATTGCTTATTGTATACAATTCAGACGATAATTTTATGAATTTATAGTTAATATTCCTACCACGTCACCGATCTTTTCAACCGACTTTAAAAAAGAAGGAAGTTCTCAATTTAGGGATGTCCATGCCAAAAATATATCGATATATTTTTCAATATAATTAATTAGAGCTTAATATTAAATAAACTAAAAAAATACTTAAAAAACTTTTACCTATATCTACTTTTATAAACTCCCGCCGCTTCTTTTTATTATTCCTCTCCATCCAAAGGTTGCCTGGAAGAGATCGCTTTTAGCGATAACGCCGCCCATTGTTTATGTTTTTAATTATATTTTCTTTTTTTATTTTAGTTCATAAGTGTAAACAATAAAGAGTTTATAAATAAATAAATAAACTAAAAAAACTTTTCTAATGTTTTTGTTGTTTTAGTACTCGGCGCGTAACTGAGAGGTTCTCGCTTCAGATACCAGTCCAGACTATTTGATTTGATAGCTATCACATTAAAAAGGTGGTGTGCACTAGGACCCTGCTTCCGCCGCTTCAGGTTGTCTGCAGTTGCAGCGGCCGCTCCAGCCTCAACAGAAGAGATAGATATAATATTTATATCTGTATGTCATCGTCCTGTTTAGTTTATTTATCTCTTGCTCGTACGTAAAGGTTGTCCGAAAGAGATCTCTACCAGAGATAAGGTCACATTGTACAAAGAATTGTAAAATGTACCTTAGTGATATAATTCACTTCTTGTTTGATTTTGGTATAGAACAAAGCTATATTTAATTGTATCACCGCCTTCGTAGCACAATGCGATTGTAATTTAACGTGGTAATATCGTAGTGGCATCGGAAGCGGTAAATATATCTGCGAGACCGGAAGCCAGCGCGTTCGCTGCATAGCTTCCGTGGCGCGAGCTCCTACGTATACTTTGATATTGCTTTCTTTGAACACAAACAGCAAAATATAAATCGACTAAGGTACCTGAGAAGGCGGGTAGAAGAAAAAAAGTCTTTTCTTTTTCAGAATATCTTTTTTTTTTGTTCACGCGGGGGAATCTTTTTATAGACCATCCTCCGGTACCCTGGGTGGGCCCGGAGAGATGTGTGGGACTCGGCCTGGGCAGCCCGTACCCACTAAACCTTCCGCGAATGCCATCAGCCGTTATGAGCGGGGTGCCCCGGATCTGTCAGCGACAGGACACCCCCACGACCGGCCGGTCCCGGCAAAGACCGGACTTCAACCTCAAAGGGATTTCAGAATATCTACAATAAGGTCTTATGTCCTTAAATTAAGCTTTTTTTAAAACACTTTATGACCTTGCCTGACCACGATCCCACCTTATGTTAAGTGGAAATGCAGTCCTGGATAACAAGGCGCATTGGCTTACAACCCACCACCTCCTATAGCCCCACCAACCTCGGTTATATGAGCCGAAACGCGGGAGGGTACGCGTGGTCTGGCCGTGTGGCCCCACACGCACATTCTGACAAGTTCTTTATCAGGGCCTTTCTCCACCATTCGGAGGAAGTTGCCCTCCGAGGAGATCGCGGAAGTAGACCGGACCTGGATACGTACGTGTCAGACCATTTAGTAGCCTAGGGCGCGCATTGTCTTAGTTAAATATTTTTTTTTAATGACGGACTACACAGATTGGCCAGAGAAACCTCGCCTTAGGCGGTTACTTTGGCCTTTATCGTCCGCTGAAGTGGGCCCAGGAAGAAGGTGACATCGGCTGGACCATGTCGCCTTGCATTGAGAGAGCACAGGGAATGAATAGACTCCCACTCGGGACGTGCTCTCCGAGAGCACAGTGCAGCGGGGCTCCGGTGTGTTCCGCTGGAGATTCTGGAGCCCCTCACATTGCATCGAGGAAGGGCCACCGGGGGAGTTTTAGTGGGTGAGAACCCTACATAACTCCGCCTTCCCCACCTGTATCTTTTTGAAGATTTCCCATATGTTAAAAAAAGGCGGTTAGCATCCGAGGGCGCTCGAGGGCGAGCGAACCACATCTCGATCGGTAGTTTTACAAAGATAATAATAGGCTATTAGTACAGAGGTCGTAATAATTCTACTATACGTTCACATAACGGAAGGCTTCTTAGCAATCTCTTCGAAAACTCCGAGTTATATTTGAGAGATAAAGTTGCTTTAAAAACCCATTCCATTATAAAATTACTTAACGAGTACTCGCGATTGCTTCGAATCCATCTCGAGGCGCTACTCTCGCCGAACTTGTGGAGATAAATGCACTTAGGCTTGGAAACTTTTGCTCAACGTTTTTACCTGATAATGGTTTCGAAAGAAATGTTTAAAATTTTTAATATCTTTTTTTATATAGGTTTTAGGTTTAGGTTTAAGAAACTTTATTCTCGCTTTAGACATTACAGGTCACATACATGAGAATAGGGATGTTCATGTCCAAAAAAAATGGATATATTTTTCGATATAATATATCGTGAGGTTGTATCGATACTACGCGATATATTGTACAAATATATGGATATGTTTCATATATCGAAATTTGTTTATAATTAATTAGAGCTTAATATTAAATATTAGAAAAGTTTTGTACTAATAGAGTACTCGGCGCGTAACTGAGAGGTTCTCGCTTCGGATACCAGTCCAGACTATTTGATTTGATTCTGCTAGCAGTACAGAACTACATGCATAGATTATAAAATTTATACAACGAGTCCTGCCATCGTGAAGAGTAGGAGTGTAGTAACATACTACACTACACTCTTCGTGATGGCAGCGCAAGTAAGGGTTTTATTTTATTCAAGTTGTCAACAACAAATAAAAGAAAGAATGGAATGCTTTTTTATTTAATTTCTTACGATATTTCGTATATCGGATGAAATATATCGATATTAGACGATTCGATAATATCGGATTGAAGCGATATATACCGTCCATATATCGATATTTTATGTAATATCGATATCTATCGTGCACTTCTATGATAACTTTAATACCGTGGTACTGTTTTATTTTCAATCCGTCATTAAGACGTCCGATTTGATACAGGGTTTTTGTTTAACTAATAAATATAAATGTATTGAAATCGTATTAACAGTATGTATTAGGCTGGGCGCTGCATGTTTTATGCCACATCGTTGTCGCTGTGGCGAAATGGTCGACCAGCTGGGACACCACGGGCTATCATGCCAGCGTAGTGCAGGACGCATTTCCCGGCACTCCAACCTCAACGACATCATCCGTCGGGCTCTTACCACCGCTAATGTTCCATCAACTTTGGAGCCAAATGGACTACTGCGTAGTGATGGTAAGAGACCAGACGGTATGACTCTTATACCCTGGAAGATGGGACGGCCTTTAGTATGGGATGCCACATGCGTCGATACTTTGGCGCCGTCACATCTTCCAGAATCTTCTGTTGAGGCTGGAGCGGCCGCTGCAACTGCAGAAAACCTCAAGCGGCGCAAATATAGTAACCTCGATACGGGTTTCATATTTGAGCCGTTTGGGGTAGAAACTTTGGGTCCGTGGGGTCCTAGTGCACATCACCTTTTTAATGTGTTAGCTAAGATGTTGGTCGACACATCTGGTGACCAGAGGGCTGGCTTATACCTTGCACAGAGGCTAAGCATTGCCATACAACGTGGCAATGCTACCAGCCTTCTGGGCACGCTGCCAAGCGATGACGGTTTTTCACAGTTATATTTTTTGTAAATATTTTGTAAAATCATTTAAATTGTAAATATTTCTTTATTAGTTAGTATATGTTATAATTTTATATACAGAAAGTAGATGTATTGTTTGTTTCTCAATGTCGTATCTAGGAGATGTAAACAGCTTCCCGAATATCACAAAGCCCTCCCCGCCGCGTCTGGGAATAGCTCTAATGTCGTGTGATCCACCCAGATGATGTAGTTTCGCCTTATTCCAGCTGCCATCTTTGTAAATGTATTCTTAAATACGTCCTCCATTTCCAAATTCTTGTTAGTAAAAGGTAAAAATAATGCGGGCTCGAGAAATAAGATTTAGAACCATTTGTACAGTAACTGCAAAAGATAGACAGACAGATAAATCTTTTATTGCACCAAGTATATCTACAAAGGCGAACTTAATGTTATTTAACATTTTTCCCCAGCTAACCTTTAGTGGTTAAAAATAGCGTTTACAAAATATTGCATAGATCAATAAATATACATTTATATGTATATACATAGATACTTTAAAATAAATATATAATAATATACATATATATGGAATACATAAACGACAATATATATACCAGTTTGTAATTTTTAATTGCTTCAGAAGAAAGTACTCAGATACACGCGATTTAAAGACATTAGTTGACGAAGCCTCCCTAATCTCAACTAAACTATTCCATAGTGTTATAGCTGTACAGGTAAAGGAATTGCCATAAAAATTTGAGTGACATTCGGGCATCGTTAGAAATTTATTATAGAAGGTTCGAGGTTCGCGGCCAACGCGCTGTAACTATACGAGTTTATCTAAAAAAAATCAAACGTTAAACGCTATTACGCGCCCTTTTTGTATTTCCGAATTATCGTAGGAAAATTATGAGTTATTGGTCCATTTGTGGTTTTTTTTTTGTTCACGCGGGGGAATCTTTTTACAGACCATCCTCCGGTACCCTGGGTGGGCCCGGAGGGATGTGTGGGACTCGGCCTGGGCAGCCCCTACCCACTAAACCTTCCGCGAATGCCATCAGCCGTTATGAGCGGGGTGCCCCGGATCTGTCAGCGACAGGACACCCCAACGACCGGCCGGTCCCGGCAAAGGCCGGACTTCGGACACGTCAATTTTTTTATTATTTTTGTAATTTTAGAACATAATATATTTAAAAATAAAAATAATATTTTAATATTAAATGTATAATACATAATATTGTTTCGCTCGTAAAATAAATAAATAAATCTAGGATAAACAAATTGTTTTCACATCCTATTTTTACTGATATACAGGGTGGCCCATAAGTCCTTTGATATGAAAAAATTATTAAAATAAAACTAATTACATTATGAATTAAATTTTTATTTACAAAAAGCTTAAAAACGGGAATTATTTTTGAAAATAACATCTTCTAAATGTAATCCGTTGCGATCACGGCACTCTTGCAAACGACGCCTAAAATTGTCGATGACTGCGCGGCACGTCACTGCTGAAATGCTTGTCATTTCTCTGCGGATGTTTTCTTTTAGGGCCTCAATTGACCGCGGGTTTGTGTCGTATACTTTAGCATTAAGGCAGCCCCACAAAGAAAATCCATCGGGGTCAGATCTGGACTACGTGGAGGTCAGGAAATGTCTCCTCTCTTAGAGATCACTTTGCCAGGAAAAAGTTGACGGATAACGGGCATAGCAGTGTTAGAGGTGTGAGAAGTGGCCCCATCCTGTTGAAACCACATCCTGGCATTAAAGCCTGAAAAGTTTTGCAATTCTGGTATGAAAAACTCTTCGATCATAGCCACATATCGCTCCGACGTAACAGTAACTGCGCGCCCTCTGCCATCCTCAAAGAAATAAGGCCCTAGGATACCATGGGCTGACATAGCGACCCAAACAGTCACTTTCGGACTATGTAAGGGCTTCTGATGCTTAAGTTTTGGATTGATGGAGCTCCAATAGCGGCAATTTTGTTTACTAACATGCCCGTTAAGATGGAAATGAGCCTCGTCAGAGAACATTATGTTATTGAAGGAAGTAAACCGATTCAACATTTCATTCGCATAATTTTGTCTTAGAATACCGTCAGTTTCCTTTAATTCTTGAACCAACTGAATTTTGTAAGGGTGCATATGTAAGTCTTTCTTCAAAATCCGTTGTAACGATGTCCTGGATACGTTTAATACTCTGGTGCGCTTACGAGTTGACTGTGTCGGATTTTCGCGAATAGACTGTGTCACTGTGTCTATGTTTTGTTCCGTACGTTACGTCCTTGGGCGACCCAACCGCGGTTTATCTAACGTCGAACCGGTCTCCTCGAACTTAGCAACCCAGTTCTTAATCGTTTGAAGAGTTGGAGTGTCGTCAAAGTTGTGTAAACCTTTGTGTTCTCGAAATTTACGCCGCGCAACGGTTGCCGAATTGTCGTTTTATAAAACTCGCGCACACAAAACGCACGGTCCGCTCCGGTAAAACGTTCCATCGCGACTAAATTCCCAGAAACCGAAGTTACTCCCCGCTTCCCCTGCACCGCTCACGCGCGCCCTCTTCGTTTTATTCAAATTTTACTTTTCAAAGGACTTATGGGCCACCCTGTATATAAAACGCTCGTGACGTTCTCTTTAAATGGCTAAATATCCTAGTTATATTACTAAGTTCTAGGGCCTACATTAATTTTCTTCTTCCACATTCAGGCTTATTGTCTTTAAGTTGACTGACCTAGTCTTACATTGTTAGTAACACAAATACATCAAGGTGCAACCGTACTTCTCTACGGTACAGCTTTAAACACTTTATAAAGCTCAATCCCGTCGTCTGTAGAATACTGCTGTCACATTTGGGCAGGCGCTGCTAAATGCCATCTCGCAGCTTTGGACTCGGTGGAGAGGCGGGTTAAGAGGCTATTTGGTGATGCAGTTGACACTGACCTGCTCATTCTTGAGCACAGGCGTAATTTAGCCTTTCGGTTTTCTACAGATTGCATTTTGGAGAGTGTGCTCAGGAACTACATGATCTCATTCCCCCATCCCCGTTCCATCGTCTTCAATTCGAACTGCGGGATTTCATTCTTTTGTTGCAAACATCCCTCAATCGGGGTCAGGTTCGCGCATCCTTACCGTGCACGAGGCCCAAGGCCTCACGTACTGGTCAGTGGGGGTCATCAGAACAGTGACGAAAAAATGGAACTGCACGACAGCGTCCAACAAGTGGCGATATCCCGACTCACCGTCAGCTGTGTCTATTATACAGATGACTGTGACGACGCCACAGGAAGACTGATGACAAAGGCAATGACCGCATCAAGGGAGAGGATAGTGGACTACAACCTGAAAATGGCCATGAGAAGCAGGGACACAGCGGTCGCGGAGAAGCCCGCCGTGTCCCTGCTTCTCATGCATGCTGCTGCAGCGGGGCGTCTGCGACGTGTGAACCCATATCTCTGGCCACCTCCAAATTCAGGCATTATATATATATATATATAAAAAAAAAATCCCTCAAACCTCGGACGAAGCGCTTTTACTGGAATAGTTTGCCCGCGTTTATCTTTCCTTCCGATTACAATGTGCGTATTTTCAAGAGTAGAGTTAATAGGCATTTACTAAGCTAGTGCACCTAACCATGAAGTTCCATGAAGCTGCCATGAGCGCCTAATCCTTCGGTTAGAAAAAAACAAATAACATTTCCCTAAAAACTCGTCAAGATAATTTATCATAAAATACAGCACCGAACCTTAAGTCGTCGTAGCGCGGCTTTAAAAATAAATTTAAAAAAGTTTGTCAGCTTATATTTTTGCGAATGGCAACCTTTTTCCTGCTTGACAATTAAAAAAAATAACAAAACAGTCGCCTCACAGCGAAGCAGTCGACGTTGGTACACGATCAGCGTCCGCTGTTGCAGCGGAAGCGGTAAATATGTCGGCGCGACCGGAAGCGGGCGCCGCCCGTTACGTCACTTCCGACCGACGCCGCTCTAAGATTACGGCGAGCGTTAATTGCGCGATATTTTGTTTTCTTTGAACGACAATAAATTGTTGGGTTAATTGGTTTTACAACCCCACACCGTGGGGGGTGTGCCCCACCACTTCTGAACCTTTGTCCGGTTTTCTGTGGCTCGTTTCTATTGTATTTATGGCTTGGATTTCTTGAAGTGAGTGCGTTTGTATTCGGGATTTACGTGGGACATTATAATTTAGTTACATAAACAATATTGCTCACTTTACACACATTAAAATAACTTTTTTTTTTTTGTTAACGAGGAGGAAATCTTCAGAAAGATATCCCGCCTTCTGGGGGGAAGGCGGCGGTTATGTGGGGTTTTTACCCACTAAAACCTCCCGGTGGCCCTTCCTCGGTGCATGGTGAGGGGCTCCGATCTCCAGTGGAATGCACCGGAGCCCCTCTGCACTGTGCTCTTCCCGGGGAGGTTACTCCCTCCCCTGTGCCCTCGCAGTGCAATGCGACACGGACCAGCCGATGTCGCCTTCTTCCCGGGTCCACCTTGGCGGACGACAAAGGCCCCCACCCTTGTCGCCCAATGAACCCGAGGCCCCTTTTAGTCGCCTTCACATTAAAATAACTACGGTCAATATGATTAAAGCTTTTCTTTTGTTGTCCTCGAAAACCTTTAAAAAGCTCCCAGAAAATGTGTGAGTCTCTTACTTCCTTGGAGGCCTTGGAGGAGGGGTGGTAGCTCAGTAAGAGCAGTGGTAGCTCAATTTCCGGGCGATTACCTCATGTTGCGTAGTACGCTAGTAACCCGAGGTCGATCCCGGTGTTGGCACCAATAAATTTGTTGTTGCAATTTTATGTGCTGATTTACCACACGCTCGGCGGTGTAGGAAAACATCGTGAGGAAACCTATATGTCTTAGAAAAGTTTTCTAAGACATGTGAAGTCTGTCAATCCGCACTAGGTGTGCGTGGCGGACTATGCCCTTATACTCTCTTTACAGAGAAGGCCCGCACCCAAGATTGGGACATAAATAAAGGCTGTAATTTTAACTTAACAAATTGAAATAAGAAAATATTACATATTTATTATGAAATAATGTATACTAAATATAAAACAGTACTGTCGTACCCTAGATTTTGCTAAATTTCATTTAAACAATAAACTTACATCACTAAATATTTAATTTAACTCTCACAATATATTAAATTATTCATTTCTCTCCGTATTCATTCTCTTCTCGAGCGGGTGAAGATCATTACCTACACCCATGTACATATCAGTAAATACAATATCATTCTTATCATTTATACAAAAACATATCGGGCTCAAGTTAATGTCAGAAATATAAGTACGACGTATGGCTTGTTTGACAGTTCAATAAGAAGAGTGCTCCGATCGTCACCAAACAAGATTACTCGCCAGGTCAATCTGAAGATCGCCTGAAAGTTTCATTGAAATCGGTCCAGCCGTTTCGGAGCCTATATGGAACAAACACACACACTTTCTCTTATCTATATATATATAATTTCCGTTCAATATTTCAGCAGTTCGTGCCAAATATAACTTAAACTTTAACAAATTTGATGATCAGCAAGATAGAACATTTGAAACTATAAACAAGCTCAGTTGTACCGGTTAGTCAAGTAATCAACTAATAATCGTTCCACAGAGTAACAAAGAAACAGCGTGGCAATTTCGCAACTCAAATATTCAAATTTGCAATTTATTAATCTGTGCCAATAAACATTTCCAAGTTTACGTTCCATTTGGTCGATAGCCGCGAGGCTTTGCCAGTTAAATATCCGAATTGCGATGTCCCCGGGACGCTCAACACGCCCGCGAGGTCCGACAGGATTTCGTGCTGTTCAAATTTCCAAACAGAAATCATTTGTGTGATTGTTTATGTTGAGTCAAGTTTGATGAGTTTGGAAACTTCCGACCTTCGCCGTAACGCTTTAGTGAGCTCGAAAATTTATTAATTCAAGTTGTTTAGTAAAATAAAAGCAACGATTTAGCAAGTCTGCCGATTGAGATTATACGAAATCTTTAAAGCGCGTGAATTTATGAATAGTTTCTACTATCTGTTAATTTAAAAATTTTAATGGTGTAACAGAAAAATGTTTTTTTCTGTTTCACCATTTTTTTTTGTTAGCGGGGCCCGCCTTCTGGGGGGAAGGCGGCGGTTATGTGGGGTTTGACCCACTAAAACCTCCCCGGTGCATGATGAGGGGATCCGGGATCTCCAGAGGAACGCACCGGAGCCCCTCTGCACTGTGCTCAAGGAGAGCACATCACGGGGGGGAAGGGGGAGATTACTCCCTCCCCCTGCGCCCTCGCAGTGCAAGGCGACACAAGCCAGCCGATGTCGCCTTCTTCCCGTGTCCACCTTGACGAACCCTTGTCGCCCAGTCAACTCGAGGCCCCTTTTAGTCGCTTTCTACGATACCGCAGTCTTATTCTTGAGAGCCCAGAACTACAGGGCTTCTGTTTTACTTGTGGGAACCTAACCCCGAGGGAAGAACGAGAAGTTGGGCCCTCAACGACCAAACCCACAAAATGTTGCATCATCGTCGCAAATTAGTTGTTGTGTTGACTTCGGCTATTCTTACACGTTCAGCCATGTAGTTCTGGGCTTCAATAATTAACAATCGTAGGTAGAAATATTTTTGATATTGACATGATATAACCGTCTATTACGACATACACTGTATACTTCGCAGACATCTTTCTATCTATTTTGTACGTAGTTGTTTTCTGTGCGATCCCATCCATTTAAATTTGGTCTAATTCAAACCAAAAAAAAACACACAAGCATTGAAAATACAACATTACAACATGAATCAGAGACGCAGCGGTCGCGGAAAAGCTAATAGCAATGCAGCGGGGCGTTTACGACGTGTGAACCGGAGCATCCTCCAACACCACCTCCAAAAATCAGGCATTATAATAAAAAAAAATAGTAACTGTAGAGGTTAGAAATGAGCACGGACACATGTCTGTGGTTGCGCTTTAATAATAATAAAAATAAATACAACATTAAAAATTGTTGGATCAAATCTATTGACATCGATGAAAGAAACACCCAAACAATTTACCCCAAAACATATTTCGTACCTCAATAACAGAAAATAAACTATTACAGCATGGCAACACCGGAAGCGGCGACGCGGCGCGTTTATGCCGACTTCCGGCGGCCATTACCCGCCGCCCGAAACGCTTTCCCGCCTTATTTCATTTTTATTTTTTCGGTTCACCTTTATTGCTATATTTTATAGAAAACGGGATTTATTTCCCGCTTCCCCGCACCCTGTAGTGCTACAATATGTAAACATGGACGCGGGAAGGTTCCATTATTTGAGTAAATGTGGGAATAAAGAAGTTTCCTTCGGTATTCGAGTTCAATAGACCGTTATAACTCGTAGCCACTGGGCAAATTCTATTTGTTGTTTGCTCACCTATATATAAAGATGAAATACCACCTTCTGACTGGCTCGTCGCGAATTTTATTTAAACAATAACACATATTCCAGTTTTGAAGAAAGCTAGCAATATTTCTTTTTCAGAAAATATTACTAACAATCTTGTTAACCATTCCAACTAAGCTTAGGCTTGTGCTAGGAAATGGTTCACGTCAATAGTCGAATGGTGGATTCGAACCAACGATCTTACGATTCGCAGAGCGTTTTTTTTTTACCTACGATCTTACGATTCGCAGACCGTTTTTTTTTTATGACGAACTACACAGATTGGCCAGAGAAGCTGGCCTTGACTGCTTCACCGGATTGAGAGGTGGCATAGCTCTTATATTATAGTAGGCTCATAGCCCTGTAACTATGTTATTTTGTATAGAACAGATATTAAGGGTAACTGATTTAGTGGGTGAGCTAAACAGAAGTTTGCGGGCTAATAAACATAGTTAATACTCGTAGCATTTAGTAAAACTTCCTAATGTTCAACAGTCGAATTGGTTGGTAGCTTTGTTCCTTAACCGACTTCAAAAAAGGAGTCACAGGTCATTTGTATTTATCTTTTTTTTTTATGATGAACTACACAGATCGGTCAGAGAAGCTCGCCTTGACTGCTTCACCGGATTGAGAGGTGGCATAGCTCTTAGGTCGCTTAGCCTGAACCTCTATTGCTAGTAACTCGACACAAGGGTCCCCCCGGTGGGGGGTAACCTCGGCTTGGACGGTTACTATTTCACGCATAAGCATGCCGATCCGAGGGCGCCCGAGAGGGCCAAACCACGACTCGGTCGGTTGCTATTTCACGGATAATCTAAGGGACATTTAAAAGCTAAACTAACTTTGAGTGCCACTTCGGGAAGCGTTGGCGCTGGGAGAAGAAGTGGCCGACGACACTCCACCGCAGACCGTACCCTAAACTATTATTAAGGCTAAGACGCTTAAACGATTATATCTACGATCAAAAACAAAAATCGATTTTAAATTCAATCCATTTGAGAATTATCATAGGAATTGTAGGAAATATAATTAATCAGAACTTTTTTTTTTGTTTTACTTGTTGGAACGTACCTGGTTGGTTGCTTGGGCCCTGCTTCGTTGCCGGTGGCACACACTGGGTTAGGTTTTTATCAGGGGCAGCCCTGTAGTTCTGGGCTCTCAAGAATAAGACTACGGTATCCCCTGCCTGTCGTACAAGGCGACTAAAGGGGCCTCGGGTTCACTGGGCGACAAGGGTGTGGGCCTTTGTCGTCCGCCAAGGTGGACCCGGGAAGAAGGCGACATCGGCTGGCCCGTGTCGCCTTGCGCTACGGGCACAGGGGGAGGGTAACCTCCCCGGGACGTGCTCTCCTTGAGCACAGTGCATATGGGCTCCAGAGGGGCATCAGAGGAAAGGGCCACCGGGGAGGTTTTAGTGGGTAAAACCCCACATAACCGCCGCACTCCCCCCAGAAGGCGGGGTATCTTTGTGAAGATTTCCTCCCCGTTAACAAAAAAAAGGGTAATATTGCATAACAATAACGAGCTGGGAGAAAGACGCTTAAACATCGTAAAATATATATGACAATGTATATATTTAAATATTGGAATGCCGCTTTTTCTAGCATCGCTCCATCCACCCTGATGAAACGGTTAAATTAGCATCCAGTTAAAACTGGCAAAAGCCAGTTAAAGGCGGATTTATCTCGGAGCAATTGCGCGCGAGCACTGGATCTGTCTACCCTGTCTGACAGCCGGGAAATTGTTTCCTACGCTTTCTACTTTAGCATTCCGACATGACGTTTCAATTGGGAGTGATTGAATTGTTTTTTTTAAGTAAAATTTATTTTACGAATACTGTAGGCCTCTTTTTAAAAAATTAAATATCATGACCCTTTGCTGTTTATATATAAACGAGGTTGAAAAATTAGTGGAAAAATGTCCTAATTTATTTTAAGATAATGTAGATACCACAAATAAATCAAAAAACTTATTTGCTTCGTCTTTCATTCTTCGTACAGCAAAGGACTGGAATAGTTTTGCCGCGTCTTTCTTTCCCTCCGATTACAATGTCGGTATTTTCAAGAGTAGATTGAATAGGCATTTACTAAGCTCTCTCTTTTGAAGTCGGTTAACAAAGAGACGATATAGGTAACTTACTGCGGTTATTCTGCGCGTGCGCCGCTACGAGGAGGGCCGCGAGCACCGGCCAGCACCGCGCCATTGTCCCTCAGCTGGCGGCGTACGTTACCAGGTGCCACATCTGTCACCAAAGGGGAAATACATTAGATAGATTCTTTATTGTTTCCAATTTTACAATAAGTACAATCAATGGAAGTAACAATTTAGCTTAATATAAAGTGGATATGGGCGCCTTATCGCGTTGAACAATCTCTTCCAAGTAAACCCTAGAATGTAAAATAAATAAATAAATAAATAAATAAATAAATAAATAAATAAATAAATAAATAAATAAATAAATAAATAATAGACAAAAAACATTTTTAGAAAATTCATGCAAACAAATTGGCTGTTTTGAAGTCGGTTGGAAATACAGACGATTTGGAGAAGCCGGCGGCAGTGGCAGCTGCGCTGGCGAAGTCAAGGCGCTGGTCTCCTTCTGCGGTCAGTAATGACCCAGAAGGAGACCGCAGAACGGGGAGAGGCCTATCCGTTCGAGAGGGGAGGCAGGCGGGCCGGTGGGAGACCGGCCCGCAGCCCTGTAGTTCTGGGCTCTCAAGAATAAGACTACGGTATCCCCTGCCTGTCGTACAAGGCGACTAAAAGGGGCCTCGGGTTCACTGGGCGACAAGGGTGTGGGCCTTTGTCGTCCGCCAAGGTGGACCCGGGAAGAAGGCGACATCGGCTGGCCCGTGTCGCCTTGCACTGCGAGGGCACAGGGGAGGGAGTAACCTCCCCCCCGGGATGTGCTCTCCTTGAGCACAGTGCAGAGGGGCTCCGGTGCGTCCCACTGGAGATCCCGGAGACCCTCGTCATGCACCGAGGAAAGGGCCACCGGGGAGGTTTTAGTGGGTAAAACCCCACATAACCACCGCCTTCCCCATAAGGCGGGGTATCTTTGTGAAGATTTTCTCCCCGTTAACAAAAAAAAGGTTTTTATCAGCTGCAGCCCTGTAGTTCTGGGCTCTCAAGAATAAGACTACGGTATCCCCTGCCTGTCGTACAAGGCGACTAAAAGGGGCCTCGGGTTCACTGGGCGACAAGGGTGTGGGCCTTTGTCGTCCGCAAAAGTGGACCCGGGAAGAAGGCGACATCGGCTGGCCCGTGTCGCCTTTCACTGCGAGGGCACAGGGGAGGGAGTAATCTCCCCCCGGGACGTGCTCTCCTTGAGCACAGTGCATATGGGCTCCAGAGGGGCATCAGAGGAAAGGGCCACCGGGGAGGTTTTAGTGGGTAAAACCCCACATAACCACCGCCTTCCCCATAAGGCGGGGTATCTTTGTGAAGATTTTCTCCCCGTTAACAAAAAAGGGTTATATTGCATAACAACAACGAGCTGGGAGGAAGACGCTAGAACATAATAATATATATATGACAATGTATACATTTAAATAAAATTGGAATGCCGCTTTTCTAGCTTCTCTCCATCCACCCTGATGAAACGGTTAAATTAGCATCCAGTTTAAACTGGCAAAAGCCAGTTAAAGGCGGATTTATCTCGGAACAATTGCGCGCGAGCACTGGATCTCTCTACCCTGTCTGACAGCCTGGAAATTGTTTCCTACGCATTTTACTTTAGCATTCCAACATGACGTTTCAATTGGGAGTGATTGAATTGGGTTTTTTTTAAGTAACATTTATTTAACGAATACAGCAGGCCTCTTTTAAAAAAAATTAAATATCATGACCCTTTGCTGTTTATATATAAACGAGGTTGAAAAATTAGTGGAAAAATGTCCTAATTTATTTTAAGATAATGTAGATACCACAAATAAATCAAAAAACTTATTTGCTTCGTCTTTCATTCTTCGTACAGCAAAGGACTGGAATAGTTTTGCCGCGTCTTTCTTTCCCTCCGATTACAATGTCGGTATTTTCAAGAGTAGATTGAATAGGCATTTACTAAGCTCTCTCTTTTGAAGTCGGTTAACAAGAAGACGATATAGGTAACTTACTGCGGTTATTCTGCGCGTGCGCCGCTACGAGGAGGGCCGCGAGCACCGGCCAGCACCGCGCCATTGTCCCTCAGCTAGCGGCGTACGTCACCAGGTGCCACATCTGTCACCAAAGGGAAAGTAACTTTAGATAGATTCTTTATTGCTCCAATAAGTGCTATCAATGGAAGTAACAATTTAGCTTAATATAAAAGTGGATAAGGGCGCCTTATCGCGTTGAGCAATCTCTTCCAGGCAACCCTGTAGGATGGGGGAGGTAAAATAAATAATAGATTAATAAGAAGAGTCAATAAATAAATAAGTAATAGGTTAATAAGAAGAGGCAAGAAATAAATAAATAATAGGTTAATAAGAAGAGGCAAGAAATAAATAAATAATAGGTTAATAAGAAGAGGCAAGAAATAAATAAATAATAGGTTAATAAGAAGAGGCAAGAAATAAATAAATAATAGGTTAATAAGAAGAGGCAAGAAATAAATAAATAATAGGTTAATAAGAAGAGGCAAGAAATAAATAAATAATAGGTTAATAAGAAGAGGCAAGAAATAAATAAATAATAGGTTAATAAGAAGAGGCAAGAAATAAATAAATAATAGGTTAATAAGAAGAGGCAAGAAATAAATAAATAATAGGTTAATAAGAAGAGGCAAGAAATAAATAAATAATAGGTTAATAAGAAGAGGCAAGAAATAAATAAATAATAGGTTAATAAGAAGAGGCAAGAAATAAATAAATAATAGGTTAATAAGAAGAGGCAAGAAATAAATAAATAATAGGTTAATAAGAAGAGGCAAGAAATAAATAAATAATAGGTTAATAAGAAGAGGCAAGAAATAAATAAATAATAGGTTAATAAGAAGAGGCAAGAAATAAATAAATAATAGGTTAATAAGAAGAGGCAAGAAATAAATAAATAATAGGTTAATAAGAAGAGGCAAGAAATAAATAAATAATAGGTTAATAAGAAGAGGCAAGAAATAAATAAATAATAGGTTAATAAGAAGTTTTATCAGCTGCAGCCCTGTAGTTCTGGGCTCTCAAGAATAAGACTACGGTATCCCCTGCCTGTCGTACAAGGCGACTAAAAGGGGCCTCGGGTTCACCGGGCGACAAGGGTGTGGGCCTTTGTCGTCCGCCAAGGTGGACCCGGGAAGAAGGCGACATCGGCTGGCCCGTGTCGCCTTGCACTGCGAGGGCACAGGAGGGGAGGGAGTAATCTCCCCCCGGGACGTGCTCTCCTTGAGCACAGTGCAGAGGGGCTCCGATGCGTTCCACGTGAGATCCCGGAGACCCTAGTCATGCACCGAGGAAAGGGCCACCGGGGAGGTTTTAGTGGGTAAGAATCCCACATAACAGCCGCCTTCCCCCCAGAAGGTATTTATGTGAAGATTTCCTCCCCGTTAACAAAAAAAAGGGTAATATTGCATAACAATAACGAGCTGGGAGAAAGACGCTAGAACATCGTAATATACGAGTATATATGACAATGTATACATTTAAATAAAATTGGAATGCCGCTTTTTCTAGCTTCTCTCCATCCACCCTGATGAAACGGTTAAATTAGCATCCAGTTTAAACTGGCAAAAGCCAGTTAAAGGCGGATTTATCTCGGAACAATTGCGCGCGAGCACTGGATCTCTCTACCCTGTCTGACAGCCTGGAAATTGTTTCCTACGCATTTTACTTTAGCATTCCGACATGACGTTTCAATTGGGAGTGATTGAATTGTTTTTTTTAAGTAAAATTTATTTTACGAATACTGTAGGCCTCTTTTTAAAAAATTAAATATCGTGACCCTTTGCTGTTTATATATAAACGAGATTAGAAAATTAGTGGACAAATATCTTAATTTATTTAAAGATAATGTAGATACCAGACATAAATCAAAATATATTACTTATTTGTTTCGTCTTTCATTATTCGTACAGCAAAGGACTGGAATAGTTTTGCCGCGTCTTTCTTTCCCTCCGATTACAATGTCGGTATTTTCAAGAGTAGATTGAATAGGTATTTACTAAGCTCTCTCTTTTGAAGTCGGTTGGAAATACAGACGATTTGGAGAATCTCCTCCATTTTTGAAGTCGGTTAACAAGAAGACGATATAGGTAACTTACTGCGGTTATTCTGCGCGTGCGCCGCTACGAGGAGGGCCGCGAGCACCGGCCAGCACCGCGCCATGGTCCCTCAGCTGGCGGCGTACGTTACCAGGTGCCACATCTGTCACCAAAGGGGAAATACATTAGATAGATTCTTTATTGTTCCAATTTTACAATAAGTACAATCAATGGAAGTAACAATTTAGCTTAATATAAAAGTGGATATGGGCGCCTTATCGCGTTGAACAATCTCTTCCGGGCAACCCTGTAGGATGGGGAAGGTAAAATAAATAATAGGTTAATAAGAAGAGGCAAGAAATAAATAAATAATAGACAAAAAAACGTTTTTAGAAAAATTCATGCAAACAAATTGGCGTAGGCTCTTCGTTTTTTTTTGAAGTCGGTTAAAAATAAAATAGACAATTCTATAAACATCAAATTATACAAATAGACATATCTAATATGTTTAAACAAGCAATTGTTGTATATATATACGGCTCCACCGATTATGACATTTTGTATGTTATTTTTGGGGGCAATACATCGATCGATCTAGCTACGATTTTTTTTAGAAAATGTCGTTTTATTAGCTTATATCCTATTTTTAGTTCAGTAGATGCCGTTACTAGCAACAGTAAGTCAATGACTGTTTGGTTTGACGTTAGATCAAGAAAATGAATAGTTTACAAGAATCTATATTCATCATCATCATTTCAGTCCCCCTAGGCCTCCCCCAACGATTTCCAAAGGGACCGGTTGTAAGCGGCCCGCATCCAGCTGCGTCCTGCGACCTTTATGAGGTCGTCAGACCACCTTGCGGGTGGACGTCCCATACTGCGCTTGCTGGTCCGTGGTCTCCAATCGAGAACTTTTCGGACCCATCGGCCATCTGTTCTACGCGATATGTGCCCTGCCCATTGCCACTTCAACTTGCTTATCCGGCGAGCTATGTCGGTTACCTTCGTTCGTCTACGGATCTCCCCATTCCTGATTTGATCTCGTAGAGATACTCCGAGCATAGCCTTCCCCATAGCTCGTTGTGCGACTTTATATCTATATATATATATATATATATATATATATATATATATATATATATATATATATATATATATATATATATATATATATATATATATATATATATATATATATATATATATATATATATCTATATATATATATATATATATATATATATATACCTGTGAAATCATTGTCACCAGGAGTGTTTCAGAACACGTTTACGATTTGGGGACCTTCAAGAAACGAGCCTACTCCTATCGCAAAGTCCGGCAACGCACCTGAGGCTCCTCTAATGCTGTTACTGAACTTACTGCTCATCAGGTCAGCAGTAAGTTCGTTTGCCACTTTTCATTTAAAAAAAAAAGCAGAATATCTATGAAGTTTACGTTTAAAAGGAATCGATATAAATTGTGTCGTCTCAGGTGTGCGTTATATCCAGCCTTGTAAAGTTTGAGCTGGAACTAAAACTGCGTCGTGCCACTTGAAGTGAACATCAACTGTATCTCTTAAGAATTCTGCGTAAAACGAACACCAGGTGGGTTTTACGTAACAGGTATTTAACATACAAGAAACGACTTCAAATCTACTCTGAAGATCAACTAATTAACCCACACGGGAAGGCAGATATTACTGTCGTATCAATTATTATTCCATCGTTATTAAATATCACCATAGCGCCACTTTGGCTGCCCGTGGAAATCGGAGTTAGTTTAGCTTTTGAATGTCCCTTAGATTAACCGTGAAATAGCAACCGACCGAGTCGTGGTTCTATCCTCTAGGATCATTTTTTTTAAAGAAAGCAACATTTATTTTTCAGTAATATTACGAAAATTCTTGTTAACCATTCCAAATGCTTGTGCTAGGAGATGGTTCACGTCAATAGTCGAATGGAGGATTCGAACCTACGACCTTACGATTCGCAGACCGTACCCTAAACCATTAGGCTATTGACGCATACAATACTTTGTAAGTTACGTCTCTGATATAAAAACAGCAGTATATACATTTTAAATTTTCGGGTGGAAATCTTCAAGAAGATAGAGGGGTTATGTGGGTTTCTTAACCCCCGGCGGCCCTTCCTCGGTGAATGGTGAGGGGCTCCGGGAACTCAAGAGGAACGCACCGGAGCGCGTCGGCACTGCGTCTTCCGAAAGCATGTTCCGGGGGAGGCAGAGGGGGTTCATCCCTCCGTCCTTTTGCACTTGCAGTGCAAGGCGACACGACAGCAGATGTCGCCTTCTTTCCGGATCCACTTTGGCGGACGGCAAAGACCCCTACTCTTGTCGCCCATTGAATACAAAGTCCCTTTTAGTCACCTTCTACGACAGGCAGGGGATACCGTAGCCTTATTCTACGAGCCTGAATGTGCCCGATTGACGACCACGAGGCGGTGGCGGCGAGACGTCGTGCGGCGGGTGCTGTCTGCTGCCCAACCCACCGGATCATGATGACCACGACCACTCTGACAAGAGTGAAGCGACCAAGAAGAAGAAGACCCTAACTGATGCTGATGCCGAATAATAATACGTATATAACGAAACATTTTGATTAAATTTAGTCGACATACATTCCGATACAGCGACGAATCTAATCCGCCCAATAGCCAATAACGTCAAATGTAAATCGAGCCGTTCAATTTCAATTAACCGGATATCCGGTGGGATCCGGCAGTAAGTTTCGATCTATACCCGTGACAGAATTTAAATTAATATGCATGTTTGATTACTATCCGACAAAATGAATTGCGAATTATGTATATGACAGTAGGGTGACAATGGATTTAGGTATTCGTGGAATTCCGCGTATCGGAGGAAGTTGGGAGTTCTGCCGTAATGGAAATCAGCAGCAGGGATGAATCCAAATAAATACTGATAATAAATACAACTATTACATTGGCACAATAAAATTAATTATTGCAAAAGGAGCGGTGATAATAAAATCTAATATTTAATGTCCGCTCCGTCAGAAAAATGTGCAAGCGCACTGCTCTCTCTTGCCCCTACAGTGTGATACAGACAATACGAAACGTAACTGGTTATGAGAGAGAGAGAAATTAAATGTGTGTTCGCATCTCTCTCTTGCCCCTACAATCATATTCAAAAATCTCTCTATCTGTCTCGATATATCTTAGTCTTATATTACTGTCGTATCAATTATCATTCCATCGTTATTAAATACCACCAAAGCGCCACTTTGGCTGTCCGTGGAAATCAGAGTTAGTTTAGCTTTTGAATGTCCCTTAGATTATATGTTAAACAGCAACCGACCGAGTCATGGTTCGATCCTCTAGGATCATTTTTTTTAAAGAAAGCTAGCAACATTTATTTTTCAGTAATATTACGAAAATTCTTGTTAACCATTCCAAATGCTTGTGCTAGGAGATGGTTCACGTCAATAGTCGAATGGAGGATTCGAACCTACGACCTTACGATTCGCAGACCGTACCCTAAACCATTAAGCTATTGACGCATACAATACTTTGTAAGTTACGTCTCTGACAAAAAGACAGAAGTTTAAATTTTTCGGTGGAAATCTTCAAGAAGATAGAGGGATTATGTGGGTTGCATGGTGAGGGGTTCCGGGATCTCCAGAGGAACGCACCGGAGCCCGTCTGCACTGCGTCTTCGGAGAGCATGTTCCGGGAGAGGCAGAGGGGGTAAATCCTCCCTCCTTGTGCCCACGCAGTGCAAGGCGACACGACAGCAAATGTCGCCTTCTTCCCGGATCCACTTTGGCGGACGGCAAAGACCCCTACCCTTGTCGCCCATTGAATACGAAGCCACTTTTAGTCGCCTTCTACGACAGGCAGGGGATACCGTAGCCTTATTCTACGAGCCCGAATGTGCCCGATTGACGACCACGAGGCGGAGGTGGCGAGACGTCGTGCGGCGGGTGCTGTCTGCTGCCCAACCCACCGGATCATGATGACCACGACCACTCTGACAAGAGTGAAGCGACCAAGAAGAAGAAGACCCTAACCCTGATGCTGATGCCGAATAATAATACGTATATAACGAAACATTTTGATTAAATTTAGTCGACATACATTCCGATACAGCGACGAATCTAATCCGCCCAATAGCCAATAACGTCAAATGTAAATCGAGCCGTTCAATTTCAATTAACCGGATATCCGGTGGGATCCGGCAGTAAGTTTCGATCTATACCCGTGACAGAATTTAAATTAATATGCATGTTTGATTACTATCCGACGAAAATGAATTGCGAATTATGTATATGACAGTAGGGTGACAATGGATTTAGGTATTCATGGAATTCCGCGTATCAGCAGCAGGGATGAATCCAAATAAATACTGATAATAAATACAACTATTACATTGGCACAATAAAATTAATTATTGCAAAAGGAGCGGAGATAATAAAATTTAATATTTAATGTCCGCTCCGTCAGAAAGAAAATGTGCAAGCGCACTGCTCTCTCTTGCTCCTACAGTGTGATACAGACAATACGAAACGTAACTGGTTATGAGAGAGAGAGAGAGAAATTAAATGTGTGCTCGCATCTCTCTTTTGCCCCTACAATCATATTCAAAAATCTCTCAATCTGTCTCGATATATCTTAGTCTTATATTACTGTTACTGATTTCGATTTTTTTTATGAAGAACTACACAGATTGACCAGAGAAGCTGGCCTTGACTGCTCCACCGGATTGAGAGGTGGCATAGCTCTTAGGTCGCTTAACCTGAACCTTTATTGCTAGGAACTCGTCACAAGGATCCCCCCGGTGAGGAGTAACCTCGGCTTGGACGGTTACTATGTTACGTAAGCATTCCGATCCGAGGTCGCCCGAGAGGGCCGAACCACGACTCGGTCGGTTGCTATTTCACGGATAATCTAAGAGACATTCAAAAGCTAAACTAACTTTGAGTGCCACTTCGGGAAGCGTTGGCGCTGGGAGAAGAAGTGGCCGAAGAAACTCCATCAACGTTACTAACATCTAAGGGGTGGGGCCTGCCCATAAAATAGCGGTAACGCCCAAGGATTATTCGCAACCTCCGATGGTCACTAATTTCGAATATTCATTTTTTATTGGAATGGATGTACTTTAAGGGTAGTTTGATGAGAGTTTGTATGGGTTCTGATTAATTCTATTTCGTATTATTCCTACGAGAATGCAGATAGTAAATGTTTTATTCATTTATCATATTTATTATTATTGTCTATATAAATTCCATATAAAATTCTAAATAAGTCCCGGGCACCGCTAAAAACTAGCACTGTCGCATCCTTGCGACAGCATATGCTAAGACGGTGTCTGATATTGGCATCACATGTTATGTATTATTTGTCCGTGTAACTTTAACTGTGTTTCATATATTTTTTATAATTGTTTAATGTGTGTTATATTTTGTTGTAAAGAAAATGTCTGAGTCTATGTCTATGTCTTATAAAAAGAAGCGCATAGAAGCGTTTGAAGTTTGATTCGATTTGAAGTCAGTTTTTGTTTTTGCTTGTAAATATAATTGTGTAATATCCTGGTCACCCTACTATGAGGTAGTGACGCGTCAGGTCGAACAAACTCGATGTTATTGATTGACTGTTTGCAGTGAGCAGAGGGGCGGGGGCCGTCCGCGATTTCCACAGTTGTGCGTTTAGAAATATCGCAAATTGAATTCAAGTGGGCCGGCTGCAGCTGGCCGTGTTGTATGTACCAGTTTCAAATCGAAGCGCGTTTCCGAACGAACTACGCCAAGCGCCCTCTACAATTTCGTCGGGTTTTTTGAGATATTTAAGAGGCACAATTCTTAGGTCTCTTTGATCAGCCCTGTAGTTCTGGGCTCTCAAGAATAAGACTACGGTATCCCCTGCCTGTCGTAGAAGGCGACTCAAAGGGGCCTCGGGTTCACTGGGCGACAAGGTGGACCCGGGAAGAAGGGGGGAGGGAGTAACATCCCCGGGATGTGCTCTACTAGAGCACGGTGCGGAGGGGCTCCGGTGCGTTCCACTGGAGATCCCGGAGACCCTCGTCAGGGGAGGTTTTATTAGGTCAAACCAACATAACCGCCGCTTTCCATCCAGAAGTCGGGGTATCTTTTTGATGATTTCCTCCCCGTTAGCAAAAAAAAAGGTCTCTTTGATAGCATAGATTTAATCGGACGAGTATATTGAAGATTAAAAACAATAACTTCAAATGACTGAACGCCTCCTGCGCGCCCCGATACGTCGCCTGCGGAGGGGAGCTTCTGCAGGCGTCTCACAGAAGGAGGTCAAGACCTGTCGCTCATCTAAACATATACTTCACCAATACGAGTTAACTTAAAATTGTGTTTTAATTAGCTATGTACCCTACATTTGATAATGTAATGGGGTGGAGGATTATTTTATTATATGATTATGTCTCTTGTTCCAAATGTGTATATGTTTTTAATTATATAATTATCATAAGTAACTACTGTGGATTATGGTGAGGAATAAATGATTTATTTATTTATTTGTCATTAATTCTATAGTCAGAATTAAGCCACATAAGGTCGCGACCACCCCGGAAAGTATCAACTTTTAAATAAAAAAAGAATCGTCAAAATCGGTTCACACAGTAGACATAGACACAGGAAAACAAACATAAAAAAAAAACATTCAATCGAATTAACAACATCCTCTTTGTTGAAGTCGGTTCAAAGTCTACGCTCGTAATGGAAAAAGTGAGCTAGGGTTAATTTTTTTTTAAAACAAATCTTACACCGTTCAGTGGCTACGAGGTACGTATTTTAAAATTTTCAATTTAAACATCGCATACTTTAGCTTCTACGGTATCCAGCTGTTGTTTAAAAGTTTCCCAAACCTGCTGCAGTACAAACTAGTGTTTCCATAAACAAAACTAGTGCTGGGACAAAAATAGTTAATACCTCATTGTCCAAGGTAATCATATTTCTTACAATTCAAAACACTTTTACAAACTTTCAATGTAATAATTAATACGGCTAGTTGCCGATAGATGGCGCGTTTTAGAGGCGGATCTATATCTAGATCGCGACTTAGAGAATTAAGGTTCAGGCTAAGCGACCTAAGAGCTATGCCACCTCTCAATCCGGTGATGCAGTAAACGAAAGCTTCTGGAAAGAAATAGAAATGAGAAATAAAAAAAATACTAAGAGAAATATAGTAAGTAAAAATAAAAATGTGAAAAGAAAAGAATGTGTTAGTAGAAATAAGGAAAATGTTAAATGTTAAAAGTAATGTAAAGAGTCATTTCAGGAGTGAGGAAAGATACATGAAGAAAGAATGGACAGTGGAAATGAAAGGTTGTGAAAAGGACCCTAAGTTTCGTTTTGGGAACTACCCACCACCTCCCATGGCACCACCAACCTCGCCGTTATATGGGCCGAAACGCGGGAGGGTACGCTTGGTCTGGCCGTGTGGCCCCACGCGCACCTTCTTGACTCCTTACAAGTTCTTTATCAGGACCTTTCTCCACCATTCGGATCAGCCTTAAGGGGCTTTACGGCACGCAACATAATGGTTTGCTCGATGGCGCCAGACAACTTTTTAACGTTGAGGAACGATAAAATATAAATAAAATTTATATATATATATACTAGCGTACCCAGCCCGCTTTGTCGAGCTAGATTTTATTTATTTTATTTAAACAATAAACTTACATCATTAAATATTTAATTTAACTCTCACAATATATTAAATTATTCATTTCTCTCCGTATTCATTCTCTCCTCGAGCGGGTGAAGATCATTACCTACACCCATGTACATATCAGTAAATACAATATCATTCCCGTAGTAGTAGTATCATAGTAAATAAAAGCTGTATTTGATAGTTCAAAAGGAATGCTTCGATCGTCAACAAACTTTACAGTATTACTCGCCAGGTCAAAATGAAGATTCCCTGAAAGTTTCATTGAAATCGGTAGAGCCGTTTCGGAGCCTATATGGAACATACCCACACACTTTCTCTTTTATATATATAGATTTAAAAAAGGAAAAATATTATGATAATATATATATAATATAAGACGAGCTAAGAAAAGAAATATTTACAAAAAATATAACTGTGCCAAACCAGTGCCCAGAAAGTTGCCACGTTGTATGGCATTTCCTAAACCTCTGTGAAACTACAACTGCACGACAGCGTCCAGCATGCTGTAGTGGAGATGAAGATAGACCGATTTAAATCTAAGTATTAATGTAAGTTCTGTCTGTCGTAGAAGGCGACTAAAGGGGCCTCAGGTTCACTGGGCGACAAGGGTGGGGGCCTTTGTCGTCCGCCAAGGTGGACCCGGGAAGAAGGCGACATCGGCTGGCCCGTGTCGCCTTGCACTGCGAGGGCACAGGGGGAGGGAGTAACCTCCCCGGGAAGTGCTCTCTATGAGCACAGTGCAGAAGGGCTCCGGTGCGTTCCACTGGAGATCCCGGAGCACCGAGGAAGGGCACCGAGGAGGTTTTAGTGGGTAAAACCCCACATAACCGCCGCCTTCCCCAGAAGGCGGGGTATCTTTCTGATGATTTCCTCCTCGTTAACAAAAAAAAAAAAGTGTTAATGTAAGTTACGGATATAGCCATCAATTCGAGACTATCCCGATTCATCCAGACCATTTGTTGAACCTAGTCTGGATACTGGAAGTGATACATGGGATTACTCTAAGTTGGGGGTGGTGAATGGGCTGCAGGGGGAGGCGGGGGTGGCGTGGAGTCGTGCCCGCTCTTCCCCGCTTTTAGTCTAATTTTAAATATTTCTTAAGGAGAACATAAATTATCTTCAAGAACGAGCACTGCGAGTCTACAGACATTTACTTTGCTGAGCATTTGTGGAAAGCGTTATCAACCTTTTATTAACCGACTTCAATAAAGGAGGTTCTATATTCGTGTTTGAAACTTTAGTGTTGGTTTCATTTATATCTATTCTAGTACCTGGAAGACCACTGAGAGATGAACTTTTTTTTTATTTGGTCAATATATTTTTTTTATATGAAAAGTGGCAAACAGCATACGGCTCACCGGATCTTAAATGATCACCGTCGCTCATAAATATCCACAGCACCAGAGAAGCTACAGGTGAGTTGCCGGACTTAGAGAGAAAGCGTCAATAGCCTAATGGTTTAGGGTACGGGCTGCGAATCGTAAGGTCGTGGGTTAGAATCCACCATTCGACTATTGACGTGAACCATTTTTTTTTGTTGACGGGTAGGAAATCTTCACAAAGATACCCCGCCTTCTGGGGGGAAGGCGGTGGTTATGTGGGGATCTTACCCACTAAAACCTCCCCGGTGGCCCTTTCCTCGGTGCATGACGAGGGGCTTCGGGATCTCACGTGGAACGCACCGGAGTCCCTCTGCACTGTGCTCAAGGAGAGCACGTCCCGGGGAGGTTACTCCCTCCTCCCTGTGCCCTCGTAGCGAAAGGCGACACGGGCCAGCCGATGTCGCCTTCTTCCCGGGTCCACTTTGGTGGACGACGCGAACCCCACCCTTGTCGCCCAGTGAACCCGAGGCCCCTTTTAGTCGCCTTGTACGACAGGCAGGGGATACCGTAGTCTTATTCTTGAGAGCCCAGAACTACAGGGCTGCGGGCCGGTCTGCCACCGGCCCGCCTGCGCCATCTCCGAACGGGATCGGCCCTCTCCCGATCCCGTTCTGCGGTCTCCTTCTTGGCCATTACTGACTCGCAGAAGGAGACCAGCGCCTTCCATTTAGATCTCCCCGCCAGCGCAGCCGCTACTGCCGCCGGTGGTAGCGGCTGCGCTGGCAGGTCTTGCCCGATCTGCTGGACCAGGATCCGCCGCTCCGCCTCCCACGGAATCAAGGTCACAGCCACAATGGTGGCATTGCGCGGTCGGTTCGCGCCCTATCCTGTTCAGGTACTCACCGGGCACGGGCCCGGTGAGTACCTGTGTCAGGTGGTAGGTGACGTGCGCGTCATTCCTCCTACGTAGCCAGGCTTCGAAGTTCGGCAGGAAGGCACAGACGATGCGTTGGCGCGAGCAACGTCGCTCCGAGAGCCGCTCGCGTTACACCTCTATCGCCCGCCTGTGCTCCTGCCGACGCACCTCCATTGACGTGAACTATGTCCTAGCACAAGCTTAAGCTTAGTTGGAATGGTTAACAAGATTGTTAGTAATATTTTAGGAAAAAAAAAGAAATATTGCTAGCTTTCTTTAAAAAAAAAAAGAGATAAGAGTAGGCTCGTTTCTTCGAAGTTTCCCAAATCGTACAGGTCCAGAAACATCGCTGGTGGCAGTTGATTTCACAGGTAGACAGTGCTAGGAAGAAAGTGACGCGAAAAACGTATAGTAGTGGAACGCCAACCATCAAGATGGTGGCGGTGGAATTTGGAATTCTGTCGAGATGTGTCATAATGGAAATCGGTAGCTGGAATTCCGAACAATTCCTCAGAACACTCCCCATGGTAAATGCAATAGAGAATGCAAAGAGAACCGACATCTCGTGTTATAAAACAATAGAATATCATCATAGTAAATAAAAGTTGTATTTGACAGTTCAAAAAGAGGAGTTTTAAGATCGTTACCAAAATTTACAGGATTACTCGCCCGGTCAATGTGAAGATTCCCTGAAAGATTCATTGTAATCGGTGCAGCCGTTTCGATGCCTATAGGGAACATACCCACACACTTTTTCTTTTATATACATATAGATGTTTTTAAATGACGATCGTGAACATGGTACCAACGCGTTCGACACTCATGACTCTAAAGGCAAAAACATGCAATAGGGTCAACTCTTTTGAATATTCATTTGGAATGCAAAATTATGTAAATGCGGAGTATTCGATTGGAAACGTGGCCGCTGTCGGGATTACAAATGGCATAATGAAGGTCGCGGGATGCTGTGTAGATTTAAAACAGATGCTATTTGAAAATTGTACCGTTTCGTGTAATTATATTATATAAAAAAATTTAAGTTATCGACATCAATCTGGTTTTCACATGTATAGACACTCCAAGCACCAAATATATATGGTTATATTTATTTATTTATTTAAATCAACAAAAATTATAACACCGTTACAGATAATACCAATATGATGTTATAAAAACTTAGTTAAATATATATTATTAAAATTATAACAAATAAAAAGCTGCTTAATGTAGTGACAATAATATATAAATATAATAAAGTCAAACACCTTCTACGCATTTGTAGGCAGCTTCGATAAACACAGACTCTGTGCAACAAAATATATCAATGTGCAGTGAGATGGTATTAACAAACCCAACCGCGCGCGACAGCGGAGAGTTCCTGGATAAGTTAGTCCTGGAGACAGGCAGTAGGAACAATGGCGGACGACGGCGCATGCACACGTAATTGTCAGGCGTCCGCAACTGTAGCGCGGCCAGCACTTCTGGGTGATGAACCCAGCCCCGCAGCACCCTCCACACATATTTAACCAGTGCGACGTCTCTCCTCACCTGCAGCCTGCTGTACCCGACCATGCCCAGTACAAATAGGCTCGGGTACATCAGTGGGAAGCAAGGATACACCCCGTACTGCTTATAATAAAGAAATCTACAAAATTTATTTTGGATCTTCTCCACCATGAGACAATATTGTTTGTTTATTATTGAAATATATAACGGGCTGCACGAGACCATGACACAGTCCGCACGAACACCTGCGCGGGTTCGCCCCGCAACACGCACGTCCTCCTGACGTGCCCCGTAGGTTCAAATTCCCCTATTAATAATAATCCCCCTCTCGACCTCCGTCTCAATCGAGACCGAGAGGTTGGGAGGGCGTAGTAGATAGATTCGTCGCGGCTGACGCTTGAGGGATTAGCCACGACGCAAAAATAGTTATACCTAAAAAATCCGTGATAAAACGGAACCCAAGACCAGGGGAGCAGTCGCCCCCTGCGCTGATAACCCGGGTAATGGGGTAACACCCGAGGCCCGTACCTGCGAGGTTCCCGGGAACCTAGCAGATGCCCACACATCATGATACAATATAAATACAACATTAGCATGTCGGAGACCGACAGCATTCCGCTCAAGACCCGGTCGTAAAGTGGCTCTGATGGACTGCAACAAAGAAGAGAAAGCTAAATACTGTACTTAGTCATAAAAAAGAGAGAAAGAAGATAAATATAAATATTTAATTAAAAAAAAAACATCTAACTAGTGCTTGTGTTAAAAATTCTTCTTAGCCAGAAAGTTATTTGTAGAAAAAGTGTACTTTTACAATGGTAAGGAAAGAAATACTGTACTGTAGATTTAAGTGTACATACTCTATTATAAAGAGAGCGATCAAAACAAAACAGAAATTAAATTCAACTATAAAGGCACGGACACGATCATTCCATGTCATAGTAAATTAATTTAAAAAAAAAATTGGCACAACCAAAAAGTCCTTAATGTGGTAAAAAAAGTTTTCACTTCAATAACCAACACTATGAGAGAGATATATAATGCTGGCAACTTTAGTAAGCAAGTATATTTACGAGTAAAACAGAAATCGAATTCAAATCGAATCACACGTTAAACCTTAAACATCTTTTCTAAAAAAAAATGTGGATCATCGAAATCGGTTAGCGTGATATTAGAATACAATAGAATAATTTTGTGTTTGTGTAGGACCAAACGTTATATATTCTTTGTTAAAATTCGTCTATTTGTCGCGCGTTAATGGCAATTTTAGACTTATATCTTTTCTCGTGGCCATGCCACTGTCAGAACTAGACCAAGTTCGGGGTCACACGAGAAACGCCAGCTTTTTAAAATAAAGAGAATCATCGAGATCGCTTCATCCAGTCCCAAATTATGAGGTAAGAAAAATACAGACTAATTGAAAACCTCCTTTATGTCAAACTATTTCTTATTTACGTAATGCTTCCAGAGCTACTGAAATTACCTGGTAGCAGAATAAACTAACACATTATGTAAATAAATTGAATTATAATATTTTTTTATAGAATTATAGGTAATGTAGATATAGACATAGACATTTATTTATTGGCATCACAATACAAAAACACATCACAGACTGAATATAACACACACGTTAAAAAAGAATGAAAAATAGACAAAACACAGTTAAAGTTACACGGACAAATAATACAAAACATATGATGCCAATATCGGACACCGTCTCAGCATATGCTGTCGTAAGGATGCGACAGCGCTGATTTTCAGCGGTGCCCGGGACTACCTAAAGACGAGCGTGCGCAGTACTACTTTTATATGTAATTTATACAGACAATAAGAGTTTAATAAATATGATACATGAATAAAACAGTTATGAGATTAAAATATATTTTATACAATAAAATAATAGATGAAAAAATTTCATAAATAAATATATTATTGAGTCAAAAAATAAAATAAATAATATGATAATTAAACGTATAAAGTTTAAATTATATAATGAAATATTGAAAATATTGGAAACAACAAGCCACCGATGTCGCGGGGATATTATCTTTTTGTATCTTTAACATCAGGTGTTTTAATTTATTTTTAAATGCGTTTACAGATTTACTGTCTCTTACGGGCGGTGGCAAATTATTCCAACACTTGGTGGCCAAGTATCTGAAACTGTCGCGGAACACAGCAGATCGATGTAGCGGAATTTGTAAAATGCAGTTTTTAGCTAATATATTATATAGTATTAGCCGTGGTAGCTCGATGTCCGGGCGGTTGGCTCAAGTAGTGTATAGTACGCTAGCAGCCCGAGTTCGATCCCCGGTGCCGGCACCAATAAATTAGTTGTAGCAATTTTATGTGCTGATTTATCACGCGCTCGGCGGTGAAGGAAAACATCGTGGGGAAACCTAGATCTTAGAAATCTTTTCTAAGGCATGTGAAGTCTGTCAATCCGCACTAGGTATGCGTGGCGGACTATGCCCTTATACTCTCTTCACAGAGAACCCCTGAGCCCAACAGTGGGATATATATGTTATATATGTTAACGGAAATGTGTGTAATCCGTCATTGTATACAATTCCTAGGAAATATATGTAATTGCAAGAAAAACTGTGCTGCAGCAAGATGTCTGTGTTTTAAAAATAAAGTATTATGAACTTCCAAATGATATCCGAGCTTACCCTGCAAAAATAAATAGCTATATGGACTGACAAAGTAAAATAATATAAATATTTACTATTTAATATACTTAAGAAACTTTACAACATTATATAAATGGCGCTGTCCCCGTTAATTTCGATGAGGAATAATAGATGGCGCCACGAATCTTGTAACGTATTCTGAGACATAACGATGAGCTTCGCAATGTCTCGGTTAAGTAGTGTTGTGGTACATACCACATTGATGCTGGAGTTTCTTCGGCCACTTCTTCTCCCAGCGCTAACGCTTCACGAAGTGGCATATAAGTTAGTTTAGCTTAGATTGTCCCAATAGATTTTTGTTAATAAAATAGCTACCGATCGAATCGTGGTTCGGCCCTCTCGGGCGCCCTCGGATCGGACTGCTAACGCGTAATAATGGTAACCGTCCAAGCCGAGGTTACCCCTCACCGGGGGGACCCTTGTGTCGAGTTACCACCTAATAGAGGTTCAGGCTAAGCGATCTAAGAGCTGTGCCACCTCTCAAATCCGGTGAAGCAGTAAAGGCCAGCTTCTCTGTGCCAACTGTGATAGTTCGTCAAAAAAAAAAAAAAAACCACATTGAGGATTTAGTTCCTACAAGCGATTTTGATTCATATTAGCTTGCTGTCCTGTGACTAATATATATCTTAGTGCCTTGTAGTGACGCTGAATTAGGTTGCTTGCGATAGTGACGGCCTAATTTCAGTAAATAACCGCTTGCTGACTTGTGACGGTTATTCGCATACATAATTTATGTAATCCAGTTGTACCCTTAATAAATACCTATCTGTCGCCTACCTGGTGTTGTCACTTGGCCAATTCGGCTGTATCCAAGAACACCCACCCTACAATCTCGTAAGACCTTACTTCATAGGATCATTTCTATAGTAAGCTCTTCACGAGACCCCTACAGTAATTATATTTATAATTACCTAATTTTTTAAGTAATTAATCTTTTGTATTTTTCGTCTGTCTTTCCTTCCGATTACAATGTGGGTATTTTCAAGAGTAGAGTGAATAGGCATTTACTAAGATAGTGCGCCTTATAACCAGGACTGCATTTCCACTTAACATCAGGTGGGATCGTAGTCAAGCACTTGCTTAGAAATCTATATATATAAAAGAAAGTCGTGTTAGTTACACTATTTATAACTCAAGAACGGCTTTACCGATATGGCTGAAAATTGGTGAGGAGGTAGCTTAGAGCCAGGATAAATAGTATCCTATGTCCGTTATATAGGATACTATTTATTCCGTTCGACAGCGTTCCCGTGTGACGACATAAATCGTCAGTCACTATAAAACGTGGTATAACAAAAAAGAAACAATCTTGGAATAACAAAACGCAAATGACAGCTATGTAATGGACGTAGGGATGACAATTTGATTCTTGTAAGAAATCCATATTAAAACTATTTCTATTAAATAAATAACAATCATAATGTAATGATGGAGCCATTTCATATCTCTAGAAGCTTAGTAATTTTGTCTATGAAATAATGGTTGAAAATTTGAGTTTTGAAATAGTGGGAATGAATAGGCTCCGAAACGGCTGGACCGATCCCAGTGAAACTTTCAGGGAATCTTCACATTGATATGGCGAGTAATCGTGTAAAGTTTGGTGACGATCGGAGCACTACTCTTTTTGAACTGTCAAATACAGCTTTTATTTACTATGATGATATTCTATTGTATGATCCAAATTAGTTTGACACATGCGTTGTGTGTAATGATGTTATTATGAATCTAATTGAAGTACAATGGAATATATTGAAGTACAGGAAGTATTAGAGTATTAGAGCCGTGGTAGCTCAGTCTCCAGGCGGTTGGCTCTTGTTGCATAGTACGCTAGCAACCCGAGTTCGATCCCCGGTGCCGGCACCAATAAATTTGCTGTTGCAATTTTATGTGCTGATTATCCACGCGCTCGGCAGTGAAGGAAAACATCGTGGGGAAATCTAGATCTTAGAAAAATTTTCTAAGGCATGTGAAGTCTACCAATCCGCACTAGGGCCGCGTGGTGGACTATGCCCTTATACTCTCTTTACAGAGAAGGCCTGTGCCCAGCAGTGGGACATACATATTATATATATAAAGGCTGCAACTTAAACATGAAGTATTATTAATATAATCCCTTAATTATAAGAATAATATTGTATTTACTGATATGTCCATGGGTGTAGTGTGATCTTCATCCGCTCGAGAAGAGAATTAATACGGAGTGTTAATTTAAATATTTAATGACGTAAGTTTAATAAAATCTAGCACGGCGAAGCGGGCTCGGTACGCTAGTTATATATAAAAAAATATATATCAGACTGATTACTTGCCAAATGATTGTACACATTTCTTAGGATGTGTATACAATTCCTTAATTCCATACGTTTCCGGTAACATATAAATAAAGGTTGTAACTTTAGCTTCGTATGTAATAGGTTGTCAAATATCTCCCTTCCGCCTTTTGTGTCATGCGGCACCCAAACATCAAGCTTTTTTTTGTATCCAGCCTTCTGCAGATGGTTTAAAATGGTTTGGTGACTAACTCCCATCTCCTGGGCGATGTCACGAGATGCCACATGCCGGTCTAACTCGATGTAGTCCATGATTTGATCGGTATTTGTCGTCACAAGTCTTCCGCCGGCTGGCTTATCCATGGTGTCGTTTTCACCGGCTCTGAATCGTCGAAACCATTCCTCCGTGGTTCGAAGTGATAGAGTACCATCCCCCAAAACACCATTAATCTCACGGAACGTTTCTCTAGCGGATTTGCCTTTAACGAAGGAAAACTTTAAAATAGCGCAAATTTCGGCGTTAGTGAACTCCATGTTTACACGTCTATAACTGTTGAACGCAATATCCAAACTAATTATGCATAGCGTCGTTTTGTAGGTTATGTCAAGACCTTTCAAATTATGTATAGTATTGCTAGATACGAGCTCTGTAGCGCTTTGTACATAGCCGCGAAATTCAAAAGACAAAAAGGCGGAAGGGAGATATTTGACAACCTATTATTTTCTAATGGGAATGAATAATTGAATTTCTAAAGGTCAAGTAAAGTTCAAATAAGTTCCCCCTTGCATACATTTCAACCTTTGACCACCCCACATCGTTTCATGCTGTGTGAATAAAAAAATAAATATGTCATTACCACCCATAACGCGAGGCGCGCCCTGGGGGTGCGTTTCCGTACGATTGACTCCCCTAACTAAGGGTTGGGGGCTGCAGTTATACAGATGTGCTGTTTAACGTTTTATGCCCTTTGGAAAATGGGATTATCTCATAATAATGGACAAACATCCTTATCAGACCTGACTCCAGCAGTGGTATTGACCTGCCGTTTACTTAAGGGTCGGGGATTCTAATTGTAATCAGCTTGCACGAGTTCCCGTTGCAAACCGTGGCTTTCAAGAATAAGACTACGGTATCCCCTGCCTTTCGTAGAAAGCAACTAAAACGGGCCTCGAGTTCACTGAGCGACAAGGGGGGCTATGTCGTCCGCCAAGGTGGACCCGGGAAGAAGGCGACATCGGCTGGCCCGTGTCGCTTTGCACTGCGAGGGCACAGGGGGGGAGGGAGTAGCACAGTGCAGAGGGGCGTCCGGTGCGTTCTTCTGGAGATACCAGAGTCCCTCACCATGCACCGAGGAAGGGCCACCGGGGAGGTGTTAGTGGGTAAAAACCCCACATAACCGCCACCTTCCCCCCCAAAAGGCGGAGTATCTTTTTGAAGGTTTCCTCCCCGATAACAAAAAAAAAGGTTTAAAATCGATTTCCCGTTGCGTATTAATCGAGATACAAACGCGTAAAGTTCTCCCGAGCGGAGTGGTGAAGTGAGAGTAACGCAAACATTGTTGGCCGCTTCCTTTTCCTAAATCTCTAAGATTTCGGTCCCCGAAGGATAAGTGTTCTGTAAAGGGAGGCTGCGTGGAAAGTGTATTGGATTGTGCCTTCGTAACTCGCCTCCATACCGAATGAGATTTAAAGAATCGAATTCGCCACTTCTTTATTGGATGTGTAACAATCTAGAACGTAAAAATAACAATACAGAAATGGGTGCTAAATGCCGGGAGTTTGTATAGAGTTTGTGTAATCCAGAGATCGTATATATTGTCGCATTACAGTCGGCCTGAGCCTATGATATGGCAAGCACGTACACGCCTATAGCTAATGTAGTTATAATATAAAAAAATGATTTTCTCCACTAAAATAATATGTGACTAACGTTTTATTTCCTACTTTTTTAGCTTTTTAAAACAAAAATCATCAAATTATTTCTTGTATTTTTTAGTAATTTTTGTTTTTATTTTAATTTTTTTATTTCTTTTAATTTTTTACTAATTTTTTGTGAGTTTACGTTGTATGTATTTGTGAATGACGATCCGGACGACGCGATTACCATTGCACAGGCTAGATCTCTACAAATCCACAAAGCGTCCATTCGCGACCGTCGGGGGTTGCGAATAATCCTTGCGCGTCACCGCTATTCTATGGGCAGGCCCTTAGATGTTAGGAGCGTTGCTGGAGTTTCTTTGGCCACTTCTTCTCCCAGCGCCAACGCTTCCCGAAGTGGCACTCATTGTTAGTTTAGCTTTTGAATGTCCCTTGGATTATCCGTGAAATAGCTACCGACTGAGTCGTGGTTCGACCCTCTCGGGCATCCTCGGATCGCAATGCTTACGCATAACATAATAACCGTCAAGCCGAGGTTACCCCTCACCAGGGGGACCCTTATGTCGAGTTACCACCTAATAGAGGTTCAGGCTAAGCGACCTAAGAGCTATGCCACCTCTCAATCCGGTGAAGCAGTCAAGGCCAGCTTCTCTGGCCAATCTGTGTAGTTCGCCATAAAAAAAAACGTATGTATTTGTGAATGCTGTGTTTTCCTATAATTAGTGAGGCAATTACATGGTATTTGTGGGTATATTAAATTAGCTTAGTATAATTGTACTCACTGTTGGAAAACCTTATAAATCTATATATATAAAATATATAAAAGAGAATGTGTGTGTGTGTTTGATCTGAATAGGCTGCGAAACGGCCGGACCGATTTTAATGAAACTTTAGGGAATCTTCAGATAGATCTGACGAGTAATCCTGTAAAGTTTGATGACGATCGGAGCACTCCTCTTATTGAACTGTCAAATACAACTGTTATTTACTATTATGATATTGTATTGTTTTATAACACAAATTTGTATTGACACATGCGTTGTGTATATTTATGTCATTATGAACCATATTGAAGTACCAATATATTAAAGATAATAATTAAGGATTTTGAAGTATTCAAGGTAAGTTATAGCGCCTCGAATATATACGTTTACTGATGCTGCAGATATGTACATGGGTGTAGGTAATGATCTTCACCCGCTCGAGAAGAGAATGAAAGTTATTTTTTTTTTTTTATAATTTCTAAGCAAGTGCTTGACTACGATCCTACCTGATGTTAAGTGGAAATGCAGTCCTGGATGGTAAGGCGCACTAGCTTAGTAAATGCCTATTCACTGTACTCTTGAAAATACCCACATTGTAATCGGAAGGAAAGACAGACGCGGGCAAAGTATTCCAGTCCTTTGCTGTACGAAGAATGAAAGACGAAGCAAATCGCTTCGTTCGGGTTTGAGTAAAAGTTCGGTTAAAGAGAGTAAATTAAATATTTAACGCATGTATCAATACAATTTTGTATTATAAAACAATAGAATATCATCATAGTAAATAAAAACTGTATTTGACAGTTCAAAAATAGGAGTGCTCCGATCGTCACCAAACATTGCAGGATCACTCGCCAGGTCAATGTGAAGATTCCCTGAAAGTTTCATTGAAATCGGTCCGGCCGTTTCGCAGCCTATACGGATCAAACACACACACTTTCTCTTTTCTCTTTTATAGATATAGATAAAATTAAGTAAGACATTGTTTTAAGTTAAAAGTAAGTATTTTCTTTGTATAACATCCGTTGTCCTAAGAGAATGATATTTTCGACTAGAAAAAATCCTCGTAAATTAATAAATTAAAAAAAACCGACCCTTTATTCTCATCCTGTATTTTTGCTCACGGCTATAGTTTTGCATATAATTGGAACATGTATGCCGAATTATATTAAACGTGAAAGTTGTCAGAATTTATACACATGTTAGCTGGCAACACATGACACCCAGCGATTGTTATGCATAATAACTACTTCCAATGATATCTTAGTGATTTACCTGAACCTTATTGTATCTTTATTTCATAATTAATAATTTAGTTGATCGTCACATGAACTTGGCATTGTAAACAATAGTTTAACTTTATTAGTTCCTAATCTGACTTCTCATTAATTTTGTATAAAGATTTTGAGGACGCGCAGTTGTGACGGTATTCGTTATAAATAATTCTTTGTACAACGTGATGCTGTCTTAATAAAGCGAGTGTATTAGTTGTTGGACTATTTTATTCTACGAGACCTACAAATTATAACACACATATTATTATTAAATTATAATTGTGGTTATTTGGTGGCAAAACGTTTCTATTTTCTTTACGCAGAATGAATACGATACGCGCTAACAAGTTTCATTCCCTTTTGAAAGTCTTTCTCAACTGGGAGTTGCCGCATCCCCGTTTCACGAGATATACACTTATCAAAGGAAAAAATAATTTTACCTCCCTCGATCGACGAAAGAATGCGAGTTACTTGGAGGCATTGAAAACTTTAGTCCCTTGGCGAACTTGAGAATTTTACCAATTTTCATTTATATATTGGGTTCTGTTATATTTCCTGTTATTTCTATACACATGCACTTAGGGCCGTCCATATATTACGTCATTCTAAATTTGTTGTTGCAATTTTATGTGCTGATTATCCACGCGCTCGGCGGTGAAGGAAACATCGTGATAAAACCCCATGTCTTAGAAAAAAATTTCTAAGGCATGTGAAGTCTACCAATCCGCACTAGGGCCGCGTGGTGGACTATACCCCATAATACTCCTTTACAGAGAAGGCCTGTGCCCAGCAGTGGACATACATATTATATATATAAAGGCTGCAACTTAAAACATGCCATTATTAATATAATCCCTTAATTATAAGAATAATATTGTATTTACTGATATGTACATGGGTGTAGGTAATGATCTTCACCCGCTCGAGAAGAGAATGAATACGGAGAAATGAACAATTTAATAAATGCTAGAATGATATTGTATTTACTGATATGTACATGGGTGTAGGTAATGATCTTCACCGCTCGAGAAGAGAATGAATACGGAGAGAAATGAATAATTTAATAAATGCTAGAATGATATTGTATTCACTGATATGTACATGGGTGTAGGTAATGATCTTCACCCGCTCGAGAAGAATGAATACGGAGAGAAATGAATAACTTAATAAATGCTAGAATGATATTGTATTTACTGATATGTACATGGGTGTAGGTAATGATCTTCACCCGCTCGAAGAATGAATACGGAGAAATGAACAATTTAATAAATGCTAGAATGATATTGTATTCACTGATATGTACATGGGTGTGAGTAATGATCTTCACCCGCTCGAAGAATGAATACGGAGAAATGAACAATTTAATAAATGCTAGAATGATATTGTATTTACTGATATGTACATGGGTGTAGGTAATGATCTTCACCCGCTCGAAGAATGAATACGGAGAAATGAACAATTTAATAAATGCTAAGAATGATATTGTATTCACTGATATGTACATGGGTGTAGGTAATGATCTTCACCCGCTCGAGAAGAATGAATACGGAGAAATGAACAATTTAATAAATGCTAGAATGATATTGTATTTACTGATATGTACATGGGTGTAGGTAATGATCTTCACCGCTCGAGAAGAATGAATACGGAGAGAAATGAATAACTTAATAAATGCTAGAATGATATTGTATTCACTGATATGTACATGGGTGTAGGTAATGATCTTCACCCGCTCGAAGAATGAATACGGAGAAATGAATAATTTAATAAATGCTAGAATGATATTGTATTCACTGATATGTACATGGGTGTAGGTAATGATCTTCACCCGCTCGAAGAATGAATACGGAGAAATGAACAATTTAATAAATGCTAAGAATGATATTGTATTCACTGATATGTACATGGGTGTAGGTAATGATCTTCACCCGCTCGAAGAATGAATACGGAGAAATGAATAATTTAATATTTAATGACGTAAGTTTAATAAAATCTAGCACGGCGAAGCGGGCTGGGTACGCCAGTTATATATAAAAAATATATATCAGACTGATTACTTGCCAAATGATTGTACACATTTCTTAGGATGTGTATACACCCCACTCCATACGTTTCCGGTAACATATAAATAAAGGTTGTAACTTTAGCTTTGGTGGCGCGTAATAGGTTGTCAAATATCTCCCTTCCGCTTTTGTGTCATGCGGCACCCAAACAAGCTTTTTTGTATCCAGCCTCTGCAGATGGTTTAAAATGGTTTGCGACTAACTCCCATCTCCTAAGGATGTCACGAGATGCCACATGCCGGTCTAACTCGATGTAGTCCATGATTTGATCGGTATTTGTCGTCACAAGTCTTCCGCCGGCTGGCTTATCCATGGTGTCGTTTCACCGGCTCTTGAATCGTCGAAACCATTCCTCCGTGGTTCGAAGTGATAGAGTACCATCCCCAAAACACCATTAATCTCACGGAACGTTTCTCTAGTTGATTTGCCTTTAACGAAGGAAAACTTTAAAATAGCGCGAATTTCGGCGTTAGTGAAGTCCATGTTTACACGTCTATAACTGTTGAACGCAATATCCAAACTAATTATGCATAGCGTCTTTGTAGGTTGGTGTCAAGACCTTTCAAATTATGTATAGTAATATAGATACGAGCTCTGTAGCGCTTTGTACATAGCCGCGAAATTCAAAAGACAAAAAGGCGGAAGGGAGATATTGACAACCTATTATTTTCTAATGGGAATGAATAATTGAATTTTAAAGGTCAAGCAAAGTTCAAATAAGTTCCCCTGCATACATTTTCCTCAACCTTTGACCACCCCACATCGTTTCATGCTGTGTGAATAAAAAATAAATATGTCATTACCACCCATAATCGCGAGGCGCGCCCTGGGGGTGCGTTTCCGTACGATTGACTCCCCTAACTAAGGGTTGGGGGCTGCAGCTATACAGGATGTGCTGTTTAACGTTTTATGCCCTTTGGAAAATGGATTATCTCATAATAATGGACAAACATCCTTATCAGACCTGACTCCAGCAGGTATTGACCCGCCGTTTACTTAAGGGTCGGGGATTCTAATTGTAATCAGCTTGCACGAGTTCCCGTTGCAAACCGTGGCTTTCAAGAATAAGACTACGGTATCCCGTGCCTTTTGTAGAAGGTGACTAAAAGGGGCCTCGGGTTCACTGGGCGACAAGGGTGGAGGGCTTTGTCCTCGGGTTCACTGGGCGACAAGGGGGCCTTTGTCGTCCGCCAAGGTGGGCCCGGGAAGAAGGCGACATCGGCTGGCCCGTGTCGCTTTGCACTGCGAGGGCACAGGGGGGGGGAGGGAGTAGCACAGTGCAGAGGGGCTCCGGTGCGTTCCTCTGGAGATACCGGAGTCCCTCCCATGCACCGAGGAAGGGCCACCGGGGAGGTGTTAGTGGGTAAAACGCTACATAACCGCCGCCTTCCCCCCCAGAAGGCGGGGTATCTTTTTGAAGGTTTCCTCCCCGATAACAAAAAAAAAAGGTTTAAAATCGATTTCCGTTGCGTAGTAATCGAGAGATACAAACGCGTAAAGTTCTCCCGAGCGGAGTGGCGCTGGAGAGTAACGCAAACATTGTTGGCCGCTTCCTTTTCCTAAATCTCTAAGATTGGTCCCCGAAGGATAAGGTTCTGTAAAGGGAGGCTGCGTGGAAAGTGTATTGGATTGTGCCTTCGTAACTCGCCTTCCAAACCGAATGAGATTTAAAGAATCGAATTCACTTCTTTATTGGATGTGTAACAATCTAGAACGTGAAAATAACAAAACAGAAATGGGTGCTAAATGCCGGCAGTTTGTATAGAGTTCGTGTAATACAGAGATCGTATATATTGCCGTATTACAGTCGGCCTGAGCCTATGATATGGCAAGCACGTACACGCCTATAGCTAATGTAGTTATAATATAAAAAAATGATTTTCTCCACTAAAATAATATGTGACTAACGTTTTATTTCCTACTTTTTCAACTTTTTAAAACAATAATCATCATATTGTTTCTTGTATTTTTTAGTAATTTTTGTTTTTTTTTTTAAATTTGTTACTAATTTTTTCATTTTAGTAATTAGTAAAGTAGTGATTTTTTTTTTATGACGAACTACACAGATTGGCCAGAGAAGCTGGCCTTGACTGCTTCACCGGATTGAGAGGTGGCATAGCTCTTAGGTCGCTTAGCCTGAACCAATACAATACAAATTTGTGTTATAAAACAATAGAATATCATCATAGTAAATAAAAACTGTAATTGATATTTCAAAAATAGGAGTGCTCCGATCGTCACCAAACATTGCAGGATCACTCGCCAGGTCAATGTGAAGATTCCCTGAAAGTTTCATTGGATTCGGTCCGGCCGTTTCGAAGCCTATACGGAACAAACCCACACACTTTCTCTTTTCTCTTTTATAGATATAGATAAAATTAAGTAAGACATTGTTTTTAAGTTATAAGTAAGTATTTTCTATGTATAACATCCGTTGTCCTAAGAGGATGATATTTTCTAATAGAAAAATCCTCGTAAATTAATAAATTTAAAAAAACCGACCCTTTATTCTGATCCTGTATTTTTGCTCACGGCTATAGTTTTGCATATAATTGAAACGTATGCCGAATTATATTTAACGTGAAAGTTGCCAGAATTTATGCACATGTTAGCTGGCAACACATGACACCCAGCGATTGTTATGCATAATAACTACTTCCAATGATATCTTAGTGATTTACCTGAACCTTATTGTATCTTTAATTCATAATTAATAATTTAGTTGATCGTCACATGAACTCGGCATTGTAAACAATAGTTTAACTTGATTAGTTCCTAATCTGACTTCTCATTAATTTTGTATAAAGATTGTGAGGACGCGCAGTTGTGACGGTATTCGTTATAAATAATTCTTTGTACAACGTTACGCTGTCTCAATAAAGCGAGTGTATTAGTTGTTGGACTATTTTATTCTACGAGACCTACAAATTATAACACACATATTATTATAAAATTATAATTGTGGTTATTTGGTGGCAAAACGTTTCTATTTTCTTTACACAGAATGAATACGATACGCGCTAACAAGTTTCATTCCCTTTTGAAAGTCTTTCTCAACTGGGAGTTGCCGCATCCCCGCTTCACGAGATATACACTTATCAAAGGAAAAAATAATCTTACCTCCCTCGATCGACGAAAGAATGCGAGTTACTTGTGGAGGCATTGAAAACTTTAGTCCCTTGGCGAACTTGAGAATTTTACCAATTTTCATTTATATATTGGGTTCTGTTGTATTTCCTGTTATTTCTATACACATGCACTTAGGGGCCGTCTATATATTACGTCATTGTAAATTAGGGGGGGGCGGATGACGGTAAATGATAAATAGGAGGGGGGGGGGGTTTCGAAAATGACGTCATTCTTATTTATTTATAGTTTATTGTTCACATACAAAAAGATTATTTCTAAAAAGAAATTTCTTCCAGCACACCTAGTAAGTGAGATTGCAAATGTGAGAGGCGGCTTTCTCAAATCTGCAATGTTTTAATTTCGTCAAACTGGTTATGACGTCAATTTTGGGAGAAGGGGGAAATGACGATAGGATGATTGTAGGAGGTCTAAAGTCTGAAATGTCCCTTAGATTATCCAATGAAATGGTAACCGTCCTTATCAGGAGAACCCTTGTGTCGTGTTACTAGCTAGTGTGTGTTAAATTTGCGTCGAGTATGCGCGCCGCAAATGTACAAATAACTGAATATTACGCCAACCGATTTCCATTTTTTTTTTGAAAAGAATGTACTTTAGGAGTAGTTGACGAGAATTTTATTAGGTTCTAATTAATTCGGAAATACAAGTCCGTGTTCAACGTTTGATTCGATTTGTAGTCGGATTTATTTTTACTAGTAAATATACTTGTTATGAAGATTTTCGCCATAAGAACCTTGTTCATTATTCGTAATGCTAAAAGATACTTCCACTTCCTGTCAATGTTATGCGAGGTTGTGTGTATGTCTGTTTAATGCTATATGGATCCTCAAGTCTTTACCATTGAATTTGTGAAGCATTTAACAAGATTATTAGATTAATAATAGCTGCGCCAAAGTCTCTGATCGTCAAATCTTAATTCGAGACAGCTTGTGTGGAACACAGGTGTCCGAAACGATGTCAGGACATACGGGTGAATAATGTATATCTTTAATTTCGAGTAAAAAAAAGTCAAACCAATACGCAGACGCTCTCTCTTCTTTCTGAAGCTCTAGTGTCTGGTTTTTATCTTCTTCTTCCATATTCTTCCATTGTGTTCATTGTCGTTAAGGCTATTAATTTATGTATTTAACGGGACAAAGTTATATATTATATGCGGTATAAACTAGTGCTTGACCACGATTCCACCTGGTGTTAAGTGGTGATATAGTCGAAAGATGGTACGCGCTAGTTTAGTAAATGCCTATTCACTCTATACTTGAAGGCTCCCACGTCGTACTTGGACGGAAAGACTGACGCCGGCAACTTGTTCCACTCCTTTGCTGTACGCACGATGAACGATAAAGTGGCAATGGACCGGCCACATCTGCAGTGATGGCGGATGGGGGAGGGAAGTCTACGAATGTAGGTCGCGCATGGGTCGGAGAATCGGCCATCTGGAGGGCGCCCTCCGCTTATTAGGGTAGCCAGAAATGGCTAGATGCAGAAAGCGGAGAATTGTATATGTGATAGTCATGCCACGCACATCTAGTACGGATTGGCAAAGTTTATATACGTTAGAAAATTTTCTAACACGATGTTCACCCTTCACCGCAAAATTACAAGAAACAAATCCCTTGGTGCGGGCACCGTGAACCAAACTAGGGTCTTTCCTTTTTGTTGACGGAGGGGAAATCTTCAAAAAGATACCCCGCCTTCTGGGAGGAAGGCGGCAGTTATTTGGGGGTTTTTACCCACTAAAACCCCCGCGGAAGCCCTTCCTCGGTGCATGGGCTCCGCGATCTCCAGTGGAACGCATAGGAGCCCCTCTGCACTCTTTGGAGAGCACGTCCCGGGGGAGGTTACTTCCTCCCCCGCTGTGCCCTCGCAGTGCAAGGCGTCACGGGCCAGTCGATGTCGCCTTATTCTTGGGTTCACTTCAGCGGACGACAAAGCCCCTTGGGTTCACTTCAGCGGACGACAAAGCCCCCATCCATGTCACCCAGTGAATTCGAGGCCCCTTTTAGTCTCCTTCTAAGACAGGCAGGGGATACCGTAGTCTTATCTACGAGCCCAGAACTAGGGTCTACCCTGAGCTACCACGGCTCTAGGTAATAAAATTAATTAGTAGAAATAAACAAGTAATACATATACAAACATAGATTCTATTAACGCGTTACGGTGCTCGTAAAATAACGTCGATAACACAAAGCGAGCCGCTGCTAATTAACGGCCGTATGTTCTATTCTATCGCGTATTTAACAATGCCCGCGCGTATTTATGTGCCCTCGGCAGATCTGAAGGAATGTAACGATCGCCTAGTGTAATTTATGACCGTTTCCCGTGCTCGTTAAATGTCAGGGATGTGCTAACGCGCGCTAAGAATTTACTGTCAAGTTTAATTATAATTCAGGTGTAGAGATGTGTAAGTGTAATCGATGAAATGCGAAGCGTCAATAGCCTAATGGCTTAGGGTACGGCCTGCGAATCGTAAGGTCGTGGGTTCGAATTTTATTGCCGTGAACCATGTTCTAGCACAAGCTTAAGCTTAGTTGGAATGGTTAACAAGATTGTTAGTAATATTTCTGAAAAAAAAAAGAAATATTGCTAGCTTCCTTTCAAAAAAAAAAAACTAATGTACAAGTATTTTTACCGTCACCGGCACAAGGCCGAGCTTTTCGGTGTTTTACAATTTGGAGAGTGTGCACAGGAATTACACGAGTTAATTCCCCCATCCCCATTAATTTTTCACACTTTTCGTAGTCAAATTCCTTCAACCAGTTGCTTATCGTATCTTTTACTTTATATGAATTTAAATTTGTTATTTTTGTTTTTTGTTGATAATATTATAAAGGCGAGGTGCCCGATTTACCACATAACTTTCGACTGGGGGAACCGATTTTGACGATGTAACCCAAGCAAGGGAAAAAAGGTGGTTAGGGCGACATAGAGAGAAACCTCCTGACGATGAGTGTCGTGTCCAGGAATACTGCCCTTTGTATGTGATCCTTGACCTAGCCATCTGGCGAAAGTCTCTTAAGATGTTGATCGACACTTTTCGCTATTTAGAGGTTCAGGCCCAATCGTTATTATTGTTATTTTTAATTCGAAAGTTTTAAATTTGCATCAACTATGTGCGTCACAAATGGACGAATAATCAATATCACAAGTTTCGATGCAAGGAGAGGCCCTCGTGCATCTGTGATCCAGAAGTGCACGAGTCGGTGTTGCATATATTGATAAAGTTAAAGTTACAGCCTTTATATATAAAATATATATGTCCCACTTTACATTATGTTTTATTTCTATTTCTTACTTTATTTACTACATATTTACAGAATCTTAAAAATATATCTATCTTGTTTTTATCGCTAATTAAATTTCTAATATTATCTACAGTTATTCTTTCATTCATCTCGCTTTCACACTCATATCTTTTAACATTGAATTCCGGACATTCTATCAATATATGAGCCGTAGTAGCTCAGTGTCCGGGCGGTTGGCTCTTGTTGCATAGTACGCTAGCAACCCGAGTTCGATCCCCGGTCCCGGCACCAATAAATTTGCTGTTGCAATTTTATGTGCTGATTAACCACGCGCTCGGCGGTGAAGGAAAACATCGTGAGGAAACCTACATGTCTTAGAAAATTTTTCTACGACATGTGAAGTGGCTGACTATGCCCTTAGACTCTCTTTACAGAGAAGGCCTTTGCCCAGCAGTGGGACATATATATTATTATATATAAAGGCTGTAACTTTAACTTTTAAATTAATGTTACGATAAAAATACGCCAAGCCAAACATGCTGGGGAACAAAATAGTAGCAAATAATAAAAAAAAAATATCACGCCAACCGATTTCAATGGTTAATGTTTTATTGGAAAGGATACTTCAATGGTACTTTTATGAGAGTTTGCTTAGGTTCTGATTAATTCTATTATGTTATATCTGCGATGATACGAAAATAGAAAGCGGGTGACCGCGCTTAAGACTTTTTAATGTTTGATTGATGGATTTGAAGTCGGTTTTTTGCTTTTTTTCGTATAATATACTTGTGACATCATCAAGTGTACTGTAGAAGTGCGCGATAGATATCGATATTACATAAAATATCGATATATGAACGCGATGTATCGCTTCAATCCAAAATTATCAAATCACCTAATATCGATATTTATTTCGATATATTTCATCAGATATACGAAATATCGTATGAAATTCAATAAAAAAGCATTCCGTTCTTTCTTTTATTTGTGGTTGGCAACTTGAATAAAATAAAACCATTACTTGCGCTGCCATCACGAAGAGTGTAGTGTAGTATGTTACTACACTCCTACTCTTCACGATGGCAGGACTCGGTGTATAAATTTTGTAATCTATGCATGTAGTCTGTACTGCGAGCAGAATCAAATCAAATAGTCTGACTGGTATCCGAAGCGAGAACCTCTCAGTTACGCGCCGTGTACTCTATTAGTACAAAACTTTTCTAATTTTTAATATTAAGCGTCAATTAATTATAAACAAATTTCGATATATGAAAATATCAATATATTTGTACAATATATCGCGTAGTATCGATACAACCTCACGATATATTATATCGGAATATCGATATATTTTTGGCATGAACATCCCTAGTGTACCGTACTGCGGCTGAATTAAAGAAACCATTTACCTGGTTAACAATGGCGAAGAACCAGAAAAATCTAAAATACGTTTATACGAAGAAATAAAACACGCCTACGCTTCCTAAGAGATGTCTAATTGGATTTTGAGGGTGGTTTTCGAATTTGCGCACCCCATAGCACTTTGTATTGCATTGGCTTTGCTTTACAAACTTACGAGCTTACCACCCCCTGTGATGTCACAAGTCCTTTGATAACGCGAAGGGTGAATAGGAGGGGTTGTATTTTTAAACTGAATTTGAATCGAGAATATTATACAAAAAAAAACAACCAGTGTGCTGTGACCATTTTTTTTTTTTTTTTGTTTGAGGAAATCTTCAGAAAGATACCCCGCCTTCTGGGGGGAAGGCGGCAGTTATTTGGGGGTTTTTACCCACTAAAACCCCCGCGGAAGCCCTTCCTCGGTGCATGGGCTCCGCGATCTCCAGTGGAACGCATAGGAGCCCCTCTGCATATGCTCATAGAGCACTTCCGGGGGAGGTTGCTCCTCCCCTCCCCGATGCCCTCGCAGTGCAAGGCGACACGGGCCAGTCAATGTCGCCTTATTCCATACATGTCACCCAGTGAATTCGAGGCCCCTTTTAGTCTCCTTCTAAGACAGGCAGGGGATACCGTAGTCTTATCTACGAGCCCAGAACTAGGGTCTACCCTGAGCTACCACGGCTCTAGGTAATAAAATTAATTAGTAGAAATAAACAAGTAATACATATACAAACATAGATTCTATTAACGCGTTACGGTGCTCGTAAAATAACGTCGATAACACAAAGCGAGCCGCTGCTAATTAACGGCCGTATGTTCTATTCTATCGCGTATTTAACAATGCCCGCGCGTATTTATGTGCCCTCGGCAGATCTGAAGGAATGTAACGATCGCCTAGTGTAATTTATGACCGTTTCCCGTGCTCGTTAAATGTCAGGATGTGCTAACGCGCGCTAGAATTTACTGTCAAGTTTAATTATAATTCAGGTGTAGAGATGTGTAAGTGTAATCGATGAAATGCGAAGCGTCAATAGCCTAATGGCTTAGGGTACGGCCTGCGAATCGTAAGGTTCGAATTTTACTGCCGTGAACCATGTCCTAGCACAAGTTTAAGCTTAGTTGGAATGGTTAACAAGATTGTTAGTAATATTTCTAAAAAAAAATAAAATAAATATTGCTAGCTTCCTTTCAAAAAAAACTAATGTACAAGTATTTTTACCGTCACCGGCACAAGGCCGTGCTTTTCGGTGTTTTACAATTTGGAGAGTGTGCACAGGAATTACACGAGTTAATTCCCCATCCCCATTAATTTTTCACACTTTTCGTAGTCAAATTCCTTCAACCAGTTGCTTATCGTATCTTTTACTTTATATGAATTTAAATTTGTTATTTTTGTTTTTGTTGATAATATTATAAAGGCGGGTGCTGATTTACCGCATAACTTTCGACTGGGAACCGATTTTGACGATGTAACCCAAGCAAGGAAAAAGGTGGTTAGGGCGACATAGAGAGAAACCTCCTGACGATGAGTGTCGTGTCCAGGAATACTGCCCTTTGTATGTGATCCTTGACCTAGCCATCTGGCGAAAGTCTCTTAAGATGTTGATCGACACTTTTCGCTATTTAGAGGTTCAGGCCCAATCGTTATTATTGTTATTTTAATTCCAGAAAGTTTTAAATTTGCATCAACTATGTGCGTCACAAATGGACGAATAATCAATATCACAAGTTTCAGTCTGGAAGAGCCCCTCGATGCATCTATGCAGTCAAGTGCACGAGTCGTTGTGCATATATTGATAAAGTTAAAGTTACAGCCTTTATATATATAATATATATGTCCCACTTTACATTATGTTTTATTTCTATTTATTACTTTATTTACTACATATTTACAGAATCTTAAAAATATATCTATCTTGTTTTATCACTAATTAAATTTCTAATATTATCTACAGTTATTCTTTCATTCATCTCGCTTTCCTCATATCTTTTGACATTGAATTCCGGACATTCTATCAATATATGAGCCGTAGTAGCTCAGTGTCCGGGCGGTTGGCTCAAGTTGCATAGTACGCTAGCAACCCGAGTTCGATCTCCGGTGCCGGCACCAATAAATTTGTTGTAGCAATTTTATGTGCTGATTAACCACGCGCTCGACGGTGAAGGAAAACATCGTGAGGAAACCTACATGTCTTAGAAAATTTTTCTACGACATGTGAAGTCTACCAATCCGCATTAGGGCCGCGTGGCAGACTATGCCCTTATACTCTCTTTACAGAAGGCCTGTGCCCAGCAGTGGGATATATATATTATTATATATAAAGGCTGTAACTTTAACTTTTAAATTAATGTTACGATAAAAATACCCCAACCAAACATGCTGGGAACAAAATATTAGCAAATAATAAAAAAATAAAAATATCACGCCAACCGATTTCAATGGTTAATGTTTTATTGGAAAGGATACTTCAATGGTACTTTTATGAGAGTTTGCTTAGGTTCTGATTAATTCTATTATGTTATATCTGCGATGATACGAAAATAGAAAGCGGGTGACCGCGCTTAAAACTTTAATGTTTGATTGATGAATTTGATGTCGGTTTTTGCTTTTATTCCTATAATATACTTGTGACATCATCAAGTGTACTGTAGAAGTGCGCGATAGATATCGATATTACATAAAATATCGATATATGAACGCGATGTATCGCTTCAATCCAAAATTATCAAATCACCTAATATCGATATTTATTTCGATATATTTCATCAGATATACGAAATATCGTATGAAATTCAATAAAAAAGCATTCCGTTCTTTCTTTTATTTGTGGTTGACAACTTGAATAAAATAAAACCATTACTTGCGCTGCCATCACGAAGAGTGTAGTGTAGTATGTTACTACACTCCTACTCTTCACGATGGCAGGACTTGTTGTAGAAATTTTATAATCTTTGCATGTAGTCTGTACTGCTAGCAGAATCAAATCAAATAGTCTGGACTCTTATACGAAGGGAGAACCTCTCAGTTACACGCCGAGTACTCTATTAGTACAAAACTTTTCTAATTTTTAATATTAAGCGTCAATTAATTATAAACAAATTTCGATATATGAAAAATATCAATATATTTGTACAATATATCGTGTAGTATCGATACAACCTCTCGATATATTATATCGGAATATCGATATATTTTTGGCATGAACATCCCTAGTGTACCGTACTGCGGCTGAATTAAAGAAACCATTTACCTGGTTAACAATGGCGAAGAACCAGAAAAATCTAAAATACGTTTATACGAAATAAAACACGCCCTACGCTTCCTAAGAGATGTCTAATTGGATTTTGAGGGTGGTTTTTTCGAATTTGCGCACCCCCATAGCACTTTGTATTGCATTGGCTTTGCTTTACAAACTTACGAGCTTACCACCCCCTGTGATGTCACAAGTCTTTTGATAACGCGAAGGGTGAATAGGAGGGGTTGTATTTTTAAAATGAATTTAAATCGAGAATATTATACAAAAAAAAAATACCAGTGTGCTGTGACCATACCAGAATCTTCAGATTGACCTGGCGAGTAATCGTGTAAAGTTAGGTGACGATCGGAGCACTCCTCTTTTTGAACTGTCAAATACAACTTTTATTTACTATGATACTACTATTACGGGTATGATATTGTATTTACTGATATGTACATGGGTGTAGGTAATGATCTTCACCCGCTCGAGAAGAGAATGAATACGGAGAGAAATGAATAATTGAATATATTGTGAGAGTTAAATTAAATATTTAATGATGTAAGTTTATTGTTTAAATAAAATAAAGCAAAATCTAGCCTGACGAAGCGGACTGGGTACGGCTAGTTATTTATAAAATCTCGTATCTCCTACTAAAAATTTAACCACAAATACCATCAATTACTATTGATTATAGCTTCAAAGTTAGTTCATTTGCTGCAAAGGTAACCTAAGTCGGAAATAGAACGAACTAATATTGGTTTAAGTTAACTGCTAGCTGGGAACAAGTTTGCTTTGGAGTTAACTAGCGTATAACTTCACTGTTAACAGAGACGGACTTGAACGCGTTATTAGAACGGTTAAATATTAGAACTGGACCATTAGTAAAACTACCTTATGTCTTTATTAATTTTATAACGATTTAAACATATTGGGTTAGTTTTGTTTTAAATGTTTTCCGAGTAATACACTCGTGAGAAAAATAAAGGGTTGGTTAAGAAAGTTTGAATATCTCGGAAGATACAAACGCTAGCTAACTGAAATAAATTATGCATGATAGACAATTAAATATCCTTAAAATAAAATATATTTATTGATTTATTTATATTAATACTAGATTACTCAGCCCGCTTCCCCGGGCTAGATTTTGCTTTATTTTATTTCAACAATAAACTTACGTCATTAAATATTTAATTTAACTCTCACAATATATTAAATTATTCATTTCTCTCCGTATTCATTCTCTTCTCGAGCGGGTGAAGATCATTACCTACACCCATGTACATATCAGTAAATACAATATCATACCCGTAGTAGTAGTATCATAGTAAATAAAAGTTGTATTTGACAGTTCAAAGAAGAGTGCTCACCTAGCTTTACACGATTACTCACTAGGTCAATCTGAAGATTCTGGTATGGTCACAGCACACGGGCAGATGAAGATCATTACCTACACCCATGTACATATCAGTAAATACAATATCATTCTTATCATTTAGGGATTTATTATATTTCATTATACTTCAATGAATGAATGAATGAATGAATGAATATTCTTTATAGCGCAATAATTAACAACAAAATACATCACAGAAATAGTAACTACAATTTTCACATTGGACAAGATCATTGCATGCGCAATGGGCGGTCTTATCGCTAAGAGCGAACTCTTCAGACAACCTTTGTATGGACAGAATCTTTGTCTAAAAATTTTAGTGGGTCTGTGATCATATTTATTTTAATACAAAACTATAATATACATATATATAAACATGCAGATTTATCAATATATACACATACTATTAATAATAATAATAATAATAATTCTCTCTATGTCGCCCTAACCACCGGTTGCTTGAGTCCTGCTTCGTTGCCGGTGGCACACACTAGGTTAGGTTTTATAATGTTTTTGTATTTTGTATGATATTTTTGTGTATTTTACTTTTTATATAAATATTATAAAACTTAACCTAAGGATTCAAAATAAAATAAAAAAATAATAATATATAAATAAATATGCAAAACGTACAACCAATACCTAAATATATATTCATACAAATACCATCAATTACTATTGATTATAGCTTCAAAGTTAGTTCATTTGCTGCAAAGGTAACCTAAGTCGGAAATAGAACGAACTAATATTGGTTTAAGTTAACTGCTAGCTGGGAACAAGTTTGCTTTGGAGTTAACTAGCGTATAACTTCACTGTTAACAGAGACGGACTTGAACGCGTTATTAGAACGGTTAAATATTAGAACTGGACCATTAGTAAAACTACCTTAAGTCTATTAATTTTATAAAGATTTAAACATATTGGGTTAGTTTTGTTTTAAATGTTTTCTGAGTAATACACTCGTGAGAAAAATAAAGGGTTGGTTAAGAAAGTTTGAATATCTCGGAAGATAAAGACGCTAGCTAACTGAAATAAATTAAACATGACAGACAATTAAATATCCTTAAAATAAAATAAAACCATTACTTGCGCTGCCATCACGAAGAGTGTAGTGTAGTATGTTACTACCTCCTACTCTTCACGATGGCAGGACTCATTAATATAAATTTTGTAATCTATGCATGTAGTCTGTACTGCTAGCAGAATCAAATCAAATAGTCTGGACTGGTATCGAAGCGAGAACCTCTCAGTTACGCGCCGAGTACTCTATTAGTACAAAACTTTTCTAATTTTTAATATTAAGCGTCAATTAATTATAAACAAATTTCGATATATGAAAATATCAATATATTTGTACAATATATCGCGTAGTATCGATACAACCTCTCGATATATTAGATCGGAATATCGATATTACATAAAATATCGATATATTTTTGGCATGAACATCCCTAGTGTACCGTACTGCGGCTGAATTAAAGAAACCATTTACCTGGTTAACAATGGCGAAGAACCAGAAAAATCTAAAATACGTTTATACGAAATAAAACACGCCCTACGCTTCCTAAGAGATGTCTAATTGGATTTTGAGGGTGGTTTTTTCGAATTTGCGCACCCCCATAGCACTTTGTATTGCATTGGCTTTGCTTTACAAACTTACGAGCTTACCACCCCCTGTGATGTCACAAGTCCTTTGATAACGCGAAGGGTGAATAGGAGGGGTTGTATTTTTAAACTGAATTTGAATCGAGAATATTATACAAAAACATATCGGGCTCAAGTTAATGTCAGAAATAAAAGTACGGAGTATGGCTTGTTTGACAGTATCTCGCAGTCAAGGCCAGCTTCTCTGGACAATCTGAGTAATTCGTCAATAAAAAAAAATGGACACAGGTCTTTGTAAAGAGAGTATAAGGCCATAGTTCACCACGCGCACGGAGTGTCGATTGGAAGCGCACTAGTTTTTGTGAGGTTGATTAAAAACATAACACAATTTTGAATTTTAATTTCAGAGCACCCTAACGAAACCTGAAACAAATTAGGGTTCTCTAGAAGGGAGCTGTAAAATTTTAAAACGTGTTAATAGCGTCTACAGCGGACACATCCATAAAGGGACCCGGCGAGACCTCAAACGGTCTGCCAAGTGCTCGCACTTTTGCGTTCAATTTCACTCACCAGCCTACAAATGACGTGACATCAATAACGGCCTCACGAGGGCCCGCGAGAGGTCGAGGGAGGCGTCCTCTCGTATCAGTTTAAATGTCAAATTATCCGGCACGCGGACGTTGCAAAAGCTTTGATCCATAAAATTAGTGATATTCCCACGATAGATTGATCCGCGTATCCATCGTATCACGTCATTTTGAGGAGGCTGACAGATATGGCCTATGGCCATATTGGCTATTACAGAAGGCGACGTGAAATTTATGTTACCACTTTATACTGAAATTCTAGGTTTTATAATAGGCAGCCCTTATAGTTCTGGGCTCTCATGAAAAGACTATGGTATCCCCTGCCTGTTGAAAACGGCGACTAAAAGGGGCCTCGGATTCACTGGGCGACAAGGGACCCTTTGTCTTCCGCCAACGTGGACCCGGATATCGGCTGGTCCGTGTCATCTTGCACTGCGAGGGCACAGTAACCTCCCTCCCCCTGTCCCCACGGGAATTGCTCTCCTTGAGCACAGTGCATAGGGGCTCTGGTGCGTTCCACTGGAGATCCCGGAGACCCTCACCATGCACCGAGGAGGTCTTAGTGGGTAAAACCCCACATAACCGCCGCCTTCTCCCAGAAGGCGTGGTATCTTTTTGAAGATTTCCTCCCTGTTAGTAGAAAAAAAGGTTTTTAAAAAATAAATTGTTTTCAAAATGTTAAAGAATATTTCGATGAAAGAAGTCAGCAGAAAGGTATATGGTATAACATACAGAGTCGACCTCCTAATTTGCCTTGGTTCCTGAAGGAAACATGAATGAATGAATGAATGAATGAATGAATATTCTTTATTGCGCAACAATTAAAAACAAAATACATCACAGAAATAGTTAATACAATTTTTACATTAGACAAGGTCATTGCATGCGCAATGGGCGGTCTTATCGCTAAGAGCGATCTCTTCCAGACAACCTTTGTATGGACAGAAACTTTCGTCTAAAAATATTTTAGTGGGTCTGTGATGATATGTATTTTAATACAAACCAACAATATACATATATATATATATATATATATATATATATATATATATATATATATATATATATATATATATATATATATATATATTCATACAAATGCCGTATAAAAATACATGTAACGGTGCACAGACTGAGGTCGCGACATTTTCTGCAAAATTTTTTGCACATGCGATGCGGTAGGCTGAGTCACCGAACTGTGCCATTTGCCAGGTGGTGGATGATGTGCACCACATAATGGGGGAATGTGCCAAACATGAAGCGGAAAGAAAGTCATTAATAGATAGCCTTAAACTGAGGGAACAACATGTGGGTCTTCTTAATGCTGCTGTCTGACCCGACCTCAGAGGGAGCGAGGAAGCTGGTGGCTCTGGCCGTACAACATTGATGACTTTCTTTCTCGCTTCATGCAACCGATTTGTGTGTGTAGGTTAGTGTATGATGGGCTGACATGCCCAAAGGGCAAAAGTCACCAATAAATTAAGAAAAAAAATGTCATTTTTAATTCAGGAATTAGGACGGTCTCAATTCCTCTGTAGTTTTGTTTCTTATTCATGTTTGTTACCACCTAACTTTCGTGCCGATTTTGATAATTCTTTTTTATTTAATAGCTGGTGCTCCCTGTGTGGTCCCAGTTAAGTTTAGTCCAATTTTCACAATGGGATCCATGGGAAAACCATCTTCAATTGTCATCAATTATGTGCGCCACAAATGGACGAATAACTCAATTTTCAAAGGATTTCGACATGCTTTCAAACACGAGTAGTTTGATAAGTGCTGATTAAGTTTGCTTTCCTAATTAATATATCCGATAATTCGGAAATACAAACGGGGCGTCCGTGCGTAATAGCTATTAACGTTTCATTCGATTCGAAGTCGATTTTTGTTTTAAATCGTAAATATACAGTGAAAAGGAATATTTTAGGTAACAAAATTTATACCTGTAGTATATTTATTATATTATATTAATAAGCAGACCGAAAAAATTGTACCCTTTCTTACAAAAATTTCGAAGAGGAGTGAGAAATTTCCCACACATTATAATTTACATAGAGATGGAATATAATGCTAATATTTCTTTGGAGGGATGTTTTCAGGACAGGCTAATGACAAGAAAACTGACGTCACACACTTGTATATCGTTTATTCGTAAACTGTTTAAACTCACAAGATGGCGTAACAATTAACGTAACACTGCTGCGTGCTGAAATGCAGACCCGGATGGTAAGACGCACTAGCTTAGTAAATGCCTATTCACTCTACTCTTGAAAATACCCACATTGTAATCGGAGGGAAAGACAGACGCGGGCAAACTATTCCAGTCCTTTGTTGTACGAATAATGAAAGACGAAGCAAAGCGCTTCGTTCGAGTTGTTGAGTTGAGGGATGTTCAAAACAAGAGGATGAAATACAGCGTGTCTTAAAGTCCGTCTTGAAGTCTATGATGGGGGAATTAGATGCATACAAATCAATAACAGTACAAACACTTTTCAATGCAGCTTCAACCTGTAACTTTTGTATTTCAGTGCTTCATTTATAAAAAAGAATTTATAAATCTCGTATCGTATCTAACAAGGTGACCGCACCCTAGCCGACGCTAATAACGCCATTGACTGGTGACGACCAACCCCTATTCATCTACCCCCGATTTTAACGATTCCATTTTAGAAGGGGTTGGTATTCACCCCCTTTCCTGACATACAAATTAATAATAAACCCTTTAGTAATTACAACTGCCGAGGACTTTAGTGTAAACATTTTTGATTTACATAAAAGCATGCGGACACAAGGTAAGACAGCGAACGTACCCGGCGGTTGTGGGTTCGATTCCCATTCGTCGCTGGGAGAAACAAGAGAGGGATGTATAATTTTTTTTTATTTTTTTTTATTTAATAAGTTTTTTCATCAGTTATTAAAATTAAAGTAAGCTGAATAATAATACTACCTACAAACACTTTGTGATTGCCTCACTAATTATAGGAAAAAACAGCATTAACCAATACATACAACTTACAAACAACACTACTTAGAATTATCGCTTCCCGAAGTGGCACTCAAAGTTACTTTAGCTTTTGAATGTCCCTCCAGCCATGTAGTTCTGGACTCTCAAGAATAAGACTACGGTATCCCCTGCCTGTCGTAGAAGGCGACTAAAAGGCGCCTTTCACTGGGCGACAAGGGTGGGGGCCGTTGTCATCCGCTAAGGTGGACCCGGGAAGAAGGCGACATCGGCTGGCCCTTGTCGCCTTGCACACTGCGAGGGCACAGGGGGGGAGGAAGTAACCTCTCCCCCGGGACGTGATCTCCTTGAGCACAGTGCATAGGGGATCCGGTGCGTTCCACTGGAGATCCCGGAGCCCCTCATCATGCACCGAGGAAAGGGCCACCAGTGAGGTTTTAGTGGGTAAAAACCCCACATAACCGCCGCCTTCTCCCCAGAAAGCCCATCTTTTTGAAGATTTCCTCCCCGGTGAAATAGCAACCGACGGAGTCGTGGTTCGGCCCTCTCGGGCGCCCTCGGATCGGAATGCTTACGCGTAACATACGAGTAGTAACCGTCCAAGCCGAGGTTACCCACCACCTCACCTTAAAATAAATTATTTATATTTCATTAAAAAAATATAAACTTAAAAGAAAAAGGATATCTTACGTAAACTTGAATAATACAGTATTTTTCAATAAATTTTAGTACTTACGAGTACTGTTGCCTCCATGTGGCGTATTTTATTAAGGATATTTAACTGTCTATCACGCACAATTTATTTCAGTTAGCTAGCGTCTTTATCTTCCGAGATATGCAAACTTTCTTAACTGACCTAATATATATCTATACACATATATAACATCCTATATATATCCCGCTACTGGTTACCCCTCACCGGGGGACCCTTGTGTCGAGTTACTAGCGGTAGAGGTTCAAGCTAAGCGACCTAAGAGCTATGCCACTTCAATCCGGTGAAGCAGTCAAGGCCAGCTTCTCTGGCCAATCTGTGTAGTTCGTCATAAAAAAAAAACGATTTAACTAATTTCTAAAAAAAAAAACAATTTACAAAAGAAATAAATAATTAATTTATTTTTCAAAAAATAAAATAAAAGTAAAAAAATATAAAAAGTTAAATTTTATTTTTACTTATGTTAATTACATATTTTTAATCCTATTTGCAAACGTTACAGGGTCTTGGTCAAAGTGCAACCGTACTTCTCTGCGGGACAGCTTTTAACATTTTATAAAGCTCAAGTCCGGTCGTGTGCAGAATACTGCTGTCACATTTGGGCAGACGCAGCTAAATGCCATCTCACAGCTTTGGACTCGGTGGAGAGGCGGGCTAAGAGGCTATTTGGTGACGCAGCTGAAACCAATCTGCTCAGGCTTGTGCACAGGCGTAAGGTAGCTAGCCTTTCGGTTTTCTACAGATTGCACTTTGGAGAGTGTGCTCAGGAACTACATGATCTAATTCCCCCATCCCCTTTCCACCATCGGACTTCTAGACGCACTGCGGGATTTCATCCTTTTGTTGTGAACATCCCTCAAACCCGAACGAAGCGATTTGCTTCGTCTTTCATTCTTCGTACAGCAAAGGACTGGAATAGTTTGCCCGCGATCTTTCCCTCCGATTACAATGTGGGTATTTTCAAGAGTAGAGTGAATAGGCATTTACTAAGCTAGTGCGCCTTACCATCCAGGACTGCATTTCCACTTAACATCTGGTGGGATCGTAGTCAAGCACTTGCTTAGAAAGTATAAAAAAAAATCAATGTCACTGTAATCCCTATAAACAGAGTACATCAAACTTTCTTTACCGACCCTTTATTTTTGCTCACGATTGCAAATTTGCGAGCAAAATCATAAACAGACTTCAAATCAAATCAAAAAAATCAATCTTTGTATTTTCGAATTATCGTAGAATATTAAATTATTGCAAAATAGAATTAATGAGAATTTGACCAAACTACCATTAAAATACATCTTTTATAATAAGAAATGAATCATTGAAATCGGTTGGCATGATATTGAGTTATCGTCCATTTGTCGCATTCTTAATGCAAATTTACGACTTAAATGGGACCACACGAGAAACATCAGCTTTCAAATTGAAAAATGAATCGTCAAAATCGGTTCATCCAGTCGAAAGTTATGCGGCAACAAACATAAAAAACAGAAAGACATATAGAGAACCTCCTCTTTTGGAGTTGGTTGAAAAAAAACCGTACCGACAGCTCGTAAATCGGACCCCCGCCCCACTAGGCTGTAAAGTAATTTAATAAGAACATAAAACATTTTTTCCCCGTTCTCTCCCACACAGATGCATTTAAAAGGCACAAATTACCGATTCATTTGTACGTCTAGGGACTTATTATTAATCCGCGCAGCTAATAAATCCGAGAGACCAGCTCTCCAGCGATTCCAGGGTTGCTCCTAATTGCGGCCCGGGCAACGGATCCCATGGGAGACGGGCCCATTAATGCCGCAATGGGCCTTGCTAAAATTAATTATCTTTTTAGCCATTGCGAAACATGAAATGCTAATAATGCCGGCGTAGCAAAGCTCGGGTTAGCATTCCGCAGCGGTCTACGGAACAAAAAAGAGTTCAACGTTGTGCTAATTTGTTCTATATCGTTTGGAAAAAGTATTAATCAGAATTTAACCAAACTTCCATCAAATTACCCTCGAGTTACATTCTTTCCGCTTCCCGAAGTGGCACTCAAACTATGTTTAGTTTTTGAAGGTTAAGAGAGAGTTACGTTTCGTATCCGACGACACAAGTATTTATGATTGGCAACGCACCTCCAATACCTTTAGTAGAGCGTCCATACGTGACCGTCAGAGGTTACGAATAATTTTTCCGCCGGCTAACTCAAAGTTAGTTTAGTTTTTGAATGTTAAGAGAGAGTTACGTTTCGTAACCGACGACACAAGTATTTATGATTGGCAACGCACCTCGAATACCTTTAGTAGAGCGTCCATACGTGACCGTCAGAGGTTACGAATAATTTTTCCGCCGGCTAACTCAAAGTTAGTTTAGTTTTTGAATGATAAGAGATTTACGTTTCGTATCCGACGACACAAGTATTTATGATTGGCAACGCACCTGCAATACCTTTAGTAGAGCGTCCATACGTGACCGTCAGGGTTACGAATAATTTTCCGCCGGCTAACTCAAAGTTAGTTTAGTTTTTGAATGATAAGAGATTTACGTTTCGTATCCGACGACACAAGTATTTATGATTGGCAACGCACCTGCAATACCTTTAGTAGAGCGTCCATACGTGACCGTCAGAGGTTACGAATAATTTTTCCGCCGGCTAACTCCAAAGTTAGTTTAGTTTTGAATGTTAAGAGAGAGTTACGTTTCGTAACCGACGACACAAGTATTTATGATTGGCAACGCAACTGCAATACCTTTAGTAGAGCGTCCATACGTGACCGTCAGAGGTTACGAATAATTTTTCCGCCGGCTAACTCAAAGAAGTTAGTTTAGTTTTGAATGGTAAGAGAGTTACGTTTCTTATCCGACGACACAAGTATTTATGATTGGCAACGCAACTGCAATACCTTTAGTAGAGCGTCCATACGTGACCGTCAGAGGTTACGAATAATTTTTCCGCCTGCTAACTTAAAGTTACTTTAGTTTTTGAATGTTAAGAGAGAGTTACGTTTCGTATCCGACGACACAAGTATTTATGATTGGCAACGCACCTCCAATACCTTTAGTAGAGCGTCCATACGTGACCGTCAGAGGTTACGAATAATTTTTCCGCCGGCTAACTCAAAGTTAATTTAGTTTTTGAGTGTCACTTATATTATCCGTGAAATAGCCGACCGAGTCGTGTTTCGGCCCTCTCGGGCGCCCTCGGATCGGAATTCTTACGCGTAACATAGTAACCGTCCAAGCAGTTACCCCTCAACGGGGTGTGTCGAGTTACTAGCGATAGGGGTTCCGGCTAAGCGACCTAAATATTAGAGCTATGCCACCAATCATCTCTATCATGTCTGTACATATGATCTAAAGAAGTTTTACTTCAGTTGTGTCTAAAACACATTCACATTTGAGACAACTGCGGTGTGTGAAATTCAAATTTCACAAGATAATGTTAGTTATCGTTAACTTTATTACGCGAGTACAAGTTGGTGGGGAGTTAACTGCGCGGTTAGTTCACTATTTCCGTCTAACTTATCTCAAGTCAACAGGGGTTTCCAAGTTCAATACTGCAGTTGTTCCAACTTTCTTATACAATTACATGACACATTGACTCTGTGGGGGACGAAGTGCTCGCGCCATTTGAAACGTGTCACTTTGAACGTGTTAATTGTTATTAAAGCTTTCTGCTAGGTGTGTACGATACATCGATATACGTACGCAATATATCGATTCATCTCATTCAAATCGCTATATTTCATCCGATAACTAAATATCGTATCAATTTTTTTAAAAGAAAGCTAGCAATATTTATTATTTTTTTGTTTATTTTATTAGAAAATATTACTTACTAACATCGAGAATGTAACCGTTCTAACTTTTTTTTTTGTTGACGGGGAGGAAATCTTCAGAAAGATAGGAAGGCGGGGATATGTGGGGTTCTTACCCGCTAAAACCTCCCCGGTGGCCCTTTCCTCGGTGCATGACGAGGGGCTCCGACATTACCACAGCTAATGTTCCATCAACTTTGAAGCCAAATGGACTATTGCGTAGTGATGGTAAGAGACCAGATGGTATGACTCTTATATCCTAGAAGATGGGACGACCTTTAGTATGGGATGCCACATGCGTCGATATTTTGGCGCCGTCACATCTTCCAGAATCTTCTGTTGAGGCTGGAGCGGCCGCTGCAACTGCAGAAAACCACAAGCGGCGCAAATATCGTAACCTTGATAAATTTATATTTGAACCATTTGGGGTAGAAACTTTGAATCCGTGGTGTCCTAGTGTACACCACCTTTTAATGTGATAGCTAAGAAGTTGGTCGACACATCTGGTGACCAGAGGGCTGGCTTATACCTGGCACAGAGGCTAAGCAACGTGGCAATGCTGCCAGTCTTCTGCATGAAGGTTTGGCACAGATATAATTTTTGTGGGGGTGGAGACGCTCGCGTCCGTAGGAGATACTTGAACCATGACACCTACACATTGCCCCAGGTAGTGCTAAACGAGCAACAATTGTCGGTAGGCTTCGGCCTCACTGAGGGTTTCTGGGCGTCCCTCTGATTAGCAGAGGCGCGCCAGAGACGGAGGCGGGCCCGGTGTTCACTAACCCTGTCACCGGTCAAAAAAAAAGATGTAATTTTTGTGGGGGTGGAGACGCTCGCGTCCGTAGGAGATACTTGAACCATGACACCTACACATTGCCCCAGGTAGTGCTAAACGAGCAACAATTGTCGGTAGGCTTCGGCCTCACTGAGGAGGTTTTTCTGGGCGTCCCTCTGATTAGCAGAGGCGCGCCAGAGGACGGAGGAGCGGGCCCGGTGTTCACTAACCCTGTCACCGGTCAAAAAAGATGTAATTTTTGTGGGGGTGGAGACGCTCGCGTCCGTAGGAGATACTTGAACCATGACACCTACACATTGCCCCAGGTAGTGCTAAACGAGCAACAATTGTCGGTAGGCTTCGGCCTCACTGAGGGTTTCTGGGCGTCCCTCTGATTAGCAGAGGCGCGCCAGAGACGGAGGCGGGCCCGGTGTTCACTAACCCTGTCACCGGTCAATAGTCGAATAGTGGATTCGAACCTACGACCTTAAGATTTTTTTTTAATTTAAACTGTTTTTCCACTGATCGTCCGTGCCTTTTTTATTTGTTACATTTGTAAAAGAGTTTACTAAAAACTTCAACACTTCGCCCTCGCAGATGCCGCCAACGCCTTTACTTGATTGGCGTGGTCTATCACCTTACCTTACGATTTGCAGTACCCTAAACCATTAGGCTAATGACGCGTCATACTATCTGTCACTAGAGCCGTGGTAGCTCAGTGTCCGGGCGGTTGGCTTAAGTTGCATAGTACGCTAGCAACCCGAGTTCGATCCCAGGTGCCGAGACCAATAAATTTGTTGTTGCAATTTTATGTGTTGATTCACCACGCGCTCGGCGTGAAGGAAACCATCGTGAGGAAACCTTTATGTCTTAGAAAAATTTTCTACGGCATGTGAAGTCTGCCAATAGGCACTAGGGCCGCGTGGTGGACTATGGACCCTTATACTCTCTTTACAGAAAAGACCTATGTTTAGAATTCTTTTATTTTATGCCCCTATTCATATCTCTCTAGATATATTTAGTTATGAATCGGAATTCATTCCCGGCACTCCAACCACAACGACATCATCCGTTGGGCTCTTACCACAGCTAATGTTCCATCAACTTTGAAGCCAAATGGACTATTGCGTAGTGATGGTAAGAGACCAGATGGTATGACTCTTATATCCTAGAAGATGGGACGACCTTTAGTATGGGATGCCACATGCGTCGATATTTTGGCGCCGTCACATCTTCCAGAATCTTCTGTTGAGGCTGGAGCGGCCGCTGCAACTGCAGAAAACCACAAGCGGCGCAAATATCGTAACCTTGTTAAATTTATATTTGAACCATTTGGGGTAGAAACTTTGGGTCCGTGGTGTCCTAGTGTACACCACCTTTTTAATGTGATAGCTAAAAAGTTGGTCGACACATCTGGTGACCAGAGGGCTGGCTTATACCTGGCACAGAGGCTAAGCAACGTGGCAATGCTACCAGCCTTCTGCATGAAGGTTTGGCACAGATATAATTTTTGTGGGGGGTGGAGACGCTCGCGTCCGTAGGAGATACTTGAACCATGACACCCTACACGCGCCCCCGGGTAGTGCTAAACGAGCAACAAATGCCGGTAGGCTTCGGCCTCACTGAGGGTTTTTCTGGGCATCCCTCTGATTAGCAGAGGGCGGGCCAGAGGGACGGTTTGACGGTAACCCTGTCACCGGTCAAAAAAAAAAAAGATATAATTTTTGTAAATATTTTGTAAACTATGTATTAAATTGTAAATATTTCTTATTTTGTTAGTATTATGTATTATTTTATATGTACAGTTAAACAAATTTAATAAGAAGAAAGCATTTAAATGTTATGAATCTATCTATCCCAATTCTTTAAGCAGGCATCTCGACGGTTTATCGAGACTGCCACCAAACATTCTAACAAACTTCTTGTAAGTGCCGCCACTTATAAGCCTTCCTATAATAAATTCCGTCGCGTCGCCCGGAGGCCGAGACACGTTCTTGACGATCCGGACGACGCGATTACCATTGCACAGGCTAGATCTCTACAAATCCACAAAGCGTCCATTCGCGACCGTCGGAGGTTGCGAATAATCCTTGCACGTTACCGCTATTTTATGGGCAGGCCCCACCTCTTAGATGTTAGGAGCGTTGCTGGAGTTTCTTCGGCCACTTCTTCTCCCAGCGCCAACGCTTCCCGAAGTGGCACTCAAAGTTAGTTTAGCTTTTGAATGTCTCTTAGATTATCCGTGTAATAGCAACCGACCGAGTCGTGGTTCGGCCCTCTCGGGCGCCCTCGGATCGGCATGCTTACGCGTAACATAGTAACCGTCCAAGCCGAGGTTACCCCTCACCGGGGGGACCCTTGTGTCGAGTTACTAGCAATAGAGGTTCAGGCTAAGCGACCTAAGAGCTATGCCACCTCTCAATCCGGTGAAGCAGTCAAGGCCAGCTTCTCTGGCCAATCTGGGTAGTTCGTCATAAAAAAAAAATCTATGTATCTCTAAGCAACCCCAAGATAGACTAGCAGTGATTGTTTTTTAGCATTAAGTCTGCCTTTCAGTATGCATTAATTTTGAACTAAAATAACTAAACATATACGTACAGACTGTAACTTTAACATTTCATTGTATAATACCTTTTAAACTCGACAACAAAGGTATAAAAAATGAGATAAGGTATAGAAAAAGAGAGGAAAAACACGGAAATAAATTAGGAGTCATAAAAATTCATTCAATCTCCTCCGACCACATTTAAGAGCTTTCATAATCCGGCGAGCGTTTTCTTTCAAAGCCCTCTTAAGAGCAAATCGATTGCGATTTGACGGTATTTTTAATTCAATTATAGGAACCCTATTGCGTGGAGTTCCATAGAGCGGTGCTATTCAAACTGGGGGCTTCAACCCCCGTGTGGTGGGTAGTTGCATAAAGTGTGGGCGGGGTTGCTTTTAAAATAATAATTGGTGAATAATCAGCGTCAATAGACTAACAGCCTTACAAATAAACGTGGTATAAAGATAAACTTAGGAATAAATTAAGAATAAGCAAAATTTGTACTGATAAGCCAAGAATACGTTATACCTGGTATAGCGTTGACGTTTTGTTCATACAATCGTTATTCCGAAGTTATAACGACGTACACCCTTGTTTAAGTCCAGTATAACATTTAAAATACCACGATTTGTGTTTGTGTTCGCTCATTTAAATTTAACTTATTATGGAATTAAGGGCAATGGGGGAAGTAGAAACAGTAAATGACTTAATAAATATCATTCAGACTCCAAAAAAAATAAAAATATTTAAAAGATGGGAAAACCCTTTTGATTTATATGTCGATGATTAGTTTCGATTAAAATATCGGTTTTCTAAAAGTGGTATAATATTTCTAGACCATTTATTTGAAAGGTCTCTTACTATGGACAAGCGTGGAAGTGGATTATCTTCTATCTATATATAGAGTATAGAATATTTTTATAACCGCCACACATTGACAGATACATTACTACACTACTACATAGACTGCAATTATTTTTTTAGTATGGTTTCTCTTTGATTGCGCTGTTGCCAACTCGTGCATTTTGACGTAAAGGAAGAATAGATAAACCATAGTTATTCCGGATTTATTTGTGGTAAACTATTCTCAGCTTATTCTTAATTTATTCCTGGTTTAACTAAACTTAGTTTAAGGGTGGAATAATGTAATCTACCATACAGTTTACTGTTGAGACATTTCCGCGCGAAGTTCACTGTTGATATATCTAAAACAATAAAGTCATACATATAAGGTTAGTTGGTTAACAGACAGACAATTTTAATGTTATTTTCGTTAATGAATGGAGGATTTGAAGTCTGTGGGGCGCGGGTTATCATGAGGAAAAAGGTCGTAGAGAGAAGTAAACAGTAAGGAACAACTGAAAAAGTTGATTTGGAGTTCCTTCGTCAAGTCAACATTCACAGAGGGAGTTGTTTCTAGTGTGTAGCTTATTTTTTTTAACGAGGAGGAAATCTTCAAAAAGATAGCCCGTCTTCTGGGGGGAAGGCGGCGGTTATGTGGGGTTTTTACCTACTAAAATCTCCCCGGTAGCCCTTCCTCGGTGCATGGTGAGGGGCTCCGGGATCTCCAGTGGAATCCACCGGAGCCCCTCTGCACTGGCCAGCCTTTCGGTGTTTTACAGATTACATTTTGGAGAGTGTGCTCAGAAATTACACGCGTTAATTTCCCCATCCCCATTCTACCTTCGGACGTTTAGACATTCGGCGGGTCTCCGCCCTTTCATATGGACTATGTGAAAGGGCGGTGTTCCATGCGTCTGAACGAAGCGATTTGAGTCATCGTTCATCATGCATAAAGCAAAGGAGTGGAACAAGTTGCCGGCTTCAGTCTTTCCGTCCAAGTACGACGTGAGTAGAGTGAATAAGCACTCACTAAACTAGCGCGTACGACTTAACATCAGGTGGAATCGTGGTCAAGCACTAGTTTATACCCATAAAAAGTCATAAACCTATCAATATACCAATCAAGAAACATTTCGTAAACGATTTTTAAGTGTCCGACACTGGTTTCCTACGTAACGTCCTATGCTAATAAATTAGAATTACGTTGAAAATATTAAAACCATTTAAGAACCCCATTCTTTTTGGAGTCGGTTAGAAACCATATCCCCATTTCTTGTAATAGAAATTTTCACAAACGACATCATATCTTTTCTGCGGCAACATGGGTCAATTTTTTTTATATTACCTACTCTAGTAATTGCAAGCGTTTATACCGTTTTGTAGGATCGACGGAGAACGGCGCAAGCAAATATTTCCCGAGGGAGTCATAAACGGGTATGGGATCCGCCGATAGCCGGTCAGACATTGCTGCGGGGTAGAGAACACACAATTTGCAAAATGAACAAAGGATGCTTGCGATATTTTACAAATCTTCTATCTATCTAAAAATAGAAAAAGAGAAAATGTGTGGGTATGTTCCATATAGGCTCCGAAACGGCTGGACCGATTTCAATGAAACTTTCAGGGAATCTTCAGATTGACCTGGCGAGTGATCCTGTAAAGTTTGGTGACGATCGGAGCACTCCTCTTTTTGAACTGTCAAATACAGATTTTACTATGATGACACATGCGTTGTGTATTCATTTTTATTTAATAGGCTAGCCACCTTGCGCCGGTGTTCAAGTCTAACTTAATATAGATTTTGGTCACCTATCAACAATGACAATACAATGATTTTTTTTGTTAACGGGGAGGAAATCTTTAAAAAGATACCCCGCGGTTATGTGGGGTTTTTACCCACTGAAACCTCCCTGCGGCCCTTTCCTCGGTGCATGACGAGGGGCTCCGGGATCTCCAGTGGAACGCACCGGAACCCCTCGGCACTGTGCTCTGAGGTTACACCCTCCCCCCCTGTGCCCTCGCAGTACAAGGCGACACGGGCCAGCCGACATCGCCTTCTTCCCGGGTCCACCTTAGCGGACGATAAAGGCCCTCACCCTTGTCGTCCAGTGAACCCGAGGCCCCTTTCAGTCGCCTTCTACGACAGGCAGGGGATACCGTAGTCTTATTCTTTAGAGCCCAGAACTACAGGGCTGACGGAGCACTAACTACTAGTACTACACATCATAAACCTACTAAAATCTTCATCAATTACCATTTTACCCTACGATTTTTAGCCATTGGTTGTCCACGCACACAGCGCCAAAGATATGTCTCAGGATTCGTCTTTCAAACACTAACAGCGCGTTTATTGTCTGTATAAATTCCATGTAAAGTACTGCGTGCGCACGACTTTGTGTAGTCCTGGGCACCGCTGAAAATCAGCGCTGTCGCATCCTTGCGACGGCATATGCAGAGACGGTGTCCAATATTGGCATCATATCCTATGTACTATTTGTCCGTTTTTTTCAACTGTATTTTTTTTTCTGTCTTTTGATGTGTTTCATGTTTTGTGACAATAAAAATATGCCTACGTCTGTCTATGTAACGGAGTTATGATTTGAACCGTGTACTGTCAATTGAATGTTCTATTTGTTGAGTCAGCTGTGTCTTAGGGTTACCATACCATTCAGAAGTGGTTTTGTAATTAACGTTGCACGTCTGTGTTACCCTTTATAAAGCTATTTCTAAAGCGAATGCTTTAAAGCTCCCTATTTACTAACGCTATACACAACTCATCACGCATCAGCGGTCAACACTCCCTTGAGATTACATCTACATGTTAGTGAAGATTTCTTTTTATAGGAATACCAGGATCTTAAGTAATCACCGTCGGTCATGAACATCCATAGTACCGGAGGAGCTGCAGGTGCGTTGTCCTTGAGAAAGGATTAGATTCGTTTCTTGAAGGTCCCCAAATAGTACTAATCAAATAACTCTTTCTATTGCTCGTTGTGCGACTTTCAGTTTGTGGACCAGCCCAATGGTCAGACTCCAAGTCTGCACCATAGGTCATGGCTAGGAGGGTGCACTGGTTGTTTTTATTTTTATTGTTATTGCAACCACAGACCTGTGTCCGTGCTCTTTTCCAATACACTTAAATTGTTCACTTTGCATTTATTAAAAGAGTGCCACTTCTACAGTTACTATTTCCCTTTTTTTATATATATAATGCCTGAATTTGGAGGTGGCCAGAGATCTTTTTGGGTTCACGCGTCGCAGACGCCCCGCTGCATTGCTATTAGCTTCTCCGCGACCGCTGTGTCCCTGCTTCTCATGGCCATTTTCAGGTTGTAGTCCACTATCCTCTCCCTTGAGGTCATTGCCTTTGTCATCAGTCTTCCTGTAGCGTCGTCACAGTCATCTGTATAATAGACACAGCTGACGGTACGGAAGTCGGGCATCTGTCTCCATTACCTCACGCTTCAATCAATTACAGTCTCGCGAACACGAACACGTGCAGCGGTCCACATGTATGTTGTAATTGATCGATGCCTGATTCTTAATCAACGCATATTGGCGTTTAATTCCAATCATACCGCACATCGCTTCTTGTGATTTCCGAACCAACGGTATCTGAGTATGCTTTGTTTGCGTTTGCTATCATAACAACGCTATTGTACTGTAATTAACCGACGCCAATAAACGACGACATTCAAAATTCGTCTGGTTCTTTTATGTACCTGATAACTTTCGACGCCTTGAATCTATATCGATTATTTTCTTGTTTGAAAGCTGTTGTTTTCAATATGGTCCCATTTTTTTTTAAATGACGAACTACACAGATTGGCCAGAGAAGCTGGCCTTGACTGCATCACCGGATTGAGAGGTGGCATAGCTCTTAGGTCGCTTAGCCTGAACCTCTATTGCTAGCTCGACACAAGGGTCTCCCCGGTGGGTAACCTCGGCTTGGACGGTTACTATGTTACGCGTAAGCATTCCGATCCGAGGGCGCCCGAGAGGGCCGAACCACGACTCGGTCGGTAGCTATTTCACGGATAATCTAAGGGACATTCGAAATGCATAACTAACTTAGAGTGCCTCTTCGGGAAGCGTTGGCGCTGGGAGAAGTGTGGTCCCATTCGAACATTGGCATCGATGAGGAAACAATATTAGCGTTAAAGAACCATGGCGAGATTTTATTTGACAAATTTGAATGTCCTATAAAAAAAAATTAACAAACCAATATAAAGAAAAAAAGTCGTTTTTTAAAATTGAGTTTTGATTCTAAGAACTTGGAGACTAAAAAAAACATATTAAAATTGGAAGTAAACTCATTGTGGGTTGGTGTTGTCATTTGTATGTCGTTCCTCTGTCAAGTGTAAATATATTTTTTTGTCGCTATTTTAATCGTTAAGACTGTGTCTAAAACAAATTATAAAAAACAACAATTTATTTGATTAATAATACCATATAAGAATTTCTCTATAATTACGACAATAATCATGTATACTGTGAATTATTATTATTGGGGATTAGGTAAACATGGTTTATTGGCATGGCAACACTAAACTGTCAGATGAATCCAATGTCAAGTTGACATCCGCATAACCGTTTGTTGGAATTCAAAGAACTTGGGAGACTAAAAATACATATTAAATAGGAAGTAAACACATTAAGAGTGGGTTGGTGTTGTCATTTGTATGTCGTTCCTCTGTCAAGTGTACATATTTTTTTTGTCCCTGATTTTATCGTTAAGGCTGTGTCTAAAACAAATTAGAATAAAAACAATTTATTTGATTAATAATACAATAAAAGAATTTCTCTATAATTACCACAATAATCATGTATACTGTGAATTATTATTATTAGGGATTTGGTAAACATGGTTTATTGTCATGGCAACACTAAACTGTCAGATGAATCCAATGTCAAGTTGACATCCGCATAGCCGTTTGTTGGAAACTCTTGTGTTGTCGCGTGTTTAATACACATTTGTATGTACACATGTGTCCATATATAAGTGTCTATTATTATATATTTTTTGATGTTTAGGTCTGTTCATTCGATCTCAACTAATCCAATGTATGGACGTTCGCCATTGTTCTTTGCATTATGTTTATAAACCACAAATGGATGAATAACGCGTAACAACCACAAATAATAAAACGTCAATAGCCTAATGGTCTAGGGTGCGGTCTGCAAATCGTAACGTCGTGGGTTCGAATCCACCATTCGACAATTGACATGAACCATCTCCTAGCACAAGCATAAGCTCAGTTGGAATGGTTAACAAGAATGTTAGTGATATTTCTGAAAAAAAAGAAATAGAATAGCTTACTTTAAAAAAAAAACAATAGACTTTTAAATTAAATAAATAAAGTAGAACATAAAACGACTTCAAGTTGTATTAAACGTTATACGCTATTACGCACGGACGCCCCCTTTGTATTTCCGAATTATCGTAGGCATATTACGAAATATAATTAATCAGAACCTAACCAAACTCTCATCCCACTCTTAAAGTACATCCTTTCCATTAAAAAAATAATCATCGAAGTCTGTTTACGTGATATTGATGGGATCCCCATTGTCAGAGTTAGAGCAAAATTTAAATGGGTCGCATGAGAAGCACCAGATTTCAAATAAACCAGTATATTTACGAGTAAAAACAAAAGTCGAATCAAACGTTACACGCTGTTACGCTCGGACGCCCCCTTTGTATTTCCGAATGATCGTTGGTATTTTACGAAATATAATTAATCAGAACCTAACCAAACTCTCATTCTACTCTTAAAGTACATCCTTTCCAATAAAAAAATAATCATCGAAATCTGTTTACGTGATATTGATGGGATCCCCATTGTCAGAGTTAGAGCAAAATTTAAATGGGTCGCATGAGAAGCACCAGCTTTCAAATAAACAAGTATATTTACGAGTAAAAACACGTTAAACGCTGTTACGCACGGACGCCCCCTTTGTATTTCCGAATGATCGTTGGTATTTTACGAAATATAATTAATCAGAACCTAACCAAACTCTCATCCCACTCTTAAAGTACATCCTTTCCATTAAAAAAATAATCATCGAAGTCTGTTTACGTGATATTGATGGGATCCCCATTGTCAGAGTTAGAGCAAAATTTAAATGGGTCGCATGAGAAGCACCAGATTTCAAATAAACCAGTATATTTACGAGTAAAAACAAAAGTCGAATCAAACGTTACACGCTGTTACGCTCGGACGCCCCTTTGTATTTCCGAATGATCGTTGGTATTTTACGAAATATAATTAATCAGAACCTAACCAAACTCTCATTCTACTCTTACAAGTACATCCTTTCCAATAAAAATAATCATCGAAATCTGTTTACGTGATATTGATGGGATCCCCATTGTCAGAGTTAGAGCAAATTTAAATGAGTCGCATGAGAAGCACCAGCTTTCAAATAAACCAGTATATTTACGAGTAAAACCAAAAATCGAATCAAACGTTAAACGCTGTTACGCACGGACGCCCCTTTGTATTTCCGAATGATCGTTGGTATTTTACGAAATATAATTAATCAGAACCTAACCAAACTCTCATTCTACTCTTAAAATTACATCCTTTCCAATAAAAATAATCATCGAAATCTGTTTACGTGATATTGATGGGATCCCCATTGTCAGAGTTAGAGCAAATTTAAATGAGTCGCATGAGAAGCACCAGCTTTCAAATAAACCAGTATATTTACGAATAAAAACAAAAATCGAATCAAACGTTAAACGGTACTACGCACGGACGCCCCCTTTGTATTTCCGAATTATCGTAGGCATACTACGAAATAGAATTAATCAGAACCTAACCAAACTCTCATTCTACTCTTAAAGTACACCCTTTCCAATAAAAAAATAATCATCGAAATCTGTTTACGTGATATTGATGGGATCCCCAATGTCAGAGTTAGAGCAAATTTAAATGGGTCGCATGAGAAGCACCAGCTTTCAAATAAAAAACACGTTAAACGCTGTTACGCACGGACGCCCCCTTTGTATTTCCGAATTATAGTAAGCATACTCCTCCTCCTCGCGTCGGTTTCCTCAATGCTGAGGGTCGCGATCATCTCGTGGGAACAGTTTGTTTTTAGTGATCCGTCGCCATTTTCCTCTATCTGCAGCCGTGCGCAGAGCATCGCTAACTGACGTGCCGAGAGTGGTGCGATTCTGGTATGTCCAACGTGTCGGGCTTCGACCTCGCGGTCTTGTCCCGTCAATTTTACCAGTCACAACTAGCCTTTCTAAGTTATTGCTGTTTTTTCTAGCAATGTGACCAAAGTATTCCAGCATCCTGCGTGAAATAGAATTAACGAGGACCTAAATCTATCTATCGAAATCCGTTGGCGTGATATTAGGTCATCCAATTTTAACGCAAATTAAAGTTACAGCCTTTATATAGGTCCCACTGTTGGGCACAGGCCTTCTCTGTAAAGAGAGTAGAAGGGCATAGTTTTCCACGCACGCCTAGTGACAGACTTCACATGCCTTTTTTAAGACTTGTAGGTTTCCTCACGATGTTTTCATTCACCGCCGAGCGCGTGGTAAATCAGCACATAAAATTGCAACAGCAAATTTATTGGTGCCGACACCGGGGATCAAACTCGGATTGCTAGCCTATTATGCAATTTATTACGCACATACTTTGTGCAAATTTAAGACTTATATGATTTTCTTATGGATCCCCTTAACAGAATTTGATCACATTAGCTGTCAAATAAAAAAACTAATCAAAATTGGTTCTTAGAACTGCTAAGTTATGCGGTAACAAACAAACAAAAAATACAGAATTGAGAATCTCTTCCTTTTGAAGTTGGCTAAAAAGGGGTTTGAAAAAAATCAAAATAAATAAGCTTGATATATATTGTATAGGGAGGGTACTTCTCGTTTCCAGTTAAATAGCGGGACATTTAAGCGGGGCCCATGATAAATCCGTCCGACTTTTTGCCCCAGTTCCCATGGTCGACACTGATTTTATCCGGGATTAATTTGACAAATCCCGTCCACTATGGCGTCGTCAACAAAGCCGATAGGATGTTTAGCAACGCACTTTTGGTTCTGTCTATGTTGTTATGAAATAGTAACAGTTCCTGTTGTATAATGTTCTTGTGGTTGAAAGATTGGTAAATAAAACTTTATTGTACACCAAAATTAAAAATGAAACAAGTTACATCTTTAACCGACTCCAAAAACGGAGCAGGTTCTCAATTCGTCTGTATATTTTTTTATGTTTGTCCGTCTTTTTTTAATATTTTCTAAGCAAGTGCTTGAATACTATCCTATCTGATGCTAAGTGGAAATGCAGTCCTGGATGGTAAGACACACTAGCTTAGTAAATTATAAAATAGTCTATTCACACTACTCTTGAAAATACCCACATTGTAATCGGAAGAAAAGACAGACGCGGGCAAACTATTCCAGCTTTTCCAGTCGTGTGTAGAATACTGCTGTCACAGTTTGGCAGGCGCTGCTAAATGCCATCTCGCGGCTTTGGACTCGGTGGGAATGCGGGCTAAGTGGCTATTTGGTGACACTAAAACCAATTTCCTCAGTCTTGAGCATAGCCTTTCGGTTTTCTACAGATTATATTTTGTAGAGTGTGCTCAGGAACTACACGATCTAATTCCCCCATCAACGTTCCACCATCGGACTTCTAGACACACTGCAGGATTTTATCCTTTTGTCGTGAACATCCCTCAAACCCGAACGAAGCCACTAGAGTCATCGTTCATCGTGCGTACAGCAAATGAGTGGAACAAGATGCCGGCGTCAGTCTTTCCGTCCAAGTACGACGTGGGAGCCTTCAAGAGTAGTGTGAATAGGCACTTACTAAACTATACGTACCATCTTTCGACTATATCACCACTTCAGGTGGGATCGTGGTCAAGCACTAGTTTATACCCCATAAAAAAAATACAATCAGACACTCCAATTTTATTTATTTGGATACATGTGTGTATTGCCTTTTGATGTGTAAAGAATAAAAACTCTAACAAAGGTGTCTGTAAAATCTTATAAAGGATTTCTCTCGTTGTCCCCTCCGAAGGGAAATCAATTGAAATTCGACGATGCCCTCAATTTAGCTGATTCGTACCGTTCTGTTTGCAGGTCGTTGATTCTCAAACTGCGGGAGACCCGCTGTATAGGATAGGGGCGGGGACTTTTGGAAGTTTTAACCGAACCGCTATTTCTATACACGGGTAAGTGTAGTGGTGTAACATAGCAACCGTCCAAGCCGAGGTTATCCCTCACCGGGGGTGTCCTTGTGTTACTAGCGATAAGGGTTCCATCTAAGATGCATATTCCAACATAAAATTTTTGTTTATCCGTTTGTCTGTTTGTCCCGGTTAATCTCCGGAACGGCCAGACCGATTTTGACAGGACTTTCGCTGGCAGATAGCTGAAGTAACAAGGAGTAATTTAGGCTTTTTATTTAACCGACTTCAAAAAAAACGAGGTTATGGATCTGGAACACATTGTAAATTATTAATTAGTAGTCATTCCGACTCGAGAATGTCTGAGAGGGTCGTACGAAGGCTGGGTCGGTTTACTTTTTCACGGATAAACTTTTAAAAGCACATTCAAAGCTAGGCTATCTTTGAGTGTCACTTCAGGTAACGTTATCGCTGAGAGAAGGTGGCCATAAACCGGCGGAAGATTTATTTGTAACCTTTGACAGTCACGTATGGACGCTCTACTAAAGGTATTGCAGGTGCTAAATGCCATCTCGCAGCTTTGGACTCGGTGGAGAGGCGGGCTAAGAGGCTATTTGGTGACGCAGCTAACACCAATCTGCTCAGTTTTGAGCACAGGCGTAAGGTAGCTAGCCTTTCGGTTTTCTACAGATTGCATTTTGGAGAGTGTGCTCAGGAACTACAAGATCTAATTCCCCCATCCCCTTTCCACCATCGGACTTCTAGACTTCCTCGCCAGCTTAACCAAGTCAAGCATTGCGCGAGGAAGTTTTACTTCATTAAATTGATTTTTAAACATTAAAGACTTTTTTGCAAGTGTAAAGATTTGAGACGGTCATGTCCCAGAAGGAGGTTGACGAGCGGGTCAGGGAGGGGAGCGCAGAGGCTCCCCCCCCTCCGCAGGCGACGTATCGGGGTGCGCAGGTGGCGTTACGAACGCCTCCTCTTGTCGCCCCGTAATCCGAAGCGGGGTCAGGATGGGTACCTGGCCCCAGCATGCTTCGGCGTCGTCGGGCCTTCTCTGAGTGCCGGAGAAGTCCCCTTTGCGGATGAAGTCCAGTCTTTGCCGGGACCGGCCGGTCGTTGGGGTGTCCTGTCGCTGACAGATCCGGGGCACCCCGCTCATAACGGCTGATGGCATTCGCGGAAGGTTTAGTGGGTAGGGGCTGCCCAGGCCGAGTCCCACACATCCCTCCGGGCCCACCCAGGGTACCAGAGGATGGTCTATAAAAAGATTCCCCCGCGTGAACAAAAAAAAAAGTGTAAAGATTTGCTGTCAAAAATTATTTGCGAGCAACTGCGCCCCCATCAATCCTGTCGTGAGCTCGTAAATAGATTATCCTAATTCCATTTCGAAGGGCCGCGGAGTATTGGGGATCAGCAAATTGGTTATGAACGTGTTTATTGAACTATGATGAATGCTTTGTAGCCCTCACTCGGTGAGGGGTAAGAGAGCAGATACTATGTATAGTTTATATTTACCATCGCGGGGTAGGCAGAGACAGCTTACACACTACTACCACCCAGCGTTAATAGCCTAATAGTTTAGGGAGAAGTCTTCAAAATGTAATGACGATGGAATCCATCTCCTCAAGCTCAAGCTAATTTGGTGGGGTTCATAAGAAAAAAATATCTTTGGCTTATAAAATAACTGATGACAATCGAGTTTTTGTGCTTAAAAAAGTGTGGGTATGTTCCATATAGGCTCCGAAACGGCTGGACCGATTTCAATGAAACTTTCAGGGAATCTTAAGAATGACCTGGTGAGTAATCCTGTAATCGTATAGTTCTGGGCTCTCAAGAATAAGACTACGGTATCCCCTGCCTGTCCTAGAAGGCGACTAAAGGGCCCTTTCCTCGGTGCATGACGAGGGGCTCCGGGATCTCACGTGGAACGCACCGGAGCCCCTCTGCACTGTGCCTGCTGAGAGCACGTCCCGGGTGAGGTTACTCCCTCCTCCCCTGCGCCCTCACAGCGCAAGGCGACACGGGCCAGCCGATGTCGCCTTCTTCCCGGGTCCACTTTGGTGGACGACGCAGGCCCCCACCCTTGTCGCCCAGTGAACCCGAGGCCCTTTTAGTCGCCTTGTACGACAGGCAGGGGATACCGTAGTCTTATTCTTGAGAGCCCAGAACTACAGGGCTGTGAACCATGTCCTAGCACAAGCTTAAGCTTAGTTGGAATGGTTAACAAGATTGTTAGTAATATTTCTGACAAAAAAATAAATATTGCTAGCTTTCTATAAAAAAAAAATCACACTAACCGTTTTCGATGATTCATTTTCTATTTGAAAGGATGTACTGCAAGCACTTTGATGTGTGTTTGGTTAGGTTCTGATTATTTCTATTTCGTTATATTCCTACGATAATTCGTAAATACAAAGAAGGCGTCCACGCGTTTAAAATTTAATTTTATCTGAAGTCTGTTTTTGTTTTTTACTTGTAAATAACTTCACCTGAACTACTTGTTTATAGTGAAACATTTTCAGTAAGCATTTGAAAGTAGCTTTAGTTCCAGTTACGAACATTTATTGGCATCGCATTTCGAAGCCTGTATGCCTTTCCTCTCATATTAAAAGCATTAAATTCACGCTTAAATCTAGAATTCAGATTAGGCGCCCAACCATTCGGATATCGTGTATATTAACTTAAGAAGAAATTCATAATTCGATTTCCAAATACCATTTCCGTGGCAACGGCTGAGGGCAAACTCGATCGAGCATTGGGATGAATTCAATATTCTTTTACGCAGCCTCCCCGTGAGATGTTCCCACCCGGGACTCGAACCTTCACAAAGGGAGCCGAGAAGTTATTAAGCGAGATCGGTCGGGATAATTTCCGGCTCGATTTTTTCGCGAATATCAAAAGAATGTTGTGAGATAAAAGCAATGTGTGTGTGTGTACGCGGACCGTAACTTGCATCGACTTTTTTCATGGGAGAAACTTCAATTTTTCTGGACAATTCGCAATGGACCTTTTCGCAAACGTGTGGGCACTTCTTTCAAATTATTTCTAACCGACTTACAAATAAATGAGGTGGTTTCCATGGCACCCGGCGATTGTTATACATAATGCTTCCAATGATATCTTAGTGATTTACCTGAACCTTATTGTATCTTTAGTTCATAATTAATAATTTAGTTGATCGTCACATGAACTTGTCATTGTAAACAATAGTTTAACTTTATTAGTTCTTAATCTGACTTCTAATTAATTTTGTATAAAGATTGTGAGGACGCGCTGTTGTGACGGTATTCGTTAAAATAATTCCTTGTACAACGTTACGCTGTCTCAATAAAGCGAGTGTACTAGTTATTGGACTATTTCATACGACAGAACCTTCAAGTTATTACATATGGGAAACTATAGTTCTTTAGGTGCGTTTAAAAAAGTTATGACAATAACAGGTTAAAGCTGCAAAGGGAAAAATTGTGCTTTTATACTTTTTCAAATTAAAGTTTAAGTTACAGCCTTTATGTATGTCCCACTGTTGGGCACAGGCCTTCTCTATAAAGAGAGTATAAGGGCGTAGTCCGCCACGCACACCTAGAGCGGATTGGCAGAGTACACATGTCTTTGAAAAAAATGTCTACGACATTCCTCCTAACGTTTCCTAACGATCAACCCTGTAGTTCTGGGCTCTCAAGAATAAGACTACGGTATCCCCTGCCTGTCGTACAAGGCGACTAAAAGGGGCCTCGGGTTCATTGGGCGACAAGGGTGGGGGCCTTTGTCGTCCGCCAAGGTGGACGCGGGAAGAAGGCGACATCGGCTGGCCCGTGTCGCCTTGCACTACGAGGCACAGGGGGAGGAGTAACCTCCCCGGGAAGTGCTCTATGAGCACAGTGCAGAGGGGCTCCGGTGCGTTCCACTGGAGATCCCGGAGCCCCTCACCATGCACCGAGGAAGGGCCACCGGGGAGGTTTTAGTGGGTAAAAACCCCACATAACTGCCGCCTTCCCCGCAGAAGGCGGGGTATCTTTCTGAAGATTTTCTCCTCGTTAAAAAAAAAAAAAAAGGTTTCCTAACGATGTTTTCCTTCACCGCCGAGCGCGTGGTAAATCACCACATAATTGCAACAACAAATTTATTGGCGTCGGATCGAACTCGTGTTGCTAACGTACTACGCAACTTGAGACGACTGCCCAGACATTGAGCTACCACGGCTCCAACATTTTCAAATGCTCCAAAATAATTAAAAGGACATATTTTTTTTAATTTTATTTATGATGTTTTTTGGTAATTATATGGTAACAAAAGAGATAATAAACAAAGATAAAACACACACGGATTGAGAACTTCCTGATTTTTCGAAGTCGGTTGACAAGAAATAGTTTGAAATTTAACTTTTTCTATCCCTATTCATCTATGCTTATATGTATAACTTCTTTACGCATACTTGACTTGGAAAGTAAGCTGGTGAATGCGTTACGAATAGTGTGATCGGAAAGATGGGAGTACGTTAGTTTCGTATATCTAAGAGACAGTGCAGGCCTATTGTCTGTATCACACTGTAGGAGCAAGACAGAGCAGTGCGCACAGTCTTTCTCTCTTTCTCTCATAGCCAGTTACATTTAGAATATCTAAGACACAGTGCAGGTCTATTGTCTGTATCACACTGTAGGAGCAAGAGAGAGCAGTGCGCACAGTCTTTCTCTCTTGAACAATCGTGTATTTATTATAGATATAAAAACATACATATAGATGGAGCTAAAGATGTTTTTTAATTACCTTTTAATTAAATCACGTGTTAATTTTGTTCACATTGAACTTTGGTTTTCATTGCCAAGATCGTAACGGATATCCGGTCCTTTGTTTTATCTGTCATACGAAAAAGTCATTAAAACCTTTGTTAACTTAACAAGATAACTTACCACTTGAACTTTAAATATAACTAGCTATGGGAATCTCCAAGTTTCATCACTACAAATAACTTATGCTATTAACCTACATAAAGTTTTGTTACTGTTTCTAATTTCGTACCGTTAGTTTTAAGATAATAAAAAAGAAATGGAAGTCGCTTGAAGAAATCTTTATTTAATAAGATACACCAACAGCATTACACAAGCATACATTGTTGTAATAATCAAGTTTACAAACTAAGTCCTGTTGTGTATGCCAATTACAGGTGTACACAACATTCGCTATAAAGAAATGTAACGATTTCATAATTTATAGCTACAAAAATATTTTAATAAATGATAAATAAATAGGAAAATCAGTAATAAATTAATTTAATTAGCCAAAATTACTGCACAATTTTTAACACTAAGGTGCGGAAGAGCTTGCGTGAATTAGAAAAAGTGTCAACCGACGTGGACTCAGTGTTAAGGAGGTTATACGTAGCGGAAATCCTTGGCAAGGGCGAATGTGACAGTAGGTTGGTTTTAGATTGCGGCACATCGAAAAGCCTACAACAACGACTCCTTGGATATTTGAACGGCACTGTAATGTGAATGTTTTCGAGTATCAGTCTACTTTTTATTTCGCCATTGATCTTATAACTAATGTGTCACGACCTTCCATTCCCGACCGTCGGAGGTTGCGAATAATCCTTGCGCATTACCGCTATTTTATGGGCAGGCCACCCCTTAGATGTTAGGAGCGTTGCTGGAGTTTCTTCGGCCAGCGTTGGCGCTGGGAGAAGACTCCCAGCGCCAACGCTTCCCGAAGTGGCACTCAAAGTTAGTTTAGCTTTTGAATGTCTCTTAGATTATCGGTGAAATAGCAACCGACCGAGTCGTGGTTCGGCCCTCTCAGGCGCCCTCGGATCGGCATGCTTACGCGTAACATAGTAACCGTCAAGCGGAGTTTACCCTTCAGGGTGATCCTCGTGTCGGGTTACTAGCGATAGAGGTTCAGGCTAAGCGACCTAAGAGCTATGCCACCTCTCAATCCGGTGAAGCAGTCAAGGCCAGCTTCTCTGGCCAATCTGTGTAGTTCGTCATAAAAAAAAAAAGTGTCACGACCAATTCTTGTATATATATATAATCTGAATCTCGGAAACGGCTGCAACGCATTTGAACAAGGCGATGCTGTGTGTGTGGTGAGATTGGAAGGCCATAATTGATTATGAGCTGTTATCACTATGATTCTGATTCTGAACTGTACTGCGAACAACTGATCTAGCTGTATCTGTCTCAATCATTCGCGTCTTACCACATGAAGTGACGTGACAAGAGGATCATAAAATATATCATATCATTGACCATATAATTTTCTCCGTTTCTGTCTCCGTTATAAATATATTACGATATTTTCCCGGCGACATGGCGCCCGGTCATGTGAAAAAACAAACGCGTATTTATTACAACCAATAACACGAAATGCATTCTCAGATCGTTTCTGCGCGACTGAATACGCTTTGTAAAGGGCGAGTGTTGGGGATGAAATGGTTTTTTGAAGTGAATACTTTTTTTTACACACGCTTGACTTGGGGAGTTTAACCTGGTGAATGCGATACGAAATATAAATATATATATATATCATATTCATGAAATAGCAACCGACCAAGTCATGGTTCAAAATGCTTACTCATAGTAACCGTCCAAGCGGAGTTTACCCTTCAGGGTGACCCTCGTGTCGGGTTACTAGCGATAGAGGTTCAGGCTAAGCGACCTAAGAGCTATGCCACCTCTCAATCCGATGAAGCAGTCAAAGTCAGCTTTTCTGGCTAAGCTATACGGCCCGTCATAAAGAAAATTCTAACATTATTCCAGTTATTTTTTCTGACGAACTTCACAGATTGGTCAGAGAAGCTGGCCTTGACTGCTTCACCGGATTGAGAGGTGGTATAGCTCTTAGTACATTTTCGAATCATCAGCAGGTAGTGTCTATCGACAACAAATTGGGGATGTTCATGCCAAAAATATATCGATATATTTTTCAATATAATATATCGTGAGGTTGTATCGATACTACGCGATGTATTGTACAAATATATCGATATTTTTCATATATCGATAATTTGTTTATAATTAATTAGCGCTTAATATTAAATATTAGAAAAGTTTTATATTAATAGAGTACTCGGCGCGTAACTGCGAGGTTCTCGCTTCGAATACCAGTCCAGACTATTTGATTTGATTTGTTTCTGCTAGCAGTACAAACTACATTCAGAGATTATAAAATTTATACAACGAGTCCTGCCATCGTGAAGAGTAGGAGTGTAGTAACATACTACACTACACTCTTTGTGATGGCAGCGCAAGTAAGGGTTTTATTTTATTCAAGTTGTCAACCAATATCGATATTAGATGATTCGATAATATCGGATCGAAGCGATATATTGTGTCCATATATCGATATTTTATGTAATATTGATATATATCGTGAATCCTACTTCAAATAGGCCTTCCCCAATGACTCAGTCATACACGATTCTCCGCTTATAATCAACAAAACATTAAACGGGTTAATGTCGTTAGACGTAACACGGTAAAATTAGTGTAAATCATCGTACAGAAATATAATCGAGAAATAAACGTGGTGGAGTACAACAATTTACGCCCAGTGTGTTTCTCGAATTATTTTGCTGTTTGCAGAGAGATTTACGATTGTTCGGAGAGTGTGTATCGATTTAAACATAGCTTAAGAACCGCCGTGTATATATATACCAACTCGGGCAATATATACACAGTCGGCCAGAGAAGCTGGCCTTGACTGCTTCACCGGATTGAGAGGTGGCATAGCTCTTAGGTCGCTTAGCCTGAACCTCTATTAGGTAGTAACTCGACACAAGGTCCCCCCGGTGAGAGGTACCCTCGGTTTGAACCGTTACTGTTTTTAAGCGTTCGCATTCCGATCCGAGTGCAACCGAGAGGGCAGAACTAAGACTCGGTCGGTAGCTATTATAGTACCCTGGGTGGGCGCGGAGGGATGTGTGGGACTCGTCCTGGGCAGCCCCTACCCACTAAACCTTCCGCGAATGCCATCAGCCGTTATGAGCGGGGTGCCCCGGATCTGTCAGCGACAGGACACCCCAACAACCGGCCGGTCCCGAAGTCCCGACGACGCCGAAGCATGCTGGGGCCAGGTACCCATCCTGGCCCCGCTTCGGATTACGGGGGCGGCAAGAGGAGGCGTTCGTAACTATTATATTGACTCTATTGGGACAATCTAAGCTAAACTAACTTATATGCCACTTCGGGAAGCGTTAGCGCTGGGAGAAGTGGTCGAAGAAACTCCAGCAACGCTCCTAATCTTAGCAACATGCTATATGAATCATAAGACAAGAATTGTTAAATAGTTTTTCATCGCGGGCAAAACAAAAAACCCTCATAAAGCACTCAAACGGCCGAAGTTTTATATCGTCGTCTTTCACAAAAGAAAAATAGGATAGCGCGTAAACCAAAACGCAAACTTTAAGATAAACAGATTTACAGTTTAAACGTCGTATTGTGTTTGACTACTTCGTCGGCATAAGTCGCGGGCAAAGTTGGTTATAAGTTCGCCCCTGAATGTAGGATGCTGTTGGAATTTTACATTTGAAAAATGGACCGGGAAAGTTGAGACGCGAGTTGAGTGCAAGTCAAGGAAATGTTATATTTCAGTAGTTCTGCATGTATAACGTTTAATTAATATATTATTTATTTATTTATTCTTTAATTTAATAATATATTTATTTATGAAAATTTGTTGATCTATTATTTTATTGTATATAACATAAATTAATATCATAACTATTTATACATTTTTTTTTTGTTTATGAGGAGGAAATCTTCAGAAAGATACCCCGCCTTCTGGGGGAAGGCGGCGATTATGTGGGGTTTTTACCCACTAAATGCTCCCCGCTGGCCCTTCCTCGGTGCATGGTGAGGGACTCCGGGATCTCCAGTGGAACGCACCGGAGCCCCTCTGCACTGTGCTCATAGAGAGCACTTCCCGGGGGAGGTTACTCCCTCCCCCCCTGTGCCCTCGCAGTGCAAGGCGACACGGGCCAGCCGATGTCGCCTTCTTCCCGAGTCCACCTTGGCGGACGACAAAGGCCCCCACCCTTGTCGCCCAATGAACCCGAGGCCCCTTTTAGTCGCCTTCTACGACAGGCAGGGGATACCGTAGTCTTATTCTTGAGAGCCCAGAACTACAGGGTTGAACTATTTATACATGTATCATATTGATTGTACTCTTATTGTCTGTATAAATTCCATGTTAATGTAGTGTTGCGCGCGCACGACTTTGTATAGTTCTGGGCACCGCTGAAAATCAGCGCTGTCGCATCCTTGCGACGGCATATGCTGAGACGGTGTCCAATATTGGCATCAAATCTAATGTCCTATTTGTCCGTTTCTTTTTTTAACTGTATCTTTTTTTTCTGTCTTTTTGATATGTTTATGTGTACATCAACATGTCAGGATTGAAATCGCTTCAACCAAATTTGTGCTAATCTCACAGACATTAGGTCTACTCTTCTTTCAGTTCTGTAGTTCTGGGCTCTCAAGAATAAGACTACAGTATCCCCTGCCTGTGGCAGAAGGCGACTAAAAGGGTCTTCGGGTTCACTAGGCGACAAGGGGGCCTTTGTCGTCCGCCAAGGTGGACCCGGTAAGAAGGCGACATCGGCTGGCCCGTGTCGCTTTGCACTGCGTTCCTCATTTTGACAGTAAGAAAAACAAATTGAAATCACACGTTTTCCTAATTTGAATTTGGAATTATGTTCTTTAAACTTTCAATGATACCAAAACCGGCCAGATACAAATGGTACAGCCAAAGAGTTTTTATTACAAGTTCATACATATTATAATGCGAAAACACTTTTTCCCCAACCTATTATGTTAAACTAGTACCCAACATCTTCTTCTTCTTCTTTGTCGTTCCCTCATTTCTAAAGATCGTGGTCATTAGGGCCCCTCAAATGAACAATCTGCCTCCATCGGATTCGGTCCGAGGCAGCCCTCACCAGCTGGTAGAGATTAGGAGAGGAGATGGCACCTTTTACTTGGTCAGACCATCGTGTTGGCGACCGGCCTCTTGTTCTCTTGCCTTCTGTATTGCCAACGATGACCAGCTTTTCAAGGTTGCCATCCCCTCTTGGCGGGTAAGGGGGAGATCGGACATAACATCACGCCGGCCCCAAGCGTCACCCTCACCTGCACGCGCTGAAAGGCGGCGGCAGCCAACTGGCAACCGTGGTGATCCCTGCTAGATAACGAACGAGGCCCTGGCGACCGAGCAATAGCGGTATAACTAAACTATAAACCCATTCGGACAACTGTATGGAAGAGGCTGCAGCGGCCTTAGGGTCTAAATAACCCTTAAAATGCCTAGTGCAGAAGGCAACGGGAAACCACTGCACTATGTCCCTTGAGTGTCACAATGGAATCACCCAACATCATTTTCATTCAATTAATCTATCGTGACGTGTAAAATTATAACGTCGTATCAAAATATCTTTAGCGATTATTAAACGACGTCCTTCAAGGATATATTCATAAGCGGATCCACTCCACGAACTTCACTCGTAATAGCCGTTACGCCCGACCCTTGGAAGCCCCTTCATCTCGCTTATCCAACGACGTGTTATAGAGACTGCAAATTAGCTGGTGTAATTTTGAGGGCATGATGCAAACTTTATGGCATTTGTGGTTCAAGTTTGCGTTAGCGACTTCAATTTGAAACTTGCTTCGGCTTCAAATTAATGACTTTGTATAGCATATTGCGTTAATGTTCTAGATTTATTTTTTCACATTCCGGACGCCTCATGTTGTGTATTACGGTCGCAATAAGTTCGACCCCGGTGCGAACATCGATTTGTTTTAATAGGAAAGGTGGCTAAAGAACTTACGGCTCACCTGATGTTAAGTAATCACCCTAGCCTATGAACTTCCACAGCACCACAGGAGCGTTACGTTGTCTTTGAGATAGGACTAGTCTCGTTTCTTGAAGGTCCCCAAATAGACATAGACATAGACATTTATTTATTGGCATCACAATACAAAAACACATCACAGACTGAATATAACACACATTAAAAAATAATGAAAAATAGACAAAACACAGTTAAATTTACACGAACAAATAATATAAAATATGATGCCAATATCGGATACCGTCTCGGCATATGCTGTCGCAAGGATGCGACAGCGCTGATTTTCATTACTACTGAGTATTAACGTGAACCAGCACACACACCAACACACACACATTTATAAAATATTGTTTTCATTTGTTATGCCCATATTTTATTGTGCTTTTCAAATGGGAGAAGACACTGACCCCTGAAACACAGGTCAAATTGAAACTAGCTCAGGAGTCAGGGACTTCATATTTCTTTGTTTAAACATTTTCTTTGGTGACTAATAAAGATTTATTATTATTATATCTGTCTTTCCTTCAGATTACAATGTGGGTATTTTCAAGGGTAGAGTGAATAGGCATTTACTAAGCTAGTGCGTCTTACCATCTAGGACTGCATTTCTACTTAACATCAGGTGGGATCGTAGTCAAGCACTTGCTTAGAAATTGTAAAAAAAAACTTCAAGGGTAGTTTGAAGAGGATTTGGTTAGGTTCTGATTAATTCTATTTTGTAATATCTCTATTCTACTTTTGAGGTAGAATTTTGTTTTTACCGTAAATATACTTATATATATATTTTCTAATTCTTTACGTGCCTGCAATAAAAGGAAGAAAAATTGTTTCTTCATTTACTTCCCATGCGCACCCCTGTATGATTGCGCCATCCCAACACAATCGCATTAAGTCACGGGATCACACGAACATACGACCTCTCCCCTGTTATTAATAAACAGCCGTCCGGGGCAAAATGGGCCCCTTACGGCCAGTATCCGTGACGCGTCGCGTGGCCGGCTCGTGTCCGTCTAGATACATAGATCATACGATACTTAGGGGTGGTTTTGTCAGATATATTTTTGTCTAGTTATCGGGTAGTCAATGCACAGGGGTTGTTGTTAGTTTGGGGTAATGTTTTGTCTATTCATAGAATTTAATCGAAAACAAAACTGAGTCAAAATTCACGCGCCGTGGAAGATAAACTTCGAGTTTTGGTTAATTAAGCGTCAATAATCTAATGGTTTAGTGTACGGCCTGCGAATCGTAAGGTCGTGGGTTCGAATCCACCATTCGACTATTGCCGTGAACCATGACCTAGCACAAGCTTAAGCTTAGTTGGAATGGTTAATGTTATGAGCGTGCCAGACAAACATCTAAGCAAAGCCGTCGGTCGGAGTACAGTAAAGGGGAAGTTAGAAGTGTTCAGCCCGGAGATAGTGTTTTTGTTAAAGAGTATCCCAAAGGTGGAGATTGGGTCGAAGCACAAGTTTTGGAACGGTTAGGGAAAACAAATTATAGGGTGATATCTTCTTCTGGGAAGGAATTTCATCGCCACATAGACCAGTTAAGGCGGAGTTCAAGGGGTGCTATGAACAGTTCTTTCACATTGTCAGACAAGGTACAAACACAGCAACTAGACCAATCTGTACAGGCGACCACAATTGAGGGGCAAAATTCATCTGGGTCCTCGGCAACTGAGTCCCCGCCAGTTTTAAGCGACACCAACTCCTCGTCACATGCGTCTCCGGACTTTGTGAATAGGCTTCCAAGGACGCGTCATCTAACTACGCGTCCATCTCTTGAATTTGATTAATAATAATAAAAAAAAAACCAACAGTAACATAACTGTTAATTGTTTTCTTCATTTATTTTTTTTTGTTATTTTTTGTTATTATTTATTTTTTGTTAGTTTTATTTTTAAATTGGTTGAGAGGTGTTATGACGGTACCTGGATGTTTGTCTGGCACCGTCATGATACGAAGTGCAACTTGACTATTATTCTCTCGAGTATTACCAGTTAACAAAATTGTTAGTAATATTTCTGAGAAAAAAAAAAGAAATATTGCTAGCTTTCTATTAAAAAAAAATCTGTATTTTAACCGACTTCGAAGCAAGGAGGTTTTCATTACTGTACTTTTTTGCTTGTGTGGGAAAACTATTTTAGTCCTAAATTTGTAGTCTTACCGCGACAAAAGAATAAGTCAATATCAAGGAAACCACTGTCGGTGATTCATTATTTATTGGCAAAGATACTTCCAGGGTATTTTGATGAGAGTTTGGTTAGGTTCTAGATTCCTACAATAATTCTTGGCGCTAATTAAGGGCGCTGCATAATCCACGGCAGCGGATTCAACGAAATACCATAATGGTTCTCAAATATAAAATAATAAAAGAAAAACACATTTCCCCATAGATTTTTGTAAATTAATACAACCCTTCTGTCGCGGCAGACGCAATGTGACCAAAGTATTGCAGCATCCTGCGTGGACAGCTTGCTAGCTTGGATTTTAAGTTCTTTCAGGATGGACTTGATCAGTAACCTCCTTTAATTTAAGTTGGTTAAATAAAAAGTAGCCTAAGTTACTCCTTGTTACATCAGCTATCTGTCAGTGAAAGTCGCGTTAAAATCGAGCCAGCTGTTTCAAAGATTAACGGGAACAAACAGACAAAAATTGTAAAAATTTTGGTATACGTACCGTATATACATTCATATGCATGTAGTTATTTTAATATTACAGTCACTTTAATTTTATTTATATATATATATATATATATATATATATATATATATATATATATATATATATATATATATATATATATATATATATATATATATATATATATATATATATATATATATATATATATATATATATATATATATATATATATATATATATATATATATATATATATATATATATATATATATATATATATATATATATATATATATATATATATATATATATATATATATATATATATATATATATATATATATATATATATATATATATATATATATATATATATATATATATATATATATATATATATATATATATATATATATATATATATATATATATATATATATATATATATATATATATATATATATATATATATATATATATATATATATATATATATATATATATATATATATATATATATATATATATATATATATATATATATATATATATATATATATATATATATATATATATATATATATATATATATATATATATATATATATATATATATATATATATATATATATATATATATATATATATATATATATATATATATATATATATATATATATATATATATATATATATATATATATATATATATATATATATATATATATATATATATATATATATATATATATATATATATATATATATATATATATATATATATATATATATATATATATATATATATATATATATATATATATATATATATATATATATATATATATATATATATATATATATATATATATATATATATATATATATATATATATATATATATATATAACTGTTAATTGTTTTTCTTCATTTATTGTTTTCTTATTATTTGTAATTATTTATTTTTGTTAGTTTTATTTTAAATTGGTTGGGAGGTGTTATGACGGTACCTGGATGTTTGTCTGGCACCGTCATGATACGAAGTGCAACTTGACTATTATTCTCTCGACTATTTACTAGTTAACAAAATTGTTAGTAATATTTCTGAGAAAAAAAAAAGAAATATTGCTAGCTTTCTATTAAAAAAAAATCTGTATTTTAACCGACTTCGAAGTAAGGAGGTTTTCATAACATGCTGCCTGTGGGAAAACTATTTTAGTCCTAAATTTGTAGTCTTACCGCGACAATAGAATAAGTCAATATCAAGGAAACCACTGTCGGTGATTCATTATTTATTGGCAAAGATACTTCCAGGGTATTTTGATGAGTTCGGTTAGGTTCTGATCCCTACAATAATTCTTGGCGCTAATTAAGGGCGCTGCATAATCCACGGCAGCGGATTCAACGAAATACCATAATGGTTCTCAAATATAAAATAATAAAAGAAAAAAACATATTTCCCCATAGATTTTTGAAAATTAATACAACCCTTCTGTCGCGGCAAACGCAAAGTGCCCCGTGTGACTACTACAATGAATATTTATAGAACACAACACAAACCACGCCCGCCCCCATCGCACTCGATTTGTATTGTCTCTGTGTGATGCTCTTCATATAAACTAATACATGACAACTCTTAATTTCCCACCATCTCTCCGTTGCCGCTACGCTTCTAACTAAACTAAACACAACTAAACTATCCAACTAATTAATAATTTACAGTATGTAGTTGATCAGTCCTCCTCCTCGCGTCGGTTTCCTCAATGCTGAGGGTCGTGACCATCTCGTGGGAACAGTTTGTTTTTAGTGATCCGTCGCCATTTTCCTCTATCTGCAGCCGTGCGCAGAGCATCGCTAACTGACGTGCCGAGAGTGGTGCGATTCTGGTATGTCCAACGTGTCGGGCTTCGACCTCGCGGTCTTGTCCCGTCAATTTTACCAGTCACAACTAGCCTTTCTAAGTTATTGCTGTTTTTTCTGGCAATGTGACCAAAGTAATGCAGCATCCTGCGTGGACAGCTTGCTAGCTTGGATTTTAAGTTCTTTCAGGATGGACAGGATGGACTTGATCAGTAACCTCCTTTAATTTAAGTTGGTTAAATAAAAGGTAGCCTGGGTTACTCCTTGTTACATCAGCTATCTGTCAGTGAAAGTCGCGTCAAAATCGGGCCAGCTGTTCCAGAGATTAACGGGAACAAACAGACAAAAATTGTAAAAATTTTGGTATACGTACCGAATTCATATGCGTGTAGTTATTTTAATATTACAGTCACTTTAATTTTATTTATATATATAAAAAGTTGATAACAAAAGGATAAAATTTACAACCAGTGAATTTTAAAATAATTTCGTTAACTAAAGAAAGCTGCCACCGTGTAAGAATACAGCGAGATGAAAATTGATTTATTATTGATGTACTGTCAACATTACAGTTTTCTCATGGATTCCACTGTCAGAATTGCACCAAATCTGGTAACACCAGCTTTCGATTAAAAAAGTAATCATCCAAAAGGTGACAAAAATAAAAAAAATATACAGACGAATTGAGAATCTATCTCTCTTTTGAAGTCGTCGTCCGTCGTCGTCCGCGTCTGTCTTTCCTTCTGATTACAATGTGTGTATTTTCAAGAGTAGGATGAATAGGTATTTACTAAGCTATTGTGTCTTACCATCCAGGACTGCGTCCACTTAACATCAGGTAGGATCGTAGTCAAGCACTTGCTTAGAAAGTATAAGAATAATCCTGCAAATATATAAAGTAACTCACGACAAATCACACAAATGATAACCAAACCAATAACCTCCATTTTGGAGTCGTTATTAAATTAAGCTATAATAATTGCTGGTTTGTAGGTGTTAGATTATATGTCGCCTCCTTCTGTGGGTCAGGGAGAGGAGCGCAGAGGCTCCCCCCCTCCGCAGGCGACGTATCGGGGTGCGCAGGAGGCGTTACGAACGCCTCCTCTTGCCGCCCGTAATCGAAGCAGGGCCAGGATGGGTACCTGGCCCCAGCATGCTCCGGCGTCGTCGGGACTTCTCTGAGTGCCGGAGAAGTCCCTTTGCGGATGAAGTCCGGTCTTTGCCGGGACCGGCCGGTCGTTGGGGTGTCCTGTCGCTGACAGATCCGGGGCTGCCCAGGCCGAGTCCCACACATCCTCGGGCCCGCAGGGTACCGGAGGATGGTCTATAAAAAGATTCCCCCGCGTGAACAAAAAAAGGTATTAGATTATATTATAGAATATAATTTTGGAAGGCTCGTTTAGTGGCAATATCGATATATCCAATGTTCCCGGCGCAGTTCCCGAAAGCAACAAATATACAAAGCCATCCATCAAGCGCTCCGTGTACGAGAGCCCCATACATCCGCCGTCTGTCTGTGCGAACTGATTTATTTACAACGCATGTCACGCGATAGGGGGATGGGTTTTTCAGTCCAGTGGGAAAATACGGGAGCGTAGCTCGTTGCGGGGTTGTTTAAATGATACTACGTTTATTTTATAATTGTCAAGTATACTAGCTCTGTGCCCGCGACTTCGTCCGCTTGGAATTTAACAAAAAAAAGTTATTTCGTTTATTTTTATTTTCGTTTCTGCATTTCACTGCGTCCTAATAGTACTTGTGGAGGTAAAAATGGCCATATAGTCTACATGCGGACATGAGTAACATTTGTCCTAATTGGGTTTCTTATGGCATTCATTTGAACAAGCGCTGCTAAATGCTATTTGGTGACGCAACTGAAACCAGTATTGAGCACAGGCGTGAGCCTAAAGCCTTTCGGTTTTTTACAGATAGCATTTTGAAAAGTGTGTTCAGGAACTACATAATCTAATTCCATCATCGGATTTCAAGACACACTGCTGGATTTCATCCTTTTTTCGTGAACATCCCTCAAACCTGAACGAAGCGATTTGCTTCGTCTTTCATTGTTCGTACAGCAAGGGACTGGAGTAGTTTCCACGCGTCTGTCTTTCCCTCCGATCACAATGTGGGTATTTTCAAGAGTAGAGTGAATAGACATTTACTAAGCCAGTGCGCCTTACCATCCAGGACTGCATTTCCATTTAACATCAGGTAGGATCGAAGACAAGCACTTGCTTAGAAAGTATAAGAAAAATCCAGCAAATGTATAGAATATCTATGCGCGAAGCCAGGTCTGATGAAGGGCTATGTATCTTCACCGGACGTTTAGACAGTCGGCTGGTCTTCACCCTTTCATAGTCTATGTTCCGCACGTCCGAACGAAGTGATTTGAGTCATCGTTCATCGTGCGTATAGCAAAGGGACTGAAATAGTTTCCACGCGTCTGTCTTTCCCTCCGATCACAATGTGGGTATTTTCAAGAGTAGAGTGAATAGGCACTTACTAAACTAGCGTGTACCATCTTTTGACTATATCACCACTTAACACCAGGTTGGATCGTGATCAAGCGCTAGTTTAAACCCATAAAAAAAAAGTATCTTAACCGCTTACTCTCTATTTTGACATACATTTGAAGAGAAATTATATTTGGTAAACTACGATTTGGTAGTATTGCGAATTCACAATCGCACACAATCACACAAATTGTAACTAAACTTCAATTTTGGAGACGGTTAAAAGAGGCATATGCACTCCCCGTCGGTTTACAATTTTATATATTTTATATATTTAATTTTATTACAATTTTATATATTTTATATATTTAATTTTATTACATCGACCCCATCGGTCTGGAGGGGTAGCTTTGTGAGTACAGCTATCCCTCCATAGGTGTCGGATGCCCGGTTTTCATAACCTGCCACCGGGACGAAATGGTGAAATGCTAACGCGACCCCATCTCGCACTATCTATATGGCAGAGGGCGGCTCACCGAGAGAGGTCTTAATCGGCCTCTTGTAGTCCGGGCCCGACATAACGCACCCGCTACCCCTGGCGGTTGCGTAGATAGATAGATAGATAAATCCTTTATTGCACCAAATAAAATATACAAAGGCGAACTTAATGCTAATTAACATTTTCTTCCAGCTAACCTTTAGTGGTTATAGCAGGCTAAGGGTAGTGCCGCTAAAAATAGCGTTTTAAAACTATTATATAAATAAATAAATATACATTTACATATACATAAATAGATACTTCTAAATAAATATAATAATATACATATACTTGGAATATATACAACGACAATAAATATACCAGTTTGTAATTTTTCATTGTTTGAGTGGAAAGTATTCAGATACACGCGATTTAAAGACATTAGTTGACGAAGCATCCCTAATCTCAATCGGCAAACTATTCCATAGTTTTATAGTATTTATTTATTAGTTTATATTTCGTATAAGTAAACGCATTTCCTCCCACGTTAAATTCGGCAATTCTCGGAAATTCTCGGCTCGAGCGTAACGGGAATTTATATTATGCGTGAATCCAGTATTCATCAGTATCATTTATAAGACGTTGTCACGTCAAAATAACATAGAAGTCGGGGCCAGAGAGGTAGGTAGAATTATTAATTATTGCATTGGCGAACATTATGATTTGGTTCACCGAGGTGTACACCACCAATGGACGTTCTAATTGCATGTGGTCGCCATATTGGCTTACTATCAAACAGCTAACAAAATGGATTCCCTAATTTTGAACAGTTTCCAAACGACAAAGCAGTGTTCACAGTTGGCCGAGTTCAATTATATTGCTTACGAACACAGCATATTGCATTTTTGTTGATAGCCTTTATGTTAATTGTGTGTATTTTTGAGTGTTAGTGAAAACCTTTTTAGCAGCTCTAAGCAATTTTTGGCAGTGGAAAATCTTATTCCGATTTTTTTTGGACGACCTACACAGTTGGCCAGAGAGGCTGGCCTTTACTGCTTCATGTGATTGATAGGTGGCATAGCTCTTAGGTCGGTTAACCTGAACCTCGATTGGGTAGTAACTTTTTTTTTGTTGACGGGGGGGGGAGTCTTCAATAAGATACCTTCGCCGCGATAACGGTTATGTGGGGCTTTATCCACTAAAACCGCCCCGGTGGCGCTTCTTCGTTGCATGGTGAGGGGCTCCGGGATCTCCAGAGGAGCGCACCGGAGCGCCTCTGCACTGTGCTCTTAGGAGAGTACGTCTCGGGGGGAGGTTACTCCCTCCCCCCTGTGCTGCGAGAGTGCAAGGCGACACGGGCTAGCCGAGGTAGTGGCTTAGGAAACTCCAACAACGCTTCTTACGAGTATACTATCGAAGGGGTAACGCGTCAGCGACACGCTAGTGTTACTATTAATATTTTTCCTCTTTTGTCAAAGTTTTGGTATGTTTAATGTTTAATGTTAAAAAGTCATTAACCTTTAAATAGATTTCTATTTATTAGTTAACTTAATTTAAAAAAAATTGAAAAGCTTCTTAACCGAGTCTCAACGTAAGCACGCCAACATCAATTACGACAAATCGTTTATATAACACTGTTGTAGACGACCGGCCAGCCGACCGAGCGTAACCGGGAATATTATATAGTTAATATTAGTAAATAAGTGATTATGTATTAGTTCCCAGGAATTCGCAATCGTAAAACATATTAATGTTAAATTGTAAATAGATCAAAGCGTAAGACCGATCCGAAGATCATTTAAAATTGTAAAGAGCTTATTGGGCATATTGCTCTAATTTGTTAGTTTTATGGTTTGCCGTTAATAATTCTAGAGCTATAAACGTTGCAGATGGCAACGTCAGGCATTGTTTTACTTTACAAATGCCGAATTGAATAGAGTAATTAAGTTATTGGAAAGCGTCCTTTCTAAATTCCCGCTTCGGTTAATTGTATTATTTATCAATATTTTAACTATGAGACGGAGCGGGGATAGAGCCCATCTTTGGGTATTTAAGGTGGTACATAGAAAATGTAAGCATGATTATCTCTTGAACTATAGTGAGACGGTTGCCCTGAACCTTAATTGAACGAACGTAAGCAACGTGTAGAACGACCGTTGCGCTGAACAGTAAGCGAACCGAACCTTATTAACAATGTTGTTATGATTATTAGTTTGAATTATAGAGAGACGGTTGCTCTGAACCGCAACTGAAAGAACGTTTAATTAATAGTAAGCAACGTGATCTAAAGACAGACCGTTGCTCTGAACCGAACCTTATAAGTAGATGATTATATGTTGAACTACTGTGAGCTGAACTGTGCTCTGAACCTTGGTTGAACGAACCAAATTAATTAGAACGCAACGTGATCTGGTGAAAGACCGTTGCCCTGAACCGTAAGTGAACTGAACCTTATTAAATAGTGAACTTTATTATAACTGAACCGTTGTTATATGTGAACCTTTATTATTGATGTGAACTTTGATTATTGTGAACTTTTATGTGTTTTGTTTGTAATGTGCATTGTGAATTAAACATAGAACCGAACTTCCGAACCTTTTAATACAGTCCACTGAACCTTGAACCGAACTTATATATACAGTCCACTGAGCTCTCAGAACGAGAAAGCGAGTGCACGCGCATATGTATGTATGCGTGTGCATCTGAGCTGTCCAAGAGGACCACTGTTGTGCGAGTCGCCTACAACTGTATTTATGTTGTGTATTTATTATGTAATTTGTTTATATATATATGTAAAGAAAGTATAACTATATATTTATATATATATATATATGTATCTATAGCTGCTTTTTTTTAATATATACATTTATATATAATATTTATGAAAGTTTATGTATTGTACACTATAATAATACACAACCGAATCGTGTCCGCCTTAGTCTTCACAGGTTTTTTGGCTGAAAACCAGCGCTGTGCTACATGTGTGAGCACAGCACATGCTGAGCCAACCCCTTTTCGGCACAATTTCTATTTTGTTCTTTTTTTATGTTGTTTTTGTCTTGTTTTACCTGTTGTTTCTGTGTTCTTGTTCCGAATAAATGATTTTTCTATTCTATTCTATTCTAAAATTGTCTAATTTTACTTTTTGTGGTTTTTTTAAGTTCTAATTTTAAATTGTCACATGCCATTAAATTTATAACTTTTCCACTATTTTTATATATGTTATTATAAAAATGTTCATTGTGTTGGTGTTCAATAAATAAATAAATATATTTTGTGTCATTATGAACCATATTGAAGTACAATGGAGTAAATCTGGACATCTTGTGTTCGTATCGCGTAATACATATCGCAGATATCCTTATAGTGACAGATTAAATTATTTTCATATGCATACTTTGTGTAATCGCCGCAAAATGTTAGATGTAGTTTTACTTCACAAAGCCATCAATGGCGAAATAAAAAGTAGACTGGTACTCGAAAACATTCATGTTAGAGTGCCATTCAAATATCCAAGGAGTCGTTGTTGTAGGATTTTTGATGTGGCGCAATCTAATACCAACCTCCTGTCACACTCGCCCTTGCCAAGGATTTTCGCTACATATAACCTCCTTAACACTAAGTCCACGTCGGTTGACATGTTTTCTAATTCACGCAAGCTCTTCCGCACCTTAGTGTTAAAAATTGTGCAGTAATTTTGGCTAATTAAATTAATTTATTACTGAGTTTTCTATTTCTTTATAATTTATTAAAATATTTTTGTAACTAATAATTTACGTTACGTTTTAGCGAATGTTGTGTACACCTTTTTTTTTTGTTAACGCGGGGGAATCTGTTTATATACCATCCTCCGGTACCCTGGGTGGGCCCGGAGGGATGTGTGGGACTCGGCCTGGGCAGCCCATACCCACTAAACCTACCGCGAATGCCATCAGCCGTTATGAGCGGGGTGTCCCGGATCTGTCAGCGACAGGACACCTCAACGACCGGCCGATCCCGGCAAAGACCGGACTTCACCCTCAAAGGGGACTTCTCCGGCACTCAGAGAAGTCCCGACGACGCCGAAGCATGCTGGGGCCAGGTTCCCATCCTGACCCCGCTTCGGATTACGTACGAGAGGAGACGTCTGAAACGTCTCCTGCGCACCCCGACTCGTCGCCTGCGGAGGGAGGGAGCCTCAGCGCTCCCCTCCCTGACCCGCTCGTCAGCCTCCTTCTGGGACATGACCGTCTCACAGAAGGAGGCGACCGCCGACCAAGACCTGTCGCTCGAGACCATCGCAAGTGCGAGGCTCGGAAGCGACAGGTCTACTCCACCGATGGCAGATGTCAAGTCGTGACGCTGCGCTGCCCATCTTGGGCACACCTTCAAGGTGTGCTGGGCAGAGTCCACCGCAGCACCACAATCATGACATCGCTCATCAGCCTCCCTATGGGCCGTCCGACAAAGGTAGTCCCCGAAGCAGCCATGCCCCGTGAACACCTGTGTCAGACGGAAGGTCAGATGCGCCTCCTGTGCATCCAACGCTCCAGGAATGTTGTGTACACCTGTAATTGGCATACACAACAGGAATTAGTTTGTAAACTTGATTATTACAACAATGTATGCTTGTGTAATGCTGTTGGTTGTGACTTATTAAATAAATTGATAAATATTGAAGTACAATGAAGTGTATCCTAAATTATAAGAATGATATTGTATTTACTGATATGATATAGAAATATCCCCCTTGTGTGTCCCAAAATATGTCCCTTGTGTGGACATCGAGTGAGGTGCTGCTCCTTTAGCGTTCATCAATCAAATGAAATAAATTCAGCTTTCCAGCGCTTCACAAAGGCCATTCCATTCCGACCATAAAATTGGCTCGGCTCATTAATCAATTGTAGATTGGAAAGGAACACAAAAAGTGTAACTAGATGCTCGGAAGGCTGCACTGCAGTAATTAATCTGAACGAGCATTTCCCACGCGGTGATGCATCAAAGTCGACGTTATCTAGCGGTTCAAATCTAACCGGTACTTAGGCGTCGATAGTATACGATTAAAAATTCTTAATCTTTTCTCGCTAAACAAGGAAACCTTATTTTTGTTGATTGGGGGAAATCATAAACAAGATACCTCGCCTTCTGGGAGGGAGGCGGCGGATATGTGGGGCTTTTGCCCACTAAATCCCCCCCCGGTGGCCCTTCCTCATGGGCCAGCCGATGTCGCCTTCTTCCCGGGTCTTCCCTTGTCGCCCAGTGAACCCGAGGCCCCTTTTAGTCCCCTTCTACGACAGGCAGGGGATTCCGTAGTCATATTCGACGAGCTCAGAGCTACAGGACTGACCAACAAGAAAACCTTTTTTTTTTTTTTTGTTGACGGGGAGGAAATCTTCACAAAGATACCCCGCCTTCTGGGGGGAAGGCGGTGGTTATGTGGGGATCTTATCCACTCAAACCTAAGGTGCATGACGAGGGGCTCCGGGATCTCACGTGGAACGCACCGGAGCCCCTCTGCACTGTACTCGAGGAGGCTCTTCACGGGGAGGTTACTCCCTCCCCTTTAGTCGCCTTGTAGGACAGGCAGGGGATACCGCAGTCTTATTCTTGAGAGCCCAGAACTACAGAGCTGAACGAAAATAATTTAACCTAACTAAACTGTTAGCTTGACTTTCACTTTTAATGTTGAAAGATATTTTAAGAAGTTCAGCGACTGTTACTTGTGAACTTGCATACGATACTGGTTGTGAGAGAAAGACAGAAAAAAATATGCGGGCGCAGTGCTCTCTAGTTAAACAATATACGAAACGTCTTTTCTCTATCTTCACTAAATTATATCTCCCTCTCAAATTTTCGTAATGCATTCACCAGCTTACTTCCCAAGTGAAGCTTGTGTAAAGAGGTTTTACTTCAAAAAAGTCTGGCCACCTCGGGTCTACGGCGATGGAGTTTTATTTTTTTAATACCATTACCAACGATTGACTGGAGCCAGTATTTGCAGAGCTCGCAGTCATGTGGGAAATTGTCGATGTTCAATGAAAGCGTATGTTTGATTTATTGCTCACTTCGTTGTCTATGTCCATATAGCAGAGAGCTTTTGATGTCAGTATTCTATTTAATTTTGACAAGTATATTTACAGTGTTATAAAAAAGCCTAGCATAATATTAAGACATGAATCTCTTGGCACAAGCTTAAGCTTCTTTTAAATCGTTGACAATAAAAATGAATCACTGGTCATAGCGATGAAATGAGGACGCGACATTGCCGACAAGATGCAGGAGAGAAGGCTGCGATGGGTACAGGCACGTTACGAAGAGACACTCTCGACTACGTAGGGAACCTAGCGCTACAGCTTTCCTTCAGAAAATCCAGAGGAAGACCCAAGACAAGGTGGGGGCCTTTGTCGTCCGCCAAGTTGGACTCCGGGAAGAAGGCGACATCGGCTGGCCCGTGCCGCCTTGCACTGCGATGGCAGAGGGGAGGAGTAACCTCCCCTCGGGACGTGCTCTCCTTGAGCACAGTGCAGGTGCATGACGAGGGGCTCCGCGAACTCACGTGGAACGCATCGGAGCCCCTCGTCATGCACCGAGGAAAGGGCCACCGGGGAGGTTTTAGTGGGTAAAACTCATAACACGTTTTCCCCAGAAGGCGGGTATCTTTTGAAGATATCCTTTCGTAAACAAAAAAAAGTTTAACTAGTCGCACTAAAGTGGAAATTAGACTTTAACCTTTTTTTTTTGTTGACGGAGAGGAAATCTTCACAGAGATACCCCGCCTTCTGGGGGGAAGGCGGCGGTTATGGTGCATGACGAGGGGCTCCGCGAACTCACGTGGAACGCACCGGAGTCTCTCTGCACTGTTTTCAGAGCAGAGGAGAGCACGTCCCGGGGGGGGGGGGGCGGAGGTTACTCCCTCCCCTCCCCTTTAGTCGCCTTGTAGGACAGGCAGGGGATACCGCAGTCTTATTCTTGAGAGCCCAGAACTACAGAGCTGAACGAAAATAATTTAACCTAACTAAACTGTTAGCTTGACTTTCACTTTTAATGTTGAAAGATATTTTAAGAAGTTCAGCGACTATTACTTGTGAACTTGCATACGATACTGGTTGTGAGAGAAAAACAGAAACAAAAATTTCCGGGCGCAGTGCTCTCTAGTTAAACAATATACGAAATGTCTTTTCTCTATCTTCACTAAATTATATCTCCTCTCAAATTTTCGTAATGCATTCACCAGCTTACTTCCGAAGTGAAGTTTATGTAAAGAGGTTTTACTTCAAAAAGTCTGGCCACTTCGGGTCTACGTCGATGGAGTTTTATTTTTTTAATACCATTACCAACGATTGACTGGAGCCAGTATTTGCAGAGCTCGCAGTCATGTGGGAAATTGTCGATGTTCAATGAAAGCGTATGTTTGATTTATTGCTCACTTCGTTGTCTATGTCCATATAGCAGAGAGCTTTTGATGTCAGTGTTCTATTTCATTTTGGCAAGTATATTTACAGTGTTATAAAAAAGCCTAGCCTAATCTTAAGACATGAATCTCTTAGCACAAGCTTAAGCTTCTTTTAAATCGTTGACAATAAAAATTAATTAGTGATCATAGAGATGAAATGATGACGCGACATTGCCGACAAGATGCAGGAGAGAAGGCTGCGATGGTACAGGCACATTACGAAGAGGTCTCTCGACTACGTAGGCGCTACAGCTTTCCCTCCAGAAAATCCAGAGGAAGACTCAAGACAAGGTGGGAGACTGTAATGTCGAGAGACACGAGGGAGTGCAAGATTTCCCAAGACGATGTCGGCAGAGCGAAGTGGAAAGCGAAAAGCAGGAAATATGACCCCATGTGGGACCAATAGCAAGGAAGAGAGTGAGATGAAATGACAACTTATAACTTAAATTAAAATGACAAACATCAATCTGGTTTCCACACTCGGAGCAACAAATATACACATGTTTATAGGGTTGTTTGTAATTCAAATATATAACGGGCTGTAAGAAAACGATAAATCATGTCGATGATGCGAAGTCATATAAATAACATGACTCCAATAACCAACAATACTGGCAACTTTAGTAAAAGAAAATACAGAAGATTTAAACAATAAAGATATATATTACGGTTTGGAATAACACGCGCCCATAGCAATGCATTGTCCTTTTTAAATGACGAACTACACAGATTGGCCAGAGAAGCTGGCCTTGACTGCTTCACCGGATTGAGAGGTGGCATAGCTCTTAGGTCGTTTAGCCCTAGAACCTCTATCGCTAGTAACTCGACACAAGGGTCCCCCCGTCGTATCGCTGTGTAAGGTGCATCGAATCATCTAATATCGATATATTTCATCCGATATACGAAATATCGTAAAAAAATAAATAAAAAAGCATTCCATTCTTTCTTTTATTTGTGGTTGACAACTTGAATAAAATAAAACCCTTACTTACGCTGCCATCACGAAGAGTGTAGTGTAGTATGTTACTACACTCCTACTCTTCACGATGGCAGGACTCGTTGTATACATTTTTAATCAATGCATGTTGTCTGTACTGCTAGCAGAATCAAATCAAATTAAATAGTCTGGACTGGTATCTGAAGCGAGAACCTCTCAGTTACATGCCGAGTACTCTATTAGTACAAAACTTTTCTAATATTTAATATTAAGCGCTAATTGATTGTAAATAAATTTCGATATATGAAAAATATCGATATATTTGTACAATATATCGCGTAGTATCGATACAACGACACGATGGTTCAACACCTTGCCATATCGCCCCGCCCGCTGTGCGACCGAACCTTTAGCTTCTAGATTATGTAAATCCATAATATTTTCCCCTACCAAAAAGTGGTCAATGCAAAAAAGTTTTCACTTCAAATATAATATATTGCTTTGTTCGCGGGTGCGAAGTCGCACGAGCTAGCCGTGATCAACTGTGCCATCAGTTTATGAGTCCATGTCATGCGAACCTTACACGAGATTGTTGTCACCTGATTGTGCATTTAAATTGTTTCCATTGTAACGTGTCGTGCGACACTGCCTATCGCGTGTCGCGTCCTATTTACATATTTGATGCTTGAATTACTTTCATTTGAAATGGTGTGGTAAAATCCGCTTCGGTATAGAACTTCACTTCTATGAACCTGGTATATACAATATATTTTTTGATTCATTATGTTAGCTGCCAACACATGACACCCAGCGATAGTTATGCATAATTACTACTTCCAATGATATCTTAGTGATTTACCTGAACCCTATTGTGTCTTTAATTCATAATTAATAATTGAGTTGATCGTCACATGAACTTGGCATTGTAAACAATAGTTTATCTTTCTTCTAATTAATTCCTAATCGCGCAGTTGTGACGGTATTCGTTATAAATAATTCTTTGTACAACGTGACGCTGTCTCAATAAAGCGAGTGTATTAGTTGTTGGACTATTTTATTCTACGAGACCTACAAATTATAACAATTATCTTTTTAAACCAATTACAAAATGAGTGTTCATATTTATTACATTTTGGTGATTGACCCAATCCCCATTCTACGCTCTCGCGTCCGAAAGCGAGTTGAGTCATCGTTCATCGTGCGTACAGCAAAGGAGTGGAACAAGTTGCCGGCGTCAGTCTTTCCGTCCAAGTACGACGTGGAGCCTTCAAGAAGAGAGTGAATAGGCACTTACTAAACTAGCGCGTACCATCTTTCGACTATATTACCATCATTTAACATCAGGTGGGATCGTGGTTAAGCACTAGTTGAAAATCAGCGCTGTCGCATTCTTGTGACAGCATATGCTGAGACGGTGTCCGATATTGGCATATGTTTTGTATTATTTGTCCGTGTAACTTTAACTGTGTTTTGTCTATTTTTCATTCTTTTTTAATGTGTGTTATATTCAGTTTGTGATGTGTTTTTGTATTGTGATGCCAATAAATAAATGTCTATGTCTATGTCTACCTCTTTTTTTTTTTTTTTTTTTGACGAACTATCACAGTTGGCACAGAGAAGCTGGCCTTTACTGCTTCACCGGATTTGAGAGGTGGCATAGCTCTTAGATCGCTTAGCCTGAACCTCTATGTCTACCTCATAAAAATATGTATTTTCGAATTATCTTCTTTTTAAATTCTTATCTATACAAACAAATAAAATTCGGAGTGTCTGTTTGTAATATTAAACAACCGCTATTTCTACATATATATTCATGTATATACGGTACATATACCAAAATAACATTTTGTACAATTTTTGTTTGTCTATCTGTTTGTTCTAGCTAATTTCTAGAACGCCTGGACCAATTTTGACGAGACTTTCACTGGTAGGTAGCTGATGTAACAAGGAATAACTTAGTATATGTGGGCGCAAATCGCCTAGTATCGAAAATACTGTTTTAATTTATCTATGTATTAAATAAAAGTTCAAATATAACATAATATCAAATATAATTAAGTTTGGAATGACTACGCATTAAATAAAAGTTCAGTTCTGTAAACAGCGCCATCTGTTGATGTGACTGTGTAAGAACGATATTTGTTCATACGAAATTAACGTAATCATGTTAAATAAATCATTGAAAGTTGTGTCAAATTCATTTACATATTTATTGTGAATATTTAACTATATTTCTTTAATTATTTGTGGTTATTTCATTTGTTTGTTACAAAGGAAGTCAAATATTCTGTTTAACTTGTTGAGAGATCAGTATAAAAGCGACTGTATTTTGTAATACCGACACATTACCGTACGGACCGTCGTGATATAACAAACCAAGCGGACATTATCGTACCGTCCGTCGACGACATTATCGTACCGACCGTCGTGATGCAATAAAGCAAGCGGACATTATTGTATCAACCACCGTGATATAATAAACCAAGCTACCAAGCGATTCTGGAGTGTGCTTCGTCATGGATCCCGAATACGAAATTACCACCTTAACGCCGACATATACTTTTTAATTAATCGATTCCAAAAAAAATGAGATTATTGATCTCTTGGTGCTCTCCTTTGTACGTTGCAGAGGGGCTCCGGTGCATTCCTGCACCGAGGAAGGCCCGCGGGGGAGGTTTTAGTGGGTCAAACCCCACATAACCTCGCCTTCCTCCCAGAAAGCGGGGTATCTTTTTGAACATTTCCTCCCCGTTAACAAAAAAAATGTAGTTGGGGGCCCAAGTAGTGGGTTAGCCACTCACAAAAGACTGCCCCGTCAACTGTGAAAAATCTCAGGGTGGCTCCATCGTGCCGATTGGCGATGGGATGAGAGCACCCGATGGCGATCTGTGGAGGGGTTCGGACAAGTGTCAAGCCCCCTTTGACTCAGAGTTAAATTTGCATAGTCTCGTTCAAGTTGTTTCCTCCATTCTATTCCACCCTACTATCGAGTCAGAGGCGTAAAAACATAAATAGCTGTAATAAATGTCACTTAAACGCAAACATTGTCATAACTTAACAATAAAATACTCATTGATTCCCGCCTGAGGAACTTTGGCACGCGCTACGATGTCTAGTGTATACGCTATATTGCGTAGTGGCACGCGAATTATGTGTTATTTTTAGAATATAATCAAAGCATAGTGTTTTGGCTAACACAAGGGTAGAGCCGTAAGTTCGTTTGCCCATTTTTTTTACGTGGGGATTCCTTTTTACGGACCATCCTCCGGAACCCTGGGTGGGCCCGGAGGGATGTGTGGGAATCGGTCTTAGCGACCCACTAAACCGTACTTAAACAATTCCAACAAGTTAAGAATGTCCCTCAGAAAAGACTTGCATTTTGCAACACTTCTGTTTGGAATCATAAACACGGAACAGTCTAAATATCTGCACGAAAAATGGAAATGGCGGAATGAAGATACTAGCTGTTTAATTAGAGCTAAAAACTGCATTTTACAAATTCCGCTACACCGATCTGCTGCGTGCCGCGGCAGTTTCAGATACTTGGCCACCAAGTGTTGGAATAATTTGCCACCGCCCGTAAGAGACAGTAAATCTGTAAACGCATTTAAAAATAAATTAAAGCACCTGATGTTAAAGATACAAAAGATAACATCCCGCGATATCGGTGGCCTGTTGTTTCCAATATTTTCAATATTTCATTATATAATTTAAACTTTATACGTTTAATTATTATATTATTTATTTTAGTTTATTTTTGACTCAATAATATATTTATTTATGAATTTTTCATCTATTATTTTATTGTATAAAATAGATTTTAATCTCATAACTGTTTTATTTATGTATCATATTTATTACTGTCTGTATAATAATATTCCATATAAAAGTAGTATTGCGCGTGCACATCTTTAGGTAGTCCCGGGCACCGCTGAAAATCAGCGCTGTCACATCCTTGTGATCCGATATTGGCATCATATGTTTTGTATTATTTGTCCGTGTAACTTTAACTGTGTTTTGTCTCTTTTTCATTATTTTTCAATGTGTGTTATATTCAGTCTGTGATGTTTTTTTGTATTGTGATGCCAATAAATAAATGTCTATGTCTATGTCTAAACCTTCCACGAATGCCGTCAGCTGTTATAATTGGAGTGCCCTGAATCTGTCAGCAACAGGGCACCCCAACGACCGGCCGGTCCCGGTAACGACCGGTCTTCTTCCCTTAAAGGGGACTTCTCCGGCAATTAGAGAAGTCCCGACGACGCCGAAGCGTTAGTGCATCAGATTACGGGGCAGTGAGAGGAGGCGTTGGTATCGCCCCGCACCCCGACTCGCCGCCTGCGGAGGTACGAAGCCCCAGGGCTGTCCTCCCTGACCCGCTCGTCGGCCTCCTTCCGAGACATGACTGCCTCGCAGCACTGCTACAAGCTAGGCAAAATCAAATTGGATACGAACTACGTCATAGTTAACTTCTCAAAAATATCCCGGAGCGTGTGATTCTTGCAAAATTCGATAAGTTGTAAATTTTGTGTCACAAAATACTTTACAACTTTGCCAATTTACCGGCGCGTTCGACTTCCACGGAGGTATTTATTACGGGTAAGATTCAAGTGAGGCGGTAAATTCTAACTTAAATAGCATTTCTCTTTATTCGAACTGGCCCGAATCGCAGTCTAAGTGTCTTTAAAATATCCTTTCAGCCCGTCGTATCCAATGCTAAATGCTTAGTAGTAAGAGTATAATAAATATGATACATAAATAACTGTTTTATTTATGTATCATATTTATTATACTCTTACTGTCTGTATAATAATATTCCATATAAAAGTAGTATTGCGCGCGCACGTCTTTAGGTAGTCCCGGGCACCGCTGAAAATCAGCGCTGTCGCATCCTTGTGACAGCATATGCTGAGACGGTGTCCGATATTGGCATCATATGTTTTGTATTATTTGTCCGTGTAACTTTAACTGTGTTTTGTCTATTTTTCATTCTTTTTTAATGTGTGTTATATTCAGTCTGTGATGTGTTTTTGTATTGTGATGCCAATAAATAAATGTCTATGTCTATGTCTTATAGCTCTAGTAACGTTAAATGAATTTTCTAAATACCTCTAATTGTCTGTTATAATAATAATACAGATGAAATGCTAACCTCTTTCTTTAAGTCGGTTAAAAAGTAAAGAAACACATTGTAACGAATTGAGTCGTGGTAGCTCAGTGTCCGTGCGGTTAGCTCAAGTTGCGTAGTACGCTAGCAACCCGAGTTCGATCCACGGTGCCGGCACCAATAAATTTGTTGTTGCAATTTTATGTGCTTATTTACCACGCGCTCGGCGGCGAAGGAAAACATCGTGAGGAAACCTACATGTTTTAGAAAAAAAATTCTACGGCATGTGAAGTCTGCCAATCCGCACTAGGGCCGCGTGGTGGACTATGCCCTTATACTCTCTTTACAGAGAAGGCCTGCGCCCAGCAGTGGGACATATATAAAGGCTTTAACTTTATCTTTATTGTTGACGGGGGCAACAAAAAGATAACTCCCCTTCTGGATGAAAAAATTATGTGAGATTTTTACCCACTAAAACCCCCTCAGTGGCCCTTCCTCGATGCATGGTGTCGAAGCTCCGGGATCTCCAAAACGCACCGGAGCCTAACTGCACTGTGGTCTCGGAGAGCACGTCCCGGGTGGAGGTGAGTCCCCCCTGTGCCGTCGTAGTGTAAGGCGATACGGACCAGTCGATGACGTCTTCTTCCCGGATCCACTTTAGCGGACGACAAAGATCCCTTGTCGCCCGTGGACCCGAGGCCCCTTTTAGTCACCTTCTACCACGGGCAGGGGATACTGTAGCCTTATCCTACGAGTCCAGAACTATAGTCATTCCGGTAATTATATATAACGCCTTAATCAAAACATGGTAATTAGCAAACGTAAAAGTTTATGCTGATGAACTTCCGGGCGCTGAAAATAAAGGATTAAAAAAAAATTCTTAATCAAAGAAAAGTTATCACACAATCAAACTGCTGAATTCACACAAACCACTGATGAATTACAAAGCTGGGAGGTAAAGTAATAACCGTTGATAAGAGTTTAACATTTGCGTGCGTAGTCGTAATGTAGCCACTTGCTTACTCATTACTGGCAACACAAAGGAGATTTTTTTTACTCTATGACTTATTTAAATTTTATCGGACACTGTTAAAACTTTTCAACGGCGCCGTTCGTACACCCAAAGTAATAATTTCTAATAACCTATTCAATTTGTTTGCGATAAGAAAATGTTATTTTTTAAAGTTGGATGTTTTTTGTTACTTTTTAAGGAAAGCTAGCTATATTTTTTTTCATAATTATTAATAACATTCTTGCTAACCATTCCAACTAAGCTTAAACTTGGCTAGGAGATGGATTTGTTAACGAGGAGGAAATCTTCAGAAAGACACCCCGCCTTCTGGGGGGCAGGCGGCGGTTATGTGGGGTTTTTACCCACTAAAACCTCCCCGGTGGCCCTTCCTCGGTGCATGGTGAGGGGCTCCAGGATCTCCAGTGGAACGCACCGGGCCCCTCTGCACTGTGCTCATAGAGAGCACTTCCCGGGGGAGGTTACTCCCTCCCCCCCTGTGCCCTCGCATTGCAAGGCGACACGGGCCAGCCGATGACGCCTTCTTCCCGGGTCCATCTTGGCGGACGGCAAAGGCCCCCACCCTTGTCGCCCAATGAACCCGAAGCCCCTTTTAGTCGCCTTCTACGACAGGCAGGGGATACCGTAATCTTATTCTTGAGAGCCCAGAACTACAGGGTTGCGGGCCCGCCTGCGCCATCTCCGAACGGGATCAGCCCTCTCCCGATCCCGTTCGGCGGTCTCCTTCTGCGTCATTACTGACTCACAGAAGACACCAGCGCCTTCCATTTGGTGGATTCGAACCTACGACCTTACGATTCGCAGACCGTACCCTAAACCATTAGGCTATTGACGCTCTAACTAATAAAAAAACTAGAACTAGTAAAAAAAAAAGTATTAGACATTGTCGAGAATATTTGTGACTGTATGCAAACTAACTTAACTAGCCTTAGTTACTCCTTGTTCCCTTCCGTACAGGCATCCAACAAGTGACCTGTCGCTTCCGAGCCTCGCTCTTGCGATGGTCTCGAGCGACAGGTCTTGGATGGCGATCGCCTCCTTCTGTGAGACGGTCATGTCCCAGAAGGAGGCTGACGAGCGGGTCAGGGAGGGGAGCGCAGAGGCTCCCCCCCCCTTCCTCAGGCGACGTATCGGGGTGCGCAAGAGGCGTTACGAACGCCTCCTCTTGCCGTCCCCGTAATCCGAAGCGGGGCCAGGATGGGTACCTGGCCTAGCATGCTCCGGCGTCGTCGGGACTTCTCTGAGTGTCGGAGAAGTCCCCTTTGAGATGAAGTCCGGTCTTTGCCGGGACCGGGCGGTCGTTGGGGTGTCCTGTCGCTGACAGATCCAGGGCACCCGCTCATAACGGCTGATGGCATTCGCGGAAGGTTTAGTGGGTAGGGGCTGCCCAGGGTACCGGAGGATGGTCTATAAAAAGATTCCCTCGCGTGAACAAAAAAAAAAGGCATCCAACAAGTGACTTATTTTATATATATATATATATTGTACAAAAGTCGCAAATAGAGCTATACACAGGAACAAAAATTCGCAATCACGGCGCTCCCAACACGCACTGCAATAGCAGTATCTATTGCGAGCCCAGAAATTAGAATAAGAAAATTTGTAATAGTAATCGACAAAAGAGCTACCAAGGCTCAGTGTCCGGGCGGTTGGCTCAAGTTGCATAGTACGCTAGCAACCCGAGTTCGATCCCCGGTGCCGGCACCAATAAATTTGCTGTTGCAATTTTATGTGCTGATTAACCACGCGCTCGACGGTGAAGGAAAACATCGTGAGGAAACCTACATGTCTTAGAAAATTTTTCTACATGTGAAGTCTGCCAATCCGTATTAGGGCCGCGTGGCAGACTATGCCCTTATACTCTCTTTACAGAGAAGGCCTGTGCCCAGCAGTGGGACATATATATTATATATATAAAGGCTGTAACTTTTAATCGATAAAAGCTGTGTAAAGTAAGAGTAGAAATAGAAACAGAAATAGAATTAAAATAATAACGTAAAAGAAGAAATGTTAAACAGAAAGTAGAACAGAAAGTAGAATATAATATATATAGAATATAATATTATATATAGAAAGCCTGTAAATTAGAATAGAGATATAAGAAGTAGAGTAGAGAGAGAAAAATTGTAAAGTAAGCCTAGAATTAGAAGATAGAGTCTTCTTCTTCTTTGTTCCCTCACTGCTGAGGATCGCGACCATTGAGTGCGGTCATAGGGCGAGTGGACCGCACGCTGCATGCTGCCTCCCACCGTCTTCATGACCATGTGCGACCATTTTGTAGGCGCCCTACCCTGAGCACGTTTGCCGTCCATTTTGCCTAAGATGATCTGCTTCTCCAGACAGTGCTTGGAAGACCGCATGATGTGTCCAAAGAAGCTGAGGGCTCTTTGGTGGCAAATCTCGGATAGCCGTGTGGAGATCTTAAGCTCCTTCAGTATGGACTCGTTGGTTCTCATGGCAGTCCAAGGTATACGGAGCAGTCTTCGCCAACACCACATCTCCAAGGCGTCTATGACACGACTATCCCGACTTCTCATAGTCCAAGTCTCGGCACCGTATAGAAATATAGAAGATAGAGTAATGTAGAGTAAAATGTAGAGAAAGTAAAAGTGAATGTAAAGTAACTTAAAGTATAATTTGTACTTATAAGGTAATGTAAAAGTAAATATAACAACTGTAAAAAATTTTGTAAGACTAACAAATAACAAGAGAGGAATGAAAGAGTATTAGAAAATCCCTAACCACCCACGTTGGGGGAGCTAGTGTAAGGCACATCGGCTAACGTGAGTCGTGGTTCGGCCCTCTCTGGCGCCCTCGGATCGGCATGCTTACGCGTAAAATAGTAACCGTCCAAGCCGAGGTTACCCCACTCGGGGGGACCCTTGTGTCGAGTTACTAGCAATAGAGGTTCAGGCTAAGCGACCTAAGAGCTATGCCACCTCTCAATCCGGTGAAGCAGTCAAGTCCAGCTTCTCTGGCCAATCAGAAATGTTAAACAGAAAGTAGAATATAATATATATATAAATATATATATATATATATATATATATATATATATATATATATAAATATATATATATATATATATATATATATAAATATATATATATATATATATATATAAATATATATATATATATAAATATATATATACCTTTATTTATTTATAAATATTTATGTATATATATATATACCTTTATTTATTTATAAATATTTATGTATATATATTCCTTCTCTCCAAAGTTTTAAAGTTTTGTGCCAATCCGTGAGGTTTAGGCCTGGTGATCCATCACACAGGTTTGTTCCTAGTTTGGACACCAGTCCCCGCCCATTACAATTAATTTAAGTAAGTTGTTATTGAAATTATACACAATAACAATGTTTGTTTGTTGTTACTTCAGCTGTCTGCCCGTGAAAGTCCCGTCAAAATCGATCTAGCCATTCCAGAGATTTGCCCTGTAGTTCTTCTACTGACAAAATAGTGAGATACATTGACTGTTTACGTATTTCACCGTCGCAATTTCTATTTTGAAGCGAGAACTTTTAGCTGCGTTAAGCACTTTTCACCATATTTTGGTTCACCGACACGCTAATGGTGTATTTATATTGTGTCACGATCTTTTCGGCACGTGATATATTTGAATAATATATAATGTACGTCACGAATGATTTACCAGTAAACGGCAGAGTTGAAGAACGTTACTTTTACTGGTCCTTTCGTCTCCTCGGAGGCAACTTCCTCAAGCACAGAGAAATTTGCACGCCTGGCATAAACGAAGGTCTCGTTAAAAGTCGTCGGTCGCGCGAGCTATTATATTGCGTGCCGTACCCGGCCCTTAACGGGTTGAGCTCAAATGGTGGAGAAAGGCCCTGATAAAGAACTTGTAGGCAGTCAAGAAGGTGCGTGTAGAGCCACACGGCCAGACCACACGTACCCCCCCGCGTTTCGGCCCGTATAACCGCGAGGTGGTGGGTCCTTTCGTCGTTCTATTTACCTGTAACAATATTGACATATATAAATATGAGAGACGACAAGCGTAATTCATTGTAATTCCGAATTATCGTAGGAATATTACGAAATACAATAAATCAGAATCAAACTACTTCTAAAGTAAATCCTTTCCAAAAAAAATGAATAATCGAAATCGGTTGGTTTGTGATTGAGTTATTCGTCCATTTGTAGCCCATATTTTTGTTGTAAATGTAAGACTTATATAGTATTTTCATGGAACGAATTGTCAGAATTGGACCAAAATAATTGAAATAGGATCACACTGGTCACTAATGGTTCCGTGTGTGGTGTGGTCCCATTTCAATTTTTTTTGTTTCAAATATAAATAAAAAAATCCATATATACTGATGAATTGGCAACCCTTTTTCAAAGTCGGTTGAACGTTGTAAAAAATGTTATTTTGTTATATGTACCGTAATAAAATTTAATTTATTTGCATTACAGATTTATTATTCAAAAAAAATATTACGGGCTGTATGAAATCGTTTAAAAATCTAAATACAATATTAGCAAGTCTCACAAGATTTTCCCCTATAAAAGAGTACTCGACGCGTCTAAAGGGTGAAATAGCAACCGACAGTCGTATTTCGGCACTCACAGGCGCCGTCGGATTCGAATGCTTACGCGTAATATAGTAACCGTCCAAGCCGAGGTTACCCCTCACCAGGGGACCCTTGTGTCGAGTTACTAGCAATAGATCAGCTAACGTAGAGAAAAGACAAAGGGTTTCACAGCCTTGCAATTGATCATAGTCCTTTGTGACATAATAAAAAAAAAAAACAAGTGACTTGCAAGATCCCAAGTGCTAACAGTACGACAACTTTATATACTGTACGGTGTAAAAAACACTCGACTTTAATTTACGACCCACAAATGACAGCGGGAAAAAAGACGGAAATATGCGTTTGCGAATTCACGCTCACTCACGGTTCGCACAAAAGTCTTTCTCTTTTCTTGGAGGCTACCTGTACAATAGGCTTAACAAAATTCTTAATCTGTTCCCGCTAAATAAGAAAAATTGTAAAAACAAAATATCTGATTGGTTAAAATCCTTAAACTATAATGAAACGGAAAATATAATACAAGTTTACACCTAATTATTTATCAGTTTCGGCATATTTTTATGTAAAAATAACAAACACATTCACACACACACATGACACGTAACAACAATTATATATCTATATTCCTATATATATATATATATATATATATATATATATATATATATATATATATATATATATATATATATATATATATATATATATATATATATATATATATATAAATATATATATATAAATATATATATATATATATATATAAATATATATATACCTTTATTTATTTATAAATATTTATGTATATATATTCCTTCTCTCCAAAGTTTTAAAGTTTTGTGCCAATCCGTGAGGTTTAGGCCTGGTGATCCATCACACAGGTTTGTTCCTAATTTGGACACCAGTCCCCCGCCCATTACAATTAATTTAAGTAAGTTGTTATTGAAATTATTGTGGGACAATAAAATTGTTTGTTTGTTTGTTTGTTGTTACTTCAGCTGTCTGCCCGTGAAAGTCCCGTCAAAATCGATCCAGCCATTCCAGAGATTTGCCCTGTAGTTCTTCTACTGACAAAATAGTGAGATACATTGACTGTTTACGTATTTCACCGTCGCAATTTCTATTTTTGAAGCGAGAACTTTTTAGCTGCGTTAAGCACTTTTCACCATATTTTTGGTTCACCGACACGCTAATGATGTATTTATATTGTGTCGCGATCTTTTTCGGCACGTGATATATTTGAATATATAAACATGTACGTCACGAATGATTTACCAGTAAACGGCAAGTTGAAGAACGTTACTTTTACTGGTCCTTTCGTCTCCTCGGAGGGCAACTTCCTCAAGTTCAGGGAATTTGCACACGCCTGGCATAAACGAAAGACCCGTTAAAAAGTCGTCGGTCGCCGTAGAGCGAGCTACTCGTATTATATTGCGTGCCGTACAGCCCCTTAACGGGTTGAGCTCCGAATGGTGGAGAAAGGCCCTGATAAAGAACTTGTAGGCAGTCAAGAAGGTGCGTGTAGAGCCACACGGCCAGACCACACGTACCCCCCCGCGTTTCGGCCCGTATAACCGCGAGGTGGTGGGTCCTTTCGTCGTTCTATTTACCTGTAACAATATTGACATATATTAATATGAGAGACGACAAGCGTAATTCATTGTAATTCCGAATACAGTCAATACTACGAAATACAATAAATCAGAATCAAACTACTTCTAAAGTAAATCCTTTCCAAAAAAAATGAATCATCGAAATCGGTTGGTTTGTGATTGAGTTATTCGTCCATTTGTAGCCCATATTTTTGTTGTAAATGTAAGACTTATATAGTTTTTTCATGGAACGAATTGTCAGAATTGGACCAAAATAATTGAAATAGGACCACACTGGTCACCAATGCTTCCGTGTGTCGTGTGGTCCCATTTCAATTTTTTTTCTGTTTCAAATATAAATAAAAAAATCCATACATACTGATGAATTGACAACCCTTTTTCAAAGTCGGTTGAACGTTGTAAAAAATGGTATTTTGGTATATGTACCGTATTACAATTTATTATTCAAAAAAAATATTACGGGCTGTTGTACGAAATCGTTTAAAAATCTAAATACAATATTAGCAAGACAAAAGCAAAAAAGTACTCAACGCGTCTAAAGGGTGAAATAGCAACCGACAGTCGTGTTCCGGCCTTCACAGGCGCCGTCGGATTCGAATGCTTACGCGTAACATAGTAACCGTCCACGCCGAGGTTACCCCTCACCGGGGGGACCCTTGTGTCGAGTTACTAGCAATAGAGGTTCAGGCTAAGTGATCTAAGAGCTATGCCACCTCTCAATCCGGTGAGGCAGTCAAGGCCAGCTTCTCTGGCCTCTCTGGTAAGGTGGACCCGGGAAGAAAGCGACATAGGCTGGCCCGTGTCGCCTTCCACTGCGAGGGCAAGTGCTCTCCTTGAGCCTAGTGCAGAGGGGCTCTGGCGCGTTGTGGGGCTCTGGCGATCCTGGAGCCCCTAACCATGTACCGAGGAAGGGCTACCGGGGAGGTTTTAGTATGTAAAAACCCCACATAACCGCCTCCTTCCCCCCAGAACGCGGGGTATCTTTTTGAAGATTTCCTCCCCGTTAAAAAAAAAATAAAAATTTCCGTAAATCCCCACTTACGAATTGTGTAACCTCATCTTATAGTAACGCGACGGTAGACCTCCGTGTCTGTTCATGTAGAGAAGAATGTTCATAAAGATTCCCCCCAGAAGGCGGGTATCTTTATGAACATTTTTTTTTAAAAGAAAGATAACAATATTTTTTTCAGAAATATTACTAACAATCTTGTTAACCATTCCAACTAAGCTTAAACTTTTACTAGGACATGGTTCACGTCAATAGTCGAATGGTGGATTCGAACCCACGACCTTACGATTCGCAGGCCGTACCCTAAACCATTAGGCTATTGGCGCATTTCCTCCTTGTTAACAAAAAAAAAAGCTTCTCTGGCCAATCAGTGTAGTTCGTCATAAAAACAAGCCTCTAAAGGGTACAAAACAAATACAGGCGACTTGATAATCTCCTTCTTTGAAGTCGATTAAAATTTTTTTTTTTTTTTATTCTTATATTGAAACCACAGACCTGTGTCCGTACTCTTTTCCAATACACTTAAATTGTTTACTCTGCGTTCGTTAAAAAGTGCCACCTCTACAGTTATTATTTTCCTTTTTTTTTTTAAATATATATATATATATATATATATATATATATATATATATATATATATATATATTTATATAATTTTTTATGTATATTTACCTTCTCCTTCTCTCTCCAAAAGTTTTAAAAGTTTTGTGCAAATCCGTGGGGTTTAGGCCTGGTGATCCATCACACAGGTTTGTTCCTAGTTTGGACACCAGTCCCCCGCCCATTACAATTAATTTTAGTAAGTTGTTAATGAAATTATACACAATAACAATGTTTGTTTGTTTGTTGTTACTTCAGCTATCTGCCAGTGAAAGTCCCGTCAAAATCGATCCAGCCATTCCAGAGATTTGCCCTGTAGTTCTTCTACTGACAAAATAGTGAGATACATTGACTGTTTACGTATTTCACCGTCGCAATTTCTATTTTTGAAGCGAGAACTTTTTAGCTGCGTTAAGCACTTTTCACCATATTTTTATATTGTGTCGCGATCTTTTTCGGCACGTGATATATTTGAATATATAAACATGTACGTCACGAATGATTTACCAGTAAACGGCAAGTTGAAGAACGTTACTTTTACTGGTCCTTTCGTCTCCTCGGAGGGCAACTTCCTCAAGTTCAGGGAATTTATACACGCCTGGCATAAAGAAGGACCCGTTAAAAAGTCGTCTGGCGCTGTCAGGCGAGCTATAATGTTGCGTGCCGTAGAGGCCCCTTAAGGGGTTGAGCTCCGAATGGTGGAGAAAGGCCCTAATAAAGAACTTGTAGGGAGTCAAAAAGTTGCGTGTGGGGCCACACGGCCAGACCACACGTACCCTCCCGCGTTTCGGTCTGTATAACCGCGAGGTTGGTGGAGCCATGGGAGGTGGTGGGTCCTTTCGTCGTTCTATTTACCTGTAACAATATTGACATATATAAATATGAGAGACGACAAGCGTAATTCATTGTAATTCCGAATACAGTCAATACTACGAAATACAATAAATCAGAATCAAACTACTTCTAAAGTAAATCCTTTCCAAAAAATGAATCATCGAAATCGGTTGGTTTGTGATTGAGTTATTCGTCCATTTGTAGCCCATATTTTTGTTGTAAATGTAAGACTTATATAGTTTTTCATGGAACGAATTGTCAGAATTGGACCAAAATAATTGAAATAGGATCACACTGGTCACTAATGGTTCCGTGTGTGGTAGTCCCATTTCGAATTTTTTTCTGTTTCAAATATAAATAAAAAATCCATACATACTGATGAATTGACAACCCTTTTCAAAGTCGGTTGAACGTTGTAAAATGTTATTTTGTTATATGTACCGTAATAAAATTTAATTTATTTGCATTACAGATTTATTATTCAAAAAATATTACGGGCTGTATGAAATCGTTTAAAATCTAAATACAATATAGATGGTGCACCTCCTATAAAAGAGTACTCGACGCGTCTAAAGGGTGAAATAGCAACCGACAGTCGTATTTCGGCACTCACAGGCGCCGTCGGATTCGAATGCTTACGCGTAACCGTCCACGCCGAGGTTACCCCTCACCGGGGGGACCCTTGTGTCGAGTTACTAGCAATAGAGGTTCAGTCTAAGTGATCTAAGAGCTATGCCACCTCTCAATCCGGTGAGGCAGTCAAGGCCAGCTTCTCTGGCCTCTCTGGTAAGGTGGACCCGGGAAGAAGGCGACATCGGCTGGCCCGTGTCGCCTTGCACTGCGAGGGCACAGGGGTGGGAGAGAGTAACCTCCCCCCTCGGGAAGTGCTCTCGTTGAGCACAGTGCAGAGGGGCTCTGGTGCTTTCCTCTGGAGATCCCAGAGCCCCTCACCATGTACCGAGGAAGAGCTACCGGGGAGGTTTTATTGTATAAAAACCCCACATAACCGCCGCCTTCCCCCCAGAAGGCGAGGTATCTTTTTGAAGATTTCCTCCCCGTTAAAAAAAATAAAAATTTTCGTAGATCCCCACTTACGAATTGTCTTATAGTAATGCGACGGTAGACGTCCGTGTCTGTTCATGTACAGAAGAATGTTCATAAAGATTCCCCCCAGAAAGCGGGTATTCTTATGAACATTTTTTTTTAAAAGAAAGCTAACAATATTTTTTGTCCAGAAATATTATTAACAATGTTGTTAACCATTCCAACTAAGCTTAAGCTTGTGCTAGGACATGGTTCACGGCAATAGTCAGATGGTGGATTCGAACCCACGACCTGACGATTCGCAGGCCGTACCCTAAACCATTAGGCTATTGGCGCATTTCCTCCTTGTTAACAAAAAAAAGCTTCTCTGGCCAATCAGTGTAGTTCGTCATAAAAACAAGCATCTAAAGGGAACAAAACAAATACAGGCGACTTGATAATCTCCTTCTTTGAAGTCGATTAGAACCTCTACAGTTACTATTTTCCTTTTTTATATATATGTATATATAATGCCTGAATTTGGAGGTGGCCAGAGATCGCTCCGGTTCACGCGTCGCAGACGCCGCTACATTGCTATTAGCTTCTCCGCGACCGCTGTGCCCCTGCTTCTCATGGCCATTTTCAGGTTGTAGTCCACTATCCTCTCCCTTGATGCGGCCATTGCCTTTGTCATCAGTCTTCCTGTGGCGTCGTCACAGTCATCTGTGTAATAGACACAGCTGACGGTGTGTCGGGATATCGCCACTACAAAAATTTAAATTTACAATATCCAAGTCACACTCCAACCGAAATACCAACATTTATCTAAATATGCATGCGACGTCCGTTTGTGGCGTTGATTTATATGCAGTGCGTGACGTGCGATAAGGAACAGGGGCGGTGTGCAACCCTGGGGGATGCTAGAATAGAGTAAGCAGGAAAAGTACGTTTTAAACTAATTATAAACATTGCAGCGGACAGTATGTACAAAGTGGAATTACTTCATGACCTATTAAAGTTAAAGTTACATCCTTTATATATATAATATATATGTCCCACTGCTGGGCACAGGCCTTCTCTGTAAAGAGAGTATAAGGGCATAGTCCACCACGCGGCCCTAGTGCGGATTGGTAGACTTCACATGCCTTAGAAAAAATTTCTAAGACACGTAGGTTTCCTCACGATAATTTCCTTCACCGCCGAGCGCGTGGTTAATCGGCACATAAAATTGCAACAGCAAATTTATTGGTGCCGGCACCGAGATCGAACTCGGGTTGCTAGCGTACTATGCAACAAGAGCCAACCGCCTGGACACTGAGCTACCACGGCTCTACTGAGCTACCACGGCTCTACTGACCAAAGTATCTTCGCTTCCACGAACTTTCTGGGACCCACTAAAACCCCGACTGGGATGTCTGCCAGTGGGCTTCAAACTAAGTGGCAAAATTAGGGATTAAACCTGATTGGAAAATAATCTAAAGTCCAAGTAAAGCCCAGCAGTGGGACATATATATTATATATATAAAGGCTGTAACTTTTATAGGTATAGAGTATAAGGAGATTAAACATATTAAAATCTTATAAGTTATCATTTATATATAAATGCATTATCTTTATTTGGTAATCTTACTAATTGATCTCTAACGTGCAATCATTTCAGCAGATTACTGTCTCGAAATGACACTGACGTTGACGTATCGTCCCGCAGTTAAATTAAGTGCCTTCATTATACCTGATAAGAGGGCAGTTAACGGTTCTATTCTATTCTGAACGGTTCACTCGTTAACTGATTTAAATTGACTGATTAAAGTCTATGAACAATAGCTAACAAACTCATTTAACAATAAAACAAGTATACTCGTATTTACGAGAAAAAACAGAACCCGAATTTCTTCTTTGTTTTTCCAAATTATCGTAGGAATTTTGAGAAATTTAATTAATCAGAACTTTTTTTTGTTAACGAGGAGGAAATCTTCAGAAAGATACCCCGCCTTCTGGGGAAGGCGGCGGTTATGTGGGGTTTTACCCACTAAAACCTCCGCCGTGGCCCTTCCTCGGTGCATGGTGAGGGGCTCCGGGATCTCCAGTGGAACGCACCGGAGCCCCTCTGCACTGGGCTCAAGGAGAGCACTTACCGGGGGAGGTTATTCCCTCCCCTATGCCCTCACCAGTGCAAGGCGACACGGGCCAGCCGATGTCGCCTTCTGGAATCACCTTAACGGACGACAAAGGCCTTGTCGCCCAGTGAACCGAGGCCCTTTTAGTCGCCTTCTACGACAGGCAGGGGATACCGTAGTCTTATTCTTGAGAGCCCAGAACTGCAGGGCTGAATTAATCAGAACTTAACCAAACTTTCATCAAAGTACCCTTGAAATACATCATTTCCAATAAAAAATAAATCATCCAAATCGATTAGCGATATTGTATATATATATATATATATATTGGTCCATTTGTCGCACATATAATATAATGATGATGATTTAACCCTGCTAGACTAATACATAGCCTGTTTTAGGGAGATGTTGTACCTAACTCCGAGTTTATTATGAACTAAAGTTTGTTATATACCTTATGTGGTAGTCGTGTGTTTATGCAAGAATAGTGTACGTGGGTGCATGTGAGAGTGTATGTGCGAGTGAGAACATGAGCGTGAGGATAACTTATTTTATATTATGAAGAAATTTTTCAGTCTCTTCGTAGGTGAAATTATGGAGAAACGAGCAAAGTAACTTTTACACTTATATTATTGGGATAGACTATGAAATGACACATAAAGTTAACTATTATAAATGTATGGCCCCAGGTAGTAGTTAAATCTTATAAATTTAGAACATACTTGCATACCTAGCCCTTCGCCGGCTAGATATTGCATTATTTTATGTAAACAATAAACATCATTAAATATTCAATTTAACTTTCACAATATATTAAATTATTAATTTCTCCCCGTATTAATTTTCTTCTCGAGCGGGTGAACCTATACCCATGTCCATGTAATATACTCCATTGTACTTCAATATTGTTCATAATGACATAAATAAACACAACGCATGTGTCAATACAAATTTGGGTTATAAAACAATAGAATATCATCATAGTAAAGAAAAGCTGTATTTGACAGTTCAAAAGAGGAGTGCTCGATCGTCACCAAACTTTACAGGATTACTCGCCAGGTCAATCTGAAGATTCCCTTGAAAGTTTCATTGACATCGGTTTCTGAGCCTATATGGAACATACCCACACACTTTCTTGTTTAAATATATATAAATTGTCAGATTAATTGGACCAAATTAAAATGGGACCACACGGGAAGCACCTTTACGAAATAAAAAATACAGACGAATAGAGAACGTTCCATTCCTTTCTTCTTCACATTTTTGAATTCGGTTGAAAAATATATCGATACATTTTGTCTGAACATCCCTAGTTAACCATGGCACAATCTTTCAGCCATGACATTGTTCCTACTACCTGTCTCAGGACTAACTTATCCAGGAACTCTCCGCTGTCGCGTGCGGTTGGGTTTGTTAATACCATCTCACTGCACATTGATATATTTTGTTGCACAGAGTCTGTGTTTATCGAAGCTGCCTAAAATGCGTAGAAGGTGTTCGACTTTATTATATTTATATATTATTGTCACTACATTAAGCAGCTATAGTTATAATTTTAATAATATTTTGTAACATCATATTGGTATTATCTGTAACAGTGTTATAATTTTTGTTGATTTAAATAAATAAATAAATAAAATGACGCACGGCTACATAATAAAATGTTTATCCTAGGCGCAAATATTTTAATTCTCGTTTCCCTTACTAAGGGTTAACGCTACCGGCATCAAATGTTATTTGAAAACGGTAACCGAGTACGTTGTTTTGATACAACATTAAAGTTCTTCAAATACAGAGAAGATTTTAAATAAATAAACTGTCTTTTGGTTCAAATATTTAACGAATATATTTCTATTTTTTTTTTACAAATATCACTAACATTCGTATTAACGATTCCAATTAAGCAACCTTATGCTAGGAGATGGTTTCAGTCCTGTAGTTCTAAGAGAAAGTGTGTGGGTTAGTTCCATATAGGCTCCAGAAATGGCTATACCGATTTCAATGAAACTTTCAGAGAATCTTCAGATAGACCTGGCGAGTAATCCTGTAAAGATTGGTGACGATCAGGGCCTCCTCTTTACTTTAACTGTTAAATACAGCTTTTATTTACTGTTAAATTCTATTGTTTTATAACCCAAATTTGTATTGACACATGCGTCGTCTATATTTATGTCATTATGAACAATATTGAAGTACAATAAAGTATACTGAAGTATATTAAAAATAATAATTAAGGATTTTGTTAGTATTCAAGGTAAGTTATAGCGCCGCGAATGTATCCGTTTACTGATGCTGCCGATAAGTACATGGGTGTAGGTAATGATCTTCACCCGCTCGAGAAGAGAATGAATACGAAGAGAATGAATAATTGAATATATTGTGAGAGTTAAATTAAATATTTAATGATGTAAGTTTATTGTTTAAATAAAATAAAGCAAAATCTAGACCGGCGAAGCGGACTGAGTACGCTAGTACCGTTTAAGTTACCAAATTTGCCCCAAGTATGTGCGCCACAAATGTCTGAATAACTCAATATCATGCATTTGTATTTTGTATTTTGTTAATTTTCTTAAGATATGTGTTATAATTTGTAGGTTTCGTGGAATGAAATAGTCCAACAACTAATACACTCGCTTTATTGCGACAGCGTAACGTTGTACAAATAATTATTCATAACGAGTAACGTGACAACTGCGCGTCCTCACAATCTTTATAAAAATTAATTAGAAGTCAGATTAGGAACTAATAAAGTTAAACTATTGTTTACAATGCCAAGTAAATTATTTTGACTCAATAATATATTTATTTATGAAATTTTTTCATCTATTATTTTATTGTATAAAATATATTTTAATCTCATAACTGTTTTATTTATGTATCATATTTATTATACTCTTATTGTCTGTATAAATTCCATATAAAAGTAGTATTGCGCGCGCACGTCTTTAGGTAGTCCCGGCCACCGCTGAAAATCAGCGCTGTCGCATCCTTGCGACAGCATATGCTGAGACGGTGTCCGATATTGGCATCATATGTTTTGTATTATTTGTCCGTGTAACTTTAACTGTGTCTATTTTTCATTATTTTTTAATGTGTGTTATATTCTGTCTGTGATGTGTTTTTGTATTGTGATGCCAATAAATAAATGTCTATGTCTATGTCTAAATGTGACGATCAACTAAATTATTTATTATGAATTAAAGATACAATAAGATTCAGGTGAATCACTAAGATATTATTGGAAGTAGTTATAATGCATAATAGCGCTGGGTGTCATGTGTTGCCAGCTAACATATGTTATATTTTTGTATGTAATGTGTTTGTATATTATGATGTCAATAATAATAATAAAGAGAAAATTAATAAGAAATAAAATTTCTATATCTATGTCATACGATTTTAATGATTCATTTTTATTGGAAATAATGTACTTCATGGGTAGTTTGATGACAGTTTGGTTAGTTCTTCTTCTTCTTAGTCGTCTCCTCATTGCTGAAGGTCTTATCTAGCACAAAGTGTTGATCACTCGCTTAACCATTAACTTCCACGTGTCCCTATCCTCGACTGTCCTCTTGACAGGCCTGTAAGCGATAAGCGTCTTAACTGCGTCTGCCCACCGTGTAGGTGAGCGACCGCGTGCTCTTTTCCGTCCACCTGTCCAACAACTATTAGCTTCGAGGTTATCAGATTTCTGCTAGCAACTTGTCCAAAATATTGCAGTATGCGCTGGAAGCAAAGAGTTGATAGCCTTGTCGTTATTCCGAGTGTCGTAAGAATTAATACGTTGGTTCGCAGCAGTCCATGGGATATGCAACATCCGCCTCCAACACCATATTTCATAAGTTTTTACTTAGTTCTACTATGTTATATTTCTAAAATAGTTCAGAAATACTATTTTAAGTTGGTTTTTGTTTTCATTCGTAATATACTTGTTCATAAAATAGTGTACTCTCAGTATACAAAAAAGGTCATAATTTCGAAACGAAACGTGCCCGCTGCGTAGTCACACAGTGTAGTCATATAACACAGCACGATAAGTCCACCCTTTTTTATTTGAGATCGTTATCACGCAAGCGGTTTGTTTGCTCTAATGGTTTTCTACCCTTGACAGGGTCCAATTGTGATAACTACAATCTAGTTACCGGAATACGCAAATAACGAATGCTTCGTCTAGTGACGTTTGACACAAAATGGCTGCGTTCACTTTAAATTATTTCTGTTCGGTTATCGATGCGTTCACTGAAATGTCTTTTGCGCTATCTTTATGTAAAACTATATTTGATATAAGAAATGAAATTTTTATTAATATTTTCAAATTGTTGTTTAAGGTCCTGTATTAGGTGACCAAGATCTACACCTAGATAGTCTTGAGCACAGGCGCAAGGTGGCCAGCCTTTCGGTGTTTAACAGATTACACTTTGGAGAGTGTGCACAGGAATTACACGAGTTAATTCCCCCATCTCCATTCTACCTTCGGACGTTTAGACAGTCGATGTTCCGCGCGTCCGAACGAAGCGATTTGAGTCATCGTTCATCGTGCGTACAGCAAAGGAGTGGAACAAGTTGCCGGCGTCAGTCTTTCCGTCCAAGTACGACGTGGGAGCCTTCAAGAGTAGGGTGAATAGGCACTTACTAAACTAGCGCGTACCATCTTTCGACTATATCACCACTCAACACCAGGTGGGATCATAGTCAAGCGCTAGTTTACACGCATAAAAAAAAATAGGACGCGTTCCCGGAATGACTTTTTCTGCATTTACAATGATTAAATTAAAATTTATATATTTAATGAATGTCATTTGATGTACACACACAACAGTTTAGTTGTAGTACATTATTAATTTTCATTTCTCAAGAAATTTAAGATTCAAGACATTAAATTGCTAGCAACAGCGAGCACTGAGCAAAAACAAAAACCGACTTCAAATCGAATCAAACGTTTAACGCTATTAAACGCGGACGCCCTCTTTGTATTTCCGAATTATCGTAAGAATATAACGAAATAAAATGAATCAAAACCTAGCTCAAACCAAGCTATTATCAAACTTTTAAAGTACATCATTTCCAATAAATAACGAATCATCGAAATCTGTTGGCGTCTTATCGAATTATGAGTCCATTTGTGGCACATACTTGATGTAAATTTAATACTTATGGTTTTCTCACTGGTCCCACTGTCGGAATTGGATTAGTGACTATACGGGAAACACAAGCTAGCTAAAAGCTAGCTAGCAAGCAAAAAACGAAACATCCAAATCGATTCATCTAGTCGAAAGTTATGCTGTAACGAATAAAAAAAAAACAGACGAATTGAGAATCGTCTATTTTTGTAGTCGGTTGAAAATGTAATCCACGTGCAAGACATGGAGTAGTCCTGTCGTTGTAAATCAGCGCTGTGTCAGCCTTGCGAGAGTACATGCTGAACAGCTATTTAGATCTGGGCTCGTAGAATGAGATTACGGTATGCCTGTCGTAGAACGCGACTAAAAGGGAACTCGGATTCATTGGGCGACAAAGGTGGGGGCCTTTGTCGTCCGCCAAGGTGGACCCGGGAAGACGGCGATCGGCTGGCCCGTGTCGCCTTGCACTGCAGGGGCACAGTGAATGAGACGTGCTCTCCAAAAAGCACGGCCGGGGCTTCCTCTGGAGATCCGGGAGTCCCTCTCCATAAACCAAGGAAGGGCAACCGTGGGGATTTTAGTGGGTAAGAACCACACATAACTATACCCTCCCCCCAGAAAACGGGATATCTTCTTGGGGTAACCCCCGTCAACAAAAAAAAGCACAAGCTGACATGGTGTCCAATGTTCCCATCATGTCATTTATCCGTTCTTTTATGTTCAACTGTATTTTTTTATTCTTTTTTATTGTGTGCCAATGACAATAAATAAAATTTCTATGTTTAAATAAAACCTCTTTAGTTAAGACATAACAAAAGAATGTACCGAACATGTCTAGACGTCGGCAATTATATATAGTCTTAGGCTCCTTTAACGCTAGTATCGCAAAGCCAGCCAAAAGTATTCCAAACAATGGCTTCTATAAGAGGCCGGTAATGAAAACTTTTGAAGCGAAACCCTTAAATTGCTCCGAGCATGAAAACAAATAGATTTATGTCGTCGAATACTTCGAGAAGTTTCTTAATTTGGACCCTCCAGTGTTCACGGGTCATTAATTGAGCGAAATTGTCTCCATGTTATTAATAATACTCGAATATCTCTACGGTTCAGTCTTAAACAAACCCACAAGTCTACTGCATTCCGTGGTAGTTTTCGATATGCGGCGTCAAAATGTTGGAATAACATCCCCCCGCCTATTAGGACGTCTAAAACATTAGTTATTTAAAAAAAAAAAAAAAAAGTTTCTTAACCGAGTCTCAACGTAACCACGCCAACATCAATTACGACAAATCGTTTATATAACACTATATTTATGTTATTTATTACAACCGTCCAAGCCGAGGTTACCCCTCACCGGGGGACCCTTGTGTCGAGTTGCCATCTAATAGAGGTTCAGGCTAAGAGCTGTGCCACCTCTCAAATCCGGTGAAGCAGTAAAGGCCAGCTTCTCTGTGCCAACTGTGATAGTTCATCCAAAAAAAAAATAAAAAAAAAATAAAAAAAAAAAAGTTATTTATTATATAATTTGTTTATATATATATATGTATATAACTATATATTTATATATATATATATATATGTATCTATAGCTGCTTTTTTAATATATACATTTATATATAACATTTATGAAAGTTTATGTATTGTACACTATATAATAATACACAACCGAATGGTGTCCGCCTTAGTCTTCACAGGTTTTTTCTCTCTACTTACCTTAGAAGAATGCTAGCAATATATTATCTTGCCCAAGCACGTGTCCGATATAGCAGTGCACGAAATATATCGATATTACATAAAATATCGATATATGGACACGATATAAAAGTAGTATTGCGCGCGCACGTCTTTAGGTAGTCCCGGGCACCGCTGAAAATCAGCGCTGACGTATCCTTGCTATGCTGAGACGGTGTCCGATATTGGCGTCATATTTTTTGTATTTTTTGTCCGTGTAACTTTAACTGTGTTTTGTCTATTTTTCATTATTTTTTAATGTGTGTTATATTCTGTCTGTAACGTGTTTTTGTATTGTGATGCCAATAAATAAATGTCTATATATCGATATATTTTATCCGATATACGAAATATCGTAAGAAATTAAATAAAAAAGCGTTCCATTCTTTCTTTTAGTTGTGGTTGACAACTCGAATAAAATAAAACCCTTACTCGCGCTGCCATCACGAAGAGTGTAGTGTAGTATGTTACTACACTCCTACTCTTCATGATGACAGGACTCATTGTATAAATTTTATAATCTATGCATGTAGTCTGTAGTTCTAGCAAAATCAAATCAAATCAAATAGTCAGGACTGGTATCCGAAGCGAGAACCTCTCAGTTACGCGCCGAGTACTCTATTAGTACAAAACTTTTTTATTATTTAATATAAAGCGCCAATTAATTATAAATAAATTTCGATATATGAAAAAAAAACAATATATTTGTACAACATATCGCGTAGTATCGATACAACCTCACGATATTTTATATCGATATATTTTGGACATGAACATCCCTAGTCCGATAAATCCACTTTTCAACCGACTTCAAAAAAGGAGTAGATTCTAGATAGATCTCAATTCATCTCTACGTTTCTTTTATGTTTGTCACCTAATAATTTTCGACTGGGTGAATCGATTTTGATAATTCTTTCTTTGTTTGAAAGCTGGGGCTTCCTGTATGGTCCCACTTTGGTCCTATTCTGACAATGGCATCAATGAGAAAACCATATGTCTTAAATTTGCATCAAATATATGCGCGACAAATGGACGAATAACTCAATATGACGGCAACCGATTTCGATGATTTTCTATTGGAAAGGCTGTACTTTGAGAGTTTGTTTAGGTTCTCATTAATTTTATTTCGTCATATTCCTACTAATTCGGAAACACAAAGAGGGCGTCCGCGCGTAATAACGTTTGATTCGATTTGAAGTCGCTTCCTGTTTTTACTCGTAAATATATTACTTACGATCCCACCTGATGTTAAGTGGAAACGCAGTCCTGAATGGTAAGATCGGAGTAGAGAGTAGACTATCATATTTCGGGCATATAATGCGTAGAGGGGATGGCAACCTTGAAAAGCTGGTCATCGTTGGCAATACAGAAGGCAAGAGAACAAGAGGCCGGTCGCCAACACGATGATCTGACCAAGTAAAAGGCGCCATCTCCTCTCCCAATCTCTACCAGCTGGTGAGGGCTGCCTCGGACCGAAACCGATGGAGGCAGATTGTTCATTTGAGAGGCCCTAGTGACCACGATCCTCAGAAATGAGGGAACGACAAAGAAGAAGAATCGGAGTAGATATACCCGAGAAAATCGAATTGTGGATTTGAACCTACGACCTTACGTTTAGCCAATCGTACCATAGACTATTAAGTTAAAAAAATTCAGTATATAAATCCCACTGATGGGCATTGGGCAATTAAGAGGCGAAAGCTGGAATACCTAGGGCATATAATGCGCAATCCCAAATACGATTTGTTACAGCTCATTATCCAAGGAAAGATACAAGGGAAAAGAAATTCGGGAGGGAGAAGAACATCTTGGCTTAAAAATCTACGCCACTGGTACAATAAGAGCACACGTTCTTTATTTCGTGCTGCTATGTCGAGGGTCCAAATCGCCATGATGGTCGCCAACCTTCGATAGAAGATGGCACCAAAAGAAGAAGAAGAAGATGGGCATTGGCCTTCTCTGTAAAGAGGGTATCAAGGCATAGTCCGCCACGCACACCTAATGCGAGTTGGCAGACTTCACATGAGTTAGAAATTTTAACAAAAGCAGGTTTCCTCACGATGTTTTCATTCACAGCCGATCGCGTGGTAAATCAGCACATAAAATTTCAACAACAAATTTATTGGTGCCGGCATCGGGGATCGAACTCGGGTTGCTAGCGTACTGGATGCGACAGAATACTGAGCTACGACGGTTTTTAACCATTACTCTATTGACGCTTAAACGCAGCTGCCATAAATTACTCAATCACTTATCCTGTCACTGTAAATTGAAGCCGTTTTCCTTATTGATGATCATCGAAAAGTGAAATACTGTCATTATAATCCTGTCAGTACGTCAATCAGAATGAAGGCTGTCACAGCCTGAATCAATATTGTTGTGCGTAGGCCTTCATCAGAATTTAATATGTTGAAGAATCGACTATTACTGATTTATGGGATGGAATTTTACATGTTGTAAAACATGGAGTGGCGATAAATTGTAATTATCAAAGTACTATTTTGAGATTTTTATTGTCTTGAGGAGTTGGTAAATTCGTTACGATAAGTGTGACCCGGCTAGGCGAGTGGAAGTTGAGAGGGAGATATAATTTAGTAGAGATAGAAGAGAGTTACGTTTCGTATATCTAAGACGCAGTGCAGGTCTATTGTCTGTATCATACTGTAGGAGCAAGACAGAGCAGTGCCCGAGCAAATTTCTTTTCCTCTTTCTCACGTAGCCAGTTACGTTTCGTATATCAAGCGAAATCAAAAATCAGAACATATCAAAGAGAATGGAAAGGAGTGTTAAAAATCAAAATTGAAAAAATACCCCATTCTATTATTAGAAAAAAACAAAAGTTACAGATGCCCTGATCAATAGCAAAAACCTTAAGTGGCGTTGGGCTGGACACATAGCCAGACTGACAGACAAATCGTTTATATAACACTATATTTATGTTATTTATTATGTAATTTGTTTATATATATATATGTATATATATATATATATATATATATATATATATATATATATATATATATATATATATATATATATATATATATATATATATATATATATATATATATATATATATATATATATATATATATATATATATATATATATATATATATATATATATATATATATATATATATATATATATATATATATATATATATATATATATATATATATATATATATATATATATATATATATATATATATATATATATATATATATATATATATATATATATATATATATATATATATATATATATATATATATATATATATATATATATATATATATATATATATATATATATATATATATATATATATATATATATATATATATATATATATATATATATATATATATATATATATATATATATATATATATATATATATATATATATATATATATATATATATATATATATATATATATATATATATATATATATATATATATATATATATATATATATATATATATATATATATATATATATATATATATATATATATATATATATATATATATATATATATATATATATATATATATATATATATATATATATATATATATATATATATATATATATATATATATATATATATATATATATATATATATATATATATATATATATATATATATATATATATATATATATATATATATATATATATATATATATATATATATATATATATATATATATATATATATATATATATATATATATATATATATATATATATATATATATATATATATATATATATATATATATATATATATATATATATATATATATATATATATATATATATATATATATATATATATATATATATATATATATATATATATATATATATATATATATATATATATATATATATATATATATATATATATATATATATATATATATATATATATATATATATATATATATATATATATATATATATATATATATATATATATATATATATATATATATATATATATATATATATATATATATATATATATATATATATATATATATATATATATATATATATATATATATATATATATATATATATATATATATATATATATATATATATATATATATATATATATATATATATATATATATATATATATATATATATATATATATATATATATATATATATATATATATATATATATATATATATATATATATATATATATATATATATATATATATATATATATATATATATATATATATATATATATATATATATATATATATATATATATATATATATATATATATATATATATATATATATATATATATATATATATATATATATATATATATATATATATATATATATATATATATATATATATATATATATATATATATATATATATATATATATATATATATATATATATATATATATATATATATATATATATATATATATATATATATATATATATATATATATATATATATATATATATATATATATATATATATATATATATATATATATATATATATATATATATATATATATATATATATATATATATATATATATATATATATATATATATATATATATATATATATATATATATATATATATATATATATATATATATATATATATATATATATATATATATATATATATATATATATATGTATTCAAAGGCCCCCACCCTTGACAGGCAGTGGATACCGTAGTCTTATTCAACGAGCCCAGAGCTACATGACTGATCCATCTCCTAGCACAAGCTTAAGCTTAGTTGGATTTTTTTTAATGACCAACTACACAGATTGGCCAGAGGCTGGTCTTGACTGCTTCACCGGATTGAGAGGTGGCACAGCTCTTAGGTCGCTTATCCTGAACCTCTATTGCTAGTAACTCGACACAAGAGTCCCCCGGGTGAGGGGTAACCTCGGCTTGGACAGTTGCTATGTTACGCGTGAGCATTCCGATCCGAGGGTGCCCGAGAGGGTCGAACCACGACACGGTGCTATTTCACAGATAATCTAAGAGACATTCAAAAGCTAAACTAACTTTGAATGCCACTTCGGGAAGCGTTGGCGCTGGGAGAAGAAGTGGCCGAAGAAACTCCAGCAACGCTCCTAACATCTAAGGGGTGGGGCCTGCCCATAAAATAGCGGTAACGCGCAAGGATTATTCGCAACCTCTGACGGTCGCGAATGGACGCTTTGTGGACTTAGTTGAAAAAAATCGACTTGACATTCTTACTCTCCACGTCTCGTGGAAGTTGGACGTCGCCAGTACGTAAGGTATAAACATTTTTACGTTAGCTTCCGTAGAAATTATTTTTGCGTATACGTGACTGAATTCGTAATTACAGTGCGCAGATAAGCGGCATTCGTGAGACGTGGCCAATTTAAAAGAACGAGAGAGACAATTTAGCATATATAATGATCCGTACGTTCGGTGGAAACCTGTGGAGAGTTCGCGAAGTATTCCGTAACACAAATCATTATGTCGTCAAGCTTGCTCGAATGTACTTAGGAATTCTCATTTTTTTTTTTTTAAAAGAAAGCTAGCAATATTTCTTTTTTTCAGAAATATTACTAACAATCTTGTTAACCATTCAACTAAGCTTAAGCTTGTGCTGGGACATGGTTCACGGCAATAGTCCAATGGTGGATTCAGACCCACGACCTTACGATTCGCAGGCAGTACCCTAAACCATTAGGCTATTGACGCTTCGTTTACCTTACAGAAACAGAAAAGTAGAATAAAGTATATTTAAAAACGCCTGCTGCTGGCACTATCCTCCTCGTCCTCGTCGCCAAATAGTATGTTCAAATTAAACCCTTACAAATGTTTACTCCTTTAATCTTGAAGTTAAAGTGACATCTTTTCGCGCACGGTGATCGGTGCGCGCAACAATTGACATATCCCAAAATATATTAGCGCCATCTGTTGCGGCGTTATTAATACACTTCATAGAACATCAAAAACAAATAAATATGTTGATGATATCGAAAGAGTGCAGAACAAGTTTTTTAAAACCTTGAACTATAGGTGCCACAAAAATCGTACTCCTTACAATGATATATTAAGGGAACACAAAATTTTACCCTTGAAATCGAGTCGCATGCTTCTTCAAACAATGTTTCTACATGGATTGTGTAACAATAAATTTGACTGTTCTAATTTAGTAAATAATTTATGTTACGTTGTACCCAGAACAGTTTATCGGCGAGAGGTTAGGGCATATAATTTATTTTCTTTAGACTCCTGTCGTTCCAATGCTGGTGTGCGTTCACCTCTCCGTCGTGTGGTGGATATATACAATAAGTACTTCGCAGATGTTGATTTGTTTTCATTGCCTACTACTAAATTTAGAAAATGTATTAAAGACAGCTTATTTACTTAATAAGTATTTATTAGTTCATTTATTTCTGTATTCTTCTTCTTAGTATAAATTTTGTTTTTGTTTTTAAAGTGTTGCACGTTAAAATAATAATGATAATAATTTGTGGATAATGTTGTTGGTAGTGCAGTTACAAATTTTATTTCTATTATGTCTTTTATAATATCAATTGTGCTATTGTTTATTGTCCCAAATAAAGAAAAAAAAACATCAAGTTAGTTACAGCCTTTATATCTATCCCACTGCTGGGCCGCTGCGTAGTCCGCCACGAGGCCCTAGTGCAGATTGGCAGACTTCACATGCCTTAAAAAAAATTCTCAGACATGTAGGACTGGGACAATTTCCCAGCGTCTGTCTTTCCCTACGATTATAATGTGGGTATTTTCAAGAGTAGAGTCAACAGGCATTTACTAAGCTAGTGCGCATTACCATCTAAGACTGCATCAACTTAACACCAGGTGGGATCGTAGTCAAGCACTTGCTTAGGAAGTATAAAAAAAAAATCTAGGTTTCCACGCGATATTTTTCCTTCACCGCCGAGTGGTAAATCAACACATAAAATTGCAACAACAAATTTATTGGTGCCGGGGATTGAACTCGGGTTGCTACCGTACTATGCAATTTTTTTTTGTTAACGCGGAGGAAATTTTCAAAAAGATACCCCGCCTTCTGGGGGGAAGGCGGCGGTTATGTGGGGTTTTTACCCACTAAAACCGGTGGCCCTTTCCTCGGTGCATGACGAGGGGCTCCGGGATCTCCAGTGGAATGCACCGGAGCCCCTCTGCACTGTGCTCAAGGAGAGCACGTCCCGGGGGGGGAGGTTACTCCCTCCCCTGTGCCCTCACAGTGCAAGGCTACACGGGCCAGCCGATGTCGCCTTCTTCCCGGGTCCACCTTAGTGGACGACAAAGGCCCCTACCCTTGTCGCCCAGTGAACCTGAGGCCCTTTTAGTGGCCATGAGAAGCAGGGACACAGCGGTCGCGGAGAAGCTAATAGTAATGCAGTGGGGCATCTGCGACGCGTGAACCCAAAACAATCTCTGACCACCTCCAAATTCAGGCATTATAAGAAAAAAAAATAGTAACTGTAGAAGTGGCACTTATTTAATAAATGCAGAGTAAACAATTTAAGTGTATTGGAAAAGAGCACGGACACAGCTCTGTGGTTGCAAGCTAAGAATAAAAAAATAAATAAAAGGATCATCAAAATCGATTCAAGCATTCGAAAGTTATAAGGTACATAAAAAACCAGACATATTGGGAATGTCCTCGTCTATTGGCGTCGGTTAATTACAGTACAATAGCGTTGTTACGATAGCAAACGCAAACAAAGCGTACTCAGGCACCGTTGGTTCGGAAATCACACGAAGCGATGTGCGGTATGATTGGAATTAAACGCCAGTATGCGTTGATTGAGGATCAGATCGGGTATCGATCAATTATAACATATATGTGGACCGCTGCACGTATGCGTGTTCGCGAGAATCTAATTGATTGAAGCGTGCGGTAATGGAGACAGACGCCAGACGATTTGTTACACCGTTAATAATATGCACTGCGGGATTTCATCCTTTTGTTGTGAACATCCCTCAAACCCGAACAAAGCGCTTTGCTTCGTCTTTCATTCTTCGTACAGCAAACGACTGGAATAGTTTGCCCGCGTCTGTCTTTCCTTCCGATTACAATGTGGGTATTTTCAAGAGTAGAGTCAACAGGCATTTACTAAGCTAGTGCGCCTTACCATCAGGACTGCATTTCCACTTAACATCAGGTGGGATCGTAGTCAAGCACTTGCTTAGGAAGTATAAAAAAAAATCTAGGTTTCCACGCGATATTTTTCCTTCACCGCCGAGTGGTAAGTCAACACATAAAATTGCAACAACAAATTTATTGGTGCCGGGGATTGAACTCGGGTTGCTACCGTACTATGCAATTTTTTTTTTTTTGTTAACGGGGAGGAAATTTTCAAAAAGATACCCCGCCTTCTGGGGGAAAGGCTGCGGTTATGTGGGGTTTTTACCCACTAAAACCTCCCCAGTGGCCCTCCACTGGAACCGGGATCTCCAGTGGAACGCACCGGAGCCCCTCTGCACTGTGCTCAAAGAGAAAGACAACCCGGGGAGGTTACCCTCCCCTGTGCCTCGCAGTGCAAGGCTACACGGGCCAGCCGATGTCGCCTTCTTCCTGGTCCACCTTGGCGGACGACAAAGGCCCCCACCCTTGTCGCCCAGTGAACCCGAGGCCCCTTTTAGTCGCCTTCTACGACAGGCAGGGGATACCGTAGTCTTATTCTTGAGAGCCCAGAACTACAGGGCTGGTACTATGCAACTTGAGCCAACCGCCCGGACACTGAGCTACCACGTCTCTGAACATCACGTACTAATAAATAATTATATTCAATTACTTCATTGCGACTATACGGCCAATTTACAAGTAAACACAAAAACCATCTCTCTCTTTGTATTTCCGAATTATCATGAGAATATTACGAAATACTACTTTTAAATTTATAGTATAAAATATATTTTAATCTCTTAACTGTTTTATTTATGTATCATATTTATTGTACTCTTACTGTCTGTATAAATTACATATAAAAGTAGTATTGCGCGCGCACGTCTTTAGGTAGTCCCGGGCACCGCTGAAAATCAGCGCTGTCGGATAGCGACAGCGTATGCTGAGACGGTGTCCGATATTGACGTCATATGTTTTGTATTATTTGTCCGTGTAACTTTAACTGTGTTTTGTCTATTTTTCATTATTTTTTGTTGTGTTATATTCTGTCTGTGATGCGTTTTTGTATTGTTTTTGAAGCGTCAATAGCCTAATGGTTTAGGGTACGGCCTACGAATTGTAAGGTAGTGGGTTCGAATCCACCATTCGACTATTGCCGTGAACCATGTCCTAGCACAAGCTTAAGCTTAGTTGGAATGGTTAACAAGATTGTTAGTAATATTTCTGAAAAAAAAGAAATATTGCTAGCTTACTTTAAAAAAAAAATTGTAATGCCAATAAATAAATGTCTGTGTCTAAATAGAATTAATCACAACACAACCAAAATTTCATCAAACTACTCTAGAAGTCCATCCTATCCTATAAAATATGAATCGTCGAAATGGGTTGGCGTGATATCGAGTTATACGTTCATTTGTCGCGCATATACTTGGTGCAAATTTAACACTTGTATGGTTTTTTTCATAGACGTTATTGTAACAATTGAACCATATTGGAATTGGACTACATAGGAAGTACCAGATTTCAAATAAAAGGATCCGCATCAAGGGAGAGTATAGTGGAATACAACCTGAAAATGGCCATGAGAAGCAGGGACACAGCGGTCGCGGAGAAGCTAATAGCAATGCAGAGGGGCGTCTGCGATGCGTGAACCCTAAACGATCTCTGGCCACCTCCAAATTTAGGCATTATAAAAAAAAATAAAAAGGAAAATAGTAACTGTAGAAGTGGTACTTTTATAATAAATGCAGAGTGAACAATTTAAGTGTATTGGAAAAGAGCACGGACACAGGTCTGTGGTTGCAAGCTAAGAATAAAAAAATAAAAGGATCATCAAAATCGATTCAAGCATTCGAAAGTTATCAGGTACATAAAAAAAACCAGACGAATTGGGAATGTCCTCGTCTATTAAAGTTACAGCCTTTATATATATATAATATATATATATATATATATATATATATATATATATATATATATATATATATATATATATATATATATATATATATATATATATATATATATATATATATATATATATATATATATATATATATATATATATATATATATATATATATATATATATATATATATATATATATATATATATATATATATATATATATATATATATATATATATATATATATATATATATATATATATATATATATATATATATATATATATATATATATATATATATATATATATATATATATATATATATATATATATATATATATATATATATATATATATATATATATATATATATATATATATATATATATATATATATATATATATATATATATATATATATATATATATATATATATATATATATATATATATATATATATATATATATATATATATATATATATATATATATATATATATATATATATATATATATATATATATATATATATATATATATATATATATATATATATATATATATATATATATATATATATATATATATATATATATATATATATATATATATATATATATATATATATATATATATATATATATATATATATATATATATATATATATATATATATATATATATATATATATATATATATGTATCTAGCGGTCGCAGAGAAGCTAATACGAGTAGCAATGCAGCGGGGCGTCTGCGATGCGTGAACCAAAGTGATCTCTGGCCACCTCCAAATTGAGGCATTATAAGAAAAAAAAAAAAAAAAAAAAAAAAAAAAAAAAAAAAAAAAAAAAAAAAAAAAAAAAAAAAAAAAAAAAAAAAAAAAAAAAAAAAAAAAAAAAAAAAAAAAAAAAAAAAAAAAAAAAAAAAAAAAAAAAAAAAAAAAAAAAAAAAAAAAAAAAAAAAAAAAAAAAAAAAAAAAAAAAAAAAAAAAAAAAAAAAAAAAAAAAAAAAAAAAAAAAAAAAAAAAAAAAAAAAAAAAAAAAAAAAAAAAAAAAAAAAAAAAAAAAAAAAAAAAAAAAAAAAAAAAAAAAAAAAAAAAAAAAAAAAAAAAAAAAAAAAAAAAAAAAAAAAAAAAAAAAAAAAAAAAAAAAAAAAAAAAAAAAAAAAAAAAAAAAAAAAAAAAAAAAAAAAAAAAAAAAAAAAAAAAAAAAAAAAAAAAAAAAAAAAAAAAAAAAAAAAAAAAAAAAAAAAAAAAAAAAAAAAAAAAAAAAAAAAAAAAAAAAAAAAAAAAAAAAAAAAAAAAAAAAAAAAAAAAAAAAAAAAAAAAAAAAAAAAAAAAAAAAAAAAAAAAAAAAAAAAAAAAAAAAAAAAAAAAAAAAAAAAAAAAAAAAAAAAAAAAAAAAAAAAAAAAAAAAAAAAAAAAAAAAAAAAAAAAAAAAAAAAAAAAAAAAAAAAAAAAAAAAAAAAAAAAAAAAAAAAAAAAAAAAAAAAAAAAAAAAAAAAAAAAAAAAAAAAAAAAAAAAAAAAAAAAAAAAAAAAAAAAAAAAAAAAAAAAAAAAAAAAAAAAAAAAAAAAAAAAAAAAAAAAAAAAAAAAAAAAAAAAAAAAAAAAAAAAAAAAAAAAAAAAAAAAAAAAAAAAAAAAAAAAAAAAAAAAAAATATCAAAAAAAAAATGAAAGCATTTTTAATCGACTTGCAGAAAAGTCGCTGAAACGCTTCGTTGTTCTTTTATATCGTTATCTATTATTTATTCCTATTTATAAACATAGCCCGTTTTATCCTCTCCCGAAATAAAAAGCTTTGAGTATTCTTTTTGTGTCGTTTATATTTATATTGTACTTGCACTTTTTTATTTAACTTTAATCTTGGTAAATCGTCCACATAATACCTGAGCACAGACCACGGCCAGACGGGAAGACATAAGTACCAGCAGAATACCAGCGTTGGCTTCACAGCCAACACAATGCTGAGCTATTCGATCCAGCATCGCAACCAAATAGATCAAGTTTTCGTATTTACTTGGTTTCTTTTTTTTATATTTATATTGTACTTGCACATTTTAACTTAACTTTAATCTTGAGTAAATCGTCCACATAATACCTGAGCACAGACCACGGCCAGACGGGAAGACATAAGTACCAGCAGAATACCAGCGTTGGCTTCACAGCCAACACAATGCTGAGCTATTCGATCCAGCATCGCAACCAAATAGATCAAGTTTTCGTATTTACTTGGTTTCTTTTTTTTTCATTTTATCTTTTATTTATTTTTTACCTATTTTAATTAGTATTTAAGGATTTTTTTTTTTATTGTTAGTAGATAAGTTCTTCTTGTTTCATTTTTGTCTATTTCTGATGTGCTGGTTCGAATAAATGGTTTATTATTATTATTATTATATCTTGAGATGATTTTTCCACCTACTTTCAGGGTCCTCCCTTATTGAAGCGTTCATTCGCGACTAAGTTGTTAGGAGCGTTGCTGGAGTTACTTCGGCCACTTCTCCCACCGTCAACGCTTCAAGAAGTGGCACTCAAAGGTAGTTTAGCTTTTGAATGTCCCTTTGAATATCGAACTCGGATAAAACAACATTGTCTAAAAATGAAACCTTTTTTTTTGTTAACGAGGAGGAAATCTTCATAAAGATACCCCGCCTTCTGGGGGGAAGGCGGCGGTTATGTGGGGTTTTTACCCACTAAAACCTCTCCGGTGGCCCTTTCCTCGGTGCATGACGAGGGGCTAAACGTGGAACGCACCGGAGCCCCTCTGCACTGTGCTCAAAGAGAACACTTTCCGCTATTCCCTCCCCTGTGCCCTCGCAGTGCAAGGCGACACGGGTCAGCCGATGTCGCCTTCTTCCCGGGTCCACCTTGGCGGACGACAAAGGCCCTTGTCGCCCAGTGAACCCGAGGCCCCTTTTAGTCGCCTTCTACGACAGGCAGGGGATACCGTAGTCTTATTCTTGAGAGCCCAGAACTACAGGGCTGAAATGAAACCTAACTAGATCGATTTTTCGCCCCCGAAATCACAGCATGCTATAAAGCTTAAGCGCCCTGATGCTGAACTACCGAGACTCAAGCAAATAACGTGAGCTAATAACCAACAAAGATGGCGGCGTAGATATAATTTGGATAAATGCAATGTACCCAGTTTAAGATAAAACCTTAAGGAACTCTTCATAAAGAAAATAGAAAAGAATTCTCTCTTTAATTAATTGAACAACAGCGAAATGGTGCCGCTTCTAGTGCGCGTCCTAGTTCCCGTTCTAATTAGTGGATTATTGCAGTCGTTTTTGAGAGCTGGGGTGAACAGAGAAAGGAAATATTGTCGTCAGCTTTAATTTAATTGCAGGGTAAGATTTACGGGTTAGAAATTTTAAGCTGCAAATATCATTAGGGTCGTTTTATATCTATACCAGGCGTGGACTAAGAACCACCACCTCCCAGGGCCCCACTAACCTCGTTGTAATATGAGACCGAATGGAAAACCAAATCCTATTTATTAAAAAAAAAATCAAAACCGTTTGATATATGACTACGCTAGGGTACACAAACAAAAACAGAGACGATTTTAAACCTCCTTTTTTGAAGTCGGTTGATTCAAATATACAGGATTATTGTAATTCCACGATTGATATATGCGATGGGAACCCCTCACGTCGTTTACGATAATTTTAACCCCTAAATGCATTATGCAAAAGTGAACTATTTTTGAGTTTACATACAAGTAACGCAACAAAGCAATATCAAAAATATATTTTTAAAAAAAGTATCATTAAAATGATTTTTTAATAATAATTTTTTTTTCTGATTTATATAAAACGATTAACCAACGGTTATTTATCAATAAAAAAACAATAATTTATTAATAACGAGATTTATTTAAATATTTTTTTTTTTTTTTTGGAATAGATCGCGACTAATATGCCTTAGAAACAAAAAAAAACTTTGGTTCTGATTAATTCGTATATTATCTAATATTCTCACGATAATTAAGAAATACAAAGAAGAAGGTTTGGAAGTCGATTTTTGTTTTTACTCGTAAATTTAATTGTTAAATTCCCGCCACTCGAACCTCAACGACATCATCCGTCGGGTCTATTGCGTAGTGATGGTAAGAGATTATATCCTGGAAGATGAGACGGTCTCTAGTATGAGATGCTACTTGCGTCGATATTAAGCACTGTGACATCTTCCAGAATCTTCTGTTGAGACTGGAGCGGCCGCTACTACAGCAGAAATAGTAACTCCGATAGAGGTTTCATATTTGAGCCGTTTGGGGTAGAAACTATGAAGTCCGTGGGGTCCTAGTGCACACCACCTTTTTAATGTGATAGCTAAGAACTTGGTCGACACATCTGGTGACCAGAGGGCTGGCTTATACCTAGCACAGAGGCTAAGAATTGCCATACAACGTGGCAATGCTACCAGCCTTCTGGGCACGCTGCCAAGCGATGACAGTTTGGTACAGTTATATTTTTTGTAAATATTTTATATAATATGTATTAAATTGTAAATATTTCTTTTTTAGTTCATAGTTGTTATACATTATTGAAGTAATTTAAAAAAAATATTCTCAAAATAATATGCCTGTAATGTTTCACGCTTCGTATGGTTATTGTTAAAATATAATATTTAAGAAAAATAAGCATAAATAGCCAAGTAATTTGTCCCCAAGTGTACACTGCGAGAATACACAAATATTGTCCCAGCAGAGTGCAGATGTTTGTCCCTTAATCACATTGAAGCTGGGAAGCGTAAACTTACAGCTTCCGTGTCTGTCGATCGATACGTTTAAAGCGCTACTAAGTGGGCATGTCTTTCCACTTAATTGCTTGTCCATCACGTTCACTAAACTATGTGTAATTATATAATTTAAACTTTATACGTTTAATTGTCATATTATTTATTTTAGTTTATTTTTGACTCAATAATATATTTATTTATGAAATTTTTTCATCTATTATTTTATTGTATAAAATATGTTTTAATCTCATAACTGTTTTATTCATGTATCATATTTATTGTACTCGTATTGTCTGTATAAATTACATATAATAGTAGTATTGCGCGCGCACGTCTTTAGGTAGTCCTGGGCACCGCTGAAAATCAGCGCTGTCGCATCCTTGCGACAGCATATGCTGAGACGGTGTCCGATATTGGCATTATATGTTTTGTATTATTTGTCCGTGTAAATTTAACTGTGTTTTGTCTATTTTCAATCTTTTTAATGTGTGTTATATTCTGTCTGCGATGTGTTTTGTATTGTGATGCCAATAAATAAATGTCTAATAAAAGTTTACTTTTATGAACAAAACAATAAACCAACCTTTAAGCAAAAACAGCGCTAAATAGACACGAATAGTAAACGTCTATTATTGACGGATTAAAATATTCTTTATTCTTTGTGTGAAATAAAACGACTTGGGAACCTATTTGGGAGTCGGTTGAAACGAAACCAAACCTATACGTGGATAAGGACATCCTTATCTCTATAAGCTATGACTCTTCTAGGTGATAGATGATGTGCACCACATAATGGAAGAATGTGCTAAACATGAAACGGAAAGAAAGTCATTAATAGATAGTCTTAAACTGAGGAAGCGACATGTGAGTGTTGTCTTAATGCTGCTGTCTGACCCGACCTCAGAGGGAGCGAGGAAACTGGTGGCTATGGTCAAACAACATTGATGACTTTCTTTCTCGCTTCATGCGACCGATGTGTGTGTACTTAGGATAGTGTATCAGGGCTCAGCCCTGTAGTTCTGGGCCCTCAAGAATATGACTACGGTATTCCCTGCCTGTCGTAGAACGCGACTAAAAGGGGCCTCGGGTTCACTGGGCGACATCGGCAGGCCCGTGTCGCCTTGCACTGCAAGGGCACAGGGGGGGAGGGAGTAACCACCCCGGGACGTGCTCCTAAGAGCACGGTGCAGAGGGGCTCCGGTGCCCCTCACCATGCACCGAGGAAGGGCCGTCGTGGAGGTTTTAGTGGAGGGGTATTTTGTTAAAGATTTCCTTCCCGTGAACAAAAAAAAAGGGTATGATGGGGCTGAAATGCCCCAAAAATAAGCGATCTCTTCCAGGCACCCTGTAGGACAAGGGGTAAAATAAATAAATAGTAGGGTAATAAATAACGTCCCAGTATTAACCTATTGGATATCTTTTATTTTTGGTAACAGTTTCTGTTAACTCATGATTCTGTCGATGTAATTTCAAGAAAGCGGTATCTATCGAGAAACGTCTAGAAATTTCCAATTCAGCATCCTGTAAGGTAGAAGTTAAGAATTATAGAATATCTTCCGATATAACTAATGGTTCTAATAAACTCAAATGGAGGTCTGAATTGCGTAACTTTGTAGATCCTTTGATATACTGTTACCGAGATCTCGAGATATCATTACAATTTTAGCAATGACTTTATCTATACATATAAATGAAATTGGAGTGTCTGTTTTTAATCTTAAAATAACCGTGAATGTATATATACAAATATCAAAATAACATTTTTAAATGTCTCTCTGTCCATTCGGTAAGGGTAGCAAAAAAAGAAGTGTAAACCACCAGTATATATGAAATTGTAATAAAACTTTTTTTTGGTTGTACCATTTGTATCTGGCTGGTTTTGGTATCATTGAAAGTTTACATTTTAAAGAACATAATTCCAAATTCAAATTAGAAAAATGTGTGATTTTTAATTTGTTTTTCGTACTGTCAAGTTGAGTGAACGTAATGAAGAAATTCGATACATTTCAAAATTTTACTACAAAAAGGTAATTTGCGATGTTTGTGGACCTAGTGCAGTGTCTGTGAGAGTAGCACAAGTTTGGTTTAAGCGTTTTCGATCCGGAAATTTTGATGTCAAAGATGCACGTCGCTCTGGTCGCCCTATTACGGTTAAAATGGATGGCATTTTTGAAAAAGTGGAGCAATATCGGCATATCAATAGTTACGACGTAGCTGAAGAACTGAGAATTGACCCCGTAACAGTTTTGGCGCATTTGAAAAAAACTGGGTACACAAAAAAGTTCGGTATTTGGGTACCTCACTGCCAAAACCACTTTTCACGGTATTTTGATCAGAAGTCCCAAAATTTCTATAGCAATGGGATCATGTTAGGGACATGATCCCATTGCTACAAGATGGCAAAAGTTATCAAACTAAATGGTACCTACACACTTTAGTTAAATATAAATAAACTATATTCAAATAGGTTTTGAATTTTCTTAAAAATGCGAAGGAACTTTTCTTCGACCTAATAATAGGTTGGCAAATATCTCCTTCCGCCTTTTTGTCTTTTGATTTTCGCGGCTATGTACAAAGCGCTACAGAGCTCGTATCTAGCAATACTATACATAATTTGAAAGGTCTTGACATAACCTACAAAACGACGCTATGCATAATTAGTTTGGATATTGCGTTCAACAGTTATAGACGTGTAAACATGTAGTTCACTAACACCGAAATTCGCGCTATTTTAAAGTTTTCCTTCGTTAAAGGCAAATCCGCTAGAGAAACGTTCCGTGAGATTAATGGTGTTTTGGGGATGGTACTCTATCACTTCGAACCACGGAGGAATGGTTTCGACGATTCAGAGCCGGTGAAAACGACACCATGGATAAGCCAGCCGGCGGAAGACCTGTGACGACAAATACCGATCAAATCATGGACTACACCGAGTTTGACCGGCATGTGGCATCTCGTGACATCGCCCAGGAGATGTGAGTTAGTCACCAAACCATTATAACCATCTGCAGAAGGCTGGATACAAAAAGCTTGATGTTTGGGTGCCGCATGACACAAAAGGCGGAAGGAGATATTTGACAACCTAATATAATATATACAAAAAATACAATAAATCCACGATTGTTCAAGAAATAAAGAAAATGTGCGCGCGCACTGCTCTCTCTTGCTCCTACAGTGTGACACAGACAATTTTTTTTTTGGACGAACTAACACAGTTGGCACAAAGAAGCTGACCTTTACATTGAACATAAATTCAATCTAAAGGCCAATATTTTTTTTTTTTTATAATTCCTAAGCAAGTGCTTGACTACGATCCCACCTGATGTTAAGCGGAAATGCAGTCCTGGATGGTAAGACGCACTAGCTTAGTAAATGCCTATTCACTCTACTCTTGAAAATACCCACATTGTAATCGGAAGGAAAGACAGACGCGGGCAAACTATTCCAGTCCTTTGCTGTACGAAGAATGTAAGACGAAGCAAATCGCTTCGTTCGGGTTTGAGGGATGTTCACAACGAAAGGATGAAATCCCGCAGTGCGTCTAGAAGTCCGATGGTGGAATGGGGACGGGGGAATTAGATCATGTAGTTCCTGAGCACACTCTCCAAAATGCAATCTGTAGAAAACCGAAAGGCTAGCTACCTTACGCCTGTGCTCAAGACTGAGCAGATTGGTTTCAGCTGCGTCACCAAATAGCCTCTTAGCCCGCCTCTCCACCGAGTCCAAAGCTGCGAGATGGCATTTAGCTGCGCCTGCCCAAATGTGACAGCAGTATTCTACACACGACCGGACTTGAGCTTTTTAAAGTGTTAAAAGCTGTCCCGCAGAGAAGAAGTACGATTGCACTTTGACCAAGATCCCAAGTTTTTTTGCAGCTATCTTAGCCTCTAGCCTATCTAACTCGATGAATTGGATTTGAGAGGTGGCACAGCTCTTAGATCGCTTAGCCTGAACCTCTATTAGGTGGTCACTCGACACAAGGGTCCCCCCAGTGAGATCTAGCCTGTGTAACGGTGATCACATCGTCCGGATCGTCGAGAACATGTCTCGGCCTCCGGACGACGTGTCTGAATTTACAAGTGGGGAGAGTCTTGTAAGTGGCGGCACTCACAAGAAGTTTATTTGAATGTTTGGTGGCAGTCTCGAAAAACCGTCGAGATGCCTGCTTAAAGAATTGGGCTATCGTCGGTAGCCCTGTATCGACATGTAATTCGCGATTGCGGACGAACCACAAATACAGACAATATACCTGCACTGTGTCTTAGATATAAGAATCGTAACTCTCTTTCTATCTTCACTCACTCTCAACTTTTCGTAACGCATTCACCAGTGTTAAGAGTGCGTAAAGAAGTCTTCAAAAATTCTCAAATTAATATGACAAAAGTTACCCCTAACTCTAGCATGTGCCATTCTCAAAGTATTCAATCACCAATGGAATTCACAATTACGTTGACCGCTGGATCCGAGGTAAATTCTTCACATGCATGCCATCGTTTGAGATTTTAAACTTCCTACCTGACAATAGCCACTCTTTGATATATCGACCTTATTAATAGCGTACCGGCAAAATTTTAATTATGATCCTTTCAACCGACTTCAAAAAGGTGGTTTTCAATTCGTATGTATTTTCTTATGTTACTCATAACTGTCGACTGGGTGAATCGATTTTGATGATTATTTTTTTATTTGATGGCTGTTGCCTACAGTGTGGCCCTATTTAGTTTATAATATATATTATAATTTGGTTCAGTTCTAACAATTGTAACCATGAGAAAACCATATGGGTTAAATTTGCGTTAAGTATGTGCGCCACAAATGGACAAATAACTCAATATCATAGACATAGACATTTATTTATTGGCATCACAATACAAAAACACATCACAGACTGAATATAACACACATTAAGAAATAATAAAAAATAGACAAAACACAGTTAAAGTTACACGGACAAATAATACAAAGCATATGACGCCAATATCGGACACCGTCTCAGCATATGCTGTCGCAAGGATGCGACAGCGCTGATTTTCAGCGGTGCCCGGGACTACCTAAAGACGTGCGCGCGCAATACTACCTTTATGTGGAATTTATACAGACAGTAAGAGTATAATAAATATGACACATAAATAAAACAGTTAAGAGATTAAAATATATTTTATATAATAAAATAATAGATGAAAAAAATTTCATAAATAAATATATTATTAAGTCAAATAATAAAATAAAATAAATAATATGATAATTAAACGTATAAAGTAAAATATTGAAAATATTGTAAACAACAAGCCACCGATATCGCGGGGATATTGTCTTTTTGTAACTTTAACATCAGGTGTTTTAATTTATTTTTAAAAGCGGTTAAAGATTTACTGTCTCTTACGGGCGGTGGCAAGTTATTCCAACACTTGGTGGCACAGTATCTGAAACTGCCGCGGCACGCAGCAGATCGGTGTAGCGGAATTTGTAAAATGCAGTTTTTAGCTCTAACAGCTAGTCTCTTTATTCCGCCATTTGAACTTTCACGCCAGCCGATTTCGATGATTCGTTTTGTATTGGAAAGGATGTACTATACGACTAGCTTGATGAGAGTTTGGTTAGCTTCTGATTAATTCTATTTCGTTAGCGTAAGTATATATTATCCAGCTCTGTAGTCCTGGGATCGTAGAATATGGCTACGGTATCCCCTGCCTGTCGTAGAAGGCGACTAAAAGGGACTTAGGGTTCACTGAGCGACAAGGGGGGGGACCTTTGTCCTCCACCGAAGTGGGCCCAGGAAGAAGGCGACATCGGCTGGCCTGTGTTTCCTTGCACTGCGAGAGCACAGGGAGGGGAGGTTAATCCCTCCCCTTCTGAGACATGCTTTCCGAAGAGTACAGTGCAGAAGGCCTCATTATGCACCGAGGAAGGGCCACCGTGGGGGTTTTAGTGGGTTAACATCTCATATTAAACTGCCTTCTCCCCAGAAAGCGGTGTATCTGGTTTAAAATGCAAAAGAGGCTCTGAAGCCTCGTACACGGTAGACGAGTGGCCTGCCTCTCAGCTTTTTATCGGGTGCATTTCAGCGGGTGTGCGGAGGTTTTGCATGACCTAGTACCCCCCTCCCCTATCCATCACCGAACGACTAGGCGCGGCGAGCAGTTCCACCCTTACGTCGTAGATATACCATCAATACGCACGAAGCGGTTTGCCTCCACCTTCCTGGACTCCAATGGAAGTCTCTGCCGCGTTCAGTCTTTCCTCACGGGTACAATCTGGACACCTTTAAGTCCAATATGAACAGACACCTTATAGGCTCACGTGCTCCAGGCTTCATCTTCGCCTTCCATCAAGCAAGATAGAAGGCAAACGTGAGCCTATTTAGTATAAAAAAAAAAGATTCCCCTCGTCAAAAAAAAGTATATTAAGCGTTTAAAGTTTGATTTGATTTGAATTCGGTTTTTGTTTTTACTTTTAAATATACTTGTTTTAGAAAAAAATACATGAATAGTTTTTTATCGCGGGTAACACCGGGAGACGCGGGTATTTATTAAATGAGATCTACTTCTGACTGTGCAACCTAAACCCACATATTATACCGAACAAGTCGTGCAATTAATTAAAAAAAAAAAACTTCCTATTCCCGCCACGCTTTTAATTCCACATCTTAGAGGGACGAGGAAATTATATCCTGACCTACTTGCGTGACGGGAGTGGTTAATAAATTTACTTGTACAGACAAACGAGAAATGCATTTATATATATATATATATACTAATGTACCCAGCCTGCTTCGCCGTGCTAGATTTAGCTTTATTTTATTTAAAAAACTTACATTATTAAATATTTAATTTAACTCTCACAATATATTAAATTATTCATTTCTCTCCGTATTCATTCTCTTCTCGAGCGGGTGAAAATCATTACCTACACCCATGTACATGCAATATGCTCCATTGTACTTCAATATGTTTCATAATGACATAAATATACACAACGCATGTGTCAATACAAATTTGTGTTATAAAACAATAGATTATCATCATAGTAAATGAAAGCCGTATTTGACAGTTCAAAAAGAGAAGTGCTCCGATCGTCACCAAACAGGATTACTCGTCAGGTCAATCTGAAGATTCTCTGAAAGTTTCATTAAAATCTGTGAAGCCGTTTCGGTGCCTATACGGATCAAACCCACACACTTTCTCTTTTATACATATAGATTTTTAAAATGCTCCCATTTCCTGTTTAAAGTGGAATTTCGGGCGACCACTAGCATATATTTAGTGGAAATGCAGCTTAAAACATAAGCATTCAAAATGAAAACTAATTTCACATAACGTCGCTTATCGGGACATCCTGTATAGTCAGCGAGATGGCAGCGCGACGCTACAAGGACTCGTTTTGAACTCCAGAGGCAAACTTTCGCAATTAACCTGCTAGTCGTCCCAGCATCCGACGCAGTGATCGTGTTTCTGTCACTGCGAGATAACAAGTTCTTGTTCTAAGTTCTTATGATATAATTTTCAACCGACTTCCAAAAACAGGAGAAAGTTCTCAATTCGACTGTATGCTTTTAACCTCATAACTTTCGACTGGGTGAACGGATTTCTTAATAATAAACGATTCTAGCTGTTATTTATGTATTCTAGATGTATTCTTTTCACCCCGTTATCTATTTATTAAAAAAAAAGAAATTTTGATAGCTTTTATTTAAAAAAAAATATCTACCTTGTCCTTGTACAAGGTTGTCTGGAGATCGCTAAAAGCGATCAGGTCCTCGCCCACATTTACGTTGCTTATTTTGTCCAATATCTTTTTTGTTGTTGACGGGGGAAAATCTTCAACGAGGTACCTCGCCTCCTGGGAGGAAGAATTAAGGAAGAGGAAGATATGTGGGGTTTTTAACCAATAATAGGCCCTTCTTCGGTATGTTTTTCTTTAGTAATTTTGAAAGTAGAAACGTAACGTCCGCCTCGTTCGAAAAAAAGGCTGGGAATGAAGGGAGGGAGGAGCGGCTCATCGCCACCGTACCGTCGTCACGTGAACCACTCGCGGGCAGCGCGCATTCAACGCAAGCCAAGGCAAGCAGCATGTTTTCACCGAGTGGTCCACCCGCCGTCCGCACGGGGGCATGCGACTGAGGCATTGCGGTGATGCTACGGATTTCGGATTGATGTAGTGAGCGTATACCCATACAAGTTCCTATAAAGAATACTAACCGCACGAGGCGAGGCGGTGCGGAGTTGGTGTCAGGTGGCTCTAATGAGCTATGAACTTTACTCGGTCCACGGTTCGGGCTCCGGGATCTCCAGAGGAACGCACTGTGCTCTTTGGAGAGCACGTCCCGGGGACGGGGGGAGGTTATTTCCTCCCCACCTCCCCTGTGGCCAAATATCTTAGGATAAAACGTCACATTTAAGTTCATTCTAACGTTGATTCGATTTATAATCGGTTTTTGTTTTTCGCTAGTTAATATCGTGTTAGCTGGCAACACATGACACCCAGCGACTGTTATGCATAATAACTACTTCCAATGATATCTTAGTGATTTACCTGAGCCTTATTGTATCTTTAATTCATAATTAATAATTTAGTTGATCGTCACATGAACTTGTCATTGTAAACAATAGTTTAACTTTATTAGTTCCTAATCTGACTTCTAATTAATTTTGTATAAAGATTGTGAGGACGCGCAGTTGTGACGTTATTCGTTATAAATAATTCTTTGTACAACGTTACGCTGTCTCGATAGAGCGAGTGTATTAGTTGTTGCACTATTTTATTCTTCGAGACCTACAAATTATAACATATACTTGAAATTGTATAAGTTTCTTGCAAGTTTTTGAAATTGATTATAACTGTATAACTATCAACCAATACCGAGGAAGTTGGCGGGTGTTAATACAGAGTAAACAGATTCCAATATGGCGGCGTTGGACGTTGCTTGTTGAAGGTAAATTGAAATTCCGTCCGGCCAAAGCTCGTTTATTTGGCGCGTGTGGACAGAGTTCAATTTAAAAGTAAAGACCTGCCGGACAAACGTCTATTAAATAGTCATAGTTTACAACCGACTTCGAACGACACGAATTCCGGGGCACTTCTAAATTATCATTAATATATATATATATATATATTTATATATATATATATATAGTTATATATATATATATATACTTAAATGAGGAATAGTTATAAATTTTACTATTATATATATATCCATCTATATCTGGATTTATATAGTTATATATATATATATTTATAGTTACTTAATAATAATGGTTATGCAATTAATCTATCTATATGTAATATTAATTTATGTATGCTTGTATTTATGTATATATTTATGTTTATATAAATATAGTATATTTTTATATTTGTCTTATTTTACTTTTTTTATTTATTTTGTAAGCTTGCACCAGTGACTTTGTTTCTACACAACAACCCGAAGGTAGACTGGCAGAGAATGCCTTCTGGCATTAAGTCCGCCTTTTTGTTCTCTCTTATTTTGTGCAAATAAAGATTTAATATATAAATAAAAGCATGTAGACACAAGACAAATTTCAATAAATATAAAATTTAATGAAAAATACTGTCCATGTTTATTATCCATGTTTACGTAAGATATCCTTTTTCGTTTGGGTTTATGTTTTTTAATGAAATCTAAATATATTAATAAAAATATTTTAATTTATATAAGAACATTTAATTGTCTATCATGCACAATTTATTTCAGTTAGCTGGCGTCTTTATCTTACGAGATATTCAAACTTTCTTAACCGACCCTTTATTTTTGCTCACGAGTGTAGACCGATAATAATATAATATTGTTTTTTATTTCGCTTCCACAAAGGTTACATATTAAATAACATTATATAAAATACATTATGTCTCCTTTGTGAGAGACTGGTATCTGTACTAGGTTGCCCTGTCAGCAGCCCTGTAGTTCTGGGCTCTCAAGAATAAGACTACGGTATCCCCTGCCTGTCGTACAAGGCGACTAAAAGGGGCCTCGGGTTCACAAGGCGACATCGGCTGGCCCGTGTCGCCTTGCACTGCGAGGGCAGAGGTGGGGAGGGAGTAACCTCCCCCCCGGGAAGTGCTCTCCTTGAGCACAGTGCAAAGGGGCTCCGGTGCGTTCCACTGGGGATCCCGGAGCCTCTCACCATGCACCGAGGAAGAGCCACCGGGGAGGTTTTAGTGGGTAAAAACCCCACATAACCGCCGAAGATTTCCTCCTCGTTAAAAGTGATATTTAGATAAATAGAACAATAACAAACTCGTTCGAACAAGCCAGTGACGTGTCGCATGGCGGAACTCAAAAACTTCGGTGATTAACGTTCTAAAACACATACTGACGGGAAACAGGAAACTAGTTCGGAAATTCCAATGCTAAGTCAACTTATTACATCAACATACATGTAGTTAAAATATTAATGCTCTAACTAATCGAGCCTTTAATATTCCCTATACCTATTATTACTAAATTAGTTGAATGCGACTATACAGAGATTTTGACCAAGCTTTTTTTCAAATAAGGTCGTTGAAATCTGTCTTTACCTACCCCACTAAAGTTAAAAGGGTGCTTATAATTTTAAAAGCGAAAACTTGTTTAGACGCGTTGACCACTTTTCAACCGACTTTAAAAGAGAACCTCCCCCAGGTTCTCAATTCCACTGTATTAATTTTTTACTATACTAGCTGTACCCGCGATTTCATCCGGGTGGAATTTAAAAAAAAATATATATTACATGGGATTGGATTTTGTATTTTACATACACGTTAATGAATTTCAAATACAAAATAATCAAAGATATAGGACTTTCTCCCATATTTTATTGTAAATAAATACAACCCTTGTGTCGCGACAAGCCCAAACTGCCCCGTCGCTCTACCCGTGTAACTACTACAATTAATATTTAAAGAACACAACACAAACTACGCCCAGCCACATCGCATGCAATTTGTACACCCGCCGGACGCAGCCGCCACTCGAGCGCCACACGCGACGTCTCTGTGTGATGCTTTCTATATAAACTAATGTATTACATCTCTTAATTACGCCCTTTCGGTGTTTTACAGATTACAATTTGGAGAGTGTGCACAGGAATTACACGAGTTAATTCCCCCATCCCCATTCTACCTTCGGACGTTTAGATACTCGGCGGGTCTCCACTTTTATAGTCGATGTTCCGCAAGTCCGAACGAAGCAATTTGAGTCATCGTTCATCGTGCGTACAGCAAAGGAGTTGAACAAGTTGTCGGCCTCAGTCTTTCCGTCCAAGTACGACGTAGGAGCCTTCAAGAGGAGAGTGAATAGGCACTTACTAAACTAGCGCGTACCATCTTTCGACTATATCACAACTTAACACCAGGTGGGATCATGGCCAAGCGCTAGTTTACACGGAAAAAAAAATCCTTGACATTGCTCCGTTGCCGCTACGCTTCGATCGCTGTGTAATTTTTATAATTTTAGAGGATATGGTGGCATGGAGTAAACTATCTAACTAATTAATAATTTACAGAATGTGCCTGATCAATAACCTCTTTTTTAAAGTCGGTTAAATAAAGCCCAAATAACCTAATAAAACCTAAGTTACTTCTCATTACACCAGCTATCTGCCAATGAACAGCCCTGTAGTTCTGGGCTCTTAAGAATAAGACTACGGTATCCCCTGCCTGTCGTAGAAGGCGACTAAAAGGGGCCTCGGATTCACTGGGTGACAAGGGTGGGGGCCTTTGTCGTCCGCCAAGGTGGGCCCGGGAAGAAGGCGACATCGGCTGGCCCGTGTCGCCTTGCACTGCGAGGGCAGAGGGGGGGAGGGAGTAACCTCCCCCCTCGGGACGTGCTCTCCTTGAGCACAGTGCAGAGGGGCTCCGGTGCGTTCCTCTGGAGATCCTGGAGCCCTCATCATGCACCGAGGAAAGGGCCACCGGGGAGGTTTTAGAGAAAATTTCCTCCTCGTAAACAAAAAAAAAAAGCTATCTGCCAGTGAAAGTCCCGAAAGCTGGCCGTTACAGAGATTAGCCAAGACACAGACAGACAAAAATTGTAAAAAAATTGTTATTTTAGTATATATGTACCTTGTACCCTATATACATTCACGTTCTTGTAGCAAAGAGTGTGGAGTGGTTATTTTTTAGATATTTTTAAATCTTAGAAGTTTCGTCTGGGTGAATCGATTTTAGTGATTCTTTTTTTATTTGAAAGCTGATGTTACCAATGTGGTCCAATTCTGACAATGGCAACCTTAAAAAAATCTATATAGGTGTTAAATTTCCATCAAATATGTGCGCCACAAATGTGCGCATAACACAATATCACGCCAACCAATTTTGATGGTTCGTTTTTACTGGAAAGGATGTACTTCTTGGGTAATTTGAAGAAAGCTTGTCTAGCTAATTCATTCCATTTCACAATTCCAACGACAATTCGAAAATACAAAGAGGGCGTCAACGCGTAATAACATCTGATGCGATTTGAAGTCGATTTTTGTTTTTGCTCGACAAAATACTTGTTTTAAAAAAAACATCATAGCTTAAAAGGAAACCGTTTCCATCTCAAATGTGGGTGTTTTATTAGAATTCTCATACTTGCTAGCTGCGCGCTTGAGCCGGGTAGATTTTCAATTACTCGACGCCATAGACGTTGTGGCTTGGCGTCGGTAGATTGGAAATGCTATACACACTTCAATATTGTAGAGCGAAGCTGATTGGTAATTATAAATGCATCTAGCTAAGTGTATCGTATCGTTACATTACACGGTAGATATACATAGACATAGACATTTATTTATTGGCATCACAATACAAAAACACAGAATATAACACACATTAAAAAATAATGAAAAATAGACAAAACACAGTTAAAGTTACACGGACAAATAATATAAAACATATGATGCCAATATCTGACACCGTCTCAGCATTTGCTGTCGCAAGACAGCGCTGATTTTCAGCGGTGCCCGGGACTACCTAAAGACGTGCGCGCGCAATACTACATGGTAATACGGTACACGTCGAGTATATAATTTTGTATTTTTTGTTATATTTAGATTGTGTATTGTTTTTCATTGATTTTAAGGTAATTAAATTATTCGTGAAGCAAGCAATATTAGGTTTATTGGCAATACTAACAATTTGTCTGTAGCCTCAGCCAGCCATGCGTCTATCTGCGGCTTTTTCTTTTTGTTGACCCCGTACCCATAGTAGTAGTATCATAGCAAATAAAAGCTGTATTTGACAGTTCATAAAGAGAAGTGATCGTCACCAAACCACGTTGATACAGGGTTACCGACAATAGCCCAATTCTTTAAGCAGGCATCTCGACGGTTTTCGAGACTGCCACCAAACATTCTAACAAACTTCTTATAAGTGCCGCCACTTATAAACCTTCCTATCATAAATACCGTCGCGTCGCCCGGAGGCCGAGACACGTTCTTGACGATCCGGACGACGCGATTACCATTGCACAGGCTAGATCTCTACAAATCCACAAAGCGTCCATTCGCGACCGTCGGAGGTTGCGAATAATCCTCGCGCATTACTGCTATCTTATAGTCAGGCCCCAACACTTAGATGTTACGAGCGTTGCTGGAGTTTCTTCGGCCACTTCTTCTCCCAGCGCCTACGCTTCCCGAAGTGGCACTTAAAGTTATTTAACTTTTGAATATGCTTAAATTACCCGTGAAATAGCAACCGACCGAGTCGTTGTTCGGCCCTCTCAGGCGCCCTCGGATCGGCATGCTTACGCGTAACACAGTAACCGTCAAGCCGAGGTTACCCCTCACCGGGGGGACCTTGTGTCGAGTTACTAGAGATAGAGGTTCAGGCTAAGCGACCTAAGAGCTATGCCACCTCTCATTCCGGTGAAGCAGTCAAGGCCAGCTTCTCTGGCCAATCTGTGTAGTTGGTCATAAAAAAAAAATCGTCACCAAACTTTACAGGATTACTCGCCAGGTCTATATATATATTTGTCCCACTGCTGTAATTTTAACGTTAACTAACTTTAACAACATTACGCTTCCATTTTCTTAAACTTGGTTTTGTAGATATGGTTAAATCTAGATCGTTCTTCAGTAAAGCCAGTTGATATTACAAATACCTCTTGAATAAAATAGGGGCGACAGTGCCACCAACTTACGGAGGATATAAATTTAATATCGACCATAACCGTCGCTTCGACTCCTATAAGCCGACGATGCATCCACCGATATTACATGAACGCCATTCTCCACTTGAAATATTATCACTAGCAAGCATAGAAAGCTTTTATTCTCCTTGAATATACGCAAATTGTATACATGACGCCGCTTAATATATAAAACTTATACACCGACTTGAAAAAGAAGGTTATTTTTGAAGTAAACAATACATAAACGACCACAGACTAAAGATAGGCCCTCCCCAATTTTTCCAGCATATAATGTCGTGTTAGCTGTCAACACATGACACCCAGCGATTGTTATGCATAATAACTACTTCCAATGATATCTTAGTGATTTACCTGAACCTTACTGTATCTTTAATTCATAATTAATAATTTAGTTGATCGTCACATAAACTTGGTATTGTAAACAATAGTTTAACTTTATGAGTTCCTAATCTGACTTCTAATTAATTTTGTATAAAGATTGTGAGGACGCGCCGTTGTGACGGTATTCATTAAAATAATTCCTTGTACGACGTTACGCTGTCTCAATAAAGCGAGTGTATTAGTGTTATAACTTGTAGGTCTTGTGGAATGAAATTGTCCAATAACTAACTGGTCCGTGGGGTCCTAGTGCACACCGCATTTTTAATGTGATAGCTAAGAAGTTGGTAGACACATCTGGTGACCAGAGGGCTGGCATATACCTTGCAAAGAGGCTAAGCATTGCCATACAACGTGGCAATGCTACCATACCAGCCTTCTGGGCGTGCTCCCAAGCGACGACTAAATTTAAAATGTCTATTATGTTGCAATTTTTCTTTTTTTAGTTATTATTATGTATTATTTAAAAAATATATTGAAAGATTAAATTAATAGCAAACATAAACATACAAATGCTACACAAGAAGCTAATTAGTAAACAGCGCAATAATATTCTTGATACTTTAAATTTTGCATTGCCCAAGGAGGTACAATTTCTCTATTAGTACGTGACACGCTTTGAAAATGCACACGCCTTGGTCCTTTGTCCTCATATCAACAAAAAAGAACTAACTACAGACTAGGCTAATGTACCTATATTTATAATTAGGTAGACACGTTTTTTACATCAGTATATAGAACTTTTTTTTTTTGACGAACGAACTAACACAGTTGGCACAGAGAAGCTGGCCTTTACTGCTTCACCGGATTTGAGAGGTGGCACAGCTCTTAGATCGCTTAGCCTGAACCTCTATTAGAAGGTAACTCGACACAAGGGTCCCCCCGGTGAGGGGTAACCTCGGCTTGGACGGTTACCATTACTACGCGTTAGCAGTCCGATCCGTGGGCGCCCGAGAGGGCCGAACCACGACTCGGTCGGTAGCTATTTTCTTAACGAAATCTATTGGGATAATCTAAGCTAAACTAACTTATATGCCACTTCGGGAAGCGTACATTTTATTTTGTAACTACCGTACCCAGTCCGCTTCACTGGGCTAGATTTTGATTTATTTTATTTAAACAATAAACTTACATCATTAAATATTTAATTTCACTTTCACAATATATTAAATTATTCATTTCTTTCCGTATTCATTCTCTTCTCGAGCGGGTTAAGATCACCTTTACATATCAGTAAATACAAAATCACTCTTATCATTCTTCATTGTACTTCAATATGGTTCGTAATGTCATAAATATGCACATACATTTGGCATCAAGTCTTTGAGTTCTCTCAGTATATCGCGATGAAGATTCTTTGTCACTCTTATCTTGAAGGCGTGATTCACGCTCTTCTTCAGTTTCTATATTTCTTCTTTTATATATTCTGTTACGATTTTTCTACTTATATTTATATATTTGTACTTTCAATATGGTTCATAAATACATAAATGTACACAACGCATGTGTCAATACAAATTTGGGTTACAAAACAATAGAATATCATCATAGTACATAAAAGTTGTATTTGACAGTTCAAAAAGACGAGTGCTCCGATCGTCACCGTATATGTGTTATGTTCTATATAGGCTCCGAAACGGCTGGACCGATTTCAGTGAAACTTTCAGGGAATCTTCAGATTGACCTGGCGAGTAATCCTGTAAAGTTTGTTGACGATCAGAGCACTCCTCTTTTTGAACTGTCAAATACAGTTTTTATGGTATGATATTTTATTTACTGATATGTACATGGGTGTAGGTAATGATCTTCACCCGCTCGAGAAGAGAATGAATACGGAGAGAAATGGTTGATTAAATATATTGTGAGAGTTAAATTAAATATTTAATGATGTAAGTTTATTGTTTAAATAAAATAAAGCAAAATCTAGCCCAGTGAAGCGAGCTGGGTTCCGTAGTTTATAAATAAATCGGTCAAAAAGTAACAAAACAGGCTTGTGATATAACAGACTGTTCTCTCAAAGGTTTTTTTTTATATGAAAAGTGGCAAACGAGCAAACGGCTCACCTGATCTTAAGTGATCACCGTCGCCCATGAACATCCACAGCACCAGAGGAGCTGTAGGTGCGTTGCTGACCTTTGAGATAGGAATAGGCTCGTTTCTTGAAGGTCCCTAAATCGTAAACGTTCGGAAACACCGCTGGCGACTGTTGATTCCACAAATTGACAGTGCGTGGGAGAAAGTTACGCGAAAAACGTACAGTCGTTGAACGCCAACCATCAAGATGGTGGCGGTGGAATTTGGAATTCTGCCGAGATGTGCGGTAATGGAAATCGGTAGCTGGGATGATTCCGAACAATTCCTCACTCCCCATGGTAAATGCGATACAGGATGCAAAGAGAACCGACATCTCTTCGCAGACTCAGAGGGTCGAGTCGATCGGAAAGACCCTGATCGTCGACTATTCGAGCAGCTCTACGTTGTACACGGTCAAACGGAAGAAGTTGGTATTGGGAAGCCCCGGCCCAGAGATGCGAAGGCCGTACTTGCGCCTTGTAAAGTTGCAGGTGTCATAATTAAAGTGGAATACTCAAGCCGGCTTCGCTCCCCAATCCTTTGCACTAAGTGCTTAAACAATAATAACTTAATGAACTTAGAGGTAGTGTTTTGATGCGCCGCTTCTCAGGTATGTTAACTAACTTAAGCTTAATTGAGAATCACTTCAGTTGGTCCATTGTAAGTTACAACTTAGTTATACAATGAAATGTTTGAACGTGATTTATTTTACACAAATATTATTTGCCAGTTTAAAATTTCCAGTATGTTCATGATCAATGATCTCCTTTTTTGAAGTCGGTTAAATATATAATAGCCTATGTTCTATTACAAACTATAATCTATTTCTGTGACAAATTTCATCCATATATTTATAATAAAAGTAAGGACTAGCTGCGCCGCGCGGTATTACCCGCGATTAAAAACTATTTATTTAAAAGTAAAATGTATAAAAAAGTCAAATGTCACCTGCAACATTCCCGGCATCAACATCGTCGGCCACTACGTGTACCTGGGTTCCCAAATCTGTAACCACGGAAAATGTCTCCCTGAGATAAAAAGGCGGATTGGGATCAAAAGATGCTATGACCCGTTTAATCAACATCTGGAAGAAAAGAGGAATTGGTATCAAAACCAAGATGAGATTGATACGTGCCTTGGTATTCCCTATCTTCCTGTATGGAGTGGAAACGTGGACTATCCCAGCCAGAGAGAGGCAAAGGATCGATGCATTCGAGATGTGGTGCTGGAGGCGTATGTTAAGGATACCCTGGACTGCGAAACCCCCCCTATGCATCTATCCTAAGCCAACTACAAATCAAGACTCGTTTTTTGAAAACTTTCAGGGAATCTTCACATTGACCTGGCGAGTAATCCTGTAAAGTTTGGTCACGATCAGAGCACTCCACTACGGGTATGATATTGTATTTACTGATGTGTACATGGGTGTAGGTAATGATCTTCACCCGCTCGAGAAGAGAATGAATACGGAGAGAAATGAATAATTAATTATATTGTGAGAGTTAAATTAAATATTAAAAAATCTAAGTTTATTGTTTAAATAAAACAAAACAAAATCTAGCCCGGCAAAGCGGGCTATGTACGGTAGTCTATATATATATACAAGAGAATGTGTGTGTGTTTGATCCGTATAAACTCCGAAACGGCTGGATGGATTTCAATGAAACTTTCAGGAAATCTTACTCAAGGACTCATTAATAATAATAATAATAAATAATAAAATCTTTATTTTCAAAAACAAAAACATATAAAACAAGTATACAATGTTTGGATCTTCTTTTAAGTATAAATTATACTTGTGGCAGAAGATCCAGCTCTTCCTTAACCATATCATCTATTTTTTTTTTATAGTTAGTTAGTTTAAAGTAATTATATCTATTTATGTGTGTGTGTGTGTGTCAGTGTATGTGAATGTGTGTATTTATGTGCGATTACAATAAAAATTTACAAAAAGATATTATTGGAACTGGTATCGTAATATTGCCTCGGTATCCTCATAGTCCAAACTTTCCAGCCACTTTAGTAAAGATGCTTTACAGTGGTGCCAGTTTAAAGCATTAATTTGTAAGTTCTTGTTTATATGTTTATAAACATAGCTTGATAGCTTTCTATATTGGAAACTGGCAAACTTGTGTTTACTTTGTGAGTAGGAATTCCAGCATCTCTTCTCCGACTGACTATATTGATTATTCTATAAGGTTGTCAAATATCTCCCTTCCGCCTTTTTGGCGCGCGAATTTCGGCGTTAGTGAACTCCATGTTTACACGTCTATAACTGTTGAACGCAATATCCAAACTAATTATGCATAGCGTCGTTATCATAGGTTATGTCAAGACCTTTCAAATTATGTATAGTTTTGCTAGATACGAGCTCTGTAGCGCTTTGTACATAGCCGCGAAATTCAAAAGACAAAAAGGCGGAAGGGAGATATTTGACAACCTATTGATTATTGCCTCCATGTGGCGATTATTTAATATTTTAATGATATTTAATTGCCTATCACGCACAATTTATTTCAGTTAGCGTCTTTATCTTATGACACATTCAAACTTTATTAAAGTAACTGCTATTTAGCATTATCTTCTAGCTTACCTTCAGTGGTTAGGAGCAGACTAAGGGTAGTGCCGTTAAAAATAATAAATAGATAAATACATATATATATATTTACATATACATACATAAATATTTCAATATATGTTTTTATATAAAGAAAGCTAGCAATTTTTTTCTCAGAAATATTACTAACAATCTTGTTAACCATTCCAACTAAGCTTAAGCTTGTGCTAGGACATGGTTCACGTCAATAGTCGAATGGTGGATTCGAACCCACGACCTTACGATTCGCAGGCCATACCCTAAACCATTAGGCTATTGACGCTCAAATATAATAATATATAAACGACAATATATATACCAGTTTGTAATTTTTCATTATTTGAGTAGAAAGCACTCAGATACACGCGATTTAAAGACATTAGTTGACGAAGCCTCCCTAATCTCAATCGGCAAACTATTCCATTTCCATTTTTCCAGTTTTATAGTTGTACAGGTAAAAGAATAACCATAAAAATTCGTGTGACATTCGATGAACGTTGGAAATTTGTTAATTAATAAAATAAATAATAATTTGTTAGTTAAAAGGTTCGCGGTGTCTAGAAATAGTCAGAAAAATTCATACGAAATGAGGACTTTCCTTATTTTAAAGTAGAATGTATAATTTAATACAGTTTGTCACATTCTACATTCTCGATATACATGAGACCTTTGCGTCTGTTCTATCATATTAAATTTCAGGTAAAGAGCCGACAATGTGTAGTTGGAAATAATTGGCAGAGATCTAGCTGCCGTGAAAGTTCTATTGCACCCTCTTACCCCGCAATGCGCCCCCCGTCAGCAGCCCCCATTGTTTTACAGTTTCTCTATTTTTATTAAAAATCACAAAGGAACTTGCGTCGTCGAGATGAAATGAAATATTTAAATACGCAAGGAAACTAGGGAAGCGTTTGTTAGTAATTGTCTAACTGAACAACAATGGGCTTTATTTTTCCTCCACTCACCAGCGAGGGCACACGGTCGGAGACTCTGTGAAACTTTGATGAGGAAAACGCACAATGGGACTGCGTAGCAGGGTTCGATATGCTACGACGTAGCAAATTAGTTATACGTATGTGACGGTAAAGCTACGCAGACTGGGACTTTATTTTTTTTTGTTGACGGGGAGGAAATCTTCAGAAAGATATCCCGCTTTTTGTGGGGAAGGCGACGGTTATGTGGGGTTCTTACGCACTGAAACCTCCCCGGTGACCCTTTCCTCGGTGCATGACGAGCGGCTCCGGGATCTTAACGTGGAACGCACCGGAGCCCCTATGCAATGTGCTTAAGGAGACCACGTTCCGGGGCGAGGTTACTCCCTCCCCCCTGTGCCCACGCAGCGCAAGGCGACACGGGCCAGCCGATGTCACCTTGGTGGACGACTCAGGCCCCCACCCTTGTCGCCCAGTGAACCCGAGGTCCCTGTTAGTCGCCTTTTACGATAGGGGATACCGTAGTCTTATTCTTGAGAGCCCAGAACTACAGGGCTGGCGCAGAGTGGGACCTTTGTCAACCGACTTAAAAATTGTGTTTTTTTAATTATTTATTGAACACCAACACAATGAACGTTTGTAACATACAATATATAAAGTGAAAAGGTCGTAAGCCTACGCAGTTATATGTGAAGACTGCATTTGCTTCGTCTTTCATTCTTCGTACAGCAAAGGACTGGAATAGTTTGCCCGCGTCTGTCTTTCCTTCCGATTACAATGTGGGTATTTTCAAGAGTAGAGTGAATAGGCATTTACTAAGCTAGTGCGCCTTACCATCCAGGACTGCATTTCCACTTAACATCAGGTGGGATCGTTGACTACGAGCACTTGCTTAGAAATTATAAAAAAAAAAAAATAATGGCAAGTGACAATATTAAGTTGTCTAACTAAAAAAAAAACACAAAAAGTATATCATTCGTTTTTGAATATGAATTAAATTCTATTGCTAGTCTATTTAAGGGCGCATTGTTACCTAGGTTCGACCTGTATAGATTACTTATTAAGGTATCGTGTGTGTTTTATGTTATCATACCATATACACACGCACGCACACACACAAAGTCACATTCGCACACTACAAAACTATCATATATTCCTGTTACATGTTTATATACACATCTAAACTCATACTTCACCAAAACGAATTAGCTTTAAATTGAGTTTTAATTAGCTATGTACACTACCTTTGATAATGTAAAGGGGTGGAGGGTTGATTACTTGAGACACAGGAACCGTCCTAGTTCAAGTGTCAATCCACCATAATCTTTCTGTTATTATGTCTCTTGTTCCAAATGTGTATATGTTTTTAATTATATAATAATCTTAAGTAACTACTGTGAATTATGGTGAGGAATAATCCACAGTCTTCCCCGGGATGTGCTTTGCTAAAAGCACAGTGCAGAGGGGCTTCGGTGCGTTCCTCTGGAGATCCCGGAGCCCCTCACCATGCATGCACCGAAGTTTTAGTGGGTCAAACCCAACATAACCGCCGCCATCCCCCCAGAAGGCCTATCTTTTTGAAGATTTCCTCGCTGTTAACAAAAAAAAGCTCTTAAATCGCTTAGCCTGAACCTCAAACGTGCGGTCGATCTATTTTAAAATCTATATAGTTTTCTCATGGATGCCGATGTTAGAATTGGGACTACACGCTAGGTTTCAAATAAAAAAAAGAATCAAAAGCATTTCACCCAGTCGAAAGTTATGAGGTAATAAACGTACAGACGATTTGAGTACCTCCTTTTTGAAGAAGACCTCCACTTGAAGGTATGATAGACCAGGTAACACTGTCTGCAAAATATCAGTCCGCACGGGCAATCTCAGAAAGTCACTTGTCTCCCAAAGGACGTACGACAAAAGGGAACGCGATAGGCTAAGAGACGACCCGAAGTATTTGACAACATAAATCACTCGGTATCGTGATTGGGGTGAATTTCGAGCGTTCCTTATAATAAAAAACGGAGCCATTTGATTTATGAGAAACAAATATCTGACAATCGAACGGCATATTAACAACTGACTACCTGTAATACTGCGCTCAATTTCATATTCTTCCTCTATTTACTCGTCGCGGGGTAGCAGACATAACCTTCATTCTGAATATTATCAATGGTAGCACTGACTGTCCCTCTCTTCTCTCGAAAATAAAATTTAACGTGCCCAAGAAATCAGCGCGCTATCATATTCCCATCCATCTCCCTTTATCATCTTGCAACTATCGTCAAAATTCATTTATGTGGCGCGCTGGTCACACGCTCAATAAATATTCGAAAAGTACAGAAATAGACATGTTTAATACTACAAGTGTAGCAATAAGACGGGTATCGAAACTTCTTCAATTGAAAAATTGTTAATAGGCTTTTGTGTTATTAATGTTTTACGCTCACACAATAAAATAATTTTAAAGTTTTTCGTATTCGCGAAGATCTGTTATTGGCAGTCTGTTTCTTAATTATTACTGTATCTTTTTGTAAATTTTATTGCTGTTGATCTTCCTGTAAATAAATAAATAAAGTTTATTTATGAGCAAAAACAAAAACGGACTTCAAATCGAACGTTAAATGGACGTGCGGAAGACCTCTTTGTATTTTACTAAAAATCGTAGGAATATTATGAAATAAAATTAATCGGAACCTAATTTAAACTTCCTTTCAACTGCCACCAAAATTGCGCTTCCTATTCTTGATTACTCCGACGCCAGCTATCCTGACTTGACGGAAGAACAGCTTGACAAACTTGAGCGATTGCAAAAGTTCTCCATCCGTCTTATATTTGGGTTACGTAAATATGATCACGTTTCTGAATATCGCAACAAGCTTAAAAACAATCCATCTACTCCAATATACCTTAAAGAACGTTTTAAATATATCCACCTTTCCGATCCTCTACCCTTATTAGCTACCGACCGAGTCGTGGTTCGGCCCTGTCAGATCCAACTATCAGAATTGGACCACAAGGGAAGCGAGAGCTATCAAACAAAAAAAATCAGCCAAATCAGTTCACCCAATCGAAAGTTACAAGGTAACAAAATACATACAGGCGAATTGAGAACATCCTTTTTGAAGTTGGTTGAATAGTTATCCATTTGATTTATGATAAACCCATATCTGAATCGAAAGGCAAATTAAAAAGCGTTCACTGTTATAATGTATATTTAATGTGCCGTTGACAGAACATGTTTACCTGGTAGTGGAGCGATGGGACAAGAAATTATAGGCTATATGTAAATACAGGTAACGACTTCACAGAGTAAATATTTCAAAGCAATCACAATACGGTTAACGCGTAGAAGTACGAGATATTTCCATTGTTTATCGTCGTTAGGATTTGTAATAGTCGAAAGGAATGTTATTAAAATTTTTGTTTGTTAGTAGTTATTAACATTATTTAGTGTCAATTGTCTAATCATGTGCAATAATTTGTAGTTTTTGAGGAATAAAATAGTTGTACAAAGAATTATTTATAACGAATACCGTCACAACTGCGCGTCCTCATAAACTTAATACAAAATTAATTAAAAGTCAGATTACCAACTAATAAAGTTAAATTATTTTAAGATAAATGAAACGAACGTTTAAAAAATACAGTAAAAATAATTTACTAAACCAGTCTAGTTAACCATCTATCTACGACCTTACGAGTCGCAGACCGTACCCTAAACCATTAGGCTATTGACGCTTCAGATTAACAATTCGTAGAGCCGTGGTAGCTCAGTGTCCGTGCGGTGAGCTCAAATTGCGTAGTACGCTAGCAACCCGAGTTCGATCCCCGGTGCCGGTACCAATAAATTTGTTGTTGCAATTTTATGTGCTGATTTACCACGCGCTCGGCGGTGAAGGAAAATATCGTGAGGAAACCTACATTACAAAATTTTTCTACGGCATGTGAAGTCTGCCAATCCGCATTAGGGCCGCGTGGCGGACTATGCCCTTATACTCTCTTTACAGAGAAGGCCTGCGCCCAACAGTGGGACATATATAAAGGCTGTAACTTAACTAACTATAGCGCCACCTGTGATCAGAGTTGACTTACATGCTCACTAGTCAGACTATCGGCCGCCGTGTACGACTACACCAATTCCGTTATACATTTTTCTTACGGTTTTAGTCTCACTTGATTCAAAGCGTTGCAAATGTTTTTGCTTACTATACTTATTTCGGCTTCCGCCTTTCTTGACGTCTTTTAGATGGCAAGAAAGGCGGTAGATCAATCCTCACGGTGTTAATATTCATGAAGCAGTTCTTATTATTGAATCAGGGTTGCCAATTAACCAGTTGGATCTTCCTTGGTAGATAAAGGCTATTAGTAAACGCCGATCTAGGCAGCCCTTTGTAATTTTCTCCACAGGACCTCCTTGATTTATTCAGCTAAGCAATTCACTGCAATAATTCATTAAGGTGGACGTTCAACGTCGGGTATTGGTTAGAATCTATTCGCTTCATTCAAAGCGTTGGGTTAACTAATATGGCAGACAGATTACGTATTATGTGTATATATTAAAATGAGGGTAGAAGAGTGAATTTAACTCAAACACGACCGAGAATGCTCTTTCTCCTCTTAGTCAACTGGCTTTGATACACCGTGCTTCAAAGCAATGTAAAAAATTTATGCATGATGATTGGGCGACATATGCTAGTATCGATTTACAAATTTTCAGCGCGTTCATTATCATATTTACCACAAGTATATGATTATTATTATTTTAGTTAAATTTTTATAGCCGTGAGTAAAAATAAAGGGTCAGTTAATAAAGTGTGAATATCTCGGAAGATAAAGACGATAGCTAACTGAAATAAATTGTGCATGATAGACAATTAAATATCCTTAAAATAAAAAATTTTTAGTAGATAAGTATTTTTATTAAATTTCTGCCACCGGCCCGCCTGCGCCATCTCCTAACGGGATCGGCCCTCTCCCGATCCCGTTCGGCGGTTTCCTTCTGGGTCAATACCGACTCGCAGAAGGAGACCAGCGCCTTCCATTCAGGAGCGTGCTATGCAACCTTTTTTTTTTATTGTTTACGGGGAGGAAATCTTCAGAAAGATACCCGGCCTTCTGGGGGGAAGGCGGTGGTTATGTGGGGTTCTTACCCACTAAAACCTCCCCGGTGGCCCTTTCTTCGGTGCATGACGAGGGGCTCCGGGATCTCCAGTGGAACGCACCGGAGCCCCTCTGCACTGTGCTCAAGGAGAGCACGTCCCGGGGAGGTTGCTCCCTCCCCTGATCTGCAACCTTTTTTTTTTTTTTGTTCACGGGGAGGAAATCTTCAAGAAGATACCCCGCCTTCTGGGGGGAAGGCGGCGGTTATGTGGGGTTCTTACCCACTAAAACCTCCCCGGTGGCCCTTTCCTCGGTGCATGACGAGGGGCTCCGGGATCTCCAGTGGAACGCACCGGAGCCCCTCTGCACTGTGCTCAAGGAGAGCACGTCCCGGGGGGGGAGGTTACTCCCTCCCCCCCTGTGCCCTCGCAGCGCAAGGCGACACGGGCCAGCCGGTGTCGCCTTCTTCCCAGGTCCACTTTGGTGGACGACTCAGGCCCCACCCTTGTCGCCCAGTGAACCCGAGGCCCCTTTAGTCGCCTCCTACGACAGGCAGGGGATACCATGGTCTTATTCTTGAGAGCCCAGAACTACAGGGCTGCGGGCCGGTCTACCACCGGCCCGCCTGCGCCATCTCCTAACGGGATGGGCCCTCTCCCGATCCCGTTCGGTGGTCTCCTTCTGGGTCATTACGGACTCACAGAAGGAGACCAGCGCCTTCTATTTAGATTTCCCCGCCAGCGCAGCCGCTACTGCCGCCGGCGGGGAATCTTACCCGATATGCTGGACCAGGATCCGCCGCTCCGCCTCCCACGCGGAGCACACGGCTAGCGTGTGCTGCGCGGAATCCCGGTCACAGCCACAATGGTGGCATTGCGCGGTCGGTTCGCGCCCTATCCTGTTCAGGTACTCACCGAAGCACCCGTGCCCGGTGAGTACCTGTGTCAGGCGGTATGTGACGTGCGCGTCATTCCTCCTTTAAGCCAGGCTTCGAAGTTCGGCAGGAAGGCACAGACGATGCGTTGGCGCGAGCAACGACGCTCCGAGAGCCGCTCGCGCCAGACCTCCATCGCCCGCCTGTGCTCCTGCCGACGCACCTCTCCCGCATCCAGGGGCGGCCCGGCCCGCCGTCGACGGCCCGGACGCGCGTGTACACGCGCGTCCAGCTCCGCCAAAATGTCGAGCGGCGGGAACCGAGCCAGGATAGTGGCCGCCTCGTATGATACCGTACGGTATCCTCGTGCGATCGAATGGCCACCTTGCGCTGCAGGCTAAGTAGCTTAGCTCTGCAGCGCCGGACGCCCGTGAAGCGGTTACACCACACGGGCGCCCCGTAGAGGGCCATGGATCGCACGAGACCTCCGTAGAGGCGGCGGACTCCCTCCTGGGGCCCCAAGATTAGGCAGCAGTCTGTGCAGGGCACCCACTGCCTTATCGATCTTGGGGACCAAGCGGTCGAAGTGCACTTCGAAGCCCCAGCGACTGTCCAGGGTGAGGCCGAGATATTTCATCTCCGACCCCACCCGGACCAGCACGTCACCTACGCGAACCGACCGGCTGGGCGGTTCCTTAGCTCTGGGAGCTTGTGGAACCATAGCGCCTCAGTCTTGTGAGGCGCTACCCGTAGACCCAGCTCGTGGATTTTGTCCACGACGCATGCCACCCAAGCTAGGCGAGCCGGATGGTGCTATCGAAATCCTCCCCGTCGGACATGACTAGCGTGTCGTCTGCATAGCAGACGACACTCACGCCGGCGGGGAGACCGACCCTAAGGACCGCGTCATATGCGAGGTTCCATAGCAGGGCCCCAACACAGACCCCTGCGGAACCCGCAATTCACCTCCCTCCGATGGAACTCGTCCCGACCCATGTACTGGATGCACCTGCCATGCAGGTACGCCCCGACGATGCGCTGCAGGTAGGGAGGCACGTGGTGAAACACCAATGCCTCCTAATCGCTCCCCAGGGCAGCGTGTTAAATGCGTTGACTACGTCAAGATTGACGGCTAACGCCACGCCACCCCGGGTCACTACCTGCCCCGACCGTTGACGGACCCGGAGGATCGCGTCAACGGTCGACCGCGCCTGCCGGAAGCCATATTGGCATTCCGACAGGTCGGGGCCTACCTGCCGCAGGTGCGAGTTGAGGCGGGCGGCAATTATTCTTTCGAATAATTTGCCCGCCTCATCCAGCAGACATATGGGTCGGTACGCGGAGGGAGACTCCGCGGTCCTACCGTCCTTCTTTATCAGCACCATCCTAGCCTCCTTCCAGCCCGAAGGGAGACTCCGACTTCCAGACAGCTGGTGAACAGCCGTCTAAGTCTCCCCTCAGGCCGGCGGCGAGGCCAGCACCCAAGCCCTTCCGGGAATCCCGTCTGGGCCGGGTGCTGTATTGCGGGCCCTGAGGCGCCCCGTGGCTCGATCAACTCCTCGGCAGTCACCCCGCTCGTCGGACCAGATGGTACGGTCCGACGGCATCGCTGGGGGTGCAGGGCTGGAGTCCCTGGATCCTTGGGAAGAGTGTGTCTACCACACTCTCCACGAATGTAGGATCCAGGGTTTCCGTCACCGGAGGACCCACGGTCTGAGCTTGCCCAGTACAATCTTGTACGGGCGCCCCCATGGGTCCCTCTCCAGCCCCTCGAGGAGTTCACTCCAGGATCGAGCCTTCGCTTCCCCTGATCGCGCTTTGAAGCGCGATCGTGGCGCCTCTATACCCCGCATAAGCTCTCGCCGTTTCGTCGGCTGTGGCTCGCCTTCTTCTACGGGCTCTGGTGTACCGGCGTCGGGCCCGTGAGCAGTCCTCGCAAAGCTGCTCTATGGCCTCCGACCACCAGTACACCGCCGGGCTTGGGGACCCGGCCCGGGGCATCGCGACGTCGCAAATCGACGTCATTGTGCTCCGGAACCAGGTCGCCTCTTATTCGGGATCGGGCAAGACCCTTCTGTCCATGCCGCGACGATGGCAGCGGCCTCGAGCATATCAGCATCGAGCCGCTTGAGGGACCATCGCCGCGGTCGGCTGCTACCGTGCCGGCGGGCAGCACCTGCGGGAGGGGAGGGCCACATCGAACATGATGTGGAGGTGGTCAGATAGTGTGACCACCTCCTCCGCCACCCTCCATCCCGACACCATGCGTACGGCAGAGGAAGTCGCCCACGACAAGTCGACGACCGACTCCCCTGCCAACGCACGGAGGTGCTGACGGACCCCGGTTTAGAAGCCGGAGGTCCAGTCCCGCCGCCCACTCTTGCACGGTCTCTCCCCGCGCGCTGTCGGGCACACCCCACGCTCTGGAATGAGCGTTGAAGTCACCAGGACAAGCACTGGACGCGGCGAGCATCTGCGAACGCAGTCGCCCACCGCATCCATGTACGCCTCGTAAGCGGCGAGGGTACAGCTGGGAGAGACGTAGCAGCCCACAACTGCCAGGGGACCCCATTGCACCGCAATGTAGCCCTGTCCCTTAACGAGTAAGGAACAGGGCGGGTCCCCTGCGCCACCAGTAAATGGCGACAGAGCCTCCGTCGTCACCGAACCAGCGAGGATGGTCCGGGACTCGGTAAGGCTCTGCCACCACGGCCAGAGACACTGACCACTGCGCGAGGGTCTGCATCAGCAGGTCCTGCGACCCTCGGCAGTGGTTCAGATTGCCCTGGAGGATCCTCACCTTCACCCCGAAGGTGAGGCCTCCATGGCCTCCGGCACACTGGGTGTGGCCTTGGGAGGAGCCTGCCTACTCCCCTCCCTTTTTCCCTCTCTTCGGTGCGCAGCCCTTGGTCCCCAACCTATGGTTGGCCGGGCGACCAAGGTCTGCGCACAGCGAACTGGGGCGGCTGCCGTGCACTGCCGGGCCTTATGGCCGGGCTCGCCGCAAGCGTAGCACCGCGTGCTCCGGTCCTGTTCGCAGGTGCACGTGCTACGCACGTGCCCCTGCTCCAGGCACCGGAAACACTGCAGTGGTCTCGCGGCGAGCACCACCAGCCTCGCGGCCGTCCACCCGATGCGAATGCGATTCGCTGTCGCCAGCTTACGCACCGCACCGAGCGGACACCGCACCCACAGCGACCCCAGACGCAAAGGTGAGCGATGTATCTCGCCCACGACTGACATGACTGCGGCATAGGTCGCGTCGCTGTGCTCCGGCACGGTGACCGTGATGGCCGCCGTGCCCGGGAGCCTTGCCGGCTTCGCCGCCTTTGGCTTTGGCTTTGCCGCTGCCTTCGGGGGGGCCGCCTTCTTTGGCTGGGGCTTCGGTGCTGGGGCCACCTTTTTGGCGGCCTTGCCCGCAGCCCTCTTCGCCTTCCGGCCGACGACCACGTTCCAGGTCTCCCCTGCGGGTGACGGCTGGGCCTCAACCTGTTGCGCCGAAGGCACACTGGCCTTCGGCTGCGGTCGTCGGGCCGGTGCCGCTTGAGCGGCCTCCTGCCGGCAGCCGCTGGTGCGGGCGCCATGTATTCGGAGAGTTTCCGGTCGATAAGAGCGCTGATGCGCTCCATCAACCGGCTCTCCGAAGACGCCCGCTCTACCAGCGCCGGCGGCAGCGGCTTTAAAGACCGCTGGCTTAGCACCAGCGGCCTTACTCGGCCCCGCTTCCTGGGACCCACTGGTACCCCCAGCCCGGCTCGGGCCCGCGACTGGCGGAGGGTGAGACGCCTCGCGATTACGCAAGGCGCTCAGCTCCTGCGTCAGCCGCTCGACCCTCGCCGTCAGGTCGGAGAGCTGCGAACGTAGCTGCGCGTTTTCACGCTGCAGCGCGTCCGCAGCCGGAGGCTGCGACACCCTCCGAGCGAGCTCAGAGCTCGCCGCCTCCGCCTCGAGGGCCGCCACGCGCAAATGTTGCACGTACGTGCCCTTGAGGTTCCCCGACCTGTCGGAGATCTTCTCCACGGCCAACATGGAGGCCCTTATGCGACTGCATAGGTCCTCCGTTGGCCGCTCAGCCATCTCCTAGCTAGATCTTCCGACCTAGGAGATTGGCTTTCGATCTCCGCTTGGCTGCGGCCACCGTCGGGTCCCAGATCTCCGCCTCATCATCCTCCTCAGCAGAGGCAGGCGGTGGAGATTTCTGCTTCCTCCGCTTTTTGGCCGCCCTGGAGGTCGAAGACCTCGCCGAGGCGACCGACATAGCGGAGGAGTCAGTATCCCCCCCGCTTTCCCTCCCTGTCGCGACTGAGCGCGCAACAAAACGGCCGGATTTGGGGTCGCGCTGCGACACCCCAGCTCCGGCTCCCTCCACTACGCCGGTTCTGGGGTCGCTCTGCGACACCCCAAGACCGGCACCCTCGACTCCGCCCTCACGGGCCTCCTCCCTCCTAGCTCCCTCTATTGGATTTAAATTAAAATTCATAATATGTCCCACGAGAATGGAGGAAATAAATGTCCACCGGGGCAGAGACTCCTGTACCCACGGTAAGCCTTGGTATACCTCTCGGTATACCTACACACGGGTGTCGGCAGGTGCCCGCGGTCATTACAGTAACGGCTGACAAGCCCCTCAACCATGCATCCCATCGCGCTGTTTTCTCCGCTTAGGATTGGGGAGTTTTTATAGAGGTACTCTCCTCGCGGCCCGGCCAATTAAGGCAAGACCCGCTCCGGGCAGAGCCGCTAGACATGATCAACGACACTCCACCCGGTTTACGGTCTTTGGGCGGTGGCAGTGCAACTGGGTAGTCACACCGCCTGCCCGGTGACAGGGTTAGTGAACACCGGGCCCGCCCTCCGTCCCTCTGGCGCGCCCTCTGCAATCAGAGGGATGCCCAGAAAACCTTCGATAAGGCCGAAGCCTACCGGCACTTGTTGCTCGTTTAGCACTACCCGGGGGCACGTGTAGGGTGTCATGGTTCAAGTATCTCCTACGGACGCGAGCAACTCCACCCGCCTGATCCAACCGCCCGGACACTGAGTTACCACGGCTCTTTAAAGATACAATAAAGTTCAGGTAAATCACTAAGATATCATTGGAAGTAGTTAGCTAACAGTTGATTCTGATCTATAATATTTCTACGATAACTTAGAATTACAAACAGGGCCATGATAGTGCGTCTCATAAATCTAACAATATCTCAATCACCAAGCATTTTTTCATACGATTTTTAAGAGTTCCCTAGTCTATCTGCAAATAGAATTCAAATGATTTCATATGAGCTATTTGGAAACAAAATCTTTAAAGCAAAAAAAAACCGTTCCGCAATAGCACCAGCTACGAAAGCACAAATATTAAAAAGAAAACAGGCGAATATAGAACCTCCTTTGAAGTCGGTTAAATAAGAACCCGTACATTTTTTCGGGACAGTTTCCGTACAAGAAACAGGTATTTCTAATTATCTGTGTGTAGGTAATTCATGTTCTACTAAGTCATTTCAGTAAACAATTCTTCTTGACGATAATATATCAACGTCAACCGTGTTACTGGGAATTATACCTACAGATGGTGTACATATATTTCGGAGCATTAACGGAGGAAAGAATAAAATTAGTTTTCTTGTCTTATCTATTATATGTCTTGTAGGCTTTATAAGTTCTAGACTACCTAGTGGGAGGACGTTACCTGCACTTGCCGGTCCGTCGTGTCAATGTCTATCTGTTCAGATTCATATTTTATTGGTAACATAATAAATTACAAGTCAATTATTTACAACAAATTATTACAAATTATTAGTATTACAAATTACATTAGATTATTAAATTAAAAAAAAAATAATGAAAAAATAGTACATCGGAGAAATAAAATGATTTTAATTTGTAATTTCATTTGTTAATTCCTCCACATTGTAAAATGTCCTCTCAACCAGCCATGACTTCAACCTATTTTTAAACATTGCTAGACTGGGAGCTTCAGTTACACGCTTAGGGAGTCGATTGTAGATCGCGGTGCCTGTGACGTGTGTCATCTTGTCCGATTTCGCGAGACGATGAGTAACAAGGGCTAATTTATTAGCCCCGCGGGTGTTCGCTTTGTAGGAACCGCCCAATTCTTTTCGATTCTTTTCTATGCACTATGTGCCTTGTCCGTTGCCACTTTAACTTGCTTACAAGAATGGCTATGCTTAGTTACGATCGTCTACGAATCTATTCAATACTGATATGATCTCGTAGAGAAACAACGAGCAAAGCTCGTCCATAGCTCGTCGAGCTCTCTAATAAGGTCTACTTTAACCTAGTAGTAAGCTCGACCAGCTAGACGATGTATAATAAGACTACGGTATCCCCTGCCTGTTGTAGAAGGCGATTAAAAGAGCCCTCGGGGTCACTAGACGGCCTTTGTCGTCCGCTGAAGTGGACCCGGGAAGAAGGCCACATCGACTGGATAGTGTCGCCTTGCACTGCAAGGCACAGGGGGAGGAATTAACCTACAACCACCCGGGACGTGCACTCCGAAGAGCACAGTGATCTCCTCTGCGTTCCACTAGATATCCCGGAGCCCCTCACCATGCACCGAGGTAGGACCACCAAGGCGGTTTTAGTAGGTAAATACCCCACATAACCGCCGCCTTAAGGCGAGGTTGTTAAAATTTCCGCCCCTTCTCCCTTCAATAAAAAAAGGATCAGGGTGAGTCTACGATTTCATTAGTCATAAGTCACTGTTAGCACACACTGGTCGAAGACTTTCGAATTCGAACTTTGAAGTATTTTAGCCGAAAATGCATAAGGAAGCTTTAGGAACACTTCTCAGCTGAGTTGGATAATAATAAATGTATTTATTCATCTTTTACAAATTTACAGCAAATATAACTTATCGTATCGTTTTACGTAGTTCTTAAATTTGTGAAAGATTGGTGTCTGTAGTAGGGTACCCTGTAAGACAGATCACCAGCCCCCCACCATAACTTTGATCATGCTGTAATTTTATTATGAATATTAAATTAAAAATTAACATGCGTGAGAGTAAGTGTGTGTGTGTGAATGTCTGGTGTATGTGTGGTGTGTGTGTAAGGATATGACGTTTGACCTCTTTCTCGAAGTTGGACTGTTGAATTACAACCAGTCCTTTTGGAAATCATTGTATGAGGCTTATATCCAGCATCATCTTACGATAAAATTAAGACAATAACGGTTATTGCCATGCAGGTTTCTAGACAAATTTAACTTGCTGATAAATTAAAATTGCAACTAACAATGTTCCTTGGTGCCAGCACCGAGGACACTGAGCTTCCAAAGCTCTGTCCTAACTTGTCTCTTTCCAATATACTAACAAACAAAATCTTATTATATGCAATATACTCGTGTTTAACTAACCTAACCTAAGTTTGGTGAGCATGTCTTAGTTCTACGAAATTTCAATTTACGTTGTAGACTGTTAAAGCTACGGGCTACGTGATAGCGTGATTGGAAATTGTCAACTAGTAATTAATATAATCGATATTTCAGAGACTACCTCAATCTCACATCGAACAGTGTGTGGATTAATAGCTTGTTGTACTCTCTTTGTGCTTCAAATTGAATGCCTCACGCCAGTGGCGCTCAGACTGATAGTGTCTGCGTTCTACGTGAAAAATACGTTAACAAATTATGTCACGTTTTAATCTAACCGACTTTACTGGATCATTGCAACCGCACGTATTGCCAAAATTAATGCTGTATATAGGATGACAGCGATACAAGGATGCTGCAGTCATGATAGCAGTCGGGCCAGCAGGCGGCATCGGCTGGCCTTGCATGGCTCAGGTGGGGGAAGGGATTAACCGAGGAAGGGCCACCAGGAGGGTTTTAGTGGGTAAAAACCACAATTTAATTTAGATTCAAAAGCCGTCAAAAACGCATTTAGAAACGATTTAATCGTAGTATCAGAAGCGTAAACAGCCTAATGGTTAGAGTACGGACTACGAATCGTAGGGTCTTCGTTTTGAATCCACTATTCGACTATTGACATGAACCATCTTCTAGCACGAGATAAAACTTAGTTGGAATGGTTAAGAAGAATGTTAATAAACGCTTCGTTTTTCTCATATTCAGTTTCGTATCATTGATTGTTTGGTTGTTTGTATTTCTCACCCTCACAATCCCAAACATGCAAGCTTTGTTACGACCAGGCATTGCTACAATCTATGCTACGAGCATGCTACGCTATGGGTAAGAAGTGCTACAAGCGAGCTTTCGTAGTTACTACATGCAAATTTGCTACGAGAAACGTGCTACGTCCCTTTTGAGCTTTTCGTTTTTACATCGTGTACGGGTCGAATTCCTTCTACGAGCGATCTTCACCTCTTACCTATAGAATTAGGGTATCAAGGAAACTACACGAAGGTCCTATATAGGATTACAATCATAGTATATCGCGGGATTGATGGACGGATTTACGAGCGGGGGATACGGGTATTGACCTAAATTCCTATCCGCTCGCATCCCGCCTGCTAACATTCCCTGAGAATGGAATGGTTTTATTCTATATCGATTAATCACCTATACTGGATGAAAACCGTGGAGGATAGTCGGCTAATATGGAAAGAGAGTTAAGCTTTCGGTTGCCGTTCCTGAAGACTGAAGTATATAGAATGAATGGGGTTTTGCAACCAAGCAAAAATGTCAGATATTTCCTGATTTCAGTTGAATAACAAGCATGTTCCAAGTGTTGGATATTAGTATGGACTTATCGTTAGCAAAAATTGAATCCTCGATTTGAAAATCGCATCACGATCATGGACATATTGTATTATGTTGTGTTTTTGTTGTGTCGTGTTGTTTTCATAGTTTATAAAAGTATTATTTGTGAAAAAATATATTTTTTTAATTTTTTAAAGCATTTTTTTAGAGTAAAAAGTTATAAAAGTTTATGATATTTTTTTAATATTTACTGTGGCCTATGCCCAACATTGGGAAGAGCAAGCACGTAGTGTTCGCATATTACAAAATTAATTTTTTTTTTATTGAAACCAAATAAAATGCTTATATTACTCTTAATACAATGTGATTATAAGATAAAATTAAATTGACACTATTTTTGTATTTTCTAGACTCTAAACTAGGCCGAGCCTGTATCTTAGGTATCTTAGACGTTAGCCTCTTGTTGACAGTTGCAAGTGTTAGACGTGTGTTCAATTTTATGAAGGTGTATTTAAGAAGTTGAAGCACGTGACTGTATATCCACTTAACATCAAATGGGATCGTGGTCCAAGTATAAAAAAGCATGTAACTTTGAATTTAAATCAGTTATGAAGTGAAATAAGCCGATGGGAAACCGAGGTCCAAGTTCTAGGAAAATATAAAAAATTAATAGCACGTTATATACTCGTATAAATGTTAACTTTACATCAAAGCAATACAAAGTTACTTCTGATGTATTATTATAAAGATTTATATGTATTTGTGATATACGTGTATAATTCCGCGTGTATTTTTTATTCCACCGATGGTTTTGATAAAGGCGCCCTCTTACGGAAGATTGGAGAAAAAAAACTGTTTACATTGCTTTATAAAAATATATGAATTCTGTATTTCACTTTGGTATAGGTTAGAAAAATAAAGCTTCGTTATATTTTATTTCAGTTTCTTTTGTCTTAGGAGAGAATGTAGATGAACAAACTCGTTCTTTGTGGCAAATAAGCCGGGGACTTTTTGAGCGACTTCAAAATATCTTTTTTGTACTTGCAGCATCAAACAAAAGCTAAAAAACGGTCTTTTTTTTAAGAAAATTTAAAATCTCTGTCACTCGCAAACGGTCACACTTTTAATAATGTAAGGTAACTTTATTTTTGCTATGTTGAATTCTTATTAGTAGGAGTGGACATACATTCATCTATATATATAAAAGTGAAAATGCGTGGCTATGTTCCATATAGGCACCGAAACGGCTGGACCGATTTCAATGAAACTTACAAGGAATCTTCAGATTGACCTGGCGAATAATCCTGTAAAGTTTGGTGACGATCGGAGCACTCCTCGTTTTTGAACTGTCAAACAAGCCGTACGTCGTACTTTTATTTCTGACATTAACCTGAGCCCGATACGTTTTTGTATAAATGATAAGAATGATATTGTATTTACTGGTATGAACATGGGTGTAGGAAATGATCAGCCCTGTAGTTCTGGGCTCTCAAGAATAAGACTACGGTATCCCCTGCCTGTCGTAGAAGGCGACTGAAAGGGGCCTCTCCTCTCTCCGTGAGCACAGTGCAGAGTGGCTCCGGTGCGTTCCACTGGAGATCCCGGAGCCCCTCGTCATGCACCGAGGAAAGGGCCGCCAGACAGGTTTTAGTGGGTAAGAACCCCGCATAACCGCCGCCTTCCCCCCAGAAGGCGGGGTATCTTTCTGAAGATTTCCTCCTCGTTAACAAAAAAAAAAAGGTAATGATCTTCACCCGCTCGAGAAGAGAATGAGTAATTTAAAATACTGTGAGAGTTAAATTAAATATTTAATGATGTCTACTTAACTAACTTTTTATTTGAGTATAGGTCGATGTTTTATATACAGTTCTATATAGTTAATCGGTCTTTTATATTAGTCTTACCAATATAGGTACTGGCAACACCGAATATTATGGTCCTTCAAGCCGGATATGAACCAGCGACCTATAGATCATCGATACCATCCAGACAAGTGTGGTCTATTAGCATGGTCATTAGTGAAAGAATTGTCGGAGAAATATCCACTAAAGATGCCCTCATTTCAGAGCGCTTGCGTATCGATCCGCAAACAGTGAAGCTGTGAGTCTCCCGTCGCAAGTCTCATTGTGATAAACGGACAAACATCTGTAGTCTGTTGTGACAATATGTTTGTCTGTCGGTACAGAATACATAGACGAGATGTGTTTGACGATAAAACTATATCATTTGTATTATATGTTCCCATTATTGTATTAGTTCCATGCGAACTGGTCTAGTTTTTCTTTTATTCTTTGTTCAATTTATGCGTGTGTATTATACGTTTATCTACTCAAGTACGTCGGCGAATACTCAAGTTCTTTACGCATGTAAGCCGTCGTGGAAACGATTGTTTAGAGCGTCTTGTCGTGCAAGGCAAAGTACAGGGAAGTAGACCACTAGGTAGATCGCCAATGCGATGGTTGGATCAGGTGCGGAGTATGGTGGGTGCTCCCCTCCACGAATTTGCCCAATTGACGGCGGAGGTGGCGAGACGTCGTGCGGCGGGTGCTGTCTGCTGCCCTTTTTGTTAACGGGCAGGAAATCTTCAAAGATACCCCGCCTTCTGGGGAAGACGGCGGTTATGTGGGGTTTTACCCACTAAAACCTCCTCGGTGGCCCTTTCCTCGGTGCATGACGAGGGGCTCCGGGATCTCCAGTGGAACGCACCGGAGCCCCTCTGCACTGTGCTCAAGGAGAGCACGTCCCGGGGAGGTTACTCCCTCCCCTATGCCCTCATAGTGCAAGGCTACACGTGCCAGTCGATGTCGCCTTCTTCCCGGAGTCCACCTTAGCGGACGACGAAGGCCCCACCCTTGTCGCCCAGTGAACCCGAGCTCCTTTTAGTCGCCTTATACGACAGGCAGGGGATACCGTAGTCTTATTCTTGAGAGCCCAGAACTACAGGGCAATAGCTGTCTGGTGCCCAACCCAAGCGGATCATCATGACCACGACCACTCTGACAAGAGTGAAGGGACCAAGAAGAAGAATTATACAGTATGTGTACATTAAGAAGTGCATAAGGATGTTTTTTAAGCGTGATCTATAGTGAACTATGTGTCTATAACGACGCTGGAAAACAAAAACGTAGTAACCCACAAAAATCGTTCACCAGAGACGAAAAATATTTCAACTTTTTAAAAAATTATAACTATCGTATTTGTGAACTTTTTTCTAAATAAGTATTTCGTCGTGAACATCCCTCGTACAGCAAAGGACAGGAATAGTTTGCCCGCATCTTTCCTACCGTTTACAATGTGGGTATTTTTAAGAGTAGAGAGTTACCATCCAGGACTGCGTCCACTTAACATCAGGTGGGATCGTAGTCAAGCAATTATTTAGAAAGTACAACAAAAAACATAGAAATCCGTACACTCTGCCTACCCCATCTGGATCAAAGGCAAAAGTGTTTTTATTACCAACATTCTAGTAACATAGCGTGCTTAAACTTGATAGAATTATGAATAGATGGCAACTTAGAATAGAAAACAACGAAATCGTAGCATTATTTTCTACAAAGAACGCTACGTTTTCGTGCTACAGAGGTACAAAGCGGAATTTTAAACGTGAACGAGGAAAAAGCGTAGCACTATGTATCCTGCAAAATTAAGTGAATGTCGCCGGGGAAGCCCTTGTTTTAAATACATCGAATAGGTAAAATAGGCTATAAATATATTTTATTATATTTATTTTATTACACTGTTAGATTCAAAATAAAGGAAAAAGCTATTAAAATACAAAGACACGTTTATAATATAAAATAATTAACAAAATAACACATTTGTATATTAATAAAGTTTTAACACAAAATGGCGGTTATGTACACACAGGACAAGTAATTAACAGTCAGCCCTGTAGTTCTGGGCTCTCAAGAATAAGACTACGGTATCCCCTGCCTGTCGTAGAAGGCGACTAAAAGGGGCCTCGGGTTCACTGGGCGACAAGGGTGGGGGCCTGAGTCGTCCACCAAAGTGGACCCGGGAAGAAGGCGACATCGGCTGGCCCGTGTCGCCTTGCGCAGCGAGGGCACAGGAGGGGAGGGAGTAACCTCCCCCCCCCCCGGGACGTGCTCTCCTTGAGGAAAGGGCCGCCGGGGAGGTTTTAGTGAGTAAGAACATAACCGCCGCCTTCCCCCCAAAAGGCGGGGTATCTTTCTGAAGATTTCCTCCCCGTCAACAAAAAAAAAGTAATTAACAGTGCAAAATAAAATTGCTAAATGGCTCACGACACCGCCGTGTACAGAGAGATCTAACCGTCACGACGGGCGACAAGCGAATGTGTCCGGTGACGGATCACCGTTCCTAACGTATCGGAATTCATTGGTCGGCATTATAGTATATAAATATATATACTGCTTATAGTATATATATTTATAATAACTGCTTTTTTGTATATATATATATTATTTATGTATAATATACCTTCTTTATACACAATCGATTCGTGTCCGCCTTAGTTATCAGAAGTGCTCTTGTGCTTTTAGCAACAAGTCTAAGAGGGGGCAGAAAACCTAAGCCCTACCTAATAACTACCTGAATGAAGCGTCCTAATTAAAATGCCTTTCCAGTGACACAATCGCCATAGCCGACATCGGCCTGGACATCATCATCAGTTTTCACAGGTTTTTTTTGGCTGAAAATCAGCGCTGTGCTGTGTGAGCACAGTACATGCTGAGCCAACCCTTTTCACCACAATTTCTATTTTCTTCTTTTTTCAATTTTTCACAATTTACATTTGTTTATGTTGTTTTGTCTTGTATTACCTGTTGTTTCTGTGTTCTTGTGTCGAATAAATGTTTATTCTATACTAATTAAAATGACCAACAACAATCTGGTTGTCACATGTATGGACACTCCGAGCAACAATTATATATATATATATATGTTTATATGGTTTCTTTATTATTCAAATACTAGCGAACTCAGTCTGCTTCGCCGGGATAGATTTTGCTTTATTTAATTAAAATAATAAACTTACATCATTAAAAATTTAATTTAACTCTGACAATATATGGCCTGTGCAATGGTAATCGCGTCGTCCGGATCGTCAAGAAGTCACGATTGTGCGTTTCTTTCGTAACTCTCTACCACGCACTGTCAACTGTTATTAGCGATGTTTCAAAAACAAGCTTACTCCTTTCACAAAGTTAACGCACGCTCCTTCTGTGTTGTGGACGTTCAATGACGGTGTTCACTTAAGATCAGGTGAGGCGCAAGCTAGAAGCCCTATACCGAGACTCGACTAAATCATTGGAATCAATCCTAGGACTTAATGGCGAGAGCTGCCTTTGTCAACGACTCAAACACGCCCACCAATTTAAATTAGATCGCGCGGAATAATTTGGTACGTAATTAACGTGCGCATAAATCTTGCCATAATTACCAACACATCAACTATTCATTCGTCCAATTTATACGCAATTAATGTGAAAATTGGATTAATGATTGTAATATAGAGTTGGATTTTCATATTTCCGAAAGAACTATAACTGTAGCAATAAGAAATTTCTTTAATTTTATTTTTTTTAAAAAAAAAGAAAGCTAGCAATATTTTTTTTTCAGAAATATAACTAACAATCTTGTTAACCATTTTTTTTTATTTATTTCAAATAAAATTTTACAATAAAGGAATTTTACAATATAACTTAACGCTATATAAACCGCAATGGTTTGTCACTAGCGCCAAAGCGTCCGTCTTGCGTTCCTAATTAACTTTTTAGTATACTCTTAATGTTTTTGTTAGTTATACAATTCCTTATATCTGAGGGTAGTTCATTAATTAATCTAGGCACGATGTATCTTGCCGTGCGCTCGCCGTACACATTTTTTGCGCCTATCGTATTAAACTGGTTCGACGATATCGACCGTGTGCGTATAGCGTATATATATGTTCCATTTTGGTTAAAATTTTTTCATTAAAGAAATATTCTTTTAACATGATGTATTTTATTTTTGTGTAAATAGGTAAGATGTTACAGTGTTTAAAAAGTTTTTTTTCGTCGTTCCAACTAAGCTTAAGCTTGTGCTAGAACATGGTTCACGGCAATAGTCCAATGGTGGATTCGAACCTACGACCTTACGATTCGCAGGCCGTACCCTAAACCATTTGGCTATTGACGCTTCAAAATTTGTTAGTCGGCTTTTTTATTATCAATGTTTTGTTCGTATTCGCGAAGATCTGTTATTGGCAGTCTGCTTCTTAATAATTACTATATCTCTTTTGTAAATGTTATTGCTGTTGATCTCTATAAATAAACATATAATTTAAATAACAAGTGTTACAAGTGAAAACATAAAACGACTTCAAATAGAAATTAATCACCTCCCCGGTGGCCCTTTCCTCGGTGCATGACGAGGGACTCCGGGATCTCCAGTGGAACGCACCGGAGCCCATATGCATTGTGATCAAGGAGAGCACGTCCCGGGGGGGAGGTTACTCTCTACCCCCCTGTGCAAGTGCAAGGCGACACGGGCCAGCCGATGTCACCTTTTTCCCTCACTCTTGTCGTCCGCTGAACCCTAGGCCCCTTTTAGTCGCCTTCTACGACAGGCAGGGGATACCGTAGTCTTATTCTTGAGAGCCCGGACCAATAATATAGACCATCCTCCGGTACCCTGGGTGGGCCCGGAGGGATGTGTGGGACTCGGCCTGGGCAGCCCCTACCCACTAAACCTTCCGCGAATGCCATCAACCGTTATGGCAGGTGCCCCGGATCTGTCAGCGACAAGACACCGCAACGACCGGCCGGGCCCGGCAAAGAACGGACTTCATCCTCAAAGGGGACTTCTCCGGCACTCAGAGAAGTCCCGACAATAATAATCTTACCTAACCTGACCAAATTATCATGAAACTACCCTCGAATCCTTTTTTTTATATGAAAAGTGGCAAACGAGCATACGGCTCGCCTGATCTTAAGTGATCACCATCGCCCATGAACATCCACAGCACCAGAAGAGCTATAGGTGCGTTGCCGACCTTTGAGATAGGAATAGGCTCGTTTCTTGAAGGTCCCTAAATCGTAAACGTTCGGAAACACCGCTGGCGACAGTTGATTCCAAAAGTTGGCAGTGCGTGGGAGAAAGTTACGCGAAAAACGTACAGTCGTTGAACGCCAACCATCAAGATGGTGGCGGTGGAATTTGGAATTCTGCCGAGATGTGCGGTAATGGAAATCGGTAGCTGGGATGATTCCGAACAATTCCTCAGAACACTTCCCATACCAATAATAAATGAAATGAAAGTAACAAACAAACAAACAAAGGTGAAAACAATTATATTAAAATTTACTTGCATTACTCATTACTGTATTTTAAGTAAAAAAAAACCAATTTCAAATCGCATCAAAAGTTGAACGCTATAATGCGAGAACGCCCTTTTTGTATTTTTGAATTATCGTAAGATTATCACGACATCAAACTTAAACGGAATCTTATCAAACTTTCATCAAATTTACGGTAGCCTCAAATTAAAAAAAAGAATTGGTTCACCCCGTCCAAAGTTATGAGGTGACGATCAAAAAAATACATACAGATGAACTCCTTTTTTGAAGTCGGTTGAAAAGTAGATGGATATTTGGATATCATGAAAGATAGCGTAGTACAGAAAGCAATTATTCTGTTTTAAATGATTATAAGTAGTGTTATAATTTGTAGGTCTCGTAGAATAAAATAGTCCAACAACTAATACACTCGCTTTATTGAGACAGCGTAACGTTGTACAAAGAATTATTTTAACGAATACCGTCACAACTGCGCGTCCTCACAATCTTTATACAAAATTAATTAGAAGTCAGATTACGAACTAATAAAGTTAAACTATTGTTTACAATGCCAAGTTCATGTGACGATCAACTAAATTATTAATTATGAACTAAAGATACAATAAGGTTCAGGTAAATCACTAAGATATCATTGGAAGTAGTTATTATGCATAACAATCGCTGGGAGTCAATAGTTGCCAGCTAACACTATAAATAACAAGAATTGGTCGTTCAACGTCAACGTTCAGCTTTGGCTGTTTTTAATTATAGTAAACACTTTTAACGGACTTTAAAAGAGTATTTCTAATTCAAAATAAATGCATCAGAACAATTTGTGGATGTGGACCGTTAGAAACCTGCAGGCCTCTTTTTAAAAAAAGAAATATCATGACCCTTTGCTGTTTATATATACACGAGATTGGAAAATTCGTGAAAAAATATCGTAATTTATTTAAAGAATATTTAGTTACAGACATAATTATAATACATAGGGATTTTAATGACGAACTACGCAGATTGGCCAGAGAAGCTGGCCTTGACCGCTTCACCGGATTGAGAGGTGGCATAGCTCTTAGGTCACTTAGCCTGAACCTCTATCGCTAGTAACTCGACACAAGGGTCCCCCCCGTGAGAGGTAACCTCGGCTTGGACGGTTACTATGTTACGCGTAAGCATTCCGATCCGAGGGTGTCCGAGAGGGACGAACCACGACACGGTCGGTAGCTATTTCACGGATAATCTTAGGGACATTCGAAAAGCTAAACTAACTAGTGCCACATCGGGAAGCGTTGGCGCTGAGAGAAGAAGTGGTCGAAGAAACTTCAGCAACGCTCTTAGCATCTAAGGGGATAGAGATAGAACAAACACTTCCTAGACAGAAAAATATTTTTTATCTACTGCCACATTATGAGTTTAAAAATATATAACAAAATACCGCGGGAAATGACAGAATTACCATTGCAGACATTTCAGAAGAAACTCAAACAGTGACTAATTCATAACAGTTTTTTTATTGTCTGTTTTAGTGACATTAGTGCGTGAAGTGATTTTTAAGTGTTAAATTTTTATAAGATTGTTTAAATTGTAGTTTAGATTCAAGTATTATATTTGCAAAAAGGTTAGGCGTATTTGCTAGTGCCTTACTAAAAATTATTCATCATGTCAGTGTTACCATATTTCCCGCAAATAAACATTTTTATAATTATCTATTTAAGTAGCTTTGCAGTTCTATAACAAGGTAATAAAATATACACTGACCTATATACGTAGAGTAATGTAATCAGAGATGTTCCGCCGTTTCACCCTCACTGTATTAACCCACTGTATATTGAACCATATTATAAATGTCACTTAATTGTGTTTATATTATTTAAAACACTACACTTATATCACGAGATCTTTTCAAGTTAATTTACACTTCACTTGATCGCTTTAAGCACGTACTTAATTATGTTACGATAAACGATTATACATATAGTTGACTATATTTGACTGGTACTAGATCTTATAAGTCACAATTATACACTTGAATGTAAAATTTCTCACTGTTAAATTCGTGACCGATTTACAATTCACAGAGCGTTATCGCGAATCCGTGATGTAATATTTCGATCGTATCTATTCTTAATTACTCAAATGTTAAAATAATAAGCCTTGAATACATAAAAGATAGCATAATGCCATTATTAATTATGAATATCTCTTCACGGAAGCGACAAAACAAAATGGCGTCGTATACGACCACCCCGCCCGGCGTCGGGAGAGATACTAACCGCACGGGTCCGAGGGTTGCGGGAGGGAGGTGAAAAAGGGTGTTTTATAGCGTGGCGTAGACTAAATGAACTGGCTTTTGTTTCGTGAATTTTTTTTCTATACGAAGATTCCATGTATTAAGATTGGAGTGTTGGTAATTGATTTACGGGCGTCTGTTCACCTTTGCAAGTCCACGATTTAATGCTGCTTGTTATATTTCCAGAAGATTTATTATTATTTTTTAATGACGAACTACACAGATTGGCCAGAGAAGCTAGCCTTGACAGCTTAACCGGATTGAGAGGTGCAATAAAGGATTTATCCATTTGTCGCACACTTAATGCAAATTTTAGTCTAATATGACTTTCTCATGGCTGCCATTGTCAGAACTGGATCAAATATGGGACTACACGGGAAACAATAGCTTCGAAATAGATCGACGGATCACCCAGTCGAAAGTTATGAGGTAACACAAATAAAAATACAGAATTGAGAACCTTCTAATTTTTTAAAGTCTGTTGAAAATAGGAATAGAAAAAAATAATAAACTTTTTTCGCTCTTTTTCAATGACGAACTACACAGATTGGCCAGAGAGGCTGGCCTTGACTGCTTAACCGGATTGAGAGGTGCAATAAAGGATTTATCCATTTGTCGCACACTTAATGCAAATTTTAGTCTAATATGACTTTCTCATGGCTGCCATTGTCAGAACTGGATCAAATATGGAACTACACAGATTGGCCAGAGAGGCTGGCCTTGACTGCTTAACCGGATTGAGAGGTGGCATAGCTCTTAGGCCGCTTAGCCTGAACCTCTATCGCTAGTAACTCGACATAAGGGTCCCTCAGGTGAGGGGTTATCTCGTCTTATAAGTCTACTATGTTACACGTTAGCGTTCCGATCCGAGGGTGCCCGGGAAGGCCGAACCACGACTCAGTCGGTTGCTACTCCACCGATAATCTAAGAGACATTTAAAAGCTAACGACGGTTATTCGAGACTGCCACCAAACTCTCACAAAGAAACTAATTTTGATATTTTCATCTTTATTGCTAGTAACTCGACCCTTGTATAGTGTTGCTGGCGATAGAGGTTCAGGCTACAGGCAACCTAAGAGCTATGCAATCTCTCAATCCGGTGAAGCAATAAGCCAGCCTCTCTGGCCAACTTTATAACTTTATAACTTTATTAATATCACAAAAACAAACATGTTACATATACAGGAGCTCTGTCTCCTGAACTAGGTACAGTGTACCTGTATCTCAGGAGACAGTGCCTTCCAGAGTCACAAACAGTAAGTGCTGCGTACAATAAGTTTTTAATATAAGTTAAGTAAATTATACGATAATTATTAATTAAAAATATATAAAATAAAAAACAAAAATGTGTGCAAAAGGGAAAAAAAAATCGAAAGAACTACAGTCATAGTTGAGAAGTTATGCGAATGTGTAGTGTGTGTGTTTGTGTGAGTGAGTTGTGACTGTGTTGGTTCGTCCAAAAAAACAACTTAAGATCTGGTGGGCGGTAAATTCCTTTGCCCTTTTTAAATAAAAAAAATGATTTAAAGGAATCTTATTTTCATTATCAATGCACGAAGCAAGCCGCACATCGTCGTAACTCCTAATAAAAAAATTAGATGTCAAGAAAAACCAATAAAAAATACGTCGGGAAAACATTCTTACAAAGGTGCGTTAGGGTGCTCGGTCCCTCATAGTTTTTTAATGCTTTTAGGGTGGGATTTACTTTATAGTTTGTAAGGGAGAAAAAAAAACGTTTACACCAGTACAGCGATTGCGGTCACACTTTAGATATTTAACTAATGTAAAATGTGACTGTAAAAAAAAACTTTAAAAAAAATATTCTAATCCGGGCCCTGTATATAATCGATTCCATCATAATAGGTTGGGGAAGTTTCTTCGCAGTCTGGTCTCCTTCTACGAGTCAGTAATGACCCAGAAGGAGACCGCAGAACGGGATCGGGAGAGGGCCGATCCCGTTCGGAGATGGCGCAGGCGGGCCGGTGGCAGATCGGCCCGCAGCCCTGTAGTTCTGGCCTCTCAAGAATAAGACTATGGTATCCCCAGCCTGTCGTACAAGGCGACTAAAAGGGGCCTCGGGTTCACTGGGCGACAAGGGTGGGGGCCTGCGTCGTCCACAACAAAGTGGACGCGGGAAGATGGCGACATTGGCTGGCCCGTGTCGCCTTGCGCTGCGAAGACACAGGGGGAGGGAGGACCCCCCCGGGACGTGCTCTCCTTGAGCACAGTGCAGAGGGGCTCCGGTGCGTTCTACTGGAGATCCCGGAGCCCCTCGTCATGCACCGAGGAAAGGGCCGCCAGGCAGGTTTTAGTGGATAAGAACCCCACATAACCGCCGCCTTCCTCCCAGAAGACGGGGTATCTTTGTGAAGATTTCCTCCCCGTCAACAAAAAAAAGTTACTTCGCATTTAAAAAAAATCAAAACATATTTTAATATAGTTTATTTATATTTAACTAAAGTGTGTAGGTACCATTTTGTTTGATAACTTTTTGCCATCTTGTAGGTAGGGACATGATCCCATTGCTATAGAAATTTTGGGACTTCTGATTAAAATACCGCGACAAGTGGTTTTGGCAGTCCTCTCGTGATGTTAACCTGACACTGACTAAAGAATTCTGAAGAGACCGAAACAGGTGGAAATCTGAAGGTGCAAGGTCAGGACTACACGGCGGATGCATTAACACTTCCCAGCCAAACTCTCTTAATTTTTGCTGAGTGGCTAAAGATGTGTGAGGTCTAGCGTTATCATGATGAAAAACGACACCCCTTCTGTTGATTAATTCCGGCCGCTTTCTCTCAACTTCTTGCTTTAATCCCATCAGTTGTTCGCAGTAGATTTCACAATCGATGTTCCTGCCTGACAGGTCATAATGAATAATGCCCTTCCAATCCCACACACACACAGCATCAACTCGTTGCGAGTTAACCCGGGTTTCGCCATAGTCTGTGAAGCCTTTGACCGGGACCTTTTTCACACGTTCTTTTCGTATGTGATCAACTTTTCATCATCAGTTATCAGCTTCTTCAAAAATGGGTCGGTTTCATTACGTCGTAATTAAGAATCACAATCGAGTACACAGTCATTAGGTTTCTTTCAGTGAGCTCGTTAGGTACCCAAATATCGAGCTTTTGTGTACCCAGTTTTTTTCAAATGCGCCAAAACTGTTTTGTGGTCAATTCCCAGTTTTTCAGCTACGTCGTAACTACTGATATGCAGATCTTGCTCCACTTTTTCAAAAATGGCATCCATTTTATCCGTAATAGGGCGACCAGAGCGACGTGCATCTTTGACACCAAAATTACCGGATTGAAAACCCTTAAACCAAATTTGTTGTACTCTCACAGACACTGCTAGGTCTGTGTCTGCACTAGGTCTATAAACATCGCAAATTTTTTTCGTGGCTTGCGTTGCATTTTAACCTTTTTTGTAGTAAAATTTTGAAATGTATCGTATTTCTTCATTACATTCACTCAACTTGACAGTACGAAAAATGAAATGAAAATCACACATTTTCCTAATTTGAATTTGGAATTATGTTCTTTAAAATGTAAACTTTAAATGACACCAAAATCAGCCAGATACAAATGGTACAGCCAAAGAGATTTCATTACAAGTTTTAAAATTTAATAATGTGAAAAGACTTTTTCCCTAACCTATTATAATAGAATCTAATCCGATATAGGGCCCTGTATATAATCGATTATTTCAAATATAATATAATATAATATTTTGCTTTCTAAACTGTGGAAATGGAAAATTTAAAATGTAATAAATTTTAGATGCGAACTCGCCCATTGACTGTGGAGACAAAATTTCGACACCGTTTACGTTATCTCAAATATTGATACCTTTGTCATGCCTTATCATCATGAAAATATATATTTTAACAAAATATAAGTTGATAGGGCGATAACCTCAAGCGGCGCAAATATAGTAACCTCGATACAGGTTTTCAGCCCTGTAGTTCTGGGCTCTCAAGAATAAGACTACGGTATCCCCTGCCTGTCGTATAAGGCGACTAAAGGGGCCTCGGGTTCACTGGGCGACAAGGGTGGGGGCCTTTGTTGTCCGCTAAGGTGGACCCGGGAAGAAATTGACATTGGCTGGCCCGTGTAGCCTTGCACTATGAGGGCACAAGGGGGGAAGGAGTAACCTCCCTCCCCGGGACGTGCTCTCCTTGAGCACAGTGCACAGGGGCTCCGGTGCGTTCCACTGGAGATCCCGGAGCCCCTCGTCATGCACCGAGGAAAGGGCCACCGGGGAGGTTTTAGTGGGTAAAAACCCCACATAACCGCCGCCTTCCCCCCATAAGGCGGGGTATCTTTTTGAAGATTTCCTCCCCGTCAACAAAAAAAAAAGGTTTCATATTTGAGCCGTTTGGGGTAGAACCTTTGGGTCCGTGGGGTCCTAGTGCACTCCGCCTTTTTAATGTGATAGCTAAGAAGTTGGTCGACACATCTGGTGACCAGAGGGCATTGCCATACAACGCGGCAATGCTACCAGCCTTCTGGGCACGCTGCCAAGCGACGACGGTTTGGCACAGTTAAATTTTTTGTAACCATTTTGTAAAATATCTATTAAATTGTAAATAGTTAATTTAGTTAGTATTATGTATTGATTTATTAACATAAATAACCCTTCTTCCTTCCGGTTTTCTACATATTGCATTTTGGAGAGTGTGCTCAGGAACTACATGATCTAATTCCCCCATCCCCTTTCCACCATCGGACTTCTAGACGCACTGCGGGATTTCATCCTTTTGTTGTGAACATCCCTCAAACCCGAACGAAGCGATTTGCTTCGTCTTTCATTCTTCGTACAGCAAAGGACTGGAATAGTTTGCCCGCGTCTGTCTTTTCTTCCGATTACAATGTGGGTATTTTCAAGAGTAGAGTGAATAGGCATTTACTAAGCTAGTGCGCCTTACCATCCAGGACTGCATTTCCACTTAACATCAGGTGGGATCGTAGTCAAGCACTTGCTTAGAAATTATAAAAAAAAAATATAGTAAAAAAATAATTAAGTTGATAGGGTAAAAGAAAATAATATATATTTAAAAGTGTATCTGTACTTATGTACATACTATAGAATGTATATACTTATATAAAATAGAAAATATAAGTCGCAAAATCCCGCTTCGGGAGGATAAAAAATGATAGCATTGCGGCCGCCATTTTGAAATTTGAAATTTTTGAATTATTAAAATTATTTTGAACATCATCCGGCGGAAATGCTAACCTGATCTCCCGTTCCGGAAAAGGCTTCAGTAGCCGTGAAAATTATATATTCCCAAAAATTCTGGCGCGGAAATGAATGGGAAACTACTGTCGCTATCATCCCAAGAAAACCACCACGAATATTTCGTAGAGTGGGGAATGCTCGTTCAAAGCAGCTCTCTTGATGGTCCGACGCATTTGTTCAACAGGAGAATGAGTAGGCTTCAATTTTATACGCGTTATCATCTCGAATTCGTTTATTCTAGTTTTATATTATATTTAGTCCTATTTATCTGCGTGCTGTAGCTTTGACGGGCTGCGTTTACGGAGTAATACCACTAGGCGGCGCTAATTGTCGAGGCATCATTTTAAAGCCTACAAAATGTTGTCAATAGATGTCGTTAGTGACCTCGTTTCGTATGTTGATTGATTTAATTTTTAGCAAAGAATTTAATATACATTTAAGGTAAACTCAAAAGTGACGTAACTGTAAATTTTTCATGTCATTTATGTACTTTTAAGCTTAATAATTTTAATACAAAACCGGCCCGTGACAATAAACTTTTTTTTTTTAAGAAAGCTAGCAATATTTCCTTTTTTTTCATAAATATAACTAACATTCTTGGCAACCATTCCAACTAAGCTTAAAAGCTTGTGCTAGGAGATTTGGTGCTGCTTCAGCCCTGTAGTTCTGGGCTCCCAAGAATAAGACTACGGTATCCCCTGCCTGTCGTAGAAGGCGACTAAAAGGGGCCTCGGGTTCACTGGGCGACAAGGGTGGGGCCTGAGTCGTCCACCAAAGTGGATCCGGGAAGAAGGCGTCATCGGCTGGCCCGTGTCGCCTTGCGCTGCGAGGGCACAGGGGAGGGAGTAACCTCCCCGGGACGTGCTCTCCTTGAGCACAGTGCAGAGGGCTCCGGTGCGTTCCACTGGAGATTCCGGAGCCCCTCGTCATGCACCGAGGAAAGGGCCACCGGTAAGAACCCCACATAACCGCCGCCTTCCCCCCAGAAGGCGGGGTATCTTTCTGAAGATTTCCTCCCCGTGAACAAAAAAAAAAAAAAAGGAGATTTGGTGCTGTGTGCTTGGAACAGACAGACCGTACCCTAAACCATTACGCTATTTTACGCGCTAGTTTAGTAAGTGCCTATTCACTCTACTCTTGAAGGCTTCCACGTCGTACTGGGACGGAGAGACTGAGGCCGGCAACTTATTCCACTCCTTTGCTGTACGCACGATGAACGATGACTCAAATCGCTTCCTTCGGACGCGCGGAACATCGACTATAAATGGGTGGAGACCCGCCGAGTGTCTAAGCGTCCGAAGGTAGAATGGGGATGGGGGAATTAACTAGTGTAATTCCTGTGCACACTCGTAATGTAATCTGTAAAACACCGAAAGGCTGGCCACCTTGCGCCTGTGCTCAAGACTATCTAGGTGTAGATCTTGGTGACGCTATTGACGCTTACACGTTTAAATTGCACTGATAAACACCAATCCTGTTTCCACATGATACTCTAAACAACAATTATACACATGTGTGGTGTATCACCTCTTTTATAATTAAGTTACTGGCCGGTAAGCCAGTGAGATTATAATCAATAATGTTGACAACTGTCATTAATAAAATAATGGAGATATAAACAACAATACATTTAATTTCTTTATGTATATATAATAACATGTTTACACGGTTTGTTTATTATTCAAATATATTACGGACTGTACAAGATTATAACGAAATATAAATACTATATTAGCATGTCGGTGACGCGAGCCCATAAGTTTTTCCCCTAACAAAAAGACTCGACGCGACTATAGACGATTCGATAAATATTTTATAATTCATGTGAAACCTATTTTCAACCGACTGTAAATAAATGAGGACGTTCTCAATTCGTATTTTTTTTCTTTCTCTTTTAAATTTGGTTAAATTCTGACAATGGGATCTATGAGAAAACCATATCCGACACCGCTGAAAATCAGCGCTGTCGGATCCTAGCGACAGCATATGCTGAGACGGTATCCGATATTTCCGTCATATGCTTTGTTTTATTTGTCCGTGTAAACTGTGTTTTGTCTATTTTTCATTATTTTTATTTATTTATTTATTTATATATTTATAAACTCTTTATTGTTTACACTTATGAACTAAAATAAAAAAAAGAAAATATAATTAAAAACATAAACAATGGGCGGCCTTATCGCTAAAAGCGATCTCTTCCAGGCAACCTTTGGATGGAGAGGAATAATAAAAAAAGCGGCGGGAGATTATAAAAAGTAGATATACTAAAATACTGATAATAAATATTTACATACAAACATACATACATACATATAATATAGGTATAGATATATATTTTTAATGTGTGTTATATTCTGTCTGTGATGTGTTTTTGTATTGTGATGCCAATAAATAAATGTCTATGTCTATATTTTAAATTTGCATCAAGTATGAGCGCGACAATTGGACGAATAACTCAATATGACGACAACCGATTTCGATGATTCATTTTTTATTGGAAAGGATGTTCTTCAAGGGTAGTTTGATGAAAGTGCGGTTAGGTTCTAATTATCTCTCATCCCTGTAGTTCTTGGCTCTCAAGAATAAGACTCCTGTATCCCCTGCCTGTCGTAGAACGCGACTAAAAGGGGCCTCGGGTTCACTGGGCGACAAGGGTAGGGGCCTTTGTCGTCCAGAGGTGGACCCGGGAAGAAGGCAACATCGGCTGGCCCGTGAACCGCGAGGGCACAGGGAGGGGAGGGAGTAACCTCCCCCCCGGGATGTGCTCTACTAGAACACGGTGCACCCGGAGCCCTTCGTCATGCACCGAGGAAGGGCCACCGGGGTGGTTTTATTACGTCAAACGCCACATAACCGCCGCTTTAACAAAAAAAAAACGTTCTGATTAACTCTATTTCGTCATATTCCTACGATAATTCGGAAATACAAAGAGATCGTCCGCGCGTAATAGCGTTCAACGTTTGATTCGATTTGAAGTCGGTTTTTGGTTTTGCACGCAAATATACTTGTGACGTGTTAGATTGGCACGTAATTTCTTGATAACCATTACAAATTAGTTTAAGTTAGTACTTTAAGAGCCTTACAAATAAACGTGGAATAAACTAAGAAAAAGTAATATTTGTCGTAATATCACAATAATACATTATACCTCGTATAAGGTTTTTGTCAATATAACACTTATTCCCAAGGTCCAGTATAGTCCAGTACATTCCATCATCATCGTCTTGTATGAAAAAATAACAAACACATTCACACACATATATTGTTGTATATATATATTTTTTTATTATATATATATTTTTTAAAAAGAAAGCTAGAAATAAACCTTTTTTTTTCAGAAAACATTACTAACAATCTTGTTAACCATTCCAACTAAGCTAAAGCTTGTGCTAGGACATGGTTCACGGCAATAGTCGAATGGTGGATTCGAACCCACGACCTTACGATTCGCAGACCGTACCTTAAACCATTAGGCTATTGATGCTTCAATCTAATATGTATTCCTTCTTTTATATATGTATATATATATATAAAAATATATGTACCTTTATTTATTTATAAATATCTCCAGACCGCGGAGACGCAAACGCGGAGTGGGACGCCCTAAGACAAGGTGGAGCGACGATCTTCGCAGGACGGCTGGCAGAAGCTGGATGAGAGTGGCCGAGGATCGTTGACGGTGGCATGCCTTTGGAGAGGCCTATGTCCAGCAGTGGACTGTGACAGGTTGATGATGATGATGATCTCCAGAGGAACGTACCGGAGCCCCTCAAGGAGAGCACATCATGTCACTTCCTCCGTGTAATTAACGTCTTAGAGTCAATTTACACTTTATTTTAACTGCTGAAGATTTAAATTCAATCATATATATCGCGAACCCGACCAAATTGAATAGTCACAAAATGTAATAGATCATCAGTACTCATTTCAATTTGGTCGGTTTGCGATATTATTTCTTATCTTTTAGACACCGGCCGCTCCCCTGGCGTCGATATTCATGGATGGCGGTGATCACTTTAAGGTGAGCCGTAGATTTGTTTGTCCCCCTCTCCTGTAGAAAACGAAATAGAAATGGTCACTGAATGTCTTTCTCCAAGGGCCAAAGTAAAGATAATAAAAAAAAATTATAGGGTGAAAACAACCCCAACACACCTTCACAAGGGTGGGGTCCCATGAGGGATACACTTTTAGTTTTTCTTGACCAATTATTTTTTATTGAAATTTATGGCGGGGGTGGTAACTTTTTTGATTGAATTTTAACCAAAATATTTACGGAAAGGACGGTTAATTTAAAAATATAATGTATAGCATTCGCCATTAAAAATGATTAAAGGGCGATTTTAGAAGTAACGTACCCAGTTCGCTTCGCCGGGTTAGTTTTTGCTTTATTTTAATTAAACAATAAAGTTACATCATTAAATATTTAATTTAACTCTCACAACATATTAAATTATTCATTTCTCTCCGTATTCATTCTCTTCTCGAGCGGGTGAAGATCATTACCTACACCCATGTACATATCAGTAAATACAATGTCATTCTTATCATTTATACAAAACATATCGGGCTCAAGTTAATGTCAGAAATAAAAGTACGACGTATGGCTTGTTTGACAGTTCAAAAAGAGGAGTGCTCCGATCGTCACCAAACTTTACAGGATTACTCGCCAGGTCAATCTGAAGATTCCGAGATTTGAACCCGGGAACTCCCACTATGCTATTTGGTAATTATGTAGTAGTATAGCTAACGTGATGGGGATTTACAAGCTTATCAACGTTATAACTGGCAACAAGAAAAATGATTTCATTATCAGACTAATTGGTTGCTACGGCTATGCTCACGCTCATTTGATAAGCAATGAGGTCACAAAGCAGACTTCAAGAAAGAGATTCTCTGTATTTTTTTGTTTGTTATCTCATAACTTTCGACTCTTTTCTCTCTCTCTTCCTTGCTATTTGTCCCACATAATGTTAGGGTCAGCTTTCCTGCTTTTCTTTCCACTTCGCTCTGTCCCCGACATCGTCTTGGAAAATCTTGCACTCCCTAAAATTTCTCGACACTACAGTCTCCCACCTTGTGTCATAACTTTCCACTGGGTGAAGTAATTTTGATGATTCTTTTTTTATTTGATAGCAAGTGCTTTCACGTCTGTTCAAGTTCTGTTAATGGCATTCATGAGAAAACCTTTTTTTTTTCTTCACAAAGATACCCCGCCTTCTGGGGGGGAAGGCGGCGGTTATGTGGGGATCTTACCCACTAAAACCTCCCAGGTGGCCCTTTCCTCGGTGCATGACGAGGGGCTCCGGGATCTCACGTGGAACGCACCGGTGCCCTCATGAAAAAAAAAATTTTTTTTTTCATGAGAAAACCTGATTAACGTTAAATTTTTATCAAATGGTAGGTACAATATAGATAACAATATAGAATCCTAAGATCCCAAGTCCTAACAGTATGACAACTTTATATACTGTACGCGGTGTATAAAAACACTGGACCTTGATTTACGACCCACAAACAACAGCGGATAAAAGACGGAAATATGCCGTTATACTTACGTTTCGCACAAGTTTTTCTCTATCCTTGGAAGCTACCTGTACATTATGCTAAACAAAATTCTTAATCTGTTCCCGCTAAACAAGAAAAACTGTAAGAACAAAATGTCTGATTGGTTAAAATGCTTGAATTATAATGAAACGGAAAACATAATGCAATTGAATACGTAAATATTTCTTAGTTTTAGGCATATATTCTTGTGTGTATAATTACATTGAACAAATTTGTATACACATACACTTATAAACACATTCCTACACACCCCTTCCCATACACAATCGCACACACACTTTTTTTTATGACGAACTACAAGGATCGGCCAGAGAAGCTGGCCTTGACTGCTTCACCGGATTGAGAGGTGGCATAGCTCTTAGGTCGCTTAGCCTGAACCTCTATTGCTAGTAACTCGACACAAGGGTTCCCCGGTGAGGGTGACCTCGGCTTGACGGTTACTATGTTACGCGTAAGCATGCCGATCCGAGGGCGCCTGAGAGGGCCGAACCACGACTCGGTCGGTTGCTATTTCACGGATAATCTAAGAGACATTCAAAAGCTAAACTAACTTTGAGTGCCACTTCGGGAAGCGTTGGCGCTGGGAGAAGAAGTGGCCGAAGAAACTCCAGCAACGCTCCTAACATCTAAGGGGTGGGGCCTGCCCATAAAATAGCGGTAACGCGCAAGGATTATTCGCAACCTCCGACGGTCGCGAATGGACGCTTTGTGGATTTGTAGAGATCTAGCCTGTGCAATGGTAATCGCGTCGTCCGGATCGTCAAGAACGTGTCTCGGCCTCCGGGCGACGCGACGGTATTTATTATAGGAAGGCTTATACACACACACACATGACACTTAACAATTATATATATATTTATGTATATATACCTTATCCTTCTCTCTCCAATAGTTTTAAAAGTTTTGTGCACATCTGTGGGGTGTGGGCCTGGTGATCCATGTCACAGGTTAGTTCGTAGTAATTTAATAAGTTGCTAAAGAAATTATTCTGGGATATTTTTTTTTTGTTGTTTGTTAATATTATGTTTATACAGCCGTGTCAAGCGCTTTTTGATTTCAGAAAATCTTATGGGTTTGCGACACGCTAATATTGCTTTTGAAAGTGTCACCCGTCATATACATTTGTATGGACTTATGTAGTATATATGTATGAATATTTATTTCAATATATCGTTATATCATTTATATTTTCCTTGTTTCTCTCTCCAGGGTTGACGGACAGAGAATGACAAACTTTCACCAAAATTCTCAATAAATAAATAAAAATATATAATACAAAAAATGTCTTCTCATCTTAAATCTAATATCATATACATCTGTACCAAACATACATAATAACTATACTTAAATATATTAAAATTGATATCGTTTAACTGTACGTCTTTCAAGGGTTATCATAGGTTAAAAAAGGGTAAAGATCAAAGACACTGTATACATTCTACACTGTTTAGTTCGTATAGAAACACGTACAAAATGCTGAAGTATTTTATCTTAGTAATCTCCGTGACAATTGTTCTCGCGGCAACTGACTTGAACAAATTCACCGGGGAATGGTACCACGTCGGCATGTACACCGCCGCATCAGAACTGTCCACATGCACCAAGTTCAACATCACCCTGGACGGCAGTCCTTGCACCTGCGACGGCAGAGCAGCGTCAGCCTTGAAGTTCGGCATGGTCTCCTTACCGATAGTTGTGATAGAAGATTACAGTGAAGTTGGCGACGCGCTGGCACATAAGTGCACCAGCGGAGATATCATGAAGACGATGGCGGTACGATTGGTGAACGACGATTTCTTCGTGCTGTACGAGACTTGCTACCATTGCACTGAGAAGGAGCCGAACACGGCGAATTTGATGGCCAGGAGGATTCCAACGAAGTCGGAGCTGGACAATTTGAACGGGATCGACGAGTTAAAAGGAAGGAACGGAATGCAGTGTGATTTAGTTAAATAAATTTATTAACAATGTCGTTGAAATTAAATTTTACAATTAAAGGTGTTTTTTCTGTATTTATTTTTGGGGACTTTTGCCCTCTTGGGCATGTCAGCCCCATCATACCCTTTTTGTTTTGTTTACGGGGAGGAAATCTTCAAAGATATCCCGCCTTCTGGGGAAGGCGGCGGTTATGTACGGTTAGGGGCTCCGGAATCTCCAGAGGAACGCACCGGAGCCCCTCTACACTGCGCTCAAGGAAAGCACGTCCCGGGGGGACGTTATTCCCTCCCCGTGCCTTCGCAGTGCAAGGCGACACGGGTCAGCCGATGTCGCCTTCTTCCCGGGTCCACTATAGGGCACGACAAAGGCCCCCGCCCTTGTCGCCCAGTGAACCCGAGGCCCCGAGTCGCCTTCTGCGACAGAGGATACCGTAGACGTGGACATAAGACATTGAAATCGGTCCAGTTTCGAAGCCTATACGGATCAAACACACACACATTCTCTTTTAAATATTTAGATTATTGTTTCCGCGTGCTAAATGGAGAAAATTGACTGACTGTTTGTTGAAATTAACTGTTTTTTGTTTGTTGTCGTTTATTTATAAAAAAGTTTATAATATATATTATACCACATGAGGGCACACTCAAGAGCCGCGTGACCTAGTTCATGACATGTCAGTCCCGAAGCGTCACCGTAACCGAAATCGGCAGGACATCATCATCATATAAAAATAATCCCTGTACACTAAATTGCATGACAATAGTTGGAAGCGTTTTTTATATAAGTTTTTTTCTCCACGATTAATTTATCCACCACACACAGCTTTCTAATGATCTATGAAAAGAATTCCACGACCACTACAAAATACAATCTTCCTGAGAGTTTTACCCGATTCATCAGATGGGCGGGAGACGTCACCGGCAAACGGAGCTACGCCATTAGCAAGCGCATTAAATGCAGTCTCCATAATACACCGACAAATTTCTTAACACCCTCCGAAGTTTTATTAACGTACGTACGTAGAAGACATACCCAGCCCCCTTTGCCGGGATATATTTTGCTTTATTTTATTTAAACAATAAACTAACATCATTAAATATTTAATTTAACACTCACAATATATTAAATTATTCATTTCTCTCCGTATTCATTCTCTTCTCGAGCGGGTGAAGATCATTACCTGCACCCATGTACATATCAGTAAATACAATATCATTCTTATCATTTAGGGATATACTCCATTGTACTTCAATATGTTTCATAATGACTGTAGATGACCGGCCAGCCGACCGAGCGAACCCGGGAACGTAATAAAGTTAATTTTAGTAAATAAGCATTTATGTATAAGTTCCCGGGGATTTGCAAGTGAACTGAACCTTATTAAATAGTGTACTTTGAACCTGAACCTTTGTTATAAGTGAACTTTATTACAACTGAACCATTGTTATTTGTGAACCTTTATTATTGATGTGAACTTTGATTATTGTGAACTTTTATGTGTTTAGTTTGTAATTGTATTTGTGAATTAAACATAGAACCGAGCTCCTGAACTTTTAATACAGTCCACTGAACCTTGAACCGAACTATATATACAGTCCACTGAGCTCTCAGAACGAGAGTGCGAGTGCGCGCGCATTTGTATGTATGCGTGTGCAGCTGAGCTGTCCAAGAGGACCACTGTTGTGCGAGTCGCCTACAATGACATAAATACATACGTTTGGCATCAAGTCTTTGGGTACGTTTTTGAGTTCTTTCGTCAGCTCGCGATGAAGATTATTTGTCACGTTTCTTCGATTTGGAGGCTTGTTTACTAATGCTTGCTTTTTTGGGTGGCAATTTTTATTAATTACAATGATTCTGTGCAGAAACATTAGTGAAGAAAACACAAATTTTCATAGTAATAATCAATTAAAACGCATCAGTGAACGGATCCATTCGCAGCGCTATAGCTTACCTTGAATACTTCAAAATTCTTAATCATTATCTTTTATATATTTGTACTTAAATATGGTTCATAATAAAGAGAATAGAGCCGTGGTAGCTCAGTGTCCGGGCGGTTGGCTCTTGTTGCATAGTACGCTAGCAACCCGAGTTCGATCCCCGGTGCCGGCACCAATAAATTTGTTGTTGCAATTTTATGTGCTGCTTAACCACGCGCTCGGCGGTGAAGGAAAACATCGTGAGGAAACCTACATGTCTTAGAAAATTTTTCTAAGGCATGTGATGTCTACCAATCCGCACTAGGGCCGCGTGGTGGACTATGCCCTTATACTCTCTTTACAGAGAAGGCCTGTGCCCAGCAGTGGGACATATATAAAAGGCTGTAGCTATGGTTCATAATGACATAAATATACACAACGCATGTGTCAATACAAATTTGTGTTATAGAACAATACAATATCATCATAGTAAATAAAAGTTGTATTTGACAGTACAAAAAGAGGAGTGCTCCGATCGTCACCAAACGTTACAGGATTACTTGTCAGGTCAGTCTGAAGATTCCCTGAAAGTTTCATTGAAATCGGTCCCGCTGTTTCGGAGTCTATACTGATCAAACACACACACACACAATCACTTTTATATAGTAGTAGTATAAAACAAAGTCGCTTCCCGCTGAATCTAGAGTTAGGTAATCATAAATAACTCCAGCGGTAATTTAACTTTTTTGAACTTTGTTTACAAGATTTACGGCAGCATTTTTGTATTATTATTATTTAAACAAACGTTTTTGTTTCTCCCTTAAAAGGGTTAACAAATTTCTAGTACCACCGGCCATTGGCCAAGTGTTAAAGTTACAGCCTTTATATATATAATATATATGTCCCACTGCTGGGCACAGGCCTTCTCTGTAAAGAGAGTATAAGGGCATAGTCCACCACGCGGCCCTAGTGCGGATTGGTAGACATCACATGCCTTAGAAAAATTTTCTAAGACATGTAGGTTTCCTCACGATGTTTTCCTTCACCGCCGAGCGCGTGGTTAAGCAGCACATAAAATTGCAACAACAAATTTATTGGTGCCGGCACCGGGGATCGAACTCGGGTTGCTAGCGTACTATGCAACAAGAGCCAACCACCTGGACACTGAGCTACCACGGCTCTTAGTGTTACTAGACGGGAATTAATTATCGGCTAAAAATTGCGGACTATGCTGCACGTATTGAGGAGTACCGCCTTCTGCATTGTGATGTATGTGTCAGGTGGTAAATGAAGGGTTTGGATACTATGATGGAGATGCTTCGGAATAACGCCAGTTGTGGAGAGTGCTATTGGCACTATTAATGTCTTATCTAGTTTCCATATCTTAGTCACTTCGTCTTTTAAATCAGTGTATTTCGTTATTTTTTCTGTTATGGATTTTTGTATATTATGGGTGTTAGGTACTGTGACATCTATCAGATATGCTGTTTTGTTATTATTATTATTGAGTTCACAACATTGCTGTATCTCCTCATTTTAGAGGGTAAAACGTACGGGCCGAAGCCAAGTACTTGTGTTTAAAATGAAGTGATATCGGAATTGAGGAATTTGCGTGTGAGACGGCATGTACTGAGGATTACGGCTTTTTGTAATTGCAAGTATGTGGATGGATTTATGTCAAGTAATTTTAAGTTTGTATGGAGGGTTTTTGGTATGACACCTGTAGTAGATAGCACAATTGGAACTGTTTGAACCTGACTAACTTGCCATTGCGTTTTAATTTCTATAGAAAGATCTGTATATTTAGCTATTTTCTCAGAGTGGGTCGTTAATAAATTATGTGTATTACACACTGCAATGTCGATGAGTGATACTATTTCGTTCTCTTTGTCTAATAAAGTTATATCCGGTCTATTGTTGTAAATGGTTTTATCTGTTATTATGGTTCTATCCCAGTATAGCTTATAATTGGAGTTTTCAAGGACGGGGTCAGGTTTATATTTGTAGTATGGAATGCTAGGTATTGGTGTATGATGGCAGAAACTTGATCATGGCTTATTATTATTATTATTATGTCGGTAGATCAAAAAAATATTTTTCATATTTCATCATTCTGTAATTCCTATCTAAAAAAAAAAAAGAATTACCAAAGACATGATTCACATCATCCAGGTCCTTTATAAAATACGTATGTCAAATGGTTGCTTGGTCATGAATAAATTAAGTGATTGATATACATTAAAAAAACAATATATATATATATAAAACATTAGTATTAGTCCGGTCAAATTAGACCAAAAATAAGAGTAAAGTTACCTAAACTCCCACCAAGCTGAAAATCGGTAAGATTGTTTAAAATATAATAAAACAAAATTTGAAAGTTCCCCATCTTTCCCCTGTAAGGAAAAAAAAATATTCAAGGTCAAAGATCAAATCAATTTTTCGCGATTTTCAGCAAAACGGTAAGATTTATTATACAAATACCTTACACAAAAATTGTAGATCATAAAATTATCTACAAAAAATGTATTAATACTTTTGTGTCTACGAGCCACCGTTTCTGAGATATAACGATTCGAAAAGTTGTAATCGTCATAACATGCACGAGTACGCCACGTATGTATACATCTCTATAGTTGTAATATATGTTAATATACTTTTCTATCGGTCATTGTAACTTACACTACTAATACAAAATATACACCTATATATATAAAAAAAATGGTGTTAGTTACACCACTTATAACTCAAGAACGGCAGAACAGATTTGGCTGAAAATTGGTAGGGAGGTAGCTTAGAGCCAGGAGACGGACATAGGATACTTTTTATCCCGTTCGACAGCGTTCCCATGTGACTTGACATGAAACGTCAGTCACTATAAAACGTGGTATAACAAAAAATAATCAGACTTGGAATAACAAAACGCAAATGACAGCTATGTAATTGACGTAAAATGACAGCTATGTAATGACGTATGGATGACAATTTGATATTTGATGTCATTAGTTTTAATGAGGATCCCGATGATCCCAACCGATATGCCGTTTGAATTTAAAAGACTTCAATTACCGATACGTCTTGCATTTGCCATGACCATCAAAAAAATCACAAGGCCAATCCTTAAAAGTTTGTGGTTTAAATCTAGAACATTCATGTTTTTCCCATGGTCAATTATACGTGGCATGTTCACGGGTCGGAAGACCATCTGCGTTGTTTGTTTTTGCGCCTGATAATAAAACAAAAAAATGTCGTGTATCACAAGGTACATAAGTGAAGAGCAACCTATGTACTAAAATACAGAAATAATAATGAACGATAAATGTAGTTATTTAATTTTTTTTTGTATTTTTTCCAATAAAAAAAAAACACAATCAGCTTATTTATTGCCATTAAGGCGGAACAAAGTTCGCCGGGTCAGCTAGTAAGTTATAACTATAAGAATATCAGGTAAAACCCAGTCCCTTAATTTATACGCCATTGTAACCTTGAGAAAACGCGCAAGTACACTACCCCATAGGTGACGTGTGCATTCTTCTTCTTGGTCGCTTCACTCTTGTCAGAGTGGTCGTGGTCGTCATGATCCGGTGGGTTGGGCAGCAGACAGCATCCGCCGCACGACGTCTCGCGACGTGTGCATATTATGACTGATTTACGAGTAATTCGATGTTGCTATTTCCTCGTAAACAAACTTGTCATTTCGAAGTGTGTCTAGTGCCTTACTGTAACAACTGTTGACGTCGGCATGAATAAAATATTTACATAAAACCTCTTTATCGTAAAACAAATAATAAAAAAAATAATTATGAAATCTTAGAGAGCCATTAAAAATATCACTGAAGTGGATAAATTCATTTCTGGAATTTTCCTTTAGAGGTATTTCATTTTTTAGTTCCATGCAAATGTTTTTGATTAATTAAACGTGGACAAACGGGCTGATGTCCCCGGTTAACGAATGGGAAACATTACGAAGAGATTTTCACGGAAGTTTTAATTACGACCACATTGAAAGATATCACAAGTGTTTACATGAAAAGAATTTTGAATGGAGAAAGTTGAATGAATGAATTCTTCGTCGACCGACTTCTAAAAACAACAATACATAAAGCGTTCAATAGCTTATGGTTTAGGGTACAGCCTGCGAATCGCAAGGTCGTGCTTTCGAATCCACCATTCGACTATTACCGTGAACCATGTCCTTTTTTTTTGTTAACGGGAAGGAAATCTTCAAAAGATACCCCGCCTTCTGGGGAAGGCGGCGGTTATGTGGTTCTTAACCACTAAAACCTCCCAGTGGCCCTTTCCTCGGTGCATGACGAGGGGCTCCGGGATCTCCAGTGGAACGCACCGGAGCCCCTCTGCACTGTGTCTCTGTGCCCTTGTCGCCCAGTGAACCCGAGGCCCCTTTTAGTCGCCTTCTACGACAGGCAGGGGATACCGTACTCTTATTATTGAGAGCCCAGAACTATAGGGCTGAGTTTGTAATACATGTCGCGGCATAACTTTCGACTGGGTGAACAGTTTTCGATGATTCTGTTTTAACACTAAAAATAATTTTGATGGGAAACCAAAGTTGGCCGGGTCAGCTAGTAAGTTATAACTATAAGAATATCAGGTAAAACCCAGTCCCTTAATTTATACGCCATTGTAACCTTGAGAAAACGCGCAAGTACACTACCCCATAGGTGACGTGTGCATTCTTCTTCTTGGTCGCTTCACTCTTGTCAGAGTGGTCGTGGTCGTCATGATCCGGTGGGTTGGGCAGCAGACAGCATCCGCCGCACGACGTCTCGCGACGTGTGCATATTATGACTGATTTACGAGTAATTCGATGTTGCTATTTCCCTCGTAAACAAACTTGTCATTTCGAAGTGTGTCTAGTGCCTTACTGTAACAACTGTTGACGTCGGCATGAATAAAATATTTACATAAAACCTCTTTAACGTAAAACGAATTATAAAAAAAAATAATTATGAAATCTTAGAGAGCCATTAAAAATATCACTGAAGTGGAAAAATTCATTTCTGGAATTTTCCTTTAGAGGTATTTCACTTTTTATTTCCATGCAAATGTTTTTGATTTATTAAGCGCGGACAAACGAGCTGATGTCCCCGGTTAACGAATGGGAAACATTACGAAGAGATTTTGACGGAAGTTTTAATTACGACCACATTGAAAGATATCACAAGTGTTTACATGAAAAGAATTTTGAATGGAGAAAGTTGAATGAATGAATGCTTCGTCGACCGACTTCTAAAAAAAACAATACATAAAGCGTTCAATAGCTTATGGTTTAGGGTACGGCCTGCGAATCGTAAGGTCGTGCTTTCGAATCCACCATTCGACTATTACCGTGAACCATGTCCTTTTTTGTTAACGGGAAGGAAATCTTCAAAAGATACCCCGCCTTCTGGGGAAGGCGGCGGTTATGTGGGGTTTTACCCACTAAAACCTCCCAGTGGCCCTTTCCTCGGTGCATCACGAGGGGCTCCGGGATCTCCAGTGGAACGCACCGGAGCCCCTCTGCACTGTGTCTCTGTGCCCTTGTCGCCCAGTGAACCCGAGGCCCTTTTTAGTCGCCTTCTACGACAAGCAGAGGATACCGTAGTCTTATTCTTGAGAGCCCAGAACTACAGGGCTGAGTTTGTAATACTTGTCACGGCATAACTTTCGACTGGGTGAACAGTTTTTGATGATTCTTTTTTAACACTAAAAATAATTTTGTTGGGAAAACAAAGTTTGCCAGGTCAGCTAGTTAATATTGAAATATATATAAAAAACACGGTGCTTATTAACATTTAACTTTTTATTAAATTTTTGTACATAATCTTAAAAATTATATACATTTCGACAGACGGACATTTATTATTAATTGTTAATAATTCAGCATGTCCACGACGGTATTTTTTGCACGTAACCTTCCTCCGCGTACTATCAACTGTTATCAGCGGTGTTCCCGAACCTATATGATTTACTTTATACAAACATTTCTATGCTGTTCACATCTAATGGCAAACCGAACTTCCCTCCATATCCTTCAAATGCGCCAACCCACGAAGACTCGCTAGTTCATCAGCACTGGGTACTACCTTGCCGAGTAAATACACTCTCGAAGTGCCATGTACGAACTGCAATAAGTAATTATCGTCGACCCTGAGGATGACCGTCCTGGATCTATCTGATGGTAAACAGGAACACTTGTTGGCTATCGTTTCCTTCAGCTCCTGAGAATTGCTCGCGATGTGGGCGAGCAAATTGTACCGCATTGGTGGCACTTGAACATTTATCACGGACTGCTCCCTAGGCGGTCTCTCACAGATGCAACTGATTGCAGCATCCGATGACGCTTGCGAGATGATCGCGTCACTACAGTTCTTTACACTGCTGTTGAGTTTCGGCCAGGTATATATCAGCTTGTAGTTCCCGTAAATGGATCCGCCAACAGCCAATGTGTCTAGGCTCTTTCCCTGACAGCTCGACAACAACAACAACGCTAACAACTTCCACATTATTGAGAGTTAGTCGATTCTCGATTATGTTTGTGACAGCGATTACTTCGCATTTATATAATTGAAGTATCTGATCAACTTATCGCCAGAGGTCAAATTCCTGTACCTCTGACTAAAATCATACTAATATATAAAATAATTGTAATGTACGTTTGAATTGATGCAATTAAAATATAGTTGAAAGAACTTTTTTTTGTGTTACTTGTGGGAACGTAACCGTGTACTCGTCCCCACGGGGGAAGGACGAGTTATGTCGGGCCCTCACCTACTAAGTCCACAAGATGTTCCACCATCGTCGCATAAGGCGGACTTAGAGATCGCTCGCGCACACCGGGGGAGGACGAGCCCCCCCCTCACCATCCTCCAGGTTAGGCGCGCCGGTACATAAGACACGACTTCTTTCACGACCTCCGTAAACAAGTGATGTACTCCCCCGACGTGACTACGTGTTGCAGTACCTCACGTAGTCACGGGGGGTAGGGAGCGAGGCAACGAAACACCAGCACTCCTTTTCCCTGCGACTTCCTTGAACCCTACGGGGGGAATAGCCTAATGGTTTAGGGTTAGGTTTACGAATCGTAAGGTCGTAGGTTCGAATCCGCCATTCGACTATTGACGTTAACCATCTCCTAGCACTGGCTTAACCTGAGTCGGAGAGGTTAACGAGAATGTTAGTAATATGTGTGTCTTGCTCCTACAGTGTGATACAGACAATAGGCATGCACTGTGTCTTAGATATACGAAACGTAACTGGAGACAGAGAGAGACAGAAAATGTGCGTGCGCACTGCTCTCTCTTGCTCCTACAGTAAAATACGAAACGTAACTCTCTATCTTCACAAACTTACATTCCTCTCATACACCAGATTATTCTCCAACCGACAAGCATGCTTTAAAAATGGTCCTCGTGTCAAGCCACGGCGGTTCGTTAGTTTATCTTCATTTAAAACTTTGTCATACACCTTTTAGTTTAACCGCAAGTTCAGACTTAACCTGCGTAACCTCACGTTCGTAAACAACGACTTATCGGTAATACGTGACAACTGTCGTTTACTTATTACATTATCTGTTAAACGGTTATCAATAGTTACTGTGTAAACCTTTACTAGATCCATATACGTAAGTATATACAAAAGAGAATGTGTGTGTGTTTGATCTGTATAGGCTCCGAAACGGCTAGGCCGATTTCAATGAAACTTTCAGGAATCTTCAGATTGACCCGGCGAGTAATCCTGTCAAATTTGGTGATGATCGGAGCACTTCTCTTTTGAACTGTCAAATTCAACTTTTTATTTTTTATGCGTGTAAACTAACGCTTGATTATGATCCCACCTGGTGTTAAATGGTGATATAGTCAAAAGGTGGTACGCGCTAGTTTAGTAAGTGCCTATTCACTCTACTCTTGAAGGGTCCCACGTCGTACTTGGACGGAAAGACTGACGCCGGCAACTTATTCCACTCCTTTTCTGTACGCACGATGAACGATGACTCAAATCGCTTCGTTCGGACGCGCGGAACATCGACTATAAAAGGGTGGAGACCCGCCGAGTGTCTAAACGTCCGAAGGTAGAATGGGGATGGGGGAATTAACTCGTGTAATTCATAATTTACTATGATGATATTCTATTGTTTTATTATCCAAATTTGTATTAACACATGCGCTGTGTATATTTATGTCTTTATGAACTATATTGAAGTACAATGGAGTATATTGAAGTATAATAAAGTATACTGAAGTATAATAGAGATAATAATTAAGGAATTTGAAGTATTCAAGGTATAACGCAAATGTATCCGTCTGTTGATGCTGCAGATATGTACATGGGTGTAGGTAATGATCTTCACCAGCTCGAGAAGAGAATAGAAGAGAATGAACAATTGAATATATTGTGAGAGTTAAATTAAATATTTAATAATGTTTAATGTTTAAATAAAATAAAGCAAAATCTAGCGCGGTGAAACGGACTGGGTATGTTGGTATATATATATATATATACATATATATAGAGCTATAGAAGTTTTACTTCAGTACTGGTGGTCTAGACCATACTCGTTTTTCAAATAAAAATACTTGTCGTGAGATTAGCGAATATTAGACATAGACATAGACATTTATTTATTGGCATCACAATACAAAAATACATCACAGACTGAATATAACACACATTAAAAAATAATGAAAAATATACGAAACACAGTTCAAGTTACACGGACAAATAATACAAAACATATGATGCCAATATCGGACACCGTCTCAGCATATGCTGTCACAAGGATGCGACAGCGCTGATTTTCAGCGGTGCCCGGGACTACCTAAAGACGTGCGCGCGCAATACTACTTTTATATGGAATATTACTATACAGACAATAAGAGTATAATAAATATGATACATAAATAAAACAGTTATGAGATTAAAATATATTTTATACAATAAAATTATAGATGAAAAAAAATCATAAATATTATTGAGTCAAAAATAAACTAAAATAAATAATATGATAAATAAACGTATAAAGTTTAAATTATATAATGAAATATTGAAAATATTGGTAACAACAAGTCACAGATATCGCGGGGATATTATCTTTTTGTAACTTTAACATCAGGTGTTTTAATTTATTTTTAAATGCGTTTACAGATTTACTGTCTCTTACGGGCGGGCGATGGCAAATTATTCCAACACTTGGTGGCCAAGTATCTGAAACTGTCGCGGAACGCAGCAGATCGGTGTGGCGGAATTTGTAAAATGCAGTTTTTAGCTCTAATTAACCAGCTAGTATCTTCATTCCGCCATTTCAACTTTTCGTACAGATATTTAGGCTGTTCCGAGTTTATGATTACCAACATTATTGTTAATAATACGCACATTAATAATCATCTATAGAAATTATTAATTTTCCATCGCTCTACGAAGAGGGAAGTTTGATGTCCAGTAAACTTTGGATGTTGCATACTTAATGACTTGTGCCTCGTTCTGTCGACGGATGGACTGAACCCGTTTCAACTAACATTAATTATTTGTAAAAGCATTAAAAGTTTTTTTTTAAATAATTTAAGATGTATTTTTTTTATTTGGAACAACAAACGAATACATATTAAGAGCTTAAGATAAAAACACATTAGGTAAAAAGAGTAATACATTTGTAAACAACACCGTTAACCACATAATAATAATGTCCACAAAATGTCTACAGAACTACACACACTTTATTCTTACAACGCCGCCAAAACACAGGCGTGTTTCTTTTCCGCTAAAAGGAGCCAGTACACCTTGGCTCCTACTTTCCAGGACCTATCTGTGTAATTGAATGATGAATTCACTGATCGTCTTCAGTTATTGGGTATTGAAATCTCATCGACCCTATGGACGATTCATCGAGTCTAAAGCTGCAAAAACTTGGGAGCTTGGTCAAAGTGCAACCGTACTTCTCTGCGGGACAGCTTTTAACACTTTTTAAAACTCAAGTCCGGTCGTGTGTAGAATACTGCTATCACATTTGGGCAGGCGCTGCTAATTGCCATCTCGCAGCTTTGGACTTGGTGGAGAGGCGGGCTAAGAGGCTATTTGGTGACACAGCTGAAACCAATCTGCTCAGTCTTGAGCACAGGCGTAAGGTAGCTAGCCTTTCGGTTTTCTACAGATTGCATTTTGGAGAGTGTGCTCAGGCACTACGTGATCTAATTCCCCCATCCCCTTTCCACCATCGGACTTCTAGACGCACTGCGGGATTTCATCATTTTGTTGAGAACATCCCTCAAACCCGAACGAAGCGATTTGCTTCGTCTTTCATTCTTCGTACAGCAAAGGACTGGAATAGTTTGCCCGAATAGTCTTTCCTTGCGATTACAATGTGGGTATTTTCAAGAGTAGAGTGAATAGGCATTTACTAAGCTAGTGCGCCATTCTGCCAGCGCTAGTCCATCCAGGACTGCATTTCCACTTAACATCAGGTGGGATCGTAGTCAAGCACTTGCTTAGAAATAATAAAAAAAAATCATGTAAAATATTCAGTTTCTTTTTTAAGTTCTTTATAAGAGCTAAAGGCAACAAATAACACATCAATGTTGGCGAAATGGACAATTACTAATAATCTTGTTAACCATTCCAACTTGTGCTAGGCATGGTTCACGGCAATAGTCGAATGGTAGATTCAGACCCACGACCTTACGATTCCCAGGCCCCTAAACCATTAGGCTATTGACGCTTCAACTGCTAGGAATACGAAAGTATATATTTATTAGCTCAGTACAATCGAATTTATTATGGCAGACTTTCTACAATAGAATCAAGGTAACCTTCTAACTTTCAAAGAATGTAAATTGAATTTTTCTAAAAGAATACAATAAGAGGATTGTTGATGAGAGCATCTATAGTTGATAGGACGAAGAAATTTTACTTGTACAGATTAGTAGAATGTAATAAATTGTAGATGAATGAATGAATAATAAATGAACACACTTGATTGAACAACAATCAATACGTAAATTACAGTAAAAATAAATTTTGTTAATTACATATATAATATGAAAGGACATTTTTTTTTAATAATTTCTACGCAAGTGCTTGACTACGATCCCACCTGATGTTAAGTGGAAATGCAGTCCTGGATGGTAAGGCGCACTAGCTTAGTAAATGCCTATACTCTTGAAAATACCCACATTGTAGTCGGAAGGAAGACAGACGCGGAGAAACTGTTCCAGTCCTTTGCTGTACGAAGAATGAATGACGAAGCAAATCGCTTCGTTCGGGTTTGAGGGATGTTCACAACTAAAGGATGAAATCCCGCGGTGCGTCTAGAAGTCCGATGGTGGAAAGGGATGGGGGAATTAGATCATGTAGTTCCTGAGCACACTCTCCAAAATGCTATCTGTAGAAAACCGAAAGGCTACCTACGCCTGTGCTCAAGACTGAGCAGATTGGTGTCAGCTGCGTCATCAAATAGCCTCTTAGCCCGCCTCTCCACCATATATAATTTAAAAAAAATATATATTTTTTAATCGGGTAGTACTACGACCGGACACTGAGCCATGGTGTTTGGTTTATATTATTGACGGTTAGTTAAAAACTTTTATAATGAAATTATGTTTCAAAACTGAATTTTTAATCGATACTGTTTGAAAAACATTCACGAATCAGTTTACAAAGATAATGAAAAAAATGTGATTGGTTCATAAAATCCGTGAACCGTGCTAATACTGTATGGATATACAATGCTTTGCGTATATATAGTGGGTTGGAATACAGGACGGCACAGACAGACGGAAGTGCCAACATGAATACCGCAGCTTGTGTGCTATTTACTGGTAAGTTACTATTTATTATATATCTCTATTACTTTAATATATTATGTATTATATATTATACTCGTATATTATAGTATAGACACCATACAACTTGCATGATTTAACAAAAGTATTTATACAAGATAACGATAAGCTCCTACCCTCTTTAAAACTAGCAGGTTTGAGAGAGACAACTTTGGCTATCCTCTTTCCACCTAGGTTGTTAGGTCTTATATGTGGTGGCAGGAGCCTAACGCCTTACAACAGGCATCAATTTTATAGCAAGTCATTTAATGCTCTTAAAAATCAATAAACGGCAAAATCATTGGAACAAGAGGATTTAGAGTTGAATACGGCCATAAGTCTTGCAGGTACTAGGCTACCATAAAACCACTTAACTTTAACATTAATTCAGCAACTTGTGGTATTCCAGCTTTGATTTACACAACCCGCTGCCAGCCGCTGGGGCAAACGACGGTGTGTGAGTCCGCGCAGAGCTCTCTGCCCACTCTCCTGCCGGTCAATGGAGCCACTACGGTCTGCGAGTCGTCCCCCAACGTCTGCCCGTACTCGTATGGCTTCCCAGCTGCCACTCTAGCGCAATTCTACAACAGCCTCACCCGCCCGTATGGCCTGCCCTACTCAGGAGCTGGAACTGCCACTGTATGCGAGAGCACGCCGAATGTTGTAGGTCTCGGAGGACTGGGAGGTCTCAATGGACTGAACCCGCTGGGTAACTACCCGCTTGGCTTACCTCTCGGACTGCCGTATGGTCTGCCCAACGCTTACGGTCTCTTAGGCTACCCTTCTTCTGTCAACGGACTGGGATCTTCAACTGTCTGTGAGAGTTCTCCTAATATATTAGGTCTGGGAGCGCTCGGTCTGCCTCTAGGAGGTCTGCCGCTGAGCGGTTTGGGGATGGGCTTAGCGCCAGGCGTTCCTTTTTTATAGGCGGCCACTCTTCCTACCACTCGAGCGACAACACCCTCACGCTGGTTGGTAGGATGGGTGTGCAGCGCCCCATAACTTTTAGAAACCGTAAATTACAAAATTCTGAAATACATCAATGTGAGAAGTTCTTATCCTTGTACACATAAACGGACCTCTGATATCTTCAAATATTAAGCAAATAACAAGACCCTCAAACAAACAAATTTGTTGTTGAATGTTGTGATATGCAAGTCTGTTGTATTACATCTTTGTTGTATCGAGTTGTCTCGCATCACAGTCTACAACAGAAATTGATTGTTTGAAACAAAAATATTAAACTAAATTCAATATTATGTATTAAATGTACTATTGGCCGAATAAATCGATATTTATCTTGAAAATGTTTTAAATCATTTGCCGAGTTTCTTTTCCGCTAAAAGGAGCCAGTACACCTTGACCCCTACTTTCCAGGATCTATCTGTGGAATTCACTGATCGTCTTGAGTTATTGGGTATTGAAATCTCATCGACCCTATGGACGATTCATCGAGTCTAAGGCTAAGATAGCTGCAAAAAAACTTGGGAGCTTGGTCAAAGTGCAACCGTACTTTTCTGCGGGACAGCTTATAACTCTTTATAAAGCTCAAGTACGGTCGTGTGTAGAATACTGCTGTCACATTTGGGCAGGCGAAGCTAAATGGTATCTCGCAGCTTTGGACTCGGTGGAGAGGAGGGCTAAGAGGCTATTTGGTGACACAGCTGAAACCAATCTGCTCAGTCTTGAGCACAGGCGTAAGGTAGCTAGCCTTCCGGTTATTCTACAGATTGCATTTTGGAGAGTGTGCTCAGGAACTACATGATCTAATTCCCCCATCCCCTTTCCACCATCGGACTTCTAGACGCACTGCGGGATTTCATCCTTTTGTTGAGAACATCCCTCAAACCCGAACGAAGCGATTTGTTTCGTCTTTCATTCTTCGTACAGCAAAGGACTGGAATAGTTTGCCCGCGTCTGTCTTACCCTCCGATTACAATGTGGGTATTTTCAAGAGTAGAGTGAATAGGCATTTACTAAGCTAGTGCGCCTTCTACACCTTCCTTCACCATCCAGGACTGCATTTCCACTTAACATCAGGTGGGATCGTAGTCAAGCACTAACCAAGTATAAAAAAAATCATTTAAAATATTCAGTTTCTTTTTAGAAGTTCTTTATAAGAGCTAAAGGCAACAAATAACACATCAATGTTGGCGAAATGGACAATTACTAATAATCTTGTTAACCATTCCAACTTGTGCTAGGCATAGTTCGGCAATAGTCGAATGGTAGATTCAGACCCACGACCTTGATTTCCCAGGCCTAAACCATTGGGCTGTGACTGGCTGCTAGGAACACGAAAGTACATATTTATTGGCTCAGTACCATTAAGATTTGTTATGGCAGACTTTCTACAATAGAATCAAGGTAACCTTCTAACTTTCAAAGAATGTAAATTGAATTTTTCTAAAAAGAATACAATAAGAGGATTGTTGATAGAGAGCATCTATAGTTGATAAGCCGAAAATTTTACTTGTACAGATTAGTAGAATGTAATAAATTGTAGATGAATGAATGAATAATGAATGAGCACGCCCAGTTGAACAACAATCAATACGTAAATTACAGTAAAAATAAATTTTGTTAATTACATATATAATATGAAAGGATTTTTATAATTTCTAAGCAAGTGTGACTACGATCCCACCTGATGTTAGAGAGTGGAAATGCAGTCCCTGGATGGTAAAGGCGCGCTAACCCAGTAATCTTCTCTCTTGAAAATACCCACATTGTAATCGGAAGGAAGAAGACAGACGCGGGCAATCTATTCCAGTCCTTTGCTGTACGAGAGAATGAATGACGAAGCAAATCGCTTCGTTCGGGTTTTGAGGATATTCACAATAAAAAGGATGAAATCGCAGTGCGTCTAGAAGTCCGATGGTGGAAGGGATGGGGGAATTAGATCATGTAGTTCCTGAGCACACTCTCAAAATGCTATCTGTAGAAAACCGAAAGGCGCTACCTTACGCCTGTGCTCAAGACTGAGCAGATTGGTGTCAGCTGCGTCATCAAATAGCCTCTTAGCCCGCCTCTCCACCATATATAATTTAAAAAATATATTTTTAATCGGGTAGTACTACGACCGGGTACTGAGCCATGGCGTTTGGTTTATATTATTGACGGTTAGTTAAAACTTTTGTAATGAAATTATGTTTTAAAACTGGATTTTTAATCGATACTGTTTGAAAAACATTCACGAATTAGTTTACAAGATAATGAAAAAATGTGATTGGTTTATAAAATCCGTGAACCGTGCTAATACTGTATGGATATACAATGCTTTGCGTATATATAGTGGGTTGGAATACAGGACGGCACAGACAGACGGAAGTGCCAACATGAATACCGCAACTTGTGTGCTATTTACTGGTAAGTTACTATTTATTTGTTATTTATTATATATCTCTATTACTTAAATTTATTGTATATTATGGTTTAGAGACTAAACAACTTGCAGGTCCCGGGTTTGAATACTAAATACTAGAGATGAAACGGATAGTAGTGTGGCCGGATACCGGATACCGGATATTCGGCAAGCTACTAGGCCGGAGCGCCGGATATTCGGCCCTTTATTGCGTTGACGCGATCAGTTTGATTTGAATATTGGCGCGGTAAACGAGATCGGATATATTCAGGCACATTCGGATCGCACGTAAGCGGTGTCGCCTCTTACCAACAAATGCGGAAAATTTGGTATTTATTCACCACAATTTGCCGCTTGTTAATTTTGAGTATTAAACTAATAATTAATAAAACAAACATTTTTGATGTGCGATTATAAAAATTAAAAATAAACGGTGTCCATAACCTATTGGAGTATGATTGATTTGCCTTGAGTAAAATAATGAGATTTTTTAAAATTATACTATCCGGTATCCGGCCCGATACTGGATTACTATCCGGTATCCGTATTTAGTAAATACGATTATACAAAAACTATTTATACAAGATGAAAAGCTCTTTCGCTCTTTAAAACTGACGGGGTAGACGAAAACAAAATCGCTATACACTTTCCACCAAGCTATTAGGTCTTATATGTTATAAAGTGAGCCTAACGCCTTACAGGAGACATCAATTTTATAGCAAGTCATTTATTGCTCTTAAAAAAACAATAAACGGAAAATCATTGGAACAAGAGGATTTAGAGTTGAATACGGCCATAAGTCTTGCAGGTACTAGGCTACCATAAAACCACTTAACTTTAACATTAATTCAGCAACTTGTGGTATTCCAGCTTTGATTTACACAACCCGCTGCCAGCCGCTGGGGCAAACGACGGTGTGTGAGTCCGCGCAGAGCTCTCTGCCCACTCTCCTGCCGGTCAATGGAGCCACTACGATCTGCGAGTCGTCCCCCAACGTCTGCCCGTACTCCTATGGCTTCCCAGCTGCCACTCTAGCGCCGTTCTACAACAGCCTCACCCGCCCGTACGGCCTGCCCTACCCAGGAGCTGGAACTGCCACTGTATGCGAGAGCACGCCGAATGTTGTAGGTCTCGGAGGACTGGGAGGTCTCAATGGACTGAACCCGCTGGGTAACTACCCACTTGGCTTACCTCTCGGACTGCCGTATGGTCTGCCCAACGCCTACGGTCTCTTAGGCTACCCTTCTTCTGTTAACGGACTGGGATCTTCCACTGTCTGTGAGAGTTCTCCTAATATATTAGGTCTGGGAGCGCTCGGTCTGCCTCTAGGAGGTCTGCCGCTGAGCGGTTTGGGGATGGGCTTAGCGCCAGGCGTTCCTTTTTTATAGACGGCCACTCTTCCTACCAATCGAGCGACAACACTCTCACGCTGGTGGGTAGGATGGGTGTGCAGCGCCCCATAACTTTTAGAAACCGTAAATTACAAAATTCTGAAATACATCAATCTGAGAACTTCTTATCCTTGTACACATAAACGGACCTCTGATATCTTCAAATATTAAGCAAATAACAAAACCCACAGACAAACCAATTTGTTGTTGAATGTTGTGATATGCAAGTCTGTTGTATTACATCTTTGTTGTATCGAGTTGTCTCGCATCACAGTCTACAACAGAAATTGATTGTTTGAAACAAAAATATTAAACTAAATTCAATATTATGTATTAAATGTACTATTGGCCGAATAAATCGATATTTATCTTGAAAATCTTTTAAATCATTTGCCGAGTTTTTATATCTACGTGAATACTAGTTTTACGGATTTTCGACGGTTACTATGACCTTCCTGTCTTATTCTTCCACGTGTGCCTCGTGGGCAGGGTAGGCGTCGTGTGCAACGGAGAAAATGGGATCCACGTGGCCCATGTGACACACATAGCCACATGGACATAAACACATGGGTCCTATGTGGCCTATATGACTGCCAATTTTTTTTTTAATTTATATATGTTTGTTTAATGAAATCTCTTTTGTAAATAAATTAAAGCGCCTTCTAAATGAGTTTATAAGATTTATTTTTGTTTTGCGTAAATATGACGATGTGTCGTTGTACCTGCCTACCCGTCAAAAGCGTAGCTCCGTGCTCCAGTTAGTACTATAACATACTCTCTGTATGTATGTATTTACCTAAGTTGATGTAATTTATATTCACATGTATTTACGTGTATTTAGACATTTATTTATTGGCATCACAATACAAAAACACATCACAGACAGAATATAACACACATTAAAAAATAATGCAAAATAGACAAAACACAGTTAAAGTTACACGGACAAATAATACAAAACATATAATGCCAATATCGGACACCATCTCAGCATATGCTGTCACAAGGATGCGACAGCGCTGATTTTCAGCGGTGCCCGGGACTACCTAAAGACGTGCGCGCGCAATACTATTTTTATATGGAATTTATACAGACAGTAAGAGTACAATAAATTTGATACATGAATAAAACAGTTATGAGATTAAAATATATTTTATACAATAAAATAATAGATAAAAAAAATATATAAATATTATTGAGTCAAAAATAAACTAAAATAAATAAATAATATGATAATTAAACGTATAAAGTTTAAATTATATAATGAAATATTGAAAATATTGGAAACAACAAGCCACCGATGTCGCGGGGATATTATCTTTTTGTATCTTTAACCCTTAACTACCTACCATACATTATAGTGACATAACCACCTGTCATACGTCTATGAGACCAACAAGTAAAATGATTCTATATTTCAAAATTTAGTAATTAAATGTTATGTTTTTAATGAAAAGCCAGTTTAAGAACATAAAAAACTTTTTATTAGAAAAAAAAGGCACTTTAGAATCAACATTTTTTTTAAGTTATCTCTATTAATATAAATCTACCCGTTTTTTATGCTTACAAACTAACACATTTGGTAAATGAAATACCCGACAACAATCACAGAGAGTAGAAACTTTTATTCAACTTTTTTAAATTATTTATGAACTAGAAAACGAAAATAAAATAATAAATATTTAATAAAACCATAATTTGAACAAAATTGCAAGGCCTAAACTTAAAGCTTTTCGCGACACCGAATGCACAGCTTGTTTGAGCATTCAAGACAAATTGGTGCTTTACATTCGAAACTTATATTGCGTTTTGCGTTTCTTTGTATAACTGCAAGTAGTACAATTTTTTCTGACCAGCAATCTTTCTTCTGCATTGCTGCTGCATGAAGTGGGGTTATCGTAAACCTGGAGGATGCGTCGAATGGCGTTCCTCACGTCACGTTGCAATTTGTTGTTGCTTACGCGACGCTCCGCGACGGTCTTGTTAGCTGTTCAGCTAACTTCTTCATAAACATGAATTTGCTCTCAATCTTGTGTCCTTGAGGTTTGACAGATATGTTTACGACATAGCAGTTCGAAGCAGAAATATGAAGTAGTCGATAAAATACTGCCAAAGGCGATTTTTCCAGGATAATTTTGTTTCTTACGTCGTCGCGATAGCCGTGACAGGGGCTCATCATCTTCAGGTGAAAACTCTTGGTGTTCAGGTACACTCGAAGATAAATTACTATGTAAGAGGCAATTTTCCTGATTTTCCCCTCAGTTGGCAATTCACATTCTGAATCGGATTCACAACTTCCTTCTAAAACATCATCCTGTTCTAAATCGGCTTCCAGATCACTACATTCATCGTTAGGTATATTTTTCTGCGTCGGACAGCTCTTGTTCCAACGATCGCTGAATATTCTTCTCATAAGAATTCATTTTTAACTTAAACAAAAATATCTCTAAAACTCACGTAACCACCTGACAGGGTCTCTCAGACTTAACGTAGTAGTTTTTACTCACCTGAGACAAACGCACGCAGATCCGGAGTCGACAAGCGATTAAGCGGCACTGAGGGACGTGGGGAAAGGTACAGGAACGCACAAGTTCGTAAATGACTTGAGCGCAATAATATTCACGATTTTATTTGCAACAGAGTCTGTGAGACGTATGGTAGGTGGTTAAGGGTTAACATTTATTCATTTTGTTATTTCCAGATCACCAATATATCTCTTTATATCCTTCTGTCAATATGTCCTGCCGATATATTCTCTACCAGTGTGTCTTAGGTGGGAGCCAAGACTGACTGGTAGAGAATGTCACTGAGAAATTAAATCCATCTTTGTTATGTGGGGTTTTTACCCACTAAAACCTCCCCGGTGGTCTTTCGCATCCGGAGGGGGAGGTCACTCCCTCTGCCTTCGCAGTGCAAGGCGACACGGGCCAGCCGATGCGTCTTCTTCCCGGGTGCAATTTGGCGGACGACAAAGGCCCCCAACCCTTGTCGCCCAGTGAACCCGAGGCCCCTTTTAGTCGCCTTCTACGACAGGCGAGGGTACCGTAGTCTTATTCTTGAGAGCCCAGAACTACGGGACTGCTTTGTGTGGACTTATATTAAGTTATCATTGTGTAAATAAGTAAACAAAAATGTCCCTCTTAAAATCAAAATGGATCCTTAACAGACATTTGGTTTCTTACAATATTTGTTAATACAGATGAATCGAGAACCTTCTCCAATAGGAGAATTAAAAAAGTCACAAATCGACTGATTATATAAATAATAAGCTCTCACGTCTTGTCATCTCTATCAGGGTAAACAGAGACAGCAATCGTCGTCCATTTTTAATCATGGGTCCTATCTGTCACAGCGACATAATTTTTCTTCACACATAAATATGTGAATAGATTAGATTAGATAGATTAGATTATGTAAAATATAAAATATGAATCAATGAAGAATAAAGTCATATTTAATAACGTAATACATACAATAGATATAATATTATATAATAATATTAAACTAACATTTGCAATATCAGAATTACAATCAAAATCTTGTGCGGGTATTGATGAGGAAATAATCGGCGGTCCTTTGAGCTGAGCTGAATGTAGAGAGAGATCCTGGAGAGTGTTTAGCTGATGTGTACTGACAATTCGTACGCTTAAGTTGTTATAAGTAAGAGCTTCTACGTGATAAATTGTAAGTACGGACGAAACGTATTGTGTCACTTAAGAGCACGGACTGGTGCAGTACGGGCACGGACCCGGACACGGACTGGGACAAGGCTCAGGAGTACAGGGGCCGGTGAGCGATGAGCGCCTTCCAGGATAGCGGACGTGGGGATACGTATCGTGGGCAGCTGTACGGCCGGGCGTGCGGGCCGGCGAACGATGATCGGCGCCAGGTCTATGGGGGCTGGCTGCGGCTGCGTGACGGTTATCGCTGGAGGCTGCACAGGCGCAGGTCTCGGGGGGCGCACCACGATGGTGTCGGGCTGTATCGCACACGGGCGCGGGGGGCGCACGCAGATCGCAGGCGGAGTGATGGGCGGCAATGGCGCGGGCCGCACCACGATCTGCGGGGGCACTATCGGCGGCTGCTGCGGGGGCTGCACCGTTATGGCGGGCGGGGTGATCGGACTGAGTGGCATCGGTCTCACCAGGATCGCTGGCGGTTGGATAGCCACCGGAGACAGGTGCTGGATGTAGAATGTACCACCCGGTACCTGTACAGACTGGAAACTGGCTGTGCGTAAATTTTCTTCTATACACGACTTTGGTATCATGACACCGATTGGTCCATTACCGCAGGGAGCTGAAAAATATTAACAGTTGAATGCATACTGTTATAAAGACCAACATTTTGTTAGTTTACTATTGTACTTACTTGGCGGTGGGAGGGAGGGAGGCCAGGGTTGTGGAGGACACGGCAAGGGACAGGGCGGGGGGCAAGGTTCAGGGCAAGGTGGAACACATGGCTCGGGTTCTGGACATGGGCAGGGCTCGGCACATAGCGGGACGTCTGGTTCGGGACACGGCTCGTAGCAAGGGTCGTAGCACGGTTCGTTGCACGGTTGGGGACACGGCGCGAATGGGTTGGGCAAAAAGTGTGGCGCAGGTGCCGCAGCAGTCGAGGCTATTAATGCTGGAAATAAAATCAATCAAATATTAAAAAGAAATAATTTATTCCATAAACAAAAAGTTAATCACGTGTACGTGTCTGTCGCACTCTCATTAAGTAAAGGGTTAAAGTACACTGATATCGAACCATTTGAGACTTCAATGATGACGTCATTAAGTGTCTCAAACTAAAGTAGCGCCCAGTAGATGCTCACTTGACCCGCGAGGTCCTCAGTGATGTTAACAGCTCACCTAGTACTGCGAGTGGTGTCAGACGCCCCATGTCTGCGGCCTGGTGTGTCTGCACGTCCGACTATTGAGCTATTTATATATTTAGGAGATCAGCACTATACGTAGATTGTATGACGTTATTTGGTTACGGTGGAACATTAGTTTGATATGCAACCAGTTGAGCATTCTCTATCAAGAAACATAATATTTTGCTAAGAATGTCGCCCAGTGTAGAAAGTTTGGAGCGTAACTAAATCACACGTGCCAGATTATTAGATGTACCGGCAGTTCTACTATTCCAACTAAGCTTAAGCTTGTGCTAATGGTCCACGTCAATAGTCGAATGGTGGATTAGAACATACGATCTTACGATTCGCAGACCGTACCATAAACCATTAGGCTATTGACGTTACAATAGCCTAATGCAGTGATTCTCAACCTTGTTTTTGTTGCGGCACCTATTTAACGATTTCAAAATTTGGCGGCACACAAAAGTGCCGCGGCACAGTGGTTGAGAATCACTGGCCTAATGGTTTAAGTGTGGTCGGTGATAAACTGCTGCTTTTTTCGTAACATAACGTCGGACACCTACAAGGTTTAATGAAACGTATGGGTACGGGCCTTGCGTTATTGACTCTATTACCCGGGTAATCAACGCAGGGGCAACTGCTCCCCTGGTCTTGGGTAACGTTGAAGACGGAGTTTTGGGTATAACTATTTTAACGTCGAGGCTATTTTGAATTCGTTGGCACGACGAATCAACTTAGAGGTTAACAACTCTAAAGTTCCCTAAAATTAGGTGTTTTTCGTGTTCGTCCCATGAGTTAATATATGTCTGCGTAGCGTATTCTTTGTCATTGCCGGCTGTTCAAACGATGCCGCTGGACTTATATCGCCGTTGTAGCGCCGAAAAAGGGCACCGCGGCATTCGACTTCATCAAAAGGCGCCGAAGGACACCAGCGCACACCACGATACCGATTGCGCGCGTCACCGCTAGTGATGTATTGAGCGCTTCCTAGGGACGCCACTACAAGTTAGGAGATTTAAAAATTGTATTTATTTTGTTTAACTGTAACTTTTCCAGCATAACGTAGTCTGACCTTGTACTGTGTTGTATTATGGTTGACGAAGCATTATAATTTCTTATCAAATGCTTCAACTATATAACCTAAGCGCACAGTATCTGTAGTTACAGTCTGCAGGCATGCATATCTCAGCGGTCTTCGTGTTCGGTGAGTTGTACATAGACACATTCTTTTCTTCTGAAAGTATCGTAGTTATATTACAATGTTCTGGCGTCTATATTTTCATTTTCGTCATGTAGTACTTACCTAGTCTTAGATTGTTGTAGGTCTTTTTTTGTTGACGGGGTCTTCAATGGCCCTTCCTCGGTGCATGGTTCGATGTCGCCTTCTTCGCGGGTCCACCTTGGCGGAAGACAAAGGCCCCCACCTTTGTCGCCAGGGAAACCGAGGCCCCTTTTAGTCGCCTTCTTCGACAGGTAGAGGATACTGTAGTCTTATTCTACGAGCCCAGAACTACAGTCACATTCAACAACCAGTTTTCTGGTATATCTCCGAAATCTAAAGTCCTTTGCTAACACAAGTTATTTGAACCTTATTGAAACCAAACCAATTCCAAAAAATAGCCGCGATGCACAAATACTTAGAAAATATAGACAAATTGAGAAACTCCTTGTTTAAAATCGTAAACCTACTGTTCGTTGTGTTTCATGTACCGAAATGAGATACTTAACTATCCAATTCCAGCTCTCGTGGGTTACGCGTCATCAGCGCCGTGGCGTTGCTACAGAACTAACAGCGGTGAAACAGTGTGTTTCGGACGTCAGAGCGATCCCTGTCCCTCGCCACCTTCGATCTGCATGCCATCAGTGATACCACCAAGCGCTGGACCAGCATACTTGTACACGCCACAGTGGGTACCATCCTGCCGGTCGCCGTGCGGTCAACCTTATCTGGAGCCTTGCCCGGAATCATCTCCACCGCCCAGTTACCCCTGCATCCCACAATGTCCGGAACCCTGTCCACCACCCCCATGTTACTACCCCTGCATACCACCTTGCCCTTAAAGTTAGCCACATCACTTTTTAGTCCACCATACCCAAATGTTCTCACTATTTGTTCTATTTAATTATATTATTTTAAGTACCCAATTAGAATTCACATTATAATTTAACTATACATATAAAATAATACATAATACTAACTAAAAAAAGAAATTTTTACAATATAAAAGGTATTTTACAAAAAATATAACTGTGTCAAAACGTCGTCGCTTGGCAGCGTGCCCAGAAGGCTGGTAGCATTGCCACGTTGTATGGCAATGCTTAGTCTCTGTGCAAGGTATAAGCCAACCCTCTGGTCACCGGATGTGTCGACCAACTTCTTATTAACGTAAATTGATATTGAATATTCTGAATTCTACAAAGCGACGAAAATAATGAATAATAAACAATTATATTAAAAAAAAAATCTTTTATTTTATCAATAACTTTTTTTTCGTTAACGGGGAGGAAATCTTCAAAAAGATACCCCCCCTCCAGGGGAAAGCGGCGGTTGTGTGGGATTTGACCCACTAAAACCTTCCCGGTGGCCCTTCCTCGGTGCATGACGAGGGGCTCCGGGATCTCCAGTAGAGCACATCCCGGGGGAGGTTAGTACCTCCCCCCCCCAGCCGATGTCGCCTTCTTCCCGGGTCCACTTTGGCGGGCGACAGACGCCCCCACCCTTGTCGCCCAACAAACCCGAGGCCCCTTTTAGTCGCCTCCTACGACAGGCAGGGGATACCGTAGTCTTATTCTTGAGAGCCTAGAACTAGAGGGCAGTTCATCAATAACTTAGCCTTAATGGACAATATATCTTATATCTATTAACATAATATTGCAGGTATCTTTTATTAATGTTTGACTAGTTTAGAAATATCAGAAAACAGTTAGTTACCCTCCGTACTAGTTACAAGAACTGTATGACGGCAGAGTAGTGCGGTCAGTTTGTTGTTTACGTTTAAATACGTCGCAGTACAGACAAAAACAGCACATTAAAATTCTAATTAATAAATAATAATAAAATTTTATTTGGACAAAAGAAAAAGAAATACCACAATACAGAACGTACGTAAACTGCTACAGTAGTTGGCAACTGTGTCGCAGCAGTTTACGCCCACCTCGAGACACAAACAATATAAATACAAATTAAACTTATAATTATGTACATAATATTAGAAGAAAAAAGATATAGATACATTATTGTGCATGTGTGTGTGTATGTATATATGTGTGTGCATCACAAGCATCCATACATAATTGCTTCAGTGTCATTATAAGTTAAATTTTGCAAGTAGTTGGTGATTTTAGTTTTACATTCCCTGTGCGAGATAGGATACATTTCAACAACAATCCAATACTTTATTAATTTTGTTATAAACAGTAGAAGCTAGGTAAACAAGTCGCCTAGCAAGTGCAGACGGACAGATTGCTACCTCACATATCCGTCCAGCTCGCCGACTGTTAGAAGTCAGGTTCACAAAAGATTTAATAAGTTATAAGTGAAATAATATATACAAATTAAGATCTGAAACATGGGAAAACAGTTATACAGGGTATATTTACGGTACTAATAAATTTTCAGTAGACTAGTAGTTCAAATAACGAAGATATTCTTTTAAAATACAAATTCGCTGCATTTCGACATATATAGGGATTTGTTGATCCTATTGTGTGAAAGGGGGCCAAGATACGAAGAAATTTTTTGCGCAATGCTTGTTCTACAGAATGGAACCTTGTTATCCCTTTCCACCATCGAACTTCTAGACGCACTGCGGGATTTCATATTTTTGTTGTGAACATCCCTCAAACCCGAACGAAGCGATTTGCTTCGTCTTTCATTCTTCGTACAGCAAAGGACTGGAACAGTTTGCCCGCGTCTGTCTTTCCTTCCGATTACAATGTGGGTATTTTCAAGAGTAGAGTGAATAGGCATTTACTAAGCTAGTGCGCCTTACCATCCAGGACTGCATTTCCACTTAACATCAGGTGGGATCGTAGTCAAGCACTTGCTTAGAAATTATAAAAAAAAAGTTAATTTAAATATTTAATAGTGAAAGTTTATACAAAAAAACTATATGTACATTTTTTGTTAACATTAGCCATATGTAAGGCAACTGTAGTGCACTTGTCAGGAATGGACGTCACTTAATAAAGCAGCGTCATCAATAACAGTCCCGCAAGAGTAAGAGACTTGAACGAACAATAAGAAAGAAGTTCTTACAACCCCAGCTATGAGCTTTTTTGCTTTAGTGAGCTCTCGCTATAACAATAGATATCGACGCGACGAGACGAAAAACATTTGAAATTTAAAAAAAAATTTATAACTTTCGTGTTTGTGGACCTAGAGCTGTCGTTTTTGGACAAAATATTTATTATTTTTTGCTAAATAAGTATTGTACCACGGCATTAACCTAGAGTTTTCTTAAAATAAAATCGTTTTACGGTACAAAAAATTAAAGAGAAGTGTCAATGTTGAAAATCCTATTTCCGCTATTTTTCATTTAATTGTTACAAGTCATATATCACTCGACGCGTCTTTTTTTTCTGATTCCAACGACATAAAAAAGTGAAAATTTCAAAAAGCTACGTCATTACTTTCCAGCGTCCGATATGCACTGCCAAAAATTTTCTATTTATCGTTATTGTTATTAAATATATCGCATTAAGTCTAATTTTTTTCACAGTTTACAGGAAAATGCTGATATAAAAAAAATATATTATTTTTCTAGTTGCTGTCCTTACCGTTGGATGTTGAATTTTTATGTCATATATCTGACTGTAATATCTAATGAAAACTCGTCACTGAACGCAAATAACCATCATATGACAACAAGTGCGAGCACTTTAACTTCACTTACAAGGAAGTGTCGCGCAAACGACACTGCACGTAAATGTGCCTAATGTAACGACTAAAAGGGGCCTGGGGTTCACTGGGCGACAAGGGTGGGGGCCTTTGTCGTCCGCTAAGGTGGACACGGGAAGAAGGCGACATCGCCTGGCCCGTGTAGCCTTGCACTATGAGGGCACAGGGGGGGAGGGAGTAACCTCCCCCCCCCCGGAACGTGCTCTCCTTGAGCACAGTGCAGAGGGGCTCCGGTGCGTTCCACTGGAGATCCCGGAGCCCCTCGTCATGCACCGAGGAAAGGGCCACCGGGGAGGTTTTAGTGGGTAAAAACCCCACATAACCGCCGCCTTCCCCCCAGAAGGCGGGGTATCTTTTTGAAGATTTCCTCCCCGTTAACAAAAAAAAAAATTTCCACCCAAATTTGCATTGACACATGCGTTGTGTACATTTATGTCATTGTGTACCATATTAAAGTACATTGGAGTATAACAAAGTATAATGAAGAATATTTAAGTATACTGAAGTAAATGAAAGATTATAATTAAGGATTTTGAAGTATTCAAGGTAAGTTAAAGCGTCGCGAATGTATCCGTTTACTGATGCTGCTGATATGTACATGGGTATATGATCTTCACCCGCTCGAGAAGACAATGAATAATTTAATATATTGTGAGAGTGGTAAGTAATAGGTTATTTCTGTAAATTAGATGAAAAATATTTTATCACACATGATACACAACCAAAATCTGAATCTATCAACCAACAACTTGTCGCGATTTATATATTTTTTCGGTTGTACCTACTATTTAGTATATAAACCAAATACCTGTCATATCTGTGACCTAATAAGCTCGGTGGAAAAAGAACAGCGAATGCTTATTCTTCTAATGTTAATATGATATATGGAACTGTAATAAATCTCTCGCTTAGATAAAAAATGTGTTGCTACGCGACAGACGTTAAAGCCTCTACGCGCTACGTTGAACGTGATCACGTAGCGGGTCGTTGTCATGCAATAAACAACACACACGGAAACTGTAATATCATTCTCATGAAATGCTATGTTGGATTACATTTATTACTCAAGTATTATTTAATTTATTTATTTTACTATTTATTGTTTTCAAATAAAAAAAACAATTCATTTGTCACAATTCCGACTAAACTCAAACTTGTGTTAGGAGATGAACCATCTATTGTTGAATGGTGGTTTCGAACCAACGACCTGGCATGAACCGCTTAACTGGCGCGCCACCAGATTCTGGTTTGTCATATTAATGCGCAACTGGCAACCCACCAGTGTCTGGTGCATAACACCACGATTTAAATAGCTCTTAAAATTAAATAAGAAACTAAATTCATCCTTGTCTAGCTTATAAGAATCAAATAGAGTATAGTCAAGTGTAGGTGTTTCAACCATAACACAGACACCACTTGTAAAAAATTCTTATACAATCGAGTCGACATTTGGCGGTTAGTCGGGGCCACTTCTCCGTGGTGAAGTGGTGTGTTTTTTTGTTGGCTTGGGTATAAAAAATGTATTTGGAAATATTTGTTTTTGTATTATTTGTGTAATGTTGCACTATTAGGTCATGTAAATAGGAATAAATACATTAAAATATTAGTTTATCTTTTTTTATACGATATTGAACCCAAAACCAGTAAAAATGTATTTACCCTAACTTTAAACCAGATTTATAGTACTTAAAATGATTTATTTTCACGAAATAATGATATCAGATTAATCTACAAACAGTAAAATTAAAATATTTGTGTAAAAAAGAAGTTCCAATAGAATTTTTTTTAGATAAAAGCATTATAATAGCAATTGACCCATAGTGCGCGCGCCTGTCGTCATACTGCTGCCAGATGTGACATTTTGCGCAAGATGGCTGTGCCAGCTTGGCGGAATCAAAAAAAAGCTAAATACTGAAATTACTAAATACTGTACTTAGTCGTAAAAAACAGAATATAAAAAACCAACTAGATTAAGTGTTAAGAATTCTTCTTGAATGTTAAGAAAAAATGCGAAAATACAAAAAATCTGTAGTCATTTATTTACTTACTTCCGTACCTAGCCCGCTTCACCGAGCTAGATTTTGATTTATTTTATTTAAACAATAAACTTACATCATTAAATATTTAATTTAACTCTCACAATATATTAAATTATTCATTTCTCTCCGTATTCATTCTCTTCTCGAGCGGGTGAAGATCATTACCTACACCCATGTACATATCAGTAAATACAATATCATTCTTATCATTTATACAAAAACATATCGGGCTCAAATTAATGTCAGAAATACGACGACGTATGACTTGTTTGACAGTTCAAAAAGAGGAGTGCTCTAACCGTCAACAAACTTACAGGATTACTCGCCAGGTCAATCTGAAGATTCCCTGAAAGTTTCATTGGAATCAGTCCAGCCGTTTCGGAGCCTTTACGGAACATACCCACACACTTTCCCTTTTGTATATATAGATTACTCATTTTAAGTTACACTAAGTTTACAATTAAATTTAGTTATAGTTTTAGATTTGAAGTCGGGTTTTGTTTTCACTAGTAAATATACATTGCTAACCAATTTACCTGTTACATTCGATCCGTTGTACTTCCGACATATTCCGTATTGCCCTCCAGCCTCCGTCAATGCAATATTTCTCCCGCGCAATACAGATAACATCTTCAATTTCAAATTCAATTTACTAGCGAACGTCACACGAAATCTTTGAACCATGTGAAATGTTCACTATATTGGTGGAGTAATATTATAGATCAAGTTAAATATATGTCCCACTGCTGGGCACAGGCCTTCTCTGTAAAGAGAGTATAAGGGCATAGTCCACCACGCGGCTCTATTGCAGATTGGCAGACTTCTTATGTTTTCGAGAAATTCTAGGACATGTAAGTTTCCTCGCGATGTTTTCCTTCAACGCCATGCTCGTGGTAAATCAGCACATAAAATTACAACAAAAATTTATTGGTGTCGGCACCGGGGATCGAACTCGGGTTGCCATCGTACTACGCAACTTGAGGCGATCGCTCGGACACAGCTACCATTCATCATTACAGCTTTTATTGATATTTACGTAGGTGATAGAGATGCAGCCCTGTAGTTCTGGGCTCTCAAGAATAAGACTACGGTATCCCCTGCCTGTCGTATAAGGCGACTAAAAGGGGCCTCTGGTTCACTGGGCGACAAGGGCCTTTGTCGTCCGCTAAGGTGGACCCGGGAAGAAGGCGACATCGGCTGGCCCGTGTAGCCTTGCACTATGAGGGCACAGGGGGGGAGGGAGAATCCTCCCCCCCCGGGACGTGCTCTCCTTGAGCACAGTGCAGAGGGGCTCCGGTGCGTTCCACTGGAGATCCCGGAGCCCCTCGTCATGCACCGAGGAAAGGGCCACCGGGGAGGTTTTAGTGGGTAAAAACCCACATAACCGCCGCCTTCCCCCCAGAAGGCGGGGTATCTTTTTGAAGATTTCCTCCCCGTTAACAAAAAAAAAAAAAAAGGTGATAGAGATGATACCCTATCAGTATCACTACACTCTTCGTGATGTCAGCGCAAGTAAGGGTTTTATTTTATTCAAGTTGTCAACCACACATAAAAGAAAGAATGGAATGCCTTTTTAAATAATTTCTTATTATATTTCGTATATCGGATGAAATATATCGATAAAAATATCGACATTAGATGATTCTATAATATCGAATTGAAGCGATATCGATAGTTTATGTAATATCGATATATATCGTGCACTTCTAACCATCCGTTTATACTATAACACTTCCGTTATAAATTCTTCTTACGGTTTTAGTCTTACATTTTTTTCAGTCCGGTCGCTCCTCCATGCCGTAAAGAACTCCATTCCAATAAAATCGTCTAAATAAACAAGAGAACATAACACAAACGTTGAAATTTCAAAGTGCAAAGGCAACATTAGTCACGGGCGAACACTTCTCGAGACATTTGTGGAGGTAACTGTGATGTACGACCCACCCGGTGATTACGTGGAGACGTTTTGTCCCCTCCCCGGTGAAGTTATGTCCCCGATGAAGCTTTCGTTACGAGGAATTAACCTTTTGACCGACTTAGACAAAGGAAGTGAAAGGAGAAAGAAAGAAACATTTATTTGCTACAAAGAATACAGTAGAAGGTTTTTTTCCTTCCACTAACAAGTAGGGTATTTCAAGGACCTTATTCTCTAACTCCTCTTTCGTCCCTCTATTAAAATTGATTAATTACTTCCATTACTCTTCTCTCTCCTCTCTTTCTTATACTTACTTTTACATGTCTATATTCTATATAATATGTTATCTGTTGAAAAAGTTGATAAATAATCAAGATCTCTGATCTTTTTGATTTAAATAATCATGGCCACCGGCGGCACCGGACGAAGGCGATAGTGGCTGGCCCGTGTCGCCTTGCACTATGACGGCACAGGGGTTTTAACCTCCCCGGGACGTTCTTTCCGTGAGCACAGTGCAGAGGGGCTCCAGTGCGTTTCACTGGAGATCCCGGAGCCCCTAACCATGCACCGAGGAAGAACCACCGGAGGGGGATTTACCCCGCCTTTCCCCCAGAAGGTGGCGTAAAATAGTAAATTAGGTTAGGGAAAAAGTTTCTTCGCATTTTTTTTTTAAATTCAAAACATATTTGAATATAGTTTATTTATATTTAAATATAGTATGTAGGTACCATTTAGTTTGATAACTTTTTGCCATCTCGTAGGTAGGGACATGATCCCATTGCTATAGCAATTTTGGGTCTTCTGATCAAAATACCGTTACGAGTGTTTTGACAGTCCACCCGTGATGTAAACAGTATGGAAAACAAATGAAAATCACACATTTTCCTAATTTGAATTTGGAATTATGTTCTTTAAAATGTAAACTTTCAATGATACCAAAACCAGATACAAATATTACAGCCAAAGAGTTTTTATTACAAGTTCATTCATACAATAATGCATAAAGACTTTTTCCCCAACCTATTATGTTTTTTTTTAAAGGGTTTTCCCCGGAAAGGACAAGTTTTTGCCCTTTCCGGGAAAATTCTATTTGGTTCTCTGACTTGTGGGGGTCAGAGATTGTTCAACTGGTATATTTATCTTTTTATCTTAATGATTTTCTTCTTGCTAATTTCTAAATTCTAAGTATTAGGTCTACAAATAAGTTTCCGCCGTTTTGAGAAAGATGGCGTAGCACGAGGTTTGAAAAGTTGAGGGTGTAAAATTCGCAGATGGTAACCGGCTTGAAAATAAGTTTTTTCATTCCAAAATAACATAACCATACCATAACCCGTAACATTAAGTCTGTATTAGCATCATACATTGTCCTTTATCTAAAAAATTCTAAATTTTGAGCCAAGTGTCAGCTGAAATGCATCCATTGCTCGTAAAAGCGTATAGTGAGGATGCCTCGTGTGATTAAAAAAAAGTAAAAACGGTGATTTTGAAGTAAAAGACGAAGATGGCAGTGGAAGGCCAAACATGTACCAACATATAGATTCAGTCTCGTTGTTTAAAATCAAACTTACACAATAATAATTAATTTTTAGATAAAAAACGGCGGAAACTTATTTGTTTACCTAATATATATATATAAATAACATATATATATATAATTCTTAATTTTTCTTTTCTATACACAATTTCTTCATTTATTTTTAAAAATCAAAGTCACATAATAATATAAGTAAATAATTTATATGTATAATTAATATAATATATATATATATATATATATATATATGTACAGTTTAGTTATCTATTTCTTAATCAGTTTTATTGTTCTTTATCGCCCTATTCGCTACATATTTACAAAAATCAAGGAACTTATTTCTAATTTTACTAACCTATTATGTATTTTTTTATTTTTTTTTTTTTCATCGTTCCCCCAACGTTTTGTACCTTAGGGACCTTTTTACTCTATCTGCTTGCATTCCTCCTTTCCATTCCTCTTCTCATATTCTCTCTTCCTCACTCTCTCTCTTCCTTTCTCTCTTCTTTTTACATTTCCTATTACTCTTATCTCTACTTTTCTTAACTTATCTCTACTTATCTCTCCTTTATATTCACTTTTATTTTACTATTTCTCTCACTACTTTACAGTATCTCTTACTCTATTGTCCTACTCTACTCTACTGTCTCTACATTTTCACAATTCATATTTCTATTTATATATCTACTTACTATTTCTTACTTGTCTCTATGCTATCTTATATCAATACTCAACACGTGTTTGCTTACTCTACTTTGATTTTTAAATGTTGCCCATTTTTTTTTATTTTTTACATTTTTTCTTATTTCTAATTATTCTACGTCTACAATATTTTTACTCTACCTTATCTTTAGTGTGTTACATAGCTTCTCTTATTATTATTTATCAACTTATTTGCTGACCATTGGGAACCTATTATGTTAGGATGCGGGCGTAGCGTGGGCGTATATGTTTGTGTGTCTTCCTGTATCACAAATCTTCAATTAACTCGGGCAAAGCCATCGGTCAAAATATATATGATTAATTTTAATTTGTAGAAACAGGTAACAGGTTGGTTTCATAGTGAAATGTCATCGGTACATTCCGGACATAACAGACTTGTTGCGTCACGTGCGTACATAATTATATGAAAAGTTTTTTTAATCAAACCCGGCTTAAAGTCCGGTCTCCCCTGTGGCAGTGGAGGGACGAGATAATAAATAAATACCCATATATTTCTCGACGTTCCGTAGCCCCTAATTGAAACTGGAGATTACGCTCTCTTGTGAATAATTTCGTAAATCATTTGAACGTATTTCGTATTTTTGAAGGGAAACTTCTTTAGCGGCGTAGATAACTTTTTGGTATGTGAAAATCATTACATCACCGACATGCTAATGTTGTATTTATATTGTGTCATGATCTGGTACAGCCCGTTATATATTTGAATAATAAACAATACATATAAGCATGTATATAATTGTTTCTCGGAGTGTCAATACATGTGACAACCAGATTAAAGTCGATCATTATAATTTAAACATTAAACATTTATAAATTAGCATCAATAGCCTAATGGTTTAGGGCAGTGGTGGGCAAACTTTTTGGTTGGCGGGCCACAAATTGTAAAAAATTTTACCGAAAAAAACAATTAATTTATTAAATTAATAAAAATAATTAAAATAAAATATAAAATTTTTTTTTTCTTTTTTTTTAAAAAAGAAAGCTAGCAATATTTCTTTTTTTTTCAGAAATATTACTAACAATCTTGTTAACCATTCCAACTAAGCTTAAGCTTGTGCTAGGACATGGTTCACGGCAATAGTCCAATGGTGGATTCGAACCCACGACCTTACGAATCGCAGGCCGTACCCTAAACTATTGGGTTATTGACGCTAATTTAGCAAACTACTTAAATTGCTGGTGGCAATTTTTTTTGTCTTTTTATTTTTTAAACAAACCAAAAATGTTAAACGGTTGTAAACCTTATAAACACTACTGATATAAATAAAAACAGAACAAATTGTACAATACCGATTGCAACACATGAAAAATATTAACTCAAAAAACGCTTGGCGGGCCGGTTGAAACGCTTTAACGGGCCAGATTTGGACCGCGGGCCGTAGTCTGCCCACCACTGGTTTAGGGTACGATCCGCGAATCGTAAGGTCCACCATACGTGTACCATCTCCTAGCACAAGCTTAAGCTAACATAATTTTATTATATCTAAAACTAGAATATATAGCCTAACATATAAATCAATACATAATACTAACTAAAATAATAAATATTTACATTATAATAGGTATTTTACAAAATATTTATTCGCTTGACAGCGTGCCCAAAGGCTGGTAGCATTGCCGCGTTGTATAGCAATGCTTAGTCTGTGTGTAAGGTATAAGACAGCCCTCTGGTCACCAGATGTGTCGACCAACTTCTTAGCTATCACATTAAAAAGGTGGTGTGCACTAGGACCCCACGGACCCAAAGTTTCTACCCCAAACGGCTCAAATATGAAACCTCTATCGAGGTTACTATATTTGCGCCCCTTGAGGTTTTCTGCAGTTGCCGCTCCAGCCTCAACTGATGATTCTGGAAGATGTGACGGCGCTAAAGTATCGAAGCTTAAGCTTAGTTGGAATGTTTAACAAGAATGTTAGTAATATTTATGAAAAAAAAAATCTGCTAGCTTTGTTTTAAAAAAATAGAAACGTTTATACTAATGTCCTACGCTAGAAGTTTCCGTTTTTATCAGCACTGCCTATGAACAACTTTTTTTAATTCATCTACACGACTTTTGTAATTGTTTATGTTGCCAGTCACAGGAACTAGCATTAGAAGTGAAAACTTGTTAAATTATAATGACATCAATCTGGTTTTCACATGTATCGGACACTCCGAGCAACATTTTTTTTTAATGACGAACTGCACAGATTGGCCAGAGAAGCTGACCGGACAGGATTGAGAGGTGGCAAAGCTCTTAGATCGCTTAGCCGGAACCTCTATCGCTAGTAACGCGACAGAAGGATCCCCCCGGTGAGGGGTAACCTCGGACGGTTACTATGGCGTAAGCATTCGGATCCGAGGGCGCCCGAAAGGAGCCGAACACAACTCGGTTCGTTGCCATTTCACGGATAATCTAAGGGACATTCAAAAAACTAAACTAACTTTGATTGCCACTTCGACAAGCGTTGGCGCTGGGAGAAGAATTGGCCGAAGAAACTCCAGCAACGCTCCTAACATCTAAGGGAGCCTGCCCATAAAATACCGGTAACGCGCAAGGATTATTCCGAGCAACAATTATTTACATGTTAATATGGTTTTTTTATTATTCAAATATATTACGGGCTGTACAAGATTATAACGAAATATAAATACTACAATAGCACGTCAGTGACGTGAACCCATAAGATTTTCTCATACCAAAATTACTGAACGTAGCCAAAGATGTTTTCACTTCAAACAAATTTAATTCCCAGTATAACTCACAGGTATTTCCTAATTTTACACGTCGCAAATCTCATGTGGATATGTGAGGTCATTCTGAACGTCAATTTTGATTATCGGCTTTTAAAATGCACGAGTTCACATTCAAAAGCGAACGATTTTATGAGTACACGCGACGTCACTTCCTGCATTAAAAGCTTTTAAGCGCAAATTGAAATGAACGTCGAATTTCTGACAACAAAGCTTTAAAAACATTATCTATACAAATAAATAAAATTGGGCTGTCGGTTTGTAATATTATCGCGGTCACTTGGAAGCCAAATTGGCTAACAAACTTGACATATTCAGCAGAGCGAGACAGTATTTCACTCCTGCCCACTGTCTGCAACTTTACAAGGCGCATGTACGGCCTCATATGGAATACTGTTCGCATCTCCGGGCCTGGGCTCCCCAATACCAACTTCTTCCGTTTGACCGTGTACAACCTAGAGCTGCTCGAAGCGTCGACGATCAGGGTCTTTCCGATCGACTTCACCCTTCGAGTCTGCGAAGGGATGTCGGTTCTCTTTGCATTCTCTATCGCAATTACCATGGGGAGTGTTCTGTGGAATCGTTCGGAATCATACCAGCTACCGATTCCCATTTCCGCACATCTCGGCAGAATTCCAAATTCCACCGCCATCATCTTGATGTTTGTCGTTCCACTACTGAACATTTCTCGCGTAACTTTCACCCACGCACTATCAACCTGTGCAATCAACGGTCACCGGCGGTGTTTCTGAACCTGTACGATTTGGAGACCTTCAAGAAGCGAGCTTACTCTTATCTGAAATGCCGACAACGCACCTGCAGCTCCTCTAATGCCGTGGATGTTCAAATATTATATGGATATAATATATAATATGGATTTTTGTCTGTATGTTTCCGGCTAATGTCTGAAACGGCTGGATCGATTTTGACAGAAGTTTCACTGGCTAGCTGCCGTAATAGGGAGTCGCGGGGGCAGATGAGTGTTGGTGTGTAGTTGCCACTCTCCCTATCCCCCGCGACTCAGCGGTACCGCACCGCTGCGTGGAGGGGCTGCGGCGGGAGGGGTGACCTTCCTGCTGCGGCCGTCTGGCTAGCGGCGGGGCCAAACATCTTGACCGTCGATGGGGGCTGAGTGGACGAGGTGAAACTCGCACTCCCGGCCCCCATGGCCTGCAGGTGACCGACTCGGGGGGGTTTGTCACCCGCTTGCGGAGGCCTACGGAGGTTAGGTGTTAGGGTGCGCCTTGCCTGAGGGGCAGTGGAGGAGACGCCGAAAGGCGTCAGGTCGCAGGCGGAGCCGCGGAGGTTCTACTGTTCAATGGCCTTGCCACCATACGCGACCGTGGAGGAACACCCTGTAAGGTTTAGTCGGTGAGGGCCCGACATAATTCGCCCTCCCGAAGTGTTCACGTCAACTGGGTATGTTCCCCACAGGCTAAAAAAGGATATATAAAAATTAAATAGTTTTCAATCGCGGGAGACATCGCGTGGCGCTGCTAGTCATTTATTAATATAATGAAGCGTAACAGCTTTATGATTTAGGGTACGGTCAGCTAAATTTATAAATAAATCAAGAAAAACTATAAAAGATAAAAGTTGTATATATATAATATATATGTCCCACTGCTGGGCACAGGCCTTATCTGTAAAGAGAGTATAAGGGCATAGTCCGCCTCGCGGCCCTAGTGCGGATTGACAGACTTCACATGCCTTAGAAATTTTTTTAAGACAGTAAAAGGTTAGGTGTAGGTGTAGGTTTCCTTACGATGTTTTCCTTCACCGTCGAGCGCGTGTTAAATCAGCACATTAAATTGCAACAACAAATTCATTGGTGCCGGCACCGGGGATCGAACCCGGGTTGCTAGCGTACTACGCAACTTGAGCCAACCGCCCGGACACTGAGCTACCACGGCTCTTAGAAAAAAATATACATATAATACAATAAAATTATTTTTGTTGTACATTTATGTTGCTTCTATTTTATCCGAAGGAAATACAGCACATTTTTTTAAGTTACTTTTTAAGTATTTAGAAATATTTTGAAGATATCCTTGCGACACCAAATGTTGAGACAGTGTCCGATATTGGCATCATATGTTTTGTATTATTTGTCCGTGTAACTTTAACTGTGTTTTGTCTATTTTTCATTATTTTTTAATGTGTGTTATATTCTGTCTGAGATGTGTTTTTGTATTGTGATGCCAATAAATACATGTCTATGTCTAATATATCACACATAAGGGTTGTGCAAAGTTTAAGCAGGAATTTCATTTAAACCTAGTTAAGGTGCACTTCTACTTAAGTGGAAACTGGACTGAAATAAAGGCGCGTCCTCTGTGTTGCCTGTTGACTAATCGCTTTATTTCAGTGTACCGAATGGTGCCATAACAAATATTTAGTTTTAACAAATAAACACAAAAAACGAAATCTAATTAGCAAACGGTAAAAAAATAATTTGAGAAAATTTAAAAACGTCTTACCGTAAGCGACAGATTACACGCTCCTAGTGACAGACGCTCTCTTTTATTTTAATTGAAATTGAAATTGAAAAAACATTTATTCGGCACAAGAACACAGAAACAACAAGTAAAACAAGACAAAAAACAACATAAAAGTAAACAGAAACAACATAAAAAAAGAACAAAAAAGAAATTGTGCCGAAAAGGGGTTGGCTCAGCATGTGCTGTGCTCACACATGTAGCACAGCGCTGGTTTTCAGCCAAAAGACCTGTGAAGACTAAGGCGGACACCATTCGGTTGTGTATTATTATAGTGTACAATACATAAACTTTCATAAATATTATATATAAATGTATATATTAAAAAAGCAGCTGTAGATACATATATATATGTATAAATATATAGTTATATACATATATATATATATATAAACAAATTACATAATAAATACACAACATAAATATAGTGTTATATAAACGATTTGTCGTAATTGATGTCGGCGTGATTACGTTGAGACTCGGTTAAGACAACATAAATATAGTGTTATATAAACGATTTGTCGTAATTGATGTCGGCGTGATTACGTTGAGACTCGGTTAAGACAACATAAATATAGTGTTATATAAACGATTTGTCGTAATTGATGTCGGCGTGATTACGTTGAGACTCGGTTAAGACAACATAAATATAGTGTTATATAAACGATTTGTCGTAATTGATGTCGGCGTGGTTACGTTGAGACTCGGTTAAGAAACTTTTCAATTTTTTTTTAAATATAAGTAAAATTTTAGACGTCCTAATAGGCGGGGGGATGTTATTCTAGTCGTAGTAGCTTATTGTCCGGGCGGTTGGCTCAAGTTGTACGGTACGCTAGCAACCCAAGTTCGATGTTAAGTGGTTTATTTCCCACTAAAACCGTCCCCTCGCAGTGAAAGGCGCAACGGGCCTGCCGATTTCACCTTCTTCCCGCGTCCACCTTGGCGTACGACAAAGACCCCCACCCTTGTCGCCCAGTGAACCCTAGGCCCCTTTTATTGTAGACAGGATGCAGAGGATCGCTACCATGTGCTTTGGTCGTGCCCACTGTATGATGATTTGCGCGCTAGGCTACTGAACGGTCTGAGACGTACGTGTCCGGGTCCGGTCTACTTCCGCGATCTGGTCTCCACGGAAGACAACTTCCTCAAGTACAGGGAATTTGCACACGCCTGGCATAAACGAAGGACCCGTTAAAAAGTCGTCTGGCGCCGTCGAGCGAGCTCTTATGTTGCGTACCGTAGAGCCCCTTAAGGGGTTGAGCTCCGAATGGTGGAGAAAGGCCCTGATAAAGAACTTGTAGGGAGTCAAGAAGCTGCGTGTGGGGCCACACGGCCAGACCACGCGTACACTCCCGCGTTTCGGCCTATATAAGCGCGAGGTTGGTGGGGCCATGGGAGGTGGTGGGTTGTAGGCCCCTTTTAGTCGCCTTCTACGACAGGCAGGGCATACCGTAGTCTTATTCTACGAGCCCAAAACTACAGGGCTGACTGATTACCGTTACCCTTACACCTCACCGAAGGGATACTTGTGTCGGGTTACTAGCGATCAGCCCTGTAGTTCTGGGCTCTCAAGAATAAGACTATGGTATCCCCTGCCTGTCGTATAAGGCGACTAAAAGGGGCCTGGGGTTCACTCGGCGACAAGGGTGGGGGCCTTTGTCGTCCGCTAAGGTGGACCCAGGAAGAAGGCGACATCGGCTGGCCCGTGTAGCCTTGCAGTGTGAGGGCACAGGGGGGAGGGAGTAACCTCCCCCCGGGACGTGCTCTCCTTGAGCACAGTGAAGAGGGGCTCCGGTGCGTTCCACTGGAGATCCCGGAGCCCCTCGTCATGCACCGAGGAAAGGGCCACCGGGGAGGTTTTACTGGGTAAAAACCCCACATAACCGCCCCCTTTCCCCCCAGAAGGCGGGGTATCTTCTTGAAGATTTCCTCCCCGTTAACAAAAAAAAAAGGGTTACTAGCGATAGAGGTTCAGGCTAAGCGACTTAAGAGCTATGGCACCTGTGAATCCGGTGAAACAGTAAAGGTCAGCTTCTCTGGCCAATCTGTGTAGTTTGATACAAACAACGATAATTAACCAAGATAATTAATAACATTAAATAAACAACTTAATTCAACCAATTCTTTGATAAAGTCTAATGCTGACATTTCAAGAGTGGGCACGAACAGCTCGTCTTAGCTTAAGAAATCCCCGTCGTTCTCTAGCGGTGGGTAATACTAATCTAGATTTAACTCTGAATAATCTGACTGGATTGAGACTGGAACAGCTTATTTGTCTTTGAGAGATCTCAGTGAGAGACAGACATCGCTCTGTAGTCGTATTCTGAAGACAGCCAAGTAGATTTTGCTTTATTTTATTTAAACAATAAACTTACATCATTAAATATTTAATTTACCTCTCACAATATATTAAATTATTCATTTCTCTCTGTATTCATTCTCTTCTGAAGATTCTTCTCTTCTCTCTGGTGAAGACGATTACCTACACTCATGTACATATCAGTAAATACAATATCATTCTTATCATTTACGGATTAATTATACTTCCACTGTACTCCATTGTACTTCAATATCGTTCACAATGACATAAATATACACAACGCATGTGTCAATACAAATTTGTGTTATACGACAATAGAATATCATCATAGTAAATAAAAGCTATTTGACAGTTCAAAAAGAGTAGTGCTCCGATCGTCACCAAACTTTACAGGATCACTCGCCACGTCAATCTGAAGATTCCCTGAAAGTGTCATTGATATCGGTCCAGCAGTTGCGGAGCCTATGACATACCCACACACTTTTTCATTTATATATATCGAAAATTTATCATTCACGTCAAAATACTGACGAATTTTTTTTTTTAAAAAGAAAGGTAGCAATATTTCTTTTCAGAAATATTACTAACAATCTTGTTAACCATTCCAACTAAGGTTAAGCTTGTGCTAGGACATGGTTCACGGCAATAGTCGAATGGTGGATTCGAATCCACGACCTTACGATTCGCAGGCCGTACCCTAAACCATTAGGCTATATACACCAATGTTCAACAAAGAGTAGATAAATAAAATAAGAGAAGCTATGCATGTAACGTAAAAAGATAAGGTAGACTAAAAATAATGTAGAAATAAAACTCAGAATAAACTAGAGTAAGAGTAGTAGAAATAATGTACTGTAAAAAGAAAGAGAGAAAAGGAAGAGTGAGGAAGAGAATACTAGAAGAAGAATGGAAAGGAGGAATGCAAGCAGATAGAGCAATAAGGTCCCTAAGTTACAAAACGTTGGGGGAACGATGAAAAAAAAATAAAAAAGCCATTAGGCTATATACACCAATGTTCAGCAAAGAGTAGATAAATAAAATAAGAGAAGCTATGCATGTAACGTAAAAAGATAAGGTAGACTAAAAATAATGTAGAAATAAAACTCAGAATAAACTAGAGTAAGAGTAGTAGAAATAATGTACTGTAAAAAGAAAGAGAGAAAAGGAAGAGTGAGGAAGAGAATACTAGAAGAAGAATGGAAAGGAGGAATGCAAGCAGATAGAGCAATAAGGTCCCTAAGTTACAAAACGTTGGGGGAACGATGAAAAAAAAAATAAAAAAAAGCCATTAGGCTATTGACGTTTAAATTGAGAAACATCTTCAATTTTGAAAGATTGAAAACAAACAAACACACAAGCGTAGAAGTAAATAAATAAAAGGAAAGGCAATTAAAATTTAATCACGTGTTCATTCAACAACGGCCGATGAAATAGAAGTTTTATGCGAGTTCGATGGGTACTTTGAATTAAAAACAGAATTTTGATATACAAGCCGGTGATATTGTATTCCCAAAGGACGTAAAGTATAAAATAAAATATATTTTGTGTACATGGTAACTTGCGTGGCGATAGCGAACGTACGAGATGCACGGGACATGAACACCACGCATTCGCGACCGTTGGAGGTCGAAAAATCCTTGTGCGATTTTATGGGGGATATATGGGAAATCCTTTTTATTGACCTTCCTCCGGAACCTGGGTGGGATATATGGGAAAACCTTTTTTTCGCAGGGGGGACCGCGGCCTCTGCGACCCGGGAACGCCTTTCGGCATCCCCGTTCCAGGAAGGACGAGCCTCTCCCTCGCTGCCCTCCAGGCAAGACGCGCCGGAACATAGGACGCGCCTTTCTCCACGACCTGCGTAAGTGGGTGGCAAACTCCCCCGAGTCGGTCACCTGGAGGCCTTGGGGGCCGGGAATACGAGCTGCCTCGCCCTCCCAGCCCCCAGCGGCGACCAAGATGTTAGTCTCCGCTCACCGTGGGGTGCGGCCCTGGCGCTCGTGCTCCCCCCACGGCTACTGAGCCCCTCTGGCACGACAAGCCGAGAACCCTTCGGGGATAAGGGAACCCTAAGCTAACCTAAAATTGGATAGGATTAAAAGCGTTGCTGGAGTTTCTTCGGCCACTTCTTCTGCCAGCGCCAACGCTTCCCGAAGTTGCATATAAGTTAGTTCAGCTTGGATTGTTCCAATAATCTTTTGTCAATAAAATAGCTACCGACCGAATCGTGGTTCGGCCCTCTCAGACATCCTCGGCATCGGAAAGCATTCACATAACATAGTAACCGCCCAGCTAAAGTTACCCCTCACCGGGGGACCCTTGTATCGAGTTATTAGCGATAGAGGTTCAGGCTCAGCGACCTAAGAGCTATGCCACCTCTCAATCTGGTGAAGCAGCTTCTCTGGCCAACCTGTGTAGTTCGTCAATTAAAAAAATCAAGGATGAAATTGTCAGAATTGGAAATTTCTACACAGGTAGCTTACAGATAAAAATACATCATCAAAAACGGTTCAACCAATCGAAATTGACGAGATAACCAACATAAAAAAAAGATACAGACAAATTGAGAACCTCTTTTTATGAAGTCGGTTGAAAAATCAGTTATTCACCAAAAGTTTTTATTATAATATTAGAGAAAAATTACATAGACTGGCATAATACGGTTCCCTCTCTATTCTTCAAATCTGCGAATCCGTCTATCATTCTGGCAAGTTCTCCCGCGTTCGGCGCCATTTTGCCCATTAAATACACTCTGGATTCCTCACCAGTATCGTATTGTACCAAGTAATCACGATCGATCCTGAGAATAATGTCACGGGTTTTATCTAACGGTGAACAAACACACTTATCGTGTAGCGCCGTGTATAAGTCGTTCACATTGTACACAATATCAGCGAGCATTATGTACTTTGTAGGCAATTCTTGGACTACCAGGGCCAGGTTTGGAGCCAATCTATCGGAACATTTACAATCTATTGGCAAATCTAAAGAGGCGTTCGCTCTGGTGTATGCCACTTCAATGCATTTCCGTGCCACGTTCAACTGAGGCCACGTATAAACCAACTTATAGGTGCCAGAAAGGTTTCCCGCCGCTGGATTATTGAGATATTTTGACCCTTGACTTGATGTCACTATGCACAACAAAAAAAGTAATAAATTCCACATCCCTGTCACTTGTTTTAACTCTCTGAGATAACTAATGAATATAAAACAGTGACGTTGTATTTATATAACTAAATTATCTAACTTCTTTATCACCAAAGGTCAAAATGTTATTGCGTCCAGATAGATAGATATAAATTTATTATACACCAATATCAAATAAGAATCAAATTTCAACCGACTTAAAAAAAGAAGGAAGGACAATTTGACTGTATGTTTTTTATGTTTGTTAACTTTTAACTAAACTAAAATAAGCCCGAACTAAGAAAAATTACCGCTTTGGTTCGTCTTTCATTCTTCGTACAGCAAAGGACTGGAACAGTTTGCCCGCATCTTTTCTTCCGATTACAATGTGGGTATTTTTAAGAGTAGAGTGAATAGGCATTTACTAAGCTAGTGCGCTTACCATCCAGGACTGAATTTCCACTTAACATCAGGTGGGATCGTAGTCAAGCATTTGCCTAGAAAGTATTTAAAAAAAAACTTTGGACTGAGTTAAAAATCCTTCCGCGATATAAATATTTTATGAGAAAACTCCACCCCATTAGGAGCGTTGCTGGAGTTTCTTCGGCCACTTCTCCCAGCGCCAACGCTTCCCGAAGTGGCATATAAGTTAGCTTAGCTTAGATTATCCCAATAGTTAGGGGCCTCGGGTTCACTGGGCGTCAAGGGTGGGGCCTTTGTCGTTAAGGTGGACCCGGGAAAAAGGCGACATCGGCTGGCCCGTGTCGCCTTGCACTGCGAGGGCACAGGGAGGGAGGGGGTAACCTCCCCGGGACGTGCTTTCCTAGAGCACAGTGCAGAGGGGCTCCGGTGCGTTCCACTAGAGATCCCGGAGTCCCTCGTCATGCACCGAGGAAAGGGCCACCGGGGAGGTTTTAGTGGGTAAAAACCCCACATAACCGCCGCCTTCCCCCCAGAAGGCGGGGTATCTTTTTTGAAGATTCCCTCCCCGTTGACAAAAAAAAAAGAAAAAAGATTATCTCAATAGTTATTTGCCAATAAGATAGCTACCGACCGAGTCGTGGTCGCCCTCTCGGGCGCCCTCGGATCGGACTTCTAACGCGTAAAAATAGTAATCGTCCAAGTATTTTCAAGAGTACGAACAATGAAAGTTTATAGCCAGTGGGTTCATCTGTCCGATGAATACGGGAGGTAGCGGCCCTGGACTCCACAGCTGTCACTATTTATTCCCCTCGTCCTATCCAAATAGTGACAATCCCACCCCTCAAATCCTTTCTCTTTCAAATATCCCTACCCAATCCCCACTTCTTATCTGGTGGTAGGCTTCGGCCGTGGTTTGTCACCACCCTCTTGGCAAAGCCTTGCCGCCAAGTGATTTCGATCGCGTTTCGGCATGATGCCTTGAGTAGCCCTTTTGGAAGGGGAGTCTAGGCAGTAGCATAGTGATGAGAACCGATGCTGATACTGCGTGGTGCTTGTACTGGGTGACTGTTCGCGGAGGGTAGCGGGATCCTAAGCACGGTTTTCCGCTGGCCGACCGCAGGTAGTAGGGGGCCCAACTAGTAGGTTAGCCACCTACGAAAGGCTGCCCCGCCAACTCGCGAAAAATCCCAGGATGCGTCATCGTGCCGGTTGGCGACCGGATGCGAGGGCCCGGTGACCATCCCTGGGGGGGTTAGGGCGTCCCCGCGCGCTCCGGACCAGTCTCCCGTCAGTGCGGCACTATGTTTGTATAGCTTGGCATTTATCTATACTTTGCCTCGCCTAACTGTCCCCTTCCTGTCTGTCTGTTCATCAAAAATAAGTAATGAAAAAAGTCAACAATAAGAAACTGGTTAAACAGCGGTTGCACTCCCCTCGCACTAAAAGTGCACCTCTCAAATATTCGAGGTCTGCACTCCAATCTCACCCCGGTCCACCACCACCTTGAGACTGAAAAACCACACCTGCTGTTCCTTACGGAAACGCAAATCGGATGTCCATCAGATACAGCATACTTACATTACCCAGGATACACCCTGGAGCACAATTTTAAATCTCGCGCTGGAACCTGTGTGTACGCTCGCGATGACATCTGCTGTCGACGACTCCGTAACTTAGAGGATTCCAGTTTTTCCGTATTGTGGGTTCTGGTGAACACTGGTTTGGAGCAGATACTCTACGCCAGTGTTTATCGGTCGCATACCGATAACATGGAGACAACCAGGCTCTTCAGTATCTAACTGACTCGGCTGAAACAGCTCAGCTCAGGTACCCGTTGGCCCAGTTAGTTGTTCTGGGGGACTTCAACGCCCACCACCAGGAGTGGCTGTACCCATACCAGAGCACCGACCATGCTGGGAGACTAGCATACTCATTTGCTCTACCGCTAGGTCTCTCCCAGCTAGTAACTGGCGCTACTCGGATACCTGATGTTGATGGCCACACGGCCAATTGCTTGGACCTTCTAATGACAACTGATCCAGACCGATATCAAGTTACAGTTTCCTCTCCGTTAGGTAGCTCCGACCATTGTCTGGTAAAATCTGTGTCAGTCTACTCGCCTCCTGAACCCGAGCACATAGGGACTAGGCGTGTATGGCGATACAAGTCAGCTGATTGGGATGAGATGCGACATTTCTTTGCGTCTTTCCCTTGGCAACGTGTATGCTTCTCTTCAGACGACCCGGCATGCTGCGCGGACGCTGTATCTGGAGTTATATATCAGGCAATGGAATATTTCGTTCCATATTCTGATGTCTCACTCCATGTCAAAGCCCGCCCATGGTTTAATTCTGAGTGTAAAAGCGCCGAAACACTTAAACACTTAGCATACCAGGAATGGGCGGATGCTCGAGCCCGCAAGGCGCCAAACGTCCAGAAACTGAAAAAAGCCTTTAACTGTGCTGCCAAGTCCTGCAAACATGCCCTCCGTAAGGCCCGTTTCGACCATATTGGCCATATTGGAGCGAAACTAGCATCTTACCCTTCAGGGAGTAAAGCTTTCTGGTCCCTTGCCAAATCAGTTGAAGCCAATTTCTGCCAATCTTCTTTACCACCATTGCAGAAGTCGGATGGCTCGTTGGCTCACACCGCCAAAGAGAAAGCAGACATGTTTGCCTCTCTATTTGCGAAGAATTCACAACTAGATGCTGCTGGTAACTGTCCACCCTTGATACCTCGTTGTGACTCTACAATGCCAGAAGTACACATTCGACAAAAAGAGGTACTCAAAATACTCAGATCTCTAGATGTGAATAAGGCCAACGGGCCTGACGGCATTCCTGCCATTGTCTTGCGCTCATGTGCGCCTGAGTTGACTCCTGTTCTGACTCGCCTCTATCGTTTGTCCCTGAGGACTGGTTCAAGTTCCGAGATCCTGGAAGATTGCCAATGTCCAACCCGTCCCAAAAAAAGGAAGTCGTGCCGACCCAACCAACTATCGACCTATCGCAATCACCTCCATACTCTGTAAGATTATGGAGCGTGTCTTAAACAACCGTCTCCTTGCATATCTCGAAGACAACGACCTTCTCAGTGACCGTCAATTCGGATTTCGTCGAGGCCGGTCCACTGGAGATCTGCTCGTGTATGCCACTCACATCTGGAGTGAAGCCATTGAGAGACATGGTGAGGCTCTTGCGGTGTCTCTTGATATCTCTAAGGCTTTCGATAAAGTTTGGCACGCTAGTCTCATTGGAAAGCTTCCGGCTTACGGTATTGCATCCGGGCTTTGCACATGGATCGAAGATTTCCTGAGGAACAGATCGATTCGGGTCGTCGTTAATGGCGCCTCGTCCGACCTCTTTGCTATCAATGCCGGTGTCCCTCAGGGTCTGTGCTCTCCGCGACCCTTTTTCTGCTGCACATCAACGACATGTTGGCAACACCCGGTATCTTTGGGTATGCTGATGACAGCACGGTCTCGGTGAGATACATGTCCGACGCGAAGTCTGGATCAAAACCCAGTCTTTGAGGAGTCAATGATCGATCAGGTGAACTCGACTTTGGAGGCTGTCTCCCAATGGGGTGATGCCAATTTGGTCGAATTCAATCCCTCTAAAACACAGGCTTGTCTTTTTTCGGCGAAACGGAGTCCATTCCAACTGACTCCGACTTTCCGGAATGTCCCCGTTCCGATTAATAACCACCTTCAGCTCTTAGGTTTAGATCTCTCTTCTAACCTAAACTTTGGCCGCTACATTGAGTCCATTGCAAAAACTACTGCCAGAAAACTCGGTATCCTCTCCAGGGTGAGGCGGTACTTCACGTCGAACTGGCTACTAAGCCTCTACAAAGCTCAAGTTCGCTCCGGCATGGAGTACTGTTCCCATCTCTGGGATGGGTCTGCTAAGTATCAGCTGGAAGCTTTGGATTCGTTGGAGCGCCGAGCGAAGAAGATCATAGGCAGCGACTCGCTCGTTGAGGCAAATCTTCAGAGCCTCGCACACCGTAGACAAGTGGCCTGCCTTTCGGTTTTCTATCGGGTGCATTTCGGCGAGTGTGCGGAGGTTTTGCATGACCTAATACCCCCCTTCCCTTTCCATCACCGAACGACTAGGCGCGGCGAGCAGTTCCACCCTTACGTCGTAGACATTCCATCAATACGCACGAAGCGGTTTGCCTCCACCTTCCTTATGCGGACCGCTAAGGAATGGAACTCTCTGCCGCGTTCAGTCTTTCCTCACGGGTACAATCTGGACACCTTTAAGTCCAATGTGAACAGACACCTTATAAGCTCACGTGCTCCATCCTAGGCTTTATCTTCGCCTTCCATCAAGCAAGATAGAAGCCAAACGTGAGCTTATTTACTATAAAAAAAAAAAAGACTAAGCAAAGCGTTTCGTTCGGGTTTGAGGGATGTTCACAACAAAACAACATGGCGGTGGATAATCTTGCTTTTTACAAATACTGATAGCTCAGAGGTACTTAATCTAATTGTTCAGTTTTAACTGCAAATTCTTTTTTTTTAAAATTATTAGTATTCATCTCTATCTACAATTTGTATCCTAATTTAACTTTGTGTGGATATGACAACACATTCTCTCCACTAAAACAATAATAAAACGTGCTGTCCGAAACACTTTGGCGCCATTACGCGACGATTGCCGAATACCGGGTGTTAATGGACTGTACGGGACACAAAACGGGCACACGAAACATGTCTGGACAAGTTCAACAAATTTAATTTGAGTTTTAATGTTACATAATACCTAGACGTGCCCGAGGAAGTATGGGTGTACGTATAGTACTGTCGTATAGGCTGCGATATGGGCACGTTAAGACGACTACCTTGGGAATTTGGCGCTATAATTTTCCCGGACATGGATCCAGAGATATGCCCTAGCATGGAAAACAGAGTTACTAGCTGTGCCATTGCTGTGTTGTGTGTGCGTTATTCGTTATGAAAAACGATTTAATTAATCTTTTCTTAATTAGATATAACCTGAGTTTGGAAGCGTCAATAGCCTAATGGTTTAGCCAGGCTAAACCACTAGGCTATTGGTACGGTCTGCGAATCATAGACGTAGGTTCGAATCCACCATTCGACTATTGACGTGAACCATCCTTTTTTTTTGTTAACGGGGAGGAAATCTTAAAAAGATACCCCGCCTTCTGGGGAAGGCGGCGATTATGTGGGGTTTTTACCCACTAAAACCTCCCCGGTGGCCCTTTCCTCGGTGCATGACGAGGGGCTCCGGGATCTCCAGTGGAACGCACCCTCTACACTGTGCTCAAGGAGCACGTCCCGGGGGAGAGGGGCGGGGGGGTTACTCCCTCCCCCCTGTGCCCTCACAGTGCAAGGCTACACGGGCCAGCCGATATCGCCTTCTTCCCGGGTCCACCTAAGCGGACGACAAAGGCCCCGATCCTAGTCGCCCAGTGAACCCCAAGCCCCTTTTAGTCGCCTCATACGACAGGCAGGGGATACCGTAGTCTTATTCTTGAGAGCTCAGAACTACAGGGCTGGACGCGAACCATCCTAGCACAAGCTTAAGCTTAGTGGGAATGGTTAATAAGAATGGTAGTAATATGGGTATTTATGTACACGCGTGAGAAGGCATCTTTGGCATTATTAAAAACACAATGCATATTAGTTTTACTAGTACGAGGGCTGCACTAAAAGTATCGAGAATGGAAAATTTTTGCAAACTCCTTGGTTTTGAAAATCGAATACCATTTATTAATTAAATAAAAGATGCTCGGTCTTGTCACAAGGTCTTGTCAAACTTTTTTAGTCGTTAAGAAAATGGAATTGACTCGTGAAAATTCAAGAGCGATGATTTATTATGACTTTCGAAGTGGTTTAACACAAAAACATTGTGTTGACTCTTGAGGGACAAAGAACGGTTAATGCAGAATGGTACGCTAGCATTTGTTTGCCACAGATCGTTTCTGAACTCCGTAAAGAGAACTGCAACCGCCGCATCATCCTCCATCACGACAATGCGAGTTCTCACACCGCGCACAGAACAAAAGAGTTTTTATAGTAACAAAAAATAGAATTATTAGACCACAGTACAGACCCGACTTGAGCCCTAATGATTTCTATACTGTCCCTAAAATAAAGAATAAATTGCGTGCTCAGAGATTTTCATCACCTGAAGAAGCTGTGGACGCCTACAAAACGGCCATTTTGGAGACTGAAACTTCCGAATGGAATGGTTGCTTCAATGATTGGTTCCATCGTATGAAAAAATGTGTCAAATTTCACGGAGATTACTTCGAAAAGCAATAAATACATTTTCAAAAGTAATGTTGCGTCGCTTCCTTGATTCCCGAAATTTTCAGTGCCGCCCTCGTATGTGTATAAATTGATAAATTTCTATGTTTAAATGTATGTACATTGTGTTTTTGTATTAAAATAAATATGATCACAGACCCACTAAAATCTTTTTGTGACGCAAGTTTCTGTCCATACAAAGTTTGTCTGGAAGAGATCGCTCTCAGCGATAAGACCGCCCATTGCGTATTCAATTGGCAGTCTTACACCGTCTAATATCAAAATTGTATAATTGTTATTTCTGTGATGTATTGTGTTTTTAATTGTTGCTCAATAAAGTATATTTATTCATTCATTCATTCATTCATTCATTCATTCATTCATTCATTCATTCATTCATTCATTCATTCATTCATTCATTCATTCATTCATTCATTCATTCATTCATTCATTCATTCATTCATTCATTCATTCATTCATTCATTCATTCATTCATTCATTCATTCATTCATTCATTCATTCATTCATTCACAATTTGTTATCACGGCAGCTTTTAACCTGTTACTGTCATCATTTCTTCATAACGCGCCTAAAGAAATATAACTTAAAAAAATGGCAATGAAAATGAAATCAACTGAAAAAAAACAACTGACTAAAATCAATTGTTTTTTTGTATAGATATCTATAAACACAATCTGACTATACCGGTGTTAACTTAAAATTTTATATCGATCATTGTTTCTGTCTGTACATCACAATAACAAAATTAATCAATCCCAACACAGCTTAATACATCGTGAAAGGCCTTTAAAAGCAAAATGCCCTGTAATTACATCATGTAGTGATGAAAGTGAATTTGTCTCCTATTAAGGTTTACAACGAAATTTGCGAGGGTTCAAAATTAGATGTGTGCAGATGAAGTGAGAAAAGATTTTTCGGAAAAGTTCGTATTTATCGTGCTCTAGGTATGTTCATGTCGAAAAAAAATCGATATATTTTTCTATATAATACATCGTAAGATTGTATCGATACTACGCGATATATTCCACAAATATATCGATTTTTTTCATATATCGAAATTTGTTTATAATTAATTGGCGCTTAATATTAAATTTTAAAAAGTTTTGTACTAATAGAGTACTCGGCGCGTAACTGAGAGGTTCCCGCTTCGGATAACAGTGCGATTGTATCGATACTACGCGATATATTCCACAAATATATCGATTTTTTCATATATCGAAATTTGTTTATAATTAATTGCCGCTTAATATTAAATTTTAAAAGTTTTGTACTAATAGAGTACTTGGCGCGTAACTGAGAGGTTCCCGCTTCCGGATAACAGTGCGATTGTATCGACACTACGCGATATATTCCACAAATATATCGATTTTTTCATATATCGAAATTTGTTTATAATTAATTGCCGCTTAATATTAAATTTTAAAAGTTTTGTACTAATAGAGTACTCGGCGTGTAACTGAGAGGTTCCCGCTTCGGATAACAGTGCGATTGTATCGATACTACGCGATATATTCCACAAATATATCGATTTTTTTCATATATCGAAATTTGTTTATAATTAATTGGCGCTTAATATTAAATTTTAAAAAGTTTTGTACTAATAGAGTACTTGGCGCGTAACTGAGAGGTTCCCGCTTCGGATAACAGTGCTATTGTATCGATACTACGCGATATATTCCACAAATATATCGTTTTTTTTCATATATCGAAATTTGTTTATAATTAATTAGCGCTTAATATTAAATATTAGAAAAGTTTTGTACTAATAGAGTACTTGGCGCGTAACTGAGAGGTTCCCGCTTCGGATACCAGTCCATAGACTATTTGATTTGATTCTGCTAGCAGTACAGACTACATGCATAGATTATAAAATTTATACAACGAGTCCTGCCATCGTGAAGAGTAGGAGTGTAGTAACATACTACACTACACTCTTCGTGATGGCAGCGCAAGTAAGGGTTTTATTTTATTCAAGTTGTCAACCACAAATAAAAGAAAGAATGAAATGTTTTTTTTATTTCTTACGATATTTCGAATATCGGATGAAATATATCGATAGATGATATATAAATAGATATTAGATGATTCGATAATATCGAATTGAAGCGATAAATAGCGTCCATATATCGATATTGTATGAAATATCGATATCTTTTGTGCACTGCTAGTGACGGTGGTAAAAAAGAAATGTTGCTAGCTTTGTTTAAAAAAAAAACAAAAACATGTATATTGTTATTCCGTGCCAAGTTTTCATTGTTCAAGGGTACGCTGTCACGAATTTAACAGACGCCTGGGATTTTTTTGGTTTCTTTGGAAACATTTAGACATAGACATTTATTTATTGGCATCACAATACAAAAACACATCACAGACAGAATATAACACACATTAAAAAATAATGAAAAATAGACAAAACACAGTTAAAGTTACACAAAAATAGATGAAAAATTCATAAATAAATATATTATTGAGTCCAAAATAAACTAAAATAAATAATATGATAATTAAACGTATAAACTAAAGTTTATATTATATAATGAAATATTGGAAACAACAAGCCACCGATATCGCGGGGATATTATCTTTTTGTATCTTTAACATCAGGTGTTTTAATTTATTTTGAAATAACATTTCGCTACAATAATATGGAATATGATGCAGTTAAAAATTATAATTTGATTAATTAATTCAAATTTAATAAATAGTTCTTTTAAAATCAAATTAGGGTATGTTATTTTTTATTTGAAGCGTCAATAGCCTAATGGTTTAGGGTACGGTCTGCGAATCGTAAGGTCGTAGGTTCGAATTCACCATTGGACTATTGCCGTGAACCATGTCCTAACACAAGCTTAAGCTTAGATGGAATGGTTAACAAGATTGTTAGTAATATTTCTGAAAAAAAAAAGAAATATTGCTAGCTTTCTTTTTTAACAAAAAAAATGTTCAGTTGGTTAGTTAACATCACAAAGAGTTAATCATAATTGAAGTTCTAATATCGCTCTTATAAAATAGGGGTTATTTATAGAAGCGTGAAAATATAGGGTTTTTTGTAATTTTAATTTAAATCGTAAAAAAATTTAAAAAAGTTGTCAAAAAATTAAAAAAAAATTGTCAAAAAATAAAAAAAATCTCATTTTTTGGGTTAGACCACCCTTATCACTTATGGTGGCTTTCTTTTTAAAATAAAAAAAAATTAATTTTTTTTTTAAATTATTTATATTATTTGAATAATTATTTATAATTAACTTCTTTTTTTTTCCAGCGAAGTCTTGTCTTTTTATTGGGCTACGATACAGCCATTCGTCTTGATAGTATATCTTATGACAGTACTTAAAAAAATTATCTTTTTTTCACTATGCTTTATAAAGTTCTAGTAAGGAAACTGACAACATCGCACTTTTAACAATATTCTTACGAGTACTAGGCTCATACGACGCTCCCAATACGATACATAAAGTTAAAAATTAAAGTTACACCCTTTATATTCATAATATATGTCCCAAAGAGGGTATAAGGCAATAGTCCGCTACGCACACCTAGTGCGGATTGGCAGACTTTACATGTCTTAGAAAAATTTCTAAGACGTAGGTTTCCTGACGATGTTTTCCTTCTCCGCCGAGCGCGTCGTAAATCAGCACATAAAATTCCAACAGCGAATTTATCGGTGCCAGCACCGGGGATCAAACTGGGGTTGCGTCTTTTTTTTTTGACCATCCTCCGGTACCCTGGGTGGGCCCGGAGGGATATGCGGGACTCGGCCTGGGCAGCCCCTACCCACTAAACCTTCCGCGAATGCCATCAGCCGTTATGAGCGGGGTGCCCCGGATCTGTCAGCGACAGGACACCCCAACGACCGGCCGGTCCCGGCAAAGACCGGACTTCATCCTCAAAGGGGACTTCTCCGGCACTCAGAGAAGTCCCAACGACGCCGAAGCATGCTGGGGCCAGGTACCCATCCTGGCCCCGCTTTGGATTACGGGGGCGGCAAGAGGAGGCGTTCGTAACGCCTCCTGCGCACCCCTATACGCCGCCTGCGGAGAGGGGGAGCCTCTGCGCTCCCTAACCCGCTCGTCAGCCTCCTTCTGGGACATGACCGTCTCACAGAAGGAGGCGACCGCCGTCCAAGACCTGTCGCTCGAGACCATCGCAAGAGCGAGGCTCGGAAACAACAGGTCTACACCATGGGGTTGCGTCCTATGCAACTTCAGCCGGCCATCCGGACACTGAACTACCAGGGCTCTACGATACATAACGCTACATAATCTTTTGACAAGTAATAATAAATTTATTTATTCATCTTTCACTTTTTTTTACTTATACGTTTATAGTTTACGTAGATCTTAAATTTGTGAAAGACTGGTGTCTGAACTAGGGTACCCTGTAAGACAGATCACCAGCCCCCCACCATACTTATGATAGTTCTGTAATTTTATTATTAATATTAACTTACGAATTAGCATGCAAGAAAGAAAGTGTGTGGTGTGTGTGTGAATGTGTGGTGGGTTTGTGTGGTGTCTCTGTGGTGTATGCGTGGTGTGTGTGTGTAGTTCATGTATGTGTGTGCTTTATATGTTATTTAATTTATGATGAGTGAAATAATCAACCTGGACAGTTTCTAATTATTGGACGTACGTATGAAAGCTCTGTGAATATGCGACCGCTGTACACGTCAGTTTTCGTTATCCGTTTTTAAATCGACCACTTCATATGCACGGCCGTACGATTTTTCGTGCTCATTTGAAGTTCCTGAAAAGCTTTTAAAGGGTAATTGCAATGCAGTGTTGATTATATAATGGCTTCAAATGAGGTTTAAAACTATTTTCATGTGTCGTTAATAAGTGGTTAAAGTTTAAAATATACTTTAAACGAAATATGATTCAGCAGACAGTTAATTCAGTCTTGTTAATAAATTAAATAATAAACAATACATATAAACATGTATACAATTGTTACTCACAATTATATACATATTTATTGCCGTGTGGTGTCGGCTTAGAATAGCACTACCCCCACCAGCCCTATAGTTCTGGGCTCTCAAGAATAAGACTACGGTATCTCCTGCCTGTCGTAGAAGGCGACTAAAAGGGGCCTCGGGTTCACTGGGCGACAAGGGTGGGGGCCTGAGTCGTCCACCAAAGTGGACCCGGGAAGAAGGCGACATCAGCTGGCCCGTGTCGCCTTGCGCTGCTAGGGCACAGGGGGGAGGGAGTAACCTCCCCCCCGGGACGTGCTCTCCTTGAGCACAGTGCAGAGGGGCTCCGGTGCGTTCCACTGGAGATCCCGGAGCCCCTCGTCATGCACCGAGGAAAAGGCCACCGGGGAGGTTTTAGTGGGTGAGAACCCCACATAACCGCCGCCGTCCCCCCAGAAGGCGGGGTATCTTTCTGAAGATTTCCTCCCCGTCAAAAAAAAAAAGTACCACTCCCACTCTTCCTGTGGGTGTCGTATGAGACGACTAAAGGACATTATACTGTACATGCCAAAAGTCACTTGCTTACTGGAGCACTGGCAAGTCACTGCACTCCCTGCCTCCGTCAGTCGTCTCGGTCACCCGATCCACTGATACTGGGAGGTTTGGGAACGAGAGAGTGGATCTACAGAAGCGCAACTGTTTGTTCACTATAATCTCATCTATCACCTTTGCGAGCCATATCAGGGCTCATGCCCGAAGCTAGTCAAGGTCGCCGTCAGTGGTCACGGTGTGGACTATATATATACGAGTATATATATAATTGTTGCTCGGAGTGTCAATACATGTGAAAACCAGACCGAAAACCAATGTTAACAACACATGACACCCAGCGATAGTTATGCATAATAATTACTTCCAATGATATCTTAATGATTTACCTCAACCTTATTGTATCTTTAATTCATAATTAATAATTTAGTTCATCGTCACATTAACTTGGTATTGTAAACAATAATTTAACTTTATTAGTTCGTAATCTGACTTCTAAATAATTTGTATAAAGATTATGAAGATGCGCAGTTGTGACAGTATTCGTTAAAATATTTCTTTATACAACGTTACGGCGTCAAAAAAAATAACACTCCTGTTTTTTAATTTAAATAACCAGTTTATATTATTTTATTGTTATGTCGGTGTTAAAAATAAAACTGCTCTTCTGCTCCTACCAATGTGCATTAGCAAAATATTGCTATAAAAATATTGTAGGCGTTTAATTTCGCGTCACATTTTTGTACTTTGTACTTGTCAGTGTGTGTCTTACCGCAATTGAAGTGCAGCTACGTCAACTTAAAACCATTTTATTAAGTACTAGCGGAGACTACGTAGTAATATTTGCGTATGACAATTCAATTTATATTTCTTTACGTACAATGTGTAAGAGTCAACATGACAGTTGTGGAGTTCTACGTCACGTCTGCTTGCACTTCGTTAGTACTCGGATACGGGTTCAAATACGCGCGACACACGTAATCCAAGTGACGTCACAAACTTTATTGGTTGCCCATATACTTAAAGTTGAATTGCAACCGACTTCACAATTCGTCTATATGTTTTTTTTTTATGTTTAGAACTTTAGACTGGGTGACCGATTTTGAGGTTTCTTTTTTTATTTGAAAGTCACTTCTCTAATGTGTTGTCCCATTTCAATTTGCATCATTTTTTTTTAATGACGAACTACACAGATTGGCCAGAGAAGCTGGCCTTGACTGTTTCACCGGATTGAGAGGTGGCATAGCTCTTAGGTCGCTTAGCCTGAACCTCTATTGCTAGTAACTCGACACAAAGGATTTTGGTGAAACTCAGCTGGACGGATTTACTATGATGCCGTTTCCAGCCGATCCCGCCGGAGAGGTCGAACCACGACTCGGTCGGTTGCTATTTCACGGATAATCTAAGAGACATTCAAAAGCTAAACTAACTTTGAGTGCCACTTCGGGGAGCCAATTTGTATCAATTCTGACAATGGTCTATGAGAAAATCGTATAATTTTAAATTAGCTGAAAGACTAAATAGAAAAAAAAATCCGATTTCTATGATTCGCTTTAAGCTTAGTTGGAATGGTTAACAAGATTGTTAGTAAAATTTCTGAAAAAAAAAAGAAATATTGCTAGCTTTCTTTTACAAAAATATTGCAAAGGATAGTTGAATGAGATCAAGGGTAGTTTGATGAGAGTTTGGTAAGGTTGTAATTAATTCGGAAATAGAAAGAGGACATCCGCGCGTGATTCTGTTTAACGCCTCCATTTAACGGCTTTTAAAGGCTGGTCTTTACTGCTTCACCGGATTGAGAGGGGGCATAGCTCTTAGGTCGCTTAGCCTGAACCTCTATAGGTAAAGTATAATTTAGATAAGTAAATAAACTTGTAGAGGAATATTTGTAGCCATTACATAGATTTGTAATGTGTGTATGTGAGTTTTGAAGTTGCTTCACTTATTTTACGCCCTCATAAGATAAGTTGATGCCGGACAACTCTGTAGTTCTAGGCTCTCAAGAATTAGACTACGGTATCCCCAGCCTGTCGTAGATGGCGACTAAAAGGGGCTTCGGGTTCACTGGGCGACAAGGGTGGGGCCTTTGTCGTCCGCTATGGTGACCCGGGTGAAGGCGACATAGGCAGGCCGTAGTTTTGCGAGAGAGCGCCTGCACCGCGAGAGAACAGGGGGAGGGAGGCGTATTTATAATATATGTCGGCGATACGCCAGGGTTTCTTTGACGGAATCCATAATTAAGCAATTCACTCTAGATTCCGCTTGCTAGCTTGCTTTGTTGTATCACGACGGTCGGTACGATAATGTCACGTCATTACAAAATACAGTCGTTTTATATTGATCTCTCAACAAGTTAAACCGTTACGGACATTTGACTTCCTTTGTAACAAACAAATAAAATAAGTACAAATAATTAACGGAATATAGTTAAATATTCACAATAAATATGTAAATGAATTTAACACAACTTTCAATGATTTATTTAACATGATTACATTAATTTCGTATGAACAAATATCGTTCTTACACAGTCCCGTCACAGATGGCGCTGAACTTTTATTTAATGCGTAGTTATTCCAAATTTGATTAAAATGATAAATCAAAACAGTATTTTCGATACTAGGCGATTTGCGCCCATATATACATATATGTCGCACTGCTGGGCACAGGCCTTCTCTATAAAGAGAGTATAAGGGCATAGTCCGCCACCCACACCTAGTGCATCCGCGAAAAATTTGCTAAGACATGTAGGTTTCCTTCACCGCCGAGTGCATGGTAAATCAGGACATAAAATTGCAACAACAAATTCATTGGTGCCGGCAACGGGGATCGAACTCGGGTCGCTAGTTCAGTTCAGGCAACCGCCCGGACACTGAGCTACCACGGCAAATATAATTAGCAAGATTCATCATCATCATTTCAGACGTAAAACATCCACTGCTGGACATAGGCCTCCCCAACGATTTCCAAAAGGACCGGTTGTAAGCGGCCCGCATCCAGCTGTGTCCTGCGACCTTTATGAGGTCGTCAGACCACCTTGCGGGTGGACGTCCCACACTGCGCTTGCTGGGAACTTTTCGGCCCCATCGGCCATCTGTTCTACGCGCTATGTGCCCTGCCCATTCCCACTTCAACTTGCTTATCCGGCGGGCTATGTCGGTTACCTTCGTTCGTCTACGGATCTCCTCATTCCTGATTTGATCTCGTAGAGACTCCGAGCATAGCCCTCTCCGTAGCTCGTTGTGCGACTTTGAGCTTGCCTATAAGGCCCATAGGGAGAGACCACGTTTCTGATCCGTATGTCATCACTGGCAACACACACACTAGCAAGATTATAATTATTAATTAACGACGTCGTAAAATAATAAGGTGAAATATTTCAACGTTTCTCATTAACTTTGTCGATCTTTTTTCTTACAATTCCAACCCTTGAAAAGGGTAGAGCGGTATCAACTAAGCAATTATTTTCTTTCCATTACAATTTGCGTTCAACGCGCGCCCTTAATTAGCAGGTTGAAGGGCAGCTATAGGGTACCAGCGTCCCATGCGGCCAATTATACGTCTGTTATTAAAAAATCTTGTTCAATTTTATATTGTCAAAAACAATACGCCTAGTGTCTTCCACCATATATGATACTCCGCTTCCTACATCCAAACTGGGCTGTTCATGTCAAAAATATATCGATATATTTTTCGATATAATATATCGTGAGGTTGTATCAATACTACGCGATATATTGTTTAAATATATCGATATTTTTCGATAAAAGAATTTAAAAAGCTTTTATTTACTATGATACTACTACTACAGGTATAATATTGTATTTACTGATATGTACATGGGTGTAGGTAATGATCTTCACCCGATCGAGAAGAGAATGAATACGGAGAGAAATTAATAAATTCATATATTGTGAGAGTTAAATTAAATATTTAATGATGTAAGTTTATTGTTTCAATAAAATAAAGCAAAATCTAGACCGAAGACGGGGGCTGGGTACGCTAGTTCTTAAAATAACTATCATAACATTACATGAAATATAAAACAAATATATTTATGGACAAAAACAAAAAAACAAATGTTAAATATTATTACGCCTAAACGCCCTCTTTGCATTTCCGAATTATCGTAAGAATATTACCAAATAGAATTAATGAAAACCTTTTCTTTTTATTTGTTAACGAGGAGGAAATCTTCAAGATACCCTGCCTTCTGGGGGGAAGGCGGCGGTTATGGGGTTTTACCCACTAAAACCTCCCCAGTGGCCCTTCCTCGGTGCATGACGAGGGGCTCTGGAATCTCCAGTGGAACGCACCGGAGCCCCTCTGCACTGTACTCAAGGAGAGCACTTCCCGGGGGAGGCCTCCCTCCCCCTGTGCCTCGCAGTGCAAGGCGACACGGGCCAGCCGATGTCGCCTTCTTCCCGGAGTCCACCTTGGCGGACGACTCAGGTGTCGCCTAGTGAACCTTGAGGCCCACACAGTCGCCTTGTACGACAGGTAGGGGATACCGTAGTCTTATTCTAGGAGCCCAGAACTACAGGGCTGTAACTAGAAACATCATTTAACCAGTATTAAAACCCGCAGACAGACGGAACAATAAATATTGCTTTGAAAACATTTCGTTTTAAACAAACAAGCCGGAAACTGTTCGCCTCTTTTGTGTATTTAATTTATTGGGCATAATTTATAGGCGTTGACAATGTAGTGGGCAGGGGACTAGATGAATAGTCGGTCTGTATGTCTGATACTTGTGCCAATACATTTTATATTGGTGCTGCATTTTTACCAAATTTTCCAACACATGTAAAGTCTGCCAAGTCACTAGTCGTGCTATGTCCTTATACTCTCTTTACAGAGAAGTCCTGTGCCCAGCAGTGGGACATATATAAGCTGTAATAAGAATAAAAAACAAGAATAACTTAGTGTTGCTCTATAATTCAAGAAACCACATTAAAAGTTAATTTCTGCTTTTGCTAAACTATAAATTAAATTATGACAAATTCTATTCTATTTGACATCACTGACAAGTCGTTTTTTCATTGATATCACAACAAACCTCCATAGACTCCACCATGGAGGTTTCATACAAAAATAAATATTATTATTTCTTTTTTTTTATTGTTTTTTTAAATACAGTTTTGTTTTTCTCTAAAGTTTACTGGCTACTTGTTCGTTTCCTTCGCCGAGGCCGCTAACGCCTTTACTTGATTGGCGTGGTCTATCGCCTTCGGGTCGCTATTACGAAACGCCATTGCGATGTTATAGTCTACCAGTCTCGTTGGTGGCTTCATAGCCCTTTGGATGAACTTTTTACGAGGAGGAAATCTTTAAAAGATACCCCGCCTTCTGCCTACGCATACCACGCAAAACCTCCCCGGTGGCCCTTTCCTCGGTGCATGACGAGGGGCTCCGGGATCTCAACGTGGAACGCACCGGAGCCCCTCTGCACTGTGCTCAAGGAGAGCACGGGCCAGCCGATGTCGCCTTCTTCCTGGGTCTACCTTAGCGGACGACAAAGGCCCCACTCTTGTCGCTCAGTGAACTCTAGGCCCCTTTTAGTCGCCTTCTACGACAGGCAGGGGATACCGTAGTCTTATTCTTGAGAGCCCAGAACTACAGGGCTGGGCCCTTTGGACGTCGATCGATGGCCCGGCGGTATATTGCCACGAGTTGTAGGCGCTGTGATGACGAGCGCACGATCAATACTGTCTCGTACATAAGTTAGTAAATTCAACGATGTTTTCTGTCTCTTCCAGTTACCAAAGAATGATAACTAACTCTCAATCGTGATCATAAAACAAATAATTAACAACAATGTTAACTACACTTGTCAACAGTTGTTAGATTAGTTTATTTGTTTAGCCGTTTTATTGCGATCGTGTTGATTGGATACAGACGTACAAATTGACGACGGAATATGAAATGAATATGTCTATGGATAACAACTTATGAAGAAAATAAAAACTTCGTGTAATATCTAGAACATGGCTGGCCGATCTTTGTTTGATATTTCGAAGTCGGTCGAAAGTTCTTACGTGACTTAGATAAAAGAATTAAGTCGTATTGAGAACCTTCTATTATCAAGTCAACATCAAGCAGCAGACAAAATTATGTGGATACGCGCTGAATTTGAAGTGACAGTGGCCGGCCATAATCGATTCATTGGCTCTCAGAGGACAATTAAATCTAAGCAATAGAAAGAAGATGGGACAGAACTACCCATTTCTGCACTATTGTGATTCGATATGTTATGTTTGTTTCGCATTCAATCCTGCCAACACTCAAAGGTGAATAAGCTTGTGTACAAACGAAGAATTCTACGAAATATTTCCTTCGCATCGTGGGAAGTTCCATTTCGTAATTAATTTGATTTTTCAATCTCGTGACTTATTCTGTCATCTCGAGTGAAAAGAAAAAATCTTTACTGAGGGTGACAATTTTGTAGCACGTAATTTATACCTTACACACTATTTTTCTATCAATATAATAACATAATAACAACAATAAATACCACGACGATTAAGCTCTTAACACAAACATTATTTTAAAAATTCGTTTTTCTGTTACGAAGCAGTAATTGTATGTTATTGACATTTATGATGTATGTATGGTCTTTTTAAAGTCGTCAGTCGTTGACTGAACTACTGAACGTCAGTCCGGTCAAGCGGGGTTTTATGAAATGCAGCCCTGTCCAGTTCTGGGGCTCTCAAGAATAAGACTACATTATCCCCTGTCCGTTGTAGAAGGCGACTAAAAGGGGCCTCGGATTCACAGGGCGACAAGGGTGTGGGCCTTTGTCGTCCGCCAAGGTAGACCCGGGAAGAAGGCGTCATCGGCTGGCCCGTGTCGCCTTGCACTCTGAGGCACAGGGGGGACCTTTCCACCCCTTGACGTATTCTCCGCGAGTACAGTGCAGGGGCTCCGGTGCGTTCCACTGGAGTTCCCGCAGCCCCTCACCATGCAACGAGGAAGGGCCACCGGAGGGGTTTTAGTGGGTAAAACCCCACATATCCCCGCTTTCCCCCAGAAAGTATCTAGTTAAAGATTGCTACCACCCGTCTCCCCTCCCACTGTCAACAAAAAAACAAAGGTTACTATTGAAGTGATCACGAGATTGAACAAATATTCAAACAATATACATTATCAATCCAGTCTTGCTTCTGTTTGACGTTTCTTCATCTCCCAGAAGGCGGGCTATTTCCCCCCCTGAACTTCAAGAAAAGAAAAATGTCTAAATAAAAGTAATAAATTGAAATATTATAAAACAGGAATATTTAAAAAACGGTCGCACCATCGACCCGGGAATAACTTTACCGTTATTTATCTAGTGGCCGGAAGTCATAAGTTAGACTAATGTCTTGGCAGATACAACGCGCGACAAATGAAATTTAACCGTACGTAATACGTAAGCTTTAACGGTAACGGGACGGCATTAAATCAGGTGAGGTTAAATTAATTTCCTCCCGCCTTCCGGTCTTCACCTCACTCTCAACTACGTGAGTATTTGCATTGCATATAAAAGTAGTATTGCGCGCATCCTTGCGACAGCATATGCTTATTATCCGTGAAATAGCAACCGACCGAGTCGTGGTTCGGCCCTCTCGAACCCTCCAGGCATGCTTACGCGTAACATAGTAACCTTCAAGCCGAGGTTGCCCCTCACCGGGGGACCAGCAATGTCGAGTTACTAGCAATAGAGGTTCAGGCTAAGCGACCTAAGAGCTATGCCACCTCTCAATCCGGTAAAACGATCAAGGCCAGCTTCTCTGGCCAATCTGTGTAGTTCGTCCAAAAAAAAAAAAATAAAAAAAATGCTGAGACGGTGTCCGATATTGGCATCATATGTTTTGTATTATTTGTCCGTGTAACTTTAACTGTGTTTTGTCTATTTGTCATTATTTTTAATGTGTGTTATATTCAGTCTGTCATGTGTTTTGTATTGTGATGCCAATAAATAATTGTCTATGTCTATGTCATTGATAGGATTTAAGTAGGTGTAAAAAATAATATTTATTTTCTTGTATGAAAACTTTGTAGTGAAGTCTACGGAGGTTTGTTGTGATGTCAATGAAAAAGACTTGTCAGTGATGTCAAATAGAAAAGTATAGATGTCAATTGATTTATATATATATATAGAGATAGCATTTGTCCGTATAATTGTTCCTAAATATTATTTATCAATAATGTATTCTGTTTATAATAAAACAACTGTATTTACGAGTAAATAAAACCCGACTTCAATTAGAATCAAACGCTATTACGCGCAAATTTCCCCTCTGTTTCCTCCAGATTATCGTAGGTATAATACGAGCAGCAAAGCTCGTTTAATGATATCAGATACTTCGTAAATAATACAGAGTGTCCGCTATGGCTATATGGCTAAGCTATATGGCTGCATAGCATGCATAGACCATCACGCGACTCTAGTGCGGATTGGCAGACTTCACACGTGTTAGAAAAATGTTGTAACACATGCAGGTTTCCTCACGATGTATTCCTTCACCGCCGAGCGCGTGGTAATTCAGCACTTAATGCGACAAAGAATTTTTTTTGTTGACGGGGAGGAAATCTTAAAAAAGATACCCCGCCTTCTGGGGGGAAGGCGGCGGTTATGTGGGGTTTTTACCCACTAAAACCTCCCAGTGACCCTTTCCTCGGTGCATGACGAGGGGCTCTGGAATCTCAGTGGAACGCACCGGAGCCCCTCTGCACTGTGCTCAAGGAGAGCACGTCGGGGGAGGTTACTCCCCCGCTAACCCTCATAGTGCAGCCGATGTCGCCTTCTTCCCGGGTCCACCTTAGCGGATGACAACGGCCCCCACCCTTGTCGCCCAGTGAACCCGAGGCCCCTTTTAGTCGCCTTAGACAGGCAGGGGATACCGTAGTCTTATTCTTGAGAGCCCAGAACTACAGGGCTGGCGACAAAGAATTTAATTTATGCCGGCATCGGGTATCGAAGTCACGTTGTTGGCGTGCGTCTAACCACGGCTGTGTATTCTATCACTAACGGTAAGACGCAATAATATTTTTATACTAAATCCTTACTCTATAGCGGACATTTGATATGAAATCGATTCTTGTCATATACTTCTAAAGAAATTTGTAAACGCTTAGTTAAAATCGAAAAAAATAGAGACATGTTTTTTTTTATTTTTTCTGTTTTTTTTTTATTTTAATTTCTTTTATTTTAAGTTATTTGTTATTATCTAATGTACTAAATTTCCTAAATATATACTTGTAGGTACTTAAATAAAAAATAATCATTTGATTTTAAACCTATTCCTGTCGTATACTTGTAAAGAATTATTTAACGTAAGAAATATGTAAACGAACAGTTAAAATCGTGCGAAATATGCAGTTAAAGTTGACATAAGGAGAATATATCGGCAATACTCCGCACCAGATCGCGTCTACCTTCACGTACAAATGACATTTGTCACAGACAGACGCCCGCGCTCGGCGTTACGGGGAGCGACGAGCATAAACTTGAAATATCGCTCCGTTGGTATTTAACTGCAAACTTTGTTATACACCCTTATAAAGTTCACACACGGTTAAATTTTATGGAGTTTAAATTTAACTACGACCTTTCACATTTATAAAGACCGTCTCTCGACCGTCGGAGGTTGCGAAAAATCCTTGCACGTTACAAGTATTTTATGGGAAAACCCCACCCCCTCGATAGGATTAGGAGCGTTGTTGGAGTTTCTCCGGCCACTTCTCCCAGCACTAACGCTTCCCGAAGTGGCATATAACTGGGCAACAAGGGTGGGGGCCTGAGTCGTCCACCCGGACCGGGTCGTGGACCCGGGAAGAAGGCGACATCGACTGGCCCGTGTCGCCTTGCGATGCGAGGGCACAGGGGGGGAGGGAGTAACCTCCCCCCCGGGACGTGCTCTCTCTTGAGCACAGTGCAGAAGAGTTCCGGTGCGTTCCACTGAAGATCCCGGAGCCCCTCGTCATGCACCGAGGAAAGGACAGGAAAGGGCGGGGTATCTTTCTGAAGATTTCCTCCCCGTCAACAAAAAAAAATAAAAAAAAAAGATTGTCCCAATAGATTTTTGTTAATAAAATAACTACCGACCAAGTCGTGGTTCGGGCCTTTAGGGTGCCCTCGGATTGGACTGCTAACGCGTAATTAGGTAACCGTTCAAGCCGAGGTTACCCCTCACCAGGGGGCTCAAATATGAAACCTGTATCGAAGTTACTATATTTGCGCCGCTTGAGGTTTTCTGCAGTTGCAGCGGCCGCTCCAGTCTCAACAGAAGATTCTGGAAGATGAAACGGCACCAAAGTGTCGACGCAAAAGATTATCCTACATTTAGGAAACAGTTAACGTCTACACAGACGTCATTACACACAGATGAGCAAGATGTAACTACTTGCTCCGCCTGCCAGCATCCTTAATGAACGTTTTATGTCAGAGCGTTAAGGTTCTTTAACTTAATAATGTATTTAACTTCCTCTTAATCTCTCAGTATAACTGAAGGGTTTAAAGAAAGATAATGCTTTAAACAATGTGTTTTAACCGACTTCATGATTTTAATATAATCTATACATCACCAAAATACATGTACAAAGGCGAACTTAATGCCATTTAGCATTTTTCTTTCAGCTAACTTTTAGTGGTTAATAGCAAACTAAGGGTAGTGCCGTTAAAAAAAAGAAAATATTGTTTAAAACATATATATTTATATTACATAGATAAATAAAATACATTTACATTTAAATACATAGACAAGTCAATATTTATAAATAATAGGTTGTCAAATATCTCCCTTCCGCCTTTGTGTCATGCGGCACCCAAACATCAAGCTTTTTGTATCCAGCCTCTGCAGATGGTTTAAAATGGTTTGGTGACTAACTCTCCACATCTCCTGGGCGATGTCACGAGATGCCACATGCCGGTCTAACTCGAATTAGTCCATGATTTGATCGGTATTTGTCGTCACAGGTCTTCCGCCGGCTGGCTTATCCATGGTGTCGATTTCACCGGCTCTGAATCGTCGAAACCATTCCTCCGTGGTTCGAAGTGATAGAGTACCATCCCCAAAACACCATTAATCTCACGGGGCAGAACATACCAGCGGATTTGCCTTTAACGAAGGAAAACTTTAAAATAGCGCGAATTTCGGCGTTAGTGAACTCCATGTTTACACGTCTATAACTGTTGAACGCAATATCCAAACTAATTATGCATAGCGTCGTTTTGTAGGTTATGTCAAGACCTTTCAAATTATGTATAGTATTGCTAGATACGAGCTCTGTAGCGCTTTGTACGTAGCCGCGAAATTCAAAAGACAAAAAGGCGGAAGGGAGATATTTGACAACCTTAACACAGACAAGTCATTTTTTATTGATATCACAACAAACCTTCATAGAATCCACTATGGAGGTTTTATGCAAATATAAATATTATTATTTCTTTTTTTTGTTTATTTAAATACAGTTTTGTTTTTCTCTAAAGTTTACTGGCTACTTGTTCGTTTCCTTCGCCGAGGCCGCTAACGCCTTTACTTGATTGGCGTGGTCTATCGCCTTCGGGTCGCTATTACGAAACGCCATTGCGATGTTATAGTCTACCAGTCTCGTTGGTGGCTTCATAGCCCTTTGGATGAACTTTTTTTTTTGTTAACGGAGAGGAAATCTTTAAAAAGATACCCCTACACACTAAAACCTCCCCGGTGGCCCTTTCCTCGGTGCATGACGAGGGGCTCTGGAATCTCCAGTGGAACGCATCGGAGCCTCTCTGCACTGTGCTCAAGGAGAGCACGGGCCAGCCGATGTCGCCTTCTTCCTGGGTCTACCTTAGCGGACGACAAAGGCCCCACTCTTGTCGCTCAGTGAACTCTAGGCCCCTTTTAGTCGCCTTCTACGACAGGCAGGGGATACCGTAGTCTTATTCTTGAGAGCCCAGAACTACAGGGCTGGGCCCTTTGGATGATCGTGTGACGGTATATTGCCACCAGTTGTAGGCGCTGTGATGACGAGCGCACGATCAATACTGTCTCGTACATTAGTTAGTAAATTCAACGATGTTTTCTGTCTCTTCCAGTTACCAAAGTCTGAAAACTAATCTCCAACGTGATCATAAAACAAATAATTAACAACATTGCTAACTACACTTGTCAACAGTGTTAGATTAGTTTATTTGTTTAGCCGTTTTATTGCGATCGTGTTGATTGGATACAGACGTACAAATTGACGACGGATGTCTATGGATAACAACTTATGAAGAAAATAAAAACTTCGTGTAATATCTAGAACATGGCTGGCCGATCTTTGTTTGATATTTCGAAGTCGGTCGAAAGTTCTTACGTGACTTAGATAAAAGAATTAAGTCGTATTGAGAACCTTCTATTATCAAGTCAACATCATGCAGCAGACAAAATTATGTGGATACGCGCTGAATTTGAAGTGACAGTGGCCGGCCATAATTTATTGGCTCTCAGAGGACAATTAAATCTAAGCAATAGAAAGAAGATGGGACAGAACTACCCATTTCTGCACTATTGTGATTCGATATGTTATGTTTGTTTCGCATTCAATCCTGCCAACACTCAAAGTTGAATAAGCTTGTATACGAACGAAGAATTCTACGAAATATTTTCTTCGCATCGTGGGAAGTTCCATTTCGTATTTAATTTGATTTTCAATCTCGTGACTTATTCTGTCATCTCGAGGTGAAAAGAAAAATCTTTACTAAGGGTGACAATTTTTGTACCACGTAATTTATACTTTACACACTATTTTTCTTTCAATATAATAACATAATAACAACAATAAATAACACGACGATTAAGCTCTTAACACAAACATTATTAATCCGTTTTTCTGTTACGAAAGCAGTAATTGTATGTTATTAACATTTATGATGTATGTATGGTCTTTTTAAAGTCGTCAGTCGTTGACTGAACTACTGAACGTCAGTCCGATCAACCGGGTTTTATGAAATGCAGCCCTGTCCAGTTCTGGGCTCTCAAGAATAAGACTACATTATCCCCTGTCCGTTGTAGAAGGCGACTAAAAGGGGCCTCGGATTCACAGGGCGACAAGGGTGTGGGCCTTTGTCGTCCGCCAAGGTGGACCCGGGAAGAAGGCGACATTGCCTGGCCCGTGTCGCCTTGCACTGCGAGGGGCACGGGGGACCTAACCACCCCTTGACGTATTCTCCGCGAGTACAGTGCAGGGGCTCCGGTGCGTTCCACTGGAGTTCCCGCAGCCCCTCACCATGCAACGAGGAAGGGCCACCGGGAGGGTTTTAGTGATTAAAAACCCCACATAACCCCGCTTTCCCCCAGAAAGTATCTTGTTGAAGATTCCTACCACCCGCCCCCCTCCCACTGTCAACAAAAAAACAAAGTTTACTATTGAAGTGATCACGAGATTGAACAAAAATTCAAACAACATACATCATCAATCCAGTCTTGCTTCTGTTTGGCGTTTCTTCATCTCCCAGAAGGCGGGGTATTTCCCCCCCTGAACTTCAAGAAAAGAAAAATGTCTAAATAAAAGTAATAAATTGAAATATTATAAAACAGGTATATTTAAAAAACGGTCGCACCATCGACCCGGGAATAACTTTACCGTTATTTATCTAAGAGGAAGTGGCCGGAAGTCATAAGTTAGACTAATGTCTTGGCAGATACAACGCGCGACAAATGAAATTTAACCGTACGTAATACGTAAGCTTTAACGGTAACGGGACGGCATTAAATCAGGTGAGGTTAAATTAATTTCCTCCCGCCTTCGGGTCTTCACCTCACTCTAAACTACGTGAGTATTTGCATTGCATTGCATATACTCGTAGTATTGCGCGCGCACGTCTTTAGGTAGTCCCGGGCACCGCTAAAAATCAGCATCGCATCCTTGCGACAGCATATGCTTATTATCCGTGAAATAGCAACCGACCGAGTCGTGGTTCGGCCCTCTCGGGCGCCCTCGGAGCGGCATGCTTACGCGTAACATAGTATCCAAGCCGAGGTTACCCCTCACCGGGGGGACCCTTGTGTCGAGTTACTAGCAATAGAGGTTCAGGCTAAGCGACCTAAGAGCTATGCCACCTCTCAATCCGGTGAAGCAGTCAAGGCCAGCTTCTCTGGCCATTCTGTGTAGTTCGTCCAAAAAAAAAAAGCATATGCTGAGACGGTGTCCGATATTGGCATCATATGTTTTGTATTATTTGTCCGTGTAACTTTAACTGTGTTTTGTCTATTTTTCATTCTTTTTTAATGTGTGTTATATTCTGTCTGTGATGTGTTTTTGTATTGTGATGCCAATAAATAAATGTCTATGTCTATGTCATTGATAGGATTTAAATAGGTGTAAAAATTTTTTTTTTCTTGTATGAAAAGTTTGTAGTGAAGTCTACGGAGGTTTGTTGTGATGTCAATGAAAAAAGACTTGTCAGTGATGTCAAATAGAAAAAGTATAGATGTCAGTTGATTTTTATATATATATAGAGATAGCATTTGTCTGTATAATTGTTCCTAAATATTATTTATCAATAGTGTATTCTGTTTATAATAAAACAACTGTATTTACGAGTAAATAAAAAACCCGACTTCAATTAAAAGCAAACGCTATTACGCGCAAATTTCCCCTCTGTTTCTTCGAATTATCGTAGGTATATTACGAGCAGCAAAAGCTCGTTTAATGATATCAGATACTTCGTAAATAATACAGAGTGTCCGCTATGGCTATATGGCTAAGCTATATGGCTGCATGGCATGCATAGACCATCACGCGACTCTAGTGCGGATTGGCAGACTTCACACGTGTTAGAAAAATGTTGTAACACATGCAGGTTTCCTCACGATGTATTCCTTCACCGCCGAGCGCGTGGTAATTCAGCACTTAATGCGACAAAGAATTTTTTTGTTGACGGGGAAATCTTCAAAAGATACCCCGCCTTCTGGGGAAGGCGGCGGTTATGTGGGGTTTTACCCACTAAAACCTCCCCGGTGACCTTTCCTCGGTGCATGACGAGGGGCTCCGGGATCTCCAGTGGAACGCACCTTAGCCCCTCTGCACTGTGCTCAAGGAGAGCACGTCCCGGGAGGCTACTCGCTGTGCTCCTCATAGTGCAAGGCTACACGGGCCAGCCGATGTCGCCTTCTTCCGGGTCCACCTTAGCGGATGACAACGGCCCCACCCTTGTCGCCCAGTAAATCTGAGGCCCTTTAGTCGCCTTATACGACAGGCAGGGGATACCGTAGTCTTATTCTTGAGAGCCCAGAACTACAGGGCTGGCGACAAAGAATTTAATTTATGCCGGCATCGGGTATCGAAGTCAGGTTGTTGGCGTGCGTCTAACCACGGCTGTGTATTCTATCACTAACGGTAAGACGCTATAATATTTTTATACTAAATCCTTACTCTATAGCGGACATTTGATATGAAATCGATTCTTGTCATATACTTCTAAAGAATTATTATACGAAAGAAATTTGTAAACGCTTAGTTAAAATCGAAAAAAATAGAGACATGTTTTTTTTTTATTTTTTCTGTTTTTTTTATTTTAATTTCTTTTATTTTAAGTTATTTGTTATTATCTAATGTACTAAATTTCCTAAATATATACTTGTAGGTACTTAAATAAAAAATAATCATTTGATTTTAAATCGATTGACTGTCGTATACTTGTAAAGAATTATTTAACGTAAGAAATATGTAAACGAACAGTTAAAATCGTAGGAAATATGCAGTTAAAGTTGACATAAGGAGAATATATCGGCAATACTCCGCACCAGATCGCGTCTACCTTCACGTACAAATGACATTTGTCACAGACAGACGCCCGCGCTCATGTTACGGGGAGCGACGAGCATAAACTTGAAATATCGCTCCGTTGGTATTTAACTGCAAACTTTGTTATACACCCTTATAAAGTTCACACACGGTTAAATTTTATGGAGTTTAAATTTAACTACGACCTTTCACATTTATAAAGACCGTCTCTCGACCGTCAGAAGTTGCGAAAAATCCTTGCGCGATACAAGTACTTTATGGGAAAACCCACCCTCTCGATAGGATTAGGAGCGTTGCTGGAGTTTCTCAGCCACTTCTCCCAGCACTAACGCTTCCCGAAGTGGCATATAAGTTAGTTTAGCTTAGATTGTCCCAATCAGCCCTGTAGTTCTGGGCTCTCAAGAATAAGACTACGGTATCCCCTGCCTGTCGTACAAGGCGACTAAAAGGGGCCTCGGGTTCACTAGGCAACAAGGGTGGGGGCCTGAGTCGTCCACCCGGACCGGGTCGTGGACCCGGGAAGAAGGCGACATCGACTGGCCCGTGTCGCCTTGCGATGCGAGGGCACAGGGGGGGAGGGAGTAACCTCCCCCCCGGGACGTGCTCTCTCTTGAGCACAGTGCAGAAGAGTTCCGGTGCGTTCCACTGAAGATCCCGGAGCCCCTCGTCATGCACCGAGGAAAGGACAGGAAAGTGCGGGGTATCTTTCTGAAGATTTCCTCCCCGTCAACAAAAAAAAATAAATAAAAAAAAAAGATTGTCCCAATAGATTTTTGTTAATAAAATAACTACCGACCGAGTCGTGGTTCGGCCCTTTAGGGTGCCCTTGGATCGGACTGCTAACGCGTAATTAGGTAACCGATCGAGCCGAGGTTACCCCTCACCAGGGGGCTCAAATATGAAACCTCTATCGAGGTTACTATATTTGCGCCGTTTGAGGTTTTCTGCAGTTGCAGCGGCCGCTCCAGTCTCAACAGAAGATGTAACGGCACCAAAGTATCGACGCAAAAGATTATCCTACATTTAGGAAACATTTAACGTCTACACAGACGTCATTACACACAGATGAGCAAGATGTAGCTACGCGCTCCGCCTGCCAGCATCCTTAATGAACGTTTTATGTCAGAGCGTTAAGGTTCTTTAACTTAATAATGTATTTAACTTCCTCTTAATCTCTCAGTATAACTGAAGGGTTTAAAGAAAGATAATGCTTTAAACAATGTGTTTTAACCGACTTCATGATTTTAATATAATCTATACATCACCAAAATACATGTACAAAGGCGAACTTAATGCCATTTAGCATTTTCTTTCAGCTAACTTTTAGTGGTTAAGAGCAAACTAAGGGTAGTGCCGTTAAAAAAAAAGAAAAATATTGTTTAAAAACATATATATTTATATTACATAGATAAATAAAAATACATTTACATTTAAATACATAGACAAGTCAATATTTATAAATAATAGGTTGTCAAATATCTCCCTTCCGCCTTTTGTGTCATGCGGCACCCAAACATCAAGCTTTTTTTTGTATCCAGCCTTCTGCAGATGGTTTAAAATGGTTTGGTGACTAACTCCCATCTCCTGGGCGATGTCACGAGATGCCACATGCCGGTCTAACTCGATGTAGTCCATGATTTGATCGGTATTTGTCGTCACAGGTCTTCCGCCGGCTGGCTTATCCATGGTGTCGTTTTCACCGGCTCTGAATCGTCGAAACCATTCCTCCGTGGTTCGAAGTGATAGAGTACCATCCCCCAAAACACCATTAATCTCCCGGAACGTTTCTCTAGCGGATTTGCCTTTAACGAAGGAAAACTTTAAAATAGCGCGAATTTCGGCGTTAGTGAACTCCATGTTTACACGTCTATAACTGTTGAACGCAATATCCAAACTAATTATGCATAGCGTCGTTTTGTAGGTTATGTCAAGACCTTTCAAATTATGTATAGTATTGCTAGATACGAGCTCTGTAGCGCTTTGTACATAGCCGCGAAATTCAAAAGACAAAAAGGCGGAAGGGAGATATTTGACAACCTTTGACAACACAGACAAGTCATTTTTTTATTGATATCACCACAAACCTCCATAGACTCCACTATGGAGGTTTCATACAAAAATAAATATTATTATTTCTTTTTTTTAATTGTTTATTTAAATACAGTTTTGTTTTTCTCTACAGTTTACTAGCTACAATACTTATATATATATATATATATATATATATATATATATATGTACATGGAATTAATAATATATTACCTGAGTGCTAGGTGAAATAAAGGCAATCAATTTGAAAAAATACAATTTTACGCTCACTCCGGGTCATTAACTTCAACTTGACCTCGTGGTGTAAATTCCTTTTTAATATTTCCCACAGTAAATCCTTAAAAAACGACGAATCTTCTTGGTTCTTAGGAATCCGACTCGAAGGACCATGTTCTGGCATCTCAGGTGGCTTGAATAGAGTAAACTAGACTTTATAGAAATATGTGCTTCTAATAACTGTTTTTAAATGTTCTCACAATGAATGCCGAACGGACACTGACACTGATAGAAATATTCCGTACGTAGTCTGTAGTATCACATTTTGTGTGAAGATTTGTGTGATATACCAGTTTGTATTTTTCATTGTTTGAGAAGAGAGTATTTCAGATAAACGCGATTTAAAGACATTAATTGACGAAGCCTCCCTAATCTCAACTAAACTATTCCATAGTTTTATAGCTGTACGGGTATAGAATTGCTATAGAAATTCGTGTGACATTTCGGGAATCATTAGCCATACAAATAAAGCAAATATTACATTGGAATTTGACATCTGTCATTTTATGTGATTGATCTTTGAGATTTCTCATTTTGGCGCCAATACATTGTACAATATTTTTTTATAAATGTCATTTGCAATAGAATTTTATTTCATTGTTTTAGTTTTTATGGCAAGATTAGGTATATACTATGTCTGACCATAAATACCGTTATAAAACACGATTTACCAAAATAAAATATTAATTTATTTAATTTTGATTTTGATTTGATTTGAGATAAAGGTCAAGTAAATGAGTCAAGAGAAATAAATTTCCGAAACATAGATTTATTAATTCTTTTAACATTAACTCGAATGGTTCCCGACGTTATTAACCAAAGCAATTATGGAACAAAATTTAAAATTTACAAAACAAGTTATCAATTTCGTTTCGCACCAACTAAGGAATAACTATAATACAATACAATGAAAGGTTATAGTTATTATATATTAGTAAATGGGGTTAGCTATTGGAGTTACGGGCAAGGTGGTAGACAGGGGTAGTAACAAGGTGATGGACAGGGTTCCGGGCAAGGTTCGGACACGGCGACACGCCGTAGTAGCAAGGTGGTGGACATGGCTCAGGGCAAGGTTCCGGACAAGGTTCGGAACACGGTGGCACGCAGGGGTAGTAGCAAGGCTGTTGACAGGGCTCAATGGAAGGTTCCGGACTTGGTTGAGGGCATGGCGGGTGACAGCGTTGCACCCACTGCGGCGTGTAGACGTGCGCTGGCCCGGCGCATGGTGGAATAATTGGTGGTATGCAGATCGATGGTGGCGATATGCTGGGCTCGCTCTGCCGTCCGATGCACACTGTATCACCGTTGCTGGTCTTGTAACAGCGCCAGGGGGCTGCGCACGCGCAACTAATGAGGGCTGGAATTAGAGGAATAGAGGTTCTTGAAGTGTATTGGCGATAATTTTTTTTTTGGAAAATATCGTTTTACCCGCGTATAAATAAATTAATTAGTTCCATACTATTATATATACATAAAGAAATTAAATGCATTGTTGTTTATATCTCCATTATTTTATTAATGACATAATGTTGACATGTTATCTTTTATAATCTCACTGGCTTACCGGCCAGTGACTTAATTATAAAAGAGGTGATACACCACAGTTTCTCCCCCCTAGCTTTGGACCAAGGAAGCAGCTAGGAGCTGGTCAATGTGCCTACGCCAGACAGAGCCGTCATCAGTTTTTATTTTATAATGTAGTCTCCCTAAACGTTCCTGAATGGTCCCGAAACGCCAGCGCTGCGTGGAGCCGACGGAATAATCACGGGCCTGGATGCGGTCGCCTGGATTGAACTCTTTGATAAGATGTGGCTGGTGTTTAACTGATGTTGGTCGGAGTTCCCGTCTCAAGAACATGGCATGTAGCGACGTGCGTACTTCCCTACCAAACATAAGCTCGTAGGGGGTCAGGCCGTTTGCGCCCGGCGTTCGACGAAGTCGTGTTTTAGCCGTAAGGAGCTTTTGATATATTGTGCCTCCTTCCCCCTCTAAGCTTCGTAGTATCCTTTTCACGGTTTGAACGTATCGTTCGGCTTGTCCGTTCGTTGCTGGATGGTATGGAGCAGACGTCTTATGAACGATCATACTGTCTTTGAGGAATGCTTCAAACTCTTCTGAGATAAATTGTCGTCCGTTGTCAGAAACTAAAATTCGTGGTATTCCAAAGGTGCAAAATAATTCTTTCAGTTTTGGACGCACCAAGTAGTTGTTGTGGTTTTGGTAGGTATTATCTCAATCCATTTTGAAAATGCATCTACTATTATAAAAGTTGGTGACCCTGGAAAGGTCCCGCAAAATCAATGTGCAATCTTTGCCAAGGTCCATCAGGTCGTTCCCAATGGTGAAGTGGTGCTTTTCAGGTTCATTCTGTTGTAGTCTGCAAGTTCTGCACGATCTCACCTTCTTTTCGATGTCGTTATCAATCCCCTTCCAATATACAAAACTGCGCGCCAATAGTTTCATCTTAACTATTCCTGGATGGCCGAGATGTAGTTCATTAAGCACGCGTTCGTGAAGTGTTCTAGGGATAAGAACGCGCGCTCCTCTTAGTATACAGCCGTCATGTAATGTGAACTCATTGTCCTTGAAACCGAGTGTTCTTAGCGAGATGCCTGAATTAAGCGCCTGTAGTAGAGGTCTGTGTTCTGAATCATTTTTAGTCTCAGTTGCTATCGTATTTGGGTTGATGTCTATAGTATTGATTTGCTCTAATTGAAAATTGTAGTTCTGGTCTATTTTATTAATCCTTGTAGACTCTATTGGAAATCTTGATAGGTAGTCGGCATTGGAGTTGTTCGCTGAAGTTCTATATTCAATATTGTAGTCAAATCCGGACAAAGTGGGCGTAATGAAATAACCTCATAGTGCTCATTGCTGGTAAGGTTTTATTTGGATGAAATATGCTTGTAAGTGGTTTGTGGTCTGTTACGAGGGTAAATTTTCGACCGTAGATATAGTAGAAAATTTTTAGTCCCCAGTGAATTGCCGTAGCTTCTTTGTCAATTTGACTATATCTTTTCTCGCTGTCTGATAATGTTCTCGAGGCAAACGCAACAGGCCTCTCTGATCCGTCAGTAAGTCTGTGTGATGGGACTGCACCAAGCCCTAGTGGTGAAGCATCAGTAGCCAATACTAGTGGTTTTGTTGGATCAAAGTGTGTCAATACTCTTTCGCTTAATATTTCTTTTTGATTTTGGTGAAGGCTTCTTCGCACTGTGTAGTCCATTGGAAGCGTGATTCTTTCTTTAATAATTTGTTCAAGGGATTCGTGATGGATGCGAGATTGGGTATGAATTTATTATAGAAATTTGCCATACCGAGAAACGTTCTCAATTCTGCAGTGTTTACTGGGCGTTCTGTTTTTATTATAGCATTTATCTTATCCTTGTTTTTGTGCAGGCCATCTTTATCTATAGTGTGCCCTAGGTAATTTATACTTGTTTTAAAAAAAAGGCACTTATCCTTGTTTACTCGGAGGTTGCTTTCTTTCAGTTTATCTAGCACAAGCTTGAGTCTTTGTAACAATTTTTCCTTAGAATCTCCTTGAATAATTATATCATCGAAAAAGCATTTGACTCCTTCCAGCCCCTGCAAGAGTCTGTCCATAAATCCTTGCCACAAGCTCGGCGCGACTTTCACACCGAACATAAGTCTGTTTACTTTGTATGTGCCTTTGTGTGTACTGAGTGTTTGTAGCATTGCGCTTTCGTCGTCCATGACCATATTAAGGTATGCTTGAGTTATGTCGAGTGTACAAAATAGCTTGCCGCCGTTCATTTCTGCAAAGATATCCTCTATCATCGGTATTGGGTATTGTTCATCCAATATAACTTTATTTAGTGTAACTTTGTAGTCTGCGCAAAGTCGGATTGACCCGTTTGGCTTGACAACTGGTACTACTGGGGTTCCCACTCAGAGTGGTCAACTTTCGTAATGACCCTAGCTTGCAAAGTCGCTCTATTTCTTCATCTACTTTAGTTTTTAAAGCGTAGAATTATTCTTCGAGGTTTAATAAAAATTGGTTGTGTGTTTTCTTTAAGGTTCAAGTGTCCCTTGTAATTAGGTATTTTACCCAGGTCGGACTTAAAGACTGAGGTTTTATAAAGTTGTAAGAGCTGGTCTAGTTCTAAGTTCTTTGTATGTTGTATAGTTTTATATCTGCTAAGTTCAAGCTTTCCAGTTCCTTCATCCAACTGCGTCCAAAATAGGATCTACGTTGCCATTGATTAAATATAGTTTTCCGTGAAATTCCTTCTCTTGGTATTTGCATTTAACGTAAGTGACTCCGACTGGTTTTATTACTTCTCCTGTGTAAGTACGAAGTTTAATATCTGTGTGGAACAGTCTTTTCCAATATTCAGTTTTCTATAGTCTCGCATTGACATTGACGTTAATGTTGCTCCAGTATCAAATTCCATTTTCAGCTTCGCGTTCTCGATCTGTACTGATATCATAAATTTCTCAGTTCTTTCGCCAGATATCAAATTGATGTCGTTCCAGTCATCGTTATCGCTATTGTTCGGCTCTTCTAGTTGGTGTGAATTGGGACTTGGTGCCTTGTAGCGCAGATTATGGTTGCGTTGTAGGCAAACGCGGGCTAGATGGCCGATTTTATTGCATTTCCGGCAGGTGACTTTGCTGGCGTTACATGTCCTGGTTTCATGAGAAGATCCGCAGCGAAAACATTTACCTAATAAATCTCGGCGTGTGATTTGTCTTGAGTTTAAAGTTTTAGGTCGATATGTGTTTGTAGAAACTTTGTCAATACTGCCGTTACTCGTGCTGGGCAATACATTTGTAGCAATAGTGTCGTTTTCTGTTTTTTCCCATTTCGATTGATGTTGCTATTTGAACTAGTTCTTTAAATGTGCATTTATTATGATCTTGTAAAATTTTTGTTCGTGCGTCATTATCTTTTAAGCCTCGTATGAATTGTAGGCAAAGGAAATTTTCTGATGTGTTCTTGTCACAATGTTGGCAATTAAATTCGCAGTTTGTTGTTAATTTTTTTTAGTTCTGCTGTGAATTGAGCTATAGTTTCATCAGATTTTTGTATTCTTGATATGAATTTATGTTGTAGGGCCCATTTGCTAGGTTTTGGATCTAAATATTCATTAAGTGTTTTGGTGATGAGATCAAATGACATATTAATTGGTTCTTCTGGGCATACTAAGTCACAGAGCTTTTCATGGAGCTCTGGTGATAATGTAGATAGTATAATGTTGGTTTTTGTTTGATCTTTGGTAATATAATTCAATCGAAAGTAGGCTTCCAGTCTTTTCTTAAAGTTGTTGAAAGTTTCTGATGCTCCTAGTGGTTGAAATTGTATTTTAGGTATGCTCTCACGTACCTGCTGCTGGTCATGCAACTGTTCATTATGATGTTGCGCTCGATGTTGTTGTTCTTGCTGTCGTTGGTTTAGTTTCTTTTTCGTTAATAGTTTCGTGATAATTGTTGTGTACAGCTCTTCGAAATCGTATCTGTACTCCTGTTCTTGCTCGTAAGCGGTCTCGTCATGCTGGTCGACGGTGTGGTCTTCGATCGTATGCTGAAGCTCTCGCAGAGACTTTATTGCTGTATTAAGACTCTCAGAGCGAGCATCGATGTCCTCGTCAGACATCGACGCCCTCGATGTTACATATTTTCTATTCTAGTAAGTAACCCTCTTTGGGTACTCCGCTGTTTTACTTTTTCCATCATTAATATCTTGATCGTGGGTTTAAAACTCGTCGCCAATATTATATATACATAAAGAAATTAAATGCATTGTTGTTTATATCTCCATTATTTTATTAATGACATAATGTTGACATGTTATCTTTTATAATCTCACTGGCTTACCGGCCAGTGACTTAATTATAAAAGAGGTGATACACCACACATACTAATAAACGAAAGTTTGGTTTCATATTAGATAAATAAAATTATATGATATTGATTATATGAAATCTATATATATAAAAGAGAAAGTGTGTGGGTATGTTCCATATAGGCTCCGAAACGGCTGGACCGATTTCAATGAAACTTTCAGGGAACCTTCAAATTGACCTGGCGTGTAATCCTGTAAAGTTTGGTGACGATCGGAGCACTCCTCTTTTTGAACTGTCAAAACATGCTATACGATGATGATAAGAATGATATTGTATTTACTAATATGTACATGAGTGTAGGTAATGATCTTCACCCACACGAGAAGAGAATGAATACGGAGATAAATGAATAATTTAATATATTGTGAGAGTTAAATTAAATATTTAATGATGTAAGTTTATTGTTTAAATAAAATAAAGCAAAATCCAGCACGAAGACGCGGGCTGAATACGCTAGTAATAAAAATACGATATCAAATTTAAAAGTTAAAGTTACAGCCTACATAAATGTCGTTGGTCACAAGCCCCTGTAGGATAGTATAACGGTGTCACAAACAATTATAAGAGAAAATAAATGAGAAGCTGGTTTTGTAAAGCAACTTTGGCTTCGAAACAGCTATCACCGACCGTCAACACTTAAATTTTAATTAGTTAATATCAATGTCACAACTCACCGAACACGTAGACCGCTGAGATATGCATGCCTGCAGACTGTAACTACAGATACTGTGCGCTCAGGTTATATAGTTGAAGCATTTGATAAGAAATTATAATGCTTCGTCAACCATTATACAACACAGTACAAGGTCAGACTACGTTATGCTGGAAGAGTTACAGTTAAACGAAATAAATACAAAATTTTTAAGTCTTCTAACTTGTGGTGGCGTCCCTAGGAAGCGCTAAATACATCACTAGCGGCGACGCGCGCGATAATCGTCGAAGCGAGCGCCGGTGTCTTTTGATACCGCGATGCTTTTATCGGTCGGTAGTAGACAGCGGCATAGTTTTGCCGAGTTTCGCCGATTGCCGGCATAGACAAAGAATACGCTATGCGGAGATATATTGACTCATGGGACGAACACGAAAAGACACCCTATTTTAGGAAACTTCTCAGTAATTCGAAGCGTCAATAGCCTAATGGCTTAGGGTACAGCCTGCGAATCGTAAGATCGTGGGTTCGAATCGACCATTCGACTATTGCCGTGAACCATGTCCTAGCACAAGCTTAAGCTTAGTTGGTATGGTTCACAAGATTGTTAGTAATATTTGTGAAAAAAAAGAAATATTGCTAGCTTTCTTTTAAAAAAAAAAAAATTAACCTCAAGGCTCATTCATCGTGGCTATCGTTTGAGGGATTTTTTTTAATAGATGATTTCTTAGTATCAGTAGTTCCCCAGCGTGTTTGACAGGGGGCTTTTTTATCTAAATCTAGGTAGCCTTTCGGTTTTCTACAGATTGCATTTTGGAGTGTTTGCTCAGGAACTACATGATCTAATTCCCCCATCCCCTTTCCACCATCGGACTTCTAGACGCACTGCGGGATTTCATCCTTTTGTTGTGAACATCCCTCAAACCCGAACGAAGCGATTTGCTTCGTCTTTCATTCTTCGTAAAGCAAAGGGCTGGAATAGTTTGCCCGCGTCTCTTTCCTTCCTACTAAGCTAGTGCGCCTTACCATCCAGGACTGCATTTCCACTTAACATCAGGTGGGATCGTAGTCAAGCACTTGCTTAGAAATTATAAAAAAAAAAATTGCGATCATAAATTTTTCAATTATATATATATATATCATCCTATGTCATGGGGCAGAGGGCATCCATAGTGATCCTTCATCGCGTTCAATCTTGGGCTAAACGTTTTATTTCGCTCCTTGTCTTCCCGATGTTATTCGCCTCGTCTGCAACTGTGCGGCGACAAGTCCGTTTAGGCCGGCCGCGCTGGAGCTTTCCTTGCGGATTTCAATCAAGGGCTTGCTTGGGAATGTGATAGGCATCTCTTCGTAGGGTGTGGCCAATCCGGTTCGATGGAGGTCGATCGGACTTTCACGACAGCGCTTCAGAAGATACCGAGGATTCGGTGAAGACATCGGTTGACGAAAACTTGAAGCTGATGGGAGATGGTTTTGGAAACCTTCCACGTCTCACACCCATATAGCAGTACTTACGGATTTAACGTTCGACCTGAATATTTTGGTCTTAACGTGAGACGATAATTTCCGTGACTGCCACACAGGCTGGAGTCGTGCGAAAGTTGCTCGGGCCTTGGCAATGCGTGTGGTAATGTTCTCTTCAGTCCCCCCAGTTTCTGACAATATTTCTTATTTCTATAACTTATTCTTATTTATTATTCTGTTTTTCTTTTCTAATTTTTTATCTATTTACACTATGTTTTATTCCTTTCTGTTACTCTTTTCACTATATCTCTACAGAATCTGATAAATATGTCTTTTTTATTCCTTATTGCTAATTAAATTTCTAATATTTTTCCAAAGTTATCCTTTCATCCATCTCGCTTTCACACTCAAATTTTTTAACACTAAATTCCCGTTTGAGGGATTAGCCTTAACGGTAAGATAGTGATTTCCAAAAATCCGTCTTCAAAAGTACCCAAGACCACGGGAACAGTTGCTTGTAATGGGATCAATATCCTCTACGCTCGTACCTGGACACGGTTTAGAACCTTCTAGATGTCCGTTACGTTACATACAACAACAGTTTATCACCGACCACAATAAGAGAAGATGATGACGGGTGTCGAGGATGGAGTTACTAAACCCCTACGCGACATCAAAGACCCCGAAAAAGACACCGACGCTCGCCTCTCTGTGTTGTTTTGCCGCGCGCCACTAGTGATGGGCCGTGCGCTGCTTAGGGATGCTACCAGAAATTCTTTTACAAATAATGTTTATAATTGGTAAGATATAAGGAAAAATAGAGTCAAGTGAAACGAATCCGGATCTCTGTCACCCTAAGAGATGTTTTGATAACAAGTAGAACGGCCGGTACATCTAATAATCTGTCACGTGTGATTTAGTTACGCTCCAAACTTTCTACACTGCGCGACATTCTTAGCAAAATATTATGTTTCTTGATAGAGAATGCTCAACTGGTTGCATATCAAACTAATGTTCCACCGTAACTAAATAACGTCATACAATCTACGTATAGTGCTGATCTCCTAAATATATAAATAGCTCAAGAGTCGGACGTGCAGACACACCAGGCCGCAGACATGGGGCGTCTGACACCACTCGCAGTACTAGGTGAGCTGTTAACATCACTGAGGACCTCGCGGGTCAAGTGAGCGTCTACTGGGCGCTACTTTAGTTTGAGACACTTAATGACGTCATCATTAAAGTCTCAAATAGTTCGATATCAGTGTACTTTAACCCTTTACTTAATGAGAGTGCGACAGACACGTACACGTGAATAACTTTTTGTTTATGGAATAAATTATTTCTTTTTAATATTTGATTGATTTTATTTCCAGTATTAATAGCCTCGACTGCTGCGGCACCTGCGCCACACTTTTTGCCCAACCCGTTCGCGCCGTGTCCCCAACCGTGCTACGAGCCGTGCTACGACCCTTGCTACGAGCCGTGTCCCGAACCAGACGTCCCGCCATGTGCCGAACCCTGCCCATGTCCAGAACCCGAGCCATGTGTTCCACCTTGCCCTGAACCTTACTCCCCTCCCTGTCCCTTGCCTTGTCCTCCACAACCCTGGCCTCCCTCCCTACCACCGCCAAGTAAGTACAATAGTAAACTAACAAAATGTTTGTCTTTTTAACAGCATGCATTCAACTGTAAATATTTTTCAGCTCCCTGCGGTAATGGACCAATCGGTGTCATGATACCAAAGTCATGTATAGAAGAAAATTTACGAACAGCCAGCTTTCAGGCTGTACAGGTACCGGGCGGTACGTTCTACATCCAGCATCTGTCTCCGGTGGCTATCCAACCGCCAGCGATCCTGGTGAGACCGATGCCACTCAGTCCGATCACCCCGCCCGCTATAACGGTGCAGCCCCCGCAGCAGCCGCCGATAGTGCCCCCGCAGATCGTGGTGCGGCCCGCGCCCTTACCGCCCATCACTCCGCCTGCGATCTGCGTGCGCCCCCCGCGCCCGTGTGCGATACAACCCGACACCGTCGTAGTGCGCCCACCGAGACCTGCGCCTGTGCAGCCTCCAGCGATAACCGTCACGCAGCCGCAGCCAGCCCCGATAGACCTGGCGCCGATCATGGTCCGCCGGCCCGCACGCCCGGCCGTACAGCTGCCAACGATACGTATCCCCACGTCCGCTATCCTGGGAGGCGCCCCTCGCTCACCAGCCCCTTGTACTCCGGAGCCTTGTCCTGGTCCATGTCCTAGTCCGTGCCCGTACTGCACTAGTTCGTGCTCTTAAGTGATACAAAACGTTTTGTCCGTACTTAGAATCTATCACATCAACATCCTCAGCCTGTTACCACTAGAAGCTCTCACTTAATAACTTAACAGCACCACAAGTCAGTACACATCAGCTAAACACTCTCCAGGATCTCTCTCTACATTCAGCTCAACTCAAAGGACCACCGATTATTTCCTCATCAATACCCGCACAAGATTTTGATTGTAATTCTGATATTGCAAATGTTAGTTTAATATTATTATGTTATATTATATCTATTGTATGTATTACGTTATTAAATATGAGTTTATTCTTCATTGATGTATATTATAATTTTACCTAATCTAATCTATCTAATCTATTCACATATTTATGTGTGAAGAAAAATTATGTCGCTGTGACAGATAGGACCCATGATTAAAAATGGACGACGATTGCTGTCTCTGTTTACCCTGCTAGAGATAACAAGACGTGAGAGCTTATTATTTATATAATCAGTCGATTTGTAACTTTTTTAATAGGAGAAGGTTCTCGATTCATCTGTATTATCAAATATTGTAAGAAAACAAATGTCTGTTAAGGATCCATTTTGGTTTTAAGTACCCAACCCGCTGGGCTAGATTTTGCTTTATTTTATTTAAACAATAAACTTACATCATTAAATATTTAATTTATCTCTCATAATATATTAAATTATTAACTTCTCTCCTTATTCATTCTCTTCTCGAGCGAATGAAGATCATTACCCACTCCCATGTACATATCAGTTAATACAATATCATACCTGTAGAAGTAGTATCATGGTAAATAAAAGCTGTATTTGACAGTTCAAAAAGAGGAGTGCTCCGATCGTCACCAAACTTTACAGGATTACTCGCCAGGTCAATCTGAAGATTCCTTGAAAGTTTCATTGAAATCGGTCCAGCCGTTTCGGAGCTTATTAGGATCAAACCCACACACATTCTCTTTTATATATATAGATTTACAAATATGATAACAACTCAAACGAAAGTTCACACCAAGACGGACATAATGTCTCACATATTTTTTTTTTTTATAATTTCTAAGCAAGTGCTTGACTACGATCCCACCTGATGTTAAGTGGAAATGCAGTCCTGGTTGTTAAGGCGCACTAGCTTAGTAAATGCCTATTCACTCTACTCTTGAAAATACCCACATTGTAATCGGAAGGAAAGACAGGCGCGGGCAAACTATTCCAGTCCTTTGCTGTACGAAGAATGAAAGACGAAGCAAATCGCTTCGTTCGGGTTTGAGGGATGTTCACAACAAAAAGATGAAATCCCGCAGTGTGTCTAGGAGTCCGATGATGGAAAGGGGATGGGGGAATTAGATCATGTAGTTCCTGAGCACACTCACCAAAATGCAATCTGTAGAAAACCGAAAGGCTAGCTACCTTACGCCTGTGCTCAAGACATGTGAATATACATCAACCTAGATAAATAAATACATACAGAGAGTATGTTATAGAGCTACACTTATTGAGAAGGTGTTTCAATTTATTTAGAGATTTCATCAAACAAACATCTATCATTTAAAAAAAATTGGCAGTCATATCGACTGCCGATATAAGTGATAAGTTATAACTTAAATTATAATCATCATCATCATCATTTCAGTCGTAAAACATCCACTGCTGGACATAGGCCTCTCCCAACGATTTCCAAAAGGACCGGCTGTAAGCGGCCCGTATCCAGATGTGTCCTGCGACCTTTATGAGGTCGTCAGACCACCTTGCGGGTGGACGTCCCACACTGCGCTTGCTGGTCCGTGGTCTCCAATCGAAAACTTATCGGCCCCATCGGCCATCTGTTCTACGTGCTATGTGCCCTGCCCATTGCCACTTCAACTTGCTTATCCGGCGAGCTATGTCGGTTACCTTCGTTCGTCTACGGATCTCCTCATTCCTGATTTGATCTCGTAGAGATACTCCTAGCATAGCCCTCTCCATAGCTCGTTGTTCGACTTTAATCTGGTTTCCACATGTATTTACTAAAGTTACAGTATATATATATATATATGTCCCACTGTTGGGCGCAGGCCTTCTCTGTAAAGAGAGTATAAGGGCATAGTCCACGCGGCCCTAGTACGTATTTGCAGACTTCACATGCCATAGAAAAAAATTGTAAGACATGTAGGTTTCCTCACGATGTTTTCCTTCATCGCCGAGCGCGTGGTAAATCAGCACATAAAATTGCAACAACAAATTTATTGGTGCCGGCACCGGGGATCGAACTCGGGTTGCTATAGCGTACTATGCAACTAGAGCCAACGGCTTTTACCACCTTAGCGGACGACAAAGGCCCCACCCTTGTCGCCCAGTGAACCCGAGGCCTGTTTTAGTCGCCTTCTACGACAGGCAGGGGATGCCGTAGTCTTATTCTTGAGAGCCCAGAACTACAGGGCTGTGAGCCAACCGTCTGCATTGAGCTACCACGGCTCTTAGTACTAAAATTTAATTTAATATGTTTTTTTTAAATATAAATAAATTAATAATTACTTAATCCATCAGATACGGTAAAAACCTTGCAAGTTTTCAAGTTATGTAACTTGAAATTTTTTAGAAGTACATATTCTTCAACAGTTTCTGTAGCAAAGTTCTTACGCCGAGACGAGAAAAACAAACATACAAACTACACATTAAACAACAGTAGTTTCATAGTTTAACATAAATAACCTTCACGATCTTATATCTCCAGCGAGGTGGGCAGAGACGTCTTTCGGTGTCAGCTTTTAATAACGACGGGGAACTTTTTTTTTGAGAAGCTACACAGTTGGCCAAAGAGGCCTTGACTGCTTTACCGGATGTGGCATAGCTCTTAAGTCGCTTAGCCTAAACCTCTTTATAACTACCGGGCAAAGCTGAGTAGAAGAAGAAAGTACAGAAGAAGAATAATTTATATATCTATCTCTACACAACCCCAAGGTACATTAGTAAAGAATTACTTTAAGCATTATGTGATAGGATTCGCCTAAAGAATTAAATCTGCCATTTTGTACACTAAATATTTTATTTATTTATTTATTTAATACAGGAAAATTTACAACTATTCAATGCTTCTTATCTAATTTACAGATATAACACTAGTTTAGCAGATAACAAGTTTTCACAAGTAAGTTAGGGAAAAAAAAACACTAAAGATTAGAGATGAAACGGATAGTAGTGTGGCCGGATACCGGATACCGGATATTCGGCAAGCTACTAGGCCGGAGCGCCGGATATCCGGCTGCCGGATATTCTAAATTAAAAGTTAATCTAAATCAGTACCCGCAGTTGTCAAGGTTTGCTAGTTATTTATCTTTCAGCACCTGGCAGTAGCGTTTACAGCGAAAGGCTATTTTCAGAAGCTGGTCTAGTATACGGAGCCAAGTGGAGTCGCCTCTTACCAACAAATGCGAAAAATTTGGTATTTATTCACCACAATTTGCCGCTTGTTAATTTTGAGTATTAAACTAATAATTAATAAAACAAACATTTTTGATGTGCGATTATAAAAATTAAAAATAAACGGTGTCCATAACCTATTGGAGTATGATTGATTTGCCTTGAGTAAAATAATGAGATTTTTAAAATTATACTATCCGGTATCCGGCCGGATACTGGATTACTATCCGGTATCCGGCCGGATAGTGAAAACAAGGCCGGATAGGCCGGATACCGGATAGTTACCGGATATCCGTTTCATCTCTACTAAAGATACGCAAACTTAGGTAACACAGAGATTGGAAAACAGTATCAAAGTTCCGCAGACAAAATTTCACTAAATATACTTATAAAAAGCTTACGTATGGAGGCATCACTGACGTGAAATAGGTCGACATTATTGTATTTCTTACAAAGGTTATTGAATTCATTACATGCTCTGATAAAATAGCTATTAAGCATATAGTTAGCATTACTAGGTGGAATATATATTGGACAGTTGAATCGCAGACTACGAGAAGGGATAGAGAAGTGTAACTTGTTCAGTTCAGTCAAGTTCAGGACAATCCATGCGACTTTGAGCAATATTTGATAAAAATACGATATACGCTACGCACCGACGAGTGTGCAATGGAAGAAAGGTGAAGTCTAGAACATGTTTGATCATAGCTGTCTTTACTTAATCTGAATTTGGAGCGCATATGCCGAATAAATTTTTCTGGATCGACTCGTATTTGTTGATGTACATATTATAGTGAGGATTACAAATAAAGACATATATATTGGGTGATTCATTAAACCAAATATGACAATATATTTTTTATGGGGTATAAACTTTTTATTTTGCTAACGGGGAGGAAATCTTCAAAAGATACCCCGCCTTCTAGAGAGAAGGCAGGGGTTATGTGGGGTTTTTCCCCACTAAAACCTCCCCGGTGGCCATTCCTCGATGCATGGTGAGAGGCTCCGGGATATACAGTGGAACGCACCGGAGCCCCTCTACACTGTGCTCAATGAGAGCATTTTCCGCGGGATAATTCCCCGAGATTACTTCCTCCCCCCCCTGTGCCCTCGCAGGGCAAGGCGACACGGGCCAGCCGATGTCGCCTTCTTCCCAGGTCCACCTTGGCGGACGACAAAGGCCCCCACTCTTGTCGCCCAGTGAACCCGAGGCCAAGTCGCCTTCTACGACAGGCAAGGGATACCGTAGTCTTATTCTTGAGAGCCCAGAACTACAGGGCTGATGGGGTATAAACTAGTGCTTGACCACGATCCAACCTGATATAGTCGAAAGATGGTACGCGCTAGTTTAGTAAGTGCCTATTCACTCTACTCTTGAAGGCTCCAACGTCGTACTTAGACGGAAAGACTGACGCCGACAACTTGTTCCACGTACATGCACACTTTAACGTCCGCAACGAATTTTAGGAAATGTTTTTTTTATCTTAACTTTCACGCAATTATTAATGCATTTATGTAAAAATATTTTACACGAACTTCAAAAACCGTTAAATGTTTTCCAAGTTAAAATTATAACAATTTAACTATAAACGAAATTTGAATCTTATCGTCTGTATATCGAGTACTTTTCGATTGTAACTTTTGTATACTCAACACAATTTTCCCTGTATAAAAATAGACAAAGCTTTCGTGTTCATCAGACGACCGCAAGATGGCGTTGAGCAACACCATTTGGTTTTCTGGTAAGAGTTACTATGTCTTTGTTTGTTTATTATATATGTTTTCTTGTTAATTGGAAATACATTGGATGCGTACTAGCTAGAATATAGAAACCAGAACTACTATTTTGATATTAAATTTTTTATATACTTTCAAAGCAAGTTGTTGTCAACGATGCGTCGTGTCTTAATAGACCTGCAGTCCTGTATAGTAAGCACAAGGGATGTTCATGTCAAAATAATATCAATATATTTTTCGAAATAATATATCGTGAGGTTGTATCGATACTACGCGATATATTGTACAAATATATCGATATTTTTCATATATCGAAATTTGTTTATAATTAATTGGAGCTTAATATTGAATATTAGAAAAGTTTTGTACTAATAGAGTACTCGGCGCGTAACTGAGAGGTTCTCGCTTCGGATACTAGTCCAGACTATTTGATTTGATCTGATTCTGCTTGCAGTACAGAATACATTAATAGATTATAAAATGTATACAACGAGTCCTGTCATCGTGAAGAGTAGGAGTGTAGTAACATACTACACTACACTCTTCGTGATGGCAGCGCAAGTAAGGGTTTTATTTTATTCAAGTTGTCAGCCACAAATAAAAGAAAGAATTAAATGCTTTTTATAATTTCTTACGATATTTCGTATATCGGATGAAATATATCGATATTAGATGATTCGATAATATCGGATTGAAGCGATATATCGTGTCCATATATCGATATTTTATGTAATATCGATATAGAACGTGAACTCCTAAGGCGCATTATCTTAGTAAATTTTTACTCCACTCTTAAAGACACCTACATTGACGGAAAGAGACACGGGATATTCCAGTCCTACAATGTCCCTTGGATTATCCGTGAAATAACAAGCGACCGAGTCGTGGTTCGGCCCTCACGGACGCCCTCGGATCGGAATGCTTACGCGTAACATAGTGGCCGTCCAAGGCGAGGTTACTCCTCAGCGGGGGGACCCATGTCAAGTTACTTGCGATAGAGGTTCAGGCTAAGCGACCTAAGAGCTATGCCACCTCTCAATCCGGTGAAACAGTTAAGGCCAGCTTCTCTGGCCAATCTGTGTAGTTCGTCTTAAAAAAAACCAGTCCTTTGCTGTACCAATGATGTAACAATGAACCAGTGATGAAACAATGCGCTTCGTTCGGGTTTCGGAGATGTTCACAACAAAATGACTTTTTACTTGTACATCTTTCAGTGCTGCTCTTGAGTACGGCCTGGTGTCAGCCACTCCCTGATCCTCAATACCCTTGCGTGGAATACCCGCCTTGTGACCCCTGCGAGCCGGCGCCATGCAGCCCCTTTGACCCGTGCGCACCACCCTGCCCAGAGCCCTGCGACCCCTGCGCGCAGGAGGGCGAGGTCATGCAGATTGGTCCGTGCAACCCTTGCGAGCAACCTGTTAATTACATGTACGGGCAGGCACCAGAGGGTAAGCAATCACATGGTTAAACTTACTTGGTAAACGCCCTCCGTTGCTTCTCGAGCCCACGACCAGAATCAACTTGTCTACGAATACTCCCATGTCGCGCGTAGTCAAGATTATTAATTTTGTCCCACAGTATAAAATTGTATTTTAAAAAAAAACAAGCAACATTTCTTTTTTTTTAGTATACATATATAGTTGAGTATGTATAGTAATATTACTTACATTACACATAACCGTTCCAACTAAGCTTTTACTTGTGCTAGAAGATAGTTCAGGGCAATAGTCGAATGGTGGATTCGAACCTACGACCTTACGATTCGCAGACCGTACCCTAAACCATCCATCACCACACTATTATATACGCTATTTCGGTGTGACCAGCCGACGTTCATAGAGGCTGCTACAGGCGAGGAGATAAAAGTGTTGTCACTTGAATTTCTTAGAGGTTCAGGCTAAGCGACCTAAGAGCTCTGCCACCTCTCAATCCGGTGAAACAGTTAAGGCCAGCTTCTCTGGCCAATCTGTGTAGTTCGTCTTAAAAATCTAGTCCTTTGCTGTACCAATGATGTAACAATGAACCAGTGATGAAACAATGCGCTTCGTTCGGGTTTCGGAGATGTTCACAACAAAATGACTTTTTACTTGTACATCTTTCAGTGCTGCTCTTGAGTACGGCCTGGTGTCAGCCACTCCCTGATCCTCAATACCCTTGCGTGGAATACCCGCCTTGTGACCCCTGCGAGCCGGCGCCATGCAGCCCCTTTGACCCGTGCGCACCACCCTGCCCAGAGCCCTGCGACCCCTGCGCGCAGGAGGGCGAGGTCATGCAGATTGGTCCGTGCAACCCTTGCGAGCAACCTGTTAATTACATGTACGGGCAGGCACCAGAGGGTAAGCAATCACATGGTTAAACTTACTTGGTAAACGCCCTCCGTTGCTTCTCGAGCCCACGACCAGAATCAACTTTTCTACGAATACTCCCAAGTCGCGCGTAGTCAGGATTATTAATTTTGTCCCACAGTATAAAATTGTATTTAAAAAAAAACAAGCAACATTTCTTTTTTTTTAGTATACATATAAAGTTGGGTATGTATAGTAATATTACTTACATTACACATAACCATTCCAACTAAGCTAAAGCTTGTGGTAGAAGATAGTTCAGGGCAATAGTCGAATGGTGGATTCGAACCTACGACCTTACGATTCGCAGACCGTACCCTAAACCATCCATCACCACACTATTATATACGCTATTTCGGTGTGACCAGCCGACGTTCATAGAGGCTGCTACAGGCGAGGAGATAAAAGTGTTGTCACTTGAATTTCTTAGAGGTTCAGGCTAAGCGACCTAAGAGCTCTGCCACCTCTCAATCCGGTGAAGCAGTCAAGGCCAGCTTCTCTGGCCAATCTGTGTAGTTCGTCAAAAAAAAAAAAAAAAACTTGAATTTCACTTCATTTTTTTTTATACTAAATAGGCTTACGTTTGGCTTCTATCTTGCTTGATGGAAGGCGAAGATGAAGTCTATGATGGAGCACGTGAGCCTATAAGGTGTCTGTTCACATTGGACTTAAAGGTGTCCAGATTGTACCCGTGAGGAAAGACTGTACGCGGCAGAGAGTTCCATTCCTTAGCCGTCCGCATAAGGAAGGTGGAGGCAAACCGTTTCGCTATTGATGGAATGTCTACGACGTAAGGGTGGTACTGCTCGCCGCGCCTAGTCGTTCGGTGATGGAAAGTGTAGGGGGATATTAAATTAGGTGAATTGTTATGTTAACTATACAATTCTCTAATATCTTTTAACGAGCAATTCTCGTATACAGTCAACCCTCCTATAACGCGGCACTCTCAGAACGCGGTTTCCATATAACGCGGAGCTGAAATTGCGACAGCCCTCCTATAACGCGGTACTCTTACAGCGCGGTTTCCGTTCAACAACGTCCCATCAGTTCTTTCCGTGCACCCAATGAATGGTTTTAACTGCATATGTTTATATCAGCGTGGTTCACGGGTGGGGCTCCTCATGCGCTATCTTCCACTTCTATTAAGTAAATAGTTTCGCATCGACAGCGTGCCATGCGTGTGTGTGTCTAACGAAACTGTAACATGAAAGATATATATGTGATCTTTTGACTGCATTGTCGCGTGAACTATACAAAAACAACGTTCTGCTTATGTTGCCATTTTCGACAGATTAGAATATAGTGAAAATAAAACTCTTACTCAAGTGTGGATGGAATTTTCTATTTTAGATTGTATTAAAAGCTACAATCGAAAACCAATGTGAAGATCAACCAAGTGAGGAAGACATTTTGCCCATTAAAAGAAGGCGAGTTAGGCGACTCATATCTGACAGTGAGGATGAGTGTTGAAAGATTACATCATTTTACAAAAGTCTTTCTTTTGTTTTTGTTGGAAAACAGTTTTTTAGTTTAGTTTTTGTTTCATTTTTTTCATCATTTCCTTATATGAACTCTTCAATTCAATAAAATAATTTATAATTTATCTTGTCTTTTGTATTTATTGGTCTCCATATAACGCGGTACGAATTATGTGATTTGTACTTATTCTGAGTCTCTTGTAGCACGGTTTCCATACAACGCGGTAGACGGTTTCCATAGAACGCGCTACGAATTAGCCTGGTTTGTACGGTTAAATCCGAGTTTCTTATAGCGCGGTTTCCATATAACGCGGTACGCACTCACCGCGTTATAGGAGGGTTGACGGTATATACTTTTAGGGAGCTATAGTGCAGGTAACAAAGAAACAAACAACACGAATTACAATTTCACGTCTGACTAACAAGAGTGCATTTTTTTTTTCTTTTTAGAAGAAAGCTAGCAATATTTTTTTTTTCTTTTTAGAAGAAAGCTAGCAATATTTTTTTTTTGGCAGAAATATTACTAACAATCTTGTTAACCATTCCAACTAAGCTTAAGCTTGTGCTAGGAGATGGTTCACGGCAATAGTCGAATGGTGGATTCGAACCCACGACCTTACGATTCGCAGGCCATACCCTAAACCATTAGGCTATTGACGCTTCAAACGCGTTATACCTACCTAACCATTATAAAAATGAAATGAAGTGCTGTTTATATACGTATTGACCGGTTTAAAACGAGCACATATAACGTAATCTTATATCATCAGGCTCGATTATAGTCCGACCGGGTCAGGTTCGCTTCAAGACACCGCAACCTATCATCGTAAGACCTGGATCTATCCGTCTGCCGCCGCCCGCTGTGGTCTGGGTGAAGCCGGCGCCCGTACAGCCAGACACCCCGCGCCTATAACCGTGAAGCCGCCGCCAGTGCAGCCCCGACCCCGGCCCCGATAGACGTCAGACCCAAGCCTGTGTACCCGCCCAGACCCGCTCAGATCGTCGTCAGACCTGCACCAGTTCAACCGCCAAAACCTGCTCCGATAAAAGTAAATAAATTGATTTCTATAATTACTTTTACAAGTATATTTACAATAAAAAACCAAAAATTACTTTAAATCGATTCAAATGCTAAACTGTTATGTTGTATCTATATATATAAAAGAGAAAGTGTGTGGGTTTGTTCCTTATAGGCTCCGAAATGGCTGGACCGATTTCAATGAAACTTTCAGGGAATCTTCACATTGACCTGGCGAGTAATCCTGTAAAGTTTGGTGACGATCGGAGCACTCCTCTTTTTGAACTGTATTCTATTGTATTATAACACAAATTTGTATTGACACATGCGCTGTGTATATTTATGTCATTATGAACCATATTGAAGTACAATGGAATACTTCAATGTACTTCAATATGGTATTAAAGTAGATATAATAAAGTATACTGATTATACAAAAGATAATAATTAAGGATTTTGTTAGTATTCAAGGTAAGTTTTAGCGCCGCGAATGTATCCGTTTACTGATGCTGCTGATATGTACATGGGTGTAAGTAATAATCGTCACCCGCTCGAGAAGAGAATGAATACAGAGAGAAATTAAAAATTGAATATATTGTGAGAGTTAAATTAAATATTTAATGATGTAAGTTTATTGTTTAAATAAAATAAAGCTAAATCTAGCACGGCGAAGCGGGCTGGGTACGTTAGTTACTAAATAGAATGAAACAGAACCTAACCAAACTTTGAAACCACTCTTAAAGTACATCAATTCTAACAAAAGCGAAGCGTTAATAGCCTAGTTTAGGGTACGGCCTGCGAATCGTAAGATCGTGGGTTCGAATCCACCGTTGGACTATTGCCGTGAACCATGTCCTAGCACAAGCTTAAGCTTAGTCGGAATGGTTAACAAGATTGTTAGTAATATTTCTGAAAAAAAAAAAGAAATATTACTAGCTTTCTTTAAAAAAAAAGTTTAAAAAGTTACGTTTAACAAAGCTTCTGTCAGCCGTCCTGCGAAAATCATCGCTCCACTTGCTTTTAGGGCGTCCATTGCCACTTCAATTTGCTGTGCCGATTAACTCGTTCCAGATTCGATTCTTCAGAGAGACTCTGAGCCAGTGGTGGACAAACTTTTTGGTTAGCGGGCCACAAATTGTAAAAAAAAATCACAAATCAATCGATATGATCGAAAAAACAATCTTTTGATTTATAAAAAGGTTTATATAATCTGTTTAACAAAAAAAAATTAAAGGCTAATTTAGCAAATTAAAAAAATTGCTGGTGACAAATTTTTTATGGCTTTTTACGAAAAATTTACGACGTTATAATTTTTTTTTAAACTAACCAAGAATTTTTAAAGGTTTTAAACCTAATAAAAACTACTGATATAAATACAGAAAAAATTAAAACAAATCAAATTACCTATATAATAATTAAATTAACTCAAAAAACCCAAAAAAGATTTGGCCCGCGGGCCGTAGTTTACCCACCACTGCTCTGAGCCCTTCCCATAGCTCGTTGAGCGACTTTTAGCTCGTAGACCAGCCGTAGCGTGAAGTCCTCGTTTCGACTCTATATAACATGTCTGTAAATTGTTTCTATCTTCAATTTCAGGTCCAACCAGCTGCAGTCCAGCCGCCCGCGCCTGAGTTGCTGGTTGTGAAGCCCCCGAGGATCAGCGTACCAGGTCTTCCAGTCATCTGCTTCCAGCCGAACCCTCCGTCCATCTTCAGGACATCAGGCCGTGCGGTCGTTTCGCTGTACCAGCCTAGAGGTCCCTGCTCTCGTGACCCTGTCCCGCTGCCTCCATGCCTGCCACCACCATGTCCGCCATGCGAGTGAGATATTAACATTCTGTTCTGCTACACATTATAAATTTATATATGTATATGTTTGTTATATATTCCATTAATAATATGAGCTACATTTGTAACAATTCTGTGAGCGATTGAAATAAAGTGCGGGTATTTTCAGCAATCATTCTTTTGTTTCATTTTCATTTTAAAATTGACAATCAGACCCATATCTGATTCTCACGTCCGTTGTCTTCGTTCCACTGATAGTAATTTTCTCCATATTTCTTCCTGTCACACTGATTTTATGCATAAATCTTTTACCTTTAACGCAATAAGACTTTGGAATGCGCTGCCAACAAATGTACGTACAGCTGGAACTAAATCTACTTTCAAACATTTACATGGAAGCTTTACCTAAGCAAGGAATAGTTTGACAATTGTCCCTATTCATCTATAATTATATATATTTGTATTTATATATGTATCTATTTATTATTATATATAATTATTATGTTTAAATATTTAATTTATTTGTAAGTAGCTATGTATATTATATATGCATGCATTTATTATAGTTTTCTTTTATTTATTATTTTCTCACATAGCTTGCACCCGTTACTTTGTCTCTACACAACCCCACGGTAGACTGGCAGAGAATGCGTACTGGCATTAAGTCCGTCCATTTGTACCTTTTTTTGTATTGTGTGCAAATAAAGAATAAATAAATAATAAATATGTGATAGGTGGTGAGGTCAATGCTATACACCGGGTACAAACTAAACTAACTTTATGTGCCACTTCGGGAAGCGTTGGCGCTGGGAGAAGAAGTAACCGAAGAAACTGCAGCAACGCTCCTAACATCTGAGGGATGGGGCCTGCCTATAAAATAGCGGTAACGTGCGAGGATTATTCGCTACCTTTGACGGTCGCGAATGCACGCTTTGTAAGTTAAATTCTACAGCACAACGTCTGTATTGACAACAAGATTAATTTGTGGTAAAATCCGTAAATGTAGTTTTATTCAATATGGTAACATTAACGTAAATAAAGAACTTGAAACCTCTATCGAGGTTTCATATTCGAGCCTTTGGGGTAGAAACTTTGGGTGCTAGGGGTCGTAGTGCACACCACCTTTTTAATGTGATAGCTAAGAAGTTGGTCGACGCATCTGGTGACCAGAGGGCTGGCTTATACTTAGCACAGAGGCTATGCATTGCCATACAACGTGGCAATGCTACCAGCCTTGTGGGCACGCTGCCAAGCGACGACGGTTTATTGGAAGAGAGAGAGAGAGACATGGTGGTGGGGTCAGCTTTCCGAATTTTCGCTTTCCACTTCGCTCTGTCCCCGACATCGTCTTTGGCGATGTTGCACTCCCTCATGTCTCTCGACACCACACTCTTCCACCTTGTCTTGGGTCTTCCTCTGGATCTTCGACCGGGAAGGGAAAGTTGTAGCGCGAGGGCGTCCTCTTAACGTGTCCATACCATCGCAGCCTACTCTCCTGCATTTTGTCGGCAATGTCGCGCTCACCCAGGCTTCCTCGCACAAATTCGTTGCGAATTTTGTCACGCCTGGTTACGCCACACATCCATCTCAGCATTTTCATTTCAGCAACTTGGATGGTATGCACGTTATTCCGAGTCACGGTCCATGTTTCGCTGCCATATGTAAGGACCGGTCGTATGATGGTTTGTGTAAAATATCTATTGGTTGGATGTAAAATATCTATTATATTGTAAAAATTTCTTTTTTAGTTAGTTTAATAATAATAAATAAATAAATCGAAAAGTTTAGAAGATTTATTCGGCCAATAGTACATTTAATACATAATATAGAATTTAGAATTTTAGTTAAATATTTTTGTTTCAAACAATCAATTTCTGTTGATGACTGTGATGCGAGACAACTCGATACAACAAAGATGTAATGCAACAGACTTGCATATCACAACATTCAACAACAAATTGGTTTGTCTGTGGGTTTTGTTATTTGCTTAATATTTGAAGATATCAGAGGTCCGTTTATGTGTACAAGGATAAGAAGTTCTCACATTGACGTATTTCAGAATTTTGTAATTTACGGTTTCTAAAAGTTATGGGGCGCTGCACACCCATCCTACCCACCAGCGTGAGGGTGTTGTCACTCGATTGGTAGGAAGAGTGGCCGTCTATAAAAAAGGAACGCCTGGCGCTAAGCCCATCCCCAAGCCGCTTAGCGGCAGACCTCCTAGAGGCAGACCGAGCGCTCCCAGACCTAATATATTAGGAGAACTCTCACAGACAGGGGAAGATCCCAGTCCGTTAACAGAAGGATAGCCTAAGAGACCGTAGGCGTTGGGCAAACCATACGGCAGTCCGAGAGGTAAGCCAAGCGGGTAGTTACCCAGCGGGTTCAGCCCATTGAGACCTCCCAGTCCTCCGAGACCTACAACATTCGGCGTGCTCTCGCATACAGTGGCAGTTCCAGCTCCTGGGTAGGGCAGGCCGTACGGGCGGGTGAGGCTGTTGTAGAACGGCGCTAGAGTGGCAGCTGGGAAGCCATAGGAGTACGGGCAGACGTTGGGGGACGACTCGCAGATCGTAGTGGCTCCATTGACCGGCAGGAGAGTGGGCAGAGAGCTCTGCGCGGACTCACACACCGTCGTTTGCCCCAGCGGCTGGCAGCGGGTTGTGTAAATCAAAGCTGGAATACCACAAGTTGCTGAATTAATGTTAAAGTTAAGTGGTTTTATGGTAGCCTAGTACCTGCAAGACTTATGGCCGTATTCAACTCTAAATCCTCTTGTTTCAATGATTTTCCGTTTACGGATTTTTTAAGAACAAAAAATAACTTGCTATAAAATTGATGCCTGTTGTAAGGCGTTAGGCTCACCTTACCACATATAAGACCTAACAACCTAGGTGGAAAGAGGATAGCCAAAGTTGTCTCTCTCTAACCTGCTAGTTTTAAAGAGGGTAGGAGCTTATCGTTATCTTGTATAAATACTTTTGTAAAATCGTGCAAGTTGTATGGTCTCTATACTATAATATATAATATATTAAAGTAATAGAGATATATAATAAATAGTAACTTACCAGTAAATAGCACACAAGCTGCGGTATTCATGTTGGCACTTCCGTCTGTCTGTGCCGTCCTGTATTCCGACCCACTATATATACGCAAAGCATTGTATATCCATACAGTATTAGCACGGTTCACGGATTTTATAAACCAATTACATTTTTTTCGTTATCTTTGTAAACTATTTCGTGGATGCTTTGAAAACAATGTTAATTAAAATTATATTATTGTAATAGTAGTCTTTATAGAGTCTGCGTTAGTTACATGAGAGTTTGTTTAGGTTCTGATTAAGTTCGTAATATTCCTACTATAATTCGGAAATACAAAAAGGACGACCGCGCGTTATAGCGTGTAACATTTGATTCCATTTGAAGTCGGTTGAGGTAGGAATACACTTTTTTTTTGTTAACGGGGAGGAAATCTTCAAAAAGATGCCCCGCCTTCAGGGAGGCAGGTGGCGGTTATGTGGGGTTTTACCCACTAAAATCTCCCCGGTGGCCCTTCCTCGGTGCATGGTGAGGGGCTCCGGGATCTCTAGAGGAACGCGACGGAACCCCTCTGCATTGCACTGCCTTTGCACCCCCCCGGTGCCATCATAGTGCAAGGCGACACGGGCTAGCCGATGTCGCCTTCTTCCCGGGTCCACCTTAGGGGACGACAAAGGCCCCCACCCTTGACGCCCAGTGAACCTGAAGCCCCTTTTAGTCGCCTTCTACGACAGGCAGGGGATACCGTAGTCTTATTCGAGAAACCCAGAACCCAGAACTACAGGGCTGAGTAGGAATACTCTAAGCTGTGCTGGCATGTTCTAACACAAGATGGTCTATTTTTTCGAGACTCTAAAATGTGTCACATGTGCAACTTCTTTAATAAAATTTTGAGCTTCCTTGCTCAACATCCCACACAATATATTTAATATATTATATTTTATCATATTATTGACAGATTTTAGCAAAACATCAAGAGTTCTTCAAAACATCGAGAGCCAAAAGTACGAGCAAAACTCACCGTAAAGACTAGACTGTCCATTACGTGCCTACGGCGCGTACTATCATATTTCAGGCTTATTATGCGTAGAGGGAATGGCAACCTTGAAAAGCTGGTCATAGTTGGCAATACAGAAGAAGAACACGACGGTCTGACCAAGTAAAAGGTGCCATCCCCTCTCCTAATCTCTACCAGCTGGTGAGGGCTGCCTCGGACCGAAGCCGATGGAGGCAGATTGTTCACTTGAGGGGCTCAAGTGACCACGATCCTCAAAAATGAGGGAGCGACAAAGAAGAAGATATATATACATACTTATATATATATATATATGTATAAGGGATACTTGAATTGGGAACCTCCTCCTTTTTGAAATCGGTTAAAAATACAACTGCGTTAATAACAGACAAAATAATTTCAATATTATTTTAATAATGTTGGTCTAAACGAGGAAAATATGCTTTCCTAGAAACCTATACACAGTACATATCTTGTACAGATGTCAAGACGACTCGGTAGCTAGAGCTCCAAGGCAGCTTTGGGAGGAGACTGTATCGAACCTTGAGCTGGCGCCTGGCCAGGTCCACGCCAACACCAATGCTGGGAGTGCATTGAACGTCCAAGATTAGCAGACCTGGAAAATTTAACCGTCTTAGTCTTCTTCTTCGTTCCCTCACTGCTGAAGATCGCCACCACGTACAAGCAGCCTCCATTGAGTGTGGTCATAGGCGGAGTGGACCGCACGCTGCATGCTGCCTCCCACCGTCTTCATGACCATTTTGTAGGCGCCCTACCCTGAGCACGTTTGCCGTCCATTTTGCCTAAGATGATCTGCTTCTCCAGACAGTGCTTGGAAGACCGCATGATGTGTCCAAAGAAGCTGAGGGCTCTTTGGCGGCAAATTTCGGATAGCCGTGTGGAGATCCTAAGCTCCGTCACCGTCTTAGTAGTTACAGTGAAAACTTAAAATCGAACCGTTAAGTTATACAAGAAAATGCCATCATTCATACATGCCAGTTATGACAGATTCGTCGTACAAGAGACCTTGCCGACTAAAACCGTCAATGGTGAGCAGCCGTGACGGGGCGAGATAAGAACATTCATCATCTGGCCGTTAAGCTACTGTTAAGTTAATATTATTTATAATTTTATGATGTACTAGTGTACTTACTTACTCCGCTTCGCCAGGCTAGATTTTGCTTTATTTTATTTAAACAATAAACTTACATCATTAAATATATAATTTAACTTTGACAATTATTCATTTCTCTCCGTATTCATTCTCTTCTCGAGCGGGTGAAGATCATTACCTACGCCCATGTACATATCAGTAAATACAATATCATTCTTATCATTTAGGGATTTATTATACTTCAATATACTCCATTGTATGGTTCATAATGACATAAATATACACAACGCATGTGCCAATATAATTTTGGGTTATAAAACAATAAAATATCGTCATAGTAAAAAAAGCTGTATTTGACAGTTCAAAAAGAGGAGTGCTCCGATCGTCACCAAACTTGACAGGATTACTCACCAGGTCAATCTGAAGATTCCCTAAAAGTTTCATTCAAGTTCCAGCCGTTTTGGAGCCCTTGGAACATACCCTTTTTTTGTTAACGGGGAGGAAATCTTCAAAAAGATATCCCGCCGTCTGTGGGGGGAAGGCGGTGGTTATGTGGGGTTTTTATCCACTAAAACCTCCTCAGTGGCCCTTCCTCGGTGCATAACGAAGGGCTTCAGGTTGCCCAGCCTGTGTGCCCTCGCGGTGCAAGGCGATACAGGCCAGCCGATGTCGCCTTCTTCCCGGGTGTTATATCTTGTTAAAGATTTCCTCCCCGTGAACAAAAAAAAGGGACTTTGTAAAGCCAAACTAACTTTGAGTATCCGGGAAGCGTTGGCGTTGAGAGAAGTGAACGAAGATTCTGGTTACGAGAAAATAGGTAAGAAATATTAATTACCAATCAATAGAAAACTATTCCACGCCAACATATTGGTGATGACTTTGTTAATCTTAACGATAACTTGAAACTAAAGGTCAAGTTATGTTTTGTACGCGGCCGTCACGCGCAAGTCACACAAATCGATTATAATAATATTTTCTGTCAACATTAGAGCATGTTATCGTTCTGCTTTCTTTATAAATTTATTGAAGTAAAACTTATTTATGCACGCTTGTATTGGGAAGTAAGCTGTTGAATGTGTTACGAAAAGTGTGATCTGGCGAGGCGAATGGAAGTTGAGAGAGAGAATTATTCGTTAACAAATTTTATTTCGTACATTACTGTAGGAGAGAGAGCAGTGCGCGCGCACATTCTCTTCCTCTCTTTCTCTCATAGCCAGTTACGTTTCGTATATCTAAGACACAGTGCAGGTCTATTGTCTGTATCACACTGTAGGAGCAAGAGAGAGCAGTGCGCGCGCACATTCTCTTCCTCTCTTTCTCTCATAGCCAGTTACGTTTCGTATATCTAAGACACAGTGCAGGTCTATTGTCTGTATCACACTGTAGGAGCAAGAGAGCAGTGCACGCGCACATTTTCTTTCTCTTTCTCTCTCATAACCAGTTACGTTCCATATATCTAAGACACGGTGCAGGTCTATTGTCTGTATCACACTGTAGGAGCAAGAGAGAGCAATGTGCGCGCGCACATTCTCTTCCTCTCTTTCTCTCATAGCCAGTTACGTTTCGTATATCTAAGACACAATGCAGGTCTATTGTCTGTATCACACTGCAGGAGCACGGGAGAGCAGTGCGCGAGCACTTTCTCTTCATCTCTTTCTCTCATAGCCAGTTACGTTTCGTATATCTAAGACACAGTCAGGTCTAGTGTCTGTATCACACTGTAGGAGCAAGAGAGAGCAGTGCGCGCGCACATTTTCATTCTCTGTTGAACAATTGTGTATATATTATATTTTGAATAAGGACTCTTTGGCGGCGGATATCAAAGGCGTGTGGTTAGCTAATGCTCCTTCAGTATGGATACGTTGGTTTCAGCATTATAACCACACCAAAATAAAGTTGTAAGAAAACTAATTTTAGATGGAAACCTCAACTCTAGGTATTTCATTCTCTAGACATAAGCCTAATTGTGTACACTAGAAAGCCAGTGAAGCGGTTCAATCACCCTTTAAATATTTTAAACAAACGTATATGCTACTGTTGAATAAGCTTTAACTTGATGTAAATAAAATCTATTTTGCAATATCCCCACGAAGTCAAACTATCAACATCATTCAATAAAAAGCCAGTTGGAACTCAGTCTGTACCGTTTAAGTTAGCTCAGTCAAGTAAATATGACATCAACTATCGTGACATTTCTTTTTCTACTGGGTAAGTACAACTTGTTAGCTGAAGTTAGCCTATATGTAGAATTCTCATACACGAATATTAGATATAGTAAGATCGAAAAATTTTGATAATATTTTTCGATCTTACCGACAAGACCGATTTTATTATCAATAATAAAAATATCGGACTGATATTTTTTTCTATTTTTTTTGGACGAACAGTTGGCCAGAGAGGGTGGCTTTAAGAGGTGGCGTAGCTCTTTAGTCGCTTAGCCTAAACCTCTATTAGTAACTCGACACAAGGGTCGCATAATTTCACGCTGTCTCGGTAAGACTGAACGACGTAACTTTGCCACCTCGCCAAAAACCCGTTGAAACTGTAGACTGCCTTAAGAGTGCACGATATATATCGATATATTGCATAAAATATCGATATATGCTACAATCCGATATTATCGAATCATCTTAAATCGATATATTTCATCCGATATACAAAATATGTGGCCAATCCAGTTCCATTTGCTGCGCTTTATTTGGAGGTCGATCGGACTTTCACGACAGCGCTCCAGAAGATGTCCGTTGGACATTTTCTCGGGCCAGTATATATCGGGGATTCGGTGAAGACATCGGTTGACGAAAACTTGGAGCTGTTGGGAGATGGTTTTGGAAAACTTCCGCGTCTCACACCCATGTAGCAGTACGGATATACTACAACTACATAGTCTTAATTAGCACATACTAAATGTGCATTTAGTATGTGCGTGTACAAATGGATGGATAGCCGAATATCACGCGAACCGATTTAGTTGATTCTTTATTCATTGGCAAGGATGTACTTCCAACTAAGCTTAAGCTTGTGCTAGGACATGGTTCACGGCAATAGTCGAATGGTGGATTCGAACCCACGACCTTACGATTCGCAGGCCGTACCCTAAACCATTAGGCTATTGACGCTTCCAGCTGTTATGTATGTGATATTCGATAATTGAGAAATACAAAGACTAACTTGAATTAAATCGTGTTTTTATCATTCAGGGACACTGTTTGGAGGTGCATATGGCCACGGATATAACATCAACCCTTACTTAGCACCCCAACCGACGACATGTTACGCGCCCGGCGCCCCCTCGCCCGGTTACAAAACCAACCCCATCACTCGAACCCAATAGACATGGTGATCGCATTAACTCAGTACAGCCAACATGACAGAGATAACGGTGGGTATTTTCAAGCATTAAGTAGGCTTTTGTAATTTGTAAAATCTGTTGACAATTGAAACTTTATAAAATCCGTGAAATAGCAACCGACCGAGTCGTGGTTCGGCCCTCTCGGGCGCCCTCGGATCGGAATGCTTACGCGTAACATAGTAACCGTCCAAGCCGAGGTTATCCCTCATCAGGGGGACCCTTGTGTCGAGTTACTAGCGAGAGGTTCAGGCTAAGCGACCTAAGAGCTATGCCACCTCTCAATCCGTTTAAGCAGTCAACGCCAGCTTCTCTGGCCAATCTCTGTAGATTGAACTAGAAGATGTTGTCAATTCACCTTTTTTTAAGTATTTCTTGTTCTACTTATAAGCTGGTGTATGCATTATTAAAAGTTTGATCAGGCAAAGCTAACGGAAATTGAGAGAAAGAGAGATTTACGTTTCTTGTATTAATGTAAGGGCAAGAGAGAGAGTAGTGCGCGCCCACATTTTCTTTCTCTCATAGCCAGTTACGTTATATCTAAGACGAAGTGTTTGCCTATTGTCTGTATTACATTGTAGGAGCATGAGAGAGCAGTGCGCGCGGACATTTCTTTCTCTCTTGCAAAATCGTGTATATATTATATCGATTATATCACTGATTTATATCTCCTATCACACTTTTCGTAACGCTTCCAGCCAAGCATGCGTAAAGAGGTTCAACTTAAAAAAATCATCATTTATAGAAATATTTTGTAGTGATGTTATTTTTCATCTCCACCAGATCCTAGCATCACACTAGGACAGCCATCATCAGCCCCGTGTCAGAGCCAGACCAGCTCAGAGTATCCGAGGAACAGAATCTTCACGAAGCTCTTCAGTGTGCCAGGTGCAGTGGCCGACTCCTTGCTCAGCGGCGAAATAACCATTTGAAAATGAATTACATGGTTCCAAAGACTTCTTATTTTTTATACAAACCCTCCGAATCCACGGCATTATTCAAGCGATTTTAAAAAAGGTGTACTGTGTACTCAACTTAATGTCAGAAATAAAAGTACGACGTATGGCTTGTTTGACAGTTCAAAAAGAGGAGTGCTCCGATCATTGCCAGGTCTATCTGAAGATTCTCTGAAAGTTTCATTGAAATCGGTAAAGCCGTTTCGGAGCCAATATGGAAAATACCCACACACTTCCTCTTTTATATATATAGATGTGCGAGATGTGCGTGACAAACAGACGAATAACTCAATGTCACGCCAACCGATTTTGATGATCCATTTTTTATTGAAAGGTATGTACTTCTAGGATAGGTTGAGGCGAGTTTGGTAAGGTTCTAAATTCCTAATACTCCTACGATAAATCGAAAATACAAAGAAGCCGTCCGCACGTAATAGCGTCTAAAATTTACTTTTAGATAAGGTCGTTAAAATGACAGCCCTGTAGTTCTGGGCTCAAGAATAAGACTACCGTATCCCCTGCCTATCGTAGAAGGCGACTAAAAGGGGCCTCGGGTTCACTGGGCGACAAGGGTGGGGGCCTGAGTCGTCCACCAAAGTGACATCGGCTGGCCCGTGTCGCCTTGCGCTGCGAGGGCACAGGGGGGGAGGGAGTAACCTCCCACCCCGGAACGTGCTCTCCTTGAGCACAGTGCGGAGGGGCTCCGGTGCGTTCCATGTTGTGATCCCGGAGCCCCTCGTCATGCACCGAGGAAAGGGCCTCCGGGGAGGTTTTTGTGGGTAAGAGTTCCACATAACCGCCGCCTTTCCCCCAGAAGGCGGGGTATCTTTCTGAAGATTTCCTCCCCGTCAACAAAAAAAAAGGCCGTTAAAATGAAGATTAACTTAGATTTAGAGACGACATATAGTAACGCTCGGCTCAACAAGATATTGCTACAGGCTCCGTCGCACAGCATCCATAACGGACGCACGGGTAGAGTTTATGTGACAGGCAGAATGTTAAAGTTAACTTTTTACTTTAATTGCTTGTGTAATGTAGCATTTCACAAATCTCTTTTTGAATATTTAAGTAAAACTTCTTAACGTGTTACGAAAATTGTGATCGGGAGAGGCGAAGGGAAGATAGAAGTGAAGATAGAGAGTTACGTTTCGTATATTACTGTAGGGGCAAACTAGATGCAAGCACATAATTTCTCGCATCATAACAATCATGTATAGATTATATTTTGTATATATATATATATATGAAATAATTACAAAAAAAAATGACACGAATTACAGACAGCCACCCACTAATCATTGGACGTTGAATTACGGGCCACCCTGTACATTTAGACGGAGATAAGTTTTACTTCAGTCGTTGGTCTAAAGCAGGTTTGTAGTTACAAAGGCGCTGGTCTCCTTCTGCGAGTCAGTAATGACCCAGAAGGAGACCGCAGGGCTGGGATCGGGAGAGGCGAAGGGAAGATAGAAGTGAAGATAGAGAGTTACGTTTCGTATATTACTGTAGGGGCAAACTAGATGCAAGCACATAATTTCTCGCATCATAACAATCATGTATAGATTATATTTTGTATATATATATATATATATATATATATGAAATAATTACAAAAAAATGACACGAATTACAGACAGCCACCCACTAATCATTGGACGTTGAATTACGGGCCACCCTGTACATTTAGACGGAGATAAGTTTTACTTCAGTCGTTGGTCTAAAGCAGGTTTGTAGTTACAAAGGCGCTGGTCTCCTTCTGCGAGTCAGTAATGACCCAGAAGGAGACCGCAGAACGGGATCGGGAGAGGCGAAGGGAAGATAGAAGTGAAGATAGAGTTACGTTTCGTATATTACTGTAGGGGCAAACTAGATGCAAGCACATAATTTCTCGCATCATAACAATTATGTATAGATTATATTTTGTATATATATATATATATATATATGAAATAATTACAAAAAAATGACACGAATTACAGACAGCCACCCACTAATCATTGGACGTTGAATTACGGGCCACCCTGTACATTTAGACGGAGATAAGTTTTACTTCAGTCGTTGGTCTAAAGCAGGTTTGTAGTTACAAAGGCGCTGGTCTCCTTCTGCGAGTCAGTAATGACCCAGAAGGAGACCGCAGAACGGGATCGGGAGAGGCGAAGGGAAGATAGAAGTGAAGATAGAGTTACGTTTCGTATATTACTGTAGGGGCAAACTAGATGCAAGCACATAATTTCTCGCATCATAACAATTATGTATAGATTATATTTTGTATATATATATATATGAAATAATTACAAAAAAATGACACGAATTACAGACAGCCACCCACTAATCATTGGACGTTGAATTACGGGCCACCCTGTACATTTAGACGGAGATAAGTTTTACTTCAGTCGTTGGTCTAAAGCAGGTTTGTAGTTACAAAGGCGCTGGTCTCCTTCTGCGAGTCAGTAATGACCCAGAAGGAGACCGCAGAACGGATCGGGAGAGGCGAAGGGAAGATAGAAGTGAAGATAGAGAGTTACGTTTCGTATATTACTGTAGGGGCAAACTAGATGCAAGCACATAATTTCTCGCATCATAACAATCATGTATAGATTATATTTTGTATATATATATATGAAATAATTACAAAAAAATGACACGAATTACAGACAGCCACCCACTAATCATTGGACGTTGAATTACGGGCCACCCTGTACATTTAGACGGAGACAAGTTTTACTTCAGTCGTTGGTCTAAAGCAGGTTTGTAGTCTAGCGCTGTGTGCGAGGACAGCTAACAGCAGAGCTTCGATAAGGCAGTTATAACAGAGATGACCCCGAAGGTCCAAGAGGTCGAGGACGACCAAAGTTCCGTCGGTTAGAGGGTGTCGAGACGCCAAATAAATTGGCATAGGAACCTGGATTGCATGGATAGATCGTGGTGGAGGAAGTTGGAGAAGACCTGGTTTCCTAGTACAGGGGCCGAGGAAGCGAATATTTGGCGCTGTGTGCGAGGACAGCCAATAGCGGAGCTTATATAAGGCAGTTATAACAGAGATGACCCCGAAGGTCGAAGAGGTCGAGGACGACCAAAGTTCCGTCGGTTAGAGGGTGTCGAGACGCCAAATAAATTGGCATAGGAACCTGGATTGCATGGATAGATCGTGGTGGAGGAAGTTGGAGAAGACCTGGTTTCCTAGTACAGGGGACGAGGAAGCGTATATTTGGCGCTGTGTGCGAGGACAGCCAATAGCGGAGCTTATATAAGGCAGTTATAACAGAGATGACCCCGAAGGTCGAAGAGGTCGAGGACGACCAAAGTTCCGTCGGTTAGAGGGTGTCGAGACGCCAAATAAATTGGCATAGGAACCTGGATTGCATGGATAGATCGTGGTGGAGGAAGTTGGAGAAGACCTGGTTTCCTAGTACAGGGGACGAGGAAGCGTATATTTGGCGCTGTGTGCGAGGACAGCCAATAGCGGAGCTTATATAAGGCAGTTATAACAGAGATGACCCCGAAGGTCGAAGAGGTCGAGGACGACCAAAGTTCCGTCGGTTAGAGGGTGTCGAGACGCCAAATAAATTGGCATAGGAACCTGGATTGCATGGATAGATCGTGGTGGAGGAAGTTGCTTGACCAAGCCGAGGCCGACAATGGGCAGTGTGGCGGAATCATTGTTAAGCCACGCCCCCTGCGCGTGCGTCACCCTACCGGCCGGCGAGCACGGCGCCAGGGAGTCTGCCGTGTTATAGGCTGTGGTTCGCACGTCACGGTACTTTCTAACCGCGCGCTCGCAGCTGTGTTACCTTAAGTGTTACGCCATCTTGTAAACTTAATCAGTTTTCGAATAAACGATATCCAAGTGTGTGACGTGAGTTTTTCTTGCCGTTAGCCTGTCCTAGAAGCATACCTCCAAAGGCAGTAGAGCTTATAGAAGAAGAGAACAGAGAAGAGAAGAAATAAAAACAATTAAAACAGTTGTGTTAACTTTATTTATATAATATACATCTCAGAAAATAAATTCAACCCTTTCATATAATACAAGTACATAAATTATAATAACCCTTTCTCCTATAACCCAATAAAATCCCTTACAAAAAGTCATACGCAATTCTTCATACTAGGGACGCGCGTTATAAATCGATTGATGTATACGATTAATTCGATTTAGGAATCGAAATTCGAATCGATAATGTAATTTACTCTATAGTTAACTCGGTAAAAGAATACAGATTTTTAACAAGTATTATTCGAGAAGGTATTGAAATTTTAAAAAAAAATGGCTGTCATTTTGTATGCTAAAATAAAGTAATGAAGTGAAGAGCGACCCGATAAATATGTAACAATTGCTGACCATATTTATGACGAACTACACAGATTGGCCATAGAAGCTGGCCTTGACTGCTTCACCGGATTGAGAGGTGGCACAGCTCTTAGGTCGCTTAGCCTGAAACTCTATTGCTAGTAACTCGACACAAGGCTCCCCCGGTGAGGGGTAACCTCGGCTTGGACGGTTACTACTCGTATGTTACGCGTAAGCATTCCGATCTGAGGGCGAACCATAACTCGGTCGGTTGCTATTTCACGGATCACGCTTTCGCTGACCGTGTAATCAGTCCCTTGTAGTATTAGTTCAATTGCTTCTCCATTGGTGTTTCCCCAAACATAATATGTTCAGTAACTGATACATAATATGTTCAGTATATGTTATATACATTGTTCAGTTATTATAAAATGGTATACACAGTAACTGTTACATAATATGGTCAGTAATCGTTACTTTCTTTGTTCAGCAATCATTATATGATATGTTCAGTAAATGTTACATAATATGTTCAGTAACTGTTACATAATATGTTCAGTAATCGTTACTTTGTTCAGTAATCATTATATGATATGTTCAGTAACTGTTACATAATATGGTCAGTAATCGTTATATATGTTCAGTACTTGTTATAATTACTATATTATAGCATGAATATTTAATATCGATTAATATCAACAAGAAAATCGTATTCTAAGAGACGCGCATCCCCCCGATCCACTTATCAGCTTCACCGTCACGTTACAGCATTTTTCTGATCATGTAGTTCAGTATGCCACCGTTCTTGAAGTATGTGAGATCCACTTCCGTGTCGAACCGCACTTTAACCTGGAACGACTTCCCGCCGTTCACCTGGAAGATGAGGAGACGAGTGTTAGAATATCATAATATATAGGAATCTTTATAAAAATGTATTGCTGTTCATTAGCATCCAACCGTCCAAGCCGAGGTTACCCCTCACCGGGGGGACCCTTGTGTCGAGTTACCACCGATAGAGGTTCAAGCTAAGCGACCTAAGAGCTATGCCACCGATTCCGATCCGAGGGCGCCCGAGAGGGCCGAACCACGACTCGGTCGGTTGCTATTTCACGGATAATCTATGGAACATACAAAAACTAACTTTGAGTGAGTGGGAAGTGGTCGCGAATGGACGCTTTGTGGATTTGTAGAGATCTAGCCTGTGCAATGGTAATCGCGTCGTCCGGATCGTCAAGAACGTGAACGGCCTCCGGACGACGCGACGGAATTTAAGCGCTACACATTCTTAACTAATAACATATAGCAATTGGTATTCCAAATGTTCTTTTTTCATCACACAAACTAGATGGTATCGAAGATGAAAAACAGATGGCGCTAGTGCTTCCAAACGTGCTACGCTTTACCTCGCTACGAGCAATAGGTCTACGAGATTTGCTACGTCTGCTTTAGTCACTAGGAGAGTATGCAATATATTTTTTGTAGAGCCATACACGGTTGCTGTCCGGTCAATTATTCCATTAAATTAAGCTACGTCTTATTCACGTTCGCGGTTAGTTCTCTCGGTTACCTTAAAGCACGAGACCTTACGCTTAGGAACCAAGAATTCTAATTAAAAACCGATCTGGTTTTTCAGAGAAAAAAAATATATGCGAAAACATCGCTATACATTCTTAACTAATAACATATAGCATTAGGTATTACAAATGTTCTTTTTTCATCATACAAACTAGATGGTATGGAAGATGAAAAACAGATGGCGCTAGTCGCGCTTTCAAACGTGCTACGCTTTACCTCGCTACGAGCAATGGGTCTACGACATTTGCTACAGTTACTGTAGTCACTCCGAAAGACTGCGCTATATTTTTTGTAGAACCGTACACGATTTGTGTCCGGTCAATAATTTCATTAAATTAAGGTACATCTAATTCACGTACGCGGTTAGTTTCTTAGACATTGCTATCCTCTACCATATCATTCTCACAGTGAGTAACCCGTGCGTGATACACGAGCTTCATTCGGATCACCGCCCTGTTATACTTCGACTAGAACCTTCAGACCATTCCGCCCCTCAGACCAAATCTATCATCGACTGGCACAAACTTGAGTCCCAATTGAAAGATGCCAGGCTCCTCTCATTTTGCGTTTCCTAAAGGTAGAGAGCGAGGTCGTTCGTAGCGTGAAAGAACCATTCCGCGATCCCGTTCCACCGATTACATCTGTCTAAATATGATTTTGGTTGAACTAGGCTGGTACGGTATCTCCTGCGTGTCTAAGCTCGGGTTCAATGGGCGATAAGGGTGGGGCCTTTGTCGCCCGCTGAAGAGGACCCTGGAAGAAGGCGACAGTGCAAAGGGGCTCTGGTGCGTTTCTCTGGAGATCCGGAACCCCTCACCATTCACCGAGGAAGGGCCGCCGGGGAGGTTTTAGTGGGTAAAAACCCCACATAACCTCGCCTACCTCCCAGATGGCGGAGTATCTTGTTAAAGATTTCCGCCCCGTGAAAAAAAGACTGGTACGCTAGGGTCACTCACGGTAACGGTGGCAAGGTCACCGGGCGCCAGTCTCTCTGGCAGCTCGACGGTGAACTTCTCGCTGCCGTCCAGCCCGAGGGTCTCCGCGCTGTCTCCAGGCAGGAACTGCAGCGGGACGATGCCCATGCCTACTAAGTTTGAACGGTGGATGCGCTCGAATGACTCCGCTATCACTGCACGTATGCCCTGGAATTTGGATATACAACAAAACAATCAAATAAACATATATCGTACGTAATTTCGAATTAATTTAAAGTTTGACGGAGAAGACAAAGTGCAGTCAACTTTTTAATTATTTTGGTAAGAAATATCAGTGTTACCAGCTTATATAGTAAATTTGCAGCAAAACATTCTAGTGTTGTATTTTGAATGCACTGTCACTACTCGTATAGTCAGAATTCGTCTTTAATCCAGAAACGGGAGCAATGACTTAGTTAGTAATTATTTATCATAGCTATTGATACTTTTTGTTTAAATACCAGGGACTTTTGCCGGTTTTGGCCACGTCAGTCTCTTTTTCTTTTGACGGGAGGGAAATCTTCCACAAGATACCCCATGATACAGAGACTAAACGTGAGACTCTTATTAAAAGCCCCCCGAGGGCCACCCTCTTCGGTGCATGTCGAGGGGTTCTAGGATGCCCAGTGGAACGCACCGGAGCCCCTGGGAGTTAATACTACAGCAACCTCGGAATGCTAAGGCGACACGGGCCAGCCAATGTCGTTCTTATCACCCTTATCGCCCAGTTAACACGAAGCCCCTTTTAGTCGATTTACAACAGGGGATACCGTACAGCCCTGCAGTTCTGGGCTCGTAGAATAAGGCTACGGTATCCCCTGCCTGTCGTGCAAGGCGACTAAAAGGGACAAGGGTGAGGGCCTTTGTCGTCCACCAAAGTGATCCCGGGAAAAAGGTGACATCGGCTCTACAATCGCTTTGCACTGCGAGGGCACAGGGGGGAGGGTCTAACCTCCCCCTCCGGGACGTGCTTTCCTTGAGAACAGTGCAGAGGGGCTCCGGTGGAGATCCCGGAGTCACTCTGCAGGCACCGAGGAAAGGGCCACCGGGGAGGTTTTAGTGGGTAAAAACTCTACATAACCGCCGTCTTCCCCCCAGAAGGCGGGGTATCTTATTGAAGATTTCCTCGCCGTTAACAAAAAAAAAAGCTAGTTAATGACACATCGGCTAACGTAGAGTAAACGACAAAGGGTTTAACAACTCTGAAATTGACTAAAATTCAAAAAACAGTTCAAAACAGCCTTTGGGAAAAAAAAGCCTTGCCACATGAAGAATGCAAAAGAAAATACAGGCGAATTGACATCTCTTTTTCCCCCTCACCGGGGGTTTTGAAATTGGTTGATGCTCTCAACTTACCAACAGGAAAGGACCCTTGGCGGCCCAGTCACGACTGGAGCCCGAACCGTAGTCCTTGCCCACCACCGCTATAAGGGGTACGCCCTCCGACGCGTATCTGGACAAATGAAAAAAAATAAGCTCTCAGTATTTTTGAAGTTATTCATAATAAGTGTATTTATTCCTTTTAAAGAAACCAACAATTATGCGATACAGTTTCAACGAGTCTACAGAACCCAAACGACAAATATATTCATTACAAGAGAGAGCAATGCGCGCGCGCATTTCTTTCTCTCTCTCTTTCTCTCATAACCAGTTATGTTTCGTATATCTAAGACACAGTGCAGGTCTATTGTCTGTATCACACTGTAGGAGCAAGAGAGAGCAATGCGCGCATTTTCTTTCTCTCTCTCTCTCTCTCTCTCTCTCATAGCCAGTTATGTTTCGTATGTCTAAGACACAGTGCAGCTCTATTGTCTGTATCACTGTAGGAGCAAGAGAGCAATGCGCGCGCGCATTTTCTCTCTCTTTCTCTCATAACCAGTTATGTTTCGTATATCTAAGACACAGTGCAGGTCTATTGTCTGTATCACACTGTAGGAGCAAGAGAGAGCAATGCGCGCGCGCATTTTCTTTCTCTCTCTCTCTCATAGCCAGTTACGTTTCGTATATCTAAGACACAGTGCAGGTCTATTGTCTGTATCACATTGTAGGAGCAAGAGAGAGAGCAATGCGCGCGCGCATTTTCTCTCTCTTTCTCTCATAGCCAGTTATGTTTCGTATGTCTAAGACACAATGCAGGCCTATTGTCTGTATCACACTGTAAGAGCAAGAGAGAGCAATGCGCGCGCGCATTTTCTCTCTCTCTCTTTCTCTCATAACCAGTTACGTTTCGTATATCTAAGACACAGTGCAGGTCTATTGTCTGTATCACACTGTAGGAGCAAGAGAGAGTGCAATGCGCGCGCATTTTCTCTCTCTTTCTCATAGCCAGTTATGTTTCGTATGTCTAAGACACAGTGCAGCTCTATTGTCTGTATCACACTGTAGGAGCAAGAGAGAGAGCAATGCGCGCGCATTTTCTCTCTCTCTCTCTTTCTCTCATAGCCAGTTATGTTTCGTATGTCTAAGACACAGTGCAGCTCTATTGTCTGTATCACTGTAGGAGCAAGAGAGAGCAATGCGCGCGCGCATTTTCTCTCTTTCTCTCATAGCCAGTTATGTTTCGTATGTCACAAGACACAGTGCAGGTCTATTGTCTGTATCACACTGTAGGAGCAAGAGAGAGCAATGCGCGGGCGCATTTCTTTCTCTCCCTCTTTCTCTTATAACCAGTTATGTTTCGTATGTCTAAGACACAGTGCAGCCCTATTGTCTGTATCACATTGTAGGAGCAAGAGAGAGCAATGCGCGCGCATTTTCTCTCTCTCTCTCTCATAGCCAGTTACGTTTCGTATATCTAAGACACAGTGCAGGTCTATTGTCTGTATCACACTGTAGGAGCAAGAGAGCAATGCGCGCGCGCATTTTCTCTCTCTCTCTTTCTCTCATAGCCAGTTATGTTTCGTATATCTAAGACACAGTGCAGGTCTATTGTCTGTATCACATTGTAGGAGCAAGAGAGAGCAATGCGCGCGCGCATTTTCTTTCTCTCTCTTTCTCCCATAGCGTATTGTCTCTATAACAACCGTGTATATATTAAATAACACCGCACCGGTCGGCGGCGTCGAACACGTCCATGGCATCACCACTGGGATAGTGCGTGGTGGTGGGGCCGGGGCGCGCGCTCAGCCTGTTCACCAGACGGATGTTGGCGAAGGTGCCGCGGGACATCACCGCGTCATTGCCGCGCCGGGACCCGTACGAGTTGAACTCGCGCGGGGTCAGCCTGGAACACGTAAGGTCTCATATATATCTATATATAAAAAAGAGAGTGTGTGTGGGTTTGTTCCATATAGGCTCCGAAACGGCTGGACCGATTTCAATGAAACATTCAGGGAATCTTCACATTGACCTGGAGAGTAATCCTGTAAAGTTTGGTGACGATCGGAGCACTCCTCTTTTGGAGAAATCGGAGAATATTTTTTATTATCATTTATGTTTACAACATTGTTGTATTTCGTTTTAAGGTGAAAATATACAGGACTTATGTGTATAAAATTAGGTAAAGTCGGGATTGAGGAATTTACGTGTAGTCCCAGCAGTGGGACTTCTGTAACTGGATGGACGGTGGGTGAATCTCATCTCACCCTCTAGCAGCGAGGTAGCGAGCTGCGGGCGAATTCCTCGCGATGGACCCTGCTGGCGAGATGTGGTCCGTGGTCACGGAGTCGCCCAGCAGCAGAAGACAGCGCGCGTCCACCACGCCTCGCACAGCTGGCAACTCCTGAAGGAATCAACACTATGTTGTTATATAACTATATATCACGACGGTGCACAGATTGAGTTCGGGACATTTCCTGCAAAATTTTTTGTACATTGCATAAAGCTCACCGAACTGTGAGATTTGCCAAGTGGTGGATGATGTGCACCACACAATGGGGGAATGTGCTAAACATGAAGCGGAAAGAGAATCATTAATAGATAGCTTTAAACTGTGCGAGCAACATGTGGGTGCTTTCTTAATGCTGCTGTCTGACCCGACCTCAGAGGGAGCGAGGAAGCTGGTGGCTATGGCCATACAACATAAATGACTGTCTTTCTCGCTTCATGCGACCGATGTGTGAGTACTTAGGTTAGGGTATGATAGGGTCAGCCCTGTAGTTCGAGGCTCTAAAGAGTAAGACTATGGTATCCCCTCCTGTCGTAGAAGGCGACTAAAAGGGGCCTCTGGTTCACTGGGCGACAAGGGTGGGGGCCTTTGTCATCCGCTATGGTAGACCCGGGACGAAGGCGACATCGGCTCGGCTGGTCCGTGTCGCCTTGCACTGCGAGGGCACGGGGGGGAGGGAATAAAGTCCACCCCCCCCCCTACCCGCCTCGGGACGTGCTCTCATTGAGCACAGAGCAGAGGGGCTCCGGTGCGTTCCGTCATGCACCGAGGAAAGGGCCACCGGGGAGGTTATAGTGGGTAAAAACCCCACATAACCGCCGCCTTCCCCCCAGAAGGCGGGGTAACTTACTTTTTGAAGATTTTCCCCCGTAAACAAAAAAAAAGGATAGGGCCACCACACTCAAAAGCGCAAAAGTCCTAAAAAAATAATAATAAAAAAAACATCTATATATTAAGGTATAGTTTGAAGCAGCTTTGTGAAAGAGATTTTGAAGTTAAACTTCTTTACGCTTCTTGACTTGGGGAGTAAGCTGACGAATGTGCGACGAAACGTGTAATCGGACGACGAGAAATTGAGACGGTTAGATAAGTAATAGCGACGCGCGCACGTCTTTAGGTAGTCCCGGGCACCGCTGAAAATCAGCGCTGTCGTATCCTTGTGACAGCATATGCTGAGACGGTGTCCAATATTGGCATCATATGCTTTGTATTATTTGTCCGTGTAACTTTAACTGTGTTTTGTCTATTTTTCATTATTTTTTAATGTGTGTTATATTCTGTCTGTGATGTGTTTTGTATTGTGATGCCAATAAATAAATGTCTATGTCTATGTCTAATGGTGTAGGGTACGTTCATCGTATCGTAAGGTAGGTTCAAATCCACCATTCGACTATTGAAGCAGATATACTTGTTAGAACGTCACCTTCGTCATGCCGTCGAAGAATGGAGGTTTTTTTATATAGGTGGAGTTAAGGTCCCAGCCGTAGAGCTTCCCTCGGGGGACCTCCAGCGCTTGCCATTCGGAAGAGCCCACTTCGATCCTCTCGTACACCTGGAATTAACATTTGGGAGTCTGTATTGATGTATTGCCAAGGAATACCACGAAACCCAACTACGAAAATTACGAAATTTATATACCATATCATTTAAATACTAGTATATATATAATATATACCTAATAAATAATGCATAAACAGCACAAAAAGGCAAAACAGTGCAAGCAGGACCCCAAAAGGGTCAATTAAACAAAAAAAAAGTTGTCACTAAATTCCTGATCTTCATAGAAAATGTTCCTTTCATTCATTACATCAAAGTTATATTAGTAACCTTGATATCATAGCATATCTCTGCTTACCTCCTTGAACATACTCGGGATGACATGTTTGTCCTCCACTTCCTGTATCTCGGCTCTCGTAGGCCAGATGTCCCGCAGGAACACTGGACTACCGTCAGCTCTCTTCCCTGGAAGAGAAAGAAGAGCCAACTTTTTTATGTGATACAAAGATTTTAACTAACTTTCAAAATTCATTTGTGTGTTTCTAAATTGTTATTCATGAACTCGTGGTCGGCTTGGTAAAAGTCAGCCTTGTAGTTCTGGGCTCGTAAGAATAAGACGGTATCCCCTGCCTGTAGTAGAAGGCGACTAAAAGGGGCCTCGGGTTCATTGGATGACAAGGGTGGGATCCTTTGTCGTCCGCCAAGGTGGACCCGTTAAGAAGGAGACATCAGCTGGCACGTATCTTGTGCCTTGCACTGCGAGTGCACAGGAGAGATGGAGTAACCTCCCCTCCCCGGAAGTGCTCTCCTTGAGCACAGTGTAGAGGGGCTCCGGTGCATTCCTCTGGAGATCCCAGAGCCCCTCACTATGCACCGAAGAGGTTTTAGTGGGTAAAAACCCCATATAACCGCTGCCTCCTAGAAGGCGGGGTATCTTTTTGAAGATTTCCTCCCCGTTAACAAAAAAAAAGTATTATTACACATGAGACACATAGGACATATAGATGGAGCTAAAGAAAATTCGAATTTGATTCGGTCGTGTGGTCTAAAAAATAATCATTTTTATATACATTGTGACGGCAAAAAAAACTGTACCATTTGTCCACACATGGGACCTGATAAGCTTGGTAAAAAGCAGACATTGAAAGCTGTCTGTCTACCTTTTTTTGTTGACTGGGAGGAAGTCTTCAATAAGATACCCCGCTTTCTGGGTGAAGGCGGGGTTATGTGAGGCTTTTACCCACTAAAACCCCCCTGATGCCCCCCCCCCCGGGACGTGCTCTCCTAAGAACACAGTGCAGAGGGGCTCCGGTGCGTTCCACTGGAGATCCCGGGGCCCCTCACCATGCACCAAGGAAGAGCCACCGGGGAGGTTTTAGGGGGTAAATGCCTTACATAACCGCTGCCTTCACTAGCAACCCGAGTTCGACCCCCGGTGCCGACACCAATAAATTTGTTGTTGCAATTATATGTAAAACATCGTGAGGAAAACTACATGTCCTTAAATTTTTTCTAAGACATGTGAAGTCTGTTAATCCGCACTAGATGTGTGCGTGGCGGACTATGCCCTTATGCTCTCATTACAGAGAAAGCTTATGCCCAGCAGTGGGACATATATAAAGGCTGTAATATTATTATAGATTTAAATTTAAGACAATAGTAGTATTGCGCCTGCAGCAGATTCTATTGCACGAATGGGTCGCCAAGAGGGCTGTGCAGAATTCAAGATTTTTTTTGCAATGTTCTACGCTCATCAACCAGTTTCACTGGAGATATACCAGAATACCGGAGGTATATAACACTTCCCTAAGTGGTACCTAAAGCTTTAACCTGATTCGTGGTTCAACCCTATCGGTAGTCCTTGGATCGGAATGCGAATGTGAACAATAACCAAACCCGAGGTTGTGTTGAGCTGGGTTTCTGACTGGGAGCCTGAGTCGTCCACCAAAGTGGACCCGGGAAGAAGGCGACATCAGCTGACCCGTGTCGCCTTGCGCTGCGTGAGCACAGGGGGGGAGGGAGTAACCTTCCCCCCCGGGACGTGCTCTCCTTGAGCACAGTGCGGAGGGGCTCCGGTGCGTTCCACTGGACATCCCGGAGCCCCTCATCATGCACCGAGGAAAAGGCCACCGGGATTTAGTGGATAAGAACCCCACATAACCGCCGCCTTCCCCCCAGAGGGCGGGATATCAAAGAAAAATGGGTTTCTGAGTAGAGTACAATTTTTTTTAAGACACGTGAAATCTGCCAGGTCACTAGGTGTGCGTGGTGGACTATTTCCCTTATACTCTCTTCACAGAGAAGCCCTGTGCCCAACAGTGGGACATATATTATATATTTATATTAACTTGAATAACTATTTTTTTTAATAAAATACTAAACACATTTATGTACTGAAATAAGCAAAAAAATTTATCAATATTTTTTGTTTGCAAATTGTGTTGCTTCTAAATTATCCGAAGGAATTTCGTTGGTTCGGAAAAAAGAAAGCTTCAAATGGTACACTTACCCAAAGGCTGAGTTTCAAAATCAATATCCACTGTACCAGCTAGTGCGTACGCGATCACCAGCAGTGGTGACGCCAGGTAGTTGGCCCTGGTATTGGGATGGATGCGGCCCTCGAAGTTACGGTTGCCGGAGAGCACCCCGCAGCAGACCAGCTCGTTCTGGCGACAGACACGACCATTTGTAACCACTTTTAAAAGAGCATCAATTCGTCTGTACTGCTAGAGTTGGTAATAACTCTAGCGCTGAGTGAAACGCCTTCCCCCAGAAGGCGGGCGGCTTATGTGAAGTTCTTATCCACTAAAACCCCCCGGTGGCCCTTCCTCGGTGCATAGTGACTCCGGAGTTTCCATATGCTTGAAGAGTAAGTTCCGGGGGAAGTTGATCCCTCCCCCAGCGCCCTCACAGTGCAAGGCGACACGGGCCATCGATGTCGCCTTCTTCCCGGGTCCACTTTAGAGGACAACAAAGGCCCCCACCCTTGTCGCCCAGTGAACCCGAGGCCCCTTTTACCTTCTACGACAGGCAGGGGATACCGTAGTCTTATTCTTGAGATCCCAGAACTACAGGGCTGTCACTAAATATACCTACATAAATAATTTATCATTACTAATACAAATATACTAATACATAAAATATACATATATCATAGTTACGACGAAATCGATTGATAATGTTGCGCTAGCAAATTTTTAAAAGCAGGTAGGGACTTAGCAAGCCGGATGGAATTTGGAAGGGCATTCCACAGTCTAGTAGCCCGCAATGTTGTATTTAACCACTTTATAAAGCTCAAGTCCGGTCGTGTGTAGAATACTGCTGTCACATTTGAGCAGGCGCTGCTCGCCTTCGCCATCTCGCAGCTTTGGACGCGGTGGGAATGTGGGCTAAGAGGCTATTTGGTGACGCAGCTGACACCAATCTGCTCAGTCTTGAGCTCAGGCGTAAGGTAGCCTTTCGGTTTTCTACAGATTGCATTTTGGAGAGTGCTTAGGAACTCAATCAAGAACTTCTCAGCAAATTGGATCGCCTACTCAACAATTCTATTCGCTTCATCTTTGGCATGCGCAAGTACGACCATATTTCTTTCTTTCGCTCTCAGCTTAAGTGGCTTCCAATGTCTGATCGACGATCCTTCAGAACACTTTGTACATTATTTTCTATTTTACGTGATCCATTTGCACCTGAATACTTGAAATGTAAATTTCAGTATCAGGGTGATTCACACGACCGTTGTCTTCGTTCCACTGATAGTACTCTTCTCCATTTATCTTCCTGTCATACTGATTTTATGCATAAATCTTTTACCTTTAACGCAATAAGACTTTGGAATGCGCTGCCAACAAATGTACGTACAGCTGGAACTAAATCTACTTTCAAACATTTACTATGGAAGCTTTACCTAAGCAAGGAATAGTTTGACAATTGCTGTCCCTATCCATCTATAATTATATATATATATGTATTTATATATGTATCTATTTATTATTATATATAATTATTATGTTTATATATTTAATTTATTTGTAAGTAGGTATGTATATTATATATGCATGCATTTATTATAGTTTTCTTTTATTTATTATTTTATCACATAGCTTGCACCCGTTACTTTGTCTCTACACAACCCCAAGGTAGACTGGCAGAGAATGCCTACTGGCATTAAGTCCGCCTATTTGTACCTTTTTTTGTATTGTGTGCAAATAAAGAATAAATAAATAAATAAATAAATAAATGATCTAATTACCTCTCTCAAACTTTTGCGAAAATCCCTCAAACCAGAACGAAGCGCTTTGCTTTGTCTTTCATTATCCGTAAGACAAAAGACTGGAACAGTTTGCCCGCATCTTTCCTTCCGATTACAATGTGGGTATTTTCATGAGTAGAGTGAATAGGCATTTACTAAGCTCATTAGCGTCTTACCATCCAGGACTGATTCCACTTAACATCAGGTGGGATCGTAGTCAAGCACTTGCTTAGAAATTATTAAATATTAAAAAAAAATATATATCACTTTGCCTACAGACTATTCCTTTACCCTCTCTTTACAGAGCCGTGTGCCCAACAGTGGGACGTCTATAGACGGTCACTATGCCCTCACCTTCTCAATAGTGTTGGCGATGTTGTCATCAATAGGTCCAGAGTTACCGATGCACGTCATACACCCGTAACCCACGATGTCGAAGCCCAACTGCTCCAAATACGGCACCACACCGGATTCCTGGAGACAAAGATTTTCCACTCAACCATAGACTTTTATTGCACAGAGATCGCTTGTGGGTCTAACCAAGGTTTTTAGAACACTTAACATTTTAAAATTTAATCACAGAACTCTTTCTCCCTGTCTGTCTTTCTCCCTACAATTACAATGAGGTGATTTCAAGAGTTTCAAATCAAATCCACAAAGCGTCCATTCGCGGCCGTCGGTGGTTGCGAATAATCCTTGCGCGTTACCGCTTTTATGGGCAGGCCCCACCCCTTAGATGTTAGGAGCGTTGCTGGAGTTTCTTCGGCCACTTGTTCTCCCAGCGACAACGCTTCCCGAAGTGGCCCTCAAACTTAGTTTAGCATTTGAATGTCCCTTAGATTATCCGCGAAACAGCAACCGAATCGCGGTTCGGCCTTGTGATCGGAATGCTTACGCGTAACATGGTAACCGTCCAAGCTTAGGTTAGCCCTCACCGGGGACCCTTGTGTCGAGTTACTAGCGATAGAGGTTCACGCTAAGCGACCTAAGAGCTATGCCACCTCTCAATCCGGTGAAGCAGTCAAGGCCAGCTTCTCTGGCCAATCTGTGTAGTTCGTCATTAAAAAATATTACAAGAGTAGAGTGAATAGGTATTTACTTGTCTAACTAGTTCGTCTTACTATCCAGGACTAAGGACTGAATTTTCAATTAACATCAAAACACCATAAAAACTTGGTAAACAATTAATCTGTGTACAATTTTAACTAACCCAACTTCAAAAGGAAATTCTAAATTTAACTTGGTTATATTTTTATATGCATTGAATTGTGCATTCAAAGGGGCCATCATTTTTGGACCCTTTTTTTGGAACGTAGTTCCTTATGGGGTGTTATCCTAGCCCGCAAAAAACGTCCGTAACGTTAAATAAAAGCGTAAGATTTTGAGTCAACTGGTTTCATTAGGCTACTGACTTCGTAATATAATGATACTTTAGAGATAGCGTCCACTCGTAATAAGAACCGTGGATTCCTTTCGCAGGCCGTACGCTAAGCCAATAACCTAGGGATGTTCGTACAAAAAATATATCGATATATTATTTCGATGTTATATATAACGTCGAATCGATACTATGCGATATATTGTGTAAATATCTCGATAACTTTTATTTATTTATTATCGTTTCTTCATATTTAAGTAGCCCAAAAATACGTGGCACAGATTATAATATTTATACAACTAGTACTACCAACATGCAGTAGAAGTGTATTAACATACATACGGTATTTAGTTCGGATAAAATATATCGATATTTTATTCGATAAAATCAGATTGAAGCGATATTTCACGTTTATATATCGATATTGTATGTAAAATCGATAAATATCGGATACATTAGTCTAGATTTTAATTTATCAAAAGCTAAAGAAAGCTAGCGATATTTCTTTTTTTTTTCATAAAAATTAGTAACATTTTTGTCCAACTAAGCTTAAGCTTGTGCAAGGAGATGGTTCACGTCAATAGTCGTAAGGTGGATTCGAATCTACGACCTTACGAGTACACTAAACCATTAGGCTATTGACGCCTTATTTAACAGTAAAAACGCGTATTTGTGGTTACGTGATACCAAGCCACGTGAGTAATACTGTGTTACGAGCCTTAAATTTCAAAGAACTGACCTTCAAATAGTATGTGACCACACCGGACCCGGGCGAGAGAGACGTCTTGATATATGGCAACACCCTTAGGCCATTCTGGACAGCTTTCTTTGCGAGAAGACCTGGAGTATGGGCATATTTTTACATAAATATTACAATAGATATTTCTTTGACACAAATACACAAACCAACTACATTTACGAGCAAAAACAAAAACCGACTTTAAATCGAATCAAACGTTAAACGCTATTTTGGTCAGACGCCCTCTTTGTATTTCCGAATTATTGTAGGAATATAACAACCTCCAAATATACAACCTCCTCGTTTTTCAAAGTCGGTTGAAAATATAACAAAAAATACAGAATAATAAACAAAATGTATTGAAATCAACAAAAAATTAAAAAAATTATTTCTCCTAATTTTTTGTTAAGTTACAGCTAGGAGTGCACGAAAGATATCGATATTACATAAAATATCGATATATGGACGCGATATATCGCTTCAATCCTATATTATCGAATCATCTAATATCGATATATTTCATCCGATATACGAAATATCGTAAGAAATTCAATAAAAAAGCATTCCAGTCTTTCTTATATTTGTGGTTGACAACTTGAATAAATTAACCCTTACTTGCGCTGCCATCATGAAGAGTGTAGTGTAGTATGTTACTACACTCCTACTCTTCACGATGGAAGGACTCGTTGTATAAATTTTATAATCTACGCATGTAGTCTGTACTGCTAGCAGAATCAAATCAAATCAAATAGTCTGAACTGGTAACCGAAGCGAGAACCTCTCAGCTACACGCCGAGTACTACAAAACGTTTCTAATATTTAATATTAAGCGCTATATTAATTATTAACAAATTTCCATAATGAAAAATATCGATATATTTGTAAAATATATCGAGTTGTATCGATACAACCTCACGATATATTATATGGAAAAATATATCGATATATTTTTAACATGAACAGCCCTAGTTAAAACTTATTTTGTGCACGTCAGTGTCGTGTTTATATTTTTTAAAACTATACAATATTTATACATATATGTAAATGTATTGGAGTGTCTGCTTGTTACATTAAAATAACCGCTTTTTACTACATGAAATACAGAACATATAGCAAAATAACATTTTTACCGTCTGTCTGTCTGTGTCCCGGCTAACCTCTGAAACGGATCGAGCTATTTTGATAGGATTTTTACTGGCAGATAGTTGATGTAATAACTTACGTTACCGTTAAAGTTACAGGCCATATATATATAATATATATGTCCCACTGTTGGGCGCAGACCTTCTCTGTAAAGAGAGTTTAAGGCCTAGTGCGGTTTGGCAGACTTCACATGTCTTAGAAAAATTTTCAAAGCCAAGTTGGTTTCCTCACGATGTTTTCCTTCACCGCCGAGCGCGTGGTAAATCAGCACATAAAATTTCAACAACAAATTTATTGGTGCCGGCACCGACGTACTATGCTAAGTTGCATAGTACGCCAGCAGCCAGGACACTGAGCTACCACGGCTCTGCTATTAACGCAACTGTTATTTTAGGAAAATTTAAATAGATTATAATCGCAGATAGCACCACGGGGCGCTTTCAGTCTAATCAAAAATATATCTGTATATTCTAAACGGGATCAGCTCTTACCAGCTCCAAGCATGACCGTGGGATTCGAAGTATTGGTGCACGAGGTGATGGCAGCGATGATAACCGAGCCGTGGGTGATGGTGTAAGTGGCACCATCACTGAAGCTGAAACTCCCTGAAGCCGACAGCTGCTCTGCCGTCAGACCGTAACCCTTGAAGCCCACCTGGAAGAGGAACGATTAAGCTAGGACAGTTCCAGATAACTTTATCAGGACTTATGGTCGCACTAAAATCGAAATGTCACTTTAACCCAGTTATTAGAACATTGAAATCACACACAATTCGCAGCTCGTAACTTATTCGGTCAATCTGTCAGTCGTTATTTATTTTTCATGGAAGGCAAGTTATGTCGGGCTCGGCCTATTAGAGGCCCCTACCGAATAATACATCCCATGGTGAGCTTTGCTGTGATGGGGCGTGATACGGTCGCGTTAACAATCACTATCTCGCCCCTGTGACAGGCCCGCTTATAAAAACCGGGCCTCCTACGTCTGGGGGTACCCCTCAGTCGGGAGGGGTCGTGCAAGCGGGGAGTTGGGGAACTCCGCCTAGAACTGTGCAATAAATATCGATAGTACATAAAATATCGATAAGTGGACGCGATATATCGCTTCAATCCGATATTATCGAATCATCTAATATCGATATATTTCATCCGATATACGAAATATCGGAAGAAATCAAATAAAAAGCATTCCATTCTTACTTTTATTTGTGGTTGACAACTTGAATAAAATAAAACCCTTACTTGCGCTGACATCACGAAGAGTGTAGTGTAGTATGTTACTACACTCCTACTCTTCACGATGGCAGGACTCGTTGTATAAATTTTATAATCTATGTAGTCTGTACTGCTAGCAGAATCAAATCAAATAGTCTGCACTGGTATCCGAAGCGAGAACCTCACAGTTACGCGCCGAGTACTCTATTAGTACAAGACTTTTCTAATATTTAATATTAAGCAAAGGACATTTTAAAGCTAAGCTAACTTTAAAAGCTAGCTCGGTAATCGTTGGGGCTGGGAGAAGAAGTGGCCGAAGAAACTCTAATAAGCGTAAATGTAACATTCTATTTACACCGTCATATCCATCTTATCGAGCCGTGGTAGCTCAGTGTCCAGGCGGTTGGCTCGTGTTGCATAGTACACTAGCAACCCGAGTTCGATCCCCGGTGCCGGCACCAATAAATTTGCTGTTGCAATTTTATGTGCCGATTAACCACGCGCTCGGCGGTGAAGGAAAACATCGTGAGGAAACCTACATATCCTAGAAAATTTTTCTAAGGCACGTGAAGTCTACCAACCCGCACTAGGGCCGCGTGGTGGACTATGCCCTTATACTCTCTTTACAGAGAAGGCCTGTGCCCAGCAGTGGGACATATATATTATATATATCCATCTTATCTGAAGGAACGTTTTCAATTCCTTCACGGTTCGAATTCGTTGAATTTGCGATCATCAGAGAATCTCATGCTAAAAGTATCTCCGCACGACACCAACTTTTACAGCAACTCATTTACTGTACGCGCTGTCCGTCTGTGGAACTCTCTCCCTGTGGCCATTAGGGAAATCACAGACAATAAATACTTTTAAAATCAAAGTTAAAAAGTTTTACTTAGATAAGTCCACCTAACACCATTTATACTGTTATGATATATATGTAAATATATTATATGTAATACTTTTTGGACACGTTTTGTCTCTTCATAATATATATATATATAGGTATAAATATAAATATATATATATATATATATATATATATATATATATATATATATATATACCTATATTATATGTATGTATGTATGTTTATATGTAAATATTTATTATCAGTATTTAAGTATATCTACTTTTTATAAACTCCCGCCGCTTCCTCTCCATCCAAAGGTTGCCTGGAAGAGATCGCTTTTAGCGATAAGGCCGCCCATTGTTTATGTATTTATATATATATTTTTTTTAATTTTAGTTCATAAGTGTAAACAATAAAGAGTTTATAAATAAATAAATAAATATTATAGGTAGATATGTGATGTTTTTGTCACCAATAAATCAACGTCCCTGACATATATTCAATTTTGTAGAGCACACGGAAGAACGGATTGACAAACTTGTAAACATGTAAAACCATCGGATTGAAGACTTTAATGCGACGACATAAGTGTCGTTACGGGTTATTCTTGAACTCTGTTTATAATTACGCTTTGACAGCGTTTTCGGAACCTTGCAGAGTCGGTAGTTATTGTTTCAAATTATAGACTATTGTCGAGCTATTGGGTTTGCTTGCCATTTTTATTAACCGTCTTCAAAAAAGGTTCTCAATTCAAGTTGAAAGAAAACTTTTAAGCACGCGTGACTTGATGAGTAAGCTGGTGAGTGCGTTACGAAAAGTGTGATAGCATTGGCATCTACAACGTTTGTTGTAACTATATAAAACAATAATTGTTCAGTTGGTTAGTAAAAATCACAAAGAGTTAATCACAATTGAAGTACTAATATCGCCCTTATAAAATAGGGGTTATTTGTAGAAAGGTTTTTGTAATTTTAATTTAAATCGTAAAAAAAATAAAAAAAATTGTCAAAAAATTAAAAAAAAATCTCATTTTTTGGGTTAGAGCACCCTTATCACTTATGGGTATAAAAATAGTTTAGGTCCTCCTATTCACACAACTGCTAAATATGCACAAAAAATCTGTAAATTCGTTTGGGGGAGTTGTGTTACAAACACAGTGACAAGAGAATTTTATATATGACATATAATAATCGATGATCGTACAGAGAAATGCTGAATGATGTATATGGGGCTTATAAATACAAAAGCACGTGATAATTACAGTACAAAGTATATTTTACAGTGGCACAGTGGTTATTCAAGCGAACAGTTTAGATTCGATGCCGATAACTGGGTAAGTTTTTTCCAACCTTTTTGGGGGAACCTTGTCAGCAACCATTCGACAGTCGCAGGGGAGCCGTATACTCCCGGGTATACTCACAAAGTTTATCGCCTCTTACAGGTCCATTACAATACGTAATACTTAATCGATAATTATGAAGGTAGTTACAAAATTAAGCAAATTGCATTAATTACCACAAGATCATTAGCGCACACATATAATGATGATATCATAATTCAATTCAACACAGTAACCGTCCTTTTTTTTTTGTTAACGGGGAGGAAATCTTCAAGAAGATACCCCGCCTTCTGGGGGGAAGGCGGCGGTTATGTGGGGTTTTTACCCACTAAAACCTCCCCGGTGGCCCTTTCCTCGGTGCATGACGAGGGGCTCCGGGATCTCCAGTGGAACGCACCGGAGCCCCTCTGCACTGTGCTCAAGGAGAGCACGGCCCGGGGAGGTTACTCCCTCCCCCCCTGTGCCCTCATAGTGCAAGGCTACACGGGCCAGCCGATGTCGCCTTCTTCCCGGGTCCACCTTAGCGGACGACAAAGGCCCCCACCCTTGTCGCCCAGTGAACCCGAGGCCCCTTTTAGTCGCCTTATACGACAGGCAGGGGATACCGTAGTCTTATTCTTGAGAGCCCAGAACTACAGGGCTGGATATATATAGTAACCGTCCAAGCCGAGGTTACCGGGACCCTTGTGTCGAGTTACTAGCGATAGAGGCTAAGCGACCTAAGAGCTGTGCAGGTGGCAGGTGTAAGGCGCTGCAAATGGAACTGGATTGGCCACATATTCTGTATATCGGATGAAAGATATCGATATAAGATGACTCGATAATATCGGATTGAAGCGAAATAACGTGTCCATATATCGATATTTTATGTAATATCGATATATATCGTGCACTCCTAAGGCAGTCTCTACAGTTTCAACGGGTTTTTGGCGAGGTCGCAAAGCTGTTACGTCGTTTAGTCTCACCGAGACAGCGGGAAATTGTACGACCCTTGTGTCGAGTTACTAATAGAGGTTCAGGCTAAGCGACCTAAGAGCTGTGCCACCTCTCAATCCGGTGAAGTAGTCAAGGCCAGCCTCTCTGGCCAATCTGTGTAGTTCGTCACTATATAAAAAAAACATAATTGTGTTTTTGGAACGAAAGTTTCTTAGGACAGAATTGGGAGAGATAGGGGATTTGCTTTTGCGACCGACCTGAATAAATGTGAGACTAAAACCGTAAGAAAAATATATAACGGAAGTGGCATAGTCGCATGCACGACGACTGGTAGCGGCACTGTTTCTTTAATATTAGGTTGTCAAATATCTCCCTTCCGCCTTTTGTGTCATGCGGCACCCAAACATCAAGCTTTTTTTTGTATCCAGCCTTCTGCAGATGGTTTAAAATGGTTTGGTGACTAACTCCCATCTCCTGGGCGATCTCACGAGATGCCACATGCCGGTCTAACTCGATGTAGTCCATGATTTGATCGGTATTTGTCGTCACAGGTCTTCCGCCGGATGGCTTATCCATGTTGTCGTTTTCACCGGCTCTGAATCGTCGAAACCATTCCTCCGTGGTTCGAAGTGATAGAGTACCATCCCCCAAAACACCATTAATCTCACGGAACGTTTCTCTAGCGGATTTGCCTTTACCGAAGGAAAACTTTAAAATAGCGCGAATTTCGGCGTTAGTGAACTTAATGTTTACACGTCTATAACTGTTGAACGCAATATCCAAACTAATTATGCATAGCGTCGTTTTGTAGGTTATGTCAAGACCTTTCAAATTATGTATAGTATTGCTAGATACGAGCTCTGTAAAGCTTTGTACATAGCCGCGAAATTCAAAAGACAAAAAGGCGGAAGGGAGATATTTGACAACCTATTATAACGTTATTTTCTAAGCTGCTAAATTTCCTAAAAAATCTAATGACACTACATCATTTTAGTATCAAATCATCTACACCTTTTTTATTAATAGCGTAATAGTTCAGGGTACGGGCTACGAAACAGTCGTAGTTTCTACACCACCGACTATTAACGTGAACAGTCCTAGGACAGTGGTGTGCAAACTTTTTGGCTGGCGGGCCACAAATTGTAAGACATACTTTAAAAGGGGCCAAAAATTTTACCGAAAAAATATTTTGATTTATAAAATACACTTAACTAAATAATTAAAAGCTAATTGAGCAAATTACACAAATTGTTGATGGCAATTATTTTTTTGGCTTTTTACGTAAAAATTTACGACGTTAAATTTTTTAAACAAACCAAGATTTTTAAAAGTTTTAAACCTTATAAACACTACTGATATAAATAAAACAAAAACAATTTTACAACAAAACATCAAAACACAAAACAAGGTCTTGGCGGGCCGGATGAAATGCTTTTACGGGCCAGATTTGGCCCGCGGGCCGTAGTTTGCCCACCACTGTCCTAAGAGAACAAAAGTAGCCTGCATAGCTCTTAAAGCGTTGGTCTAAATTTCCCGTTATGACGTACGCGAGCCCGGTCTTCGCGCATGCCTCCCCCCGTCATATCCATCGACTTCAGATAATTCAAAATCGTTTTCTGCGACGAGCCAAGGGCGCGCCGTGGTTCGTACGCAATCGCGAATTACACTTTGATACAGGGCTACCGACGATAGCCTAATTCTTTAAGCAGGCATCTCGACGGTTTTTCGAGACTGCCACCAAACATTCAAATAAACTTCTTGTGAGTGCCGCCACTTACAAGACTGTCCCCACTTGTAAATTCAGACACGCCGTCCGGAGGCCGAGACACGTTCTCGACGATCCGGACGATGTGATCACCGTTGCACAGGCTAGATCTTTACAAATCTACAAAGCGTCCATCCGCTCGGACTGCTAATGCGTAATAATGGTAACCGTCCAAGCCGAGGTTACCCCTCACCGGGGACCCTTGTGTCGAGTTACCACCTAATAGAGGTTCAGGCTAAGCTATGCCACCTCTCAAATCCGGTGAAGCAGTAAAGGCCAGCTTCTCTGTGCCACCTGTGATAAAAAAAATCTTAAAGCGTCAATAGCCTAATGGTTTAGGGTACGGTCTGCGAATCGTAAGGTCGTAGGTACAAATCCACCATTCAACTTTAAACGTGAACCATCTCCTAGCACAAGCTTAAGCTTAGTTGGAATAGTTAACGAGAACGTTAGTAATAGTTATGAAAAAAAAATCCTTTCCAATAAAAAATGATTCATCAAAATCGGTTGGCGTCATATTGAGTTATCCGTCCATTTTTGGCACTACAAGTGTTGGAATAATTTACGGGCGTAAGAGACAGTAAATCTGTAAACGCATTTAAAAATAAATGAAAACACCTGATGTTAAAGTTACAAAAAGAATATCCCCGCGATATCGGTGCCTTGTTGTTTACAATATTTTCAATATTTCATTATATAATTTCAACTTGATACGTTTAATTATCATATTATTTAGTTTATTTTTTTGACTCAATAATATATTTATTTATGAATTTTTTCATCTATTATTTTATTGTATAAAATATATTTTAATCTCATAACTGTTTTATTCATGTATCATATTTATTATACTCTTACTGTCTGTATAAATTACATATAAAAGTAGTATTGCGCGCGCACGTCTTTAGGTAGTCCCGGGCACCGCTGAAAATCAGCGCTGTCGCATCCTAGCGACAGCATATGCTGAGACGGTGTCCGATATTGGCGTCATATGCTTTGTATTATTTGTCCGTGTAACTTTAACTGTGTTTTGTCTATTTTTCATTATTTTTTAATGTGTGTTATATTCCGTCTGTGATGTGTTTTGTATTGTGATGCCAATAAATAAATGTCTATGTCTATGTAAATTTAAGACTTATATGGTTTTCTCATAGTTCCCATTGATTTGGACCAAATTGGAATGGGACCACACGGGAAACACCGGCTTTCAAATAAAATAGGAATCATCAAAATCTAATCACCCAGTCGAAAGTTATGCGGTAACAGATATATAAAAAAAATACAGACGAATTGGGAATACTTTCTGTCGGTTGTCAAGACATTCAAAGAACTAAGCCTTAAGTGTTACTTCGGGAAATTATCACCCTGGGGGATGTTACCTAAGAAACTTTTCGGTATGACAACATATTCCGTCACCATCTATATACATAAAAGAGAAAGTTTGTGGGTATGTTCCATACAGGCTTCGAAACGGCTGGACCAATTCCAATGAAAGTTTCAGGGAATCTTCAGATTGAGCTGGCGAGTAATCCTGTAAAGTTTAGTGACGATCGGACGCCTCTTATTAAACTGTCCAACAAGCTATACGTCGTACTTTTATTTCTGACGTTAACTTGAACCCGATATGTTTTTGTATAAATGATAAGAATGATATTGTATTTACTGATATGTACATGGGTGTAGGTAATGATCTTCACCCGCTCGAGAAGAGAATGAATACGGAGAGAAATGAATAATTTAATATATTGTGAGAGTTAAATTAAATATTTAATGACGTAAGTTTATTGTTAAGGGTACGCTAGTATTTCATAAACACAGTCTTCAGTATTGAATCCATGACCGGGGAACATCGCTCGTTATCAAAAACTACTGATAGAGCAGGTAACCGCAAGTAGATAGAACGCCAATCAATTTTGATTGCATGTCGCAGTCACTGTGATAAATTTGACAATTCTAGTAATGGCCAATTCCGTAATTATTGAAGAGAAAACTTTTTTAACCGCGTAGAGTACTTTTTGGTAGGAGAAAATCTTGCGGATTCGCGTCACCGACATGCTAATGTAGTATTTATATTTCGTTATAATCTTGTACAGCCCGTAATATATTTGAATAATAAACAAACCATATAAACATATAAATAATTGTTGCTCGGAGTGTCTATATATGTGGAAACCACATTGACGTTGATGATTTTAATTTTAGTTATAACTTGTCACTTCTATCTAAATAACTTTTTTTATTATCGGGGAGGAAATCTTCAAAAAGATACCCCGCCTTCTGGGGGGACGGCGGCCATTACTCGGTGCATGGTGAGGGGCTCTGGGATCTCCAGAGGAACGCACCGGAGCCCCAGTGCAACAGTGCAACGCGACATGGGCCTGCCGATGTCGCCTTCTTCCCGGGTCCACCTTGGCGGATGACAAAGGCCTAGTCGCCTTCTACGACAGGCAGGGGATACCGTATGAATTTTCTTTTGCATAGTAGGTACAGCCTTCTCTGTAAAGAGAGTATAAGGACATAGTCCGCACGCACACCTAGTGTCTTGGCAGACTTCGCTGTCTTAGATAACTTTTCTAGGACATGCAGGTTTCCTCACGATGTTTTCCTTCACCGCCGAGCGCGTGGTAAGTCGACACGTAAAATTGCAACAACAAATTTATTGGTGCCGACACCAAAGATCGAACTCGCTGCTAGCGTACTATGCAACTTGAGGCGACCGCCCGGCCATCGTTTAGTTATATAGATACGAATTGACATTATTCTTTGAAATCGGTTAGAAATTTACAAAGACAGCGTCATTAGAATTTAATTGAATTGTCATAATATGCCATTTCACCGCAATCCAATGTTAACAAAAATATACATTGCGAACCGCAAATACGATAAAGTTGCTACTATATAAAACATAAATAACTAATTGTTAGTTATTCGTAATCGATAGGCAACACAGAAAATTGCTACAAGACGAGTGGGATTGGAACTGGCGACCATCAGATCGTAAGTCCGGCTGTCCACTACGCTATCAATGCTATTAATCTGATTTTCAACCAACTTCAAAAAGAAGGTGAGGTTCTCAATTCGTCTGAATGTATTTCTTTTTTTATGTTCGTTACCTCATAACTTTCGACTATATATATATATATATATATCAAAGCGAATGCTTTCCATGTGGTCCCATTTAAGTCCAATTCAGACAATGGAATCCATTGGCAAAAGAATTGCCATAGAAATTATATGGCAATTATAATGGCAGCTATAAAACTATGGAATAGTTTGCCGATTGAGATTAGGGCGGCTTCGTCAACTAATATCTTTAAATCGCGTGTATCTGAATACTTTCTACTCGAACAATGAAAAATTACTGGTATATATACTGTCGTTTATCTATTCCATGTGTATGTATATATTATTATATATATATTATATTTATTTATATATAAAATAGTTTTAAAACACACCCACATTCTCTTTTATATATATAGATGAGGTGATTCGATAATATCCTAACTGTGTTAGTTCGTCCAAAAAAAAAAGAGTTGTCGCGTCAAAAATGCACAAACAAGGTAATGTCGTTAATAAAAAGCCGTGTATTGTAAACAAAAATGCTGTTTACATATTTACGATCGAATGTATTGTTATTAGAACTAATTAGGTAACAAAAAAGAGATTAGCACGTGTTTATTGTACCTGTAAGTTTTGTGAAAAAATCCAAATACCTCAACGCCTGAAGACGAAGGTCTTCAACCAGTGCGTCATCCCAACCATGGCCTACGGTGCAGAGACTTAGACTCTGACAGTTGGACTGGTCCACAAACTGAAAGTCGCACAACGAGCGATGGAAGGAGCTATGCTCGGCATTTCTCTAAGGGATAGAATCCGAAACGAAGAAATTCGATGGAGAAAAAAGGTAGTCGACACAGCTCTTAAAGTCAGCAAGTTGAAGTGGCAGTGCGCCGGTCACATCTCGCCAGTGACGGCAGATGGGGGAGGAAAGTCTTGGAATGGAGACCGCACATGGGTCGGAGAAGCGTAGGGCGCCCTCCCAACTTGTAAGAATAGCCGGAAGTGGCTGGATGCGGAAAGCGGAGGATCGTATGGGTGGATTGGGGAAGGCCTAATTCCAGCAGTGGATAGACACAGGCTGATGATGATGATGATGTTTTGAGAGAGGCTTGGACGGTTGCTCTAATCTTTTTTACGGCATATATACTAGCGCTTGACCACGATCCTGACTGCTGTTAAGTGGTGATATAGTCGAAAGATGGTACGCGCTAGTTTAGTAAGTGCCTATTCACTCTACTCTTGAAGGCTCCCACGAAGTACTTGAACGGAAAGACTGATTCAAATAGCTTTTTTTATTGACGACACAGATTGGCCAGAGAAGCTGTCCTTGACTGCTTCACCGGATTAAGAGGTGGCATAGCTCCAAGGTCGCTTAGCCTGAACCTCTATCGATAGTAACTCGACATAAGGGTCCCCCCGGTGAGGGGCAACCTCGGAAAATTTTCTAAGACATGTAGGTTTCCTCACGATGTTTCCCTTCAACGCCGAGCGCGTGGTAAATCAGCAATGGTGCCGGCGCCGGGAATGAACTTGACTCATGCATTTCTAGTTCTATGATATATTCAATTATTTTTTAATACAACGTAATGGTTTCTGAAGTGTCTAATTATACCAACAAATCAATACCACCATTAATTACACCCCATTAACGATGCAATAAATGGATTATTAGACAATTTTTGTACAAAATAACCCCATTAATTATTAAATACTTAATGGGAATATCGATAATTAGTTAATAATTAATAAATTACATAACAACAGATCTAGTATAAATACTCGATCGCGTTAATTTTAAAGCACAGTCAATTTGATCTCGTCGAATAGATCACATCAAGCAATATGTGAAAGTGTCAACTCTATGTATTCCATAAACAAATAAATAGGATAACTTAGTAATATAAAAGATTAACTATATTCAAATAAGACAAGTGAATTTAAGTGAAATGTGAAGTGAAGTAGAAAAAGCTGTGACCAGAATGAAAGAAGTAAGTAATTATTATCAATTTACATCTCATATCTGTCATATGATATAGTGACATTCTGCCACTGGGTATGTGATAGCTACAACTAGCAGATAAATTCCTTGAGAATTACAACATTTTATATATGACTTTTAATATAGCTGTACATTTTGGAAATTAATTTCTGTTAGATATAGTCATCACTTATTCAGTAGACATGTTGTCATTCTGTCACTGGGTATGTGATAGCTACAACTGGCAGATACCTTCATCGAGAATTACAACATTTTATATATGACTTTTAATATAGCTGTACATTTTGGAAATTAATTTCTGTTAGATATAGTCATCACTTATTCAGTAGACATGTTGTCATTCTGTCACTGGGTATGTGATAGCTACAACTGGCAGATACCTTCATCGAGAATTACAACATTTTATATATAACACTTATAATATAGCTGTACATTTTGGACATTAATTTCTGTCAGATATAGTCATCACTTATTCAGTAGACATGTTGTCATTCTGTCACTGGGTATGTGATAGCTACAACTGGCAGATACCTTCATCGAGAATTACAACATTTTAAATAAGACTTTTAATATAGCAGTACATTTTGGAAATTAATTTCTGTTAGATATAGTCATCACTTATTCAGTAGACATGTTTTCATTCTGTCACTGGGTATGTGATAGCTACAACTGGCAGATACCTTCATCGAGAATTACAACATTTTAAATAAGACTTTTAATATGGCTGTACATTTTGGAAATTAAATGATGTCAGATATAGTCATCACTTATTCAGTAGACATGTTTTCATTCTGTCACTGGGTATGTGATGGCTACAACTGGCAGATACCTTGATAGAGAATAACAACATTTTATATATGACTTTTAATATAGCAGTACATTTTGGAAATTAATTTCTATCAGATATAGTCATCACTTATTCAGTAGACATGTTTTCATTCTGTCACTGGCATGTGATAGCTACAACTGGCAGATACCTTCATCGAGGAATTACAACATTTTATATATGACTTTTAATATAGCGGTACATTTTGGAATTAATTTCTATCAGATATAGTCATCACTTATTCAGTAGACATGTTGTCATTCTGTCACTGGGTATGTGATAGCTACAACTGGCAGATACCTTCATCGAGAATTACAACATTTTATATATGACTTTTAATATAGCTGTACATTTTGGACATTAATTTCTGTCAGATATAGTCATCACTTATTCAGTAGACATGTTTTCATTCTGTCACTGGGTATGTGATAGCTACAACTGGCAGATACCTTCATCGAGAATTACAACATTTTATATATAACACTTATAATATAGCTGTACATTTTGGACATTAATTTCTGTCAGATATAGTCATCACTTATTCAGTAGACATGTTTTCATTCTGTCACTGGGTATGTGATAGCTACAACTGGCAGATACCTTCATCGGGAATTACAACATTTTATATAAGACTTTTAATATAGCTGTACATTTTGGAAATTAATTTCTATCAGATATAGTCATCACTTATTCAGTGAACATGTTTTCATTCTGTCATGGGTATGTGATAGCTACAATGACAGATACCTTCATCGAAATTACAACATTTTATATATATAACACTTATAATATGGCTGTACATTTTGGACATTAATTTCTATCAGATATAGTCATCACTTATTCAGTAGACATGTTGTCATTCTGTCACTGGGTGTGTGATAGCTACAACTGGCGAATACCTTCATCGAGAATAACAACATTTTATATAAGACTTTTAATATGGCTGTACATTTTGGAATTAATTTCTGTTGAATATAGTCATCCTTATTCAGTGAACATGTTTTCATTCTGTCACTGGGTATGTGATAGCTACAACTGACAGATACCTTCATCGAGGAATTACAACATTTTATATATGACTTTTAATATGGCTGTACATTTTGGAAATTAAATGATGTCAGATATAGTCATCCTTATTCAGTAGACATGTTTTCATTCTGTCACTGGGTATGTGATAGCTACAACTGGCAGATACCTTCATCGAGAATTACAACATTTTATATATGACTTTTAATATAGCAGTACATTTTGGAAATTAATTTCTGTTAGATATAGTCATCACTTATTCAGTAGACATGTTTTCATTCTGTCACTGGGTATGTGATAGCTACAACTGGCAGATACCTTCATCGAATTACAACATTTTATATAAGACTTTTAATATAGCTGCACATTTTGGAAATTAAATGATGTCAGATATAGTCATCCTTATTCAGTAGACATGTTTTCATTCTGTCACTGGGTATGTGATAGCTACAACTGGCAGATACCTTCATAGAGAATAACAACATTTTATATATGACTTTTAATATGGCTGTACATTTTGGAATTAATTTCTATCAGATATAGTCATCATATTCAGTAGACATGTTTTCATTCTGTCACTGGGTATGTGATAGCTACAACTAGCAGATACCTTCATCGAGAATAACAACATTTTTATATGACTTTTAATATAGCAGTACATTTTGGAATTAATTTCTATCAGATATAGTCATCACTTATTCAGTAGACATGTTTTCATTCTGTCACTGGGTATGTGGATAGCTACAACTAGCAGATACCTTCATCGAGGAATTACAACATTTTTATATGACTTTTAATATAGTTGTACATTTTGGACATTAATTTCTGCCAGATATAGTCATCATATTCAGTAGACATGTTTTCATTCTGTCACTGGGTATGTGGATAGCTACAACTTGACAGATACCTTCATCGTGAATTACAACATTTTATATAAGACTTTTAATATGGCTGTACATTTTGGAATTAATTTCTACCAGATATAGTCATCACTTATTCAGTGAACATGTTTTCATTCTGTCACTGGGTATGTGATAGCTACAACTGACAGATACCTTCATCGGGAATTACAACATTTTATATATGACTTTTAATATGGCTGTACATTTTGGAAATTAATTTCTACAGATATAGTCATCCTTATTCAGTAGACATGTTTTCATTCTGTCACTGGGTATGTGATGGCTACAACTGACAGATACCTTCATCGGGAATTACAACATTTTATATATGACTTTTAATATGGCTGTACATTTTGGAAATTAATTTCTACCAGATATAGTCATCCTTATTCAGTAGACATGTTTTCATTCTGTCACTGGGTATGTGGATAGCTACAACTGACAGATACCTTCATCGAGAATAACAACATTTTATATATAACACTTATAATATGGCTGTACATTTTAGACATTAATTTCTGCCAGATATAGTCATCCTTATTCAGTAGACATGTTTTCATTCTGTCACTGGGTATGTGATAGCTACAACTGACAGATACCTTCATCGTGAATTACAACATTTTATATAAGACTTTTAATATGGCTGTACATTTTGGACATTAATTTCTACCAGATATAGTCATCACTTATTCAGTAGACATGTTTTCATTCTGTCACTGGGTATGTGATAGCTACAACTGACAGATATCTTCATCGAGAATTACAACATTTTATATATGACTTTTAATATAGCTGTACATTTTGGAAATTAATTTCTACCAGATATAGTCATCACTTATTCAGTAGACATGTTTTCATTCTGTCACTGGGTATGTGATAGCTACAACTGACAGATATCTTCATCGAGAATTACAACATTTTATATATGACTTTTAATGGCTGTACATTTTGGAATTAATTTCTACCGGATATAGTCATCCTTATTCAGTAGACATGTTTTCATTCTGTCACTGGCATGTGATAGCTACAACTGTCAGATACCTTCATCGAGGAATTACAACATTTTATATATGACTTTTAATGGCTGTACATTTTGGAATTAATTTCTGTCAGATATAGTCATCACTTATTCAGTAGACATGTTGTCATTCTGTCACTGGGTATGTGATAGCTACAACTGGCAGATACCTTCATCGAGAATTACAACATTTTATATATGACTTTTAATATAGCTGTACATTTTGGAAATTAATTTCTACCAGATATAGTCATCACTTATTCAGTAGACATGTTTTCATTCTGTCACTGGGTATGTGATAGCTACAACTGGCAGATAACTTCATCGAGAGTTACAACATTTTATATATGACTTTTAATATAGCTGTACATTTTGGAAATTAATTTCTACCAGATATAGTCATCACTTATTCAGTAGACATGTTTTCATTCTGTCACTGGGTATGTGATAGCTACAACTAGCAGATACCTTCATCGGAATTACAACATTTTATATATAACACTTATAATATAGCTGTACATTTTGGAAATTAATTTCTACCAGATATAGTCATCACTTATTCAGTAGACATGTTTTCATTCTGTCACTGGGTATGTGATAGCTACAACTGACAGATACCTTCATCGAGAATTACAACATTTTATAAATGACTTTTAATATAGCTGTACATTTTGGAAATTAATTTCTGTTAGATATAGTCATCACTTATTCATTAGACATGTTTTCATTCTGTCACTGGGTATGTGATAGCCACAACTGGCAGATACCTTCATCGAGAATTACAGCATTTTATATATATGACTTTTAATATGGCTGTACATTTTGGAAATTAATTTCTATCAGATATAGTCATCACTTATTCAGTGAACATGTTTTTCATTCTGTCACTGGGTATGTGATAGCTACAACTGGCAGATACCTTCATCGAGAATTACAACATTTTATATATGACTTTTAATATAGCTGTACATTTTGGAAATTAATTTCTGTTAGATATAGTCATCACTTATTCAGTAGACATGTTTTCATTCTGTCACTGGGTATGTGATAGCTACAACTGGCAGATACCTTCATCGAGAATTACAACATTTTATATATGACTTTTAATATAGCTGTACATTTTGGAAATTAATTTCTGTCAGATATAGTCATCACTTATTCAGTAGACATGTTTTCATTCTGTCACTGGGTATGTGATAGCTACAACTGGCAGATACCTTCATCGAGGAATTACAACATTTTATATATATGACTTTTAAAATAGCTGTACATTTTGGAATTAATTTCTGTCAGATATAGTCATCACTTATTCAGTAGACATGTTTTCATTCTGTCACTGGGTATGTGATAGCTACAATGACAGATACCTTCATCGGGAATTACAACATTTTATATATGACTTTTAAAATGGCTGTACATTTTGGAAATTAATTTCTACCAGATATAGTCATCATATTCAGTAGACATGTTTTCATTCTGTCACTGGGTATGTGGATAGCTACAACTGACAGATACCTTCATCGAAATTACAACATTTTATATATGACTTTTAATATAGCTGTACATTTTGTAAATTAATTTCTGTTAGATATAGTCATCCTTATTCAGTGAACATGTTTTCATTCTGTCACTGGGTATGTGATAGCTACAACTAGCAGATACCTTCATCGAGTTACAACATTTTATATATATGACTTTTAATATAGCTGTACATTTTGGAATTAATTTCTGTTAGATATAGTCATCCCACTTATTCAGTGAACATGTTTTCATTCTGTCACTGGGTATGTGATAGCTACAACTAGTGAATAACTTTATCGGGATTTACAACATTTTATATGACTTTTAAAATAGCTGTACATTTTGGAAATTAAAATCTGTCAGATATAGTCATCCTTATTCAATAGACATGTTTTCATTCTGTCACTGGGTATGTGGATAGCTACAACTAGTGAATAACTTTATCGAGATTTACAACATTTTATATATGACTTTTAATATGGCTGTACATTTTGGAATTAATTTCTGTTAGATATAGTCATCACTTATTCAGTAGACATGTTTTCATCTCTGTCACTGGGTGTGTGATAGCTACAACTGGTAGATAACTTTATCAGGATTTACAACATTTTATATATGACTTTTAATATAGCTGTACATTTTGGAATTAATTTCTGTCAGATATAGTCATCCTTATTCAGTGAACATGTTTTTCATTCTGTCACTGGGTATGTGATAGCTACAACTAGTGAATAACTTTATCGAGGATTTACAACATTTTATATATGACTTTTAAAATAGCTGTACATTTTGGAAATTAAATTCTGTCAGATATAGTCATCACTTATTCAATAGACATGTTTTCATTCTGTCACTGGGTATGTGATAGCTACAACTAGTGAATAACTTTATCAGGATTTACAACATTTTATATATGACTTTTAAAATAGCTGTACATTTTGAAATTAATTTCTGTTAGATATATAGTCATCACTTATTCAGTAGACATGTTTTCATTCTGTCACTGGGTATGTGATAGCTACAACTGGTAGATAACTTTATCGAGATTTACAACATTTTATATATGACTTTTAATATAGCTGTACATTTTGGAAATTAAATTCTGTCAGATATAGTCATCACTTATTCAGTGAACATGTTTTCATTCTGTCACTGGGTATGTGATAGCTACAACTGGTAGATAACTTTATCAGGATTTACAACATTTTATATATGACTTTTTAAAATAGCTGTACATTTTGGAATTAAATTCTGTCAGATATAGTCATCACTTATTCAGTGAACATGTTTTCATTCTGTCACTGGCATGTGATAGCTACAACTGGCAGATACCTTCATCGAGTTACAACATTTTATATATGACTTTTAATATGGCTGTACATTTTGGACATTAATTTCTGCCAGATATAGTCATCACTTATTCAATAGACATGTTTTCATTCTGTCACTGGGTGTGTGATAGCTACAACTGGCAGATACCTTCATCGAGTTACAACATTTTATATGACTTTTAATATAGCTGTACATTTTGGAAATTAATTTATGTCAGATATAGTCATCACTATTCAGTAGACATGTTGTCATTCTGTCACTGCATGTGATAGCTACAACTGGTAGATAACTTTATCGAGATTTACAACATTTTATAAATGACTTTTAATATGGCTGTACATTTTGGAAATTAATTTATGTCAGATATAGTCATCCTTATTCAGTGAACATGTTTTCATTCTGTCACTGGGTATGTGATAGCTACAACTGGCAGATACCTTCATCGAGTTACAACATTTTATAAATGACTTTTAATATAGCTGTACATTTTGGAAATTAATTTCTGTCGAGATATAGTCATCACTATTCAGTAGACATGTTTTCATTCTGTCACTGGGTGTGTGATAGCTACAACTAGCAGATACCTTCATCGAGAGTTACAACATTTTATATATGACTTTTAAAATGGCTGTACATTTTGGAAATTAATTTCTGTCGAGATATAGTCATCCTTATTCAGTAGACATGTTTTCATTCTGTCACTGGCATGTGATAGCCACAACTGGCAGATACCTTCATCGTGAATTACAACATTTTATATGACTTTTAATATAGCAGTACATTTTGGAAATTAAATGATGTCAGATATAGTCATCACTTATTCAATAGACATGTTTTCATTCTGTCACTGGCATGTGATAGCTACAACTGACAGATACCTTCATCGAAATTACAACATTTTATATATGACTTTTAATATAGCAGTACATTTTGGAAATTAATTTATGTCAGATATAGTCATCCTTATTCAGTGAACATGTTTTCATTCTGTCACTGGGTATGTGATAGCTACAACTGACAGATACCTTCATCGAGAATAACAACATTTTATATATAACACTTATAATATGGCTGTACATTTTGGACATTAATTTCTGTCAGATATAGTCATCACTTATTCAGTGAACATGTTTTCATTCTGTCACTGGGTATGTGATAGCTACAACTGACAGATACCTTCATCGAGAATAACAACATTTTATATATAACACTTATAATATGGCTGTACATTTTGGACATTAATTTCTACCAGATATAGTCATCACTTATTCAGTAGACATGTTTTCATTCTGTCACTGGTATGTGATAGCTACAACTGGCAGATACCTTCATCGAGAATTACAACATTTTATATAAGACTTTTAATATGGCTGTACATTTTGGAATTAAATGATGTCAGATATAGTCATCACTTATTCAGTAGACATGTTTTCATTCTGTCACTGGGTGTGTGATAGCTACAACTGACAGATACCTTCATCGAGAATAACAACATTTTATATATATGACTTTTAATATGGCTGTACATTTTGGAAATTAATTTATGTCAGATATAGTCATCCTTATTCAGTGAACATGTTTTTCATTCTGTCAGATATAGTCATCCTTATTCAGTAGACATGTTTTCATTCTGTCACTGGCATGTGATAGCTACAACTAGCAGATACCTTCATCGAGAATTACAACATTTTATATATGACTTTTAATATGGCTGTACATTTTGGAAATTAATTTCTATCAGATATAGTCATCACTTATTCAGTGAACATGTTTTCATTCTGTCACTGGGTGTGTGATAGCTACAACTGACAGATACCTTCATCGAGAATTACAACATTTTATATATAACACTTATAATATAGCTGTACATTTTGTAAATTAATTTCTGTTAGATATAGTCATCACTTATTCATTAGACATGTTTTTCATTCTGTCAGATATAGTCATCACTTATTCAGTGAACATGTTTTCATTCTGTCACTGGGTATGTGATAGCTACAACTGACAGATACCTTCATCGTGAATTACAACATTTTATATATGACTTTTAATATGGCTGTACATTTTGGACATTAATTTCTGCCAGATATAGTCATCCTTATTCAGTAGACATGTTTTCATTCTGTCACTGGGTATGTGATAGCCACAACTGGCAGATACCTTCATCGTGAATTACAACATTTTATATAAGACTTTTAATATGGCTGTACATTTTGGAAATTAATTTCACCAGATATAGTCATCACTTATTCAGTAGACATGTTTTCATTCTGTCACTGGGTATGTGATGGCTACAACTGACAGATACCTTCATCGTGAATTACAACATTTTATATAAGACTTTTAATATAGCTGTACATTTTGGAATTAATTTCTACCAGATATAGTCATCACTTATTCAGTGAACATGTTTTCATTCTGTCACTGGCATGTGATAGCTACAACTGGCAGATACCTTCATCGAGAATTACAACATTTTATATATGACTTTTAATATGGCTGTACATTTTGGAAATTAATTTCTACCAGATATAGTCATCCTTATTCAGTAGACATGTTTTTCATTCTGTCACTGGGTATGATAGCTACAACTAGCAGATACCTTCATCGAGAATTACAACATTTTATATATATGACTTTTAATATAGCTGTACATTTTGGAATTAATTTCTACCAGATATAGTCATCCTTATTCAGTAGACATGTTTTCATTCTGTCACTGGGTGTGTGATAGCTACAACTAGCAGATACCTTCATCGAGAATAACAACATTTTATATATATGACTTTTAATATGGCTGTACATTTTAGACATTAATTTCTACCAGATATAGTCATCCTTATTCAGTAGACATGTTTTCATTCTGTCACTGGGTATGTGATAGCTACAACTGACAGATACCTTCATCGTGAATTACAACATTTTATATAAGACTTTTAATATGGCTGTACATTTTGGACATTAATTTCTGCCAGATATAGTCATCCTTATTCAGTAGACATGTTTTCATTCTGTCACTGGGTATGTGATAGCTACAACTAGCAGATACCTTCATCGTGAATTACAACATTTTATATATATGACTTTTAATATGGCTGTACATTTTGGAAATTAATTTCTACCAGATATAGTCATCACTTATTCAGTAGACATGTTTTCATTCTGTCACTGGGTGTGTGATAGCTACAACTGACAGATACCTTCATCGTGAATTACAACATTTTATATGACTTTTAATATGGCTGTACATTTTGGAAATTAATTTCTACCAGATATAGTCATCACTTATTCAGTAGACATGTTTTCATTCTGTCACTGGGTATGTGATAGCTACAACTGTCAGATACCTTCATCGAGAATTACAACATTTTATATATGACTTTTAATATAGCTGTACATTTTGGAAATTAATTTCTACCAGATATAGTCATCACTTATTCAGTAGACATGTTTTCATTCTGTCACTGGGTATGTGATAGCTACAACTGACAGATATCTTCATCGAGAATTACAACATTTTATATATGACTTTTAATATAGCAGTACATTTTGGAATTAATTTCTGTTAGATATAGTTATCACTTATTCAGTAGACATGTTTTCATTCTGTCACTGGGTATGTGATAGCTACAACTGTCAGATACCTTCATCGAGGAATTACAACATTTTATATATGACTTTTAATATGGCTGTACATTTTGGAATTAATTTCTACCAGATATAGTCATCACTTATTCAGTGAACATGTTTTCATTCTGTCACTGGGTATGTGATAGCTACAACTAGCAGATACCTTCATCGAGGAATTACAACATTTTATATATGACTTTTAATATAGCTGTACATTTTGGAATTAATTTCTACCAGATATAGTCATCACTTATTCAGTGAACATGTTTTTCATTCTGTCACTGGGTGTGTGATAGCTACAACTGGCAGATACCTTCATCGAAATTACAACATTTTATAAATGACTTTTAATATAGCTGTACATTTTGGAAATTAATTTCTGTTAGATATAGTCATCACTTATTCAGTAGACATGTTTTCATTCTGTCACTGGGTATGTGATAGCTACAACTGGCAGATACCTTCATCGAGAATTACAACATTTTATATATGACTTTTAATATAGCTGTACATTTTGGAAATTAATTTCTGTTAGATATAGTCATCACTTATTCATTAGACATGTTTTCATTCTGTCACTGGGTATGTGATAGCTACAACTGACAGATACCTTCATCGAGAATTACAACATTTTATAAATGACTTTTAATATAGCTGTACATTTTGGAAATTAATTTCTGTTAGATATAGTCATCACTTATTCAGTGAACATGTTTTCATTCTGTCACTGGGTGTGTGATAGCTACAACTAGCAGATACCTTCATCGAGAATTACAACATTTTATATAAGACTTTTAATATAGCTGCACATTTTGGAAATTAATTTATGTCAGATATAGTCATCACTTATTCAGTAGACATGTTTTCATTCTGTCACTGGGTATGTGATGGCTACAACTGGCAGACACCTTCATCGAGAATTACAGCATTTTATATATGACTTTTAAAATAGCTGTACATTTTGAAATTAATTTCTATCAGATATAGTCATCACTTATTCAGTGAACATGTTTTCATTCTGTCACTGGGTATGTGATAGCTACAACTAGCAGATACCTTCATCGAGAGTTACAACATTTTATATATGACTTTTAAAATAGCTGTACATTTTGGAATTAATTTCTGTTAGATATAGTTATCACTTATTCAGTGAACATGTTTTCATTCTGTCACTGGCATGTGATAGCTACAACTGACAGATACCTTCATCGAGGAATTACAACATTTTATATATGACTTTTAATATGGCTGTACATTTTGGAATTAATTTCTGTTAGATATAGTTATCACTTATTCAGTAGACATGTTTTCATTCTGTCACTGGGTGTGTGATAGCTACAACTAGCAGATACCTTCATCGAGGAATTACAACATTTTATATGACTTTTAATATAGCTGTACATTTTGGAATTAATTTCTGTTAGATATAGTCATCACCTATTCAGTAGACATGTTTTCATTCTGTCACTGGGTATGTGGATAGCTACAACTGGTAGATAACTTTATCGAGATTTACAACATTTTATATATGACTTTTAAAATAGCTGTACATTTTGGAAATTAAATTCTGTCAGATATAGTCATCACTTATTCAATAGACATGTTTTCATTCTGTCACTGGGTATGTGATAGCTACAACTGGTAGATAACTTTATCGAGATTTACAACATTTTATATATGACTTTTAATATGGCTGTACATTTTGGAAATTAATTTCTGTTAGATATAGTCATCCTTATTCAGTAGACATGTTTTCATTCTGTCACTGGGTAATGTGATAGCTACAACTGGTAGATAACTTTATCGAGATTTACAACATTTTATATATGACTTTTAATATAGCTGTACATTTTGGAAATTAAATTCTGTCAGATATAGTCATCACTTATTCAGTAGACATGTTTTCATTCTGTCACTGGGTGTGTGATAGCTACAACTGGTAGATAACTTTATCGAGATTTACAACATTTTATATATGACTTTTAAAATAGCTGTACATTTTGGAAATTAAATTCTGTCAGATATAGTCATCCTTATTCAATAGACATGTTTTCATTCTGTCACTGGGTATGTGATAGCTACAACTGGTAGATAACTTTATCGAGATTTACAACATTTTATATATATGACTTTTAATATAGCTGTACATTTTGGAAATTAATTTCTGTCAGATATAGTCATCACTTATTCAGTAGACATGTTTTCATTCTGTCACTGGGTATGTGATAGCTACAACTGGCAGATACCTTCATCGAGAATTACAACATTTTATATATGACTTTTAATATAGCTGTACATTTTGGAAATTAATTTCACCAGATATAGTCATCCTTATTCAGTGAACATGTTTTCATTCTGTCACTGGCATGTGATAGCTACAACTGGCAGATACCTTCATCGTGAATTACAACATTTTATATATGACTGTTAATATAGCTGTACATTTTGGAATTAATTTCTATCAGATATAGTCATCCTTATTCAGTAGACATGTTTTCATCTCTGTCACTGGGTATGATAGCTACAACTAGCAGATACCTTCATCGTGAATTACAACATTTTATATGACTTTTAAAATGGCTGTACATTTTGGAATTAATTTCTATCAGATATAGTCATCACTTATTCAATAGACATGTTTTCATTCTGTCACTGGGTATGTGATAGCTACAACTGGCAGATACCTTCATCGAGAATTACAACATTTTATATATGACTTTTAATATAGCTGTACATTTTGGAAATTAATTTCTATCAGATATAGTCATCCTTATTCATTAGACATGTTTTCATTCTGTCACTGGGTATGTGATAGCTACAACTGGCAGATACCTTCATCGGGAATTACAACATTTTATATAAGACTTTTAATATGGCTGTACATTTTGGAAATTAATTTATGTCAGATATAGTCATCACTTATTCAGTAGACATGTTGTCATTCTGTCACTGGGTAATGTGATAGCTACAACTGGCAGATACCTTCATCGAGGAATTACAACATTTTATAAATGACTTTTAATATGGCTGTACATTTTGGAAATTAATTTCTGTCAGATATAGTCATCACTTATTCAGTAGACATGTTTTCATTCTGTCACTGCATGTGATAGCTACAACTGGCAGATACCTTCATCGAATTACAACATTTTATATATGACTTTTAATATAGCTGTACATTTTGGAATTAATTTCTACCAGATATAGTCATCACTATTCAGTAGACATGTTTTCATTCTGTCACTGCATGTGATAGCTACAACTGGCAGATACCTTCATCGAGAATTACAACATTTTATAAATGACTTTTAATATAGCTGTACATTTTGGAAATTAATTTCTGTTAGATATAGTCATCACTTATTCATTAGACATGTTTTCATTCTGTCACTGGGTATGTGATAGCTACAACTGGCAGATACCTTCATCGAATTACAACATTTTATATATGACTTTTAATATGGCTGTACATTTTGGAAATTAATTTCTACCAGATATAGTCATCCTTATTCATTAGACATGTTTTCATTCTGTCACTGGGTATGTGATAGCCACAACTGACAGATACCTTCATCGAGAATAACAACATTTTATATATAACACTTATAATATGGCTGTACATTTTGGACATTAATTTCTGCCAGATATAGTCATCCTTATTCAGTGAACATGTTTTCATTCTGTCATGGGTATGTGATAGCTACAACTGACAGATACCTTCATCGAGAATAACAACATTTTATATATAACACTTATAATATGGCTGTACATTTTGGACATTAATTTCTGTCAGATATAGTCATCACTTATTCAGTAGACATGTTTTCATTCTGTCACTGGGTATGTGATAGCTACAACTGGCAGATACCTTCATCGAGAATTACAACATTTTATATATAACACTTATAATATAGCTGTACATTTTGGAAATTAATTTCTACCAGATATAGTCATCCTTATTCAGTAGACATGTTTTCATTCTGTCACTGGGTATGTGATAGCTACAACTGACAGATACCTTCATCGTGAATTACAACATTTTATATAAGACTTTTAATATGGCTGTACATTTTGGAATTAATTTCTGTCAGATATAGTCATCACTTATTCATTAGACATGTTTTCATTCTGTCACTGGGTATGTGATAGCTACAACTGACAGATACCTTCATCGAGAATTACAACATTTTATAAATGACTTTTAATATAGCTGTACATTTTGGAAATTAATTTCTGTCAGATATAGTCATCACTTATTCAATAGACATGTTGTAATTCTGTCACTGGCATGTGATAGCCACAACTGGCAGATACCTTCATCGAAATTACAACATTTTATATAAGACTTTTAATATAGCTGTACATTTTGGAATTAATTTCTATCAGATATAGTCATCCTTATTCAGTGAACATGTTTTCATTCTGTCACTGGGTATGTGATAGCTACAACTGACAGATACCTTCATCGAGAATAACAACATTTTATATATAACACTTATAATATGGCTGTACATTTTGGACATTAATTTCTGCCAGATATAGTCATCACTTATTCAGTAGACATGTTTTCATTCTGTCACTGGGTATGTGATGGCTACAACTGACAGATACCTTCATCGAGAATTACAACATTTTATATATGACTTTTAATATAGCTGTACATTTTGGAAATTAATTTCTACCAGATATAGTCATCACTTATTCAGTAGACATGTTTTCATTCTGTCACTGGGTATGTGATAGCTACAACTGACAGATACCTTCATCGAGAATTACAACATTTTATATATGACTTTTAATATAGCTGTACATTTTGGAAATTAATTTCTATCAGATATAGTCATCACTTATTCAATAGACATGTTTTCATTCTGTCACTGGCATGTGATAGCTACAACTGACAGATACCTTCATCGTGAATTACAACATTTTATATATGACTTTTAATATGGCTGTACATTTTGGAAATTAATTTCTGCTAGATATAGTCATCCTTATTCAGTAGACATGTTTTCATTCTGTCACTGGGTATGTGATAGCTACAACTAGCAGATACCTTCATCGAGAATTACAACATTTTATATATATGACTTTTAATATAGCTGTACATTTTGGACATTAATTTCTGCCAGATATAGTCATCATATTCAGTAGACATGTTTTCATTCTGTCACTGGGTAATGTGATAGCTACAACTGACAGATACCTTCATCGAGGAATTACAACATTTTATATATGACTTTTAATATGGCTGTACATTTTGGAATTAATTTCTGTCAGATATAGTCATCACTTATTCAGTAGACATGTTTTCATTCTGTCACTGCATGTGATAGCTACAACTGACAGATACCTTCATCGAATTACAACATTTTATAAATGACTTTTAATATAGCTGCACATTTTGGAAATTAATTTCTACCAGATATAGTCATCATATTCAGTAGACATGTTTTCATTCTGTCACTGCATGTGATAGCTACAACTGGCAGATACCTTCATCGAATTACAACATTTTATATATGACTTTTAATATGGCTGTACATTTTGGAATTAATTTCTGTTAGATATAGTCATCCTTATTCAGTAGACATGTTTTCATTATGTCACTGGGTATGTGATAGCTACAACTGACAGATACCTTCATCGAAATTACAACATTTTATATGACTTTTAATATGGCTGTACATTTTGGAATTAATTTCTGTTAGATATAGTCATCACTTATTCAATAGACATGTTTTCATTCTGTCACTGGGTATGTGATAGCTACAACTGTCAGATACCTTCATCGAATTACAACATTTTATATATATGACTTTTAATATAGCTGTACATTTTGGAAATTAATTTCTGTTAGATATAGTCATCACTTATTCAGTGAACATGTTTTCATTATGTCACTGGGTATGTGATAGCTACAACTGGCAGATACCTTCATCGAGAGTTACAACATTTTATAAATGACTTTTAATATAGCTGTACATTTTGGAATTAATTTCTGTTAGATATAGTCATCACTTATTCAGTAGACATGTTTTCATTCTGTCACTGGGTATGATAGCTACAACTGGCAGATACCTTCATCGAGAATTACAACATTTTATATATGACTTTTAATATGGCTGTACATTTTGAAATTAATTTCTGTTAGATATAGTCATCACTTATTCAGTAGACATGTTTTCATTCTGTCACTGGGTATGTGATAGCTACAACTGACAGATACCTTCATCGAGAATTACAACATTTTATATATGACTTTTAAAATAGCTGTGCATTTTGGAAATTAATTTCTGTTAGATATAGTCATCACTTATTCAGTAGACATGTTTTCATTCTGTCACTGGGTATGTGATAGCTACAACTGGCGAATACCTTCATCGAAATTACAACATTTTATATATGACTTTTAAAATAGCTGTACATTTTGGAAATTAATTTCTGTCAGATATAGTCATCACTTATTCAGTGAACATGTTTTCATTCTGTCACTGGGTATGTGATAGCTACAACTAGCAGATACCTTCATCGAGGAATTACAACATTTTATATATGACTTTTAAAATAGCTGTACATTTTGGAAATTAATTTCTGTTAGATATAGTTATCACTTATTCAGTAGACATGTTTTCATTCTGTCACTGGGTATGTGATAGCTACAACTGGCAGATACCTTCATCGAGAATTACAACATTTTATATATGACTTTTAATATTGCTGTACATTTTGGAAATTAATTTCTATCAGATATAGTCATCACTTATTCAATAGACATGTTTTCATTCTGTCACTGGGTATGTGATAGCTACAACTGACAGATACCTTCATCGAGAATTACAACATTTTATATATGACTTTTAATATAGCTGTACATTTTGGAAATTAATTTCTGTTAGATATAGTCATCACTTATTCAGTAGACATGTTTTCATTCTGTCACTGGGTATGTGATAGCTACAACTAGCAGATACCTTCATCGAGAATTACAACATTTTATATATGACTTTTAATATAGCTGTACATTTTGGAAATTCATTTCTGTCAGATATAGTCATCACTTATTCAGTAGACATGTTGTCATTCTGTCACTGGTATGTGATAGCTACAACTGGCGAATACCTTCATCGGGAATTACAACATTTTATATATGACTTTTAATATGGCTGTACATTTTGGAAATTAATTTCTGTTAGATATAGTCATCCTTATTCAGTAGACATGTTTTCATTCTGTCACTGGGTATGTGATAGCTACAACTGGCAGATACCTTCATCGGGAATTACAACATTTTATATATGACTTTTAATATAGCTGTACATTTTGGAAATTAATTTCTATCAGATATAGTCATCACTTATTCAGTAGACATGTTTTCATTCTGTCACTGGGTATGTGATAGCTACAACTGGCAGATAACTTCATCGAGAATTACAACATTTTATATATGACTTTTAATATAGCTGTACATTTTGGAAATTAATTTCTATCAGATATAGTCATCACTTATTCAGTAGACATGTTTTCATTCTGTCACTGGGTATGTGATAGCTACAACTGGCAGATACCTTCATCGAGAATTACAACATTTTATATATGACTTTTAATATAGCTGTACATTTTGGAAATTAATTTCTGTTAGATATAGTCATCACTTATTCAGTGAACATGTTTTCATTCTGTCACTGGGTATGTGATAGCTACAACTGACAGATACCTTCATCGAGAATTACAACATTTTATATAAGACTTTTAATATAGCTGTACATTTTGGAAATTAATTTCTATCAGATATAGTCATCACTTATTCAGTAGACATGTTTTCATTCTGTCACTGGGTATGTGATAGCTACAACTGGCAGATACCTTCATCGGGAATTACAACATTTTATATAAGACTTTTAATATAGCTGTACATTTTGGAAATTAATTTCTATCAGATATAGTCATCACTTATTCAGTAGACATGTTTTCATTCTGTCACTGGGTATGTGATAGCTACAACTGGCAGATATCTTCAACGAGAATTACAACATTTTATAAATGACTTTTAATATAAGCTGTACATTTTGGAAATTAATTTCTATCAGATATAGTCATCATATTCAGTAGACATGTTTTCATTCTGTCACTGGGTATGTGATGGCTACAACTGGCAGATATCTTCAACGAGAATTACAACATTTTATAAATGACTTTTAATATGGCTGTACATTTTGGAAATTAATTTCTGTTAGATATAGTCATCCTTATTCATTAGACATGTTTTCATTCTGTCACTGGGTGTGTGATGGCTACAACTGGCAGATATCTTCAACGAGAATTACAACATTTTATAAATGACTTTTAATATGGCTGCACATTTTGGAAATTAATTTCTGTTAGATATAGTCATCCTTATTCATTAGACATGTTTTCATTCTGTCACTGGGTGTGTGATAGCTACAACTGGCAGATATCTTCAACGAGAATTACAACATTTTATAAATGACTTTTAATATAGCTGCACATTTTGGAATTAATTTCTATCAGATATAGTCATCACTTATTCAGTAGACATGTTGTCATTCTGTCACTGGGTATGTGATAGCTACAACTGGCAGATACCTTCATCGAGAGAATTACAACATTTTATATATGACTTTTAATATGGCTGTACATTTTGGAATTAATTTCTATCGGATATAGTCATCCTTATTCAGTGAACATGTTTTCATTCTGTCACTGGGTATGATAGCTACAACTAGCAGATACCTTCATCAGGAATTACAACATTTTATATGACTTTTAATATAAGCTGTACATTTTGAAATTAATTTCTGTCGGATATAGTCATCACTTATTCAGTAGACATGTTTTCATTCTGTCACTGGGTATGTGGATAGCTACAACTGACAGATACCTTCATCAGGAATTACAACATTTTATATATGACTTTTAATATGGCTGTACATTTTGGAATTAATTTCTATCAGATATAGTCATCATATTCAGTAGACATGTTTTCATTCTGTCACTGGGTATGTGATAGCTACAACTGGCAGATATCTTCAACGAGAATTACAACATTTTATATGACTTTTAATATGGCTGTACATTTTGGAATTAATTTCTATCGGATATAGTCATCCTTATTCATTAGACATGTTTTCATTCTGTCACTGGGTAATGTGATAGCTACAACTGGCAGATACCTTCATCGAGGAATTACAACATTTTATATATATGACTTTTAATATGGCTGTACATTTTGAAATTAATTTCTGTCAGATATAGTCATCACTTATTCAGTAGACATGTTTTCATTCTGTCACTGGGTATGTGATGGCTACAACTGGCAGATACCTTCATCGAGAGAATTACAACATTTTATATATGACTTTTAATATGGCTGTACATTTTGGAATTAATTTCTGTTAGATATAGTCATCCTTATTCAGTGAACATGTTTTCATTCTGTCACTGGGTAATGTGATAGCTACAATGACAGATACCTTCATCGAGAGAATTACAACATTTTATATATGACTTTTAAAATAGCTGTACATTTTGGAAATTAATTTCTATCAGATATAGTCATCACTTATTCAGTGAACATGTTTTCATTCTGTCACTGGGTATGTGATAGCTACAACTGGCAGATACCTTCATCGAGAATTACAACATTTTATATATGACTTTTAATATAGCTGTACATTTTGGAAATTAATTTCTGTCAGATATAGTCATCACTTATTCAGTAGACATGTTTTCATTCTGTCACTGGGTATGTGATAGCTACAACTGGCAGATACCTTCATCGAGAATTACAACATTTTATATGACTTTTAATATAGCTGTACATTTTGGAAATTAATTTCTGTCAGATATAGTCATCACTTATTCAGTAGACATGTTTTCATTCTGTCACTGGGTATGTGATAGCTACAACTGGCAGATACCTTCATCGAGAATTACAACATTTTATTTATGACTTTTACAATAGCTGTACATTTTGGAAATTAATTTCTGTCAGATATAGTCATCACTTATTCAGTAGACATGTTTTCATTCTGTCACTGGGTATGTGATAGCTACAACTGACAGATACCTTCATCGGAATTACAACATTTTATATATGACTTTTACAATAGCTGTACATTTTGGAAATTAATTTCTGTTAGATATAGTCATCACTTATTCAGTAGACATGTTTTCATTCTGTCACTGGGTATGTGATAGCTACAACTGACAGATACCTTCATCGAGAATTACAACATTTTATATATGACTTTTAAAATAGCTGTGCATTTTGGAAATTAATTTCTGTTAGATATAGTCATCACTTATTCAGTAGACATGTTTTCATTCTGTCACTGGGTATGTGATAGCTACAACTGGCAGATACCTTCATCGAGAATTACAACATTTTATATATGACTTTTAATATAGCTGTACATTTTGGAAATTAATTTCTGTTAGATATAGTCATCACTTATTCAGTAGACATGTTTTCATTCTGTCACTGGGTATGTGATAGCTACAACTGGCAGATATCTTCAACGAGAATTACAACATTTTATATAAGACTTTTAATATGGCTGTACATTTTGGAATTAATTTCTGTCAGATATAGTCATCACTTATTCAGTAGACATGTTTTCATTCTGTCACTGGGTATGTGATAGCTACAACTGGCAGATACCTTTATCGAGAATTACAACATTTTATATATAACACTTATAATATAGCTGTACATTTTGGACATTAATTTCTGTCAGATATAGTCATCATATTCAGTAGACATGTTTTCATTCTGTCACTGGGTATGTGATAGCTACAACTGGCAGATACCTTCATCGAGAATTACAACATTTTATATGACTTTTAATATAGCTGTACATTTTGGAAATTAATTTCTGTTAGATATAGTCATCACTTATTCAGTGAACATGTTTTCATTCTGTCACTGGGTATGTGGATAGCTACAACTAGCAGATACCTTCATCGAGAATTACAACATTTTATATATGACTTTTAATATGGCTGTACATTTTGGAATTAATTTCTGTTAGATATAGTCATCATATTCAGTAGACATGTTTTCATTCTGTCACTGGGTGTGTGATAGCTACAACTAGCAGATACCTTCATCGAGGAATTACAACATTTTATATGACTTTTAATATGGCTGTACATTTTGGAATTAATTTCTGTCGAGATATAGTCATCACTTATTCAGTAGACATGTTGTCATTCTGTCACTGGGTATGTGGATAGCTACAACTGGCAGATACCTTCATCGAGGAATTACAACATTTTATATATGCCTTTTAATATGGCTGTACATTTTGGAAATTAATTTCTGTCAGATATAGTCATCATATTCAGTAGACATGTTGTCATTCTGTCACTGGGTATGTGGATAGCTACAACTAGCAGATACCTTCATCGAGGAATTACAACATTTTATATATGACTTTTAATATAGCTGTACATTTTGGAATTAATTTCTGTCAGATATAGTCATCACCTATTCAGTAGACATGTCGTCATTCTGTCACTGGGTAATGTGATAGCTACAACTGGCAGATACCTTCATCGGGAATTACAACATTTTATATATGACTTTTAATATGGCTGTACATTTTGGTAATTAATTTCTGTCGGATATAGTCATCCTTATTCAGTAGACATGTTTTCATTCTGTCACTGGGTGTGTGATAGCTACAACTCATGAATACCTTCATCGAGAATTACAACATTTTATATAAGACTTTTAATATGGCTGTACATTTTGGAATTAATTTCTGTTAGATATAGTCATCATATTCAGTAGACATGTTTTCATTCTGTCACTGGGTGTGTGATAGCTACAACTGGCAGATACCTTCATCGAGAATTACAACATTTTAAATAAGACTTTTAATATAGCAGTACATTTTGGAAATTAATTTCTGTTAGATATAGTCATCACTTATTCAGTAGACATGTTTTCATTCTGTCACTGGGTATGTGATAGCTACAACTGGCAGATACCTTCATCGAGAATTACAACATTTTATATATGACTTTTAATATGGCTGTACATTTTGGAATTAATTTCTGTCAGATATAGTCATCCTTATTCAGTAGACATGTTGTCATTCTGTCACTGGGTATGTGATAGCTACAACTAGCAGATACCTTCATCGAGAATTACAACATTTTATATATGCCTTTTAATATGGCTGTACATTTTGGACATTAATTTCTGTCAGATATAGTCATCACTTATTCAGTAGACATGTTGTCATTCTGTCACTGGGTATGTGATAGCTACAACTGGCAGATACCTTCATCGAGAATTACAACATTTTATATATGACTTTTAATATAGCTGTACATTTTGGAAATTAATTTCTGTCAGATATAGTCATCACCTATTCAGTAGACATGTTGTCATTCTGTCACTGGGTATGTGATAGCTACAACTGACAGATACCTTCATCGAGAATTACAACATTTTATATATGACTTTTAATATAGCTGTACATTTTGGAAATTAATTTCTGTCAGATATAGTCATCACTTATTCAGTAGACATGTTTTCATTCTGTCACTGGGTATGTGATAGCTACAACTGACAGATACCTTCATCGAGAATTACAACATTTTATATATGACTTTTAATATAGCTGTACATTTTGGAAATTAATTTCTGTCAGATATAGTCATCACTTATTCAGTAGACATGTTTTCATTCTGTCACTGGGTATGTGATAGCTACAACTGGCAGATACCTTCATCGGGAATTACAACATTTTATATAAGACTTTTAATATAGCTGTACATTTTGGAAATTAATTTCTGTCAGATATAGTCATCACTTATTCAGTAGACATGTTTTCATTCTGTCACTGGGTATGTGATAGCTACAACTGGCAGATACCTTCATCGAGAATTACAACATTTTATATATGACTTTTAATATAGCAGTACATTTTGGAAATTAATTTCTGTCAGATATAGTCATCACTTATTCAGTAGACATGTTTTCATTCTGTCACTGGGTATGATAGCTACAACTGACAGATACCTTCATCGAATTACAACATTTTATATATGACTGTTAATATAGCTGTACATTTTGGAAATTCATTTCTATCAGATATAGTCATCACTTATTCAGTGAACATGTTTTCATTCTGTCACTGGCATGTGATAGCTACAACTGGCAGATACCTTCATCGAGGAATTACAACATTTTATATAAGACTTTTAATATAGCTGCACATTTTGGAAATTCATTTCTGTCACTGGGTATGTGATAGCTACAACTGACAGATACCTTCATCGAGAATTACAACATTTTATATAAGACTTTTAAAATAGCTGTACATTTTGGAAATTAATTTCTGTCAGACATGGTGATCACTTATTCAGTAGATATGTTGTCAGTCTGTGTGGCCACTGCGGGATGCGCTGGGAGAAGGAGTGGTCGAATAATCAGTAATTCTCCTAACATCAAAGGGGTGGGGCCTAGCCATAAAATAGCGTATACGTGTGAGGCTTACTTGCGACCTCCGACTAATGAATGATAGTAATATCGTATTATCTGCGCCAAGAAATTGAATGTTGAAAAGATATAACGAATTTTCAAAATTTACTGATATTGATATTTTTAAAGTTACTTTAACAATTTTTAATAAATTTTATAATATTTTATAGCGACAATAGCACCTTTTAATAATAATTATTACATTTTCATTGTATATTATTACATCGTTTTGAATGTTAAGTTAGCCAGTAACTGTAATATGTACTAAGTAAAATTTCATATCATAATAATAACACACACTAGGTTAGGTTTTTATAATGTTTTTGTATTTTGTATGATATTTTTCTGACTTAAAACTTAACTCTTTTTTTTTATATGAAAAGTGGCAAACGAGCATACGGCTCACCTGATCTTAAGTGATCACCGTCGCCCATGAACATCCACAGCACCAGAGGAGCTGTAGGTGCGTTGCCGACCTTTGAGATAGGAATAGGCTCGTTTCTTGAAGGTCCCTAAATCGTAAACGTTCGGAAACACCGCTGGCGACAGTTGATTCCACAAGTTGACAGTGCGTAGGAGAAAGTTACGCGAAAAACGTACAGTCGTTGAACGCCAACCATCAAGATGGTGGCGGTGGAATTTGGAATTCTGCCGAGATGTGCGGTAATGGAAATCGGTAGCTGGGATGATTCCGAACAATTCCTCAGAACACTCCCCATGGTAAATGCGATACAGGATGGAAAGAGAACCGACATCTCTTCGCAGACTCAGAGGGTCGAGTATCTTTATTGTACACAGGTATGTCACTTAATATACTGTCGTCCTGTCTCCTAAACTAGGAAAACCTGTGTTTTAACAGTACCCAGTGTTTAAATTGTGAGCATATTACAAATATACATTAATTTAACATAATAATAAATATTATATAGTGTGAGTGTGTGTACCACAAGTCATAATATTAATTTTTCACACCTTTCGTAGTCAAATTCCTTCAACCAGTTGCATATCGTATCTTTTAAGTTATATCAATTTAAATTTGTTAATTTTTGTTTTTTGTTGATAATATTATAAAGGCGAGGTGCCCAACAGTAGTACTGCTTTCTGGCAAAAGAGCTCTTAACAAATGACACGGGACAGTTTTGTATTCGCTTGTTGGTCTCTGGAGAAAATGGCTTCGATTGCTTATGAAATCTAAAACCAACCTACTGTCACACTCGCCCTTGCCAAGGATTTCCGCTACATATAACCTTCTTAACACTAAGTCCACGTCGGTTGACATTTTTTTCTAATTCACGCAAGCTCTTTCGCACCTTAGTGTTAAAAATTGTGCAGTAATTTTGGCTAATCTAATTAATTTAGTAGTGATATTTCTATTACTTTATCATTTATTAAAATATTTTTGTAACTATTAATAATAAAATCGTTACGTTTCTATAAAGCGAATGTTGTGTACACCTGTAATTGGCATACACAACAGGACTTAGTTTGTAAACTTGATTATTACAACAATGTATGCTTGTGTAATGCTGTTGGTGTATCTTATTAAATAAATAAATAAAATAAATAAATAAATTTGGTGATGCAATTGGAAATGTGTGTTTTATGTATACTATGCACTTGTGACAATCAATACAAGCTGTTTAAAATATATCGTTAAGTATAATACATAGCATGTTGGCTTCCTATTAAATAGATAAATATATAATATTGATTTCAAAGCTCCGATTTCCGGATTAAAGTCGAATATCGACTTTAGGGCAACTACTAGTCTAGTCTATTTAGAGAAATCACTAACCTTGTTTCGCAGGCAGTCTCTAAAGTCCTTCTGCATCACGGAAACGGAGACCCTGTCCTGAGGCCGTTTGGGTCCACTCACCGATGTAACAACCGTTGATAGATCCAGTTCTACCACCTGAAAGATGATTAGTAACAATTATTACCCAAATGGAATTTGAGTGTGATTGGATGGATATGGCGTTAATTCTAATATACAGGATGTCCCAGAATGTAACGATAATCTGGTGCCCAGGATGAGACCCTCTCATGAGGAGCTGTACTCAAGAAATAGCCAGTTTAGGTTGGCTAGGAGGAGAGGGAGGAGACGTCGAAAGGCGTCAAGTCGCAGGCGGAGCCGCGGAGGTCTTTCTGTTCCCGTAGCCCTGCCACCATATGCGACCTTGGAGGAACAACCTGTGGGGTTTAGTCAGTGAGGGTCTGACAAAATTCGTCCCTCCCCCGGGGGGCGTTAACGCGGCTAGGTACGTTCCCCACAGGCTAATAATGAAAAAAAAGGTTGGTTAGGAGGAGCGACATGTCCAGTGGCATGCCTTTAGAGAGGCCTATGTCCACGCAGTTAACATGGGTGATACAAGCTGATGATGATGATGATGATGATGATGATGATGATGATGATGATGATGATGATGTGTGTGTGAGTGTGTAAGTTGTACGCTTGTTAATTTACCACTTAATAATAAATAGCCTTTATTAAGATTAGTACTTTTACAAAATGAATATATATTTATATAATATTTAGTTGCCGAAATGGTTTTTATCTGTGTGTCCAATACAGACAAAGGCCTCTTCCAATTTTTTTCATTGCTCCATACTTGGAGCTGTGCTGGACCAGGTGTGTTCCGCTATTGTTCTTATTTCGTCTTCCTATCGTTTGTTGTCTACCACGTTGTCATTTACCGTCCTTAGGATACCAGAAATTGATGATTTTTCTCCATTTCTCAACTCCGAGTCCATCTCCATTTTGTTTTGTAGTTGTTATAATATCTCCTAGCCCTTTTTTTTCGCGATTACTGTGGCGGAATCATTGTTAAGCCACGCCCCCTGCGCGTGCGTCACCGCTACCGGCCGGCGAGCACGGCGCCAGGCAGTCTGCCGTGTTATAGGCTGTGGTTCGCACGTCACCGTATTTTAACCGCGCGCTCGCAGCTGTGTTACCTTAAGTGTTACGCCATCTTGTAAATTTAATGAGTTTTCGAATAAACGATATCCAAGTGTGTGACGTGAGTTTTTCTTGCCATTAGCCTGTCCTGGAAGCATACCTCCAAACTGGTGACCCCGACGTGATCGCTGGCCGGTAGCGGTGACGCACGCGCAGGGGGCGTGGCTTAACAATGATTCCGACACAGTAACTTTTTATTTTATTCGACTTTTCTATGTGTAACGTACTTCTTTCCATGGATTGTCACGGAAAGAATTTACCGTTTACTATAGATTAAATTATGACTACTACTATAGAAGTTCAGGCTAAGCGGCTTAAGAGCTATGCCACCTCACAATCCGGTGAAGCAGTGAAATCAGCATCAGCTTCTCAGGATAATTTGTGTAGTTTTTTACAAAAAGGAAAACTGAATATTGATGCTCGAAAGCAAAAACGTAGTAAGTGACACATATGGCAATTTTCACTTTTTCACGTCGTTTTAATCAGAAAAAAAGACGCGTCGAATGATATATGACTTGTAACAATTAGATGAGAAATAGCGGAAATAGGATTTTCAACATTAACAACTCTAGGTTAATGCCATGGTACAATACTTATTCAAAAAAAAATAAAAAAAAACAATTTTTTTTAAAAAAAAAGTTGAAATGTTTTTCGGCTCTGGTGAACAATTTCATTTTTGTTTTCCCGCATCGATATAGAAAGAACCAACTTTGACATGAAAAAAAATCTTTAAAATCGGTCCACTCAGTCGAAAGTTATGAGAACCTGTTTTTTGTGGTATGTTGAAAAGTGATTAAGGTGACTAAAGGAATTTTCACTTCAATAATACAAAATCAATTTCTAAATAACGGTGCTATGAGTGCACGAAACATTAAAAAAAATATAGACAAATGAAACCTTAACCTTTTTTGATGTCTTTTAAAAAATATAGACAAATGAAACCTTAACCTTTTTTGATGTCTTTTAAAAAATATAGACAAATGAAACCTTAACCTTTTTTGATGTCTTTTAAAAAATATAGACAATTGAAACCTTAACCTTTTTTGATGTCTTTTAAAAAATATAGACAAATGACACCTTAACCTTTTTTGATGTCTTTTAAAAAATATAGACAAATGACACCTTAACCTTTTTTGATGTCTTTTAAAAAATATAGACAATTGAAACCTTAACCTTTTTTGATGTCTTTTAAAAATATAATTGTCACTAATCTTCAATCTATATTCTAAATGGTACAACGCCGGTGTAAATTGATTCTGCCTTTAAGATTTTAATTTCTCCAAGTTTTCAGTATTGGATGCGTTTTTTTTTTATGACTAACTACACAGATTGGCCAGAGAGGCTGGCCTTGACTGCTTCAGCGGATTGAGAGGTGGTACAGCTCTTAGGTCGCTTAGCCTGAACCTCTATAGAGGATGCGTATTACCGCAGTAAATGAACGGGGAATCAGGTGCTCTGGTGAACAATTTCATTTTTGTGGGTTACTACGTTTTTATTTTCCAGCGTCGAAATTTTTCTTACCTCGGAGAAGATAGGATCCTCTTCAGGATTAGTGTAGTCTCTGAACTGCTTGGTGGCACGGAGGTAGGTCTCGATTATCTTTATCTTCTCCTCGGAGCGGTCTATAATTGTTTAAATATATATAAATGTATTGCTGTTCGATAGTCTCGCTAAAACACGAGAACGGTTGAACGGATTTATCTTATCTTGGTCTTGAAATGTTCGTGGAGGTCTAGGAAAAGTTTAAAAGGTGTAAAAATTAGAATAACTACCGGGAAAACCTTAAAAATAATATAATTTTTAATCCCGTTCGATAGCTGATCAATTGATCAATGACTGTTTGATCGTGTGTAGAATACTGCTGTCACAATTGGGCAGGCGCAGCTAAATGCCATCTCGCAGCTTTGGACTCGGTAGAGAGGCGGGCTAAGAGGCTATTTGGTGACGCAGCTGAAACCAATCTGCTCAGTCTTGAGCACAGGCGTAAGGTAGCTAGCCTTTCGGTTTTCTACAGATTGCATTTTGGAGAGTGTGCTCAGGAACTACATGATCTAATTCCCCCATCCTTTCCACCATCGGAGTTCTAGACGCACTGCGGGATTTCATCTTTTTGTTGTGAACATCCCTCAAACCCGAACGAAGCGATTTGCTTCGTCTTTCATTCTTCGTACAGCAAAGGACTGGAATAGTTTGCCCGCGTCTGTCTTTCCTTCCGATTACAACGTGGGTATTTTCAAGAGTAGAGTGAATAGGCATTTACTAAGCTAGTGCGCCTTACCATCCAGGACTGCATTTCCGCTTAACACCAGGTGGGATCGTAGTCAAGCACTTGCTTGGAAATTATAAAAAAGAAAAAAAAATGATACTTCTACGAACATGATCCATGGCCGACGGAGAATGTTATTTTTTCTATTTTGACTACCACAACTGTTGTTAAAAATAATTATGATGGCAAAAAAAAGCTTTACCGGGAGTTATATCGGCATAACAAGGAAGCCGATATACACACATCCAATTCCAGAGATAAGTATATGTGAAAATCCATATCGTAGTTTTTGCGTGAAAGAGTGACACTTCACATATACAAATATTTACGTTTATAATATCAATAAGGTAAAAAGAGTAATTAAATCTATATATATAGAAGAGAAAGTGTGTGAGTTTATTTCATACAGGCAACGAAACGGCTGGACAGATTTCAATGAAACTTTCAGGGAATCTTCACATTGACCTGGCGAGTAATCCTGTAAAGTTTGGTGACGATCGGAGCACTCCTCTTCTTGTACTGTCAAACAAGCCATACGGCGTACTTTTATTTCTGACATTAACTTGAGCCCGATATGTTTCTTTTTTTTTAAAGAAAGCTAGCAACATTTCTTTTTTTCAGAAATATTACTAACAATCTTGTTAACCATTCCAACTAAGCTTAAGCTTAGTTGGAATGGTTAACAAGATTGTTAGTAATATTTCTGAAAAATACATATTGCTAGCTTTCTTTTAAAAAATATAGACAATTGAAACCTTAACCTTTTTGATGTCTTTTAAAAAATATAGACAATTGAAACCTTAACCTTTTTGATGTCTTTTAAAAATATAGACAAATGAAACCTTAACCTTTTTGATGTCTTTTAAAAAATATAGACAATTGAAACCTTAACCTTTTTGATGTCTTTTAAAAATATAGACAATTGAAACCTTAACCTTTTTGATGTCTTTTAAAAATATAGACAAATGAAACCTTAACCTTTTTGATGTCTTTTAAAAATATAGACAATTGAAACCTTAACCTTTTTGATGTCTTTTAAAAATATAGACAAATGAAACCTTAACCTTTTTGATGTCTTTTAAAAATATAGACAATTGAAACCTTAACCTTTTTGATGTCTTTTAAAAATATAGACAAATGAAACCTTAACCTTTTTGATGTCTTTTAAAAATATAGACAAATGAAACCTTAACCTTTTTGATGTCTTTTAAAAATATAGACAATTGAAACCTTAACCTTTTTGATGTCTTTTAAAAATATAGACAATTGAAACCTTAACCTTTTTGATGTCTTTTAAAAATATAGACAATTGAAACCTTAACCTTTTTGATGTCTTTTAAAAATATAGACAATTGAAACCTTAACCTTTTTGATGTCTTTTAAAAATATAGACAAATGAAACCTTAACCTTTTTGATGTCTTTTAAAAATATAGACAAATGAAACCTTAACCTTTTTGATGTCTTTTAAAAATATAGACAAATGAAACCTTAACCTTTTTGATGTCTTTTAAAAAATATAGACAATTGAAACCTTAACCTTTTTGATGTCTTTTAAAAATATAGACAAATGAAACCTTAACCTTTTTGATGTCTTTTAAAAATATAGACAATTGAAACCTTAACCTTTTTGATGTCTTTTAAAAATATAGACAAATGAAACCTTAACCTTTTTGATGTCTTTTAAAAATATAGACAAATGAAACCTTAACCTTTTTGATGTCTTTTAAAAATATAGACAAATGAAACCTTAACCTTTTTGATGTCTTTTAAAAATATAGACAATTGAAACCTTAACCTTTTTGATGTCTTTTAAAAATATAGACAATTGAAACCTTAACCTTTTTGATGTCTTTTAAAAATATAGACAAATGAAACCTTAACCTTTTTGATGTCTTTTAAAAATATAGACAATTGAAACCTTAACCTTTTTGATGTCTTTTAAAAATATAGACAATTGAAACCTTAACCTTTTTGATGTCTTTTAAAAATATAGACAAATGAAACCTTAACCTTTTTGATGTCTTTTAAAAATATAGACAAATGAAACCTTAACCTTTTTGATGTCTTTTAAAAATATAGACAATTGAAACCTTAACCTTTTTGATGTCTTTTAAAAATATAGACAAATGAAACCTTAACCTTTTTTGATGTCTTTTAAAAAATATAGACAAATGAAACCTTAACCTTTTTTGATGTCTTTTAAAAAATATAGACAAATGAAACCTTAACCTTTTTTGATGTCTTTTAAAAAATATAGACAATTGAAACCTTAACCTTCTTTGATGTCTTTTAAAAAATATAGACAATTGAAACCTTAACCTTTTTTGATGTCTTTTAAAAATATAGACAAATGACACCTTAACCTTTTTGATGTCTTTTAAAAATATAGACAATTGAAACCTTAACCTTTTTGATGTCTTTTAAAAATATAGACAATTGAAACCTTAACCTTTTTGATGTCTTTTAAAAAATATAGACAATTGAAACCTTAACCTTTTTGATGTCTTTTAAAAATATAGACAATTGAAACCTTAACCTTTTTGATGTCTTTTAAAAATATAGACAATTGAAACCTTAACCTTTTTGATGTCTTTTAAAAAATATAGACAATTGAAACCTTAACCTTTTTGATGTCTTTTAAAAATATAGACAAATGAAACCTTAACCTTTTTGATGTCTTTTAAAAATATAGACAAATGAAACCTTAACCTTTTTGATGTCTTTTAAAAATATAGACAAATGAAACCTTAACCTTTTTGATGTCTTTTAAAAATATAGACAATTGAAACCTTAACCTTTTTGATGTCTTTTAAAAATATAGACAAATGAAACCTTAACCTTTTTGATGTCTTTTAAAAATATAGACAAATGAAACCTTAACCTTTTTGATGTCTTTTAAAAATATAGACAATTGAAACCTTAACCTTTTTGATGTCTTTTAAAAATATAGACAATTGAAACCTTAACCTTTTTGATGTCTTTTAAAAATATAGACAATTGAAACCTTAACCTTTTTGATGTCTTTTAAAAATATAGACAATTGAAACCTTAACCTTTTTGATGTCTTTTAAAAATATAGACAAATGAAACCTTAACCTTTTTGATGTCTTTTAAAAATATAGACAATTGAAACCTTAACCTTTTTGATGTCTTTTAAAAATATAGACAATTGAAACCTTAACCTTTTTGATGTCTTTTAAAAAATATAGACAAGAGAAGCTGGCCTTGACTCTTCCGGATGAGAGGTCTGACTTCACCGGATTGAGAGGTGGCATAGCTCTTAGGTCGCTTAGCCTGAACCTCTATTGCTAGTAACTCGACACAAGGGTCCCCGGTGGTGGTAACCTCGGCGGACGGTTACTATGTTACGCGTAAGCGTGCCGATCCGAGGGCGCCCGAGAGAATGAACCACGACTCGGTCGGTTGCTATTTCATGGATATCTAAGGGACATTCAAAAGCTAAACTAACTTAGAGAGCCACTTCGGAAAGCGTTAGCTTTGGGAGAAGAAGTGGCCGAAGAAGCTCTAGCAACACTCCTGACATCAAAGAGGTGAGGCCCACAGAGTAGCGGTATCGCGATACGATTATTCGCAACCTCCGACGGTGAATGAACGCTTTGTAGATTTGTAAAGATCTAGTCTGTGAAATGGTAATCGCGTCGTCCGGATCGTCAAGAACGTGTCTCGGCCTCCGGGCGACGCGACAGAATTTATTATAGGAAGGCTTATAAGTGGCGGCATTTACAAAGAAGTTTGTTAGAATGTTTGGTGGCAGTCTCGAAAAACCGTCGAGATGCCTGCTTAAAGAATTGGGATATTGTCGGTAACCCTGTATCAACGTGGAGCTCGCGATTACGTACGAACCACGGCGCACCCGTGGCTCGTCGCAGAAAACGATTCTGAATTACTTGTAACCTATGGATTTGTTTTTGGGCGGCATGCGCGAAGACCGGGCTCGCGTACGTCATAACGGGACGTATAACTGCTTTGTAAAGTGTCACTTTATTACGAAGGGACATTTTACTTTTCTTATTAATGAGGTGATATAGGCGACCCATAACGTAGGCCGCGTCGACTATTGCCGTGAACCATGTCCTAGCACAGGCTTAAGCTTAGTTGGAATGGTCAACAACATTGTTAGTAATATTTCTGAAAAAAAAATCGCTAGATTTCTTTTTAAAAAAAAAAATATTTTTTAATATAATACAGACAGACTTGTGGCCGATGCTCTTTACAAATATACTTTAATTGGTTACTTTGGTTTTTTTTTTTAATAAGAGCTACCTCTACGGTTAATACATTTTTTATATAATACCTGATTTTTGAAGGTGGTTTTTTTTTATAATTTCTAAGCAAGTGCTTGACTACGATCCCACCTGATGTTAAGTGGAAATGCAGTTTTGTAAGACGCGCTAGCTTAGTAAATGCCTATTCTCTCTACTATTGAATGACCCACATTGTAATCGGAGGGAAAGATCGCGAGCAAACTATTCCAGTCCTTTGTGGTGTTTGAGAATGCTGTGGTTCACGCGTCTAATACACCCCGTTGCATTTATTAGTTTCTCCGAGATATTTCAGTTAAATGACCGAACTAATCGAACGGTTGCTTTGCTATGGAAAAACCTAGGAATATTCTTAAGCTAATGTTATAATTTGTAGGTCTCGTAGAATAAAATAGTCCAACAACTAACACACTCGCTTTATTGAGACAGCGTAACAAGGAATTATTTTAACGAATATCGTCACAACTGAACGTCTTCACAATCTTTATACAAAATTAATTAGAAGTCAGATTACGAACTAATAAAGTTAAACTACTGTTTACAATGCCAAGTTCATGTGACGATCAACTAAATTATTAATTATAACTTAAAGATACAATAAGGTTCAGTTAAATCATTAAGATATCATTGGAAGTAGTTATTATGTATAAGAATGGCTGGGTGTCATGTGTTGCCAGCTAACACTAACTATAAATTAATATCCGCCTCTGTTTTCGTTTCTTACTCATGAATATACCTTTGTCATAGAGATCCAAGTGTGATAATGAGTACCAACTGACCTTCGTAATTGTGAGCACGAGGTCCGTGGAGGTCGCGAGGGGGTTCAGCTCCCCGGTGAGTTTGTAGCCGACAACCTTCGGTAGCAGCATGCTGATCGCCTGACCGAGCATCACAGCCTCCGCTTCGATACCTGGACACACGCACATAGAATGCTAGCCATATTTTTCATTTAAAAAAAATATCGCTAATACAATAATCATATTTTTTCAATAAAGAATGCCATCAATATTTTTTTCAAACAATGTTACCAGTAATAAGAATGCTAGAAATATTTTTTTTCCAATAAAAAACACTACCAGTGTTTTTCCAATTAAAAATGGCTAACGGTATTATTTAAAAAAAGTGCCAGCAATATTTTTTTTTCAAACACAATACTACCAGTATTTTTTTCAATTAAGAATGCTAGCAATATTTTATTTTACAATAAAGATTGCTGCAATTTCTTTCAACAAAAAAATGCTAGAAATTTTTTAATAAAAATGTAATTTATTTTTCTAATAAAGCATACAAGCAATATTTTTATGCAATAAAGATTGCTGCAATTTCTTTCAACAAAAAAATGCTAGAATTTTTTTTTTCAATAAAGAATGTTCTTATTTTCTTCTAATAAAGCATACTAGCAATATTTTTTATGCAATAAAGATTGCTGCAATTTCTTTCAACAAAAAATGCTAGAATTTTTTTAATAAAAATGTACTTATTTTTTCTAATAAAGCATACAAGCAATATTTTTTATGCAATAAAGATTGCTGCAATTTCTTTCAACAAAAAATGCTAGAATTTTTTTAATAAAAAATGTAATTTATTTTTCTAATAAAGCATACAAACAATATTTTTATGCAATAAAGATTGCTGCAATTTCTTTCAACAAAAAATGCTAGAATTTTTTTAATAAAAATGTACTTATTTTTTCTAATAAAGCATACAAGCAATATTTTTATGCAATAAAGATTGCTGCAATTTCTTCAACAAAAAATGCTAGAATTTTTTTAATAAAAATGTACTTATTTTTTCTAATAAAGCATACAAGCAATATTTTTATGCAATAAAGATTGCTGCAATTTCTTTCAACAAAAATGCTAGAATTTTTTTAATAAAAATGTACTTATTTTTTCTAATAAAGCATACAAGCAATATTTTTATGCAATAAAGATTGCTGCAATTTCTTTCAACAAAAAATGCTAGAATTTTTTTAATAAAAAATGTAATTTATTTTTCTAATAAAGCATACAAGCAATATTTTTATGCAATAAAGATTGCTGCAATTTCTTCAACAAAAAATGCTAGAATTTTTTAATAAAAATGTACTTATTTTTTCTAATAAAGCATACAAGCAATATTTTTATGCAATAAAGATTGCTGCAATTTCTTTCAACAAAAAATGCTAGAATTTTTTAATAAAAATGTACTTATTTTTTCTAATAAAGCATACAAGCAATATTTTTATGCAATAAAGATTGCTGCAATTTCTTCAACAAAAAATGCTAGAATTTTTTTAATAAAAATGTACTTATTTTTTCTAATAAAGCATACAAGCACATTTTTATGCAATAAAGATTGCTGCAATTTCTTTCAACAAAAAATGCTAGAATTTTTTAATAAAAATGTACTTATTTTTTCTAATAAAGCATACAAGCAATATTTTTATGCAATAAAGATTGCTGCAATTTCTTCAACAAAAAATGCTAGAATTTTTTAATAAAAATGTACTTATTTTTTTCTAATAAAACATACAAGCAATATTTTTATGCAATAAAGATTGCTGCAATTTCTTTCAACAAAAAATGCTAGAATTTTTTAATAAAAATGTACTTATTTTTTCTAATAAAGCATACAAGCACATTTTTATGCAATAAAGATTGCTGCAATTTCTTTCAACAAAAAAATGCTAGAATTTTTTTTTTCAATAAAGAATGTTCTTATTTTCTTCTAATAAAGCATACTAGCAATATTTTTTATGCAATAAAGATTGCTGCAATTTCTTCAACAAAAAATGCTAGAATTTTTTAATAAAAAATGTAATTTATTTTTCTAATAAAGCATACAAGCAATATTTTTATGCAATAAAGATTGCTGCAATTTCTTTCAACAAAAAAATGCTAGAAATTTTTTTTTTCAATAATGTTCTTATTTTTTTTTAATTAAGAATACTAGCAATATTTAACGTTGCAATATATAATGCTGGCAATATCAATAATCATGATCATTAGCAATAGACCTTACCCTACACCATTAGGCCATTGGCGCTTCTATTAATTCAAAAGTGGGCATTATTCACTATCTCTCTGTATCCCGGTATAGTTTAGTGAGAGCTAATAACATACTGGTAGTAATAAAATACATACCACCAACGCCCCACCCCACCACTCCGAGACCGTTGATCATTGTTGTGTGACTGTCAGTCCCCACCACCGAGTCGGGGTGCAGGACATCATTGGTGAATACCACCCTCGCCAAGTACTCCAGGTTGACCTAGGGAAAATTATTACTAAAGACATATCACCCACGCCTATGTTATAAATGGTTTTTTCATTCTTTTTTTTAGGGTATTAGGACACAGACGTTTTATTTATTGGCATCACAATACAAAAACACATCACAGACAGAATATAACACACATTAAATAAGAATGAAAAATATATGAAACACAGTTAAAGTTACACGGACAAATAGTACATAACATATGATGCCAATCCGTCACAAAAGTACTTACCTTTTTTTGTTAACGGGGAGGAAATCTTAAAAAGATAACCCGCCTTCTAGGAAAGCGTTTGAACAACTAAAACCTCCCTGGTGGCCCTTCCTCGGTGCATGACGAGGGGATACACCGAAGCCCCTCTGCACTGTGCTCTAGTAGAGCACATCCCAGGGGGGTGGTTACTCCCTCCCCCCCTGTGCCCTCGCGGTGCAAGGCGACACGGGCCAGCCGATGTCGCCTTCTTCCCGGGTCCACCTTAGCGGACGACAAAGACCCCACCCTTGTCGCCCAGTGAACCCGAGGCCCCTTTAGTCGCCTTGTACGACAGGCAGGGGATACCGTAGTCTTATTCTTTAGAGCCCAGAACTACAGGGTTGGAAAAGCACTTACCTGATGCACTATACCAGATCCAGGTGGAACGATCAGCATATTGTCGAACGCTTGAGCGCCCCACTGGAATGAAAAGTATATTTACGTGTAAACACAAAAATCAAATCAATTGATTTATTATTAATGGCTAAAAAGGGTGGACAATCTCAAGTTTAATATGGTTTTCTCATGGAAGCAATTATCAGAACTGAAAAAAATGTCATAGGACACCAAGTAGGAACGAAGTTCCTTCGGCATAATATAGAAGCAACACAATTAAAAGACAATGACCCCACACTCGTCGCCTTCTACGTCGGGCAGGGGATACTATAGACTTATTCTACAAGCCAATCTTTATGAACCTTAGCTTAAGGTGGTGTTATATTAAGTAAAAACATAAGTTATTTATTTGTAATATATAGGAAACAGAAATGGTCCTTCGTGACAGATACCCGATAAGCAGAACCAAAATTAGAATTTCAAATTTAACTGTATCCCACCTAATGTTAATTGGATGCAGTGCTGGATGGTAAAACGGACTAGCTTTAAGAAACGCAACAACAAATCTGTGAGCAACTAAACCAAACTATTTGTTTGAAGTAGGTTAAAAAATATAAGCATACAGGAGCAAAAATTACCTTCAAAAATTGAAACCTCTCCTTGTTCCTCTGGAACTCCAACTCTTGGTTTTTATTCAGAGCATCCGGCCTGGAAAGACAAACAGAACAAGTCTGATCATCCTAATACTCATAAATGTGAACAGGTGCAACACACCAGCTGCGGTCTGAAGATGTCCAGGTATCCGCTGCTCAGACAGAAATGAATAAACTAAATATACTTGGACACTGACCTTCGGCCTGATCCACAAACATACACACGAGGAGCGATGGCAAGAGCTATGCTCGGCATTTCATTGCTCAAAAGTAAAGAATCAGAAACGAAGAAACGAAGGTAGTCGACATGACTCTTATAGTCCGACAGTTGTGTGTGTGGAAGTCTTGGAATGGAGGTTGCGTATGAGACGGAGAATACGGCGCCCTTCCTCCAAATGAACAGACTTTAAAGGATAGATATGATTGGATGCGGAAAGCGGAGGTTCATATGGTGGAAGGCATTGGGGAAGGCCTATTGCCAGCAGTAGACAGGCTGCTGATAAGAAATACATATAGACGTGTCATATGCCAGGCGTCAACAATCTCGTTATTTAGAATGAATGTATGGTCGTATTTCACCATTCGACTATTGATGTGAACCATCTCCTAGTATCGTGAGACACGAGGGAGTCCAAGTTTACCAAGGCATAGTTAAGCAAAAGCAAAGTGGAAAACTGATTGCTGAAGCTGATCAATAACAAGGGAGAAAGAAGAATAGTTAAAAAGAATGTTATATACATATATATACATATATATATATATATATATATTATTACGCTTTTATTTTGTTGGCATTATTTACGCTCCATCATGTTAGTATAGCTAAATGAAATTATAGGTTTATAAAAAATACATTACTTTACTAAAAAAACAAAAACAGCAATAAAACCCAAAATCACAAAACTGACACAAGCAAAGGCAGGACTACACACTAGTGCTTCAAAACATAATATCACTTACATTCTCGCGAAATCGACCTGCACCGAGTGATCTATTACCAAGTCCGCGGGGCATATGGGGTTGATTTTGTCAGGGTTGCCCCCCAGCTCCTTCACCGCATCCCTCATAGCCGCGAAGTCCACCACAGCGGGCACCCCTGTCAAGTCCTGAAATTAAACGGTTCAATTAAGCCCTTTTAAACTTAGCTAAAGTAGACTTTCAACCCCGTGGTTCAGAGTTCGTAGAATAAGACTACGGTAAAAGAAGGCGACTAAAACGGGCTTCGGGTTCACTGGGCGCTAAAGCCCGGGAAGAAGGCGACATCAGCTGGCTTTGTCGCTTTACACTGAGAGGGCACAGGGGGGAAGGATTAACCTCCCCCCTGGGACGTGCTCTCCGAAGAACATAGTGCTGCCGGAGACCCTCACCATGCACCGAGGAAAGGGCCACCGGGAGGGTTTTAGTGGGTAAAAGCCCCACATAACCGCCGCCTTCCCCCCAGAAGGCGGGGTATCTTTCTGAAGATTTCCTCCCCGTGAACAAAAAAAAAAAAAGATTGAGAGGGAGATATAACTATCTCTCTCTCAACTTTAGTTCGCATCGCCTGATGACACTTCTCGTAACGCACTCTTCCCAACCAGCTAACTCCCCAAGTCAAGCATGCGTTAAGAAGTTTCTTCAAAACACTTACCTGTAAAATAACCCTGGCAGGTTTGAAGGCAATCTCCACGCCGCCGTCCACCTTCTGGTTGGTCTCCCAGTCCAGCACGTTGGCGACATCCTTCTCCAACACTTGGAAGTTGTCGCAGTTCCGCACGCATGACTCCAGGAGCACCCTGATGCTGAAGGGTAGACGCTCTAAAATTTAAAAAACCTTTAAGACATAAAACGTAAACGTCTTTCAGAGACGGGGAACATTTGAAATTTATTATTTTTTTTTTTAAATATGATTTTATTTCAAATCAAAAATTCAGGTACAAACCAGTTCGATAATAGCCGCAGTAGTAAAAACTGTGTCGCGGCTATTAACGCCCATCTCCAAACAATTCAACAGAAATACAAATTTAGTAAAATTAAAAACTTATAATGTAATTTAGTTTAATCGTTTTGAGTGTGTTTGTGTGTAAAAGGTTGCGTGTATTGAAGAGTGACTGTATGTGTAGGGATGAGAATGAAGGGAGTGAGTTACTCTGACTGTTTATTATGGTTTTAAAAGATCTTCTGTAAATTCATACGAGAGGGTTTGGAGCCATTCAGTAATATGTGTCTTACATTCTTTTAGTGGTAATGGGTATATATGTATTATAGGTTTGAGGTTAGGTCGAAATAGTGTAATATCATTTGCAAATTAATCGTTTTGGCAAATCTTCAGAGCGGCCTGCCTCTCAGTTCTTTATGACCCCCTCCCCTTTCCATCACTGAACGACTAGGCGTGGCGAGCAGTTCCACCCTTACGTCGTAGACATTCCATCAATACGCAAGAAGCGGTCTGCCTCCACCTTCCTTATGCGGACGGCTAAGGAATGGAACTCTCTGCCGCGTTCAGTCTTTCCTCACGGGTACAATCTGGACACCCTTTAAGTCCAATGTGAACAGACACCTTATAGGCTCACGTGCTCCATCCTAGGCTTCATCTTCGCCTTCCATCAAGCAAGATAGAAGCCAAATGTGAGCCAATTTAGTATAAAAAAAAATGCAAATACGAGTCATTACTTAGCATATTTAGACTAATCAAAATTTATTAGCTATCAAATAATTTGTGTACAAAAGAATGTCGTGATTAATTGCAAAGATTGCCTTCTAACCCATGTTATCACAGTATATTTAGTTCGTGATAAGTGTGTGGATATAGGCAATTTTTAAAGAACTAAATTCGGCCGTGAACTGACTGTGAAAGATATACATTGATAATACAAGTATATTTACTAGTAAAAACGAAAGTCTACCTTCAAATCAAATAATCATAATATTACTCATTTAGTCACATTTGGACAGGCACTGCTAAATGTCATTTCGCAGCTTTGGACTCGGTAGAAAAGCAGGCTATTTGGTGACGCAGCTGAAACCAATCTGCTCAGTCTTGAGCACAGGCGGTAGATAGCCTTTCGGTTTTCTACAGATTGTATTTTGGAGAGTGTGGTCACTATTTTAAAGAATTTGGTTGAAATATATTTTTTTCCTACTTACTCTATGTTTATCTCATTCTCTTGTTTCTTTAACTTCAGCCGTGTATTAATTGCACACACACACACAGTTTTTGTTCGAATTTGCTAAAAAATATAAAAAACAACTCACCATATTTGTTGCCAAAAGCGCTTAGATCATAGTACTTGAATTTCCTCCCAGCAATGTCTATACTCTTAAGGTATTTATCATATGGATTGCTGGTGGCTGAAAATAGAATAATACAAATATTTACACAATATAGTCACCGAAATTAATAGTGCCCTCGTCATGAATGAATGAATGAATGAATATACTTTATTGCGCAACAATTAAAAACAAAATTAAATACATCGCAGAAATGATGTAATTGCATACATAATGGACGGTAATCATCATCAACAACAACAGACAAGTGGACGAAAAAGGTAACGGAATGGTATCCAGAGGTAACGGAATGTTACCCAAAGGTAACGGAATGTTATCCAAAGGTAACGGAATGGTATCCAAAGGTAACGGAATGGTATCCAGAGGTAACGGAATGGTATCCAAAGATAGCGGAATAGTATCCAAAGGTAACGGAATGGTATCCAGATGTAACGGAATGGTATCCAAAGGTAACGGAAAGGTATGCAAAGGTAACGGTATGATATCCAGAGGTAACGGAATGGTATCCAAAGATAGCGGAATAGTATCCAAAGGTAACGGAATGGTATCCAAAGATAGCGGAATAGTATCCAAAGGTAACGGAATGGTATCCAAAGGTAACGGAATGGTATCCAAAGGTAACGGAATGGTATCCAGATGTAACGGAATGGTATCCAAAGGTAACGGAATGGTATCCAGAGGTAACGGAATGGTATCCAGATGTAACGGAATGGTATCCAAAGGTAACGGAATGGTATCCAGAGGTAACGGAATGGTATCCAAAGGTAACGGAATGTTATCCAAAGGTAACGGAATGTTATCCAAAGGTAACGGAATGGTATCCAAAGATAGCGGAATAGTATCCAAAGGTAACGGAATGGTATCCAAAGGTAACGGAATGGTATCCAGATGTAACGGAATGGTATCCAGATGTAACGGAATGGTATCCAGAGGTAACGGAATGTTATCCAAAGGTAACGGAATGTTATCCAAAGGTAACGGAATGTTATCCAAAGGTAACGGAATGTTATCCAAAGGTAACGGAATGTTATCCAAAGGTAACGGAATGGTATCCAGATGTAACGGAATGGTATCCAGAGGTAACGGAATGGTATCCAGATGTAACGGAATGGTATCCAGAGGTAACGGAATGGTATCCAGATGTAACGGAATGGTATCCAGAGGTAACGGAATGGTATCCAAAGGTAACGGAATGGTATCCAGATGTAACGGAATGGTATCCAAAGGTAACGGAATGTTATCCAAAGGTAACGGAATGGTATCCAGATGTAACGGAATGGTATCCAAAGGTAACGGAATGGTATCCAGATGTAACGGAATGGTATCCAGAGGTAACGGAATGTTATCCAAAGGTAACGGAATGTTATCCAAAGGTAACGGAATGGTATCCAGAGGTAACGGAATGGTATCCAAAGGTAACGGAATGTTATCCAAAGGTAACGGAATGGTATCCAGATGTAACGGAATGGTATCCAGATGTAACGGAATGGTATCCAAAGATAGCGGAATAGTATCCAAAGGTAACGGAATGTTATCCAAAGGTAACGGAATGTTATCCAAAGGTAACGGAATGTTATCCAAAGGTAACGGAATGGTATCCAGAGGTAACGGAATGGTATCCAGATGTAACGGAATGGTATCCAGAGGTAACGGAATGGTATCCAGATGTAACGGAATGGTATCCAGAGGTAACGGAATGGTATCCAGATGTAACGGAATGGTATCCAGAGGTAACGGAATGGTATCCAAAGGTAACGGAATGGTATCCAGATGTAACGGAATGGTATCCAAAGGTAACGGAATGTTATCCAAAGGTAACGGAATGGTATCCAGATGTAACGGAATGGTATCCAAAGGTAACGGAATGGTATCCAGATGTAACGGAATGGTATCCAGAGGTAACGGAATGTTATCCAAAGGTAACGGAATGTTATCCAAAGGTAACGGAATGGTATCCAAAGATAGCGGAATAGTATCCAAAGGTAACGGAATGGTATCCAAAGGTAACGGAATGTTATCCAAAGGTAACGGAATGGTATCCAGATGTAACGGAATGGTATCCAAAGATAGCGGAATAGTATCCAAAGGTAACGGAATGTTATCCAAAGGTAACGGAATGTTATCCAAAGGTAACGGAATGTTATCCAAAGGTAACGGAATGGTATCCAGAGGTAACGGAATGGTATCCAGATGTAACGGAATGGTATCCAGATGTAACGGAATGGTATCCAGATGTAACGGAATGGTATCCAGATGTAACGGAATGGTATCCAGATGTAACGGAATGGTATCCAAAGATAGCGGAATAGTATCCAAAGGTAACGGAATGGTATCCAGAGGTAACGGAATGGTATCCAGATGTAACGGAATGGTATCCAGATGTAACGGAATGGTATCCAAAGATAGCGGAATAGTATCCAAAGGTAACGGAATGGTATCCAAAGGTAACGGAATGGTATCCAGAGGTAACGGAATGTTATCCAAAGGTAACGGAATGTTATCCAAAGGTAACGGAATGGTATCCAGATGTAACGGAATGGTATCCAAAGATAGCGGAATAGTATCCAAAGGTAACGGAATGGTATCCAGAGGTAACGGAATGGTATCCAGATGTAACGGAATGGTATCCAGATGTAACGGAATGGTATCCAAAGATAGCGGAATAGTATCCAAAGGTAACGGAATGTTATCCAAAGGTAACGGAATGTTATCCAAAGGTAACGGAATGTTATCCAAAGGTAACGGAATGGTATCCAGATGTAACGGAATGGTATCCAGATGTAACGGAATGGTATCCAGATGTAACGGAATGGTATCCAGATGTAACGGAATGGTATCCAAAGGTAACGGAATGGTATCCAAAGATAGCGGAATAGTATCCAAAGGTAACGGAATGTTATCCAAAGGTAACGGAATGGTATCCAGATGTAACGGAATGGTATCCAGAGGTAACGGAATGTTATCCAAAGGTAACGGAATGGTATCCAGATGTAACGGAATGGTATCCAAAGATAGCGGAATAGTATCCAAAGGTAACGGAATGGTATCCAAAGATAGCGGAATAGTATCCAAAGGTAACGGAATGTTATCCAAAGGTAACGGAATGGTATCCAGATGTAACGGAATGGTATCCAGAGGTAACGGAATGGTATCAAAGGTAACGGAATGGTATCCAAAGGTAACGGAATGTTATCCAAAGGTAACGGAATGTTATCCAAAGGTAACGGAATGTTATCCAAAGGTAACGGAATGGTATCCAGATGTAACGGAATGGTATCCAGATGTAACGGAATGGTATCAAAGGTAACGGAATGGTATCCAGATGTAACGGAATGGTATCCAGATGTAACGGAATGGTATCCAAAGGTAACGGAATGTTATCCAAAGGTAACGGAATGGTATCCAAAGGTAACGGAATGGTATCCAGATGTAACGGAATGGTATCCAAAGGTAACGGAATGGTATCCAGATGTAACGGAATGGTATCCAGAGGTAACGGAATGTTATCCAAAGGTAACGGAATGGTATCCAGATGTAACGGAATGGTATCCAGATGTAACGGAATGGTATCCAAAGGTAACGGAATGTTATCCAAAGGTAACGGAATGTTATCCAAAGGTAACGGAATGTTATCCAAAGGTAACGGAATGTTATCCAAAGGTAACGGAATGGTATCCAGAGGTAACGGAATGGTATCCAAAGATAGCGGAATAGTATCCAAAGGTAACGGAATGTTATCCAAAGGTAACGGAATGTTATCCAAAGGTAACGGAATGGTATCCAAAGATAGCGGAATAGTATCCAAAGGTAACGGAATGGTATCCAGATGTAACGGAATGGTATCCAGATGTAACGGAATGGTATCCAAAGGTAACGGAATGGTATCCAGATGTAACGGAATGGTATCCAGATGTAACGGAATGGTATCCAGATGTAACGGAATGGTATCCAGATGTAACGGAATGGTATCCAGATGTAACGGAATGGTATCCAAAGATAGCGGAATAGTATCCAAAGGTAACGGAATGGTATCCAGATGTAACGGAATGGTATCCAGATGTAACGGAATGGTATCCAGATGTAACGGAATGGTATCCAAAGATCAGCAGTGAAGGAAAACATCTTGGGGAAACCTGAATTTGAACATTTTCTAACACATGTGAAGCCTGCCAATGCGCATTAGGGCTGCGTGGCAGACTATGCCCTTGTACTTTCTTCATAAAAAGGCCTGTGCCCAACAGTGGGACATATATAAAGGCTGTTACTTAACCTTTTGTTACAAAAAAATATTGTGAAAGTGTGGTTTTAAATGATTTGAGACTTGCCGAATGATTTCTAAATTAACCCACATTAATACTACATTACACACATCATTACTAAAACTATAATAAATTACAGCTTTTATTTCTATAATTTCTAATTTCATATAACACAGTTTAGTTGCCTAGGTTAATAGTATACAGTAGAAGATATTACAAAAAGCTGTGTTATGATGGTCATGTAGGCTATAACTGGAAACAAAGAGCTGGCCAACTAAATTTTGTTTTTACTCAATTTACCTTTTTAAAGTATCAAATACATGTGACATGGATATGAAATATCAAATCTATAACCACATTATTCAATCTATAAAATGACCTTTTTTAATGTCTCGTACAACTAAGAATGCTATTGAATTAACACTCAAAAATGTTCTTTTTAATATACAGTAATTTATCAGAGAGAACAACAGTTTGTCCCACATTTCTAGACATTGTTACTATAAAAAACATACTTGACAAATAACTTTGATAGGTTTTTTTTTAATACTTTTTTTTATTCATTTAAAAAAAGAGAGACACTGGAATAAGAATACAAATTTATTAGTACTGGTAAAATCAATAAGTAACTAAAGTAAATAGAAATTACCACAATCACATATCAAATATGCATACAATTGAACAAATAAATTGTTTACTTAACCTGTGCATATTAGACATTAATTTGCACATTTTTATTATGATGAAACCCTTATCTATTTATAAAAATAATAAAAGTTACGTAAAACTATTTAAAATTCAAGAATATCAAGTAGATGTAAAATATTAACGTATGACGGTTGAAGTCGACCTTAGAAGTTAAAATTTAACGAAATAGTTAGCGGCCTTCAGTTACTTTCCGAGGTAACTGAAAGTCGACAAACTTATTCAAATAAGTTAAACGGAGATCAAAGGTTATACGTAATATTTTTGGTAGAATTAAATCTGCTTTTTCAGTTTGCTATTTATTTAGTATTATCTAATAATTATGAATTAACTTAAGAAACTCATTCCTCAAATTCATAATAAATATGTACAAAAATTGATTACGGAACGACTAAAATAACTGGCCATGTATAATATTTAAGTGCGTTTTACTAATAAAAACTTAAAAAATAAATACAAACCCGCCATAGCGTTCAGGTTTACAGTCACGTAGCTATCTCACGATACAAACTGACAGGATTGGTAGAATATTTACAATGAATAAAAAACAATTATACGTATAGTACAAAATATAGTAAAAAACACCTTGTGAAGTTTGAAGTTGAACAAAATTCAATTCATTCGTTCACCCAATGCCAAAGCGGGCAAAGATTATAAAAGTAGAGTTGACTATGTAAAACAGTGGAGTTAAAGTTTATGTTCGGTCCCGTCCTATACACGCTCTACACACTAACGACATTCGCGCTCACGTAGAGCAAAGCTAGCCCTTTTCGCCGACAATACTAGCATTTATGCGACGGGCGTTTCCCTGACCCAAAGTCTTTTTAAAAACAACTCCAGTCCGCGGCCGATACCGTAGGGGATTGGTTTCGGAAATAGTGAATAGAAATCAACCCGCAGCCATGTACTTCACCCCTATTCCATCGGTACCACAAACCAAATACCTAGGTGCTTTATTAGATCCCCTACTCAGCTTCGGCCCGTACGTAGCTCAGGTTAGGAACCGGGTGGGCTACTTTTTGGGTCACCTTTATCACCTCACTAATAAGAAAAGTAAAATGTCCCCTTCGTAATAGTGACCCTATTTTTCAAAGTAGTTATAACCCCCGTTAGGACGTACTAGAGCCAGGTCTTTGCACATCCACAGATGGTCGTGGTTCGTATGCAATCGCGAACTTAACGTAGATACAGGGTAACGACGATAGCCCAATTCTTTAAGCAAAGATTCCTTTCTAGAATCTTTGTTTCGAGGGTAAAATATATTGTATCAATTTTATTTATTATATTTTATAGTTTTGAGTATGTCCCGAACTAGATTCAATTTAATTAGAAATAATTTAGCAGGAAGAGTGTTGTGCAAGAAATATCATTCAAGAGTTTATTGGGTTCTGGTGTTATGCTTATTTACATAATAGAAAAGTAATAAATGACTTTGAAGCGATAGAAAGTATGTTTGAATAGAGACTATAGAGATTGATGTCTATCGATGATTTATTAAGAAAACTCCTGTTTATTAAATTTAATTGAGAAGATTTGTGAATCTCCTGTAAATGCATCGATAATAATACTAAGTTTATTACTTAAACCTTGTAGATAGGTCAAAATATAAAATGCAAAGATTTTTTTAACGTTTTATAACATGGCAACAATCGGATAAACACATTATGACAAATTGAAAAAATCCGTTGCCGTTTTCATGTTTTGTTATTTTAATCAATAACGCGTTATTATTGCATGCAAAAATGGCTACATTTGACTTAAATTCGATAAATTCAGCACTCACAGACACGAATAACATAGAAAGTGGTGTAGATTTCTCCGGGAAATCGCTAAAATTGGATACAGAAAAAGATGGTAAGGAAACGTGAAAATATATGTTTATCTTTAAATTTTACAATTGTCAAATATTTTAATAAGGAAATGGTTTACAATTTTTATGTATAGGTTCGTATGTCTTTTTGGAAAACCCGCTAATATATGTTATTAACTATAAGACTGATAACCTTTCCGTGTTGAATAAATCTACATTTCATCTTTAAGCTAGTTATTTGTGCAAGGACAAGCAAATAAAGAATACAATAACATCGAAATACGTATTTAAAGTCTCTTTGTAGATAGCTTAGAACTACATTGATCAAATATTCAACTCTTATTTTTTTTTAATTTGAAACTTTTATGACCTGATAACAAGACCTTTAAGCCAAGTCTTTTTAAAACATATACACATAATTCTTACGTCTACGATAAAAATGAAATGAATCCTTGCGCGTTACCGCTATTTTATGGGCAGGCCCCACCCCTTGGATGTTAGGAGCGTTGCTGGAGTTTCTTCGGCCACTTCTTCTCCCAGCGCCAACGCTTCCCGAAGTGGCACTCAAAGTTAGTTTAGCTTTTGAATGTCCCTTGGATTATCCGTGAAATAGCAACCGACCGAGTCGTGGTTCGGCCCTCTCGGGCACCCTCGGATCGGAATGCTTACGCGTAACATAGAAACCGTCCAAGCCGAGGTTACCCCTAACCGGGGGGACCCTTGTGTCGAGTTACAAGCAATAGAGGTTCAGGCTAAGCGACCTAAGAGCTGTGCCACATCTCAATCCGGTGAAGCTGTCAAGACCAGCCTCTCTGGCCAATCTGTGTAGTTCGTCCTAAAAAAAAAATTGAAATTTAGATGACCGCTTCATGTGAAAAACAAATTGTATATTATACAATCATAAATAATTTAATTAATTATACATAGTATTAATAATGGCTAACGACTCAATATTATGGACACACAGCACAAGGTATTATTGATGCAATCAAAGCTTGCCCGAACTTACAATACCTGATTCTCACTGGCAACACACTGGGCTTAACATCAGCTCAGGCTATTGCCAAGGCATTGGAACATCACCCAGAGCTGAAGAAAGCAAGATTATCCGACATATTCACTGGTAGAAAGAAAACAGAACTACCACCTGCTTTGGTAAGTCCATAACCAATTTAGTAATCTATACTAATTAAATAAACTATCTATATATATATATAAAAGAGAAAGTGTGTGGGTTTGTTCTACATAGGCTTTGAAGCGGCTGGACCGATTTCAATGAAACTTTCAGGGAATCTTCAGATTGACTTGGCGAGTAATCCTATAAAATTGTGAAGTATTCAAGGTAAGTTATAGTGCTGCAAATGTATCCATTTACTTATGCTGCTGATATGTATCAGCATCAGAAAACTGTACATACTTGGGTATATATATATACATACAACTGTACAAAATGTACATACATGAGTGTAGGTAATAATCTTCACCCGCTCAAGAAGAGAATAGAAGAGAATGAATATGGAGAGAAATGAATAATTTAATATATTGTGAGAGTATTTTATTAATAAATTGCTGGCCACTTTGATCTCAAATATCTGCTCTTTGGTTAGAAATCCCAATTTCAAATTTATACAGCTATTTATTCATGCATTTGTTTTTCAAAAACTGTAATCCATATGTTTTTCCATCTTTGTTTTTTTTGCATCATGCCGAATGGACAAAATGGAAAACTTAAAATATCGCGTTATTTATCAGTACGAGTTCCACCGTGGCACCAGTGCTGCAGAAACAACTAAGGAATAATGATGTATATGGCGGTGGTGTCGCAAAAGAAAACACAGTGTGTTTTTAGTTCCAACACTTTCGGGCAGAGCTAGGCGCTGAGCCCCTGCTCGTTTTTCTCTTTCCTAATTCAATCCTTTTTTTGTATTAATTTTTATCTGTATATTTCAGAATGCGCTAGGAGAGGGCATAATAGCAGCCGGAGCACATCTCACAGTCTTGGAGCTGAGTGATAATGCATTTGGACCCATTGGTGTTCAGGGTTTCGCGAAACTGCTGCAGAGCGATGCCTGCTCACAGCTGCAGGTTCTTATTTTAATATGTCACATTCAACTCTTTTGCTAGCCAGCTTTATGAGCTTAATAAGCCAAGATTGATATCACTTCCACATGGTTGCTTCACTCTGAGCAGTGTGCAATGGATTGGTCAGGAGACAGTCTGCTGCACTTTTTTTTTTATTATGTCTAAGTTATTGCTTGACCACAATAGCACCTGATGTTAAGCAAATGCTATCTTTGAAATTGGATGAATAGACAGATATGGGCAACCTATTCCAATCCTTTGCTGTGTAAACAATAATATAAGAAGTGTTCAAGTCTAAGGCATGTCTACAATGTGTGTGTCTGCAATGGAAGCCAGCAGTGCGCCTTGATGGCCGATGGTTAAATGGGAAAGGGGAATAATATCATGTAATTTCTGGGCACACTTGTGAATCGAGGAGCGTCTCTGCCTGATGGTTGTTAATCCACACCCACAGACTCCTTAATCCATCAATTGCCTCAGAGATTTCTCTCATCATGACCTATGGACTTTCCCTTGCAAAACATTCTATAACCATGATGACATAGGCCTCCAAATATAAGGGCATTTTCAGCCGGACTGTACATAAAATTATAACAAACATTGCTCGTTAGTGCTAGCATTGGGGATGAAACTCGGGTTGCAGGCATAGCGTAACTTGAAGCGACTTCGGTTTACAAAATATAGTTTGTGTACAGATATGTGGCATTAACTGAGTAATGTACATTGAAATACCAAAAAATTGTCTTCCAGGAGTTGCGTCTGAACAACAATGGCTTGGGCATCACAGGGGGACGTTTGTTAGCGGAGGCGCTGTCAGTCAACCCAAGGAAACTGAAAGTGTTCATTGCAGGCAGGAACCGACTGGAGAACGAAGGGGCGACGGCGCTGGCTCGAGTGTTTCAGGTAAAGAACTAGATCTTAAATCACGATCCTGCAGTATTTTTAGGGAGGGAAAGCCGGAAACACTGAGTGGCTATGAAGGCCCTACAGTTTCACAGGGTTTTTGTTTGGCAAGCTCTTGAGGCATTACAGCTAAAACCTCTATCAGGGTAATTCAAAGCAACCTTAGCCGTCATGGCTAGGCCTGTTGTAGTTTTTTATTTGGATTACTAGAAATTGCAGAAGTAAAATTATCTTTATGGCCACTTGGGGAAGCTTAGGCGGTAGGAGAGGAATTGAGCAATGCTTCATTATTAATTGGGGAGTACCTGCCAGAAAAATGGCTTGTGCCTTCTATGTCTTACTTATGGGACTGATTATGCTCAGCAGACAATAATTGCTAATTCTATCTACCCCACTATAAAAGAGTAAGAATCATAAGAAAGTATTTGCATAGGTTATCCAACCCATTCAATTAATGATATTTGAATAATATATGATGGAATTATAACATTACTAAGATAAATTATCTATTTCCAGGCTATGGGTACGTTGGAAGAAATAGCAATGCCACAAAATGGGATATACCATAAAGGTGTATTCGCTCTCTCCGAGGCATTGAAACACAATCCCAACTTGAGCTGTTTGAACTTGAACGACAACACCATTGGAGCAAAGGGGGCTACAGCAATTGCTGCCGCTTTACCGGGGTAAGGAGAATTATAAATAACTTAACTAAGTTAAGCAATATTCAGAGCCCCTCTGCACAGTGGTCAAGGAGAGTACATCCCGGGGGGGGGGTTGGAGGTTTCTCCCTCTCCCCTGTGCCCTCGCAGTGCAAGGCGACACAGGCCAGCCGATGTCGCCTTCTTCCCGGGTCCACGTTGGCGGACGACAAAGGCCCCCACACTTGTCGCCCCAAAGCACCTTTTAGTCGCCTTCTACGACATGCAGGGGATACCGTAGTCTTATTCTTGAGAGTCCAGAACTACAGGGCTGGATGAAACAAGAGCAACAACAACAAAGGGCAATGAAACTTTCAGGGAATCTTTACATTGACCTGACGAGTAATCCTGTAAAGTTTGGTGACGATCAGACCACTCCTCTTTTTGAACTGTCAAATACAGCTTTTATTTACTATGATGATATTGTATTGTTTTATAACACAAATTTTGTATTGACACATGCATTGTGTATATTTATGTCATTATGAACCATAATGAAGTACAATTTTATTTTTATTTATTTATTTTATACAATACAATAGCGTATATTGAAGTATAATAAATCCTAAATGAGTACGCCTCCATAGCTCAGGGGTTAGAGCACTGGTCTTGTAAACCAGGGTCGAGAGTTCAAATCTCTCTGGGGGCAATAAATATTTGTTCATTTTAACATTTTAAGAATGTTTGGCACTATTTATTAAAGGTAGAGAGCGAGGTCGATCGTAGGGGAAAAAACCAATCCGCGATCCCGTCCCACCGATCACGTACACCGAGGTTGAGAATATATTAAAAATTTGCGTCCCCGCAAAGCTCCCGGTATAGACGGTATACCCAACTTAGTAGCTAGACGTTTCCCCGATAATGTCGTACGCCTACTGGCTATAATATTTAACGTGGCCATGACTCACGGCATCTTTCCCAACGAGTGGAAGGAGGCCGACGTCGTAGGGTTCTTCAAACCTGGTAAACCGCGTACTGAACCCACTTCATATAGACCTATTAGTCTCCTCTCCGTTTTGGGGAGTTACTAGCGATAGAGGTTCAGGCTAAGCGACCTAAGAGCTGTGCCACCTCTCAATCCGGTGAAGCAGTCAAGGCCAGCTTCTCTGGCCAATCTGTGTAGTTCGTCAAAAAAATCCTAAATGATAAGAATGATATTGTATTTACTGATATGTACATGGGTGTAGGTAATGATCTTCACCCGCTAGAGAAGAGAATGAATACGGAGAGAAATGAATAATTTAATATATTGTGAGAGTTAAATTAAATATTTAATGATATAAGTTTATTGTTTAAATAATCTAGCCCGGATAAGTGGGCTGAGTACGCTAGTATACTTATAATCGTTTAATTTCCACACTATAACGGTATCTTTGTTTCAATATGAAATGTGGCAAGTACTAACGAGTGATTTAATTTCCAGATTAAAGAAACTAAAGTCAATAAACTTCGGCGACTGTCTGTTGAAGAGTAAAGGTGCCAAGGTCCTGGCGAAAGCCTTGAAAGAAAACTCAGTGCTCTTGGAGGTATGCAATGAGGAATTAATTATTGTATGATAGTTATTGCATAACTGAAAAAAAATAAAAGGAACAAGTAGGTTTATGACAATCCAAGACCAGGTATGTACTCCATAACGATAATGACATGACAGGAATGTGGAAAATGATAGATTATATAGATGTCATTAAGATACTTTGGAAAAAAATTGTCTTTTTTTTAGACGAACTAATACAGTTGGCCAGAGAAGCTGCTGCTTCACCGGATTGAGAGGTGGCATAGTTCTTAGTTCACTTAGCCTCTCTATTAGGTAGTAACTTGACACAAGGGTCCCGCCAGTGAGGGGTAACCGGCTTGGACGGTTACTATTATTACGCGTTAGCAGTCCGATCCGAGGGCGCCCGAGAGGGCCGAACCACGACTCGGTCGGTAGCTATTTTATTAACAAAAATCTATTGGGACAATCTAAGCTAAACTAACTTATATGCCACTTCGGGAAGCGTTGGCGCTGGGAGAAGTGGCCGAAGAAACTCCAGCAACACTCTTAATCCTATCGAGGGGGTACAAAGTGTCTATGGTTAGCATTATTTAAGGTTTGAATCACCACATATGATTAGATTTGAAGTTGAAAACAAAGAACCATTAAAGACATCAATAGGGTAGTGGTTGATGGTATAGTCTGGGAATCGTTATGTCGTAGGTTCGAATCCACCATTCGACTACTGACGTCAACCATCTCCTAGCACAAGCTTAAGCTTAGTTGGAATGGTTAACAAGAATGATAGTAATATTTCCTGAAAAAAAATAGCAATTACCTCTCGAATATCCCTTGGCCGACTATTCCACAGGTACGAAGCTTTTACAGCGAAATTCACATTGTCTTTTCAACTACAGTTAACGCGCGAGTTGAGTGCAGACCTCAGGAATGCGATAACTATAATGAGTATGTCGATAGATTTAAACAATTCTACACTAGGATCTATGCCATGGTGAAAAAGAAATCAAAATATTTGTCACCTTTAATAATTATTTCAGTAAGTGAAACGAAATCATTAAAATTTAATAATCGCACATATATAAAACATTACTCGTGCTTGGTGGTGAATATGTATCATATGTATCATAACTTGATGGACTCGGATCAGATAATTTTAAAATCAAATAAATTACACGGGATTTAATTTATTACTAACGTAAGATACGAAAGGTGCGCGAGGGGTGGCGTGCGGCCAGCGGGGAGATGCTCCCGCTCTTTATCCCGCGCCCCGACTGCATTCAACTCGCGCGCTGATTAAACTTTTTTTTTCTTCTCTTCCAGTCTCTAGATCTGAGCCACAATGAAATCGGTCGTGAAGCCTGCATGGAGGTAGTCAACGCAGTCACCGCTCTGCCTGACGCCTCCGACCGACTGTCCCGTGTGGTGCTAGCAGGTGATTTAATTCGTCATAACTTCGGGTACTTTCAATGAGGGTTAATCGTCCCTGCCTGTTATAATTAGGCCATAGAACCGCTATAGTTGGCGGGAAATATATAATAGGTTGTCAAATATCTCCCTTCCGCCTTTTTGTCTTTTGAATTTCGCGGCTATGTACAAAGCGCTACAGAGCTCGTATCTAGCAATACTATACATAATTTGAAAGGTCTTGACATAACCTACAAAACGACGCTATGCATAATTAGTTTGGATATTGCGTTCAACAGTTATAGACGTGTAAACATGGACTTCACTAACGCCGAAATTCGCGCTATTTTAAAGTTTTCCTTCGTTAAAGGCAAATCCGCTAGAGAAACGTTCCGTGAGATTAATGGTGTTTTGGGGGATGGTACTCTATCACTTCGAACCACGGAGGAATGGTTTCGACGATTCAGAGCCGGTGAAAACGACACCATGGATAAGCCAGCCGGCGGAAGACCTGTGACGACAAATACCGATCAAATCATGGACTACATCGAGTTAGACCGGCATGTGGCATCTCGTGACATCGCCCAGGAGATGGGAGTTAGTCACCAAACCATTTTAAACCATCTGCAGAAGGCTGGATACAAAAAAAAGCTTGATGTTTGGGTGCCGCATGACACAAAAGGCGGAAGGGAGATATTTGACAACCATATATGACGATGGACGATGACATAAATATGACGATTAGAACTTTTTGAATCGTTATATCTCAAAAACGGTGGCTCGTAGAAAACAAGTATTAAGAAATTTTTTGTAGATAATTTTATGATCTACAATTTTGTCTGGGGTATTTTTATGATAAAACTTACCGTTTTGCTGAAAATTGCGAAACTCTTTTTTTGATCTTTGACCTTGAATAAATTTTTTTCCTTACAGGGGAAAGATGGGGAACTTTCAAATTTTGTTTTCAATGATATTTTAAACAATCTTACCGATTTTCAGCATGGTGGGAATTTAGGTAACTTTGAATGTCTAAATTGACCGGACTACATGTCCTAGAATTTTTTTCTATTTGCACTAGGGCCGCACGGCGGTCTACGTATATACTCTCTTTACAGATAAGGCCTGTGCCCAACAGTGGGACATACATAAAGGCTGTAACTTTAAATAACCCCTCTGTGGCCCTTCCTCACCATGAGGGACTCCGGGATCTCCAGTGGAACGCAGCAGATCGCCTCCTGCGGACGACAAAAACCCCCCACACAATGAACCCGAGGCTTTAGTCGCCTACTACAACAGGCAGAGGTTACCGTAGCCCAGGACTACATCTGCTGCTATAAGCGGAATAATAGCTATAATTAAAAAAACTTTGCTCAACAATTATGTGTACAGGCAACAAACTCGGTGACTCTGTGAGTAAGAAGTTAATGAAGGACAAGTTGGGACCCTCTGCGGAGCTGAGTGATGGAGAGGATGACAGCGATGATGAGGGTTAGTGACTTCAAATATCCATTTATTAACCGACTTCAGAAATCAATTACCAATTCGCCTATATCTGTGTTCTCATAATTGCGTTTACTAGCAAATTCAAGCACGTGTTACTTTTCAACCGGTATGTTTTTTTTATGTTTGTCACCATATAAATTTCAACTGGGAAACGGAATTTAAAAACTGGTGCAGGCTATTCGGACAATAGCATACATGAGAAAACCATATTAGTCTTAAATTTAGAATGGATTTCGACAATCCATTTTTTATTGAAAATAATGTACTTTTTTTTTGTTGATGGGGGGAGAAATCTTCAAAAGATACCTAGCCTTCTGGGGGGGTTTGACCCACTAAAACCTCCCCGGTGGCCCTTCGGTGCATGGTGATGGGCTCCGGGATCTCCAGAGGAACGCACCGGAGCCCCTCTGCACTGTGCTCAAGGACACATTAGGAGCACATCCCGGGTGTGGAGGTTATTCCCTCACCCCCTATGCCCTCGCCAAGGCGACACGGGCCGGTCGATGTCGCCTTCTTCCCGGGTCCACCTTGGCGGACGACAAAGGCCCCCCCACCCTTGTCAGTGAACCCGAGGCTCCTTTTAGTCGCCTTCTACGACATGCAGGGGATACCGAAGTCTTATTCTTAACAGCCCAGAACTACAGACTGGAAAAGCATGTACTTGGAGTAACCTAACTCAACTCCTATCAAACCCCTCCGTTTTTTTTTTATAATTTCTAAGCAAGTGCTTTACTACGATCCCACCTGATGTTAAGTGGAAATGCAGTCCTGGATGGTAAGGCGCACTAGCTTAGTAAATGCCTGTTCACTCTACTCTTGAAAATACCCACATTGTAATAAGACAGACGCGGGAAAACTATTCCAGTCCTTTGCTGTACGAAGAATGAAAGACGAAGCAAATCGCTTCGTTCGGGTTTGAGGGATGTTCACAACAAAAGGAATCCCGCAGTGCGTCTAGAAGTCCGATGGTGGAAGTAAAGTAACGGCACTTAAGGAACTTCGTTCCAAACATAAGGTATTACGTTAACCTTAGTAATGGAGAATTTCCTTTATTTCTATAGCTGTGTCATCTGGAGAGGAATCGTCAGAAGCAGAGGATTCAGATGAAAACTCCGAGGACAGCGCCACAGAGGATGCACAGCACATGGACACTGTTGTGGAATTGAGTCGGAACATTAACCTGGATACCTCGGGTTGGTCTATCATATCCGATCCTTACAAGAATTTTGATTTCATTGATTCATTGAAGCATTTTGAATTCATTTATTTATTAGCTTGGTAGTAAAGAGTATAAGAAATTACACAGGAAAAGACTTGGGGAGTAGTTTGGTGAAAAAAAAGTGTGATCGGGCGAGGCGAAGTTGAGAGGGAGATATGTTAGTGGGATAGGTAGAGTTACGTTTCATTTACTGTAGGGGCAAGAGAGATAAGTACGAGCACACATTTGCAAGAGAGAGAGGTATTTACGTTTTGTATCTCTCTCTCATTTGTTTTCATTTTCTCAAACACATTTTTCTTTATGCACGCTTAACTTAGGGAGTAAACTGGTGTATGTGTTACGAAAAGTGTGATCGGGTGAGGCGAAGGGAAAGTGAGAGAGATATAAGTTAGTGAATACAGGAAGAGAGAGATTTAAAGTTACGCCTTTATATATATAATATATATGTCCCACTGCTGAGCAGAGTCCTTCTCTGTAAAGAGAGTATAAGGGCACAGTCCGCCACGCGGCCCTAATGCGGATTGGCAGACTTCACATGTCGTAGAAAAATTTTCTAAGACATGTAGGTTTCCTCACGATGTTTTCCTTCACCGCCGAGCGCGTGGTTAATCAGCACATAAAATTGCAACAACAAATTTATTGGTGCCGGCACCGGGGATCGAACTCGTGTTGCTAGCGTACTATGCAACTTGAGCCAACCGCCCGGACACTGAGCTACCACGGCTCTCTAGAGCTAGAGAGAGATTTACGTTTCGTATATTACAATAGAGAGAAGTACGAGCGCACATTTTCTACCTCTTTCTCTCATTTCTTTTCAATTTGTCAAATTCAGTTTTTTTTTTAGTTCTGCTTAAATCAAGTTGTTTTTCGCAGGAGTGGAAGAAGCGAAATCGGACGTGGAGATGTTCTTGAAGTCACCGACTGTGGACAATCTGACCAGACTGGGACCGAAGGCTGCGGACATCATCGACGCACATCTGCAGGTACAAATATACATAAACATGCTGTCACACAAACAAACAGATTTTAAGTAAAACTGTTTTACGCATGCTTGGCGCTTGGCTTGGCGTTAGCTGGTGAATGCGTTACGAAATGTTGAAATGGAGAATAATAATAATACGTTAGTGAAGATAGAAAGAGAGAGAGAGTAAAGTAACATTTTGTATATGTAACTACAACTGTAGGGGCAAGAGAGGTGCAAGCACACATTTTCTTTCTCTCTTGAACAATCTTGTATATATTATACATATATGAACATTTATATGTTCATATAAGACATATGTTATTTAGTGTGTGGGTATGTTCCGTATAGGCTCCGAAACGGCTGGACCGATTTCAATGAAACTTTCAGAGAATCTTCACATTGACCTGGCGAGTAATCCTGTAAAGTTTGGTGACGATCGGAGCACTCCTCTTTTTGTACTGTCAAACAAGCCATACGTCGTACTTCTATTTCTGACATTAACTTGAGCCCGATATGTTTTTGTATAAATGATAAGAATGATATTGTATTTACTGATATGTACATGGGTGTAGGTAATGACCTTAACCCACTCGAGAAGAGAATGAATACGGAGAGAAATGAATAATTGAATATATTGTGAGAGTTAAATTAAATATTTAATGATGTAAGTTTATTGTTTAAATAAAATAAAGCAAAATCTAGCGCGGCGAAGCGGGCTGGGTACACTAGTATATAGATAATATTTATATGGGGCTAAAAAAATTTTACTTCAGTGGTGTATATATTTAGATATTACGTAATGAAATGACATATCTTTTTTCCCCAGTCAATAAAAGACCCGACAGATCTGATCACAGCGTACGTTGAAGCAACCTTCTCCGTGTCAGGACTGTCAGAGGAGAGCGATTTCGCACAGCAAATTGCACAAGACCTGTACCCAATCATGCTAAAGCGAGCTGGACAGCAATACACGTCAGCGTGGCTTCTGGCCAACACCATGCTCCGGGGACTTGGTCTTATTAAGGTAACCACTATACATGGGTTTATAGGGTCTTCAGCTAAAAGCACTCGGGAACAAGGCGATATCGGCTGGCCCGTATCGCCTGCACTGCGAGGGCACGAGGAGGATTAACTTTCCCTGGCACTTGCTCTACGAACATAGTGCAGAGGGGCTCCGGTGCGTTTCTAAGGAGATACCGGAGCCCGGAGTTTTAGTGGCTAAGAACCCCACATAACCCTGCCATTTAGTCTGCTCACACCAGCCCTGTAGTTCTGGGCTCGTAGAATTAGACTATGGTATCCCCTGCCTGTTGTTGAAGGCGGCGTGGGTTCATTTTTGGCGCCTTCTATATTTTCTCAGCCAAAGGCCAAAGGCTGCGATGGTATAGCCGACAGCGCCATTTGTATAATGTTGCAGTATTTATTACAACTTTACTTTTGCAGTCGGAGAACAAAGAGTACAAAATCCGCTGGAAGACGTCAGGATGCTACCGGGCGTTGGCGCTGGCCGTACGCACGCCCGCGTTCCCCACGCCGCTGCGAGACACGCTCCGGTTCTTCATCGCCAGCCGCCTGCCGAACCTCGCTGACAAGGAGATTGTGGAACAGCATCCGGAGCTATATTGCTCTTAACTAGTCTACGCTGCCATTTTCAACACATTGCAAACATTTATGTATACAGTAATCCCCTCCTATAATATGGTACTCTTATTACGAGATTTCAACCCCTTTTTTTTCGTTAACGCGGAATCTTTTTACAGACCGTCCGCCGGTGCCCTGGGTGGGCCCGGAGCTATGTATGGTGTTCGACCCCTATCAACTAAACCTTCCGCAAATGCCGTCAGCCGTTATTATTCGTTAAGTGGAGTGCCCTGGATCTGTCAGCGACAGGGCAACCCACCGACCGGCCGGTCCCTGGACTTCTTCCTCTAAAGGGGACTTCTTCGGCAATTAGAGAAGTCCCGACGACGCCGAAGCATAAGCGGGGCCAGGTACCCAGCCTGGTCCCGCTTCGGATTCCGGGCTCGGCAAAGAAGAGGCGTTGGAATCGCCTCCTGCGGAAGAAGACGATTTCAACCCTCGTATAGCGCCCGGCAAACTTTTATGGCGATATACCTAAGAGCTGTGCCACCTCTTAATACGGTGAAGCAGTCAAGGCCAGCTTCTCTGGCCAATCTGTAGTTCGTCAAAAAAAATCGGGAATGAATACTCGGGAGCATGAACGCGTGGTGACACGATTGGCTTTCACTGCCCTTCTTCTCTGTCGTTTCCTCAGCGCTGAGGGAATCTCTATCGCTAGTAACTCGACACAAGGGTCCCCAGGGTTGAACCACGACTCGTTCAGTTGCTATTTGACGGACTTAACGCGGAACGAGACTTCCGTGTTATAGGGGGAATAACTGTAATGTTTTTAATATCATTTATACTATGTGATAGTATTGCATTTCTTTATAGGTTGTCTTAGAGACAGTATATACTTTGTTTCTTAATATTTTGAGGATATAATATACATAGACTTCATCCATTTGTGAACATCCCTCAAACACAAACAAACCAATTTTAATCTATGTTTTTTGGAGCAATAGAGGGAGAAAAACTGGCAGTCCCTAAGTGACTTGCGCATCTGATGTTAAGACGTGAAGTCAACCTTTGTAGAGGTAAGGACGAAATGCAAGAGTATAATACTTCCCAAATTGTGCCCACCCATCCGTGCATAGCTGGAAGCCGCACCAGTAGACTTACGGATGATTTAGTTTTATTTTTTTTAATTAAAAAGCTTACAAATTTTCATGAATTTTATTTACATTATATTTAACCTAACACAAGCTAAGTGATGTAATACGCGGTGAACGTAAGTCAATTTATTATTAGAAATCTATAGAAATATCCGGTAGATGGCGCCTTTGATGTCCTACACCTCCAGTTTCGAATAGATTGGCGATGTACGCAAGGTAATACCAGAATGGTACTATGTGAAAGTCCGTATTCTCTGCCCACCCCTATGGCTAACAGGCGTGAAAGTTTGTTATGCAATTTTTAGTAATATTGTTAATGTAAACGCAATATAGTTCAGTAAATAAGTGTCAATATTGTTCTAATTGTTGTTCTTACACATAATATATGAATTTTCAATTAAGATCATTACTATTTCTGTTAAACTTATCCCATTATAAAAGAGGCAAAAAGCAGAAGGATACCGTCGTAAATAGGTCCAACGGAAATTGAACATTCCGTGGGAAACAATAGCAAAAGTCTGGTGATATGAATTTGGACGATTGAGGTCTCATTTTGCAGGACTTTATAAAGACTCCAAAAGTCCATTAAGAAAGTTCGAAGGGATGAGTCTCCGTACTTGTATATCTTTCGTGTAAGATTTTATTTGTAAATTAATACACTTGCAATCAAAAACAAATTGTGTTTTATTTATGACCCAACTTAATTGTTCCTTCCTGCTCTTTGACTGGGTTTTCATCCTCTACCTTTACTTCAGTGTCTTCTTCTATCAAGAAGAGAAGAAATACAATTCTATGCATGCGCATAATAATACGAATACGTGCTACTAAAAGTATATTTGCACGATGATGTTCTTCACACTATATTAAGGAGTACCCTGGTATATGGAAACTAGGATCTAATGCCGAAAGAATGATGAGGAACCCAGATTAAATTTATACAAAAAATCAAAGCTTAAAAAAAATTAAGTGTTAAAAATTGACAGCGCAAGCATTAAAAGAAATATGAATTGAGCGTGCATATATTATATGTGTGGCAACACAAGTTTATATAATCTATTCTCAAATAACATTATAATGACAATAGACTCAAAGGTCTTGTTACTATACGATAAAAGCTAATTAAAAAAACAATGACAGTGACAGAACAACATAACCCATTGCCGTATTAGTTAACATAAACTTTGCGTTGAAAGTAAGTGGATATAGTATATTAACTTATTTTTACTCACAATATCTTTTTAAGCTTTAAAAACAAAAATAAAAGATCACAACATGATAAAAATAAAGGTCCACCTTTAATTCGGGTATTTTCTTATAAGTAGTAACTTTTCAAGTCAAGTCAGGTCGTCTACGAGGTTCGAGGAACCTCGCAGGTACGGGCCTCAGGGTATGACCCCATTACCCGGGTAATCAACGCAGAGGGCAACTGCTCCCCTGGTCATGGGTACCGTTTAAGAAGGATATTTTAGGAATAACTATTTTTACGTCGAGGCTAATACCTCAAGCGTTAGTCGTAAGTTTTCGACTAACTACGCCCTCGCGTGGGCTAGGTGAAGCCTAGCCCTAGAATAGGGAATTTTGAACCTACATAGTAACTTTTATAAAATTACCCTTTTTGTTCAAAAGTCTATGTACGTTTATTTTTAATATTTCTTAAAATAAAAGGCCCATACAATTTCTTCACTTCAATCTGATTATTACACATATATATTCGTAAAACCAAAAATAATTTTTAAACTCTTTCAGATGATAAAATGGCGGATACATTGAAACTACAGTTACAATTTGGTGGTGGAGCTGAGTTGCTTTTTGACAAAATTAAGAAGAGGGAGGTTGAATTGCCAGCGTTGAAAAAGTATTTCCCAGATTGCCAGTACAGTAAATGGAAGATAAGGGATTTGTTAGTGTGGATTAAAGATAATCTACTGAGAGAGAGACCTGAGTTATTCCTACAGGTACTATTTTAATTATTGTCTATACATATAAATAATATTGTAGTGTGTTTTACATATAGGGTACATATACCAAAATAACAATTTTTAAAATTTCCATCTATCTGCCTTTTTGTTATATATGGTATTTCACTGGCAGATAGCTGATGTAACAAGGAGTAACTTAGGGTACTTGTTATTTTACCAACTTCAAAAAAGGGAAGTTGGAACTGGCAATTGAGAGTTGTAACATATTAGTTATTATGGATCACATCATACAGAGTGGGGTGGGGGTGGGTGTAGTTTGTATTGTATTCTATGAATGTTCATTGCAGAAGTTCCATGGGATGTGCAACAAGCAATTGGGCTTGAATTGAATAAATTTACACAAATGTATAGGGGAAAAGTCTTTTTTATTTTATTATTTGTATTTGAGACCCATTATGGTATTTCAACGAATCCACCGCTGTGGATTATGCAGCGCCCTTATGCCCCATTAATATAAATATGATAAACTAAATAACTCTTGCTAAATTCAAAGTTGCCGGCACATTTAGTATTTAATATTGTAATAAATTGATAAAGTGACTCGTTGGTAGAAGCCATCTGGGATTTGAATCAGGGTTATTATCAATACATTAATATGTAAAGCTTCAACTTTGTAGCCCTTACAAAAATTGTATGGACAGAAAAGTATGAAATTTCCCACACTTATAGTTTATAAAGAGAATGCTAATATTATTTTAAATAACACATTCAAAATGCATTGAATCAATGAACAAAACAACACACACCCCAATGCCTTTGGTACACAAACATACAGTTGCTTGACAATGGTTAAATTACAACCTATATATGTCCCACTGCTGGGCTCCAGCCTTCTCTGCTAGAGAGTATAAGCGCATATCCCGCCACACACACCTAGTGACTTGACAGACTTCACATGTGTTAGAAAATTTTCTAGGACATGTAGGACTCCTCACAATGTTTTCCTTCACCGTCAAGCGTGTTGTAAATCAGCACTTAATGCAACAACAATTTCATTGGTGCTGGCATCATGGCATGGCATGGCATTGGTGCTGCAAGTAGAGGTAACATGATTTGAATGCTTCCATTTCTGGAAAGTCCAAATTCAGCTTTAGGGCAACCATTAGTAGGTCAAATATTTCAGACAATAAACTATTTCCGCTTATAAGACATATTTTTTTTTATATTTATTTGTATGAATCTTTCTTCAAGGGTGACTCGGTGAGACCCGGGATTTTGGTGCTAATAAATGATGCAGACTGGGAACTGTACGGAGAGCTGGAGTACGATATACAAGAAAATGATGTTATAATGTTCATATCAACATTACACGGAGGATAATTATAAATTTGTTTTATTATATGATATATATCTCCCATAAAAGCTACAGATAGAGTTATAATGTGGTCGAGACGAAGGGAGTCCAAATCACCTTTTTTTCAGTTGTCCCTTACTATCTTCCCTCTACAACCTCCTACCTAATGATATCCCGCGCCCCATAGACTTCAAATCCCTACTCTCTCTTGTTAACTCTCCTTTCGTCTATATGTTATGTTCATTCATTAACAAAAATAACATTAGACTTTAGTTTATCTGTCTTTATATATTGTGCATGTTTCTGTTTTGGACATATCAACAGTAATCATCGTCCGGAATTGTCTCAGCAGTAACTTTTTTGATAGTTTCGTTTCACTTTAACGTACACACTTGGACATTGGCGAAATCTAAATGGAAACGCCATCAACAAAAACAATTGAATTGACAGAGTCGTCCTCTCGCCCTCTGATAGGAATGCTTATGTGTAACATAGTAATAATCCAAGCCGCGGTTACCCCTCATCGGTTCATAATCTGGTGAAGCAGTCAAGGCCAGCTTACCTTTTTTTTTTTTTTTTTTTGTTCACGCGGGGGAATCTTTTTATAGACCATCCTCCGGTACCCTGGGTGGGCCCGGAGGGATGTGTGGGACTCGGCCTGAGCAGCCCCTACCCACTAAACCTTCCGCGAATGCCATCAGCCGTTATGAGCGGGGTGCCCCGGATCTGTCAGCGACAGGACACCCCAACGACCGGCCGGTCCCGGCAAAGACCGGACTTCATCCTCAAAGGGGACTTCTCCGGCACTCAGAGAAGTCCCGACGACGCCGAAGCATGCTGGGGCCAGGTACCCATCCTGGCCCCGCTTCGGATTACGGGGGCGGCAAGAGGAGGCGTTCGTAACGCCTCCTGCGCTCCCCGATACGTCGCCTGCGGAGGGAAGCCCCTGCGGTCCCCTCCCTGACCCGCTCGTCGGCCTCCTTCTGGGACATGACCGTCTCACAGAAGGAGGCGACCGCCGTCCAAGACCTGTCGCTCGAGACCATCGCAAGAGCGAGGCTCGGAAGCGACAGGTCTACACCACCGATGGCAGATACCATGTCATGGCGCTGCGCTGCCCATCTCGGGCACACCTCGAGGGTGTGCTGGGCAGAGTCCACCGCAGCACCACAATCATGGCACCGCTCATCGGCCTCCCGATGGACCGTCCGACACAGGTAGTCCCCGAAGCACCCATGCCCCGTGAACACCTGCGTCAGACGGAAGGTGAGAGGTTTGCGCTTTCTGCGCATCCAACGCTCTAGGACCGGGCGCAGAGCACTCGTCGTACGGATACCGTACGAGTGATGCGCCAGGTCCTCCTCCCACCTTCGGCAAAGTGCCACCTCTCTAGCCGACGGATCCGCCGGACCTCTTCTGGCAAAGGGTTCTCTCCGAGGCCCTCCTATCCGAGACATAGTCGGACACCTCGGCGAGAACCCTGCCACGAGCTCCCACGGCGGATCGCCGGCCAGCGAGGTAGCTGCCGCCCACGAGACCGTACGGTACCCCGAATGATTCTGACCGCGACAACCCGCTGCGCCCTGCGCAGCTGAGACAGGTTGCCGCGGCTCAGGTCACCCGCCCAGATGGGGGCACCGTACGTGGCCATACTCCGACAGACCCCAGAGTACAGCCTCCTGCACACCGCGCTGGGTCCTCCGAGGTTCGGGAGGAGTCTTCCCAGCGCGGCTGCCGTCCTCAGGACCTTCGGCCCCAACTGTGCGAAGTGGGGTCCGAAGGTCCATCCTCCATCATGGGTGAGTCCCAGATATTTAATCTGGGAGCTCACCTCACCCTTTCTCCTCCTATGAGGAGGGTGGCACCCGAAGGGGTCCTTTACGCCCCGTCCTGCGGAAGAGGAGGGCTTCGGTCTTCTCCAGCTTGACCCGAAGCCCTAACCTCTCTATGCGGCTGACGACGAGGCCTACTCCCACCTCCGCCAGCCGCGCCGCCTCCTTAAACTCCTTTCCCCGGGAATAGACGAGGGACGAGTCGCCTCCTCCCCATCCCGGGAGGAGGCGACTCCGCAGGACCCAGTCATAGCCGATGTCCCACAGAATCGGCCCCAACACCGATCCTTGTGGGACACCGCGCTTGGCTTCCCTCCACCTTATGGACCCCCTCCGGTCCTCGAATGCCACCCTCCTGTGGGAGAGGTAGGCGCCCAACAGCCTCCTCAGGTACAGGGGCACTTCGAAGTACTCGAGTGCCACCTGTATCACTGAGTGTGGGAGGCTGTTGAAAGCATTGGCGATGTCTAGTGACACCGCCAGCACTACTCTCCCCGACGTCCCGCCTCCTCCGTCACCGCCCGCAGGCGCCTGAGGGCATCGACGGTCGACCGGCGGGCCCGGAACCCGAATTGGTACTCATAGAGCTTCGGGCCCGGGCCTTCCTCAATATGTCGGACGAGGCGGCGAGCCACGACCCTCTCCAGGGCCTTACCCGCCTCGTCCAGCAACACAACCGGTCGAACCGCCGAAGCCGAGTCCGGGGCCGACTGTCCTTCGGGAGAAGGCACAGCCGACCCTCCTTCCAGGCCCTCGGGAACTGTCCAGACCGCAGACAGCGGTCAAACAGCTCCCGAAGGCCCTGACCGAGGTGCACGAGGGAAAGGGCCAGAACCTTTCCGTGCACCCCGTCCGGACCCGGTGCCCTCCGCTTACTCTGGAGGCAAGTCAGAATTGCCTCCATTTCAGCCTCCGTGACGGGTGGCGAGACGTCGTTGACGTCCGGCGTCTGCCGAGCCATCCTGGGGAGTATACCCCGCGGGGGCGTCGGGGAAAAGTTCCCCGACTATCCTCCCCAGGAGCTCTGGCTGGAGCACTCTGGTGAGAGGGCCGACTGGGTGCGGAATTTATCCCGCACCCTTTATACGGCTGGCTCCCGGTCTCTATCGAGACCCTCCACCATCTCCAGCCAGGCAGTCTCCTTGGCTCGGCAGATGGCCAGCTGCAGGATCTTCTTTTCTCCACGTAGACCCTGTACAGCCGACCATCTCTCCACATCCTGGGGTCTGCGCCGCCTGCTTCGGGTGTAAGCCCTTCGGGCCCGATTGCAGGCGACGCGGAGGTCGGCAATCTCTGTCGACCACCAGAAGACCGCCCGCCTAGGGGGCGACGCCCAACGCGGGCATGGCCGCTCTGCAGACGTTATTTAAAACGTCGCAGAAGCGGCCAGCCGCATCGTCCACCCCTTCTTCGGTCGGCGGAGGCCCCAGCGGCCGACAATGGCCGCCTCTATTGCCAGTTCCCGGTTGAGCTTGGTGAGCGCCCAACGCGGGAACCGGCTTCGACCCCAGGATTTCGACGCCGGACGTCCGGAGGCTGGAGACACCTCGAACCTTATATATTTGTGGTCCGAGAGTGTCTCCACTTCCGTTTCCACCCTCCATCCCTCCACTTGCCGTGCGACGGCCGGAGTGGCGAACGACAGGTCCACCACTGAACCTCCCGACCGCCGCACGCATGTGTGGGCTGTCCCCACATTGAGGAGGGACAGCCCGGCAGCTAGCGCCCACTCTTCCACCTCCCTCCCTTTAGGGTTCGTGCGGGGTTGCCCTGCCGTGGACTTGGCATTGAAGTCCCCCAGCACGAACACCTGGAGGGGCGCTAGCTGCCCCACCACCGGCCCGAGAGCGTCGAGAAATCGCTCAAGGGCCGGCAGGTCGCGGTTCGGAGAGAAGTAGACTCCGACCAGAGCCACCTCTCCCCGAACCGCCGCCACGTACCCGTGGCCCTCGCTTTAGGTACGAGGGGCGGGCCTACTCCAGGCCTCACGGTGATCGCAACGGAGCTGTCCAGATCCCCCACCCAGTAAGGTAGGAGGGGACAAAGTACGGCTCCGAGATCACCGCGAGATCGACGCACCACTCCGCCACGGACTGCAGGAAGAGATCCCAGCCGCGGCGCAGTGGTTGGCGTTCGCCTGGAGTAGGTTGAGATGTCCAACCATCAACCGGACATCTCAACGTCCCTCGAGCTCCCGGCCCGTTGGGGTTGGGCGGGGAGCTTTCCACGGGTGGATGGGGGGCGGCATGACATGCCCCCCATCACGTGGCTGGCAGGCCTGCCCGCATCGGCGCAGACCGCACAGTGCGGTGGCGCCGAGCAGGCAGCTGCCTTGTGCCCCTTCTGACCGCAGCGATAACACAGATCGCTGCGGTCGACCTGATGGGGGCACGTGCCAGCCACGTGCCCCAGACCCAGGCATCTATAACAATGCCTGGGTCTTGGCTCCAGGTAGTGGAGGTGCACTCGGCTCCACCCCACTGACACCTTCCCAGCTGCAGCAGCTTCTTCGCTGCTACAGCCGGGCACTCACGAGGGCAGAGCCCATCCCCTGCAGGCCATTGCCGGAGCGCATGCTCCGGACAATGACCTGCGCGGCTGTGCACCCCCCCTCCTGGGCTAATGCCGCTGTGAGGCGGTCCACCGTGGTGGTGTCATTCAGGCCCGTGACGCGCAAGTCGGCGTTTTTCACGGGCCTGGTGACCTCCACCTCCTCCACGAGGACCGACCTCAGACGATCCGCCAGCGCGTCGGCTTTGGCCGAGCTGGTGGCACCTGGCACTTCAATGAGGCGCGCCCCGGTCGCCGACTGGCGGATCCGGAGCGGCCCAATACCCAGCTCCGCCAGGTCCACCGCTTGCTCGGCCTTTAAGAGGGCCGACGCGTACGTCACTCCCCTTGTCGCTGCATCAGGCCGTAGCTTGATCACTACGGCCTGTGAGCGGGGGAGCACTACGCTGGGCTTTTTCGGGCCCTCCGCCTTCTTTTCAAGCGGGGCTTTCGCCCCGCTTCCGACAACCGCCTTCTTTATGGGCGCCTTACGGCGGACCACCTCCGTCCATTCCCCGGGTTACCCCCGGGTTACAGCCGGTGCCGCCGAAGCTCCTCCCGACGCTTTAGAGGTGGAGTGCCCAAATGGGGTCCACTCAACCCCCGATGTCCCTCCACTCTTCCCTTTTCCCTTCCCCTTGGACCTGGGGGGGGGGGGGAACTCCTCTAGCTCACTCCCTCCCTGGGGCTGGGCAACCCTTTGGTTGGAAGGCCCTGGCTAATCTGTGTAGTTCGTCATAAAAAAAAACAATGACAATGTCTTTACAATATAGTCTTATATATTTATTTATTTATTACACCAACACAATGAACATTTTTAACAAACAATACATAAAACAGTGAAAGTTGTGAAGTTAGTGCCATCGCAGTTATAGGCGTAGACTGCAAGCAATTAATTGACGAGTGACAATGTTAAGATAAAAATAAAAAGAACACAAAAGTAAAAATAAAACTAAATTTGAAATTAAAAATTAACTAATAAAAAAACTATTTGTAGATTAGTCATTGTTCATACATACTTATACTAGGAAAAAAGAGGTCGATATCGTCCGTTTTTGATAAAGAGATTTCTATACTAATTCTATTTAAGGGCGCATTCTTACCTAGGTTCGAACCCTATTCTAGGGAGCTTTTGAACTAGTAGGCGCCCTCCCCCCCTCTCGACCTCCGTCCCAATCGAGACCGAGAGGTCGGGAGGGCGTAGAAGATAGATTCGTCGCTGCTGACGCTTGAGGGATTAGCCCCGACGTAAAAATAGTTATTCCTAAAAAATCCGTTCCAAAACGGTACCCAAGACCAGGGGAGCAGTCGCCCCCTGCGCTGATAACCCGGGTAATGGGGTAACACCCCGAGGCCCGTACCTGCGAGGTTCCCGTGAACCTTGTAGATGACTCGACTGACTGACTAGGTTCGATCTGAATAAACTGCTTCTCAACAATTGGTATCGTGAAGGTCTAGGTAACCGCGACGGTACAGTAAAATATACGCTACTTAAATCTTTATTGTAGCAAAGGGGGCAAATGAGCTTACGGATAGTTACCAGCCTTTGAGAAGAGAGTAGGCTTATTTCTTAAAGCCGGTCAGAAATTATGAATATTCATTTATTTGTATATGCATGCTACATTCAAAAATGTATTAGATACTTTTATAAAGGCGAGGTTGCATTGTTTTAATTGATCAAATCATATGAGTATCAATTTAAGTACATTCAATTGAATAAAAATATTTAAAATGTTAAATATTTTAATATTTTTCCAATGTGAACAGACACATTACAGGCTCACGTGCTCCATCCTTTTTTTTTTTTTTGTTAACGAAGAGGAAATCTTCAGAAAGATACCCCGCCTTCTGAGGGGAAGGCGGCGGTTATGTGGGAGTTTTACCCACTAAAACCTCCCAGTTCCCCTTCCTCGATGCATGGTGAGGGGCTCCAGGATCTCCAGTGGAACGCACCGGAGCCCCTCTGCACTGTGCTCATGGAGAGCACGGGGGAGCTCGCGGGGGAGGTTACTCCCTCCCCCCCTGTGCCCTCGCAGTGCAAGGCGACACGGGCCAGCCGATGTCGCCTTCTTCCCGGGTCCACCTTAGCGGACGACAAAGGGCGCCACCCTTGTCGCCTAATGAACCCGAGGCCCCTTTTAGTCGCCTTCTACGACAGGCAGGGGATACCGTAGTCTTATTCTTGAGAGCCCAAAACTACAGGGTTACGTGCTCCATCCTAGGCTTCATCTTCGCCTTCCATCAAGCGAGATTGAAGCCAAACGCGAGTCTATTTAGTATTAAAAAAAATGCAATTAATTCAAAAAGCGACGGGCATTGTATGACTACAATTTCAAATAATTATATTAGTTACAAAAAACATGTACATTTTTTTTCGGATTATCGATACTACTAATACAATAGGAGTGTATCTTTGTTATATTAAAATAACTACAAGGTACATAAACCAAAATTACATTTACAAATTTTTGTCCATCTGTGTGTCCTGGCTAATCTCTGGAACGGTTGGAGCAATTTTGACGGGACTTTCGCTGGCTGAAGTATATAGTGAAAAAAGATTTTCCTTTGTAATTTTCCGGAAAAGTTCGTATTTATCGTGCTCTCTCAAATACCTTCACTACCCATCTTAGCGTAGGGGTAAGACGCATCAGCAGACCGACATATATAAAGAGTGGTAATACGCAATTCAAATATTCGCTATAGTTTTAATCATATATATTTTCAGATTTCGATTGCATCCCTCTCACACGCGGGTTATTCGTATTTACTTTTTTTATTTATTTATTTAATACATTTACAAATAAAATTTACACAATAAAGCGCATCCCAAAAACCTATCCCAGGTTTGTCTGGATGCTCAGCATTCAGTCCTCGTCCATTTTTACAGTAATAGTGATATAAAAGAGAATACCGCAACACCTCGTCACGAGCCGTTGCGAGCATCTTTGCAAACGAACGCACACACCCATCGTAAGCGAAGACGCCTCAATGCGTGTGAGCGTTCGATACAGGCTGTTCTTAATATATATATATATATATATTTTTTTTACACATGTTATAAAAAATATTTTTTTAAAACAGTTTTAATGTTTTTGTTGTCAATGTCCTTCCTCGTTTGTAATGGGAGTTCATTGATTAGTGTCGGTATTAAGTATTGCGATGTTCGCTTACCGTATATGTTAGAATGAGATGGTATTTTCAGTTTTTTATGTGTTATACTTCTTGTATTGGTGGCTGGTGGGGTGATCAATGGGTATTTGAATCTCAGTTCGAAAATATTGTTCTGCTAGGAGGTTGTATTGGACTTTTTTGTTTACAGGAATCACTCCGCAGAATTTAAATAGTTTTTCAGGATTATGTGCTGTATAGTTTCTGTCTTATTTTTAGCGGAGTGATTAATCTGAGCATTCTGTACTGTATTTTGTAAATTTGATCCAGATATGTTTTAAATGTACGTCCGTAGCTACTCAAACCATAAGATATAATGCTTTCCACCAGAGCCTTGTACATGGTTAGTAGGACATTATATGGAACTCTATTTTTAATTATATAAAACTTTGCCATAATTGCACGTAACCTACCGCAAGTCATATTAATGTGCTGCGACCAATGAAACCTGTCATCTATAATAAGTCCTAGGTATTTGTGTTCCGTGACTTGTTCAATGCACATGCAGTTTGATGTACACTGTCCGGTATGTAGGCACTGATGGCAGTGAGCTAAAATCCTTACATCTTCATTATGATAGTTACGGTTATAACTTGAGCGGACATGGATGAGTTTAGTTTTACAAGCATTAAATACTAGTCCAGCATCGTGCGACCATTTACAAATGGCTGTGAAGTCCAATTGCAAGTTCCTTACTTAGGTACGAGAGGTACGTCAATGACATAAAATTAGGCAGGTATCGAATTTTATTATTGTAAATATTTCATAATAAGCTTTATTTTGTTGTACTTTTAATTATGTTTTAAATTGGGAGATAATGTTTTGTTCACTAAATGACAATAAAACTGAGTATTGTCAAAGTTACAGAAGGTGGTTGTAACATAATTATGATTGTAAACTAACATGGTCACGAACTTAACAATTATTACGTAATAATATCGGGAGCCCATTTCGTATAATACACTGGTAATGGTAATGTCCCGTTTTAAGTAATAATTGTTATGGTTGTACATCTCTATATGATACAATGACATTATTCATTTTGACATTTGACAGTAAACAATATTTTGTTGTTGAATATTTTATGGCTTGGTAACAAGACCTTTAAGCCAAGTCTTTTTTAAAACACACACTTATTTCTTACGTCTAAGATGAAATGAACATGTAAGTTAGATGATCCCCATGAGACCCCGCGCCATTTTTTACAGTAAACAATATAGTTCCATATTAATTTTAAATAAATAAATAATAAATCTTTATTAGTCACCAAAGAAAATGTTTAAACAAAGAAAATATGAAGTCCCTGACTCCTGAGCTAAGTTCAATTGGACCTGTGTTTCAGGGGTCAGTGTCTTCTCCCATTTGAAAAGCACAATAAAATACAATAAAATATGAGCATAACAAATGAAAACAATATTTTATAAATTTGTGTGTGTGTGTTGGTGTGTGTGTGTAAATTAGTGTTTGTGTTTAAATTAGTAATTGATATGAAAATGTCACTCATATACGATCATTCGTTGACAGTTCGAGTGTCATCGTATTCCGATAAAGGTCAGTGTTTTCCCGAAGGAAAATAATTTCTCACTACATCTGTTATAAAAAGTAACATAAGCTACTTTTATTTTAGAAAAATTCAAAGAAATCATTTTTATTGCGGGTCACACCGCGGGCGCGAGTATTAATAATAAATCTGTTATCAGAGGTAAAAATTCTTTATTAAATGTTGCTTGAATTAGGAGTATATAACATAATTAAAGTAAACAATAGCTTATTTTTTTTTAAAAAAAAGAAAGCTAGCAATATTTTTTTTTCAGAAAATACTACTAACATTCTTATTAACCATTCCAACTAAGCTTAAGCTTGTGCTAGGAGATGGTTCACGTCAATAGTCGAATGGTGGATTCGAACCCACGACCATATGATTCGCAGACCGTACCCTAAACCATTAGGCTATTGACGCTTCATAATTGAAATCACATTGGAATCTATTGTATAATTACACTGTTTATATTCAAATTGGCAGTTTTAATCCGGTCACTTACAGGGAATACGTGATCATATATGTACTCAACAATAAATGTGCGTATTTGTCCAGCTCTTATCTGCACTTTGAATCCATCATCAGCAGACTCCACAGCATTCTTCGCTTTGGTACCATTAGATCCATAAGCTTCGTTGAAGTTATCGAAGAAGTCATTATCAGTTTTCCAATTCCATCTCTGATAATCCTCGAGCCACTGATTGGCCGCCAGCGTTGTCTCTCTATAAGACTTAACCTGGATATATTTGAGGAGTTTGGACAAATCCACTTCGATAGTGGAATTTGGCGATTTGTCCAAGTAGTTCTCGAGTCTTAGAAGCAAAGTGTCCTTCGACCACGGTTCCAGGGTTAGAAGGTGTATGCCGTTTGGTGTGGCTTCCATTCCCTGGAAGACGCTCTTCTGCTTGATCCAGACCTTCGGATCTACATGCTCAGCATCAGCGATGAATACAACAGGCCTGTTGTGGAATTCGAGAACACGTTTCCTATCTGCGATGAGGGTGGACTCCGAACTGTCTTTGGTCAGAATTCTATGCACTCCTCTAACAACGAGACCTTTGCCGTTCACCGATTCGTTTAACGCTTCATCAACACCAAAGGCGTCGTCGTGAAGCAATCTCCTGTGCAGCATCAGCTCTATGTCACCTTCGTTCAATGATGTACCACCTTGAGCTCTATCAGTGATAACTGAAAGACGTGTCTCACCATCGTCGATGTAGATTTTATTGGTGACCGGGTAGTAGTTCCCTGGGATTGGTTCCGCCAGTGTTAGGTTCCATTGGGGCCGCTGATTGAGTTTCCTCTTCAGCACCTGCCTGCCGTTGGAGTCTGTGTAGAAGACTCCATTGTTCTTGACGCTACTCTCATATCTGACGACGTATTCTTTGCCAATTTTATCCTCAACTGGTATTGGCCCCACGACAAATTCATGTTCCAGGTAATTTAGACCTCTGTACAGACGGACAGTGCTGGATGAGTTGTCCGTATATGTCACTCGAATTTCCGATACTATGTCCCCTTTCTTCGTTTCGGTGTTGGTAGCTGGGAGCTCGTGTGGTGTGGTCGCGTTGGGGCGGAAGATATACGCGCCCGAGGATCGCGCGAGTGCGTTCGTGTTGTCGCCGAAGCAAGCAGGCCAGTAGTACATCTTAATGGCGAGATTGAAGGTGGAATTTTTCTGTATCAACTGAACTATTCCTAGGTTGTTGTCGACACGTAGTTTCATGTACTGGGAAAGGGAAGAAATGTGAGTTAGAAGACAGCACCTGTATACAGGATGTTAGGAGAGCGCTTGCGGAAACAAAGAGAAGTGGCAAGAATTCTTTTATCGCGTTCGTTGACCCGAACATCAGCTATTTTAAACAGGATTGATTTTTTTCCGTCCCATCATCAAAGGTGTCATTAGTACTATCGTCTGTCCTCGTTTTCGGATTCTCCTAACATCCTGTATATGAATTATGTTTTTATATATTAGCTAGTGTACCTAGCCCGTTTCGCCGTGCTAGATTTTGCTTTATTTTATTTAAACAATAAACTTACATCATTAAATATTTAATTTAACTCTCACAATATATTATTAAACTATTAATTTCTCTCCGTATTCATTCTCATCTCGAGCGGGTGAAGATCATTACCTACACCCATGTACATATCATTAAATACAATATCATTCTTATCATTTATACAAAAACATACCGGGCTCAAGTTAATGTCAGAAATAAAATTACGACGTATGGCTTGTTTGATAGTACAAAAAGAGGATCTCCGATCGTCACCAAACTTTGCAGGATTCCCTGAAAGTTTCATTGAAATCGGTCCAGCCGTTCCGGAGCGTATATGGAACATACCCACACACTTTATCTTTTAAATATATAGAGTTGTTATTTTTCTTATCTAGCCTTCACCCTTTTCTTTGTCTCCACACAGTCCGCTAGAATGCCTTTTGGCTTTAAATCCGCCCCTTTGAACTCTTTTATTTTGGGCAAATAAGGAATAGATAAATATAGTAGCCATATTAGCAGCATTAGCTCAATGTCGGGGCGGTAGCCTCAAGTTGCATAGTACATTAACAACCCAAGTTCGATCCCCAGTGCCGGCACCAATGTGTGTTTGTTGCAATTTTTAATCCTGACTTACCACGCACTCGGAGGTGAAGGAAAACTTCGTGAGTAAACCTACAAGAGAAAATTTTCTAACCTATGTGAAGTCTGCCAGGTCACTAGGTGTGGGTAGGTCTCTTTACAGAGAAGGCCCGTGGCCAGCAGTGGGACAAATATAAAGGCTATAACTTTTAATGAAGATATGATATGAGTATTAAACGATAAGCTTACCTCATTTTCAATAAAAGTATCCTCAAATTTGTTCACGACCACAGGTTCATCTGCCAGCATCCTCATCTCCTCATCATTCAGACGAGGGTAGTTCATTTTCTTCGCCATATTCTCTCTCTGCCCCACTCTTGGCTCTTTCACCATATTCCTCTTAGCTTCCCTTATTATCTTCTCCAGTTGTAGTATATCATCACTGACCTCGTTATTCTTATCCTTCAGAACTTCCAGGTCTAGATCTTTAGCTTGGACCTGTTCTAAGTTGTTACATTTCACCAAATCGGGAACCTCTTCACCGTCGACCTCACCGTCTTCAATATTCTTGCGGTCCACGTACGGTGCTATTCTTATATTTGTCCAGTAATCGTTCAAATTTGTATAATAGTCGTTTCTGTGATCCTGTGATGTTTCCACGTTCCTCTTGACTTTGGCCTCGTTCTTAGTTATGTAGTAAGATTGGAAGCCAAGGGGCGGGAGAGAAGCGAGGTAGACCAGCTCGTGGGTTGCCTTCGACGTTCTAGTGGGTATGTTTCGTACCGATTCCGGTATATCGATTATCTGGTAAGGAACTTCGGTAGCTGAAATATCAATAAAAAAGGTATATACAAGTATATAACTTCACATTGGAACGACAATTTGGAAAGAGTGATGACTGGAAAGGAGACTAGATTACCAATCTGTATAGTAGTATATAGCATAGAGATGTTCATTCCAAAAATATATCGATATATTTTTCGATTTAATATATAGTGGGGTTGTATCGATACTACGCGATATATTGTACAAATATAGCGTAATTTTTTTATAATTAAAACTACGATATATTTTATAACAAATTGGCGCTTAATATTAATTATTAAGTTTTGTACTAATAGAGCACTCGGCACGTAACTGAGAGGTTCTCGCTTCGAATACCAGTCCAGACTATTTGATTTGATTCTGCTAGCAGTACAGACTACATGCATAGATTATAAAATTTATACAACGAGTCCTGCCATCGTGAAGAGTAGGAGTGTAGTAACATACTACACTACACTCTTCGTGATGGCAGCGGAAGTAAGGGTTTTATTTTATTCAAGTTGTCAGCCACAAATAAAAGAATAAATGGAATGTTTTTTTATTTAATTTCTTACGATATTTCGTATATCGATCTTAGATGATTCGATAATATCGGATTGAAGCTATATATTGCGTCCATATATCGATATTTTATCTAATATCGATATCTATCGTGCACTCCTAATCTAGCAGATGATATGGTGGAAGACATTGGGGGAGGCATATTTCCAGCAATGGATAGATACAGACTGGTGATGATGATAAAATGATCTTACCATTAATTGTTCGTATCGTGTAGCGACCTTCGAGAACTGGTATCCTTATTGGTTCCCGCACCGACCACGCCAGACCGTTGTACACGGTTACCTGATGGATTACACGATATATGATCTCATATTAATGATCCCATATGTAGACAGTGAACTTCTGCTTCAATTCAATTAGCAAATAACTATTAAATAATATAAGTAAAATTAAAAAAAAAATAAAAACGTATTTCTATTCAATTACTTTGCATTTCTATTAATTAAGTTTGTATTTCTATTCAATTACTTTGTATTTCTATTAATTAAGTTTGTATTTCTATTTAACTAGTTTGTATTTCTATTCAACTAGTTTGTATTTCTATTCAATTACTTTGTATTTCTATTCAATTAGTTTGTATTTCTATTCAATTAGTTTGTATTTCTATTCAATTACTTTGTATTTCTATTAATTTAGTTTGTATTTCTATTCAATTACTTTGTATTTCTATTAATTTAGTTTGTATTTCTATTCAATTACTTTGTATTTCTATTAATTTAGTTTGTATTTCTATTCAATTACTTTGTATTTCTATTCAATTAGTTTGTATTTCTATTCAATTACTTTGTATTTCTATTAATTTAGTTTGTATTTCTATTCAATTACTTTGTATTTCTATTAATTAAGTTTGTATTTCTATTATTTTAGTTTGTATATCTATTCAATTACTTTGTATTTCTATTCAACTAGTTTGTATTTCTATTCAATTATTTTGTATTTCTATTCAATTACTTTGTATTTCTATTCAATTAGTTTGTATTTCTATTCGGTATATATGAAATCGGTTAAAAGACGAAAGAACATATAAGCTCATCAGGTCCCATATGAGAGGGTGACCGTTTACAATGAAACACGTTATTTATTACTAAAACCTTACCACGAAGACTTTCTTCTCTTCAGACACGCTACAGCTGGACTCGTTCAAACGACACCGCTGGTACTGTAGCTGGGGCAACGTCGGGTATCTGTGGTCTTTGAGAACTTTGCTACAACACAGACAAATATTCGTTTAAGTACACGTAAATACGTGCGGTAACCGATACTTATCTACGTCACTTCCGTATCTGTATATCGCCGTTACATAAATGGGTCGGCAGAGTGAAGTTATAATAATAAAGGTGTGTTTCACCGTGTAAGCAAGATGCTGGCGGCACAACATTTTAATATTGGCAACACACTTGCAATACCTCAGGTCGTTTATATTTCTATTCAATTAATATCATCTTGTACTACCGGTCTGTCTACGTACCCGTAGGTTCCGTTCGCCCCGCCCGATCACACTTTTCGTAAAGCATTTACCAGCTGACTCCCCTGGTCAAGCGTGCGTACAGAAGGTTTACTACAATAAAGTCTGGTATTCTCGGCCATAAGAACCAGGGAACTCCTAAAAATACATACTCACTTGAAAGCCTGGTTGGGTATGAGCATGGCGTCATCGATGGCGCTGGTGAGGAACCTCTCGTAGTCGTAAGTCACGTGCTGCTTCTCCGTACCAGTGATGGCGTCGTGATGCTGCATCACACCTTCGGGGCAATACAGTCACATGTAAAATTATTATATTAATGCGTGAAGAAAATCTTTTTTTTTTTAAATATGAAAAGTGGCAAACGAGCATACGGATCACATGATCTTAAGTGATCACCGTCGCCCATGAATCACCACAGCACCAGAGGAGCTGCAGGTGCGTTGTCTTTGAGATAGGAGTAGGCTCGTTTCTTGGAAGTCCCCAAATCGTAAAGGTAACGATTAAAGAACTATGGTAAATAACGAATTGCTGCAAGCTGCGAATTGTGTGTGACTTCAATAAGAATAAGAAAGGGTTAAAGTCGGTTTTTGTGCGATCTCTAGTAATAATAAACTTCCAATATATATCGTATATCAGAATTAAAGATGATAGACAAGGACAATTAACCACGGTCTGCTGTGACCATATAAAATAACAGAGAGAGAGCTTCTGCTCACCCATGGCGCTCTTCAGTTCGTCGACAACGAACTGGTTGTGTTTCGCCAGGTCCACTGTCACTTGAAGATTTTTGATCATCTGAAATGAACGATTGCATTAAATCACTGTTATGTGGGTTATATTCTGTGTAAACCAGTCCATACGGCTCGATCAACTCCAATATTGTTCCGGCTCGAAGGACCAACTGAAACTCCAAACCTCAACCCTTACTTAAAAAAACAAAAAGTTCAATAATATATCAGTATATAATAATATCAGTCCTAATAGAATATATGTTTGATCAAACTCCGACATTGTTCTGGCTCAAAGGACCAACTCGAACCCCCAAACATCCACCTTTACTCTGACGATAAAAAGTGCTTGCTACACTACCCATTTATTACTATATATGTAGAACTATGTATCACCTGTAAGAACGCGTTGGCCTCTCTCTCGAAGTACTTGGTGGTGGGGCGCGAGGTGAAGTAACCCGTCCAGAAGGCGGTAGGGTCGCTCGCGTACGGGAAGAAATCGTCCTGCTTCGTCGGCAGACTGGGGCTGGTGGTCGAATATATATTTACACTTATTGTACCACTTTAAACCAAGTCACAAAGACGGCAGTCCTGTAGTATAAGACAACGGTATCCCCTGCCTGTCATAGAAGGCGACTAGGCGAAGGGGCTCGGGTTCACTGGCTGACAAGGGTGGGGGCCTTTGTCGTCCGTCAAGGTGGACCGGGAAGTGGCAACATCGGCTGGCCCGTGTCGCCTTGCACTGCGAGGGCGCAGGGGGGAGGGATTAACCTCCCTCTCTTGTCCCTCCCCCCGACATACTCTCCGAAGAGCACAGTGCAGAGGATCTCATAACCCCGCCTTCTGATTGAAGATTTCCCCCCCGTCAACAAAAAAAATCACAAAGACGGACTTCATGCCTTAATGGCATTCTCTACCCTGCGTGAGAGACAGACATATTAGCAGATGTGACCATCGACGAAAAGATCAATAACATAACGGAATATAAATACATATATAGATATAGTGAGAAAAGATTTTCCTTTGTAATTTTTCGGAAAATTTCGTATTTATCGTGCTCTCTCAAATACTATCGCTCCGGTGCGTTCCACTGGAGATCCCGGAGCCCCTCATCATGCACCGAGGAAAGGGCCACCGCGTTTTTCGTGGGTTAAAACACCACATAACCGCCGCCTTCCCCCCAGAAGGCGAGGTATCTTTTTGAATATTTCCTCCCCGTTAACAAAAAAAAGGGGGAGGTCACATCAGCAGACCGACATATATATAGAGTGGTAATACGCAATTCAAATATTCGCTATAGTTTTAATCATATATATTTTCAGATTTCGATTGCATCCCTCTCACACGCGGGTTATTTACTTAGGTACGAGAGGGACGCCAATGACATAAAATTTAGGCAGGTATTGAGTTTTATTATTGTAAATATTTCCCAATAAGCTTTATTTTGTTGTACTTTTAATTATGTTTTAAATTGGAGATAATGTTTTGTTTACTAAATGACAATAAAACTGAGTATTTTCAAAGTTACAGAAGGTGGTTGTAACATAATTATGATTTTAAACTAACATGGTCACGAACTTAACAATTATTACTTAATAATATCGGGAGCTCATTTCGTATAATACACTGGTAATGGTAATATCCCGTTTTAAGTAATAATTGTTATGGTTGTACATCTCTATTACAGTAAATATTATAAATTTGAAAAACTCCATTTTATTGTCATTAGTTAACAAAATATTATCTCCAATTTAAAACTTAATTAAAAGTACAACAAAATAAAGCTTATTAGACGCTTTATTTTGTATGTTGTAGGTTTTGTTTTACTCGTAAATAATAGGTTGTCAAATATCTCCCTTCCGCCTTTTGTCTTTTGAATTTCGCGGCTATGTACAAAGCGCTACAAAGCTCGTATCTAGCAATACTATACATAATTTGAAAGGTCTTGACATAACCTACAAAACGACGCTATGCATAATTCGTTTGGATATTGCGTTCAACAGTTATAGACGTGTAAACATGGAGTTCACTAACGCCGAAATTCGCGCTATTTTAAAGTTTTCCTTCGTTAAAGGCAAATCCGCTAGAGAAACGTTCCGTGAGATTAATGGTGTTTTGGGGGATGGTACTCTATCACTTCGAACCACGGAGGAATGGTTTCGACGATTCAGAGCCGGTGAAAACGACACCATGGATAAGCCAGCCCGCGGAAGACCTGTGACGACAAATACCGATCAAATCATGGACTACATCGAGTTAGACCGGCATGTGGCATCTCGTGACATCGCCCAGGAGATGGGAGTTAGTCACCAAACCATTTTAAACCATCTGCAGAAGGCTGGATACAAAAAAAAGCTTGATGTTTGGGTGCCGCATGATTTGACGCAAAAACCTTCTGGACCGAATCAACGCCTGCGATATGCTGCTGAAATGGAACGAACTCGACCCATTCTTGAAGCGGATGGTGACTGGCGACGAAAATGGATCACATACGACAATATCAAGCGAAAACGGTCGTGGTCGAAGGCCGGTGAATCGTCCCAAACAGTGGCCAAGCCGCGAATTTCGGCGTTAGTGAACTCCATGTTTACACGTCTATAACTGTTGAACGCAATATCCAAACTAATTATGCATAGCGTCGTTTTGTAGGTTATGTCAAGACCTTCAAATTATGTATAGTATTGCTAGATACGAGCTCTGTAGCGCTTTGTACATAGCCGCGAAATTCAAAAGACAAAAAGGCGGAAGGAGATATTTGACAACCTATTATACCATTTTTTTTAAAGTAAGTTTTTAGTCTCTGGTCGTCTCTTTGGATTTGTTGTGAAATAGCTACCGACCGAGTCGAGGTTCGGCCCTCTCGGGCGCCCTCGGATCGGAATGCTTACGCGTAACATAGTAACCGTCCAAGCCGAGGTTACCCCACCGGGGACCCTTGTGTCGAGTTACTAGCGATAGAGGTTCAGGTTAAGCGACCTAAGAGCTATGCCACTTCTCAATCCGGTGAAGCAGTCAAGGCCAGCTTCTCTGGCCAATCTGTATAGTTCGTCATTAAAAAAATATATAAATAAATTTCACTCACTAAGCGGTTTTCACGGCTTTCAAATAACAGTCCGGTGTCGAGTAGAACGCTTTCACGTTGAGGCCGTCTTTAGCCGCTTTCAGGTTTGTATATCTATAAAGGAAGGTAGTTGAAATATTTTATTGCACGGTAGTGATAAAAAAAACTTCACCTTAAAGTTGATATTTGCTTGTCAGCTCTGGGCCTTAGTGTTTCATTATCAATAATACAGAGAAGGAACTGCTCCCCAAGTAGGAATATCAGTGAAGACAGGCTCCGATACTGACATGAGTGAGGTAGACTAGGTAAACTTCCCGAAGTAGCACTCAAAGTTAGTTTCACTTTTGAATGTCTCTTAGATTATCCGTGAAATAGCAACCGACCGAGTCGTGGTTCGGCCCTCTCGGGCGCCCTCGGATCGGAATGCTTACGCGTAACATAGCAACCGTCCAAGCCGAGGTTACCCATCACCGGGGTGACCATTGTGTCGAGTTACTAGCAATAGAGGTTCAGGCTAAGCGACCTAAGAGCTACCACCTCTCAATCCGGTGAAGCAGTCAAGGCCAGTTTCTCTGGCCAATCTGTGTAGTTCGTTAAAAAGGTGTAGGTAAAGGTAGAATTGGCAGCAAATAACTCTAGCGCTGAACATTAATGCGCAGAAGTCGAAAAAGTGGTATCACAGGGGAGTGAAGGGGGCGCGGGCGGTACCCTGCCTCGCGCACCTATACTGCACCCCGCTCGCTCCCGGTGTACAGTCGCTTTCAAAATGTTAATTGACTTTTGTTTTCTGTTAATTTAGAGTTTTTTTTATAGTTTGTTTTTATTTTTTTACATTGAGTTCTATTGTACCTTAATTTTATTAATTTATTTGTGATTATAAAAAGTAAAGCCAATATAAAAATTACAAACTAAAACACTTTTATCGTAATATGTAGAAATAAACAATTGCGTGCGCGACTGTACACATACGCAGTTATCCCTTCCACGTTTATTTTCTGCCAACTATACTAGGAATAAATAGACTAGGTGCGTTATGCATATTGCACGTCCAGTGAAGACCGGCGAGCTGAGAGTGATGGACTTAGACGAGTCCATCACTCCAGCTGAGGTGGTCGCAGCGGTGGCCGAGCAGGGCGGCTGCCAGGCCTCGGACGTGAAGGTGGGCGAGATACATCGCTCACCTTTGCGTCTGGGGTCGCTGTGGGTGCGGTGTCCGCTCGGTGCGGTGCGTAAGCTGGCGACAGCGAACCGCATCCGCATCGGGTGGACGGCCGCAAGGCTGGTGGTGCTCGCCGCGAGACCACTGCAGTGTTTCCGGTGCCTGGAGCAGGGGCACGTGCGTAGCACGTGCACCTGCGAACAGGACCGGAGCACGCGGTGCTACGCTTGCGGCGAGCCCGGCCATAAGGCCCGGCAGTGCACGGCAGCCGCCTAAAGTGCCCGCTGTGCGCAGACCTTGGTCGCCCGGCCAACCATCGGTTGGGGACCAAGGGCTGCGCACCGAAGAGAGGGAAAAAGGGAGGGTAGGCAGGCTCCCCTCCCAAAACCAGTGCGCCGGAGGCCAGCGGAGCCTCACCTTCGGGGTGAAGGTGAGGATCCTCCAGGGCAATCTGAACCACTGCCGAGGTTCGCAGGACCTGCTGATGCAGACCCTCGCGCAGTGGTCAGTGTCTCTGGCCGTGGTGGCAGAGCCTTACCGAGTCCCGGACCATCCTCGCTGGTTCGGTGACGACGGAGGCTCTGTCGCCATTTACTGGGGTGGTGGCGCAGGGGACCCGCCCTGTTCCTTACTCGTTAAGGGACAGGGCTACATTGCGGTGCAATGGGGTCCCCTGGCAGTTGTGGGCTGCTACGTCTCTCCCAGCTGTACCCTCGCCGCTTACGAGGCGTACATGGATGCGGTGGGCGACTGCGTTCGCAGATGCTCGCCGCGTCCAGTGCTTGTCCTGGGTGACTTCAACGCTCATTCCAGAGCGTGGGGGTGTGCCCGGGACAGCGCGCGGGGAGAGACCGTGCAAGAGTGGGCGGCGGGACTGGACCTCCGGCTTTTAAACCGGGGGTCCGTCAGCACCTCCGTGCGTTGGCAGGGGGAGTCGGTCGTCGACTTGTCGTGGGCGACTTCCTCTGCCGTACGCATGGTGTCGGGATGGAGGGTGGCGGAGGAGGTGGTCACACTATCTGACCACCTCCACATCATGTTCGATGTGGCCCTCCGTCCTCCCGCAGGTGCTGCCCGCCGGCACGGTAGCAGCCGACCGCGGCGATGGTCCCTCAAGCGGCTCGATGCTGATATGCTCGAGGCCGCTGCCATCGTCGCGGCATGGACAGAAGGGGTCTTGCCCGATCCCGAACAAGAGGCGACCTGGTTCCGGAGCACAATGACGTCGATTTGCGACGTCGCGATGCCAGGCCGGGTCCCCAAGCTCCGGGCGGTGTACTGGTGGTCGGAGGCCATAGAGCAGCTTTGCGAGGACTGCTCACGGGCCCGACGCCGGTACACCAGAGCCCGTAGAAGAAGGCGAGCCACAGCCGACGAAACGGCGAGAGCTTATGCGGGGTATAGAGGCGCCACGATCGCGCTTCAAAGCGCGATCAGGGAAGCGAAGGCTCGATCCTGGAGTGAACTCCTCGAGGGGCTGGAGAGGGACCCATGGGGGCGCCCGTACAAGATTGTACTGGGCAAGCTCAGACCGTGGGTCCCTCCGGTGACGGAAACCCTGGATCCTACATTCGTGGAGAGTGTGGTAGACACACTCTTCCCAGGATCAGGGACCCAGCCCTGCACCCCAGCGATGCCGTCGGACCGTACCATCTGGTCCGACGAGCTGGGGTGACTGCCGAGAGTTGGATCGAGCCACGGGGCGCCTCAGGGCCCGCAATACAGCACCCGGCCCAGACGGGATTCCCGGAAGGGCTTGGGTGCTGGCCTCGCCGCCGGCCTGAGGGGAGACTTAGACGGCTGTTCACCAGCTGTCTCGAAGTCGGAGTCTTCCCTTCGGGCTGGAAGGAGGCTAGGATGGTGCTGATAAAGAAGGACGGTAGGACCGCGGAGTCTCCCTCCGCGTACCGACCCATATGTCTGCTGGATGAGGCGGGCAAATTATTCGAAGAATAATTGCCGCCCGCCTCAACTCGCACCTGCGGCAGGTAGGCCCCGACCTGTCGGAATGCCAATATGGCTTCCGGCAGGCGCGGTCGACCGTTGACGCGATCCTCCGGGTCCGTCAACGGTCGGGGCAGGTAGTGACCCGGGGTGGCGTGGCGTTGGCCGTCAATCTTGACGTAGTCAACGCATTTAACACGCTGCCCTGGGGAGCGATTAGGGAGGCATTGGTGTTTCACCACGTGCCTCCCTACCTGCAACGCATCGGCGGGGCGTACCTGCATGGCAGGTGCATCCAGTACATGGGTCGGGACGAGTTCCATCGGAGGGAGGTGAATTGCGGGTTCCGCAGGGTCTGTGTTGGGGCCCCTGCTATGGAACCTCGCATATGACGCGGTCCTTAGGGTCAGTCTCCCCGCCGGCGTGAGTGTCGTCTGCTATGCAGACGACACGCTAGTCATGTCCGACGGGGAGGATTTCGATAGCACCATCCGGCTCGCCGAGCTTGGGGTGGCATGCGTCGTGGACAAAATCCACGAGCTGGGTCTACGGGTAGCGCCTCACAAGACTGAGGCGCTATGGTTCCACAAGCTCCCAGAGCTAAGGAACCGCCCAGCCGGTCGGTTCGCGTAGGTGACGTGCTGGTCGGGTGGGGTCGGAGATGAAATATCTCGGCCTCACCCTGGACAGTCGCTGGGGCTTCGAAGTGCACTTCGACCGCTTGGTCCCCAAGATCGATAAGGCAGTGGGTGCCCTGCACAGACTGCTGCCTAATCTTGGGGCCCCAGGAGGAGTCCGCCGCCTCTACGGAGGTCTCGTGCGATCCATGGCCCTCTACGGGGCGCCCGTGTGGTGTAACCGCTTCACGGGCGTCCGGCGCTGCAGAGCTAAGCTACTTAGCCTGCAGCGCAAGATAACCATTCGGATCGCACGAGGATACCGTACGGTATCATACGAGGCGGCCACTATCCTGGCTCGGTTCCCGCCGCTCGACATTTTGGCGGAGCTGGACGCGCGTGTGTACACGCGCGTCCGGGCTGTCGACGGCGGGGCCGGGCCGCCCTGGATGCAGGAGAGGTGCGTCGGCAGGAGCACAGGCGGGCGATGGAGGTCTGGCGCGAGCGGCTCTCGGGCGTCGTTGCTCGCGCCAACGCATCGTCTGTGCCTTCCTGCCGAACTTCGAAGCCTGGCTTAAAGGAGGAATGACGCGCACGTCACATACCGCCTGACACAGGTACTCACCGGGCACGGGTGCTTCGGTGAGTACCTGAACAGGATAGGGCGCGAACCGACCGCGCAATGCCACCATTGTGGCTGTGACCGGGATTCCGCGCAGCACACGCTAGCCGTGTGCTCCGCGTGGGAGGCGGAGCGGCGGATCCTGGTCCAGCATATCGGGCAAGACCTCTCCCCGCCGGCGGCAGTAGCGGCTGCGCTGGCGGGGAGATCTAAATGGAAGGCGCTGGTCTCCTTCTGCGAGTCAGTAATGACCCAGAAGGAGACCGCAGAACGGGATCGGGAGAGGGCCGATCCCGTTCGGAGATGGCGCAGGCGGGCCGGTGGGAGACCGGCCCGCAGCCCTGTAGTTCTGGGCTCTCAAGAATAAGACTACGGTATCCCCTGCCTGTCGTAGGAGGCGACTAAAGGGGCCTCAGGTTCACTGGGCGACAAGGGTGGGGGCCTGGAGTCGTCCACCAAAGTGGACCCGGGAAGAAGGCGACACCGGCTGGCCCGTGTCGCCTTGCGCTGCGAGGGCACAGGGGGGGAGGGAGTAACCTCCCCGTTACGTGCTCTCCTTGAGCACAGTGCAGAGGGGCTCCGGTGCGTTCCACTGGAGATCCCGGAGCCCCTCGTCATGCACCGAGGAAAGGGCCACCGGGGAGGTTTTAGTGGGTAAGAACCCCACATAACCGCCGCCTTCCCCCCAGAAGGCGGGGTATCTTCTTGAAGATTTCCTCCCCGTAAACAAAAAAAAAAAAGGTGCGTTATGCTGGAGAAAGCTGGTCGAAGGTGGAGATTATAATCAACGGTGATGGTATCGCAACGGCTTCTGCTATGCACGATAGGGAAGTGCCACGATATCGCATATCGATATGTATTACAATATTACACTCCTGCGTTTCGCCTGATAGCCGAGGTTCCGATCCAATTCTTTATGACTGGCAACGCATCTGCAATGCGTTTAGTAGATATTTGTGGGATTACTTTAGATCAGTTAATGTGCGCTCGTTTGCCTTTTCTTTAATAAAAAAAAATAAAGAAATCAGATGAAAAATTGTAAATGCAACATATATGCATATATGTCGAGGTACCACTGTATATCTAAGAATACCGTGCACATGCATCATTCTATTTCTTAATGTTGGTTATCAAATTAGTTAAAGGTTAAAGGAAGCAATGATAGCATAGGGTAAACCAGTGGTGGCCAAACTTTTTGGTTAGCGGGCCACAAATTGTAAAAAACTTACGGGCCAAAATTTGACTGAAAAAAAAAATTGATTTAGATAAAGGTTTATAAAATCTATATAATTAATAATATATAAAGAATTACAAACAATTAACATATAAAGAATTTCACAAATTGCTGGTGGCAATGTTTTTTTGCTTTTTATGTAAATAATTTACGACGTTATAAGCTTTTTTTAAAACAAACAAAGAATTTTTGAGCCTTATAAACAATACTGCTATAAAAAAAATTACAATACCATTTGAATAACATCAAAAAACTCTTGGTGGGCCGGATGAAATGATTTAGCGGCCCAGATTTGGCCCGCGGGCCGTAGTTTGCCCGCCACTGGCGAATAGAATTACATGTCATTCGAACGAGTTAATAATAGATTATTATTTTTAAACCAACAAAATGTTTTAGATAAAGTTATCTAATAGTTTGTGTGTACAATGGTATTTTAGCCGCCCAACGTAATGGCAACACCGAGGTCTCTCGGAGGCCTTTGCGCCGATACTCTTGACAGAGGTTCAAAATAAGCGACCTAAGAGCTGAGCTACATATCAGAGACGGAGAAACTGTAGAAACCACAGCCACCTTCCTCTCTAGGAAATACTTAACTTACTGTATCAACTTGTCCAGGTTAATGTACCACATGGCAGCATCCTGGTAGGTGAAGTCACCACCCATTGTGATGAGCACGTTGTTGGTACGGTACCGTAAGCTGGCGTCGGTGGAGTACTTCAGGAATTCCTTCACCTGCACGTTGCGGGGAGGGATTTTTGACGCGTCATGTAGCGAATACTTTGTCACTAAATCTATATTTAGCGCGCGCGAGTTGAATGCAGTTGGGGCGTGAGGTAAAGAGCAGAAGCATCTTGCTTAGCTGTCCACACACCGACGCTCGAGCGCCAGCAATGTAGTGATGTGACAGTTATCGTACGCTTACCGTGTTATCGAGTTAATAATGAAGTTCCCGTGTTATTTATTTGATTTTAGTAATAACTGATCCGAGACCATCAAGTTCTGTTACAACTGTGAAATGTTATAGACATGTGCGATTATTAAATTTTAATAATTTTTTCATAACGGGTATCTAGTGTAAACTGGTACACTCAAAGAATTGTTGAAATCTATCGATAAACATTATGATCATCTATAATTATACTTAGGTCACATCACTATCGCATTCCTGAGTTCTGCATTCAACTCGCGCGTTGACTGTAGTTCAGTTTTTAGATAAATTTAATATTAATATTTCGATTCCGAAGTTCCTTAGCCAAAACTTTCTTCTGAGACCAACAATTGTTTATCCCGCTTCATCTTTCTCTTCTTCCGGCATTTTCAATGTCTAAGCACGTATCCAAGATATACAATTTCTGACCGAGACGTGACAGGGCGTCGACGGTCGAGACCCTATAGTCTAGACTGCATTTTTTTAAGAAAAAAAAACCGACTTCAATTCAAATCAATTAGGAATACTACGTTATACGTTCGGAATCTATAGATTAATGTCGATAAAACTATAATTCTGGTTTGCAATTTTATGTGCTGATTGACCAGGCGCTCGGCGGTGAAGGAAAACATCGTGAGGAAACCTACATGTCCTAGAAAAAATTCCTATGACACGTGAAGTCTGCCAATCCGCACTAAGTTGAGATGGCCTGTGCCCAGCAGTGGAACATATATAAAGGCTGAACTTTAACTTACACGACATGAATGATCTTATGGTTAGTTATAGAACTTTTAAAACCGGTTTAGTAGTTACAAACATCGTGGGTAACGACATACACACAAACACAATTGAACAATCTATTATGTTAATAGTGTTTAACGTGTAAACTGGTGAATGAGTTACGAAAACTGTGATGGAGCGTGGCGAGCGGAAGTTGATAAGACACAGTGCTACTATTGTCTGTATCACACTGTAGGACCAAGAGAGAGCAGTGCGCGCGCACATTTTCTTTCTCTATTGAACTATTATATATATATATTATGTATATTTATATGTATATATATATATATATATATATGCATAATGATGGAGCTTTACTTCAGTGATTTTGTCTAAAGCGCAGTTGTTTTTTTGTGATAAACCTAAGTCCGCAAAATCAACGGTACAAGATCTAGAGATCCAATACCTTGGACTATTGACACCAAACTAGCAATGCACATGACTGCAGATAGAAATGGTTAAATATGATCAACGACAAGTTATGCCCACGAGATGGTCAGAACCCTCAGCATTAAGGAAACCGGCACAAGACAACGGACAATATAGTTGGTACAGATCAAAGCTCCCTTACAGTAAGAACATGCAGTTAATTTTATTAAAACCATGCATTTCTTATTAAAACCACTTACTTTATCAGCTTGTCTAAGTTTATGTACCACATGGCAGCGTTTTGATACTGGAAATCGTCTCCCATCGTCACTAGTATGTTATTGGTTGTATAAGCTCCCGACATCTCCCGGATTTTGTCCAGGAAACTGTCAACCTAATCGCACAACGCTAATATGAGAGACGCTAGATTATCTATATACATGCAGTTCTGTGCTCGTAGAATAAGGCTACGGTGTCCTGTCGTAGAAGGCGACTAAAAGGGGGCCTCGGGAAGACTACATTGGATGGCCCGTGTCGCCTTGCATTGCGAGGGCACAGGGGGGAGGGATTAAACTCCCCTCCCCGGACGTGCTCTCCGAGAGCATAGTGGAGAAGGACTCCAGGGTGTTCCACTGGAGATCCCGGAGCCCCAAACCATGCACCGAGGAAGGGCCACCGGAGGGTTTTAGCGGGTAAAAACCCCACATAAAAGCCGCCTTCCCCCCCCCCCCAGAAGGCGCGGTATCTTGTTGAAGGTTTCTCCCCATCAACAAAAAGGTTTAAGATAATTAGTTAAGTAGTTCGTTCCTTTTCTTGGTTCCTCGTCAAATTTATAAGAGAAAAGAAGAGAATAAACTTTTACGTACAATATTAGCGTAGAAAAATAAACTTTTACGTACAATATTAGCGTAGAAATTATTCATGCATAATAGTTCTAGACCAGTGTTGGTTAGGTCAAGCTGTTGCCATGCCATCCTAGCATAAATGTCCATTGGTGCACCATGCAAAGAGTTACCAGTAACCACTCACTGTATCAACTTGTCGAGATTTTTAAACCACATCCCAGCAATTTGGTAGTTGAAGTCTTCCCCCATCGTAACCAGAATGTTTTTCGTCAAGTACCCACCAGACATGTTCTGGCATATAGCGAGGAATCTCTCCACCTTTCGAACATAGATGACCTTTTAGATTGAATCGCAGTACATAAGAAAAGTCTGCCTTAAACAGTTCTAGGTTGTAAGCTCGTTGTTGCACGAATGGGTCGGCCCGAGCGACCATAATGAAATCTTTTTAAAACGTATAATATTTTGAAATTATTGGTCACTTGTAGTTGGAGACTTTTTTTAAGCTGAAACTTTGTGGAATTGTTTTCACAAATTGTTCCCCAAAACAAACATTTGTTTGAAACGAAAAAACATTGTGATAGTAATCATATTATGGCTTATCTACCTGTAGTTCTGGGCTCTCAAGAATAAGATTACGGTATCCCCTGCCTGTCGTAGAAGGCGACTAAAAGGGGCCTCGGGTTCACTGGGCGACAAGGGGCCTGCGTCGTCCACCAAACTGGACCCGGGAAGAAGGCGACATCGGCTGGCCCGTGTGGCCTTGCGCTGCGAGGGCACAGGGGAGGAGGGACGTGCTCTCCTTGAGCACAGTGCAGAGGGGCTCCGGTGCGTTCCACTAGAGATCATGCACCGAGGAAAGGCCACCGGTAGCGTTTTAGTGGATAAGAAACCCACATAACCGAACCTTCTAGTATCAGTAACTTACTGAAGATTTGATATTTGTGGCCGTGGTGTACACAAATGTACAATAGTAAAATAGTTTGTATGTTACGCAATAACTCCTAAACTACTGAACTGATTCAAATGAAATTTGGCACAGAAATAATTTAGAGTCTGAGTGAGGACATAGGCTAGTTTTTAGTACTAAAAAAGGGCTGTAAGGAGTTGAAATATGGGATGAAAGTTTATATGAAATATCAAACCCGCAAAATCTTTATCTTTTGGCAAAAGATAATATGACTTGATAATTCAGAAATAAAATAGGGCGTTGTAAAATATTTGAATTGAAGTCGGTTTTCTTTAACTAGTAAACGTAATTAAGTCTTTATTCAATAGTAAATCTGACTGACCTTGACGTCCACATTGAACATGGGCGAGCTGGGGTCATCTATGATGGGCTCGTCGTTACACAACACGTCGAAACAGAACCCTGGTGGCGGGGAGTACGTGTTGTACAACACACCAGTGAATATGTCCGACGCTTTACCTGGAACAGAAGATAATAGAAGATTCTCGAAAGGTCTACGTTAACTGGTTGTTCAGGAATACCGCGCCTAAAGCAGAAACAACTCTTAAAATGGACAAATTGGGAACCTACTCCTTTTTAACCCAAATATTATTATTATTATGGTGTATACAATATTGTTGTATCTCCTCTTTTTCGAGGGTGAAAATGTAGGTACGGGCCGTAGCCAAGTATTTGTAATAGAATTATATAAAATTACATAGGGTCAGAATTAAGGAATTTACGTGTGAGACGGCATGTATCACGGCTTTCTGTAACTGCAAGTATGTCGATAGATTTATGTCAAGTAATTTTAAGCTTGTATGGAAGGTTTTTGGTATGACACCCGTAGTAGAAAATTTGGGCCTAAACATGGATCGGCACTTGAGCTGGGCTCCTCATCTACAGGTTGCCAGCCAGCCGCAAGCTGTATGCTGCTGCAGGTTCCTTGATGACAGCCCTGTAGTTCTGGGCTCTCAAGAATAAGACTACGGTATCCCCTGCCTGTCGTACAAGGCGACTAAAAGGGGCCTCGGGTTCACTGGGCGACAAGGGTGGGGGCCTGCGTCGTCCACCAAAGTGGACCCGGGAAGAAGGCGATATCGGCTGGCCCGTGTCGCCTTGCGCTGCGAGGGCACAGGGGAGGAGGGAGTAACCTCCCCCCCCGGGACGTGCTCTCCTTGAGCACAGTGCAGGGGGGGGCTCCGGTGCGTTCCACGTGAGATCCCGGAGCCCCTCGTCATGCACCGACGAAAGGGCCACCGGGGAGGTTTTAGTGGGTAAGATCCCCACATAACCGCCGCCTTCCCCCCAGAAGGCGGGGTATCTTTGTGAAGATTTCCTGCCCGTCAACAAAAAAAAAAAGGTTCCTTGATGAGGATGCCTAATTTTCTTCCTACTACCACTAAGGCTGCGCTTGCACAATCTCTTTTGCTTCCCATTCTTGACTATGCTGACGCCTGCTATCTAGATCTCACCGAGGACCAGCTAAATAAGCTTGAGCGTTTACAAAACTTTTGTATCAGATTTATCTTTGGCTTGCGTAAGTATGACCATATTTCCCAGTTTCGTTATAAGCTCAAGTGGCTTCCCATTAGACTTCGCCGGAACTCTCACATACTCTCCCTTCTCTATAACATTCTATTTACACCGTCATATCCATCTTATCTGAAGGTACGTTTTCAATTCCTTCACGGTTCGAATTCGTTGGATTTGCGATCATCAGAGCTCATGCTAAAAATATCTCCGCACGACACCAACTTTTACAGCAACTCATTTACTGTACGCGCTGTCCGTCAGTGGAACTCTCTTCCTGTGGCCATTAGGGAAATCACAGACGATAAATACTTTTAAAATCAAAGTTAAAAAGTTTTACTTAGATAAGTCCACCTAACACCATTTATACTGTTATGATACATATGTAAATATATTATATGTAATACTTTTTACACACGTTTTGTCTTTTCATTATATATATATATATATATAATAGGTTGTCAAATATCTCCCGCCTTTTTGTCTTTTGAATTTCGCGGCTATGTACAAAGCGCTACAGAGCTCGTATCTAGCAATACTATACATAATTTGAAAGGTCTTGACATAACCTACAAAACGACGCTATGCATAATTAGTTTGGATATTGCGTTCAACAGTTATAGACGTGTAAACATGGAGTTCATATATATATATATATATATATATATATATATATATATATATATATATATATATATATATATATATATATATATATATATATATATATTTATACCTATATTATATGTATGTATGTTTGTATGTAAATATTTATTATCAGTATTTAAGTATATCTACTTTTATAAACTCCGCCGCTTCTTCTTATTATTCCTCTCCATCCAAAGGTTGCCTGGAAGAGATCGCTTTTAGCGATAAGGCCGCCCATTGTTTATGATTTTAGTTTAGTTTATTTTAATTATATGTTTTTTTTTTTAATTTTAGTTCATAAGTTATAAATAAATAAATAAAATAAATAGACAGCACTATTGGGATTGTTCGGACATGACTGACTTGCCACTGCGTTTTGATCTCTATGGAAAGATCTGCATTGCAATTTTCTCAGAGTGGGTCGTCAATAAATTATGTGTATTACATACTGCAATGTCGATGAGGGATACTGGTTCGTTCTGTTTATCTAATAAAGTTAAATCCGGTCTGTTGTTGTAAATGGTTTTATCTGTTATTATAGTTCTATCTTAGTACAGCTTAAAATTTGAGTTTTCAAGGACGGGGTCAGTTTTATATTTGTAGTATGGGACTTTTATTATTATTATCTGTATTTTTTAAATGTTTTAAATTTTTTTAAAGGTCAATAACCTCATAACTTTCGACTGCGTAAACCGATTTTGATGATTTTTTATTGAGAGATGAGAAAACTAGAAAAAAAGAGATAATTACCATAGCTTATTATATAGCACTTAATGTTAAATCTACCAATGATTTTATTTGAAGTCAGTTTTTGTGTTTACACGTAAATATACTAAATAATACAATTGAAATAAAATATTTTTTTTGTTTTACCCTCCTTACCTAAATTATCATCTCCCCTCCACAGCATCTCCATTCTCTTTCCCAACAGTCTGTATATCTTGTCCTGGTAGTCGATCCGGCCCAGGAAGAGACCGTCGTATCCCATCGCCGCGAGGAGTGATGCGAACTCCCTCGAGTGGCCGAAGGGGTCAATCTGCCAGCCCACGTGTGGACGGCCACAGGGCCCGAAGGTCTGGTTCAGTTTACTGGAAAAAAAATTAAAAAATGTTAAATTATCTATATATATAAAAGAGAAAGTGTGTGGGTGTGATCCGTAAAGTCTCCGAAACGGCTGCACCGATTTCAATGAAACTTTCAGTGAATCTTCAGATTGACCTGGAGAGTAACCAAAATAAAGTTTGGTGACGGTCGGAGCACTTCTCTTTTTGAACTGTCAAGTAAGCCATACGTCGTACTTATATTTCTGACATAAACTTGAGCCCGATATGTTTTTGTATAAATGACAAGAATGATATTGTATTTACTGATATGTACATGGGTGTAGGTAATGATCTTCACAAGCTCGAGAAGAGAATGAATACGGAGAGAAATTTAATATTTTGTGAGAGATAAATTAAATATTTAATGATGTAAGTTTATTGTTTAAATAAAATAAAGCAGAATTTAGTCCGGCGAAGGGGGGCTGGGTACGCTAATTATTATATATTTTATAAATATTTATTATCAATATTCTAAACTGTTATAGTTTTATTTTATATGTGATTTTAAATAGTTAATATGCCAATATGAAAATCACAAACAAAAGTACTTTATTAGTAATTTGTAGAAATGAATTTCGTGCGCGACTGTACACACGAGCAGATATACTTTCCACGCTTCGTTCAGCGCTAAAGGTCTATTAAATCTGTAATGGCATTCTTGCAGCGATTCTCACCTCAGTCCCCATGTGAACTGGTCGATAGTACTCTGGTAGTGGGAGGAAGCTTCGTCGTTCATGCTCCAAGCTCCTCCGACCATCTGCAGCCGACCCTGGCGCACTAGGGTGTGTACCCTTTCGCGGACCTTCTCCGACTGGCCGGTCCACCACTTCCAGAAGAATGCCGTCTCCACGTATATGAATCTAAAACAGTTGGTGTGAAACTTAAGGCGCTATGGATGCCTAGAAATAAACGATTTAAATACCTCTTTTTTGAAGTTGATTTAAAAGAGATATTATTGAAGATCTTAGAAATATCTCACCTCCGCTTTGGGTCCTCCCATAGCTCTTTGATGACAGAGTCCAAGATATATTGGACGCCTGCCTTCTGAATATTGTTGCGACCTGAAAGGGAAAAATTACGTAGATATCAATAACACGTCTATTATTCGATTCGATATCAAGTCAAGCGTTACAATGAATTCTTACTTCCGTAATAATATTGGTCGACGGTCTTCAACCAACCAACGTCGTCGTGGGTGTGGGGCACGATGTGAATGTTCAGCATGCTGGGATCAGCTTCCTTGCAACTCTAGAATATGATAGAATATTTTACAATCTAGCTTTTTTTTGTTAACTGGGAGGAAATCTTCAAAAAGATACCCCGCCTTCTGGGGTGAATGTTATTATGTCTACGATAATTCGTAAATACAAACAGGATGTTTGACGTTTGTTAAGATTTGAAGTCGGTTTTTGTTTTTAGTCTTTTTTTTTATGACGAACTACACAGATTGGCCAGAGAAGCTGGCTTTGACTGCTTCACCGGATTGAGAGGTGGCATAGCTCTTAGGTCGCTTATCCTGAACCTCTATTGCTAGTAACTCGACACAAGGGTCCCCCCGGTGTGGGGTAACCTCGGCTTGGACGGTTACTATGTTACGCGTAAGCATGCCGATCCGAGGGCGGCCGAGAGGGCCTCGGTTTTTGTTTTTAGTCGTAAATATACAGATGTACTGAGAAATTATTTTCCTTTGGTTCAACAAAGCTCACTCACGGTTCGCACAAAAGTCTTTCTCTTTCCTTGGAGGCTACCTGTACAATAGGCTTAATAAAATTCTCAATCTGTTCCCGCCAAATAAGAAAAACTGTAAAAATAAAATATCTGATTGGTTAAAATCCTTAAACTATAAAGAAACGGAAAATATAATACAAGTTTATACCTAAATATTAATCAATTTCGACATATTTTATAGGTAAAAATAATAAACACATTCACACACGCACACACATGACACGTAGCAATAATTATATATTCATATTCATTCTTTTATATATATATTTATGTATATATATATATATATATATATCTTCTCTGTTAGCTGGCAACACCTGACACCCAGCGATAGTTATGCATAATAACTACTTCCAATGATATCTTAGTGATTTACCTGAACCTTATTGTATCTTTAATTCATAATTAATAATTTAGTTGATCGTCACATGAACTTGGCATTGTAAACAATAGTTTAACTTTATTAGCTCCTAATCTGACTTCTAATTAATTTTGTATAAAGATTGTGAGGACGCGCAGTTGTCACGGTATTCGTTATAAATAATTCTTTGTACAACGTTACGCTGTTTCAATAAAGCGAGTGTATTGGACTGTTTTATTCTACGAGACCTACAAATTATAACATCTCCTTCTATCTCCAATAGTTTTAAAAGTTTTGTTAAAATCCGTGGGGTTTAGGCCTGGTGATCCATCACACAGGCTCGTTCCTAGTTTGGACATCAGTCCCCCGCCCATAATTGTAACTTAAGTAAGTTGTTATTGAAATTATTGTGGGAAAATAAAAATGTTTGTTTGTTTGTTTGGTAAAAATCTTTATCGGTATACGATGACACCCGAACTGTCAAATGAATTAAGGTATTAAATGGGTGACATTTTCATAAAATTCAACGTGCCCAAGAAATCAGCGAATCATATTCCTATCCATCTCCCTTTGGCATCTTCCAACTATCGTTAGTAATTTAATTTAGCAGTGATATTTCTATTACTTTATCATTTAATAAAATATTTTTGTAAGTATTAATAATAAAATCGTTACGTTTCTTTATAGCGAATGTTGTGTACACCTGTAATTGGCATACACAACAGGACTTAGTTGTAAACTTCATTACAACAATGTATGCTTGTGCAATGCTGTTGGTGTATCTTATTAAATAAATAAATAAATCGTCAAAATTCATTTATGTGGCGCGCTGGTCACACGCTCAATAAATATTCGAAAAGGACACAGAAGTAGACATCTTTAATATTACAACTGATGACAAAGGCAATGGCCGCATCAAGGGAGAGGATAGTGGACTACAACCTGAAAATGGCCATGAGAAGCAGGGACACAGCGGTCGCGGAGAAGCTAATAGCAATGCAGCGGGGCGTCTGCACGATCAGAAACGATCTCTGGCCACCTCTAAATTCAGGCATTATATATATATATATAAAAAAGGAAAATAGTAACTGTAGAAGTGGCACTTTATAACAAATGCAGAGTAAACAATTTAAGTGTATTGGAAAGAGCGCGGACACAGCTCTGTGGTTGCAATCTAAGAATAAAAAAAAAATACTACAACTGAAATTTCTTTAATTGAAAACACAATAACATTATTGTAAAGTTTTTCGTATTTATTTATTTATCTTTTAAGGGTTTCCCCGGGAAAGGACATGTTTGCCTTTTCAGGAGATTCTATTGTTTCTCTGACTTGTGGGGTCAGAGATTGCACAAACAGGTAGGTATCTATCTTCTTATTTTATGATTTCCTTCTTCATAGTTTCTTAATTTTAAGTATATATATGTATATGTAAATAATATATATATGTAAGTTTAGTATTTATCTTTGTTTTTCTTTATTTTCTTTTGATACAAAATTTCTTCATTTATTTTAAAAATCAGAATCACACAATAATATATACGTAATATTTATTTATTTAATAAGATACACCAACAGCATTACACACACATTGTTGTAATAATCAAGTTTACTAAGTCCTGTTGTGTATGCCAATTACAGGTATACACAACATTCGCTATAAAGAAACGTAACGATTTTATTATTAATACTTACAAAAATATTTTTATAAATTATAAAGAAATAGAAAAATCAGTAATAATTTAATTAGATTAGCCAAAATTACTGCACAACTTTGAACACTAAGGTGCGGAAGAGCTTGCGTGAATTAGAAAAAATGTCAACCGACGTGGACTTAGTGTTAAGGAGGTTATATGTAGCGGAGATCCTTGGCAAGGGCGAGTGTGACAGTAGGTTGGTATTAGAATGCGGCACATCGAAAATCCTACAACAACGACTCCTTGGATATTTGAACGGCACTCTAATGTTTCGAGTATCAGTTTACTTCGTGAAGATCTGTTATTGGCAGTCTGCTTCTTAATAATGACTATATCTCTTCTGTAAATTTTATTGCTGTTGATCTCTATAAATAAATAGAAGCGTCAATAGCCTAATGGTTTAGGGTACGGCCTGCGAATCGTAAGGTCGTAGGTTCGAATCCACCATTGCACTATTGCCGTGAACCATGTCCTAGCACAAGCTTAAGCTTAGTTGGAATGGTTAACAAGATTGTTAGTGATATTTCTGATAAAAAAAAGAAATATTGCTAGCTTTCTTTAAAAAATAATAGGTCTACAACTAAAACAATAATTTTAAACAATAATGTAAAAATCGACCCCAAATCACTGCGCTCGCAGGTCAGGGTGCCAAGAGGCTAGCGGCATTTCCCAGTTGAATGGCCAGGCTCATTCTTTGTTCGAAATTAGCGCCACCCCTTGGATCCCTGAGGCGTCGATGCGCGTGCGGAAATCTCCTTGAACAGCTGACGGGGTCCGCACCCAAGGCCCCAATGTCTAGCTATTTGAGAGAGCACGATAAATACGAACTTTTCAGAAAAATTACGAAGAAAATTCTTTTCTCACAATATTTATACTTGTTGATTATTATAGTGCCATTATATTATATTTATATAGTGGGAAAAATCCCACATTTAAAATTTTTATTATTATATTTCAAAGAATTCGTTCCACCGTCACGGTAGGCTGGTGTGATAACATTTGATCTTGCTATTTACGCCATTGTTTGTGGTCGAGCGGTCGTGCTGATAACATTGGAACACTGTCGATAAATGATTCGATACAATAAACTTACACCGAGTTCTTCCTGATACGTCTTGGGATGTTCATGTCCAAAATATAACGATATATTTTTCGATATAATATATCGTGAGGTTGTATCGATACTACGTTATATATTGTACAAATATATCGATATTTTTCTTACATCGAAATTTGTTTACAATTAATTATAACTTAATATTGAATATTAGAAAAGTTTTGTACTAATAGAGTACTCGGCGCGTAACTGAGAGGTTATCGCTTCGTTTACCAGTCCAGACTGTTTGATTTGATTCTGCTAGCAGTACAGACTACATGCATAGATTATAAAATGTATACAACGAGTCCTGCCATCGTGAAGAGTAGGAGTGTAGTAACATACTACACTACACTCTTCAATGATAACAGCGCAAATAAGAGTTTTATTTTATTCAAGTTGTCAACCACAAATAAAAGAAAGAATAGAATGCTTTTTAATTTCTTACGATATTTCGTATATCGGATGAAATATATCGATATATTTTTCGATATAATATATCGTGAGGTTGTATCGATACTACGCGATATATTGTACAAATATATCGATATTAGATGATTCGATATTATCGGATTGAAGCGATATATCGCGTCCATATATCGATATTTTATGTAATATCGATATATATCATGCACTCCTAGTCTTGACCTACGTTCATTTTTTTTTATAGGAAAAGGGACTTCAAGTTCCACAGCACCAGGGAAGCTGCAGACCAGCCTTTCGGTGTTTTACAGATTTTGGAGAGTGTGCACAGGATTTACAAAAGTTAATTCCCCCATCCCGATTCTACCTTCGTACGTTTGGACATTCGGCGGGTCTCCACACATTCATAGTCGATGTTCCGCGCTTCCTTTCTGATAATCTTGTGTCTGAATCTATTGGAATGGAAAGCAACTTACGTCATATCCACAGGTGTCACCATCATCTGGAGAGCTGTCATCGGGGACGGGGACCGACAGAACAACTGCAACGCACAGCAGCAGTACAGGTTTCCACATTGTCGCCTGCAAGAGGATATGTGAGATGAGGTCAGAATTACCGCAGAAGACGACCTGACTGCTTCGAAGATCGCAGATCGCTTATTCTCATTGCATTAATACGTGAAGGAAAAACTTTGTACCCCTTCTTACCAAAACTGCGCGGATTTGTATCGTTTGTTATACGAGTATATCCTACTATATTATAAACGCGAAAGTTTGTGAGGATGTATGGACTACTGAATTATGATCAATTTCAGAGTTGTAAAACCCTTTGTCGTTTAATCTACGTTAGGCGATGTGTCATTCTCTATCGGTGGTGCAGACCTGTCTTTCCGAGCCTCGCTCTTGCGATGGTCTCGAGCGACAGGTTTTAGACGGCGGTCGCCTCCTTCTGTGAGACGGTCATGTCCCAGAAGGAGGCTGACGAGCGGGTTAGGGAGGGGAGCGCAGAGGCTCCCCCCCTCCGCAGGCGGCGTATCGGGGTGCGCAGGAGGCGTTACGAACGCCTTCTCTTGCCGCCCCCGTAATCCGAAGAGGGGCCAGGATGGGCACCTGGCCCCAGCATGCTTCGGCGTCGTCGGGACTTCTCTGAGTGCCGGAAAAGTCCCCTTTGAGGATGAAGTCCGGTCTTTGCCGGGACCGGCCGGTCGTTGGGGTGTCCTGTCGCTGACAGATTCGGGGAACCCCGCTCATAAAGGCTGATGGAATTCGCGGAAGGTTTAGTGGGTAAGGGCTGCCCAGGCCGAGTCCCACACATCCCTCCGGGCCCACCCAGGGTACCGGAGGATGGTCTATAAAAAGATTCCCCCGCGTGAACAAAAAAAAATGTCTCATTCTCTAGCTCCCCCAACGTGGGTGGTTAGGGATTATCTAATACTCTTTCATTCTTCTCTTGTTATTTGTTAGTCTTACAAAATTTTACAGTTTCTTATATTCACTTTAACATTTCATTATACATACAATTATAAAATATACTTTAAATCACATTTCCTTTTTTTTTACTTACTCTACTTTTTGCTCTACCTTACTCTACCTTCTAATTCTAGGCTTACTATACTTCTTCCCCCAGCGCCAACGCTTCCCGAAGTGGCACTCAAAGTTAGTTTAGGTTTTGAATGTCCTCAGCCCTGTAGTTCTGGGCTCTCAAGAATAAGACTACGGTATCCCCTGCCTGTCGTACAAGGCGACTAAAAGGGGCCTTGGGTTCACTGGGCGACAAGGGTGGGGGCCTGCGTCGTCCACCAAAGTGGAACCGGGAAGAAGTGGACCGGAGCCCCTCTGCACTGCTCTCCTTGAGCACAGCGCAGAGGGGCTCCGGTGCGTTCCTTTGGAGTTCCCGGAGCCCCTCACCATGCACCGTGGAAGGGCCACCGGGGTGGTTTTAGTAGCTAAAAACCCCACATAACCGCCGCTGTCCCCCCAGAAGGCGGGTTATCTTTGTGAAGATTTCCTCCCCGTGAACAAAAAAAAATGGTTAGGTACAAGGGGGTACAAAAAAGGACATACTTTTTAATTACGGGTAACACCGCGGGTCGCAGCTAGTATTACATAATATTCAAATCTAGATCAGGTGGTTGAAATCAATGTATGAAAGTTCGTAATACTTTTCAGTTCACACAATCAATATTTAGACATAGACATTTATTTATTGGCATCACAATACAAAAACACATCACAGACTGAATATAACACACATTAAAAAATAATGAAAAATAGACAAAACACAGTTAAAGTTACACGGACAAATAATACAAAACATATGACGCCAATATCGGACACCGTCTCAGCATATGCTGTCACAAGGATGCGACAGCGCTTATTTTCAGCGGTGCCCGCTATTTAACTGGTTCGTTGTAAAAGTTTAACTTTATTTTAATCAAATGTATGTAATCTGTTCTCGTTAACTTTAATCCGGTTGCAATGTGTAATGTGAACGACCTTAATAAGGGTTAGTAACGCGTGGTGAGATAAAAGTTAACACTTTATATATATATTAATACATGTCAATTAAAAATAATGATAACCGAATTGATAATCCACCTTTTGGAAGTAGATTAATTATGTTTCAGCCCTGTAGTTCTGGGCTCTCAAGAATAAGACTACGGTATCCCTTTTTTTTTTGTTTACGCGGGGGAATCTTTTTATAGACCATCCTCCGGTGCCCTGGGTGGGCCCGAAGGGATGTGTGGGACTCGGCCTGGGCAGCCCCTACCCACTAAACCTTTCGCGAATGCCATCAGCCGTTAGGAGCGGGGTGCCCCGGATCTGTCAGCGACAGGACACCCCAAACTACGGTATCCCCTGCCAGAAGAATGTTAAGGATGTTAAGGATATCCTGGAGAGACAAAGTACGCAACGAAGTAGTGCTGCAAAGACTTGGAAAGAAGGTTGAAGTTCTTAACGCAATTAAGAGGCGAAAGCTGGAATACCTAGGGCATATAATATGCAATCCCAAATACGATTTGTTACAGTTTATAATCCAGGGAAAGATACAAGGGAAAAGAAATTCGGAAAGGAGAAGAACATCTTGGCTTAAAAAATCTACGCCACCAATAAGATGTGCCACCAAAATGTACCAATAAGAGCACACGTTCTTTATTTCGTGCTGCTGTGTCGAGGGCCCTCGGGTTCACCGGGCGACAAGGGTGGGAGCCTTTGTCGTCCGCCAAGGTAGACACGGGAAGGTAACAAGAAGGTGACCCCTCCCTGGAAGTGCTATCCTTGAGCACCGTGCGGAGGGGCTCCGGTGCGTTCCTCTGGAGATTCCGGAGCCCCTCACCATGAACAGAGGAAGGGCCACCGGGGAGGTTTTAGTGGGTAAAAACCCCCACATAACCGCCGCCTTCCCCCAAAAAGCGGGGTATCTTTTGAAGATTTCCTCCCCGTTAACAAAAACTAAAAGGTTACTTATGTATAGTTTAGTTATATTTGTCATCGCCATCGCCATGTTTTGTTCATATATCTGGTGCCCATACAAAAGTTATGTCAAGGATCGCTCTCGTACACAAAACAGTAAAATGTTCCTTACTTGTTTATTTAATTTTCTTGTACAATAAAGCTCAACATCCTCAACAGGCGACACACACTTATCATGTTATACAACATACTACATAACACTTGGTCTCCAGAATATTTTCGTGAGCGCTTCGTACTCAAACAGTTCGTCGGCCGCGAACCTCGAACCTTCTATAACAAATTTTTAACATTCCCCGAATGTCTCACGAATTTCTATTGCAATTTTTTAAAGCTAGCCTTTCAGTTTTCTACAGATTGCATTTTGGAGAGTGTGCTTACTACATGATCTAATTCCCCCGTCCCCTTTCCACCATCGGAATTCTAGACGCACTGCGGGATTTCATCCTTTTGTTGTGAACATCCCTCAAACCCGAACGAAGCGATTTGCTTCGTCTTTCATTCTTCGTACAGCAAAGGACTGGAATAGTTTGCCCGCGTCTGTCTTTCCTTCCGATTACAACGTGGGTATTTTCAAGAGTAGAGTGAACAGGCATTTACTAAACTAGTGCGTCTTACCATCTAGGACTGCGTTTCCACTTAACATCAGGTGGGATCGTAGTCAAGCATTTGCTTAGAAATAAATAAAAAAAAACTGTACATCTATAAAACTATGGAATTGCTTGCCGATTGTGATCAGGGAGGCTTCGTCAACTAATGTCTTTAAATCGCGGGTATCTGAATACTTTCTACTCAACCAATGAAAAATTACAAACTGGTATATTTATTGTCGTTATATATATACCATGTGTGTGTATATTATTATATTTATATAGAAGTATATATAATAGTTTTAAAACGCTATTTTTAGCGGCACTACCCTAGCCTGCTAACCACTAAAGGCACGACAGCGTCCAACATGCTATAGTGGCGATATCCCGACACACCGTCAGCTGTGTCTATTACACAGATAACTGTGACGACGCCACAGGAAGACTGATGACAAAGGCAATGGCCGCATCAAGGGAGAGGATAGTGGACTACAACCTGAAAATGGCCATGAGAAGCAGGGACACAGCGGTCGTGGAGAAGCTAATAGCAATGCAGCGGGGCGTCTGCGACGCGTGAACCCACAACGATCTCTGGCCACCTCCAAATTCAGGCATTATAAAAAAAAAAATAAAAAGGAAAATAGTAACTGTAGAAGTGGCACTTTTTTAATAAATGCAGAGTGAACAGGTTGCAATCTAAGAATAATAAAAAAAAAAAACCACTAAAGGTTGGCTGGTAGAAAATGCTAAATAGCATTAAGTTCGCCTTTGTACATATTCTTTGGTGCAGTAAAGGATTTATCTGTTTATGTAAAGCTATATTTATCTAGATAGAACTAGTTTCCAAGGTCCAGCGTTAAGTGTCTTTGTTCTAAATTCACCATCTCTTGATAACAATACAAAAATAAATCTATAAACAACTGGACTGGAGTGTTTAACAACCAATATATCCACAATGTAAACAACTTAATTGGTTTATTTTACACAATAGTTAAGTCGTTTACTTAACACGTTAACATTTGTATAAACACTGTAATTATATGCAAATATTCCCTTTATCATAAATGTATACTGATTAGAATAGTAGACATAGACATAGACATTTATTTATTGGCATCACAAAACAAAAACACATCACAGACTGAATATAACACACATTAAAATATAATGAAAAATAGACAAAACACAGTTAAAGTTACACGGACAAATAGTACATAACATGTGATGCCAATATCGGACACCGTCTCAGCATGTGCTGTCGCAAGGATGCGACAGCGCTGATTTTCAGCAGTGCCCGGAACTACCCAAAGACGTGCGCGCGCAATGTATTATATGTAATTTATACAGACAATAAGAGTATAATAAATATGATACATGAATAAGACAGTTACCGAGATTAAAATATATTTTATGTTTCTACACGACTCACATTCACAATCTTTAAGATCATCGGAGGAAAATGACACTCAAAATGCCAGAGCATGCTACAAAATTTTTGAACAAATCTTTCTCAGTGGGAGCAGTCCGACTTTGGAATGCTCTGCCACAAAGCATAAGATGCACAGAATCCTTGACAGCTTTTAAGAATCTAGTACATAGACACTATCTATCTTTATAAATATATATATATTTTTATACGGTATTTGTATGAATATATATTTATATATATGTATATTGTTGTTTTGTATTAAAATAAATATAATCACAGACCTACTAAAATATTTTTAGACGAAAGTTTCTGTCCATACAAAGGTTGTCTGGAAGAGATCGCTCTTAGCGATAAGACCGCCCATTGCGCATGCAATGACCTTGTCTAATGTGAAAATTGTATTTACTATTTCTGCGATGTATTTTGTTTTTAATTGTTGCGCAATAAAAATCATTCATTCATTCATTCATTCATACACCCCGTACTGCTTATAATATAGAAATCTATAAAATTTATTTTGTATCTTCTCCACCATGAGACAATATTTGTCTTCATGAGGAATCCATAAATAAGCGTTCGTCTCTAAATGGCTTCTTACCAATGCGTTAAATAAAGATTTAACCACTAATAAATTCCTGAGAATTCCTTGCACTGTCTGAGGATAAAACCAAGATTTCTGTATGTTTTTTTGCAAACGTTAGTGATGTGTCTACGAAAGTTAAGATCTTGTACCAACTCAACTCCCAGATCCCTGAAACACGCAACTCGATTGACAACAGTGTCGTCGAGGACGTACGGGTGCTGCACAAGTGTGCGCGCGCGCCCAAAGCTCATTACACAACAGTTGCTTACATAAAAAAAATACTATTTTTACTCCAAAGTGATATGCTGTCAATATCCCGTTGCAAATTCTGGCAGTCAGACATGTTTTCTATAGGCAAAAAGAGCTTTAGATAGATAGATATAACTTTATTGTACACCAAAATCAAACAAAAGGCATTACATAAGTACGGTTTTATAGTTTGTTGTTCAATGGGCGACCTTATCGCGAGAGCGATCTCTTCCAGGCAACCTGTGTATGGACAGGAAACATATGAACAAAACAGGACGATGGCGTTAGAAATACAAATAAGATAACAAATCTATACATATAATTGACAACCATTTTTTTTTTTTTGTTCACGGGGAGGAAATCTTCAGAAAGATACCCCGCCTTCTGGGGGGAAGGCGGCGGTTATGTGGGGTTCTTACCCACTAAAACCTCCCCGGTGGCCCTTTCCTCGGTGCATGACGAGGGGCTCCGGGATCTCCAGTGGAACGCACCGGAGGTTACTCCCTCCCCCCCTGTGCCCTCGCAGCGCAAGGCGACACGGGCCAGCCGATGTCGCCTTCTTCCCGGGTCCACTTTGGTGGACGACTCAGGCCCCCACCCTTGTCGCCCAGTGAACCCGAGGCCCCTTTTAGTCGCCTTCTACGACAGGCAGGGGATACCGTAGTCTTATTCTTGAGAGCCCAGAACTACAGGGCTGATAATTGACAACCTACACTAAATATACCTACATAAATAATTTATCATTAAATATACTAATACATAAAATATTCATATATTCATAGTTCCGACGAAATCGATTGATATAGCTTTAGTTATGACATATAAAAAAAATACATATGTATTGAGAACCTCCTCCTTTTTGATGTAGGTTAAATAGTTAACGACTAATGTTAAATCTATTTGCATATATTGAAAACAGTTTAATGTCATTCAACTCTCCATTGAGCGATTAGCGTGCATTTCACTTGTAGTTAATTGTTGAACCGACTTAGAAATAAGAGGTACCCAATTCGTATGTTTCTTTTATATTTTTGCAATAATAGCGTAGTCATGGATTTTTTTTTGTTTTTTTGTGTGAAAGGATTGCATTTCAATTAGGTACGACTTCTGTTCTCTTGGCATATGGCCTTGGTTTAGGGAGAAATACCAAGGAACACCATAGCGGCGACACAATATCCTTTTAATGTTGCTATTATCGCACACTATAACTTTACTGTATAAACTTTGTTATGGTTTTAAATAAAGATATTTATTATTGAGAAAAAAAAAAGAGCTGTGCCACCTCTCAATCCGGTGAAGATGTCAAGGCCAGCTTCTCTGTATGGTTCCTGTGAACTCCATGTTTACACGTCTATAACTGTTGAACGCAATATCCAAACTAATTATGCATAGCGTCGTTTTGTAGGTTATGTCAAGACCTTTCAAATTATGTATAGTATTGCTAGATACGAGCTCTGTAGCGCTTTGTACATAGCCGCGAAATTCAAAAGACAAAAAGGCGGAAGGGAGATATTTGACAACCTATTATATAATTATTATGTTTATATATTTAATTTATTTGTAAGTAGGTATGTATATTATATATGAATGCATTTATTATAGTTTTCTTTTATTTATTATTTTCTCACATAACTTGCACCCGATACTTTGTCTCTACACAACCCCAAGGTAGACTGGCAGAGAATGCCTTTTGGAATTAAGTCCGCCATTTTGTACTTTTTTATTGTGTGCAAATCTATATATATAAAAGAGAAAGTGTGTTGTATGTTCCATTTAGACATGAACCGATTTCAATGAAACTTTCAGGGAATCTTCAGATTGACCTGGCGAGTAATCCTGTAAAGTTCGGTGACGATCGGAGCACACCTCTTTTTGAACTGTCAAACAAGCCATACGTCGTACTTATATTTCTGACATTAACTTGAGCCCGATATGTTTTTGAATAAATGATAAGAATGATATTGTTTTTACTGATATGTACATGGGTGTAAGTAATGATCTTCACCCGCTCGAGAAGAGAATGAATACGGAGAGAAATTAATCATTTAATGATGTAAGTTTATTGGTTAAATAAAATAAAGAAAAATCTAGCGCGGCGAAGCGGCCTGGGTACGCTAGTTTATAAATAAATAAAGAAGTATTTGATATCTCCAATATCACAAGTGAAAATACGAACACATCCCATCCCCATATCCCACAAAACATCGCTTCAACAGAACCCGTTCCACTACTCCAGGATACAAAAATCTGGAACAGGCCGGTTTACTGTTGCGTGGCCGGGTTTTTTTCGATCCACTCGCGGAATCTGCAGTTAGATGCATCTCCGAGTTGTATAGTTACAGTTTAAATATATATGTCGCTATTGGATTCAGGCCTTCTCTGTAAAGATATAACGGTATAGCCCACCACGCACATCTAGTGCGGCTTGGCAGACTTTCATGTCTTCCCGATCACAGGTTTCCTCACGATGATTTCCTTCATCGCCGAGCGCGTGGTAAACAAAATTATAATTGCAACGAAAAAATTAATTGGTGCATACTATAGAAGTTGAGGCCACCGTTCTGGATTGAATGAACGACAATAAAGCAAGTAAGTAACATTCTTTAGGGTAAGGTCGTTGGTTCGAATCCACCATTCGATTATTGACGTGAACCATCTCCTAGCACAAGCTTAAGCTTAGTTGGAATGGTTAACAAGATTGTTAACAATATTTCTAAAAAAAACAAGAAATATTGTTAGCGTTCTATTTAAAAAAAAATCCGTGTAAAGTAAGCTGGTGAATGCGCTACGAAAAGTGTGATCGGACGAGGCGAACGGAAGTTGAAAGGGAGATATAAGTTAGTCAAAAGAAAGAAACAGTTACATTTCGTTTATTACAATAGGAGCAAGAGAGAGAGGTGGGAGCACATATTTACTCTCTCTTTCTCTCAAAGCGGGTAAACTATTCCAGACTTTTGCTGTACGAATAATGAAAGACGAAGCAAACCGGACGCAGTGACTAGTCGACAGTTGTCGTAGATAACTCTGTGTGATGGCCTCCATATTAACTAATACATTACAACTCTCAATTTCCCGCCAGCGTTCCGTTGCCGCTACGCTCCGCTCGCTGTTTGGATTAATTATTTATATTTTTTTATAAATAGTTTTATAACTCAACTATACAACTAATTATTAATTTACAGTTAAGTCTTATGTACCTGCAATGCGTTACGAAAAGTGTATACAAACCTCCTTTATTATAACCTCCTTTCTTTGAAGTCGGTTAAATAAAAAGTAGCCTAAGTTACTCCTTGTTACATCGGCTATCTGCCAGTGAAAGTCCCGTCAAAATTGGTTCAGCCGTTTCAGAGGTTAGCCGGTACAAACATACGGATAGACAAAAATTGTAAATTGGTCATTTTGTTATATGAACCGTATATCAATTCGAATTCACTGATCGTTTTCAGTTATTGGGTATTGAAATCTCACCGACCCTAAACTACGGACGATTCATCGAGTCTAAGGCTAAGATAGCTGCAAAAAAACTTGGGATCTTGGTCAAAGTGCAACCGTACTTCTCTGCGGGACAGCTTTTAACACTTTATAAAGCTCAAGTCCGGTCGTGTGTAGAATACTGCTGTCACATTTGGGCAGGCGCAGCTAAATGCCATCTCGCAGCTTTGGATTCGGTGGAGAGGGGGGCTAAGAGGCTATTTGGTGACGCAGCTGAAACCAATCTGCTCAGTCTTGAGCACAGGCGTAAGGTAGCTAGTCTTTCGGTTTTCTACAGATTGCATTTTGGAGTGTGCTCAGGAACTACATGATCTAATTCCCCCATCCCCTTTCCACCATCGGACTTCTAGACGCACTGCGGGATTTCATCCTTTTGTTGTGAACATCCCTCAAACCCGAACGAAGCGCTTTGTTTCGTATTTCATTATTCGGACAGCAAAGGATTGGAATAGTTTGCCCGCGTCTGTCTTTCCCTCCGATCACAATGTGGGTATTTTCAAGAGTAGAGTGAATAGGCATTTACTAAGCTAGTGCGCCTTACCATCCAGGACTGCATTTCCACTTAACATCAGGTGGGATCGTAGTCAAGCATTTGCTTAGAAATTATAAAAAAAAATATATATATAAATACATACATTCATATTACAAGCAGACAATCCAATTTCATTTATATGTATAGATAGATTTAATTGTAATTGTGCCAAAACCACAATCTACTGAATGAATTTTTTAATATGTAATTTAACATTTGCATTTTTCCATTATTTGATATTAGTTAATTAAATGTATCGACATATTTAGACCGAGTCATTATGCACGATATTAACAAGTATCGATACTTGAAACAACATTCGAGTGTTCATGGTACGCCATTGGATATTCATAGTGGTACAATTGAGTCTGTTAAACTAATCGTATACAAAATGTACGTTCATCGGCATCATGGTGGTCGATATTTTATAGTTTTAGTAGTATAAGTTCATTGGTGCCATAATTATTTACCGATAACTTACCAATGGCAATCGAGTGTGTTAGTATTTGACGTATTTGGGAATGATAGAATGATAATAGATACTTTTTTTTAATGACGAACTACACAGATTGGTCGGAGAAGCTGGCCTTGACTGCTTCACCGGATTGAGAGGTGGCATAGCTCTTAGGTCGCTTAGCCTGAACCTCTATCGCTAGTAACTCGACACAAGGCTCCCCGGTGAGAGGTAGCCTCGGCTTGGACGGTTACTATCGGGTTCACTGGGCGACAAGGGTGGGGGCCTTTGTCGTCCGCTAAGGTGGACCCGGGAAGAAGGCGACATCGGCTGGGCCGTGTAGCCTTGCACTAAGGGAGCAGGGGGAGGGTAACCTCCCCGGGACGTGCTCTCCTTGAGCACAGTGCAAAGGGGCTCCGGTGCGTTCCACTGGAGATCCCGGAGCCCCTCGTCATGCACCGAGGAAAGGGCCACCGGGGAGGTTTTAGTGGGTAAAAACCCCACATAACCGCCGCCTTCCCCCCTGAAGGCGGGGTATCTTCTTGAAGATTTCCTCCCCGTTAACAAAAAAAAAAAAAAAGGACGGTTACTATGTTACGCATAAGCATTCCGATCTGATGGCGCGCGAGAGGGCCGAACCACGACTCGGTCTGTAGCTTTTACCGGATAATATAAAGGACATTCAAAAGCTAAACTAACTTTGAGTGCCACTTCGGGAAGCGTTGGCGCTGGGAGAAGAAGCGGCAGAAGAAACTCCAACAACGCTCCTGAAGCAGCAAAGGCCAGCCTCTCTGGCCAACTGTGTAGTTCGTCCATAAAAAAAATGTACTTTATAGAGAGTATAGTTAGGATCTCATTAATTCTATTTCGTAATATTCCTAAGATAATTTGTAAATACAAAGAGGGCGTCCACGCGCAATAGCATTTAACGTTGGATTCGATTTGAAGTCCGTTTTGGTCTTTACTCGTAAATATGTGTACGATTAATAATAATAATAATAATCTTTAATAATAATAATCTTTATTGTTCACACATACAGCTATGTCACTAAATATATTGTCGTCCTGTCTCCTAAACTAGGAAAACCTGTGTCTTAGGAAACAGTACCCACCCATTATGTTGCAATTGTGCACATATTACAAATATACATTTGTTTAACATAATAATTATATATATATTATATAGTGTGTGTGTGTATGTGTGTGTGTGTGTACCATAATTCATAATATTAATTTTTCACACTTTTCATAGTCAAATTCCTTCAACCAGTTGCCTAACATATCTTTTAATTTGTATGAGTTTAAACTTGTTATTTTTGTTTTTCTGTTCATAATATTATAGAGGCGAGGTGCCCGACAGTAGTACTGCCTTCTGGCAAAAGAGCTCTTAACAAATGGCACGGGACAGTTTTGTATTCGCTTGCTGGTGTCTGGAGAAAATGGCTTCGTTTGCTTATGAAATTTGGTGATGCAGTTGGATATGTATGTTTTACGAATTTGATTGACGAATGCTTTGAACCTCGCTGTTATAATTTCCAGTTATGTACGAGTAAAAAGAATTGATTATAAATTTATCAGGCGCGGTGTAAATTGCGATCGCGTATATCGTTACAAAAACGACCAACGGAGGATCAAGTTTTAACCATTTTTTAAACGATGAAAAAAATTAGGCCATCAATTCGGTCGTATCCTTTATTATCTGTTTGATATCTCATAATGCCGTCATTTATTAGCCGCATTGTTAACTGTCACCAGCGGTGTTTCCGAAACTGATCTCTACAAAGCCACAAAGCGTCCATCCGCGACCGTCGGAGGTTGCGAATAATCCTTGCGCGATACAAGCACTTCATGGGGAAACCCCACCCTCTCCCGATAGGATTAGGAGCGTTGCTGGAGTTTCTTCGGCCACTTCTTCTCCCAGCGCTAACGCTTCCCGAAGTGGCATATAAGTTAGTTTAGCTTAGATTGTCCCAATAGATTTCGTTAATAAAATAGCTACCGACCGAGTCGTGGTTCGGCCCTCTCGGGCGCCCTCGGACCGGACTGCTAACGCGTAATAATGGTAACCGTCCAAGCCGAGGTTACCCCTCACCGGGGGGACCCTTGTGTCGAGTTACCATCTAATAGAGGTTCAGGCTAAGCGATCTAAGAGCTGTGCCACCTCTCAAATCCGGTGAAGCAGTAAAGGCCAGCTTCTCTGTGCCAACTGTGATAGTTCGTCAAAAAAAAAGTTTCCGAAACTGTACGATTTGTGGGACCTACAAGAAACAAGTCCACTATCTCAAGACAACGCACCTGCAGCTCTGGTGCTGTGGATGTTCAGGTGGGGTCGACGATGAAATATCTCGGCCTCATCCTGGACAGTCGCTGGGGCTTCGAAGAGCACTTCGATCGCTTGGTCCCCAAGATCGATAAGGCAGTGGGTGCTTTGCACAGACTACTGCCAAATCTTGGGGAGCCCCAGGAGGAGTCCGCCGCCTCTACGGAGGAGTCGTGCGGTCCATGGCCCTCTACGGGGCGCCCGTGTGGTGTAACCGCTTCACGGGCGCCCGGCGCTGCGACTAAGCTCCTTAGCCTGCAGCGCAAGATAACCATCCGGATCGCACGAGGATACCAGACTATATCCTACGAGGCGGCCTTTATCCTGGCTCGGTTCCCGCCGCTTGACATTCTGGCGGAATTGGACGCGCGTGTTTATACGCGCGTCCGAATATCGACGGTGGGGCCGAGCCGCCCCTGGATGCGGGAGAGGTGCGTCGGCAGGAACACAGACATGCGATGGACGTGTGGCGCGAGCGGCTCGCCGAGCCGCGTTACTCGCGCCAACGCATCGTCTGTGCCTTCCTGCCGAACTTCGAAGCCTGGCTACGGAAGAAGGACATGTACGTCACGTACCGCCTGACGCAGGTACTCACCGGGCACGGGTGCTTCGGTGAGTACCTGAACAGAATAGGGCGCGAACCGACCGCGCAATGCCACCACTGTGGCTGTGACCGGGATTCCGCACAGCACACGCTAGCCGTGTGCCCCGCATGGGAGGCGGGCGACGGATCCTGGTCAGCAGATCGGGCAAGACCTCTCCCCGCCGGCGGCAGTAGCGGCTGCGCTGGTGGGGAGATCTAAATGGAAGGCGCTGGTCTCCTTCTGTGAGTCAGTAATGACGCAGAAGGAGACCGCAGAAGTTTCAGGATCGGGAGAGGGCCGATCCCGTTCGGAAAATAACGCAGGCGGGCCGGGGGCAGACCGGCCCGCAACCCTGTAGTTCTGGGCTCTCAAGAATAAGACTACGGTATCCCCTGCCTGTCGTAGAAGGCGACTAAAAGGGGCCTCGGGTTCATTGGGCGACAAGGGTGGGGGCCTTTGTCGTCCGCCAAGGTGGACCCGGGAAGAAGGCGACATCGGCTGGCCCGTGTCGCCTTGCACTCTGAGGCACAGGGGGAGGGTAACCTCCCGGGAAGTGCTCTCTATGAGCACAGTGCAGAGGGGCTCCGGTGCGTTCCACTGGAGATCCCGGAGCCCCTCGTCGTGCACCGAGGAAAGGGCCATCGGGGAGGTTTTAGTGGGTAAAAACCCCACATAACCGCCCCACATAAAGGCGGGGTATCTTCTTGAAGATTTCCTCCCCGTTAACAAAAAAAAAAAGACGGTTACTATGTTACGCATAAGCATTCCATTCTGTTGGCGCCCGAGAGGGCCGAACCACGACTCGGTCTGTAGCTTTTACCGGATAATATAAAGGACATTCAAAAGCTAAACTAACTTTGAGTGCCACTTCGGGAAGCGTTGGCGCTGGGAGAAGAAGCGGCAGAAGAAACTCCAACAACGCTCCTGAAGCAGCAAAAGCCAGCCTCTCTGGCCAACTGTGTAGTTCGTCCATAAAAAAAATGTACTTTATAGAGAGTATAGTTAGGATCTCATTAATTCTATTTCGTAATATTCCTAAGATAATTTGGAAATACAAAGAGGGCGTCGACGCGCAATAGCATTTAACGTTGGATTCGATTTGAAGTCCGTTTTGGTCTTTACTCGTAAATATGTGTACGATTGACGAGTGCTTTGAACCTCGCTGTTATAATTTCCAGTTATGTACGAGTAAAAGAATTGATTATAAATTTATCAGGCGCGGTGTATATTGCGATCGCGTATATCGTTACAAAACGATCAACGGAGGATCAAGTTTTAACTATTTTTTAAATGATGAAAAAATTAGGCCATCAATTCGGTCGTATCCTTTATTATCTGTTTGTTATCTCATAATGCCGTCATTTGTTAGCCGCATTGTTAACTGTCACCAGCGGTGTTTCCGAAACTGTACGATTTGTGGGACCTACAAGAAACAAGTCCACTATCTCAAAGACAACGCACCTGCAGCTCTGGTGCTGTGGATGTTCATGGGCGAGGGTATTCACTTAGGATCAGATGAGCCGTAAGCTTATTTGCCGTTTTACTATAAAAAAGTCATTTAATTTTTTTTTAAAGATTGCTAACAATATTACTAACATTCTTGTTAACTATTTCACCTGAGCTTAATGCCAAGAGTGTCCTACGCCAATAGTAGAATGGTGGATACGAACCAATTCGACCAAGAGAAAGACGGAGAAAAGTTACATTCGAGATGTGGTGCTGGAGGCGAATCCTACGAATACCGTGGACTGCCAAGCGCACAAAAGTATCTTTTCTCCTCCAACTCGCCATAAAGACCAGACTGTACACTCCCGTGTCTAGAGCGTGTACTATCATATTTCGGGCATATAATGCGTATAGGGGATGGCAACTTTGAAAAGCTGGTCATCGTTAACAATACCGGAGGCAAGAGAACAAGAGACCGTTCGCCATCTCTTCTTCTAATTTCTACCGGCTGGTGAGGGCTGCCTCGGACGGAAGCCGGAGGAAGCAGATTGTTCACCTGAGGTGCTCCAGTGACCACGATCCTCAGAAATGAGGGAACGACAAAGAAGAAGAAGGATACGAACCTACAATCTAATGTTTGCAGACCGTACCCTAATTAGGCTATTGGCACATCGCTATTGCTGACGCTATTTCAAAAAATTGACGTAAAACACTAAATAAAACAAAGGTAGTATCCCTTATATATACCGAAAACGTATAATATAGTGCTTAAAAATATAGATGAAATCGATTTTAACGGAAAATTAGACTTGAAAAACTACTTCTTGAAGTCTTTGAAATACCGAACGTGCCGTGGTACGGCCCTCTCGGGCGCCCACGGATCAGGATTTTTTTTATCATCATTCCCCCAACGTTTTGTAACTTAGGGACAGGTCCCTAAGTTCTGCTCTATCTGATTGCATTCCCTTTCCATTCTTCCTCTTTCAATCCCACTCCATTCACTCTTTCTCTCACCTAGTCTTACAACTACTGCTCTACTGCTTTATAGCTACACATTCTTACAATATCTAATTTCTACTTAATTTACTAATTTTTTGTTATTGTACTATACATTTTTCATTGTCTTACTGTAATACATACATTTACAGTATTTTATATTTCATACTCTACTTCACCACAGTATTGTACGGATCAGGATTGTAACGTGTATCACATGTCCAAGCCGAGGCTAACTCACTAACGGGACCTTTGTGTTAAGTTACTAGCTATAGAGATTCAGGCTAAGCGACCTAAGAGCTATGCCACCTCTCAATCCGTTGTAGCGGTAATAGTCAAGTTCTCTGTCTAATCTATGTAAAAATGTCTTTGTATTGTTACACAATGCCATTTAATCAATAATACAATTTGTTATCAAAAATCATGAAATTATTTACAGTAAAACATGAATAAAATATGAGCATATTTTTCCTGTCGATATAATACAATTATCTCGTTCATTATATACAAGGCGTGACATAATTTAATTAAAGTATAATACTTACCAAATGCGACGAATATCAACATTACAATAATAATATTATCGGTGTATTTATATTAACACAAAACGGCTGACATTTGTCAGCTCAGCTGTTAACCGCCTGCGTTCAAAAACTGAAAACAACTGACTGACAGTTATGTTCAAAGTACTATTTGTATTTGCTGCAACGATTGGAATTCTGTTTCCTGCGCTAATCAAGTACCTGAACATAGCAGCGAATGATTATAATATACTTGTTTATTTACTGTCCGCTTAAACTAAATTTTATTAGATTATTGGACAATGAACCCGTCACTTGTTTATAAACAATTCAATAATTTCAATTATCTACTATTTAATCAATGTGTATTTTAATCAAATAGTTTCTCTCATTATATCGAAAATTTATAACATTTTAAATTAAAAAACAATATGTCTAATTAAAGTTACAGCCTAAACGTGTCGCATTGTTGGGCACGGTCCTTCGATTTCAAGAGAGTAATAGGACATATCCGCCACGCACATCTAGTGTGGGTTGGACTTCACATGTTTTATAATTTCTAACACACAGGTTGCCAAAATGCTATTCATGAAATTTTCCTTTGTTGGCGGCAAAGGAAAATTTCGTGAATAGCACGTGAGAAATAAGCACTTAAAATTGTAACAAAAAAGTCCATTAGTGCCGGCACTAGGAATCGAACTCAGGGTGCTAGCGTACTATGCAACTTGAGGCGATTGCCAGCACGCTGAGCTACCACGGCTCATAATGGGTAATTAAAAACAAATATTTGTTAGATATTTATTAATCTAAGATTTATAGTCCTAATATTTTTTTTATTTTGATTGGTTGGAATTCCGAATATACAAGCCTTCCGTAATATATTAGTTATTGTCGGAATTTTCTATTATGGATTTTGATGTATATTATAAATATTCCTGTCTGATTATTTTGGTATTTAATGTCGATATACTTAAGACAATTATTACACTATTTGGGTAATATTAATTTTTTCATTTGGTCACCCACCTCATTCCTTTCTTTCTCTTGACATATGTCTTCTTGTCAAAATGTATCTCTGTTATTGTTTATAACTCTTTAATAATCCCGAAGCCATTTAATACACGGATATAAATCATGTCCAAGATTTGGAAGTTCTCGTCGTTTTCTGAACCGTATGTCGAAAGATTACTTGAGAGTGTTTCGATAGAGAACGATAATAAATGGAGCGAAAAATTCAAAAACTTAAGTAGGACTTATTTGGACTATTTTAATAACGAAAAGTCAAATAATGAATACAACAACGCTAGCAGATCTCATGACGAAGATATTGTTAATACTGATACTACTAGCGAAACTGTAGAAGATAAAATAAATACAAATAAATATTACGATGAAATTTTTTGTAAATCTATTGAATTAGAACCAGAACTAAAGATAGATTATATGGTAGAAGAGTGCCTAAAGAATCCAAATTTGGTTATTAACCTCGCGGAAAATCTCTCCACAAATGCTACTGAGAAAATATGCAATACAATTTTTACTAAAAACAACATTGATATGGAATTTATCTCCATGTTCCTAACAATTTTCTTTCCTATATTTCTAAAACGAGAACAGTCATGGGTGGCCTTAGATTTACTTTTCAAAGCAGATAAAACCTATCCAAAAGCATTCAAGCCGGTATTAGCATTAATAATCAAAGATGTCAACATTAAAAGCACAGTGCTGCAAGAATTTATGATGAGATCCAATGCGGAGATGCAGAATTTTTTTATTTCAAGTATAATGAATGTGAATTTTACATTTGAAATGTTTAATCATCATTTGTACACTATATATATGGTATACAAGGACTGCAAGAAAACAGAAAATGTACAGAATTTCATCCAATCGAAACTCATAGAGAATGCACCACATTGTACTATTGAGAAAAACTATGGACGTCTGTTCCTTGCATTTCTTCAAGCACAGAAGACGTTGGGGTACAAAACGAAATCCTTTACACTAGAAAGAGTTATAGAATTGCATAATTCACCATTCAAAAGGCCCTGTTTATCTGTTCTTAATGAGATAAAAATAATTAAAAAAGATGTCACAAACACCCACAATCTCGGAAACAACATCAACAATTTTCGTGAAATTAAGTATGCAGGGGCGATAAATTGTTTTAAACACTAAATCTACTTCAGTAGATAGAGTTGCTAATCAATACTAAGCAATGACTGTTTAGTTTGATGTTAGACTAAGAATGAATAAAATATTAAACTAATTCCACTCATGGTTTTTTATTTAAAAAACTAGTTTATTTTTTTATTATTATTATAAATAATAATAAAGCTCATTTATTACCATCCTTTGCAAAAAAATACATAACATAGAATAATAAGACACAAAAAATTTATAGAAAAAAAACAAAGAATAAAATTTAAAAAAAATCTCTTATAAGGAATGGCAATAGGCTCAGCGTGTACTGCGTGACATAATGTCAAACGGTGCTAGTTTTCAGCCTACCTCTTCGGTACTCGCGCGCCGCGTCAGAACAGGCCCGCAACCTGCAGCAAACTGTTATTGGTTTTGTGATCGTGTTCTGGGCTCTCAAGAATAAGACTACGGTATCCCCTGCCTGTCGTACAAGGCGACTAAAAGGGGCCTCGGGTTCACTGGGCGACAAGGGCACAGAGACACAGTGCAGAGGGGCTCCGGTGCGTTCCGCGTTGAGATCCCGGAGCCCCTCGTCATGCACCGAGGAAAGGGCCACCAAGGAGGTTTTAGTGGGTAAGAACCCACATAACCGCCGCCTTCCCCAGAAGGCGGGGTATCTTTGTGAAGATTTCCCGAGTCAACAAAAAAAGGTTTTTGATCGTAAAGTAAGTTTTATCTACTGTTGACTAGTAGTCCGAACTCGTTCTGTTGTTTCGACAGTAGGAATTTTTTGTACGTTGTTTTAAAAATAGTGTCCGATACAGGCATACGCAACGGTGAGGGTAAATCGTTCCATATCTTTGTTGAGGCAAACTTGAAACTTCCCCTGTATCCCGCCGTTCTATATTTAGTTATTGGTAATACCGAAAAATATTATTCATATTTTACTAATTGTTTGATTCCCAAAAAATTTCAAGTGTTAACTTGAACTTTAATTTCACCTCTGGAATGGTCTACCAAATAATAATCAAGACAAAATCACTTGTTATTTTCAATCTAAGCTGCATTACCATCATCTCGGCAAAGTCGCTCGATGAAATGACTTTTTTTCCATATCTAAATAATTTGTTTATGGTAAATTTTGTATTATGTGCTGTATAATGACATATTAACGTACTTTGATTATACTTGATATAAAATTGCAGCAGTAAAAAATCTATATATATTCAACCCACATAAAAAAGAGGAAGGTCTCAATTAAATTGTATTTTGATTTCAACTAAAATTTTATTTTTTACCGCGCGATTACTCGCCCGAATTGTCGCTCTCTCTTACTTGACTCTGAACAATTTATTAGGAATATGAAAATAAAAGGCAAAGATTTTCATTCATTCAATCAATCTAAGCTTATATACACCATTCAAAAACGAGCTCTAATTTTCCAGCTTTATTAAAAAAAAAAAAAAAAACTTACAATTTTATTAAATTCCAAGCGTCGTTATAATTTATTAGGAAGATCAAAATAAAAGGCAAAGATTTTCATTCATTCAATCAATCTAAGCTTATATAATTGCCGAAGTGAAATAACATACAAGAATAACATCTCATACCACTTAAAACGAGCAATTATTTTCCAGCTTTATTAAAAAAAAACTTACAATTTTATTAAATTCCAAGCGTCGTTATAATTTATTAGGAAGATCAAAATAAAAGGCAAAGATTTCGAAATGTATTCATTTAATCAATCTAAGCTTATATAATTGCCGAAGTGAAATAACATACAAGAATAACAACATCTCACACCACTTAAAACGAGCAATTATTTTCCAGCTTTATTAAAAAAAAACTTACAATTTTATTAAATTCCAAGCGTCGTTATAATTTATTAGGAAGATCAAAATAAAAGGCAAAGATTTTCATTCATTCAATCAATCTAAGCTTATATAATTGCCGAAGTGAAATAACATACAAGAATAACATCTCATACCACTTAAAACGAGCAATTATTTTCCAGCTTTATTAAAAAAAAACTTACAATTTTATTAAATTCCAAGCGTCGTTATAATTTATTAGGAAGATCAAAATAAAAGGCAAAGATTTTCATTCATTCAATCAATCTAAGCTTATATAATTGCCGAAGTGAAATAACATACAAGAATAACAACATCTCACACCACTTAAAACGAGCAATTATTTTCCAGCTTTATTAAAAAAAAACTTACAATTTTATTAAATTCCAAGCGTCGTTATAATTTATTAGGAAGATCAAAATAAAAGGCAAAGATTTCGAAATGTATTCATTTAATCAATCTAAGCTTATATAATTGCCGAAGTGAAATAACATACAAGAATAACAACATCTCACACCACTTAAAACGAGCAATTATTTTCCAGCTTTATTAAAAAAAAACTTACAATTTTATTAAATTCCAAGCGTCGTTATAATTTATTAGGAAGATCAAAATAAAAGGCAAAGATTTTCATTCATTCAATCAATCTAAGCTTATATACACCACTCAAAAACGAGCTCTAATTTTCCAGCTTTATTAAAAAAAAACTTAATTTTTTTATTAAATTCCAAGCGTCGTTATAATTTATTAGGAAGATCAAAATAAAAGGCAAAGATTTCGAAATGTATTCATTTAATCAATCTAAGCTTATATAATTGCCGAAGTGAAATAACATACAAGAATAACAACATCTCACACCACTTAAAAACGAGAAATTATTTTCCAGCTTTATTAAAAAAAAACTTACAATTTTTATTAAATTCCAAACGTCCTTATAATTTTCTTTGCCGTATTAAGAACTGACATTATAACAATTTCTATACCATGATAGATTCCCAATTATGGATGGATTCACCAGAATAAACGCATAATTTTACGAACGCACTTTTTTTGTATTGAATATTAAAAAAAATATTATAACGTATCTTAGTTAAATCAGTCTATAGTTCAACATTCAAAACGGTTATTCGGGTGTCCGTTTGTAAATGGTGGAAGAGTTTAAAAATATGACATTTTTGATATATAGTGCATTTATATGACATACAATTTTGAACGATTCTGTTCCTTTTTCACATTTTATGGCTTTTGATTTTGGTAATAGCCAGAATGATTATTATAGAAATTTCATAGACAGAATAGAAAGAGCATAGAGTGGTTTATTGTAAATAGGAAGTCTATTATTGTCGCAGAGATAATTTATACGATAATTCTAATTGTTTCTTTGCCCTTTACGTACCATAGCTCTGTCTTAATTATTTTTGTTAAAATTATTATGTTTGATACAACAAAAGAATAGACATGAGTATTATAGATTAATATATCGGGAATTGCGTAGTATTAATAAAAGAGAATCTGAAAAATATCGCTATTTTTAACAAACACCAAATTATTTTTAAGAAATTCGACTAACCGCCAAACGTCCGTTGTAACGTACCTGGCAATACATTCGCTATCTTTTCGACCAATATATTTTTTTAAAATAATAAACAAATGTTGCAAGATAATGGATATCGTATTTTATAACTATTACAACAATAATTTCTTGCTTTTTTATCAACAGTTAAATCACAGAAAGTTTATATTTTTTAAATTCCAGGTAAATAATAAGTCAACACTGTTGTAGAAAACGTTAACTAGCAATAGTAGGAACTACGTACTAACATGAGATAAAAAGTATTATAATTTTTAATCACTTTACAAAGGGCACTGTTGATGATTGTTTAAAAATTATGATAAAAATTGCGTGATTACAGATAGTTAATAATAATTTTAAGGATGCAGTAAACGCCATTTTTAATATTTTAACATTGAGTAAGGACCATTTTATTATTAATTTCATAATGACTAAAAATATACGCGAGTATTATATTTCTTCTTACAGTTTACTGTGTATGTACTTGAGCGATATGTTTGACATATTGATGACGAGTAAGACATCAAAATATAACAAATGTCAAATACTTTGTTGAGAATTATGGATATTGTATAGTTCAAATCAATGGAAACGGTTACAATTACAACAATTTTATTGTTAAAGACAATCCTATTAATTTTATATAAAACCCAATTAATAGGAAAAAAATGGCGGGATTTTTGACGCTTCTTAGCAAATAATTCTTAATATATTTCATTATTCTAATCAGAGCGTGTAATTTAGTCTTATATTATTCACCAAAAAGGTTATACAAAATTCTAAATCTATGATTACAATACGCAACTACGATATTTCTACAAATATACGGTAAAGATTATATTAGTAGAAATATATTTTACAACTTCGACATGTAGATAATTAAAAATATATTTTTTAAAATCGAATGCCATTTTGTAATGGTTAGTCATTGACCGACGCTTTTATAGTCTTTATAAGTTTGACTTAGTTACAAGATTTTTAATCCTGTACATGTATTTTAGAACTAGCAATTTTTTTGAGAACTTGGCATATATATCAGTCTTTTTGGTTAGGTGATTTGACATCTACAAATTAATTATTTGAGATCAAATTTAATTATTTTTGTTTTCACTCATGTTTTCAACATTTCATAGCTTATATAAAGCGTTCGTTAATACTTGTATTATTTTTAAACTACTACATATACGTTGTAAATATATAAAAAAGTAAAGAAAGCACAAAGTAAACAGAGTTAAAATTCTGGCCGAATATATAAATAGGTCTCCATCAAAAACCTAGATAGCCTAATATTTGTTTGACAAATATAAAACAGACCTAAAGTAGGGATATAGTAAGTCGATATATGCTAGTTAATACAGCGGCAAATAGAGACTACGTTCATAAATAGAAAATAATTATTCGAGCAATGTCAAAGATGAACTTACAAGCAATTAAACTCATAATACGATTCAATACATCTGTTCATATTTACGTAGTTAGCTTAAATCTAGATTATATAAAATATAACTTAGTAACATAGACAAGTAAAAAAGTAGAAAACGGTAATTATATATAACACCCTGTTTGTATAATCTGTACATTTTCTTGTTAAAAATAAAATTTATGAACTGGTGGTGGAAATTTATGAATTAAGTATTGAAAAATTCAATTTGACACGACTTTGTCGATTTGTATTTATTGATTCGAAATACAAAATCGAAAAATTTAAACTCTTCAAACGTCCTCACAATACCGGCGTTCGTGATATTGAAATTTAGTATACTTTCGGAAACTTTAGTAAACTTTATTTTACTATACTGTCTGAGATGCCATAATGCGATTGATTTGCCGTTACTATCTATGAATGCATATATATAATATTGTTTAATATATACATATAATAAATTTGTGTCTGTTTTTTTATAGTCTGTTGTCTTAGCTTGCAAACACATTTTCACTAACAGTTGAGTAGAAAATGGCAATTTAACATTGATAAATGAAGAAACAATTTTAATTATATTTAGTTCAAACACCCAAGTTCGTTATTCTCACATACGTCACTACAATTAGACTTTTTTAAAGTTATAGCGTATTTTGTTTTAAAAAAACATACCATTAGCAAGAATAAATGGTTAAACAAGATTTAAATAGTTATGAGTAATAATCGATAATGGGAAGTACAAATAATGTTCTGTCTTAAAGAGTACTTTTTAACAAGAAAGTGCATAGATGGTCGTTCGTTTGACAATATAGTTATTCAGTGTACTGGACAAATTGGATCTGATATTGTTTACCAAACAATACCAGGTAATGGCAGTGGCAAATGAAACTAGCACCCAATATATAATATAATAATCACAATATTGCATTTGGTCGCTTTTCTTGGAACACAAAAAGTGACTTAATAGAAATAAAAATTCCTGTTTATGTGTGTGTTTAAAACATAAACAGTAGATAGTTCATAATGATAAAAAGACTAATTCCAGCCAGTGTTTATTAGATCAATTAATTCATGTTTTTTGGAAAGATTATCATCTCCATCTTTATTCAAAGTTTTTAATCAATAAAATTTACTGTGCTGATAAATTGATATAATATTATTACATGAAATAAAATAAGTTTTTATAAATAAATGGATAATGTAAACACAGATGATGATTAAAATTTATTATGATGGAAACACTGGCATGCATTTTTGGCATAGACAAACTGATTTTATTCTGTAGAATGTTTTAAAATTATCCTTATGTTTAAAAAAAAATTGATAATTATGGTCAAGCTACCCATGTTTATCAATACAAATTTGTTTATAAAAATATACCTAACTAATTTCACTTAATGATAATATTTTTTATTGAGCATTTTTTTTTCTAAGACAACTAGCATGCTTCATAGCTAATAATTGTAAAATAGTGAATTTTAACCCCTAACAGTTACTTTGTATTTATACTTTTGCTTTATTACTATCCTAAATTTATCTAAACATGTAAAATCACAGATATTTAATAATGTCTTTTGTTATATTTAAAAGTTTCCTTTCAACAGTTCGATATAAATATATAATTATAGAAAGAAAAATTAAAATAGACAGATTAAAAAGAAAGTGGAAATAGTAAAATAATAGAAAACAATTTGTACAGAATATATAGTTATTTGAAATTGTCAAAATTATCTCTATTGTAAAAACAAAATCCACAGCAAAAAAAAGTACTAAAAAAATCTTACTGACTTTTATCTATTTTAAATTTCCTTACAGAGTAAAGCTTTCTCAAAGTATATAATATAAATATATGAATATATGATATGTTAGGGTGTATAATAGGACAAACATGCTCCCATGCACTTAATCTAATACATCACCAAGTTTTTCCCTTCTTTGAATATGTTCATTTTCAGCACAGTGTGCCATCAATACTGATTCTCCGACGAGCAAATTTTCAAAGCATAGAGAGCAAGCATAAACGGCATTCCCAAAACATACAATTTTATTGTCATCTCGGTACATTTTCATTGGGTTGAGAACTGTGCTTGGTTGTATTTCTTTACCCTCCGCCATACACTTCTTAATATAGATTGTTTTGTATTGGAAATGAATTTTCTCACAGTGATATTGGCTTATAATGTGTTTGAATACACTATTTTCGTCATAATCGGTTGTCTTGCAAGATGGACAGTAGAAAGTTAGGATGTTTTTAGACTCCAAATCCTGTTCGGATGCTTCACTTTTCAGTTGTATACTATGAACTTGAATATAAAAAGTTATTCTCTCCAGTGCTGATTTTTGAAGAAATGTATTATACAAACTCGTATCTTGGAAGCTGTTATAGCTCACAATTTGGTCTAGAGACTCTGAATAGGCAGTTAAAGTCGATGTATCCAAGCTAAAATTGCCAATGGACGATGTTATAGACTGGTTTGACAGTGACAGTTCATTAGTTTTGCTTGTAAGACCGGAGTCTGTGTGGGCCGAGGATGTCTCATGATGGCAGTTGCAGCTGCATTTGGATGATATCGACTCATCTGTGTCACTGGTTACGTTACTAATTGATATGTCGTTGGACTGTGGATAGAAAAGGTTGATCATAGCCTCTCTTAAATCTGGGAAGTCGTAATGTTTAATTTTCTTTTTGTTATTCATGTGAACACGTTTTGCAAGCATGTGAGGGCCTTTAGTAATATCAAAAGTGCTACTTCTTTCACGGCGAGATAAATATTTTCTGCACTTTCTATTTGGGGGACCTGCTTCATAATTTCTTAAGTAAATGTTGATGAATTGCTCTATGGATTGCTTTATGGATTCCAGTTGCTGTTTTACCGAAATTTTAGTGTTATCATCTTGTTTCTCCATTATAACGCTCCAAGAATCAGTGGGACTGGCTTTCCTGGCGTTTATAGCATCAGTGTCATCTGGTCTTTGTTGTTCAGTGGGTAAATCTCTACTGTTGAAAATTTTAGAGACCTCAATGTGAAATTGGAATTCGTTTAGCATATCTTTTAGGAAACATTCAACTTTTTCTAGTTTTGATTGGTAATTGTGCAGCAATTTCATTCTCTCCTCCTCACTTTTATCTATTTCTATTTCCCCGAATGATTCAGGCGTTGCCGCTGGAATGAACTCGTTTTCACTGGACGATCCACTATGAATTGATTCTACTTTACGACACATTTTGATTGACTTCTTTTTGTTAAGATTAACTGAAACCTCACTGTCCGAATGATCTGAGAGTGACTCTATTTCATAGTTTTCCTCTTCGAATGGATTTGACCACTGATCGTCCGAGGTGCCGTCGTAAATATCAAATTCCTTGCTAAAATCGAAACCTTTTAACTTGTCTGTGAAAACACCGGAGCTGACACATTCCAATAAGATGTGTTTTGGTGTGTTTTCGACATTTGTACTACTGCTATTGTCTTCATTGGTTTGATTAAGCCTTCCACTCATTGATTGGCTGGCTTTTTTGATGTCTACTTTAAGTTTCTTGCATTTCTTACGTTTGTGCCTAATTGGACTATCAACACTTATACTAAGAAGATCTGTGTCCGACAGCGAGGCTTTTTTGGCATTAAATTTTTTCACAGAATCAGGTATATTCAGACTTGTGCATTGACGAGACGTAGAATCGGGTTCGGTGGATTCGTAATTAATTGCATCCGTCTCTTCGAACGTCGAATTATAAGTGGATCTACGTATTTTCGTGCCTTCCAGCTCATTGTTGTCAGATTTTTTAAAATAACTGATATTTGAAAACATTTTACGTATCGAGAACGCCATTATTCGAGCGCGGTTTGATGATTTTCATATATCTTAGATGTTTGATCACCTGGCACTACTGGAATTATCAAAATATCCGGAGACAATAGATAGAAGTCTTAGTTCTATTGTTAACGAAACAAAGAAGCGCATGAAAAATATATTTTCTTACCTGCATTTATATTTTTATCAAAGATGTAGGCGTATCGTAGATATACACTAAATTATACTGACATTATTTAATACCTTACATCTACCCTCGAAAAGACAATATAAAAATAATTTCAAAATTTCACTATGTATAAACGGTTTGACAATAAATCTTAACTTTAGTATAAGGCTGCAAAATTTAAATATAAGTAATTACAAGAACTATTACACAAAATTGCTGATTTCATATCGCAGATGGAGACTCTTTAAAATTGTAGTATAATAATTACACTCAAAAATCTTGCCAGGTTATTTTTTAATCTAATATGGTAGCTTTTAAGTAAGATAAATTAAAATATAGATAATTCAACTCCTATTAGCTATCTTTATTCGCAACGAAACACTTTAATTTTACGATCTTATCGCTGAAGGCTCGAATCCCAATTGGCTTGTACTGATAAGTGAGTATCAGTTAATTGATTTGTACATCTACTTTTCATTCGGATTAAACACAGCTTTTGATGTATATATTTTTGATGTTTAAATATTTCAGCGATTTGAAGTAAGATAATTGTGATATTATTTGGCACCATTTACGCTAGAAATTCGAATGAGCTGCGGTTAGTGAAAGCTTTAATGAAAAGCAGTGCGAAGAAAATAGAAAATCTTTTAAAAGCTCTTGCTTTCTCCATTTTGGGATCGTAATAGAAATTCTCGTTTTTAATCAGAAATACTTAATAAATGTTTGCTTTGAATGCGGACGGCTAAGGAATGGAACTCTCTGCCGGGATCAGTCTTTCCATACGGGTAAAATCTGGACACCTTTAAGTCCAATGTGAACAGCCACCTTATAGGCTCACGTCCTAGGCTTCATCTTCGCCTTTCATCAAGCGAGATAAAAGCCAAACGTGAGCCTATTTAGTATAAAAAAAGAATGTAACAATAGGTAAGAAACATTTGTTGCAGATATGGCAAGACAGTATAATGTCAATGACCTCACTCTAGTACTGTCATAAGGTCATTTACATTCAGGGATGTGATAAAATTCTCGAATTAAAAACATCGATATCGTAATAGGAAGCAAACCAGAAAAGTCACAGAAAAAGAAATTATATTTTATTTAATACAGGCAAACAAAATTGATTTTCTTCCTGCAACTAGGTTTCATTCGTATCAAGAAAATCCTGAATCATGTAAAAGACATAATGGAATGGCGTATCATCATAAAATCAGAAGTAATGGTCAGAGATTGTCACGATTCTCATACATGTAGAACAAGACTGAAGGAAGAGAGATAATACAATGTTCATTGTTCAGCCTATTAAAATACACTTATAAAATATAAACAGTGGTATAATTGGCTTCTGACTCAAATTTACCAATCTAAAGGCAGCCTGGAAGAATGTAACCTACAATGATATCGTATCATAATATAAAAATGTATTTGTCTAAATCATGTACGTATTAATTGTTCTGGAATAAAGTGTATTTATTCATTATTTACAATGAAAATGGTAGACAAGTCTATTAAATTATCATGGTTTCTTCACGGCAGCATCTTGTTGAAAATTTTTTCTGAATTTTATAGTTTCTCGGTATATGTCCCACTATTGTGCACAGGTCTTTTCTGTATTGAGAGTATAAAGTCATAGTTCGCCGGTTCTTTAAACCCAATCTAAAGAAAACGAAGTGGCACGCAAAGTTAGTTTAGCTTTCGAATGTCCCTTAGATTATCCGTGAAATAGCAACCGACCGAGTCGTGGTTCGGCCCTCTCAGGCGCCCTCGGATCGGAATGCTTACGCGTAACATAGTAACCGTCAAGCCGAGGTTACCCCACCGGGGAACCCTTGTGTCGAGTTACTAGTGATAGAGGTTCAGGCTAAGCGACCTAAGAGCTCTGCCACCTCTCAATCCGGTGAAGCAGTCAAGGCCAGCTTCTCTGGCCAATCTGTGTAGTTCGTCAAAAAAAAAAAAAAAACAAAAAAATAGTTCGCCGGGTGGCCCTAGTGCGGATTGGCAGACTTTCTCCACAGTATGAAAAAACTAGTAATAAATACCGTTTTCTAAATTAAACCTAACAATAGGAACCTAACAATATGCTCGATGATCATATCACGGTTCAATTACAGCGACAAGATGGAAGAGGCCTTCTCTCAAAAGGGGTCTATATCTACAGTGTGTGGCGTCCATTACATATACTCTAAAGAGGTAGTTCTGAAAAGAACTGAGATGTTCTTAACGAAACTATTAATATAGTCCTGAAAAGGACTGACAGATAAAGTTCTCAGTGAAACTATTAATATAGTCCTGAAAAGGACCGATAGAATGTTCTCAAGAAACTATTAAGAAAACATCTAGACGGGCACAACTCGAGGGGCACAACACAACAGCCACGTCACACGCCACACACCGCGCCACATACTACACACGTGAGGCCCGCTAGGGAGCAAATGAAACGGAGCAAGCACGTCACGCGCATATTTATGATCTCCGGCGGAGTGAGGCGCGGAGGACAGCGCGCCGGATTCACCGCTTCTTTATTGGACAGAATAAGATTCAACACGTTATACAACCCATATTTTATAAGACCATATTTTGTATATAAACAGCAACGTTTACCCAAATAAATAATTCTGGATTCACAGTCACAGTCTACTTCAACTGTTACAACAGTATTTTATTCAACTCCTATCCAAAGTTCTGTCCAAGTATCCTGCCAAAAGTGCAACTAACACTACTAATATATAATATAAGTCAAATACAAACAAAACTTTTGTAGATGTTTTATATTTTCACTTGAATTGTAGATATGAAGAAAAATAAAGGGTTTATTATTATTATTTATAAAATGCTCGATGAAAAGCGGATAACAATTGCTATCCCACTTTTAGGTTTTTGATAACCGTGCACCGTCTTTCAGAATCAGAATTATTTATTTCATGGACTATAGGTCACAAGTATATAATAAAGTACAAATTTTGTATCGAACTATATTCTACCCTACAGACAAAAAAAATTAAGAAAGTCACAAATAATTACATCAAATATTATAGTATAAATATCAATAAACCATTAATAACATTGAAATTATTAAAACGGGGAGCAGAACCGCGGTGTTACGAACAATTAAAAATTATTTATTAATATTTTTTTTCTAAAAGTAGCCTAAGACCGTATTGTCCTTCAAAATCGGTGCAGTCGTTCCAGAGATTGGGCGCAACAGATAGACAAAAATTGAAGAAAATGATATTTTGGATTATGTACCATATATAAATTCATTTTTAATATTATAAACAGTCTAATTTTATTTATTTTAATTATAGATTGTAATTGAAAAATTCATCGACGAAGTAATATTCGTTTAACGCCCAACACTATTTAGTGTGGAATGACAGCACTTTCGCCTTCATCTGTCATTAACATGACATTGAGAAATTCAATTGCTTAACGTTTTCGATAGTAAACAAATAAACACCTTTGTGTATAAAAATTTGTTGTATGTTTATTCTGTATCACATTTTGACACGATGAAACCATCAATAGATGTAGATTCTTTGCGTACGGAGCACGAGTCTGACGAGCAGTGGGAAGTCCGTAAATGTTTTATGTTAGAACACAAAGATAACTTTGAAGAAGAAGAGCTTATTACTTTGGCGCAATTGTTTACCAACATAGAGTTTCTGGGATGCCGGTAAGTTTGTTACACTTTAACTGTAAAATAAAAATTAATCACTTCGAAGCAAAGGGCAGACTCTTAAAGCTTCTCAACGCACATTTAACGATTCCGGTAACAAGCATCCATTTAACATCATTTGCAATTCTAATGATGCATTCCATCGACACTATCTTGACGGTTCACAATGACTCACATCACGACTACGTTTTTTGCGTAGCTTCCACGTACTATTGGCTGTCACCGGCGGTGTGACCGAACGTGTGCGTTCTCGTGCTTGACCACGATCCCACCTGATGTTCAGTGGTGTTATAGTCGAAAGATGGTACGCGCTAGTTTAGTAAGTGCCTATTCACTTTACTCTTGAAGGCTCCCACGTCGTACATGGACGAAAAGACTGACGCCGGCAACTTGTGCCACTCCTTTGCTGTATGTACAATGAACAATGACTCAAATAACCTGTAGCTCCTCTGGTGTTGTGGATGCTCATGGACTGTGATCACTTAAAATCAGGTGAGGCATAAGCAAGACACAACATTCAAAAGATAAACTAACTTATTATTTGCCTTGATTGTATTCAGACAAACACACATTAAGTTATTCCAAAAGTATGATGTACCTCCAATGACCAACCTTCCGACCTACCTGAGTGCCACTTTGGGAGGAACAACTCTAGTGCAGACAGCATGTAATATAGCAAAAATGCAAATAGGATTGGCATTGTGTCATCTGTCGATTGTTCTTTAAGATCTGATTTGATTCCTGTTGTATAAGACATGCTTGAGATGTTAAGAAAAGGTATTTATTACCAATTGGTTTGGCCACAAAATTCAGTTCTAATTTAATAAAAATCATATCATATATTATAATGCTAACTCATAAGAGCCGTGGTAGCTCAGTGTGGTAGTACGCGTGTGCAGTACGCAATCTGAATTTAAGCGTCGGTGGTGGCTCTAATGAATTTGTTTGTTAGAATTTGAAAGTGTCAATTCACCAGCTCGATGAGTAAAACATGGTAAGGAAACCTGTATGTGTTAGAAATCAGAAGACTTTGCTAGGTGTGTGTCAAGGACTATGCCCATGTACTAACTTTACGAAGGCCTATACTAGGGATGTTCATGGCAAAAATATATTGATATTAATATATAGTGAGGTTGTATCGAAACTATGCGTTATATTGCACAAATATATCGATATTTTCCATATATCGAAATTTGTTTATAATTAATTGCCGCTTAATATTAAATATTAGAAAAGTTTTGTACTAATAGAGTACCCGGCGTGTAACTGTGAGGTTCTCGCTTCGGATACCAGTCCAGACTATTTGATTTGATTCTGCTAGCAGTACAGACTACATGCATAGATTATAAAATTTATACAACGAGTCCTGTCATCGTGAAGAGTAGGAGTGTAGTAACATACTACACTACACTCTTCGTGATGGCAGCGCAAGTAAGTTTTATTTTATTCAAGTTGTCAACCACAAATATAAGAAAGAATGGAATGCTTTTTTATTGAATTTCTTACGATATTTCGTATGTCGGATGAAATATATCCATATAAATATTGTTAGCTGGCAACACATGGCCCCCAGCGATAGTTATGCATAATAACTACTTCCAATGATATCTTAGTGATTTACTTGAACCTTATTGTATCTTTAATTCATAATTAATAATTTAGTTGATCGTCACATGAACTTGTCATTGTAAACAATAGTTTAACTTTATTAGTTCCTAATCTGACTTCTAATTAATTTTGTATAAAGATTGTGAGGACGCGCAGTTGTGACGGTATTCGTTATAAATAATTCTTTGTACAACGTTACGCTGTCTCAATAAAGCGAGTGTATTAGTTGTTGGACTATTTTATTCTACGAGATTTATAACAATATTGATATTAGATGATTCTATCTAATGAAGCGATATATCGCGTCCATATATCGATACTTTATGTAATATCGATATCTATCGTGCACTCCTAGCCTGTACCCAGTAACGTAACATTATATAGGTTGTAAATTCATTTAATTTATCTACAGATATCCTCCCCAAACTATGCAGAGGATAGCTAAATTGGCGGAGAAGGTATCCAAAAAGTACAAGGACAGCAGGCGGAATAAACTCAAAAGGACATTTGTACAAGCCAGTGATGCTGCGGAACAAAAGGCGAAAAGATCTTTCAAATGATAATTTTGCTATATAAATTTCTATTGTAACAAATCAATGTAAAGCTAAGACGGCCAACCGCTCAATTGAGATGTTGGGCATATTGACATAATCATATATAATTATGAAGTGTAATAATAAAAATAAGATCTCACACTTTTATTCTTCTTTGATTAGTAGCTAGACGAATTGCTGTCCACTTTCCAAGATTTTTGAGTCCCATGTGACAGGCGGTGGACTTATTGCCATAAATCTGACACAAACTTTAGCAAATTAATATTTTGCCAGAAGATCGTAATCCTGCCCATTGCCACTTCTTGCATACACATTGGGCTATGTCGGTTACATCCGTGCTTATACGGATCTCTTAATTCCTGATACTCCACCAGCCCTGTAGTTCTGGGCTCTCAAGAATAAGACTACGGTATCCCCTTCCCATCGTAGAAGGCGACTAAAAGGGGCCTCGGGTTCACTGGGCGACAAGGGTGGGGGCCTTTGTCGTCCGCTAAGTAGGACCCGGGAACCGGCACAAAAAAACGGCACAGGGGGGGAGGGAGTAACCTTCCTCCCGGGAAGTGCTCTCCTTGAGCACAGTGCAGAGGGGCTCCGGTGCGTTCCACTGGAGATCCCGGAGCCCCTCACCATGCACCGAGGAAGGGCCACCGGGGAGGTTTTAGTAAAACCCCCCCAGAAGGCGCGGTATCTTTTTGAAGATTTCTTCCCCGTTAACAAAAAAAAAAATTAAAGCCCTCTCCCTAACTTGTTGTGTGACTTAGAGCTTATAGGAGCTAATAGGTTTTGGGTCACAAAATAAGGTAAATAAAAAGATTATAAAAGCTATGTATATTTCTTGCCGTCCATATAATTAGATTTTATTTAAAAAAACTATTGGTCTATGGTCACATTTTAACGACCAACTTCAATAAAGTAGGCAAAAATAAGTAGATTCGTCAGTAGGTATTTTTATGTGTGTTACCTTATAACTATCGACTGGACCGATCATCAAATCAAATTATCAAAATCGGGTCAGATTTTCATTGTTAAAAAAACACAATGATTTGCTTATAACATCAAAATGTTTATGGTTTAGTATTTACAGATTAAAAAAAATAAATATATCTTTACACTGAAGCGTGCGCGCATCCATTTAATCAAATACTTAATAAACAAATACACTTCTCCAATGAAAATGCAGTATTATTCTATCCCCATACTGATACTGTCTACTCTATTTTTAACTTGAAGACACATTCGAAACACTTATATACTAATAATCGTGTCTTTAACACAGTCACTTGCAACAAAAATATAAGCTCTCATTATTGACTCAAATGCTATTGTTAAAAAAATCTTTTGCTATAATCTTTGCTATGGTCATATTTTATCAACCAACTTCAATAAAGTAGGCAAAAATAAGTAGATTCGTCAGTAGGTATTTTTTATGTGTGTTACCTTATAACTTTCGACTGGACCGATCATCAAATCAAATTATCAAAATCGGGTCAGATTTTGATTGTTAAAAAACTATTGGTCTATGGTCACATTTTATCAACCAACTTCAATAAAGTAGGCAAAAATAAGTAGGTTCGTCAGTAGGTATTTTTTATTTGTGTAACCATATAACTTTCGACTGGCCCGATCATCAAATCATCAAAATCGGGTCAGATTTTCATTGTTAAAAAAAACTATTGGTCTATGGTCATATTTTATCAACCAACTTCAATAAAGTAGGCAAAAATAAGTAGATTCGTCAGTAGGTATTTTTTATGTGTGTTACCTTATAACTTTCGACTGGACCGATCATCAAATCAAATTATCAAAATCGGGTCAGATTTTCGTTGTTAAAAAAAACTATTGGTCTATGGTCACATTTTAACGACCAACTTCAATAAAGTAGGCAAAAATAAGTAGGTTCGTCAGTAGGTATTTTTTATGTGTGTTACCTTATAACTATCGACTGGACCGATCATCAAATCATCAAAATCGGGTCAGATTTTCATTGTTAAAAAAAACTATTGGTCTATGGTCACATTTTATCGACCAACTTTAAAAAAAGTAGGTTTTTAATTTGTCAGTATATATTTATTAATGCTTGTTACCTTATAACTTTCGATTGGATGGAGCGATTTTGATAATTCTTTTTTTATTTCAAAGCTCCCTGTCTGGGTTCATTTAAATTTGGTCAAATTCTGACAATTGCATCAATGAGAAAATGGACGAATAACAGAATATCACGCCAACCGATTTCGATGATTTATTTTTTATTGAAAAGTATGTACTTTAAGGGTACTTTGATGAGAGTTTGGACAATTTGAAGTCTGTTTTTCTTTTAACTTTCTAAGCAAGTACTTGACCATAATCCCACCTGATGTTAAGTGGAAATACAGTCCTTTATTGTCGACTCTTGAAAATTGATACTAATCGGAGAAAGACAGACATGGGCAAACAATTCCAGTCCTTTCCTGTACAAAGGTTGAACCTTTATAACTTTGTGTTGATTTTTTCTAATGACGAACTACACAAATTGGCAGTGAAGCTGGCTTTGACTGCTTCACCGGATTGAGAAGTGGCATAGCTCTTAGGTCGCTTAGTTTGAACCTCTATCGCTAGTAACTCGACACAAGGGTCCCCCCGATAAAGGGTAACCACGACTCAGTCGGTTGCTGTTTCACAGATAATCTAAGTGACATTCAAAAGCTAAACTAACTTTGAGTGCCACTTCGGGAAGTGACAATACTTTGTGTTGATCTCAGATCGTGTTATAGGGGATTGAAATTTAGATTAATTTCTCAAGATATAACTAATTGTAGTATTACACCAATCATGTGCTATTATATATATATATTTGGATACTGATAGTTCTTTGATGATACTGCAGTGAGAATGCGCAGAGGAAATTAAAATTTTAAATTAAAATTAATCAAAAAGAATAATTCTTATCTATCAACACACAAACCATATGATAAAAATTCTAAATGCAATGATTTACCCATCATTCGGTATTTCTTCTTTGTTATTTCTGTCCTCCCCGATATTGTGAAGGTTTAGTGTGGTATAGAAGGGTGCGCGCACAAAATTTTGATTTTCTTATATAAGTCAGTCTCGTGTACGGAGCCCCCATATAGAGGTCCGTCTGGCCCCAACTGTGGGCCTTGCGATGGCACTGCAAATGTGACAAGGAATTTTTTTAACATGAAGACAAAACATCAAAATCATCAGTAAAATTAAAAAAAAACATTCTCAAAAATATGTAAATAACATCTCACATCCTATTAACGGTAGTTAACAGTAATAGTAGACAACGGTCACTTTTGTTTTTGGACAAACTAACACAGTTGGCCAGAGAGACTGGCCTTTACTCCTTCACCGGATTGAGAGGTGGCATAACTCTTAGGTCGCTTAGCCTGAACCACTACAACAGTCACTTTCACTGCCCCCTTTTCAACAAATATTATGTACCACGTGATAGGTCATTCTATCTGTGATAGGCGGTGAGCCCATATGTGACAGGGGTGAGCGCACATGTGACAGGGGATGATTCCATCTGTGACAGGGGGTGACCCGATAAGTGACAGGGTATGAGCCAATATGTTACAGAGAATGAGCCAATATGTTACAGAGGGTGAGCCCATGTGTGACAGGAAATGAGAGTACATATGAGGGGGTGAGCGAATATAAAACAGAGGGTGATCATAAATATGAGAGAAAGTGTGCAGAACATGGCAGGAGGTGAGTCCATGGGCTCACCCCCCTCATACGTACATCAGTCGGTGAGCCCAGATGTGACAGGGGGTTATTAGCGCCATTAAATGCTATGTTTGTGCGTAACCTTATAATATCGCTATTTACAAGCATTCTTTCGCACAGAAGGTTATCTTTGGTACATAAAGTCCAATCACAATCAGTTTATAAAGGATGGAATGCACCTCCTCCTTTTTATAATCGGTCAAAAGATAAGTTGTAGAATGACTTACCTAAACATGAATTGATTTATCTGCATAGCGGGCAGGGCTGCCCGGAGGGCGTTGAGGGACCCTGACTGCAGCATGCCCCACACTTCCAGGTACTGGAGGGACGGCATACTGCACAGCTTCCTTCAGTAAATACAACAGGTATATTTAAAAGTTTAAACAAAAATCTTTCGCATATATTGTGCTGTCTCAAATAGCTTCATATTAATGCATATGAAAATGTCACTCATTTAATATGATCATTCATTGACAGTTCCCTCCACGACCTCCTTCCTAATGATATTCCGCGCCCCATAGAATTCAAATCCCTACTATAATCCGCACCTTAGTGTTAAAAATTGTGCAGTGATTTTGGCTTATTTAATTAATTTAGTAGTGATATTCCTGTTACTTTATCATTTATTAAAATATTTTTGTAACTATTAATAATAAAATCGTTACGTTTCTTTACAGCGAATGTTGTGTACACCTGTAATTGGCATACACAACAGGACTTAGTTTGTAAACTTGATTATTACAACAATGTATGCTTGTGTAATGCTGTTGGTGTATCTTAATAAATAAATAAATAAACTCTCTTTTTGTTTATATTTTATGTTCATTTATTAACAAAAATAACTTTAGACTTTAGTTTAGTTTGTCTGTCTTTTAAACAACCAACTCTGTGTGTATACTCGTATTGTGTATGTTTCTATTGTTATAGACATATCAACAGTAAGCATAGGGCGGAATTGTCTCAGCAGTAACCACACATACTTCCTTACTAGTTTAGATCCTTGTCCATCACGAAGCCCGCTTTTTACAGCAGTTTAACGTACGCACTACAACATTGGCGACATCTATATGGAAACGCCATTAACAAAAACAATCAATAATTGACAGTTCGAGTGTCATCCGATAAAGATCAGATTTTTTTTTTTTTAAAAAAAAAGAAAGCTAGCAATATTTCTTTTTTTTTTTCAGAAATATTACTAACAATCTTGTTAACCATTCCAACTAAGCTTAAGCTTGTGCTAGGACATGGTTCACGTTAATAGTCGAATGGTGGATTCGAACCCACGACCTTACGATTCGCAGGCCGTACCCTAAACCATTAGGCTATTGACGCCGAAAGAAAATCATTTCTCCATTATATCTGTATCATAGTTTTCAATTCCTTCACGGTTCGTATTCGTTGAATTTGCGATCATTTCTGACCATATAAAATATATGTAAAAGATTTCTCAGCGAAAGGATCACATTGTACAAGGAATTGTTATATTTTACAATTCCTTTAGTTCTGTAATTTGCCTCTTGTTTGATTTTGGTGTACAATAAAGTTATACTGACGTGAGCACATGCGGTGGTAGCAGGTAGCAGCGGCTTAACGCGAGGTGCTCCAGCCGCGACAGGTTGAGGATCGACAGCACGGAGGCGGCGCCGAGCCTCGAGCAGTCAGACAGGTCCAGCTCCAGCAACCGGGGGCAGCGCTCCACCAGCTTCTGTACCACTTGGGACCAATGGACGACATATTGTTACTTCTATGTAAAGTATATAAAACGAATCAAACGTTAAACGCTATTACAAGGCGATGTTTTTTTTTGTATTTCCGAATTATCGTAGGAATTTTAGAACCTTTTTTTTTTGTTAACGCGAGGGGATCTTTTTATAGACCATCCTCCGGTACCATAGGTGGGCCCGGAGGGATGTGTGGGACTCGGCCTGGGCAGCCCCTACCCACTAAACCTTCCGCGAATGCGATCAGCCGTTATGAGCGGTGTGCCCCGGATCTGTCAGCGACAGGACACCCCAACGACCGGCCGGTCCTGGCTACAACCTCAAAAGGTCACTTCTCCGGCACTCAGAGAAGTACCGTCGACGCCGAAGCATACTGGGGCCACGCTTCGGATTACGGGGGCGACAAGAGGAGGCGTTGGAAACGCCTCCTACCCACCCATATACGTAGCCTAGGAATATTAGAACCTAAACCGAACTTTCAACAAACTACTCTTATTTAATCTTCTACTCTTCTCTTCTACTCTTATTTATTATTTTTCAATGAAAAGAAAAAAGAATGTTAAAGTACATCCCGTACTTTAACATCCTTTCCATTAAATGACACATTGAAATCGCTTGTCATGATATTGACCTGTCCGTCCATCTGTCGCACATACTTGATGCAATATTAACACTTATATGGTTTTCTCATGGATCCCATTGTCAGAATTGGACCGAATTTAAATGGAATCACACTGGAAGTACTGGCTTTATAAATAAAAACAAGTAACAAAATATAAAAAAAATATTCAGACAAATTGAGAACCTCCTCCATTTTGAAGTCGGTTGATAAGGAAGCTTGGAAGCCGTCGAAGTATGGGTATACAGGATAAATTTGAAATTTAGAAACCACATGATTGAAGTAAGTAGTCTTTAGCTCCATCTATATGTATGTATATTTATATATATATATTAGACTCTGACCGTTGGGCTGGTCCACAAGCTGAAAGTCGCACAACGAGCGATGGAAAGAGCTATGGTCGGCATTTCTCTAAAGGATAGAATCCGAAACGAAGAAATTCGACGGAGAACGAAGGTAGTCGATGTCGCTCTTAAAGTCAGCAAGTGGCAGTGTGCCGGCCACATCTGCCGAGTAAGCGACGGTAGATGGGGGAGGAAAGTCTTGGAATGGAGGCCGCGCATAGGTCGGAGAAGCGTAGGGCGCCCTCCCTCCAGATGGACCGACGACCTTGTTAGGATAGCCTGAAGTGGCTGGATGCTGAAAGTGGAGGATCGTATGTGGTGGAAGGCATTGGGGAAGGCCTATTTCCAGCAGTGGAGAGATACAGGCTGATGATGATATATATATATATATATTATATATTCACAATTGTTCAAGAGAGAAGGGTAATATGCACGCATAGCTCTCTCTATTTTCACTAATATCTCCCACTCAACACTCTCTTCACCTTGACCGATTACACTTTTCGTAACACACCAGCTTACTCCCCAACTCAAGCGTGCGTAAAAAAGTTTTACTTAAAAAAAATTTGGCAGCCAGTGAAGCTGACAATTTTTTAATTTTTTTTTAAAGAATGTTTCTTTTTTTACTAACATTTTTGTTAAACATTAACTAAGCATAAGCTTGTTGTGCGAGGACATGGTTCAAGTCAATAGTCGAATGGTGGATTCGAACCTACGACCTTACGATTTGCAGTACCCTAAACAATTAGGCTATTGACGCGTCAAACTTAGACTGTTACACCAGATTGACAGCTGGCTGAAGCTAAAAGGTCGCCTGAACCTCTATAGCTAGTCAACACAAGAGTCCCTACAGGTCTCCACTTACTCTCATCAGTCATGACCCTCGCACCACCAACGTTCAACCGCTGCAGCGTCTGCGGCAGAGATGTGACCAGCAGCTGCAGAGCTTCCTCGTTCAGATTGCACCAAGAGATGTTCAAAGATTGAAGACTGTAATCAATAGAAACCATTTACAATTAACCATAGATACAGGCTTGGTTCACTTTGGATTATTTTACCTAATAATTTATTTCAACGATACACTACTTCTCAACAATTGGTATTGTGATGGTCTAGGTAACCACCATGGTATAGAATAAAATGACCGCCAAACTTCGAAGGGAAATGGAATTTAAGAAAATGAATTTAATAACTAAATTCAATTTATAAACGTCATAGGTATGGGGGCACAAACAGAACAAAACTTGATCGGATTAGCACCTTGCCCCTTTTTCAAAGTTGGTTGAAAAATTATGTTTACCAGCCACATCCTGTAAGTATGTCTGCGAGACCTTCCGCTGTGATTCCTCTGCCCATGGTCAGGTTCAATGTCTCCAGGTTACTGCATTTGCCTGCAATACAAGTATTTTATCAAGTAACCAGTGTACCCAGCCCGCTTCGCCGTGCTAGATTTTGCTTTATTTTATTTAAACAATAAACTTACATCATTAGATATTTAATTTAACTCACACAATATATTAAATTATTCATTTCTCTCCGTATTCATTCTCTTCTCGAGCAGGTGAAGATCATTACCTACACCCATGTACATATCAGTAAATACAATATCGTTCTTATCAAGTATACAAAAACATATTGGGCTCAAGTTAATGTCAGAAATAAAAGTACGACGTATGGCTTGTTTGACAGTACAAAAAGAGGTGTGCTCCGATCGTCACCAAACTTTACAGGATTATTCGCCAGGTCAATGTGAAGATTTCCTGAAAGTTTCATTGAAATTGGTCCAGCCATTGCGGAGCGTATATGAAACATAACCACTTTCTCTTTTATATGTATAGATTTGGATTGAAATTGATTTTCTTTCGGTTTGTTTTGACGGGATTGTTTATGCTGTTGTTTTTGACTTCTTTTTTTTATTATTTCTAAGCAAGTGCTTGACTACGATCCCACCTGATGTTAAGTAGAAATGCAGTCCTAGATGGTAAGACGCACTAGCTTAGTAAATGCCTATTCACTCTACTCTTGAAAATACCCACATTGTAATCGGAAGGTAAGACAGACGCGGGCAAACTATTCCAGAATGAAAAACGAAGCAAATCGCTTCATTCGGGTTTGAGGGATGTTCACAACAAAAGGATGAAATCCCGCAGTGCGTCTAGAAGTCCGATGGTGGAAAGGGGATGGGGAAATTAGATCATGTAATTCCTGAGCACATTCTCTAAAATGCAATCTGTAGAAAACCGAAAGGCTAGCTACCTTACGCCTGTGCTCAAGACCGAGCAGATTGGTGTCAGCTGCGTCACCAAATAGCCTCTTAGCCCGCCTCTCCACCGAGTCCAAAGCTGCGATATGGCATTTAGCAACGCCTGCCCAAATGTGACAGCAGTATTCTACACACGACCGGACTTGAGCTTTATAAAGTGTTAAAAGCTGTCCCGCAGAGAAGTACGGTTGCACTTTGACCAAGATCCCAAATTTCTTTGCAGATATCTTAGCCTTAGAATCGTCCATAGTTTAGGGTCGATGAGATTTCAATACCAATAACTACGACTACGTGTTTTATTGCCTTGTTTTAATAAAGTAATTTTTTTTTATGAAACTATCGTTTTATTTAACATGATGACGCATAAATAATGCTAATAAAACATTTAAAAAAAATTACATGTATTTCCGTCCCATCATCAAAGGTGTCATTAGTACTACCGTCTGTCTTCGTTTTCAGAAGCAGTCTCCTAACACACTGTATATTTTGTACACAAGAATTGCTTATATTCATTATTTTATGTGTGGTTTAAAATCGGTTTCTTACTCACCGATTAGTTTGCAAGTAACATCTAGTAATTGAACACTCTCGAGGCTCAGCTTCTTGAGGGCGGAGCACCTCGCCAGCAGACAGCCGAGGGTCTCCTGGTCCACTGTGCACATGCTCAGGTCTAGGTACTGCAGACGGGACTGTGTTACCGCTGTGTATGGATGCCATTCGGATATCTGCAAAAATATGATCATCACATTAACTTTATTAGTTTGTAATCTGACTTCTAATTAATTTTGTATAAAGATTGTGAGGACGCGCAGTTGTCACGGTATTCGTTAAAGTAATTCCTTGTACGACGCTGTCTCAATAAAGCGAGTGTATTAGTTATTGGACTATTTCATACCACAAGACATACAAGTTATTATATATATATAAGGTTGTCAAATATCTCCCTTCCGCTTTTTTGCTCTTTATTCAATGCTTTATAAACAGTGTTACAGTGATCGGATTTAGTTCAAATATGCGCCGTTTTGTTCGATAATCTGTTTCCATCTAGACGGCAACTTCATAATACCTCCCTCGTAGAAGCCCTCCTCCTTATTTGCGAAGAACTTGGACAGCCACTTTTCACAAGCCTCTTTTGAGTTCAACTTTACACCACCAAGGGCGTTCACCATGGACAGGAACAGGTGGTAATCATTTGGCGCTATGTCCGGGCTATATGGTGGATGCGATAAAACCTCCCATCCGAGCTCCCGTAGCTTCTGACGAGTCATCAACGAAGTGTGTGGTCGGGCGTTGTCACAGTTATAAATACCTCTGTACTAGCCAGCCTGACAATAATGGGTTTCCTGGCCAGGATCCTTCCCAGTGCATCCTTCGAGAGCACCTTATTGCCTAGGTCTAGCCGCTGCCAAAGAGTTTCATCGCAGGCCAACCTGTACCATCTGAAATTTAATTAACCATTTATTAGAAACGAAGTTCCTGATCCCGGAGCCCCTCACCATGCACCAAAGAGGGCCACCGAGGGTGGTTTTAGTAAGACCCTCACATTACCTCGCCCTTCCCCCTCAGAAGGCGGGGTATCTTCTTGATGATTTGCCACCGTCAACAAATAGGCTTGGAGGGGATAGGGGTGGGTGATAGGGTTATTGCGCGATCGAAGTGAAAAAATCGAGAGACTAAAACCGTAAGAAAAATATATAACGGAAGTGCTATAGTCGTATACACAGGGCCGAAATCGTGACTAATGAGCATGTAGTTCTGTCTCTGATCACAGGTGGCGCTGTAACGAATTATTAATAAGTATTGTGATTATATTACGTTATTTGTTTTTTCTAAAAATATTAAATTTCCTAAATACTTTATGTACTTAAATAAAAACCAATCACCATTTTTTTGCAAATTGTGTTGCTTCTGTATTACCTGAACATCGTATGTGTAACTGACGCGCGAGTTAAATGCAGAGCTAAGGAATGCGATAGTGATGTGACTTAATTTAATTATTGATAGAGTGTGTCTATCGATACAAAATAAAAATTAAATTTAATAATGGCACTTGTCTAAAACCGTTTCTCATGCTTGGCGATGAATAAAATCTCGTTTTCTTGTAACGGAACTTGATGGTCTGTGATCAGTCATTATTAAAATCAAATAAACAACATGGGTTGTAAACTTAATTGATGGGTTGTAAAATTAACTCCATACAATAACCTGGACATGGAGGTCTCGTGTGAGAGAAAAGATTGACGCGTTTGAAATGTGGTGTTGGCGCAAAATGTTAGGAGTCTCATGGACTGAGCGCCGCACCAATGAGTCTATTCTTAATGAGCTCAACATCAAGACTCGCCTCTCCACGACTTGCTTTCGCCGTCTTCTTAATTTCTTCGGCCACATAGCTCGCCGCCAGCCAGACAGCCTTGAAAAATTACTGCTGGTTGGCTGCGTCGAAGGAAGAAGAAGCAGAGGCAGGGCGCCCACTAGATGGACGGACTCTATTGGAGGAGCCACCAAATTAAAACTCCAGGCGGCTATCCACCTAGCCCAAAATAGGAAAGAGTGGGGAATGCTCGCTCAAAGCAGCTCTCTTGGTGGTCACGACCCTCAGCTCTGAGGAAACGATTATAAAGAAGAAAATTAACTCGACAACACGGTACAGATGTAGTGTGAAAAGTTATTTTCCTTCGGGAAAACTCTGATCTTTATCGGAATACGACGACACCCGTACTCCAATCAATGATCGTATTAAATGAGTGACATTTTCATTTACATTAATATGGAACTATTTGAGAGAGCACGATAAATACTAACTCTTCCGAAAAATTACGAAGGAAAATCTTTTCTGATCATATCTATAGCGTACAATAACATATGGTGAGAGGTAGCGTGCGGAGAGCGGGGAAGATGTTCCCGCTCTTTACCTCACGTCCCGACTGCATTCAACTCGCGCGCGCGGATAATACCTCGTGTCCCATGACATCACATTTTTTCTATATTAAATAACTTAGTGCCTGCTGTAACCTGGTGCTCACCGTTTGCAGACGAGCATGCAGTGCGCCAGCGTTCGCTTGGGCAGCCACCGGAACACACTGAGGATCATCTCATCGGAGAGGACTGAGAACGTGTCACTGCCCACGGGCTCCGATTTGCTTCTCCTGCTAATTATGAGCTCTTCTTCTAAACCTAGACCTGGGGATATCTGGTTATTTATTATACATATAGCACAATTGCAGTAGTCCAATGTGGGATCTGCAAATTGGGGTACACAAGTATATTTACGAATATATAAACAAACACAGACTTCAAATCGAATTCGGAAAATTACGAAATAGAATTAATCAGAACCTAACCAAACTTTCATCAAACTACCCTTAAAGTAAATCCTTTCCAAAAAAAAATTAATAAATATGATATATAATATAGTATATAACAGGTAACAGTGCAGAAGGGCTCCAGTGGGTTCTAATGGAGATCCCAGAATCCCTTGCCATACACCGAAGAGGGCAACCAAGGGGGGGTTTAGTAAGAGCCGCACATAACCCCGCTTTTTCTCTCAGAATGCGAGGTATCTATTATTATATCAATCAGTTAAAGGCCCTAAGCTCCGTCTCCACTTTTCATCTTATGTGGGTTAAAATATAACAGGTTGTCTTACGTGTAAAGCTATGCTTCTTGCCGCCACTACAGCTGGTGGTGCTGCCTGATGTGAATGCTCCGTGCGGCGGGAGGTACTGCGCGTTCACCTGAGCTGATGGGGTCTCCTCCTCTATGAGGTAGCTAGTGATCAGGGTCGTTTCCAATGGCTCACTGGCTTGCAAGGGTTTAGCTGGAAGACAGAAGATAAAAATATATTAAAAACATGACTATTTGATATGTGATAATTATTGCAGTAAAACTTCTGTACACGCGCTTGGGGAGTTAGCTGATTAGTGTTAGTGCTGTTAGCTTAGTGAAAAGTGTGATCAGGTCAAGGGAAGTTGAGAGGGAGATGAATGTTAGTGAAAATGGAGAGTTACGTTTCGTATATCTAAGACACAGTGCGTGTCTATTGTCTGTATCACACTGTAGGAGAGAGAGCAGTGCGCGCGCACATTATCTTTCTCTCATAGCCAGTAACGTTTTGTATATCTAAGACACAGTGCAGGTCTATTGTCTGTATCACACTGTAGGAGCAAGAGAGAGCAGTGCACATATGTATATATATATATACCTTCTCCTTCCAATGCTTCTCCAATAGTTTTAATAGTTTTGTGCAAATCCGTGGTGTGTGGGCCTGGTGATACATTTCACAGGTTAGTTCCTACTTTGGACACCAGTCCCCCGCTCCATAAATGTAATTTTGTGATATTTGTGAATTTTGAAATTTTTGTGTGTTAATAAAAATGTTTGTTTGTTTGTTGTAAACTCTACTCACTCTTGTCTGTACTCCAGGGGCTTTTAGCCTTCGAAGGTCCGGGGCTGGCGCTGTATATCTTCACCTTGGGACTTTTGGGGCTGTGTCTGCTCTTCGGCAAGGTGATGGAACTGTTGATATTTGGATTCACGTTCTCTATGTCGTGCTTCCGTTTCAGATTTGGTTTGTGCTAAGAAAGGGAAATGGATTTATGAGTTTAGTTATTTCTGTAACCTTGCTCTTATCTCAAAGCAATTTACCTCATTGAAATGTTTTTAAATGTACAAAAATGAACCTAACTTATCAATCAAAAATGTTTGGCATGGGAAAAAAGGTAACTAACAAGGGACTAAGGTCTAGTCTGAGGTGAGAGAAACTTAGATTTCTTGTATCTCAAATCTCACTCACATCTCAAAGCTCTCGCTCGATGGCTTATATGATTAATTAATTGTATATTAGGGTACATGTCTCATATCAGTGCCCGGTGCCAGCACCAATAAATTTGTTGTTGCAATTTTATGTGCCGATTAACCACGTGTTCTGCAATGAAGGAATATATCGTGAGGAAACCGTGTGTCTTAGAAATTTCTTCTAAGACATGTAAAGTCTACCAATACACTAGGTGTGAGTGACAGACTATCCCCTCTACTCTCTTTACAGAGAAGGTCTAAATTGTCAGGTATCAGTATGTGAAGAAGGTAGTTATGTCAACTTAATACTATAATTTTCTAAGTATAACATATTATCAGCAATAAAATATACATACAGAGGTAATTGGTGTGACATCACAGTAGTTTTCACTGTCATCTTGTTCCAAAAGGCTTACCCCCATTTCTTGTAAGACCTGGAATAACAACACTAGCTTAAATGGCATTAGCATAGTACCTGGATGACCAAGCTTTGCTCTGTATATTTTTAAATATATAGACTCTAGATTCAACTTGCTCTTTGATCACATTTGTTATTCCTTAACTGAGACACTGCACATTCAAATTAAAAATTCAAAAACAAAATCAACTTGTGTAATTTCTGTGAACACTCTCCAAAATGCATTCTGTAAAACACGGAAGGGCTGACCACCCTGTGCCGGTGCTCAAGACTATCTAGATGCAGATCTTGATCACTGGAAGTTGGTATTTGGCTGCACTTGCCCAGATATGACAACAGTACTCCACACAAGAACAGATCTGTTTTATATATAAATGCTTTAATGATTCTATGTGTACTTGATTTTTTAAAAGTATCAGAGATATATAATATTCACTTGTTAAGATATATATTACTTATTGTTTCTGAACAAACTGGAGAATGATTGTTGAACACATATTGGGTTGAGAAGTAATCTGTGTTGACAACACAATATGTTTAGAAATACTGCTTTAAGCTTGGATTTTTTGGTAAATATGTCAGTTGCATTGCTTACCTAAAGTTTTACATTTACTGTCAAATTTATATTTAAGATTTCAAGACAGAATAAAGTTTGTCTGATGTAATGACAGATCCCTGTTTATCACATTTTAGGAACTACGAAGTTTGATGAAATATATTGCAACTTTTATTTCTCCAATGCAAATGTGAAAATGAAGATTTGACACAAAGCAAGAGAATGTTTAGCTATATCAGGCAAGATCTACTTCGTAGGATTGTATTTTAACGTAAAGAAAGAGCTCTATAGTCTGTCTTTCCTTATCTCGTGTGATTTAGTGACCAAAACTGAGCCATGAGAGAGATTTAAATACACGAAACACTTACCTCCTGATCCGTTCTTCTATCCATTAGGCTCCAACTTTTACGCACCACGTTATCCGCACGCAACTTTTTCCTGTAAATAGCACTTAATTTACCGTTACATACGTGAAAAAACGAAGTCTTTAATGACACGCTCTGATCATTTGGCGCCTTTTGACTTTGGCGCTCAAAATCAGCTGTCAGGCAGGTAAGGTATTATGCTAAAATTAAAAAAAAAGTGAGTTAAACCCACTTACCTAGGACTACTTATTTCATCAAGAAGCGATGTTGATGGATAATCATCATCTGTAGAGTTGATATTCATCGCGACTTAATAATAATTAATTATAATTACTAATTGTTTCTGAACAAACTGGAGAATGATTGTTGAACACATATTGGGTTGAGAAGTAATCTGTGTTGACAACACAATACGGTTAGAAATACTGCTTTAAGCTTGGATTTTTTGGTAAATATGTCAGTTGCATTGCTTACCTAAAGTTTTACATTTACTGTCATATGTATATTAAAGATTTCAAGACAGAATAAAGTTTGTCTGGTGTAATGACAGATCCCTGTTTATCACATTTTTGGAACTACGAAGTTTGATGAAATATATAGCAACTTTTATTTCTCCAATGCAAATGTGAAAATGAAGATTTGACAAAAAGCAAGAGAATGTTTAGCTATATCAGGCAAGATCTACTTCGTAGGATTGTATTTTAACGTAAAGAAAGAGCTCTATAGTCTGTCTTTCCTTATCTCGTGTGATTTAGTGACCAAAACTGAGCCATGAGAGAGATTTAAATACACGAAAAACTTACCTCCTGATCCGTTCTTCTATCCATTAGGCTCCAACTTTTACGCACCACGTTATCCGCACGCAACTTTTTCCTGTAAATAGCACTTAATTTACCGTTACATACGTGAAAAAACGAAGTCTTTAATGACACGCTCTGATCATTTGGCGCCTTTTGACTTTGGCGCTCAAAATCAGCTGTCAGGCAGGTAAGGTATTATGCTAAAATTAAAAAAAAAGTGAGTTAAACCCACTTACCTAGGACTACTTATTTCATCAAGAAGCGATGTTGATGGATAATCATCATCTGTAGAGTTGATATTCATCGCGACTTAATAATAATTAATTATAATTATAATAGCGGTCAATGAACGAACGTCATCACAAAATTCGCCAAGAAAAATAGAACAAAACTATAGACAAAATGTTAAAGTGACAGAAGGAAAATAGAGTTAAATTGTGTTGCCATTTATTTTCGTAATAGTAAACAACCCTGAATAAAAGCAATATTTGATAACATTTGATTTACACAATCTATAGATTCTACCGATCAGAGTCTTTTTTTGCTACACATCCTATTTTCTATAGAATAACCGGTTAATTAATTAATCAAACATTCACTTGTTCCGTTTTTTTAATACTTAAAATCACTAATGTACATTGTACATTTCTGTGTCAACGCCATCATTTCTCGCCCCTAGTTAATAGATAAAATAATGAAAATGTTTACTAGCTAAAGAATTTCATTGGAGGTTCAAAATACTTTCTAAATTATAAAAACGTAATTATAACTATCTCATTTAAGAATAAAACCTCTTTTGTGCAAGCTGAAAGCTCTCTGATTCAATAATTACTAATTGAATTTACATATAATATCTGATTCTTAGTTATTGTTACTCCGTAGGGTATAATATTCAAAAAAAAAATTATTATTTTCAAAAACCATCGTACTACGTACTTTTATAAATGGCTAGACCATCTCTTAACGCGAAGTTGTAAAAGGTCGCCAAAATTAAATCTTTATTACAATAACGATTAAGGTGTTCAAAAAATCTTCTTATAACTAAAATTTTGTGTGACGAGCTGTAATAGGTGACTAGGTGTTCGACTTTACAATATAGACCTATATAGAGACCAATATAGAGAATAATGGTAGAGGGTTCGAAATCGCCCGAGTTCCGTTTCGCACTCATTGAGAATTCGGTTTTTACCTAAAAAATACGATAAAATTTTTACCCTGTGTGGCGATGAGTTATCCACCTGTACTTACGGGTCCTAATAAGCTGCGTTAAAAGCGTACAGCGATCGCTAGTCATTATTCCTCCACTAGGATTAAAAAAAGTGAGTTAAATCCACTTACCTAGGACTACTTATTTCATCAAGAAGCGATGTCGATGGATAATCATCATCTGTAGAGTTGATATTCATCGCGACTTAATAATAAATAATTATAATTATAATAGCGGTCAATGAACGAACGTCATCACAAAATTCGCCAAGAAAAATAGAACAAAACTATAGACAAAATGTTAAAGTGACAGAAGGAAAATAGAGTTATTTTGTGTTGCCATTTATTTTCGTAATAGAAAACAACCCTGAATACAAGCAATATTTGATAACATTTGATTTACTTAATCTATAGATTCTACCTATCACAGTCTTCTTTTGCTACACATCCCATTTTCTATAGAATAACCGGTTAATTTATTAATCAAACATTCACTTGTTCAGTTTTTTTAATACTTAAAATTACTAATATAGTGACATGTACATTGCACATTTCTGTGTTAACGCCATCATTTCTCGCCCCTAGCTCTTAGATGAAATAATGAAAATGTTTACTAGCTAAAGAATTTAATTGGAGGTTCAACACTACTTTCTAAATTATAAAAACGTAAAAATAACGATCTCATTTAAGAATAAAACCTGTTTTGTGCAAGCTGAAAGCTCTCTGATTCAATAATTACTAATCGAATTTACATTTAATATCTGATTCTTAGTTATTGTTACTCCGTAGGGTATAATATTCAAAAATATATTATTATATTCAAAACCATCGTATTACGTACTTTTATAAATGGCTAGACCATCTCTTACCGCGAAGTTGTAAAGGTCGCCAAAATAAAAGCCTTAATACAATAACGATTAAGGTGTTCAAAGATCTTCTTATAACTAAAATTTTGTGTGATGAGCTGTAATAGGTGACTAGGTGTTCGACTTTACAATATAGACCTATATAGAGACCAATTTAGAGAATAATCGGACAATTTCGAACCCTCTAGGTTCGAAATTGTCCGAGTTCCGTTTCGCACTCATTGAGAATTCGGTTTTTACCTAAAAATACGATAAAATTTTTACCCTGTGTGGCGATGAGTTATCCACCTGTACTTATGGGACCTAATAAGCTGCGTTAAAAGCGTACAACGATCGCTAGTCATTATTCCTCCACTAGGATTAAAAAAAGTGAAGCCTTTCGAAACTGATTTATACACATTTTCCTATAATGCACATTGCAACTGTTAGACCAGACATCTACATCTGATTCTAGGTGGAAAAGAAGATTCAAAGGCATTGTTACTTTGGAGACAGAATTAGGCCTTGACTCTAACTAGTAAGGTTCCTTAAATAGACTTCCATAAATAGACTAAAATATAATCAGGAATGTATATATGTGAGCCTCACATACATTTATTGATTTAAAATATTTTATTTTCTTTTTTGAATTTCATTCGCTTATCTTTTACGCTTTGTAGCAGATTTTTTAAGTGTGTGTAGCAACACTAAATATTGTTTACGAATGTTTATCCAATCAAATGATAGCATACTGGACTACTATTGGTCGAGAAAAATCGCATGGTAAAAAGAGAAATGTATTGCTGCTGTCATCAAGCGCCAATCTAAACCAAAACAGAAAACAAAGGCATCGGTGTAGTCGGTTGTTGGACTCCTATTAGCTTATACACGCGAACTATTCAACAATATCATAACAAGTGGAAAATAATCGAAAATCGTAATTATTTCAAGTGTTGTGCTATTGTTTCGGTTGCGACAATGGCTGCTCGGAAGCTGAATACCATTGAAGATCTGAGCGGTAAGTTTTTATTCGTAAATAAACAATGACGAAACCAGATTTACAAGTTTCTCATCAAGGATGTCGCTTACTGCGATTCGCAATCAACACTCACTACACTGTATGTATTGTATTGATATTACGCAGTTAAAGATTTCACAATATCTCTTTGTTTACGTCCTTCATACATCGCTACATGTGTTTAATTACGTCGCGAAAATATTCGATCACGCGTACAAATTAGTGCACGATATTTATTAAACGTTAAAAGTGTCTTTTTGCTGTACCATGAGTTATATCGACCAAACCAGTTTAGTTAAATTTCTTGTAAAACTAGATTTCTGCGTATGGCGTTATTATGGTGAAACTACAGTAGAAAGAAATCGTTAGAAAATTCCCCCATCCTCAACTCGGGCGGATTAAGTTGTATGTAATTAAATGACATTTGCATATCTGCAAAACTGATACTTCGTAAATCGATCGAAGGAGGTTTTTGTTTTGTAAACAAACTTTTTTGTTCTTTTTTACTGCCTATTTTTTTTTATAAAATAAAATTACTTTAAGGTATTTTATCGCGGTTTTAACTATATTTTGAAATCCCAATGTTCTGAACGACAACAGTCATCACAGGGTAAAAGTGTTTCAAACGTCGTAAATTCAAAATATGATAAAAAAGTCGTTAAAAGTGGTTTTATTTCATTTTTGTTTTAGGGTTGTTTGATTTCGAATTCTGGAAAAAATTAAAAAAAAAGATGTCCAAAGACAATTAACTTTGTTTCATTAGACACATAAGTTATTTTTGCACTTTTCAAATTAGCTCTTGATATATTTACTTAAAGATCACTACCAACAAGCATTCTTTTAAACGATTTTCAACCGACTTCAAAAAAGGAGGTTCTAAATTCGTCTGTATGCTTTTTTTATTTGTTACCTCATAACTCGAATAGACTTTCGACTGGGTGAACCGATTTTGATAATTATGTATTTATTTCACTGTTGTCATTTGGCGTCCATGAGAAAGCCCTATTAGTCTTAAATTTGCATTAACTATGTACGAATGGGCAACCGATCTAGATTGTTCAATTTTTATAAGTGTCAAAAATATCAAAAGTAGTTTTATGACAGTTTGGTTAGGTTCTGTTTACTTCTATTACGTAATATTCCTACAATAATACGGAAATACAAAGAAGAAAGTCGTATTTGAAGTCGGTTTTTCTATCTACTAGTAAATATACTTTTAGAAGCCCTTTTTTTTTTGTTAACGAGGAGGAAATCTTCAAAAAAGATACCCCCGCCTTCTGGGGGGAAGGCGGCGGTTATGTGGGGTTTTTACCCACTAAAACCTCCCCGGTGGCCTTTCCTCGGTGCATGATGAGGGTTTCAGGATCTCCAGTGGAACGCACCGGAGCCCCTCTGCACTGTGCTCAAGGAGAGCACTTCCCGGGGGGAAGTTACTCCCTCCCCTCTGTGCCCCGCAGTGCAAGGCGACACGGGCCTGCCGATGTCGCCTTCTTCCCGGAGTCCACCTTGGCGGACGACAAAGGCCCCCAACCTTGTCGCCCAGTGAACCCGAGGCCCCTTTTAGTCGCCTTCTACGACAGGCAGGGGATACCGTAGTCTTATTCTTGTGAGCCCAGAACTACAGGGCTGTTTTTAGAAGCCCTAGTCTATCTTCGAAACCCAAGGCCCTACAAAATAGTTTCTGTTACAAATGTTACTAGCGATCATGTTAACTGGTGCAACGCTAAACCTTGTGCTAGGAGATGGTTTTTTATAAATGTATTATAAAATCATAATAAATATCGATACTTTTGCATTGGAGAAAACGTTCAACTACTCAGCACTCATGACCGCCTGGTACCCGCATTCAATCTGATTGCACAATACATTACTAGGGGTCCTCAATCCAGGACCTAAATTGAATGATGATCCTAAATATAGCTACAGGTCTACGCCCTACAATTTATCAATTGAGCAGAATTGATATGGTCCATTTAGACCGTGTGGGGTCTTTCGGTGTGTTTGATAGGGTTGTCAAAATTAAATTCTCACATACGAATAAACGCACGCGCCCTGGTCTACGTCTTCTCAAACTATTTGACAATGCCTATGAAACCAACCTATTACAATTCAATTGGCATGGTGTGAAAAACCTCAATCTTCCAAAGTAAACAGAGTGTTAAGCACTTATAATAACCATTTCTCAAGCGTAGATCCCTTTTGCCTAACAAAATTAAAATTCAAAAATCTAATACAGACTTTGACTGATGGCATTACTAGGGTTAATTAGAGATTTGTGATACAGGACACACAGGAATATATACACAACGTACACACATCACACATACACACTCACACACAGTAACGCAGGTAATGCAATCTATAAAGGCTTAGATCCTGAAAACGTGACCGAAATATCTATTATAATTCATAAGCTGTTGATTTTGTAAAATTATAAATAAATAAATAATTAATAATTTAGTTGATCGTCACATGAACTTGGCATTGTAAACAATAAATTAACTTTATTAGTTCGTAATCTGACTTCTAATTAATAATTAATATAAAGATTGTGAGGACGCGCAGTTGTGACGGTATTCGTTATAAATAATTCTTTGTACAACGTTACGCTGTCTCAATAAAGCGAGTGTATTAGTTGTTGGACTATTTTATTCCACGATACCTACAAATTATAACACCCATTATCAAAATCTAATGATAGATCTAGATATTATTTGAAATATCTACAATATAAAAATTCTTAATGCTATAAATTGTTTTTTTCTATTTCTTTATACTCAGTTTATTTTAATTTAAAATTTAGATTAATTTAATTTTTAATGTTTTTAGTTATATTTTCGTCTCTTTTTCAATACTCGTCATTTATTCAATACAGTTTTCACCTTTTTTTTTGTTTACGCGGGGAATCTGTTTATAGACCATCCTCCGGTACCCTGGGTGGGCCCGGAGGGATGTGTGGGACTCGGCCTGGACAGCCCCTACCCACTAAACTTTCCGCGAATGCCATCAGCCGTTATGAGCAAAGACCGGACTTCATCCTCAATACAGTTGTATACATACCTGTTTCTGCGACGGTTACCCTTGACGGTTAACCTTGCAACCTTTCCACTGTTTTTTATATATTGTATGGTTTAAAATGTTAATTATATTGTTGTTCAATAAATAAATAAAAGTAAATCGGATATGATGGCAACATCGGATACCATCTCAGTATGTGCTGTATTTACTTATAGATGATAAGCTCGTCATCCACTGGCACTCCCATAGCTCTGAGGTCGCTTATCGTGCATACCATCGGTAAACCATAGTGGTACCAATGAACCACAAGCCACAAGACTACTAAAATCGCAAGTATCGATCAATATGACGCCAATGAACGTTAATTTTGTATGCTATTGTTTTAACATGATCGCTCGCAGGTTGGCTCGCTGCTCGAAGGAAGTTAAGCTCACTCTATTTAGAGCTTACTGCACGAGTTTCATTGCGAGCGAAGTACAAGAAAAGGTCCTACAAGGCCCTTCGCGTTCAATATAACAATGCATTCAGAATGTTGATCAGCCCCTGCCGCGCTTCTGTACCGCATCAGGGATGTTTGCTGAAACGCGCGTCGATTGCTTTTATGCTACGATGCGGAAAAGATGCGCATCCCTGGTGCGCAGGGTGCGAGCCAGCCCCAACAACATTCTGGAAATGATTGCATGTGCACTAGATTGCAAGTATATTAATCACTGCCTAAGGCTGCACGTGTCAGCTCAGAGGGAGCGCGGAGGCTCCTCCGCAGGCGACGTATCGGGGTGCGCAGGAGGCGTTACGAACGCCTCCTCTTGCCGCCCGTAATCGAAGCAGGGCCAGGATGGGTACCTGGCTCCAGCATGCTTCGGCGTCGTCAGGACTTCTCTGAGTGCCGGAGAAGTCGCCTTTGAGGATGAAGTCCGGTCTTTGCCGGGACCGGCCGGTCGTTGGGGTGTCCTGTCGCTGACAAATCCGGGGCACCCGCTCATAACGGCTGATGGCATTCGCGGAAGGTTTAGTGGGTAGTACATCCCTCCGGGCCCACCCAGGGTACGGGAGGATGGTCCATAAAAGATTCCACCGCGTGAACAAAAAAAAAAGGCTGCACGTGTCATTTGTCATTGTAAATAAAACACAGATATTAGTATGTATTTTACTTACTAACAAAATTATGACCAATGTATAAGCTTGAAATAAAGTTATTATTATTATTTTATTAACATATTTAGGGCTCTGTGACACAACTATGCCTTGGTGGTGATGAAGCTATAACTTTAGCTTAGCTTCCGTATTTACCAGCGCTGTTGCAAACATGTTTTTCGCTAGTGCATATTGCGGTGATAACGTACGAAGGTCTCGTTATCAGATGTTATCGTATAAATCGTTACGCACCGACGCCATATACTTATTTTATATATGTTAACAAATATATATTTAACTCGCAAAACGCCCTGGATACGCACGGGGAGTCTGCTATTTGCCAGTTACAATTCATTATGAACCCGATCTGTTAGATCAATTAATTTTTTGTACGGACGAACTACACAGTTGGCCAGAGAGGCTGGCCTTGACTGCTTCACCGGATTGAGAAGTGGTATAGCACTTAGGTCGCTTAGCCTGGACCTCCATAAATATCAGTTATCACTATCAAATACGTCAAATACTAACAGAAGCTTCAAAAGCCGAATGGTTTAGTGTACGGTCAACGAATCGTGTGGTCGTAGGTTCGAATCTACCATTCGATTAATGACGTGAACCATCTCTTAACACTATTTGTGAAAATAAAATTATTGTTAGTGTTCTTTTTTTAAACCGACACGATTCGTGTGTCAGTGTTACGCTATCGGTAAACCATAATGGCAATAATGAACTAAAGATTACTAAGACAAAGCGAAAGCTGTCTCTGTGTCTCTCGCTAGTATTAAAAGACGTGGAAATTATTTTATTGGACGTGTGTAAAGCTGAAGCTGAGTGCCAAGAACGTTACAATGGGGACAGAGTATACGTACAGCTGGAACTAAATCTACTTTCAAAATTTACTATGGAAGCTTTACCTAAGCAAGGAATAGTTTGTCAATTGCTGTCCCTATCCATTTATAATTATATATATATGTATTTATATATGTATCTATTTATTATTATATATAATTATTGTTTATATATTTAATTTATTTGTAATTAGATATGTATATTATATATGCATGCATTTATTATAGTTTTCTTTTATTTATTATTTTCTCATATAGCTTGCATCCGTTACTTTGTCTCTTCACAACCCCAAGGTAGACTGGCAGAGAATGCCTATTGGCATTAAGTCCGCCTATTTGTAACTTTTGTATTGTGTGCAAATAAAGAATAAATAAATATAATAAAAAAATTCTTGCTTGCGACAGGTTTCCGTATATTTAAGACTCAACAGTTCGCTACTGATTAAAACTTATAAACCATTGCCTGTCGTAGAAGGCGACTAAAGGGCCTCGGGTTCACTGGGCGACAAGGGTGGGGGCCTTTGTCGTCCGCCAAAGAAATGGACACGGGAAGAAGGCGACATCGGGGATTAGGGATTAACTTCACCACCCACTTCCTCCTCCTCCCCGGGACGTGCTCTCCGAAGAGAACAGTGTAGAGGGGCTCCGGTGCGTTCCTCTGGAGATCCCGAAGAGCCACTCACACCATGCACCGAGCCACCGGGGCGTGTTTAGTGGATAACTACCCACATAACCTCGCCCTCCGCCCAGAAGACAAGGTTGCCATCAACAAAAATGATTGATAACAATTGTAGATTATGTCATTTTTTGTGTTTTTAATATACTTAGATATGAATTAGATTCGTTGATAAAGGACACTCAATGATAGTCACAAAAGAGGGAATAAATTAATCAAACTGGAGACATCTCGATCCGAACTGGGTATTTATTGTCGTATTACACGTCGTATTTATTGTCGTAGTAAACATGTATTAAACGACATTTTCTTAAAATGGATCCTAGCTAGATCGATTCATCGCCTCACGATAACCCCTGCATACTAAATTTCATGAAAATTATTGAAGCCGTTTCCACGATTCAGATGACGGTATGATTCTAATACCCTAAAAGATGGAACGGCCTTTAGTAAGGAATGCTACATGCGTCGATACTTTGGCACCGTCATCACATCTTCCAGAATTTTCTGTTGAGGCTGGAGCGGCTGCTGCAACTGCAGAAAACGTCAAAGCGGCGCAAATACAGTAACCTCGATAGAGGTTTCAAATTTGAGCCGTTTGGGGTAGAAACTTTGGGTCCGTGGGGTCCTAGTGCACACTACAATTTTAATGTGATAGCTAAGAAGTTGGTCGACACATCTGGTGACCAGAGGGTTGGCTTATACCTTGCACAGAGGCTAAGCATTGCCATACAACGTGGCAATGCTACAAGCCTTCTAGGCACACTGCCAAGCGACGACGGTTTGGCACGGTTATATTTTTGTAAATATTTAATTTAAGTTAGTATTATGTATTGTTTTAAGTAAAAGTTAAGTTAGATTCAGATTATATTTCAGCCCTGTAGTTCTGGGCTCTCAAGAATAAGACTACGGTATCCCCTGCCTGTCGTACAAGGCGACTAAAGGGGCCTCGGGTTCACTGGGCGACAAGGGTGGGGGCCTTTGTCGTCCGCCAAAGAAATGGACACGGGAAGAAGGCGACATCGGGGATTAGGGATTAACTTCACCACCCACTTCCTCCTCCTCCCCGGGACGTGCTCTCCGAAGAGAACAGTGTAGAGGGGCTCCGGTGCGTTCCTCTGGAGATCCCGAAGAGCCACTCACACCATGCACCGAGCCACCGGGGCGTGTTTAGTGGATAACTACCCACATAACCTCGCCCTCCGCCCAGAAGACAAGGTTGCCATCAACAAAAAAATTGTAGATTATGTCATTTTTTGTGTTTTTAATATACTTAGATATGAATTAGATTCGTTGATAAAGGACACTCAATGATAGTCACAAAGAGGGAATAAATTAATCAAACTGGAGACATCTCGATCCGAACTGGGTATTTATTGTCGTATTACACGTCGTATTTATTGTCGTAGTAAACATGTATTAAACGACATTTTCTTAAAATGGATCCTAGCTAGATCGATTCATCGCCTCACGATAACCCCTGCATACTAAATTTCATGAAAATTATTGAAGCCGTTTCCACGATTCAGATGACGGTATGATTCTAATACCCTAAAAGATGGAACGGCCTTTAGTAAGGAATGCTACATGCGTCGATACATTGGCACCGTCATCACATCTTCCAGAATTTTCTGTTGAGGCTGGAGCGGCTGCTGCAACTGCAGAAAACGTCAAAACAGCGCAAATATAGTAACCTCGATAGAGGTTTCAAATTTGAGCCGTTTGGGGTAGAACCTTTGGGTCCGTGGGGTCCTAGTGCATTCCGCCTTTTTAATGTGATAGCTAAGAAGTTGGTCGACACATCTGGTGACCAGAGGGCTAGCTTATACCTTGCACAGAGGCTAAGCATTGCCATACAACGCGGCAATGCTACCAGCCTTCTGGGCACGCTGCCAAGCGACGACGGTTTGGCACAGTTATATTTTTGTAAATATTTAATTTAAGTTAGTATTATGTATTGTTTTAAGTAAAAGTTAAGTTAGATTCAGATTATATTTCAGCCCTGTAGTTCTGGGCTCTCAAGAATAAGACTACGGTATCCCCTGCCTGTCGTACAAAGCGGCCTCGGGTTCACTGGGCGACAAGGGTGGGGGCCTGCGTCGTCCACCAAAGTGGACCCGGGAAGAAGGCGACATCAGCTGGCCCGTGTCGCCTTGCGCTGCGAGAACGCGCACAGGGGGAGGGAGGGGTAACCTCTCCCGGGACGTGCTCTCCTTGAGCACAGTGCAGAGGGGCTCCGTTGCTTTCCACGTGAGATCCCGGAACCCCTCGTCATGCACCGAGGAAAGGGCCACCGGGGAGGTTTTAGTGGGTCAAACCCACATAACCGCCGCCTTCCCCAGAAGTCGGGGTATCTTTGTGAAGATTTCCTCCCCGTCAACAAAATCAAGATTCAGATTATATTTACTCCTTAGAATTTTAGAAGAATTTTCGTCTGTAAGTGGGATTATAAATCCTATTTACAGACGAAAATTCCATGAAAGTGCGCTTCTTAACTTTTTACATTACGTGCACTGAAGTACTAGGCGAACATAAACGTCGGGTGTTTTCGACGTACCACTAGCTAGTTCGTCGACCTCAGACGGCGAGACGTCTAGAGTTTTGACCTTGTGTGAAAAATGTACTCGCGTGAAACAACCCCTAATCGGTTTTGAACGCTTGCGCTGAATTTATGCACGCCTGGTAATTTGAATTCGATTTGTAAGGATTTGTCTGCCCGTCTTTTACTGCTTTCAATTTGCGTTGTAATTTATATTTATTAGGTCGGGGAAAAAGTTCCTTCGCATTTCTTAAGAAAATTCCAAACATATTTTAATATAGTTTTTTTTTTAAAAGAAAGCTAGCAATATTTCTTTTTTTTTTCAGAAATATTACTAACACTCTTGTTAACCATTCCAACTAAGCTTAAGCTTGTGCTAGGACATGGTTCACGTCAATAGTCGAATGGTGGATTCGAACCCACGACCTTAGGATTCGCAGGACGTACCCTATATTTAACTAAACATAGGGTACGGCCTGCGAATCGTATAGCGAATTTAACTAAAGTATGTAGGTACCATTTAGTTTGATAACTTTCGGCCATTTTGTAGGCACTTACTCCCTCCCTCGCAGCGCAAGGCGACACGGGCCAGCCAATGTCGCCTTCTTCCCGGGTTCACTTTGGTGGACGACTCAGGCCTTGTCGCCCAGTGAACGCGAGGCCCCTTTTAGTCGCCTTGTACGACAGGCAGGGGATACTGTAGTCTTATTCTTGAGAGCCCAGAACCACAGGGCTGATATGGGACAATCTAAGCTAAAGTAACTTATATGCCACTTCGGGAAGCGTTGGCGCTGGGAGAAGAACTGGCCGAAGAAACTCCAGCAACGCTCCTAATTTTATCCAAGGGGTGGGTAACCGGAGCAGAATGCTAAGCTGCCTCTCAATCAATAATATATACTAAGACGTATATCTTTTTAAACCGTCACACCTCTAAACAATGACTGTTCGATTGTATGTGCCCCTTGTACTCTGAACACGGTCGTGAATCCGGAAGCTGTGGTTGAACGAGGTTATCCAAGAGGAAATACGACCAATGAGCCCTTTGTTACCCTGCCAAAATTATTTGTTAATTGTTTACGTGTCTTAAAATAAACCACGAAAATGTTTACCTTCCCTGCTTGTTGTGAACAAGTTCAGCGTTGTGTATTTTTATAATCTGAGATCATGAATCCGATATAAATCAGCTTACGGCTTTTTTTATACTTGCTTGTGATTTATGATATCCTGGTGTAAAGTCGTAAAGCTACACATATCTTCATCATAAAACTTCTTTACGCACGCTTGACTTGGGGAGTAATCTGGTGAATGCGTTACGAAAGTGTGATATGGAGATTGTGTGGGAGATATAAGTTAGTGAGGAGCTATAAGTGAGAAAGAGAAACAGTTACGTTTTGTATATTACTGTAAGGGCAAGATACATTATCTTTCCTCTCTTTCTCTCAAAGCTCTCGTTTCGTATATCTAAGACACAGTGCAGGTCTATTGTCTGTATCACACTGTAGGAGCAAGAGAGAGCAGTGCGCGCGCACATTATCTTTCTCTCTTTCTCTCATAGCTAGTTACGTTTCATTATATCTAAGACACAGTGCAGGTCTATTGTCTGTATCACTGTAGGAGCAAGAGAGAGAGCAGTGCGCGCGCACATTATCTTTCTCATAGCTCTCGTTTCGTATATCTAAGACACAGTGCAGGTCTATTGTCTGTATCACACTGTAGGAGCAAGAGAGAGCAGTGCGAGCACACATTATCTTTCTCTCTTTCTCTCATAGCTCTCGTTTCGTATATCTAAGACACAGTGCAGGTCTATTGTCTGTATCACACTGTAGGAGCAAGAGAGAGCAGTGCGCGCGCACATTATCTTTCTCTCTTTCTCTCATAGCCAGTTACGTTTCGTATATCTAAGACACAGTGCAGGTCTATTGTCACCTTATCACACTGTAGGGCAAGAGAGCAGTGCGCGCGCATTATCTTTCTCTCTTTCTCTCATGGCTCTCGTTTCGTATATGTAAGACACAGTGCAGGTCTATTGTCTGTATCACACTGCAGGAGCAAGAGAGCAGTGCGCGCGCACATTATCTTTCTCTCATAGCTCTCGTTTTGTATATCTAAGACACAGTGCAGGTCTGTGTCTGTATCACACTGTAGGAGCAAGAGAGCAGTGCGCGCGCACATTATCTTTCTCTCATAGCTCTCGTTTTGTATATCTAAGACATAGTGCAGGTCTATTGTCTGTATCACACTGCAGGAGCAAGAGAGAGAGCAGTGCGCGCGCATTATCTTTCTCTCTTTCTCTCATGGCTCTCGTTTCGTATATCTAAGACGCAGTGCAGGTCTATTGTCTGTATCACACTGCAGGAGCAAGAGAGCAGTGCGCGCGCATTATCTTTCTCTTTCTCTCATAGCTCTCGTTTTGTATATCTAAGACACAGTGCGGGTCTATTGTCTGTATCACTGTAGGAGCAAGAGAGAGAGCAGTGCGCGCACATTATCTTTCTCTCATAGCTCTCGTTTCGTATATCCTAAGACATAGTGCAGGTCTATTGTCTGTATCACACTGCAGGAGCAAGAGAGCGGTGCGCGCGCACATTATCTTTCTCTCTCTTTCTCTCCATAGCTCTCGTTTCGTATATCACAAGACACAGTGCAGGTCTGTTGTCTGTATCACACTGCAGGAGCAAGAGAGCGGTGCGCGCACATTATCTTTCTCTCTCTCATAGCTAGTTACGTTTCGTATATCTAAGACACAGTGCAGGTCTATTGTCTGTATCACACTGTAGGAGCAAGAGAGAGCAGTGCGCGCGCACATTATCTTTCTCTCTTTCTCTCATAGCTCTCGTTTCGTATATCTAAGACACAGTGCAGGTCTATTGTCTGTATCACACTGCAGGAGCAAGAGAGAGCAGTGCGCGCGCACATTATCTTTCTCTCTTTCTCTCATAGCTCTCGTTTCGTATATCTAAGACACTGTGCAGGTCCTATTGTCTGTATTACACTGTAGGAGCAAGAGAGAGCAGTGCGCGCGCACATTATCTTTCTCTCTTTCTCTCATAGCTCTCGTTTCGTATATCTAAGACACAGTGCAGGTCTATTGTCTGTATCACACTGTAGGAGCAATAGAGAGCAGTGCGCGCGCATTATCTTTCTCTCTTTATCTCAACCTAGTTACGTTTCGTATATGTAAGACACAGTGCAGGTCTATTGTCTGTATCACACTGTAGGAGCAAGAGAGCAGTGCGCGCACATTATCTTTCTCTCTTTCTCTCATAGCTCTCGTTTCGTATATCTAAGACACAGTGCAGGTCTATTGTCTGTATCACTGTAGGAGCAAGAGAGCAGTGCGCGCACATTATCTTTCTCTCTTTCTCTCATAGCTCTCGTTTCGTATATCTAAGACACAGTGCAGGTCTATTGTCTGTATCACACTGCAGGAGCAAGAGAGAGCAGTGCGCGCGCACATTATCTTTCTCTCTTTCTCTCATAGCTCTCGTTTCGTATATCTAAGACACAGTGCAGGTCTGTGTCTGTATCACACTGTAGGAGCAAGAGAGAGCAGTGCGCGCGCATTATCTTTCTCTCTTTCTCTCATGGCTCTCGTTTCGTATATCTAAGACACAGTGCAGGTCTATTGTCTGTATCACACTACAGGACCAAGAGAGAGAGCAGTGCGCGCGCACATTATCTTTCTCTCTTTCTCTCATGGCTCTCGTTTCGTATATCTAAGACACAGTGCAGGTCTATTGTCATATCACTGTAGGAGCAAGAGAGCAGTGCGCGCACATTATCTTTCTCTTTTTCTCTCATAGCTCTCGTTTCGTATATCTAAGACACAGTGCGGGTCTATTGTCTGTATCACTGCAGGAGCAAGAGAGCAGTGCGCGCACACATTATCTTTCTCTCTTTCTCTCATAGCTCTCGTTTCGTATATCTGACACAGTGCAGGTCTATTGTCTGTATCACACTGTAGGAGCAAGAGAGAGCAGTGCGCGCACACATTATCTTTCTCTTTCTCTCATAGCTTTCGTTTCGTATATCTGACACAGTGCAGGTCTATTGTCTGTATTACACTGTAAGAGCAAGAGAGAGCAATATACGCGCACATTTTCTTTCTCTCTTGAACAATCGTGTATATAATGTACATATAACATACAATTAGGTGTAGCTAAAGAAGTTTCACTTCAGCCATGTAGTTTAAAGCACAATTGTTTTTTTTTTTAATTAATCAAACATAAAAGAGACTTATCCTGATCTTATGCCAGCATCCGGTAGTCTTTCCAGGGTAAAAGACTCTCAATAAATCCGCTATAGTGTTTGCAAAATTAACATGGAATAAACCCGCGATAATTTATCAACCTAGACCTTTGCCTGATAAATCTTCCGGGCGTTGCACTGCGAGATAAATTGTCATTTCCATTATTGGTATTTATTGCGTTATCAAATTTTGCCGTCATTTGAATTATAAAGTTATCGTCTCAAATGTGAAAGACACACAATCATAATTTAACCTTTATTTGTTGACTTCAAGTCTTTTGAACCGACTTCAAATAAAGAACGTTCACAATTCATCTGTTTCTTTGAAGTGGGGAACGTTTTTACATGCATTGACCACTTTTTACTAGACGAAAATCTTATGGGTTCGCGACATGCCAATGTTGTTTTCATATTTTTTCATGATCTTGTATGGCCCGCGATATATAGCCGTGAGCAAAAATAAAGGATCGGTTAAGAAAGTTTGAATATCTCGGAAGATAAAGACGATAGCTAACTGAAATAAATTGTGCATCATAGACAATTAAATATCCTTATAATAAAATATATATATTTTTTTTATATATTTTATTAAAAAAACATAAACATCAACGAGGATATCATACGTAAACTTGGATAATGCAGTATTTTTTCATTAAATTTTTGTACTTAGTGTCGTCCGACATTTTTTTTTGTTGACGGGGAGTAAATCTTCAGAAAGATACCCCGCCTTATGGGGGGAAGGCGGCGGTTATGTGGGGTTCTTACCCACTAAAACCTCCCCGGTGGCCCTTTCCTCGGTGCATGACGAGGGGCTCCGGATTTCAACGTGGAACGCACCGGAGCCCCTCTGCACTGTGCTCAAGCAGAGCACGTCCCGGGGGGGAGGGACGTTGCTCCCTCCCCCCCTGTGCCCTCGCAGCCCAAGGCGACACGGGCCAGCCGAAGTCGCCTTCTTCCCGGGTCCACCTTGGTGGACGACACCCTTGTCGTCCAGTGAACCCGAGGCCCCTTTTAGTCGCCTTCTACGACAGGCAGGGGATACCGTAGTCTTATTTTTGAGACCTAAAATAAAAATCGTATTATATATGAAAAACAAATACCAGGGTAGCAGCAATAGAGTGGAGTGAACACGAGTTGTCGTCACACTACCCCGCGCAAGCACTACGCCAGAGACATGTTTACATTGTACTAGGCGCTCATGACTTAGTGCTTATCGATATTTACATAATTAATTCTTACAAACGCGCCATCTGCGCACGTTTACATAATTATATACATTTCGTCACGTAAGCGAAAACGAAAGGCATTGTACTCTTGAGAAAACTAATTTTATACAAAAAAAAATCTAAAAGTTAGATAAAGGAACATATTTATTCCACTAGCCTTATTTTCCATTGAGTTCATATGTCTTAAAAAAATGTAAGACATCTAGATCTGATCATTCATCTTCACGATGAAGAAAAAAGTTCATAGGAGACCAAGATCTACAATTAGATAGTCTTGAGCACCCGCGCAAGGTGGCCAGCCTTTCGGTATACAGATTACATTTTGGAGAGTGTGCACAGAAATTACATGAATTCCCCCATCCCCCCATTCTACCTTCGGGCGTTTAGACATTCGGCGGGACCGTAAAGGGTGGACTTTTTCATAGTCGACGACTAATAGGGGCCTCGGGTTCGCTGGACGACAAGGGTGGGGGCCTTTGTCGACCCGGGAAGAAGGCGACGTCGGCAGGCCCGTGTCGCCTTGCACTGCGAGGGCACAGGACGGGACGGCACGTGCTCTACTAAGAACACAGTGCAGAGGGGCTCCGGTGCGTTCCTCTGGAGATCCCGGAGCCCCTCACCATGCACCGAGGAAGGGCCGCCGGGGAGGTTTTAGTGGGTAAAAAACTCACATAACCTCGCCTTCACCCCAGAAGGCGGGGTATCTTATTGCAGATTTCCTCCCCGTGAACAAAAAAAAATGTGAATGCATGTCGAGAGCATAACGAAGTGTGATCGGGCGAGGCGAAGGGAAGTGGAGAGGAAGATATATGTTAGTGAAGATAAAAAGCGATAGAATTACGTTTCATTTATTACCGTAGGGGCAAGTAGAGACGTGCGGGCACACTTTTCTTCTCACTTTCGAATTGAACTAAACCTGAAAATGTGGGTTATCTGGCGGTTAACCCTTACTCTGGTATTTCATTTGAATAGATTGTATTATTTGTTCCCAACTGCCTAACCAGGCGATCATAACAACATAACACGTTATCAACGAGTCATATGACCTGTCTTGTATGTATCCGCACGTGTAAACATTGCTCCAATGTGTCGCTAATTTTGTCAAACACATTGATTATGTTGTTTGCGCGCGTTTCGCGTTTACTTTCAGATAAGTGTACATTTCAGTTTGGTTAGCGCACAATTAAACTGTCAAGGTTGCGGACAGACTTTCAAGCATTGGGCCTTGACAACTCTTTACAGTCATGATGTCCTGGTACTTTTGTGTACCACACTCGTTTATGTATAGTGTTTTTTTGAAGTGAAACTTCTTTAGAATCGTTGTGATTTTAATCCGGATGCAACGACAGGTAAGAGACACAAATACGAAAATGTGTAGCATGAAGCCGGCAAAGAATGAGACAGAAATATACATACAATTTTAGAATTTTTTTATTTATAATGGTGTATTTACTTATTGTGAAAGGTTGGTTGGTTGGTTTCCTTGCATCCAAAAATAATTTGCTAAGATTGTTCTTTTTTGTGAAGAAAAAACTGGTTTATGCACTCTTGACTTGGGGAGCAAGCGTGAATGCATTACGGTAAATATGATTGGACGAGGCGAACGGAAGTTGTGATTCAATAATATGATAGTGTAGAAAGAAAAAGTTACGTTATGTTTACTGTAGGAGCAAGATAGAGAGGGACGAGCTCACATTTTATTTCTCTCTTTCTCTCATAGCTAGTAGAATGCCATCAGGGGGGGTTGTTATTATCAGAATCCACCCATAACTGCCGCCTTAAAACCGGTTGTCTACAAATATTTTTGCAAGAATGTACTAGGATCTTATGAATGGCGTTCTATCTTATCTGTTCTTACGTTTTGTTGCTCTAATAATAATAAAAATTATAGGTTTTCAAAATATATTTAAAATAAACAAAGTGCTTTAAGAGCAAAAAATAACCTTGACGTCCTTTTAACCGTAGCGGAGTGGACAACTGTCCACTTTTCACAAAGTTTATTAGATCCTATATGTATCTATACAGGTGGTGAGCCCATCGCCATACATTGTGCACACATTTTTTGTACGTGAAAAAAGGGCTTCATGGTACAAGCCCACTGGGGGATTCGAACACGCGACCTTTTCAATCGGATGCCACCCAGGCACTAACTAATTCAATTCTTAGGACCAGGAGTTCATAACATGCAGAAATTTCAACAAACCAACAGAGACAACCAAACAGTTTTTTATTTATTTTGCATAAGATTGTATACAAAAAGTACTAGAAGCGCATAAAATTTAAGTGGTTTGATTTTTATTCTTTTAGAATTTCATACTTGGAAACTGTTATTACAACGTTATTTATAACGAAAGAAAAAATACTAAGAATAGTTTAAATTAATTCAATAAATAAATTATAAAAAAAAATTAAAATTGTTTTTATTAGAACGAATCGCGTTTCGTTGCTTGGCTTTTCTAAAATAAACTATTTTTTAATGCTAGAGACTTGGAATGTATCAGGAGCACATAACATCTAAGGAGTTCTACAAGCATTATCAAAACCTTTGTCTGAAAAATGCTACAATCCATTAACTGCCTTATTACGTCTCAAATATAAGATACAAACATATAAATACATTTATAGTGACTCTTATCTCTTTGTAATAAGCGCGTATTTTGACTAACTTAACATATATATGTTGTCTTGGAATACGGCCAGCGACGTGTTTGTACACGTGTCGCGATGAAAGTGCACCCTTTGACGTCACTTTCGAAAATAGGTTGTGATTATTTGCAATTCTCAATTCCCTATAGTTTATTATTATTATCGATGCCATCATGGTATATATTTTAGCTTCTTTACATTTATGATGTCCTGGTATATTTTCGATTTAGTGGAGAAATGCCAGGAGAGGGTAATTGGTGACGCAGCTAAGATAATTTCAAGCGGTCCTATTTACTTTAACCGACTTCAATGCAGGTACTCAATGACTTTTTTTAATTTTAATAAATTGGTTGTTGCGTTTACAATGTGCTGGTTTACTACGCGCTCGGCGGTGAAGAAAAACATCGTGAGGAAACCTACATGTCTTAGAAAATTTTTCTGAGGCAAGTGAATTCTGCCAATCCGCACTAGATGTGCGTGGCAGACTATGCCTTTATATTCTCTTAATTATATAATATAATAAATATTAAATTCGCCCTTGTACATGTATTTGGTGCACTAAAGAATATATATATAGGGTAAAGGCTACAGTCGTTGGCCCCGAGGCAGTCATTGGCTATCACTAAAACGCAAATAATAAGGGACTGAATAAGCGAATCGACCAAAAGAAACCTTTAAAAAATTGCGCTATTTATTATGGTTATGTTGGCAATGCTGTTCAGGTATCCCCGCAACTGTCATGGCACAGATTGAAATTTTGTAAACAACGTGTGTTTTTAAATGCAAAAATTAGCAATTGGGTAAGCATATGCATAAATTAAATTAATGCTTAAAAGTCACTTATTGCTATGATTACTACCATTTCCGGTTCTAAGAAACTAATTAACTCTTAGAGATGATCGGTGATTTAATGTATTTGTGAATGTTATCGTTTACACCAATTTGGCTGGGGCCAATAACTATATCCGACCAAGACATTTTTTTAAGTTCTTACTGACAAAGTCATGAGACAATGATATATTTTTTTTAATTCATCGAAATGCTCATAGTATCCATGTTCTGCAAACCTAATTTGACCCAGATTGCCCTTCAATTTGCCCAGAAATGCAATACTCGCTGCTAGTAGCTGCTTAAGGAGTCCTACGACTATAGCCTTTACCCCTATGCATATATATATATATATATCTTATACTATTTTTAATTTGATTTGCCAGAGAAACTGACCGGATCTGAGAAGTGGCAGAGCTCTGAGGTCGCTTGGCCTGAATCTCTACCGGGTAACGCGGCGCAAGAGCCCTGATGGGGACTTGGGTAGTTGATCTACTCGAGTTACCATTCCAATCGGACGACGAACCACGTTTCCGTCGGTAGCTTATATCGAAAGACGTGGGAAGCGTTGGCGCTGCGAGAAGTGGCTTGAAACTCCAATTATTAGGAGTTCTCTGGTATATCTTGGAATTCCAACCGTCCCCTTTTTAACAAAAATAAAAATAAAGCTTATAAATGCCGGATTTATGAGATAAAAAACAGTGTTCTGTAGTCGGTTGAAGAATCTGAAAAATTCGTTTCTTTTTGCTTTGTGTGACTACTACCTTCTCGCTTTCAATACATCCGTCCCGCTCTCGCAGGCACTCGCACGCGTTTCGAGTCACGTACGTGTCCTTCACCTCTGTCATTCGGGTTACCGTGGTTATGAATTTGTTTACATGCATATAACGCTAATTTATGTTTTCCTGGTACAATAAGCGCTGCACTTTGTTCAATCAAATCAAATTCAAATCAAGTTTGCGTTTGTGTAAGTTTGTAACCGACTTACAAAAGGAGGAGGTTCTCAATTCGCCTATATTTATAACTGCGCGAACTTCCAACCTGTTCGTGCAACAACAGAAAGACGATGGATTAAACGCTGCTATCCACAGACACTGCCATTTCTGCCATGCCAAGTATCATAGTTAAACATATTACAAATCAATAGAATTGAAATGGATTTTGGAATTCCACCATATCCACCAGCCAGGTATATACACAAAAAAAATTGCGTTTCTTTTCCTACTTTCCCTCCAAAACTGAGGTCTTCTTCCAAGGGTTTTGCCGCCCCTACTGTCAACTCTGCGACTTAAGAGTTCTGCCACCTCTCAATGAAGAGAAATTTAATAACCCGCATGCGTTGTTTTTATTAATGACTCGACTTGGCCGCGTATCTTTTGATGTGCCATTAGTCACGTATCTACGTACCTTTAATCATTCGGTAATCGATTATTGATTGTGCTATTACGCTATCTGTGTAGGCATAATAATTACTCTGTTTGTTTCATGCTCTCCTGGTCATCACTACGACAAAGTTTCGGTACAGCGTAAACCCTATGGACCCAAGTTAAATGGTTAGGACGGCTGGGTAGGGCCCACAGTCCACTTATTGGTGATGGTAGCTGGAGTTTGTTCGGCCACTTCTCCACCGCTTCCCGAAGTGGCATTTAATTGCTTTCAACTGTCTTGAAATAAATTTTAAAATAAGCTTATCGTGTTCATTAACATCTGATTTTAAGCCATTTCGAATCTCTATAGTGACTTGGTCACGCCATGAGATATTCAAGATATGGTGGTATAATCTTTGATTTGTTTGAAGCGTCAATAGCCGAACTGATCAGCGCTGTGGCAGCTTTGCGACAACACTTGCTGAGACATTGACATAGGCATTGGACACCATCAGCCCTGTAGCTCTGGGCTCGTAGAATAAGACTACGGTATCCCTTGCCTGTCGTAGAAGGCGACTAAAAGGGGCCTCGGGTTCACTGGGCGACAAGGGTGGACCCGGGCAGAAGGCGACTCGACTGGCCCGTGTCGCCTTGCACTGCGAGGGTACAGGGGGGAGGGACTAACGTCCCCTTCGGGACGTGCTCTTCTAAGAGCACAGTGCAGAAGGGCTCCAGTACGTTCCTCTGGAGATCCCGGAGCCCCTCACCATGTACCGAGGAAGGGCCACCGGGGGCCGGAAGGGGGGGGGGGTTTGATGGGTAAAAGCCCCACATAACCGCCGCCTTCCCCTCAGAAGGTGAGGTATCTTCTTGAAGATTTCCCCCTCGACAAAAGGCATTGGACACCATGTTGGCATCATGTCCTATTCGTCCGGTCTCTCTTTTTTATTTCTTTTTAATTGTTTTTTTTTATTTCTTTATGTAATGTATGTTATATTTTGTTTAATGTGTATATGATGCCAATAAATAAAATGTCTATGTCTAATATTCGTAAAAAAAAAAATGTTAATTTATAAATATAGATTTATATTTGCTGTTCGACTGTATCGCGACTGGTATATTCTACTTTGCCAATCTAATCTTACTGGATAAAATCATAAAACTTGTATGAATATTACTACCGGGTGATATTACTCACTTGCACAGATTAAATACAATTCCACGAGTACGTGTAAAGGTTGGTAAGGTGTATACGGTGGGAGTCGCTCAAGGTTCACATCTTAGACCCATCTTATTACTATATGACGGCCTTACTGAATCATTTTAAATGTCACCGTGACTTGTTCCAGATCCATTTATGTGAAAACCAGTTTTGATTATAGAATAATCTGGTAGAGAAGAGGTTTTAATCGACTGGAAAAAAGCACGAGATTCACAATTGTTTTTATTTGGTCTAACATGTCTAGTAAACTTATTGAAGCGACTGTTTCTGTTATTCCCTAAACCTTACTTCTTGGTCTAGCGTAATGTACATCTTAATACAAGAAGGCTTATCGCTCTAATATATCTTCTAACACTTTCTGGTTCATCCGTGAAATAGCAACCGACCGAGTCGTGGCTCGGCCTTCTTGGGCGCACTCGGATCGGAATACTTACTCGTAACATTCCAAGCCGAGGTTACCCCTCACTGGGAGGACCCTTGTGTGGAGTTACTAGCGATAGAGGTTCAGGCTAAGCGACCTAAGAGCTATGCCACCTCTCAAATCGGTGAGGCAGTAAGGGCCATAGTAAGGCCGTAAGTGAAATTTCCTGGCTCGTACTGGTTCATACCATCAAAAGACGGTCAAACCACGGTAATATTATGGCGCCATATTATCGTCATCATATTATATTCATATTCATTCAGAATTTCTATTTTGCTTTTTGTTGTTCCTGTTTTTACTAAAAATGAGTGTTTCCATTTATAGCCCTCACCGGGGAACCCTTGTGTCAAGTTACTAGCGATAGAGGTTCAGGCTAAGCGACCTAAGAGCTATGCCACCTCTCAATCCGGTGAAGCAGTCAAGGCCAGCCTCTCTGGCCAATCTGTTCAGTTCGTCAGTTTAACCCTTATTGTGGTAAGAGTGTATTTTGAAGAGAAGTAAAAAAGAAAATCGTGATATGAATAGACGTATTTTGGAAAACCAAGATGTACACTATTCTATAGAGTGCTCCATGTACAGTGAGTATCGCATTTTTAGGAATGTATATAATGAAGTCCACATAGTCTTCCATGTATATACATGAAATGAAAGACTGCGTTTCTGTAGAATATTTAGGGAAGCAACATTTAATGTTCTTATTCCATCTCTATCTCTTTTAAATAAATGTCACGACACTGACAATTGTGACATTAAACATTTGAATAATTATTATAAAATACAATTAAATAATAAATTTAAGTAAAGAGATTGTATGTCTTTACTTTACATGCATATTATGCTATACATTGCTATGTCTAGGGTTAAGGATAGTCCATAGCTCATTTTCGGTATATTTCCAAAATGACTAAATGGACAGATAGACGAATATCTATAAAGATGAAATAAAGTTAAAACTTTTCAACGCAACATTATGACAAATAATTTGTAAGATTAAAATTTTGTTTTGCTTAACTAAATCATTAATTTATCTTAGATAATATATGACAAATTTATTTATTTATTTAATCTTTATTTGCACAAAATAAGAGAGTACAAAAGGCGGACTTAATGCCAGAAGACATTCTCTGCCAGTCTACTTTAGGGTTGTGTAGAAAGTAACGGGTGCAAGCTTAGAAAATAAATAAAAAAAGTAAAATAAGGCAAATAAAAAAATATATTATATTTGTATAAACATAAATACAAGCATACATAAACATACATAAACATACATAAACATACATAAATAAAAATAACATATAGATAGATTAATAGCATAACCATTATATATAGGGTGTAATAGGGTAGTAGTATAGATTTAAGAGAGAGCGTTTGTATGTAGCCTTAGTACAAGCTGTACGTACACTTTCACTTTGTAATATATATATATATATATATACATATATATATATATATATCAAGCAAAAACATTGTTACAAAAAATAGCAAGCTAATTGTTCTTCTTCTTCTTTGTCGTTCCCTCATTTCTTAGGATCGTGGTCACTAGAGCCCCTCAAATAAACAATCTGCCGCCATCGGTTTCGGTCCGAGCCAGCCCTCACCAACTGGTGATTATGAGAGAAGATGGCACCTTTTACTTGGTCAGACCATCGTGTTGGAGACCGGCCTCTTGTTCTCTTGCCTTCTGTATTGCCAATGATGACTAGCTTTTCAAGGTTGCCATCCCCTCTACGCATAAGCTAATTGTATATTGTTTTAAATTTTGTTTGATACACACATGTACTTATGTTTATCTATATGGTTGCCTGGCAACGGTTAAGTAACTGTAATATATATAATAACTGATAGTTATTTCACTAGTTAATTTAAACAGTGAAAACGACAAATTAAAAACCCTTTAATGAATTCGGTTAACGGTACTAAATAATTTCCGTATTCAACGTTGATCTTGTTGAGATATATCGATAACATAACAAAGAACTTGTACTGTGTGTGTGTCATACGTACATGAGTGTTTACGATTTGCAATCTCCGTGTCTGTTTTCTTGTTTTGTCGTGTGTCACAGCGACCAAACAAACACGGACGCATTTCCACTATCACACAATGCTGACAATAAACGACAGTTAATGTCGCTTCACACAATATCTCTGTTATTGTGGAAGGTCTATGCTGTTGCTATAACTGGGACAGTCAAATTCGGCCTAGTCTGGTATTTGCCAATGATATTTTACTATGAAACCAACCTTTTTTTTTGTTAAACTCGGGAATTCTTTTTACAAACCATCCTCCGGAACCCTGAGTGGGCCCGAAGAGATGTGTGGGACTCGGTCTAGGCAACCTCTACCCACTAAACCTGCCGCGAATGCCATCAGCCGTTATAAGTGGAGTGCCCCGGATCTATCAGCGACAGGGCACACTATGACACCAACCTAATCCAATTCAATTGTGATTGTGCTATAATCGTAATTACTAATTTCGTAATATTCGTATTAAATTCGTAATTCACTAATTGAATTATTTCATAACCAATTTTCAATTGATTTTTTTATTACTGAAGTAAAACTTATTTACGCACGCTTACTTACGACTTTGAGATTAAACTATCACACTTTTCGTAACGCATTTACCGCGTTACGAAAAGTGTGATCGTCCGAGATGGTTCGAAGTTGAGAGGAAAATATAAGTTAGTGAAGATAGAAAGAGATGATTTGTATTACTAAGATACAGTGCCGGCCTATTGTCTGTATCATACTGTAGGAGCAAGAGAGAGCATTGCGCGCGCACATTTTCTCTCTCTCTTCAACAATCCCGTATATATTTTATACACATATTCATACATATTTACATATAGATGTAGCTAAAGAAGTTTTACTTACGCACACTCGTTTGTTTTTGTATTTTGTGTAGTCATAGCTCCGTCATTTAAAATGCCCGAAAGCATAATGACAATATAAATAACACAAGCATTAACAACAAAGAACGCATCAGACAGTAAGGGGTAAGGGACACGCGAGAAAATATTGGAGTAATTTATTAGAACTCACCATAATACGCAAACCGTGAGCATCCAATCGCGTCAAAACGTCACTGTAAACGTGCTTCGCTATAAGTAATACATAATATACCTTATTTTAAGGGAATTACGTCTATATTCACTTGCAGATCTACAAACGTAGGCCGACAATCTGCGCCCACGCAATCCGAGCCGCGCTTTGTTTACGTGCGCGTTCTAAATTTAAAAACCACAGTCAGTCTCGCTCCAACGCTCGGCACGTGCGGTCGTGTCGCTCGAGCGATCGTTTATCGAATTATATTTACGCTCAATTTTAAGAGATTTCTGTGCGGTCAATTTTTACTTTAAGAGTGATGGAGTCGAAGAGTTTGGTGGATGGTGTTGTCGATGGTAATTGTGTTTATCTTGGAATGGAATCTGCGTTAGTCATCTCCGTGGTTTGTTTGTCGTTGACCAGTAGACAATGTGCTGGATGGCGATAAACCAATCGTCTGATTTCTTGTTTACTTGTAATTCTACTATCTCTTTATTTAACGTATAATATTTGAATTGTTTACGTCTGGAATCGTCGGTGAATCACTAGCTACGTTCCCCGGCTTTGTGCGTTTACTACGTATTATTTCGTGATATTAAACACTAATAATAATACAACTTGACCGCGTACCGTTCCAGAATGCTGTCTATGTTTCAGGTCCTTGAACCAGCCATCGACGTTTCAGTACAACGATTGTCGGATCAAGTGCATTACCATCCCGCATGACGAGAACCTTGTGAAAGCCGAAAGGGAAAAAATCACTAAGTATCTCGACTTGGCTCACGAGATGACCGCCATGTGGGATGTGGATTCGACGATCATTGTCCCGATAGTCGTTTCTGCAAACGGTCTCATAGCGAAAATTCTCGAACAACATCTTAAGAGACTTTCGCTAGATGGCTGGATCAAGGGTCAGATACAGAAGGCAGTACTCCTGGACACGGCACGCATCGTCAGGAGGTGTTTCTCTATGTCGCCCTAACCACCGGTTGCTTGAGCCCTGCTTCGTTGCCGGTGGCACACACTAGGTTAGGTTTTTATAATGTTTTTGTATTTTGTATGATATTTTTGTGTATTTTACTTTTTATATAAATATTATAAAAACTTAACCTAAGGATTCAAAATAAATAAATAAAAAAATACAAGTGGATGATCGATGAAAAATCCATTATGTATAGAATTTGCATAAAGTGTAAGACTATCAGTCAACAGCATATTAGTTAACAAGTATATTTACGAGCTAAAATAAATAACAGCACTTGGATGGCCCTCTTTGTATTTACGAATTATTGTAGGAATATTAAATAGAATTAATTAGTACCTAGCTTTCATCAAACTACATCCAATTACATTTTGGAGAGTGTGCTCAGGAGCTACATGATCTAATTCCCCCATCCCCTTTCCACCATCGGACTTCAAGACGCACTGCGGGATTTCATCCTTTTGTTGTGAACATCCCTCAAACCCGAACGAAGCGATTTGCTTCGTCATTCATTCTTCGTACAGCAAAGGACTGGAATAGTTTGCCCGCGATCTTTTCTTCCAATTACAATGTGGGTATTTTCAAGAGTAGAGTGATTAGGCATTTACTAAGCTAGTGCGCCTTAACATCCAGGACTGCATTTCTACTTAACATCAGGTGGGATCGTAGTCAAGCACTTGCTTAGAAATAATAAAAAAACATCCTTTCCAATAAAAAATCAATTATTTAAATCAGTTGGCGTGATATTAAATTATTCGTCCATCTGTGACGCACATATTTGCTACAAATTTAACACGTATATGATTTTCTCATGGATCTTTCATTGTCAGAATTGAACCAAATTTAATAGTAGCACACGGGAAGCATTTGTTTTCAAATAAAAAAATAATCATCGGAACCGGTTCACCCAGTCGAAAGTTATGCGGTAACAAATAAAAAAAAATGTAGACGAATTTAGACCTCCTTTTTTAAGTCGGTTGTATGAATGAATGAATGAATATTCTTTATTGCACAACAATTAACAACAAAATACATCACAGAAATAGTAACTACAATTTTCACATTAGACAAGGTCATTGCATGCGCAATGGGCGGTCTTATCGCTAAGAGCGATCTCTTCCAGACAACCTTTGTATGGACAGAAACTTTCGTCTAAAAATATTTTAGTGGGTCTGTGATTATATTTATTTTAATACAAAACAGCAATATACATATATATAAACATACGCATTTATCAATATATACACATACTATTAATAATAATAATACATAAATAAATATGCTAAACATACAACAAATACCTAAGTATATATATATATAAATATATATTCATACAAATACCGTATAAAAAAATATATATTTATAAAGATAGATAGTGCCTATGTACTAGGTTCTTAAAAGCTGTCAAGGATTCTGTGCATCTTATGCTTTGTGGCAGAGCATTCCAGAGCTGTAAGGAGAGAATGTTCTCAATTCGTCTGTACGTTCAACGTTTGATTCTATTTGAAGTCGATTTTTGTTTTTGCTCGTAAATGTACATGGTATCGTAAGGATTCGCTTTGGAATTAGATCATATAATATTTTTGTTGATATAGGATATTATTTCTCATCCCTGAAGTTCTGGGCTCTCAAGAATAAGACAACGGTATCACCTGCCTGTCGAAGAAGGCGATTAAAAGGGGACTCGGGTTCACTGGGCGACAAGGTTGGACCTGGGAAGAAGGCGACATCGGCAGGTCCGTGGCGCCTTGCACTGGGAGGGCACAGGGAAGGGAGGGAGCAACCTCCCCCCGGGACGTGCTCTCCTTGACCACAGTGCAGAGGGGCTCCGGTGTGTTAGCTGGCAACACATGACATCCAGCGATAGTTACGCATAATAACTACTTCCAATGATATCTTAGTGATTTACCTGAACCTTATTGTATCTTTAATTCATAATTAATAATTTAGTTGATCATGACATTAGCTTGGAATTGTAAACAATAACGCGAGGACGCGCAGTTGTCAAAATATTCGTTTAAAATAATTCTTTATACAACGTTACGCTGTCTCAATAAAGCGAGTGTACTAGTTATTGGAATATTACATTCCACAAAACCAACAATTTTAACAGGTGCGTTCCTCTAGCGTTCTCGGAGCCCCTCACCATGCATCGAGGAAGGTTTTAGTGGATAAATACCCCACATAACCGCCGCCTTTCCCCCAGAAGGCGGGGTATCTTTTTGAAGATTTCCTCGCCGTGAACAAAAAAAAGGATATTGTTTCTAAGAAATACGAGAGAAATGCTTAATTCCAAGCATCGAAATAATCTTTCCAAAATTATCTCAAAACTAAACTTTTCCCATATCACGTAGTGCTCTAGAATATCCAGTTTTAAAAATATAATCGTCTTAAGTGTCTTAAGTGGCCATTAATAAACTCGGTAACAATATTGTAAAACTTGTCCAACGAGTTTCTTATAGAAGGAGTTTCCATTCTTTTATTATCGATACAAATCGTATTAATTTGTACAATCTATAAATAAAGAAAAAACACGACAGATATTATACGAAGCGTCAATAGCCTAATAAATAGCAGGTTTAGGGTACGGTCTGAAAATCATAAAGTCGTGGGTTCGAATCCACCATTCCGATACCGGGAATCGAACCCGAGCCTCCTTGGTGAGAGCCAGGTATACTGGCCACTAGACCATATCGGTAACAGGGACGCAGCGGTCGCGGAGAAACTTATAACAATGCAACGGGGCGTCTTTGACGCGTGAACCAAAGCATTCTCCCTTATTACCAATCGACTATTGACGTGAACCATCTCCTAGCACAAGCTTAAGCTTAGTTGGAATGGTTAACAGGAATGTTAGTAATATTTCTGAAAAAAAAAAGAAATATTGCTTTATTTAAAAAAAATCATGACGATTATTATTGCAAACGGCCGCCCTGTGGACGTAATTCAACGGTAAATTTAGCCAATTAATTAGGTAAGAAAATTCACAGGTTCCAACTAATTTTCAAACAACTTCAAATAAAGAGGAGGTTCTTAATTCGTCTTGAATACCAAATGATGACCAAATGAGACGAATTTGGTCGGAAAATGGCGTCCATGAGAATACCATATAAGACTCAAATTTGCATTAAGTATATTCCCGACAAATGGACGAATAACTCAATATCATTCCAGCCATTTATTCCAAATACTTTTTTTTTTGTTAACGAGTTAATCTTCAAAAAGATACCCCGCCTTCTGGGGGGAAGTCGGCGGTTATGTGGGATTTTTACCCACTAAAACCTCCCAGGTGGCCCTTCCTCGGTGCATGGTGAGGGGCTCCGGGATGTCCAGTGGAACGCACCGGAGCCCCTCTGCACTGTGCTTAAGGAGAGCACTTCCCGGGGCGGGGGGAGGTTACTCCCTCCCCCCCTGTGCCCTCGCAGTGCAAGGCGACACGGGCCAGCCGATGTCGTCTTCTTCCCAGGTCCAACCTTGTCGCCCAGTGAACCCGAGTCCCCTTTTAATCGCCTTCTACGACAGGCAGGGGATACCGTAGTATTATTCTTGAGAGCCCAGAACTACAGGGCTGTTATTCCAAATACTAGCGTACCCAGTCCGCTTCGCCTTGATAGATTTTGATTTATTTTATTTAAACAATAAACTTACATCATTATAATATATATTAAATTATTCATTTCTCTCCGTATTCATTCTCTTCTCGAGCGGGTGAAGATCATTACCTACACCCATGTACATATCAGTAAATACAATATCATACCCGTAATAGTAGTATCATAGTAAATAAAAGCTGTATTTGACAGTTCAAAAAGAGAAATGCTCCGATCGTCATCGAACTTTACAGGATTACTCGCCAGGTCAATGTGAAGATTCCATGGAATCGGTCCAGCCGTTTCGGAGCCTATAATGTACAAACACACACACACTTTGTCTTTTATATATATAGATTTAAATTTATGGTACTTATTTCACATTTAACTTTATTTAAAGTCAGCTTTGATATTTTCAGTACCCATGTTAAGTGTTATTTAATGTCCATTCGTTTTAATTGTGAAAAATCACAACTGCGTGAATTAATTATTCTCTGGCACGATACTATACAATGTTACTCTTTCAATTGATTGAGCGGAAGTCGGCCATGTTGGCTTCGGCAGTTGATTACAATAAAACAAGACCGTGGTCCGGACGGGGTAGGCTCAGATCCGGGCTGTTACACACGGCATCCATATGTGCGGCTCATTACGACCGACCAAAACGACACATCCATACATACATTCCTGGTACATTGTATTCGACTGCCCATCATTTTTAACCGAGTTAAAGAAAGAATGTTCTTAATGTTTGTATCTCTTGTGTTGTATAATACACGTGCAGTCTGTGGTCGAGCTATACGCAGCGCACAATCAGCGCTTTACGGGTCCAATATAATAACTGCTTTAGGATGCTTATGGGGCTGCCCAAGTTCTGCAGTGCATCCGAAATGTTCGTCAAGGCACATACTGATGGATTCTGTGCCATCATCAGGAAAAAAGCGGCCTCCATGCTCTGCAGAATGAGGTACAGCTCCAACGCCATCATGAGAACTGTTGCGGAGCAGTTTGACTCACGGCTCATTGCAAGCACCTTATTGGCTTGTCCCTAACGGACAACGTATTAGTTTTTAAGTTTTAGTTTTAATTTAAATTGTATATACTAACATAGTTATTAAGTTATTTTGTTACTAACAAATTCTATGGATTGATTTATCTGACAATAAATATTTTATTATTATTATGTTCACAACATTGCTGTATCTCCTCATTTTAGAGGGTGAAAACGTACGGGCCGAAGCCAAGTACTTGTATTTAAAATGGAGTGATATCGGAATTGAGGAATTTACGTGTGAGACGGCGTGTATTGAGGATTACGGCTTTTTGTAATTGCAAGTATGTGGATGGATTAATATTAAGTAATTTTATGTATGTATGGAGGGTTTTGGTATGACGCCTGTAGTAGATAGCACAATTGGAACTGTTTGAACCTGACTAACTTGCCATTGCGTTTTAATTTCTATAGAAAGATCTGTATATTTAGCTATTTTCTCAGAGTGGGTCGTTTTATTATTATTATTATTATAACGTTATAATTTCTAGATCGATTCTGAATTTTTGGTGAAAAACTAATACTACTGCTGTCTTGTACACTTTTTGGAAGGGCAAAATAAGAGTTCGCGTCGCCGACATGCTAATGTTGTATTTTTTGTCATGATTTTGTACAGTTCGTTATATCTATATATATAAAAGAGAAAGTGTGTGGGTATGTTCCATATAGGCCCCGAAACGGCTGGACCGATTTCAATGAAACTTTCAGGGAATCTTCACATTGACCTGGCGAGTAATCCTGTTATTTTGATAATACGATTTAAATTTTTAATGTATTTACGTGATAGAACGAAATAAAACTAATTCTGTGACGTTTTAAATTTCTTTTAAGCCGATTATTTGTAAAGAGATTCAATTACGTCCTATGTTAATTTTCTTGGTCTAACGTCAAACTCATTGATGTACTGTACGTTGCTTAGCAACGCCATCTACTGAAATGTACTTTTATACCCACCCTATCTAGCGATGAAACGACATTTTCTAAAATTGAATCCTAGCTAGATCGATTTATCGCCTTCATGCTAAATTTCATGAAAATCTTTGGAGCTGTTTTCGAGATATATTTATAGAAAAATTGCTCGTTTAACGATATCAAATTTGCGCAACACATCCCCCACGTGATGTACCCTTCAATGTGAATAATGACCTTTAATTTCAACAGAATCGTGGGTGGAACTCAACTCTGGCGGTGGTTTAGCTGCCGTGGAGAACGAGTACATCCGACTGCTGAGGGAAGCTCAGCGCGAGAGCCGTGACTCCTCGGTGCGTCATTCCAGAGCCTCCAGCGTTAAGGGCAGGTGAGGAGAATTCCATGGTAAAACACCTGAAGTTTATGTGCGCCTAGTACTATGTATCAATTTTTTAAAGCGTCCGAACACAATCTTACCGAATGAGCTCTATGTTATTTCTGTGCTCCTGGTATCTGTTATCTATCAGTTAGTGAGTGATGGTTCGTCAATTGTGTTAACTGTTAGTTACTTACTATGTAAGATTATGTTTTCCTGGTAATTTTTCTCTTATACATGTGGATTGGGAAAATAATGACGTCTTCATGTAATAAATATATATTATAAATAACAATACAAAAAAAAGGTACCAATAAGCGGACTTAATGCCAGAAGGCATTCTCTGCCAGTCTACCTTTTTTTTTTTTTCAAGTGCTTGGCTACGATCCCACCTGATGTTAAATGGAAATGCTATCCTGGATGGCAAGGCGCACTAACTTAGTAAATGCCTATTCACTCTACTCTTGAAAATACCCACATTGTAATCGGAAGGAAAGACAGACGCGGGCAAACTATTCCAGTCCTTTTCTGTACGAAGAATGAAAGACGAAGCAAATCGCTTCGTGCGGGTTTGAGGGATGTTCACAACAAAATGAAATCCCGCAGTGCGTCTAGAAATCCGATGGTGGAAAGGGGACGGGGGAATTAGATCATGTAGTTCCTCCTTAGGGTTGTGTAGGGACAAAGTAACGGGTGCATGCAAGCTATCTGAGAAAATAATAAATAAATGAAAACTATAATAAATGCATACCTACTTACAAATAAATTAAATATATAAACATAATAATTATCTATAATAATAAATAGATACATATATTAATACATATATATATAATTATAGATGGATAGGGACAGCAATTGTCAAACTATTCCTTGCTTAGGTAAAGCTTCCATAGTAAATGTTTGAAAGTAGATTTAGTTCCAGCTGTACATTTATTTGTTGGAGAATATGGAAATATGGAGATAATTACTATCAGTGGAACGCGAGATGCGTTTATGTGATGTGAGTGCGTGTGATTGTGGACAGGATGCAGAGGATCGCTACCATTTGCTGTGGTCGTGCCCACTGTATGATGATTTGCGCGCTAGGCTACTGAACGGTCTGACACGTACGTGTCCGGGTCCGGTCTACTTTCGCGATCTGGTCTCCTCGGAGGGCAACTTCCTCAAGTTCAGGGAATTTGCACACGCCTGGCATAAACGAAGGACCCGTTAAAAGGTTGTCTGGCGCCGTCGAGCGAGCTCTTATGTTGCGTGCCGTAGACCCTTAAGGGGTTCAGCTCCGAATGGTGGAGAAAGGAATAAAGAACTTGTAGGGAGTCAAGAAGGTGCGTGTGGGGCCACACGGCCAGACCACGTGTACCCTCCCGCGTTTCGGCCTATATAACCGCGAGGTTGGTGGGGCCATGGGAGGTGGTGGGTAGGGTTTATCAGTGGAACGAACACAACTGTCGTGTCATTGACCCTGGTACTGAAATTTACATTTCAAGTATTCAAGGGCAATTTATAATAGGTTGGGGAAAAAGTTTCTTCATATTTTTAAGAAAATTCAAACATTTAAATATAGTTTATTTATACTCGTAGTATAAGTATGGAGGTGCCATTTCGTTTGTTTCGGTAGGGACATGATCCCATTGCACTATGGAAATTTTGGGATTTGTGGTCAAAATACCGCGACAAGTGGTTTTGGCAGTCCTCCCGTGATGTTAACCTGTCACTGTCTAAAGAATTCTGAAGAGACCGACGACCGAAACAGGTGGAAATCTGAAGGTTTATTTTTTTTGACTGCTTCACCGGATTGAGAGGTGGCATAGCTCTTTGGTCGCTTAGCCTGAACCTCTATCGCTAGTAACTCGTCATATGAGTCTTGTGTCTAGCTGCCATTTATGCGAACAGGATATACCATTGTTCACTAATCGGAGCACGCTCGATTAAATACGTAGGGTTTACCAATGTATAGATAACGGATACGCGTTTTATTTGTTATCGTTTTTTTCCTCTCACACTATAGCGCCGTGAGTCTGTTAGCCGGTGACGTTCAATTATGAAACCGATATATTACAGTGATATTAAAGTAACAGTCCACTGAGACTGCTAGAACTAGCAAATATCGACTGCTATTTTATGATATCACGAAGAGTGTAGTGTAGTATGTTACTACACTCCTACTCTTCACGATGGCAGAACTCGTTGTATAAATTTTATAATCTATGCATGTAGTCTGTACTGCTAGCAGAATCAAATCAAATAGTCTGGACTGGTAACCGGAGCGAGAACCTCTCGTTTACCCGCCGAGTACAAAACTTTTCTAATATTTAATATTAAGCGCTATTATTAGATATATTTGTACAATATTCGAGTAGTATCGATACAACCTCACGATATATTATATCGAACAATATATCGATATATTTTAGCATCCCTACTACGTACTTAATCTAATATAATTTAAATAAACACTAAAATGTATAAGAACGTAATCATGGTAGTCAAACATGATTAACTTAAGATGCAAGTATTTTATGGGAAAGACCCCCCTGGGTAGGATTAAGTTGCTGGAGTTTCTTCAGCCACTTCTCCCAGCGCCAACGCTTAACGAAGTTAGTTTAGCTTAGACTGTCCCATATAGTTTAATTAATAAAATAGCTACCGAACGAGTCGTAGTTCGGCCCTCTCGGCCGCCCTCGGATCGGAATGCTTACGCGTAACATAGTAACCGTCCAAGCCGAGGTTACCCCTCACCGGAGGGACCCTTGTGTCGAGTTACTAGCGATAGAGGTTCAGGCTAAGAGCGACCTAAGAGCTATGCCACCTCTCAATCCGGTGAAGCAGTCAAGGCCAGCTTCTCTGGCCAATCTGTGTAGTTCGTCATAAAAAATCATTCGATTTAAAGTCGGTTTATGGTTTTTACTCGTAAATAAACTTGTATTGTAAAAGAACGAATTGGGGAACATTTTTAAGACGCCTTTTCTATCTGATGTCTATAGGATCTTGTACTAGGCGAACATATACACCCCCCCGAAGGGTTCTCAGCTTGTCGTGCCAGGGGAGCACAGTAGCCGTGGTCCGCCTCCCACGGTAAAGCTAAGAGGAACCCACCTGCCGGCCCGTGTAAAGGGCTGGCATGGAGGGGCTGCAAGGCGGGCTTCAGGTTCAGGAGCCTGTCCATTGCGTGCAATGTACGAGTCGCGGGGGGAGTGTTGGTGTGTCGTTGCCACTCTCCCTATCCCCCGCGACTCAGCGGTGCCACACCGCTAATGCGGCATGGAGGGGCTGCGGCGGGAGGGATGACCCTCCTGCTGCGGCCATCTGGCTAGCGGCTGGGCCAAACATTTTGACCGTCGCCGGTCAAACTCGCACTCCCTGCCCCCATGGCCTCCAGGTGACCGACTCGGGGGGGTTTGTCGCCCGCTTGCGGGAGGCCTACGAAGGAAGGCGCGCCTTAAGTGTTCGGGTGAGCCTTGCCTGAAGGACTGCAGTAGAGGAGACGCCTAAAGGCGTCAAGTCGCTGGCGGGGCCGCGGAGGTCTCTCTGTTCCCGTAGCCCTGCCACCGTACGTGGAAGAACAACCTGTGGGGTTTAGTCGGTGAGGGCCCGACATAATTCGTCCCTCCCCCTGGGGGCGTTTACGCGGCTAGGTACGTACCCCACAGGCTAATAAAAAAAAGCGAACATACACACAAGGAGATATCGGCATAGCTTTCAGTGTGAGGCATCCCGCAAAACAAGCTAGACCGGTACTAGGCTCGCATACCTATGCAGAGTCTTTATGTTAAAGAGTTTACGAATAAAAATATCCTTTTATACGTATTAAAGACTGTTGTCTTAGATTGGAATCTTTTTAATCTACTTTAAAAATATAGCTGTGAGCAAAAATAAAGGGTCGGTTAAGAAAGTTTGAATATCTCGTAAGCTATATATAATATCTCGCTAGCTAACTGAAATAAATTGTGCATGATAGACAATTAAATATCCTTAAAATATAATATTTTTAATTATTTATTTATAATTCCATAAAAAAAGATAAACGAAAAAGAAGAAAAAACATAATTTTTTTTTGTTTAAATTTTAGTACTAAAATTTAAATAATTGATAAAAAATACTGTATTATCCAAGTTTACGTAGTACTTTAGTCTTTTTTCGTTTAGGTTAATATTTTTTTATTAAAATATAAATAAATTAATAAAAATATTTTATTTCAAGTATATTTAATGGTTGTTGGCCAGGTGGACGGAAAAAGAGCACGCGGTCGCTCACACACATGGTGGGCAGACGCAGTTAAGAGGCTTATCGCTTACAGGCCTGTCAAGAGGACAGTCGAGGATAGGGACACGTGGAAGTTAATGGTTAAGCGAGTGATCAACACTTTGTGCTAGATATGACCTTCAGCAATGAAGGAGACGACTAAGAAGAAGATATTTAATTGTCTCTCATGCACAATTTATTTCAGTTAGCTAGCGTCTTTATCTTCCGAGATATTCAAACTTTCTTAACTGACCCTTTATTTGGACCTGTGTAGAAGGTTGTTCAGAGTTCTGTCAATTTAAAATTATTTCACAGTGTTAATTGAAGTGTCTTCTTTAGTCACGTTGGGCACTTTTGGTAGGAGTAAATCTAATGGGTTCACATGGGTTATCACCGACATGCTAATATATTCTGTCATGATCTTGTTCAGCCCGTAATATATTTGAATAATAAACCGTATAAACATGTGGAATTCCAGTTCCTACAATGTTTAAAGTCAAGGTCTTCATTCAGCGCTTCATACCGTCGTGAGTTTAGTAAAGAACCTCTTGCAATACAATCCGTCAGTCAATTTTCATACCCTAATCAGCCATCCGTATTGTAATCCGATAACACTCGAAAAAAAAAACACGTCGGATACATATCAGGTGGCCTGGAAACCTTGAGCTCAAGACCTGGACTGTGACATTGTCTCTGTATTAGGGTTGCCAACATATTTTTTGAACCAATTTCCAAAAATAAGAGGTTCTCAATTCGGCTGTATTTTTTTTATGTATGTCATTGCCAGACATCTATGAAAAAGGATGTTAAGGATTTTAAGGATTTAAATTTGTATTAAGTAAGATGCGCGACAAATGGACGAATAACTCAGTATCACGCCAATCGATAATTATCCATAAAATAGCAACCGACCGAGCCGTGGTCCAGCCCTGTCGGGCGCCCTCAGATCTGAATGCTGACGCGTAACATAGTAACCGTCCAAATCGAGGGGACCCTTGTGTCCATTTACTAACGATAGAGGTTCAGGCTAAGCTACCTACGAGCTATGCCACCTCTCAATTCGGTAAAGCAGTCAAGTCCAGCTTCGCGGCACCAATAAATTTGTTATTGCAATTTTATGTGCTGATTTACCACGCGCTCGGCGGTGAAAGAAAACATACATGTCTTAGAAATTTCTTCTACGACATGTGAAGTTTACCAATCCGCACTAAGGCCACGTGGCGGAATATGCCCTTACACTCTGATTACAAAGAAGGCCTGTGGCCAGCAGTGGGACATATATAAAGGCCGTTTTTTTAACAAAAATATACGACACTCCAAAAAGCGCTCCACTTCAAAAATTTGACGTTACATATTTCAAACAGGTTACGACTCATTTGGAGGTCATACAAGGCATTAATTGTTAACGCAGTGAATCCAGGAGAAGTTTGACCTTGGTAATTCTGTCACGTTACGTTTTACGTGGTAATTAATATGGTTATCTGGATCAAGTGTAAGCTAAGTGGTGTGGTTTTGCGGTCGACGAGCATGTCATACTTATAAACATGACTGCATGAACCGTTATTAATAATACCCGGTCTATAAGGAACTAGCAAGGCCGGGATTATTGTAACAAATTCGTTTTTGTGAGCTCTTAAAAGCATAAAGTTAAAGTTGCAGTCTTTATATATAATATATATGTCCCACTGTTGGGCGCAGGCCTTCTCTGTAATGAGAGTGTAAGGGCATAGTCCGCCACGCGGCGCTAGTGCGGATTGGCAGACTTCACATGCCTTAGAAAAATTTTCTAAGACATGTAGGTTTCCTCACGATGTTATACTATGCAACTCGAGCCAACCGCCCGGACACTGAGCTACCACGGCAATACCAAAGCATATTTACTAGTAAAAAGAAACACTAACTTCAAATCAAATCCGTGATTGATTTAGCATTATAGCACGACGATCCCGTTTATATCCTAAATATAGTATGGGATCGATACTTTGGCGCCGTCACATCTTCTACAATCTTCTGTTGAGGCTGGAGCGGCCGCTGCAACTGAAGAAAACCTCAAGCGGCGCAAATATAGTAACCTCGATACAGGTTTCATATTTGAGCCGTTTGGGGCTAGTGCACACCACCTTTTTAATGAATTAGCTAAGAAGTTGACATGACAAGTTGACACATCTGGTGACCAGAGGGCTGACTTATACCTTGCACAGAGGCTTAGCATTGCCATACAACGTGGCAATGCTACCAGCTTTCTGGGCACGCTGCCAAGCGATGACGGTTTGGCACAGTTATATTTTTTGTAAATATTTTGTAATATCTATTAAATTGTAAATATTTCTTTATAAGTTAGTATATGTTATGTTTATAATAAATAAATTCAAACTAGACTAAAAAAAATATTTGTTGTGCAATAAATGAATGAATAAGAATTAAAGTTATACTTCTGGAGTTTACATTCTCTTTCTTCTTCCACGACTATTCTCTCGTCGTGGAGTAACTAATATAAATAATCTTACTTTGTCCTAAATGTTCCAATATCTAAATTAAGAAAAAAATTCTATAAGATTTTTGAGTTTGAGGTTTTCTGGATGGTTCCAGAAGGTATTAGAAATCAAGGTCCGATTGCTTACTAATAATGATGAACTACACCGATCAGCCAGGCGGCCTTTAAACTTTACCGGGAGATGGGTTCTTAGGTTGCATAGCCTGAACCTCTTTAGAGTTTAACTAGGCGCAAGGTTTGTCGGTTGCTTTCATCTGGAAAAGTATCAAGGTCTGAGGCCAGTAAAATTGTTATGTGACCTAATTAAAAGTAACTCTAGTAATCTTTCTAACAATGAAAAACAAAGTCAATTGTAAATACGGACTTATTAAGGCACAAAAGAAAAAATTAAACATATAACCGAATTATGCTGAAGTTGGTTGAATAGAGAAATGATAAAACAACTGCGGAACTATTGATCTTAAAGCTGACTCATAATAAATAGAGTACATATAGCACGCCCACGTCCGCTTGCGCGCATCGACCCGATTAACGCATTGGATACGTAAACACCTGCACGATTGCATTTATCGCACATTGAACCTGTCATAGCGCATTTTGCAATTGATCTTCTCTTAGCGGTGCAGTTACGCTTTGTTCAGACATATTGCACAGCTGCATACGACGTGTGGTGAATCTATAGTTTGCTGGTGTACCTCAAGGTTGTATTCTGGCACCTTGACTCTTTAGTATTATAATTTCAGCCACTGTTGGACATAGACCTTTTCCAACGTTTTCCAAATAAGCAGTTGCAAGCAGCTTGTATCCAGCTGCTTTCTACTGTTTTTCATTATTCTTACAGCAAAGGCATGGAATGGGTTGCCCGCGTCTATCTTTCCATACGATTATAATGTTGACGTTTTCAAGAGTTTATCGGTCTGAATTTCCACTAAATATCGAATAGGATCGTGTACAAGTACTTGCTTAGAAAGAAAAAAACAAATGATGTCCTCAGACAACTTTTCTTCAGGAATCTCTAGAAAAATTTGACGACTAGGCGAAAATTCTGATGGTTTTTCTTTTGTCCACAGCCCAAAGTCTCCGCCTAACAGTCCGAACTTGGAACCGTCCACGGAAGACGAGCTCAAGGGTGTCTACATTAACTGCTGGAGGGTAAGTGGCTTTATGTTTGAATATCTTTAAATATTTATTGCCAACATTCTTTTTAACTATTCTAACTAAGCTTAAGCTTGTGGTAGGAGTTGCCGCTTTACAGCCAAATTTCACAGGTACCAAAGCCACCCGAAATCCAGTGAAACTGTTGCAGTATTTTGTGACCAATCAGCGTTTGATCGTCACATAATTATATCCAGACGAATGTCCAGGGAACTCCTAAAAAATTTACGGAAAATTGTTTATTGGTTGTGATATTGGTAGGTTTATGATAATAAATAATAATAAAAAAATATTAAATATAAATTAAGAATAAGCCTACGTTATCCCCTGCCTGTCGTAGAAGGCGACTAAAAGGGGCCTCGGGTTCATTGGACGACAAAGGCCTTTGTCGTCCGCTAAGGTGGACCCGGAAAGAAGGAGACATCGGCTGGCCCGTGTCGCCTTGCACTGCGAGGGCACAGCTCACTGTGCTCTCCTTGAGCACAGTGCAGAGGGGCTCCTGTGCGTTCCACTGGAGATCCCCTCGTCATACACCGAGGAAGGGCCACCGGGGAGGTTTTAGTTGGTAAAAACCCCACATAACAGCCGCCTTCCTTCCAGAAGGCGGGGTATCTTTTTGGAGATTTCCTCCCCGTTAACAAAAAAAAAGTTTATGATTATTCAAGGCTGGGTACGTACTCCATAACGACAATGAGCACGAATGTGTAATGTGGAATTCATAATTAATAATTTAGTTGATCATGACATTAGCTTGGAATTGCAAACAATAGTTTAACTTTATTAGTTCGTAATCTGACTTCTAATTAATTTTGTATAAAGATTGTAAGGACGCGCAATTGTGACGATATTCGTTAAAATAATTCCTTGTTACGCTGTCTCAATAAAACGAGTGTATTAGTTATTGGACTATTTCATTCCACAAGACATATAAGCTATTACATAAGCTAGTGCGGCTTACTATCCAGGACTGTATTTGAAAAGTTTGTTTTAATGACGAACTACACAGATTGGCCAGAGAAGTTGGCTTTGACTGCTTCACTGATTGAGAGGTGGCATAGCTCTTAGGTAGCTTAGCTTGAGCCTATATCGCTAGTAACTCGACACAAAGGTCCCCCTCGTGAGGGGCAACCTCTGCTTGGAAGGTTGCTATTTCACAGATAATAAATTTAAAAAGTATAAAAAGAAAAAAAATCGAAAATAAGACAGCGTCTGTTCTTAGTATAATTTATTCCGTCACGGTGTCACGCTCATATATACATTAACGTCTATTATTAGCGTAGTTTTTGTTTAAAGTCGGGTTTTTTTTTAATTAGAAGATGTAGATTGTAGTGTGGTCTTAACAACACTCGGTTTTTAAAATTGTAATTGTTATTAATTTTAATGATTTACATTCCAGGATGACTCCAATGACTGGGTGTGGGAGTGGAGCAGCAGACCGGACCAGTTGCCTCCCAAGTAAGTCGCCTCAATGCTGCTGCATGGTTCAGTGCAGTTTCGGGTCAATAGCCCTGCATGTGTTCTGGGCCCTGCCTGTCGTAGAAGGTGACTAAAAGGGGGCCTCAGGTTCACTGGGCGACAAGGGCGGAGGCCTTTGTCGTCCGCCAAAGTGGCCCCGTGAAGAAGGCGACATCGGGCTGGCACGTGTCGTCTTGCATTACGATGGCACCGTTTAAACGCCCCCCACCTCCACCCCGGGACGTGCTCTACGAAGAAGGCCACCAGAAGGGGTTTTATTGGTAAAAACCCCACATAACTACACGCTGGCCTTGACAGCTTCACCGGATTGAGAGGTGGCATACCTCTAAGGTCGCTTAGCCTGAACCTCTATCGCTAGTAACGTAGTAGTAGTCGACATAAGGGTCCCCCCGGTGAGGGGTAATCTCCTCTTGGTCGATTACTATGTTACGCGTAAGCATTCCGATCCGAGGACGCCCGAGGGGGCCGAACCACTATTCGGTCGGTTACTATTTCACGGATAATCTAAATGACATTCAAAAAGTAAACTAACTTTGAGTGCCACTTCGGGTAGCGTTGGCGCTGGGTGAAAAAGTGGGCGAAGAAACTCCAGCAACGCTTCTAACATCTAACGGGTTAAAAAGTTTTTTTACATTTATATAGAGAAAATTTGCATTATTATATAGTCTTTCAAACTCTTCTTTCACTAATTGATTTCCAGGGACTGGCGGTTTAAGCATCCTCAGAATGCCCGAGGACCTCCATCAGTCACCTCATCCATAGAGGTCTTGGAGCAGCAGCTGGTAGCACCGGCATTGCAGCCGGTGAGTAATATAATCCAATCCAATAAATAAAAGAAAACAGATAGACGTGTCCGAGATGTTAGTGTTGGCGCATAATGCTTGGAGATCTCATGGACTGAGCGGCAGCACCAACAAGATTATTCTGGATGAGCTGAACATCAAGACTAAGTATAAGATCTCGTATAGGTTACAGCCTTTATTTAAGTCCCACTGCTGTCCCAGGACTTCTCTGTAAAGAGAGTATAAGGGCATAGTCCGCCACGCACACCTAGTGACCTGGCAGACTTCACATGCCTCAGAAAAATATTCTAGAATATGTAGGTTTCCTCACGATGTTTTCCTTCACCGCCGAGCGCGTGTTAAAGATCTCGTATAGCTCATGAAAAATAACTCTAATTCTCGAAGGGGGCGCGGGCGTTACCCTGCCCCGCACGCTCCTGTTGTACAGTCGCGTTCTAAATCATATGTCAATTGACTTCTGTTTTCTGTTAATTTTAAGTTTGTTTTTATTTAATTATTTATTTATGATTTTTAATTGTGAATATGTCAATATTAAAAATACAAACAAAACACTTTATTAGTAATTTGTAGAAATAATTGCGTGCGCGACTGTACACATGCTCAGCTATCCCTTCCACGTTTCGCTTAACGCTATTTGCCAACACTACCTAGGCCATAACCCTATGGCCACTTTGCGCGAATTACCTGGTCCCCGAGTCTGCTATTTTCTTGTTAGTTAAATGCTGGAGGGCACTTTTAATTTTATGTATTCCAGAGCCATTGTCTGTCCGTCCGTCGCACTTGTCTATTCAGTAGAGGCGCCATCGCAGCTGTTCTGGTCACCAACATTGTCTCTCTCCTGCTGGGCGCTGGAATTGGGTGAGTTTAAGTATCACCCATCACATTAAAATTGCGGAGCTGGTATTAATACATACACATATACATGAATGAAATGAAAGAGGAGTGCTCCGATCTTCACCAAACTTTACAGGATTACTCGCCAGGTCAATGTGAAGATTCCCTGAAAGTTTCATTAAAATCGGTCCAGGCGTTTCGGAGCCTATATGGAACAAACCCACACACTTTCTCTTTTATATATGTAGATTGTAGTAAGAGTGACATTAGTATTTTATTTGGTTTCAATTAATTTTTTTTACCACTAAGCTATCATTGGAATTAGTTGTTATACATAACATTTTATTGCGTATTTATCCGTGTGTATGTATTTGTGTGTGTGTGTGTGCATCATAAGCATCCAGAGATGTGCGGTAATTGTTAATGCGAACATCTCTTCCAGAGTTTGGCTGAGCAAGAAGGGAATGCTGCCTCCCAGACTTATCGTCCTGAACTAAAACGCCTTATAAGACTGAGTTGGTTGGGAACATATTGTGTAAGGTCCCGTGCGGCGCGATCCTGCTCCTTACGGCTATGGATATAGAATCTGGAATCGTTTACACGGACACTGATCTAAATTGATCCATTTCAACTTGTACTTTTCGATATGTGGCATAATTATTTTAATGTAAGTCTTATTAAATCTGTACAAGTAAAGTCGAAAAATTAATTTTATCGATACTTTGCGACACATCTCTAGTAAAGTTCTAAAAAAATATTAATATGTGATATTGCATTATTTAATATGGCAGTGATAAAAATTCGAAATTATTTAATTTTAAAAAATATATAGCAAGCACATTACATATGTACGTACATATATTTTATATAACTGTATATATTCTAAGTATATTGCACAATAAAAAGTACAATTTTATATTGATACGACGAATCTACCAATAACAGAGTGACTCTAAATGAATCTTTAAAACTAAAACCTCCATGTTGGTTTCTGTGGCTCAATGCCAAGTGTGATCTTTGTTTGATAAAAAAAAACAATGTCACTGTCACTTTGGAATTGGCGGGTTCTGTCAATGCACTACGAACTTTTTATAGCCGTTAAGGTTTAAGATCGCCTTTGGTAGGAGTTAGTTATTAAATAGTAATTAGAATAGAATTCCCTCCATTTATTTGACTACGATCATCTATCTAATTCGACTAAAATCTTTAGCCTGCCGTGCCAAGTAGATTGAATAGATTTTATTATCTGTGACAAGTTAAAACTAAAAATAGATGTTCTTCCACACAAACCAGTCTTCCATAACATTGAGATAGAGAAACGTCATTGCTCGGCACTTCACAATAATAAAAACAAAATTATAGTCTATGATCGTAGTCAAACTAGGGGACGGTTTTTATATTTGAAAGCCATTTTATCTAATATAATAGCATTTGTGCACCCTTCTAGCTTTCTTAGATTTCAGTAAAAAAAAAATCATTTTAATATTGCTCAAAGTGGAATTAATAATATAGGGGTGCGCGTAGCAATGTCATTTTTAGTAGATTGTCTATGGTTTATGTCAATGTGACTTTAATGACGGTTTTTGAGGGCACTTAAAACTTGTTTAATTAAGTGGGCTCTTTTAAAATAAATTCTTAGACGAACACTTCTGTTATAGGATTGGATGAACCATTCACAGATTTCTCAGAGTACCTTCAGTTAATTTATCGTCTACTGTAAGTGACAGACCATCTGTCACTTCATGACGATAGTTTTTGATACTTCCTGTTATTATTTTATGCTCAATAGTCATCTAACCCTGGAGGCCATGACCAGATTGGTTGCTTCAATGGAATGTTAAAAATTGTAATTTTATTTATTTTTATTTTCTTGCCACACACACACATCGATCGCATGAAGCGAGAAAGAAAGTCATCAATGATGCATGGCCATAGCCACCAGCTTCCTCGCTCCCTCTGAGGTCGGGTCAGACAATAACATTAAAAAGGCACCCACATATTGCTCCCTCAGTCCCTCAGTGTAAATAATTGCAAAATTTCCATGAATAACCTCTTTGGTTTTTATCAAAAAGTGGCAACATTGTTGGCTCGAAGGACCAATGAAATGAGTCCACAAGACATAAATAAAAGGCGGACAGGGCTGGTGTATTGCCGTCCAAAGTTAACAGAATTTAGGCGGGATGAGGATGGTTAAAGTGGTGTAGTCCGGCGGCCGTTGCCCTGGCTGGCACTGGCAGATGACGTCATGTCGCGCCATGACGTCAGGCCGCGCTCTCCGCCCCCCGCGTCTCCTCCCGAACAGATGTCGTATTCTCGACGTGTCAGTGTCAAAACAAATTTTCACCCCTTGTCTTTAATTCTTCAATTTATTACAAACATAGAACTGCCAAGTTTATAATCAATGTTGACAACAAATATGTTGAAACCCAATTCATATTGTGAACCATCTTTAAATATGAGTCATTATTTCGTTTGCTAAGTTTCTATATATATTATGAACGGTTTCAATAAACTGCGTCATTAAAATAGACATTGCTTTGCGCACAGATTATAAAATGCATAGAGAGAAAAAACTGAAAAAAAAAGGTAGAAGATAAGTATTTTTTATACTTTGCCGAAATTCTAGAAATAGTTTTTGTGTTATAGTTTGATAGTGTACTGGAGTCTAAAATTCATACACATTTTTATTATCTGTAGTCATATTAGACACTCAAATTTTTTGGAGTTTTTTATGCTGATAACTTAAAGCGTTACAGCCTTCGAGTATTTATGACTACTTTTTGATTTTCAAGAGTAGATTGAGATTTTATTATCTATGGTCATACGCGAAGACACACAAATTTAATAGCGTTTTTTATACTCGTAACCTAAAGCGTTACAGCCTTCGAGTATTTATGACTACATTTTGATTTTCAAGAGTAGATTGAGATTTTATTATCTATGGTCATACGCGGAGTCACACAAATTTAATAGCGTTTTTTATACTCGGTAACGTTACAGCCTTCGAGAATTTATGACTAATTTTTGATATTCAAGAATACTTTTTAGAGTGAATAGGCATTTACTAAGCTAGTGCGTCTTACCATACAGGACTATATCCACTTAACATCAGGGATCGTGGTCGAGCACTTGCTTTAAAACTTTTTAAAATTTCAATTGTCTATGCGTTGAGGACTCTGTACACCATAACTTCACAAATTCCAAAATAATTTATTGTATAAAAAAAAATACAATTGGTTTTTAAATTGTTTTAAATTAGCCTGTTGTAAAACAGGTATAGGTATTAAGTTTTAATGTTTTGTTTTAATAAATATATCTATATTGGTAAGTGATAACGGAATATCTGTCTATTTTATAAGTTGAATTCGCTAGATGTCATTTTTTTTTAATCTGTCAGTTTCGCTCGCGTGGCGGGAAACCGTTTCGAAATGTCAAAATTATTATCTATGTCCAATTGAATCCTCTTTAATCTTATAACGTAAACAATTGTTTTATTTTTACTACATTTTATTTACATGAAAAAATGTTTTGTTTATAATTATTATCGCAATTGACAAGTGAATTTTATTGTCTGTGTACAAGGGATTGCAAAAAGAGTTTGGTTCAATAACCAAACTAAAATATTTCTAAACAATTCTGTTTTTTTTTCTTTCTATTATATATTATTTATTAGAAAATGTTAATTTTTTACTAAAACAAAAATGTTGGTCTCGGGTTTAGGTTTTTTAAGTACAAAAACTTGCTAAAAATTAGTGCCCGGTGCATGGCTTATTGGCTGGACGAAAATCTAAGTAATATTTATGAAATTAAGTCAGCATAGTCAAGTTATTATACTTCTTTGGCATCGTTAAAGTTTTTTTAATAGCATGCAAATAATTAATTACAATAAAATATTAAATGACTTGATAAGATTTTGGTTGACTGCGTTCTGTTATGTTTTATTTCCCATTCTATATACAAGCTATTTTGTGTGTGTTTCCTTGTTTTATTAATTCTATATTAGTAAAGTATATTAGTTCTTACATGATAATCTCATTTTTGTAAAAAATTCAACTGATGATGATTGCTTCATAGAATTATCCAGGTTTCTGCAGAATACCAGCTCTGATTTACCCTCCTTGGGTAGTCAGTATTATGCTGAGCAGTGACCCCTGTTGACTCAGCGTTGCAACACATAGCCCATGTATTGGACCTTTTGGGATTTTTAGTGTTATTTTTATATTATCTCATTTTTAACTGTGTCCTTGATATTTTAATTTAGAACAATAAATAATACATACGGATTTTTAACCTCAATTATATTGATGTACTTGATAGACGGCTTCATTTCGTAATGTGCCTAAAGAAGTGTCACGTCAAAAATAAATTCAATATACTCGAGCTTCTGAGCACAACAAAGTACGGTAGATAAGTCTGACATTTTGAATGGGTCGCCCCCCGCTTATTTACTATATGTATCTTGTGTTATGTCCTTCATTGTAACCATTTCTAGTTGTAAGGCTTTAAGAAATAAACGATATGCATTTTCACTTGGTTTTTTTTTTTAAATTTATATTCATTTGTCTAATACCTTTAAACGAGAAATTCTTGTATATGTACAATTTGAATCTCGGAGACGGCTCCAACGATTTAGTTTTGTGGCTACTGCCTTCGCCAATTAGTCAAAAGGCATTTTAGACGATAAAATTATAAGACAGATGTCAACGTTTTTTTCCTTTTCACATGACTTTTCTAATTTTAAATTTTAGTAAAATAAATTTAAAAATAGAATTTCATGCGCTTTTTTTATTCAATGACTAACTACACAGATTGGCCAGAGAAGCTGGCCTTGACTGCTTCACCGAATTGAGAGGTGGCATAGCTCTTAAGACGCTTAGCCTGTACCTCAATCGCTAGTAACTCGACACAAGGGTCCCCCGGTGAGGGGTAACCTCGGCTTGGACGGCTATCATTTTACGCGTTAGCTGTCCGATCCGAGGGAGCCGTACTACGACTCGGTCGGTAGCTTTTATATTGACTCTATTGGGACAATCTAAGCTAAACTAACTTATCTGCCACTTCGGGAAGCATTAGCGCTGGGGAAGAAGTGGTCGAAGAAACTCCAGCAACGCTCCTAATATTATCAAGGGCATTTTACCGTAAAATACTTATATCGCGCGGATTTTTCGCAACCTCCGACGGTCGCGAATGGACGTTTTGTAGATTTGTAAAGATATAGCCTGTGCAACGGTGATCACGTCATCCGGAACGTCGAGAACGTGTTCTCCAGGTGACGTGTCTGAATTTACAAGTGGGTAATGTCTTGTAAGTGGCGGCACTCACAAGAAGTTTATTTGAATGTTTGGTGGCGGTCTCGAAAAACCATCGAGATGCCTGCTTAAAGAATTGGGCTATTGTTGGTAGCCCTGTATCGACGTGGAGTTCGCCGAGCCGATGGATATGTCGGGGCGAGGCAAGGCGAAGACCGGGCTCGCGTACGTCATAACGGGACGAAGAGTCAGTAGGCCTGCGTCGTGTCTTAGATATACGTAACTGACTTTGAGCGAAAGAAAATATGCGCTCGCACTAACTTATATCTCCCTTTCTTCTTCCAACCCGATCACACTTTCCGTAACGCATTCACCAGCTTACTGCCAAAGTCAAGCGTGCGTAAAGAAGTTTTACTTTAAAAAAATAAAACAATAACAGACAATGTGTAAAAACATAAATTTTTAAGTATCCACAGATAAAACATAAAGATAACATAATTTTTAATCTATTTTTAGATTAAAATATACATTTTATGTAAAGATAACGTACAAAGTGTTTATATTAACTTTGGTTTGGCTAAGTTTTAATGAGAAAAATAAATAATAGTTAACAAAAATAAAAAACACAAGATTTTATTCCTATTATCTATCTAATATCAATAAGAGAACAATTTTTATATATATGTAATCTGAATCTCGGAAACGGCTCAAACAATTTTCATGATTTTTTTTGACAGTTTGGAGGTTATAAATCGATATAGCTAGATTTTTTTTAGAAAATGTAGTTTTATTCGCGTATGCAGATGTAGTGAGAAATAATTTTCCTTCATGAAATGATTGTTTTTGTTTATGGCGTTTCCATATAGATTTCGCCAATATCGAAGTGTGTACGTTAAACTGCTGTAAAAAGCGGGCTTCGTGACGGACAAGGATCTAAACTTTAAGGAAGTACGTGTGGTTACTGCTGAGACAATTCCGCGCGATGCTCACTGTTGATAAGTCTAAAACAATAGAAACAAACACAATATATACATAGGGTTAGTTGTTTAAAAGACAAACTAAAGTCTAATGTTATTTTTGTTAATGAATGAACATATAATATAAACAAAAGTAGAGTTAAGCGCGGGATATCATTATGAAGGAGGTCGTAGAGGGAAGAAGATAATAAGATAATTGAAAAAAAGGTGATATCCATTAATATGGAACTTTATTGTTTACTGTCAAATGTCAAAACGATTTTATTTGTTGTTGAAGCTTTTACGGCCTGGTGACAAGACTTTTAAGCCAAGTATTTTTTTAAAACACACTTAATTCTTACGTCTAAGATGAAAATGTAAGTTAGATGACCCCATGAGTCCTCAAAATCAATAATGTCATTGTATAATATAGAGAACTAACTAAACTACCTAACTAACTGACTTTGGAGCCAAATGAACTATTGCGTAGTGATGGTAAGAGACCAGACAGTATGACTCTTATACCCTGGATGATGGGACGGCCTTTGGTATGGGATGCCACATGCGTCGATACTTTGGCGCCGTCACATCTTCCAGAATCTTCTGTTGAGGCTGGAGCGGCCGCTGCAACTGGAGAAAACCACAAGCGGCGCAAATATAGTAACCTCGATACGGGTTTCATATTTGAGCCGTTTGGGGTAGAAACTTTGGTCCGTGAGTGCACACCACCTTTTTAATGTGTTAGCTGAGAAGTTGGTCGACACATATGATGACCAGAGGGCTGGCTTATAACTTGCACAGAGACTAAGCATTCCCATACAACGTGGCAATGCTACCGGTCTTCTGGGCACGCTGCTGCTGATGACGGTTTGGCACAGTTATATTTTTGTAAATATTTTGTAATATCTATTAAATTGTAAATATTTCTTTATTTGTTAGTATATATAATATGATAAGATTATGTTGTTGTAGTAAACTAACTTATAATAAAATATGTAATATCATTATCAATATACTAATAAGCTATAAAACTATGGAATAGTTTGCCGATTGAGATTAGGGAGGCTTCGTCAACTAATGTCTTTAAATCGCGTGTATCGGAATACTTTCTACTCAAACAATGAAAAATTACAAACTGGTATATTTATTGTCGTTATATATATTCCATGTGTATTTATATTATTATATTTATATAGAAGTATCTATTTATGTATATGTAAATGTATATTTATTTATCTATATAATAGTTTTAAAACGCTATTTTTAGCGGCACTACCCTTAACCTGTTCTTAACCACTAAAGGTTCGCTGGAAGAAAATGCCAATTAGCATTAAGTTCGCCTTTGTACATATACTTTGGTGCAATAAAGGATTTATCTATCTATCTATCTATCTATCTATCAATTACTAACTAACTATAATATATAATATAGAGAGATAACAATTATTACTTAAAACGGGATATTACCATTACCAGTGTATTATACGAAATGAGCTCCCGATATTATTAAGTAATAATTGTTAATTTCGGGACCAATATAGTTTCAATTGATTACAACCACCTTGTGTTACTTTGAAAATACCTAGTTTTATTGTCATTAGTAATTCACATAATCTCGTTTTTTAATTATTAATGTATATAATTGTTTTCACAGCCTCGGGGGCAACACTTTGCTTAAAAACTTAGTTACAGCCTTTATATATATAATATATATGTCCCACTGCTGGGCACAGGCCTTCTCTGTAAAGAGAGTATAAGGGCATAGTCCACCACGCGGCCCTAGTGCGGATTGGTAGACTTCACATGCCTTAGAAAATTTTTCTAAGACATGTAGGTTTCCTCACGATGTTTTCCTTCACCGCCGAGCGCGTGGATAATCAGCACATAAAATTGCAACAGCAAATTGTATTGGTGCCGGCACCGGGGATCGAACTCGGGTTGCTAGCGTACTATGCAACAAGAGCCAACCGCCTGGACACTGAGCTACCACGGCTCTTAAAAACTTACTTAAAGCAAACAACCGAGCCGTGGTTTTGCCCTCTCGGGGACCTCTCATCGGAATATTACGCGTAACATGTAATCGTCGAACCCAAGGTTATCTCTCATCGAGGAGCCCCTTGTATCGATTAACTAGCAAAAGAGGTTCAGGCTAAGCGACATAAGAGCTACGCCATCTCTTAATCCGGTGAAGCAGTTACAGCCAACTTCTCTGGCCGTAGTTCGTCATAAAAATATATTAGCTGTGCGTCTTTAAGCCTTAGGTGATGGTGAAACGCTGATGGGAATGGGGATAGATCACGTAAATGCTAATCAAAACGAATATTTTTGTCTTTATCTCAACCTACAAATAGAGGCTCCCACGCGCTAGGCAGCCATGATAACTGTTGCCATGGTAACCATAATATATTAAATAGACTCTTTATGCAATGACAAGTATATTTATGACTATAAACAAAAACCGACTTCAAATCGAATAAAACGTTAAACGCTATTACGCCCAGACGCCCTTTCTGTATTTCCGAATTATCGTAGGAATATTACGAAATAGAATTAAACAGAAACTAAACAAAATCTTTTTTTTTTGTTGACGGGGAGGAAATCTTCAGAAAGATACCCCGCCTTCTGGAGGGAAGGCGGCGGTTATGTGGGGATCTTACCCACTAAAACCTCCCCGGTGGCACTTTCCTCGGTGCATGACGAGGCGCTCCGGGATCTCAACGTGAAACGCATCGGAGCCCCTCTGCTCTGTGTTCAAGGAGAGCACGTCCCGGAGAGGAGGTTACTGCCTCCCCGCCTGTGCCCTCGCAGCGCAAGGCGACACGGGCCAGCCGATGTCGCCTTCTTGCCGTGTCCACTTTGGTGGACGACGCAGGCCCCACCCTTGTCGCTCAGTGAACCGGAGGCCCCTTTTAGTCGCCTTGTACGACAGGCAGGGGATACCGTAGTCTTATTCTTGAGAGCCCAGAACTACAGGGCTGACCTAACCAAAATCTTATCCAACTACTCTTGAAGAACATCGTTTCGAATAAAAAACGAATCATTGAAATCAGTTGAGTTATATTTATCGTCCATTTGTGGCACATATACATGTAAATTTAAGGCATAAATTATTTTCTCATGGACGCCATTGTCAGAAGCTAGACCACACGGAAAGCACCAGCTTTCAAATAAAATAGATCATCAGAATCGGTTCAACCAGTCAAAAGTAATTCGGTAACAAACACAAAAAAATACAGAACAATTAAGAAGTCTTTTGAAGTCGGTGGAAAATGCAAACGCGCCAAAAAAATTGTCTCTCCTAATGTGCCACCACCTTTATTCTATAGCAGCCGAGTGAACTGTTACAAACTTGTGTTCTCTGTATCGAATTTGGTCTCAATCTGTCATGTGTAAAGGTGGGAGCGTCGCGCTACAGACACGTTCGCGGAGACGTAATGAAGTCGCAAATACTACGACAGGTACGTGAAACATGTATTTACTGGTAAAATCTAGAGATGTTCATGCTAAAAATTTATCAATATATATTCGTTATTAACTTTAAAGGAGCAATTCTTGTATATATATAATTTTTAACTCGGAATTTCTATACATGAAAATTTGCTTGCAGAGGGTAGGCCGATAAATCGGTCTTCTACTTCAGTAGATGGCGCTGCTAAACAAGAAATAGTACATTTCCACTGGAATATTTCCACTGTTCCTGTCATATTAAAATCTTTTTAATTGCAAGCCCCTTTGGTTTTGAAAATCGAATACCATTTATTTATTTATTAAAAGATTCTCGGTCTTGTCACAAGGTCTGGTAAAACTTTTTTAGTCGTTAAGAAAATGGAATTGACTCGAGAAAATTCAAGAGCGATAATTTATTATGACTTTCGAAGTGGTTTAACACAAAATCAGTGTGTTGACCGGATGATATCTGCATTTGGTGATGAAGCCCCATCCAAAATCACAATTTATCGCTGGTTTGCTGAATTTCAACGTGGACGTGTCAAGCTCAGTGATGATCCACGTCAAGGTCGTCCAAAACTGCAGTCACACAAGAAAACGTTGATGCTGTGCGTAAGCTGATTGAGGAAGATCGACATGTGACATACAGCGAAATTCAGGCAACTTTAGACATTGGCATGAGTCAAATACAAATAATCTTGCATGAACAATTAGGTGTAAAAAAGTTGTTTTCCCGATGGATACCGCATTCGCTCTGTGAAGAGCAAAAAGCGGCTCGCGTTACTTGGTGCGTCAGAACTCTCGAAAGATTCCACGCAGGATCCTCAAACGCTGTATACAACATCATATCAGGTGACGAATCCTGGATATACGCGTACGAACCCGAAACAAAAAACCAGGCACGAGTTTGAGTGTTCGAAAATGAGTTAAAGCCAACAAAAATTGTTCGTTCGCGGAGTGTTGCAAAAAAAATGGTGGCCACGTTTGTTTCCAAAACCGGCCACATTGCGACTATTCCTCTTGAGGGACAAAGAACGGTTAATGCAGAATGGTATGCTAGCATTTGTTTGCCACAGGTCGTTTCTGAACTCCGTAAAGAGAACTGCTACCACCGCATCATCCTCCATCACGATAATGCGAGTTCTCACATCGCGCACAGAACAAATGAGTTTTTAGAGCAACAAAACATAGAATTGTTGGACCATCCCCCGTACAGCCCCGACCTGAGCCCTAATGATTTCTATACTTTCCCTAAAATAAAGAATAAATTGCGTGGTCAGAGATTTTCATCACCTGAAGAAGCTGTGGACGCCTACAAAACGGCCATTTTGGAGACCGAAACTTCCGAATGGAATAGTTGCTTCAATATTGGTTCCATCGTATGAAAAAATGTGTCAAATTTCGCGGAGATTACTTCGAAAAGCAATAAGTACATTTTTAAATAGTAATGTTGTGTCACTTCCTTGATTCCCGAAATTTTCAGTGCCGCCCTCGTAGTTCTTTCGTTTATTAATATCATATCTTAAACACTCGACTGAGTGAATCGTTTTTGATGATTCTTTCTTTGTTTGAAAGATGGTGCTTTCAGTGTGGTCCCATTTCAATTTAGTCCAATTATGACAATGGCATTCATAAGAAAAACATATGAATGTTAATTTGCATAAAGTATGTTCTCCACAAATACACGAATAAGTCAATTACAAGCCAACAGATTTCGATCATTCATTTTTTATTGGATGTACTTCAAGGGTGGTTTAATGAGAGTTTGATTAAGTTCTGTTTCTATGTAGTAAATACAAAAAGGGCGTCCGCGCGTAGTAGCATTTAACATTTCAATTTGAAGTCTTTGCTTTTGCTCGTAAATAAATTTGTATTATTATCATTAATTCTAACAGGGCCTGGTGGTGAGCGGTTTATTCTTCTGTAGCGTTTCCAACGGCTACATCTTCGGCCAGATGTCCGGCATGCTGGCTGATCTCTTCTCTACCAAGAACACCACTGGCATCAGTGATGATCAGATATCTTGGATCGGTAAGAACCATACTACTATCATATTAGCCTGTGTTATTTTAATCGACTTAATTGGAGGTTGTTTCTGAATTTATACTTCTTTGGATTTTTTTTAATGACGAACTGCACAGATCGGCCAGAGAAGCTTCTTTTTGACTTTTGACTACTTCACCTGATTGAGAATTGGCATAGCTCTTAGGTCACTTAGCCTGAACCTCTATTGCTAGTAACTCGACACAAGGGTCCCCGGTGAGGGGTAAACTTCTTTAGAAGCATTTTATAATATTAAGGGCAAGCCACACAGCGAGCGGGGTGTAGCGTTGGCGGGAAATTGGAAGTTGTAATGTAATAGTTAATATAGAGCATCACACACAATCATCGCGCGAGGCGCTCGAACAGTCGTGGCGTCTGGCGGGAATTGGGGAAAAGCTCTGTGTGTGATGCTCTTTTTTTTTTGTTGAAGGGGAGGAAATCTTTAGAAAGATACCCTGTCTTCTGGGGGGAAGGCGGCGGTTATGTTCTTACCCACTAAAACCTCCCCGGTGGCCCATTCCTCGGTGCATGACGAGGGGCTCCGGGATATCAACGCGGAACACACCGGAGCCCCTCTGCACTGTGCTTAAGGAGAGCACGTCCCGGGGTTTACTCCCTCCCCCCCTGTGCCCTCGCAGCGCAAGGCGACACGGGCTAGCCGATGTCGCCTTCTTGCCGGGTCCACTTTGATGGACGACGCAGGCTCCCACCCTTGTCGCCCAGTGAACCCGAGGCCCCTTTTAGTCGCCTTGTACGACAGGCAGGGGATACCGTAGTCTTTTTCTTGAGAGCCCAGAACTACAGGGCTGGTGTGTGACGCTCTATATTAACTATCACATTCCAACTGTGAAATTCCCGCTAACGCCACACCCCCGCGCGCTGTGTGGCTTGACCTTTAATGTCAACTGGTTTAGATAGATGTCGCTATAATTAATTTATTAGTGTTACTATTCAGCTTGATGCGATTGGACAGAAATAAAGCTGTCTATAGATGTATAAGTACCGTCAACCCTCCTATAACGCGGTGAGTGCGTACCGCGTTATATGGAAACCGCGCTATAAGAAACTCGGATTTAACCGTACAAACCAGGCTAATTCGTAGCGCGTTCTATGGAAACCGTCTACCGCGTTGTATCGAAACCGCGCTACAAGAGACTCAGAATAAGTACAAATCACATCATTCGTACCGCGTTATATGGAGACCAATAAATACAAAGACAAGATAAATTATAAATTATTTTTATTGAATTGAAGAGTTCATATAAGGAAATGATGAAAAAATGAAACAAAACTAAACTAAAAACTGTTTTCCAACAAAACAAAGAAAGACTTTTGTAAAATGATGTAATCTTTCAACACATCCTCACTGTCAGATATGAGTCGCCTAACTCGCCTTCTTTTAATGGGCAAAATGTCTTCCTCCTTGGTTGATCTTCACATTGGTTTTCGATTGTAGCTTTTTTTAGCTAAGCAATTTCATAACTCTCTTTTAAACTTTGCGCTGCGCACGGTTGAATGATCAGTTTCAATGAAATGAAGTTCTAATTCTTTAGCCAAATTCAGCCCTTTTTTCACATCTTGTAAATCGAGGTTTGGCACCCATTCGTTTTCCTTATTTTCGTTTACCAATGCATTTGAGGTGTGTCCATCAATTAATTCCATCAGTTCTTCCTCATCTAAAGTTTCTTCCCCGAGTACTAGTTCTCTTACATCCTGATGGTTTACTGCAAATTCTTCATCGTTTAAACGAGAAGCAATGTTTACTATTTCTGTAACTGGGAGTGAAATTGTAGAATCATCTTGTATTGCTTGAACCATTTGAGGTAAAAGAGGTTTCCAACACGCATTAAGTTTCCACGTTCTAATACAATCTAAAATAGAAAATTCCATCCACACTTGAGTAAGAGTTTTATTTTCACTATTTTCTAATCTGTCGAAAATGGCAACATAAGCAGAACGTTGTTTTCTATAGTTCACGCGACAATGCAGTCAAAGATCACATATATATTTTTCATGTTATAGTTTCGTTAGACACACACACGCATGGCACGCTGTCGATGCGAAACTATTTACTTAATAGAAGTGGAAGATAGCGCATGAGGAATTTACCGTGAACCACGCTGATATAAACATATGCAGTTAAAACCATTCATTGGGTGCACGGAAGAACTGATGGGACGTTGTTGAACGGAAACCGCGCTGTAAAATTACCGCGTTATGGGAGGGCTGTCGCAATTTCAGCTCCGCGTTATATGGAAACCGCGTTCTGAGAGTGCCGCGTTATAGGAGGGTTGACTGTATATCATTTGAGTATGGTTAAAGTACGAATATCTGGCGTTTTTGAAGTGAAAACTTTATAAGTCACTTTTAATGACGAACTACACAGATTGGCCAGAGAAGCTGGCCTTGACTGCTTCACCGGATTGAGAGGTGGCATAGCTCTTAGGTCGTTTATCCTGAACCTCTATTGCTATTAACTGGACATAAAGGGTCCCCGGTGAGGTTGCCGCTCGACATTTTGGCGGAGCTGGACGCGCGTGTGTACACGCGCGTCCAGCCATGCGTCGACAGCGAGGCCGGGCCGCCCTGGATGCGGGAGGTGCGTCGGCAGGAGCACAGGCGGGCGATGGAGGTCTGGCGCGAGCGGCTCTCGGGCGTCGTTGCTCGCGCCAACGCATCGTCTGTGCCTTCCTGCCGAACTTCGAAGCCTGGCTTAAAGGAGGAATGACGCGCACGTCACATACCGCCTGACACAGGTACTCACCGGGCACGGGTGCTTCGGTGAGTACCTGGAGAACAGAATAGGGCGCGAACCGACCGCGCAATGCCACCATTGTGGCTGCGACCGGGATTCCGCGCAGCACACGCTAGCCGTGTGCTCCCGCGTGGAGGCGGAGCGGCGGATCCTGGTCCAGCATATCGGGCAGACCTCTCCCCGCCGGCGGCAGTGGCGGCTGCGCTGGCGGGGAGAACTAAATGGAAGGCGCTGGTCTCCTTCTGCGAGTCAGTAATGACCCAGAAGGAGACCGCAGAAGGCTGGATCGGAAGGGCCGATCCCGTTCGGAGAAATAACGCACCGAGCGGGCCGGTGGGAGACCGGCCCGCAATACTAGTTCTGGGCTCTCAAGAATAAGACTACGGTATCCCCTGCCTGTCGTAGAAGGCGACTAAAGGGCCTCGGGTTCACTGGGCGACAAGGGTGGGGGCCTGAGTCGTCCACCAAAGTGGAAGAACCGGGAAGAAGGCGACATCGGCTGGCCCGTGTCGCCTTGCGCTAATGAGGGCACAGGGGGAGGTAACCTCCCCGGGACGTCTTTCTCCTTGAGCAACGTGCAGAGGGGCTCCGGTGCGTTCCACTGGAGATCCCGGAGCCCCTCGTCATGCACCGAGGAAAGGGCCACCGGGGAGGTTTTAGTGGGTAGAACCCACGCAACCGCCGCCTTCCCCAGAAGGCGGGGTATCTTCTTGAAGATTTCCTCCCCGTGAACAAAAAAAAGGGGTAACCTCGGCGGACGGTTAATCAAGTCACGTTGAGCACTTTTGTTTGGGGAAAATCTTATAGGTTCGCGTCACCGACATGTTAATGTTGTATTTATATTGTTTCATGATCTTGTAGAGCCCATTATATATTTCAATAATAAACAAACCATATAATCATGTATATAATTGTTGCTCGGAATGTCTATACATATGGAAACTAGATGACGTTGATTATTATTATTTAAAAATTATTAAATTTCAAATTTGAATACTAAAATTCTAAATTATAAGTTATCTTCAACCTATGACTCGTGCTCCATATTGTTAAAAAGTACTAACGAAGTCGTTAGGGAAAATATATTTATTTAGTTAATAATTTCAATTGGAAAATTTAGCTTAATATTAGCTTGACAGAGTAGATTCGATTTGAAGTCGCATTAATGACGTTACAGCGTCTTATAAATTGATGAATACTGGATGTCGTTTCCCCAGAGATTCACTTAATGTCGAGTTGCTAGCGATAGAGGTTCAGGCTAAGCGACCTAAGAGCAATGCCACCTCTCAATCCGGTGAAGCAGTCAAGGCCAGCTTCTCTGGCCAATCTGTGTAGTTCGACATAAAAAAATGGATGTCATTCGCGCAAAATGTTCCGTTACGCTCGAGCCGAGAGTTCTTGAGAATTGCCGATGTGCATAGTGCCGGCATTTGCCGTATCGTGCACTATCAGGGAATTTCAAGATAACAATTCTAGCGCCGAGTAAGCGATCATTCACAATCGATGTACTGCGTCTCTGAATGTGTGAGAGCATGAGAGAGAGTGGGTAGCGCTGATAGTAAGCGATAGAGCGCGAGAGAGAGAAATGAAATGAGTAAGAACAAAGTAAAAACAAATTAAGTTAAATGAATTTATAAATGAAAAATACCAGCTATTCTCGGTTGTAAATTAAAATAATGCAAATTATAATTATAAAATAATAGATAATAAATCAATAAAAAAAAAATCTATATTGTTGGTCCGTGCCAATTGCTCATTGTTTCTTACTATTGATTCTCGTGCAGCATCATCAATCAACGTAACCAGTGTCATTGGCTTCGCTCTGGCTGCCCTCATCACGGAGAAGATTGGTAGAAGACGAACGTTCACCATTCTATCCCTGCCGATAATAGTCAATTGGATCATGTTGTACTACGCTGACGACTTCTACGTATTTATGATCTCCAGAATCATCGTCGGCATGTGCTTTGGAGGTGTCCTCCTCATGAATATAATATCAACCGGAGAATATACTTCGCCTGGTAACCGTGCATTCTACTTGAATATGATCACATCAATTAGGTCCGGCGGTGGAACTGGCCTGGGTCACATATTTGGACTTCTATATCATTGGAGAGTTGTATCTCTGATTGGTATAATACCAACCGGCATGGGAGCGTGCTCCGCTTGCTTCTGGATGGAAAGCCCTTCTTGGTTGGCGTCGAAAGGAAAGTTTGAAGAATGTGATCAGTCCTTCCGATCGCTACAAAGGTCACAGACAATCATCGCGCGAGGCGCTCGAACAGTCGTGGCGTCTGGCAGGAATTTAGGTTGAGTGCGGTGGACCGGGCGTAGTTTTTGTGTCTGCAACTCTGTGTGTTGCTCTTTTTGTTGACGGGGAGGAAATCTTCAGAAAGATACCCCGCCTTCTGGTTTCCTCGGTGCATGACGAGGGGCTCCGGGATCTCAACGCGGAACGCACCGGAGCCCCTCTGCACTGTGCTCAAGGAGAGCGCGTTCCGGGGTTACTCCCTCCCCACTGTGCCCTCGCAGCGCAAGGCGACACGAGCTAGCCGATGTCGCCTTCTTCCCGGGTCCACTTTAGTGGACGACGCAGGCCCCCACCCTTGTCGCCCAGTGAACCCGAGGCCCCTTTTAGTCGCCTTGTACGACAGGCAGGGGATACCGTAGTCTTTTTCTTGAGAGCCTAGAACTACAGGGGTGGTGTGTGATGCTCTATATTAACTATTACATTACAACTGTCGAATTCCCGCTAACGCCACACCCCAGCGCGCTGTGCGGCTTGACCTTTAGTGTCAACTGGCTTAGATAGATGTCGCTATAATTAATTTATTAGTGTTACTATTCAGCTTGATGCGATTGGACAGAAATAAAGCTGTCTATATATTTATAAGTTTAACATTTGAAATATGGTTAAAGTACGAATATCTGGCGTTTTTTTAAGTGAAAACTTTTTAAGTCACGTTGACCACATTTAGTTTGGGGAAAATCTTATAGGTTCGCGTCACCGACATGCTAATGTTGTATTTATATTGTGCCATGATCTTGTACAGCCCGTTATATATTTGAATAATAAACAATACATATAAACATGTATATAATTGTTGCTCGGAATGTCTATACATATGGAAACTAGGTGACGTTGATTATTATTATATAAAAATTATTAAATTTCAAATTTGAATACTAAAATTCTAAATTATAAGTTATCTTCAACCTATGACTCGTGCTCCATATTGTTAAAAAGTACTAACGAAGTCGTTAGGGAAAATATATTTATTTAGTTAATAATTTCAATTGGAAAATTTAGCTTAATATTATCTTGACAGAGTAGATTCGATTTGAAGTCGCATTAATGACGTTACGACGTTTTATAAATTGATGAATACTGGATGTCGTTTCCCCCCAGGGGGGGGGACCCTTGTGTCGAGTTACTAGCGATAGAGGTTCAGGCTAAGCGACCTAAGAGCAATGCCACCTCTCAATCCGGTGAAGCAGTCAAGGCCAGCTTCTCTGGCCAATCTGTGTAGTTCGTCATAAAAAAAATAGATGTCATTCGCGCAAAATGTTCCGTTACGCTCAAGCCGAGAGTTCCCGAGAATTGCCGATAGTGCATAGTGCCCGCATTTGCCGTATCGTGCACTATCGGCAATTTCAAGTGTGGCAATTTCTAGCGCCGAGAGTAACCGATCATTCACGATCGATGTACTGCGTCTCTGAATGTGTGAGAGCATGAGAGAGAGGGGGTAGCGCTGATAATAAGCGAGTGAGAGCGCGAGAGAGAAATGAAATGAGTAAGAACAAAGTAAAAACAAGTAAGTTAAATAATTTATAAATAAGAAAAAATACAGGCCATTCTCGGTCGTGCGAAATAATGCAAATTATAATTATAAAATAATAGATAATAAATCAATAAAAAAAAAATCTATATTGTTAGTCCGTGCCAAGTGTTCATTGTTTCTTACTATTGATTCTCCTGCAGCATCATCAATCAACGTAACCAGTGTCATTGGCTTCGCTCTAGCTGCCCTCATCACGGAGAAGATTGGTAGAAGACGAACGTTCACCATTCTATCCCTGCCGATAATAGCCAATTGGATCATGTTGTACTACGCTGACGACTTCTACGTATTTATGATCTCCAGAATCATCGTCGGCATGTGCTTTGGAGGTGTTCTCCTCATGAATATAATATCAACCGGAGAATATACTTCGCCTGGTAACCGTGCATTCTACTTGAATATGATCACATCAGTGGGTCCGGCGATTGGAACTGGCCTGGGTCACATATTTGGACTTCTATATCATTGGAGAGTTGTATCTCTGATTGGGATAATACCAACCGGCATGGGAGCGTGCTCCGCTTGCTTCTGGATGGAAAGCCCTTCTTGGTTGGCGTCGAAAGGAAAGTTTGAAGAATGTGATCAGTCCTTCCGATCGCTACAAGGTCACAGACAATCAGCGGAAGGAGAGTTGCAGCTGTTAATTGAATTAGAGAAATGCAAGCTGAACAAGATGAAGGGCATGGATTCGTCTATCACAAAGTTATTAATGGCTGCGAAGAAGAAATACTTCTGGGATGTTCTTCTGTTCAGTTGTATAATAAACGTTTACATAGTGGCAGCTGGGAAGTTGCTATTTAGCACGCTAGCAATTACAATGCTGGAAGAAATGACTGGCAGTAATGATATACTTCTATTCACGCTATTAGTAGACGGCTTGTCTATTCTTGGATCATGTCTCTCCTGCGTTCTGATTAAAAAGACCACGATGAGAAGACTGTTATTTTCCACTGGAATCGCCGCCAATGTGTTACTTGTAGCTCTAAGTGTATGTCTGTACTTTAAGCCGGAAAAAGAAATATATTTGCCGTGGGTAAATACTATAATTCTGGGTCTCTACTTTATAATAGTGAACGCTGGACCGTATCCAGTTCTGGAAGCGCTGTTGGGGGAGATTTTCCCCTGGAGATCAAGGCGTACTGTTTTTTTCTATCGGGGATAATCCTGGGGTTGTTGCTATTCCTGAATGTTAAACTGGCGACGTTCCTATTTACGGCAATTGGATACCACGGTGTGTTCCTGTTGAACACGGGAATAATGTCGCTGTGTTTGATGTACGTTTGGGTGAGACTGCCAGAGACAAAGGGGAGAACTATGCAGGAGATAGAGTTGTATTTTAAGAATGATAAATTTGATAACGTCGAAGTGTTGCACAATGGTGAACAAATGAAGATATTAATTTGAATAATAATACGAATATAATTTTTATGATGTAAAAACTGAAATTATTGTATGTCGTATATAATTAAATATATACAACATAAACTAATTTCAGTTAAACTCTAACTTGAGTTTTACTCCGACCCACCCGGGACTAAACAATAGCCGTGATCAAAAGGGTCGGTAAAGAAAGTTTGAATATCTCGTAAGATAAAGACGCTAGCTAACTGAAATAAATTGTGCATCATAGACAATTAAATTTACTTAATTTATTTATATTTCATTAAAAACTTATTCCACTCCATTGCTGTACGCACGATGAACGATGACTCAAATCGCTTCGTTCGGACCATCGACTATGAAAGTGTGGAGACCCGCCAAATGTCTCATGGGGGAATTAACTCGTGTAATTCCTGTGCACACTCTCCAAAATATAATCTATAAAACACCGAAAGGAACACCTTGCGCCGGTGCTCAAGACTATCTAAATGTAGATCTTGGTCACCTATCAGCTATTTTTTGATCGATGTTTATTACATGGCCTCTACCTAGAGGGGTGAGAAGCACCCCCTGAGACAATTACTACAATGCGGCGCGTCGAATACAAACGCGCCGCCGTTCTAATGAGAACCCTCTCCGAGGGGGCGCCGGATCAACGGCCCATGTCGGTCGCGACGCCAGGTTCCCCGGCCTAAGGAGGCATTCGGCGGTTTTGTGCTCGGCCCCGCCTGTTGGCGGTGAGCCTTCTACGCACTTCGACCGTGTCTTGCCTCCTAGGCACGCGCTCCCTTAGGCGTTCGGTCTCCCGTTTCTGCGACATAATAGAGTCGCAGAATCGGTCTACCGCATCCATGACGCCTCGCTACCGACCATGGAACGAACCACAGCTGGCGGTGAGGTCACTCCCTATTGCCGCTACGAGCGCGGCCTATCCTCCCCATCGCGGGCAATCGGCCAAGGTGTGTGACGACGTGTCCACAGTGTGGCCACATTCGTCGCACGCCTCGTCCGTCCTACCGCTACTACTACGCAAGTACAGATAGCTCCCGAAGCAGCCGTGCCCCGTGAGTATCTGCACCAGGCGGAACTTGAGGACTCCGCAATCCCTGTTGAGCCAGTCCGCCAACACCGGTCGGACGGCTTCCACCGTTAGGCGACCGTGCAACGGGTTTAGAAGCCGTTGCTCCCAGCGCCGAAGCACGTCACCTCGCGCCTCGCGGCGCCACCTCCTCTCGTCTTCTGGAGACGGATGCTCGCCCCGTTTAAGGACGCGCTTCCGCCGCCAGTAGACGCGCGCAAGCGACTCGGCCTCGAGTTCCCACGGCGGCGTCCCAGCTAGGACGCACGCCGCCTCGAAGGAGACGGTGCGGTAACCGCGTATCACCCGTATGGCCATGACACGCTGCGGTGATCGCAGCAAGGTCAGGCCGCACCTTATATAATACTAATTTCTAATATCTTATATCTACTTATACATTTTCCTTATTATATCTATTATTTCTATATACATATTTCTTATTTGTAATATTTCTAAACTTATTTCTATATTATAACAATTCTGGTTTATTATCTAGTTTATATCTATTTACATTGTGTTTTATTCCTATCAATTACTTTTTAGCTACGTATTTACAGAACTTTAAAATATATCTATCTTATTCTTATCGCTAATTAAATTTCTAATATTATCTACAGTTACTATTCTTTCATTCATCTCGCTTTCACACTCAAATCTTCTAACATTAAACTCTGGGCATTCAGTCCAGACATGTAGCACCGACTCATGCACATCCGGATCGCAGATGCACGAAGGGCCTATCAAAGTAAGCCTGTCTAAGTAAGCTATTAGAAAGTAAACTGAGTTTGTTCAACCAATCATTATTAAATTTTGCATACAAGAGGTACAGAAAAGGACTTTAATATCGCGGGTAACACGACGAGACAGGTAGTTTTTATAATATGCTTGTAATTTTAATCAGATGAGGTCATCTCACTAACAAATAATGTCAATTCAAAGAAAGTTTGCGACGGTAAACATTTAACGGCTGTGTTTAACACTAACGAACGGTTAATTATACAATCACAATACATTCCCGTCGTACAATATTATTACAGCTGTAAGTATAGGTCATAGCGTTTTTGCGCACAACATTATTGAATACGTGCACATTTTAAAATGTGAAACAACTTTTGGTACGTTGACAATTTTAAGAAACGAAAAAAAGCTATAAATCGATTGCCCCTGCAGATAATATGGTAATTTTTTATGACTAACTAAACAACGTAGATTGGCCAGGGAAGCTGGTCATTGTGTCCTGTCGCTGACAGATCCGGGACACCCGCTCATAACGGCTGATGGCATTCGCGGTAGGTTTAGTGGGTATGGGCTGCCCAGGCCGAGTCCACACATCCCTCCGGGCCCACCCAGGGTACCGGAGGATGGTTAATAACTCGATTCCCCGCGTTAACAAAAAAAAAAAAAGGGAAGCTGGTCTAGGTTATTAGTTTTATTTTTTAGTAATTAATTAGTTTATATTTTTCGAATGTTGAGATTTCACTGAGCGGGAACACACGTAAGTTTGGTCTAAGCGAAGCCTCTCAAAGTCTAAGTAAGCTTAATAAATTTCAGCCTAAGGCGTTGATAAGAAAATTTATTTTTCGGTTCATTATTGGTATTGATTTTATTACGTTGTAATGGTCTGTTACAAAATAGGTTGTCAAATATCTCCCTTCCGCCTTTTTGTCTTTTGAATTTCGCGGCTATGTACAAAGCGCTACAGAGCTCGTATCTAGCAATACTATACATAATTTGAAAGGTCTTGACATAACCTACAAAACGACGCTATGCATAATTAGTTTGGATATTGCGTTCAACAGTTATAGACGTGTAAACATGAATTTCACTAACGCCGAAATTCGCGCTATTTTAAAGTTTTCCTTCCTTAAAGGCAAATCCGCTAGAGAAACGTTCCGTGAGATTAATGGTGTTTTGGGGGATGGTACTCTATCACTTCGAACCACGGAGGAATGGTTTCGACGATTCAGAGCCGGTGAAAACGACACCATGGATAAGCCAGCCGGCGGAAGACCTGTGACGACAAATACCGATCAAATCATGGACTACATCGAGTTAGACCGGCATGTGGCATCTCGTGACATCGCCCAGGAGATGGGAGTTAGTCACCAAACCATTTTAAACCATCTGCAGAAGGCTGGATACAAAAAGCTTGATGTTTGGGTGCCGCATGATATGACGCAAAAACCTTCTGGACCGAATCAACGCCAGCGATATGCTGCTGAAACGGAACGAACTCGACCCATTCTTGAAGCGGATGGTGACTGGCGACGAAAAATGGATCACATACGACAATATCAAGCGAAAACGGTCGTGGTCGAAGGCCGGTGAATCGTCCCAAACAGTGGCCAAGCCGCGAATTTCGGCGTTAGTGAAGTCCATGTTTACACGTCTATAACTGTTGAACGCAATATCAAACTAATTATGCATAGCGTCGTTTTGTAGGTTATGTCAAGACCTTTCAAATTATGTATAGTATTGCTAGATACGGGCTCTGTAGCGCTTTGTACATAGCCGCGAAATTCAAAAGACAAAAGGCGGAAGGGAGATATTTGACAACCTATTATTTGTAGAAGGTTAAAAATTAAAATTATTTTAACGGTAATATATGCAATAAGATTGTAATAATGCACAGACTATTATTATCCAGAGATGTCTAAATGCGTTTATAGTCTGTGAGATAAAATTAGAACATTTATAGCCAACGTCCATACCACGTTGAATACACCGGTGTATTCTCGTCCGATCACCGAAGTTAAGCAACGTCGGGTGCGGTCAGTACTTGAATGGGTGACCGCCTGGGAACACCGCGTGATGTTGGCTTTTTTGTTATTTATTGTGTTCTATTTTTTTATTTTTAGATATTACCTTGTATATTATATATAGAACATTTATATCAAAAGAAAAAAAATGGCGCGGGGACTCATGGGGGGGGACCATCTAACTTACATTTTACCATTTTCATCTTAGACGTAAGAAATAACTGTATGTGTTTTAAATATTTTATTATGTTATTATATTATTTATTAAAATTTTAGTATGGCTTAAAGGTCTTGTTACCAAGCCATAGAATATTCATCAACAAATCAAACATATCACGTTCAAACAAAATAACCGCCAATGATGATAATGTTGAAACGTTATTTTATCTATGTTGTAAAAATATATTGTAAAAAATTACTTTTAAATATAATCGAACAATTTTACCTTCACTAAAATGTAGAATTTCCTAATGTTCGTGACATTTCGATTGTCAATGTCGTGACATTGCTTAGGAAAATACAAAATATGGGCAGTAAATGTTGTTTCTGTAACAATGATATGCAACATAGCTAAGTCTTATTTCATTTTAAATAAATAAATACAAATAGACTTCATGCATACATACAGTCAAATATATACAGCTTGTCACGTAATTCAACGTCTAACGATAAGTGGGTGGTATTTAAGGGTATCTATTATAATATTTTTTTTACAGCTAAGAGATCCAACACAAGCTCCCTCCCCGGGACCCTTGTATCGTGTTCCTAGCTACAGGTTCAGGTTAAGCCACCAAAGAGCTATGCACCTCTTAATCAGGTGAAGCAGTCAAGGCCATAATCATCGTCGTAAAACCATTCCAGGGTACAGAGGATAGTGACAATTTGGCGTAAGGGGATCAAGTCACGAGTTCCAATCCCAGTAGGTTTGCATCAATAAATTTGGTTTGTAGGTTTAAAATGAAAACCATGTTGGCCAAAAATAAAAAACTTTCTTAATTAATGCTATTCAAAATAAACTTGTAATACAATAAAACAATCAAATAAGGAGAAAGTATCTTTGTTTAACACTAGACAATAAATTGAAAATCTACATTTATAAAAATGATTGTTTGTCTGTATGTCCTCTAAGGAATCTTAAACTATGCATTTGATCATATGATGAGCTTCAGAAAAGTGTAGTGCATGAGTCTACAAAGGAGTCGGAGTTGGTGGTGACAGGTGGCGCCACTATCATTCCAATGAATTTCATATATTGCCGTGACAATTGAACTGAAACAGAAACAGCATACAAACAACAGATGTCCTATTTTACAGCTTTGCAATATGCTTTAAGTTGTTGACTTAAGGGTGCTTAGATATTTCTTTTTAAAAAACCTATTTCTAACTATAATCACAAGTTATAAGAAAAATAGCTTTATAGTTTGGCAGGATGTGTGCCGGCAATAGTGCATTTATATGTATACAATTCTCTAGTTACTAATTCAAGAGAACTGAAGTCTAGTAACCTGATTGAGAGGTGGGCATAGCTCTTAGGTCACTTAGCCTGAACATCTATCGCTAGTAACTCGACACAAGGGTCCCCCCGGTGAGGGGTAACAATTTGCATTTGATTTTTTTTTTATGACGAATTACACAGATTGGCCAGAGAAGCTGGCCTTGCCTGCTTCACCTGATTGAGAGGTGGGCATAGCTCTTAGGTCGCTTAGCCTGAACCTCTATCTCTAGTAACTCGACACAAGGGTCCCCGGTGAGGGGTAACCTCGGCTTGGACGGTTACTATGTTACGCGTAAGCATTCCGATCCGAGGGCGCCCGAGAGGGCCGAACCATGACTCGGTCGGTTGCTATTTCACGGATAATCCAAGAGACATTCAAAAGCTAAACTAACTTTGAGTGCCACTTCGAGAAAAAAGCATTTGAAAGCCAAGAACTGTTTATGGGATATAATAAATCTGGACACAAAATGGTGCACAATTATTTAATAACGTAAAAAAATAAAAAAATCTGTAAATAATAACATATAAAGATCTGATTTACAAACAAGAACTTAAAAACTTGATAAAAGCGGACAATCAATGCTGTCTCTGTCTACACAGCTGGGGTAAATGATTTCTTCCATTCTTTGTTTTGTTCCTCATCCATCCATGCAACCATAACATGTGTAATAACTTGTAAGTGTTGTGGAATGAAATCCAATAACTAGTACACCCGCTTTATTGAGACAGCAAATTGTACAAGGAATTATTTTAACGAATACCGTCACAACTGCGCGACCTCACAAACTTTATACAAAATTAATGAGAAGTCAGATTAGGAACTAATAAAGTTAAACTATTGTTTACAATGACATTTTCATGTGACGATCCACTAAATTATTAATTATGAATTAAAGATTACAATAAGGTTGAGGTAAATCACTAAGATATCATTGGAAGTAGTTATACATAACTGCTGGGTGCCATGTTGCCAGCTAACACATGCTATAGGAGAACATGTCAAGGTACAGCAGTTTATTTTGAATGACTCTACAATTAAATATCAACGAAATGTGCAAGACAGACATTTAATCGTCATCGAATTCGTTGAAGTTCAACGCGTCGTATTTTTCCTTAATGACTTCCTTTTCCTCTTCTTTAGATTTCTGAAACAGGTGAGAAATGTATAGATTAATTACTTTATCAATGGACGGAGAGTAACCAGAGGTCGGCAAACATTTTTTTTAAGCAAAGAACTAAATTTCATTGATTATTATAAGGACAAATAGTCAGTAAAGTGGGAGAAAGGCAACAAAATTTATAAAAAAATATCCTACTCTATATATATATAAAAGAGCAAGTGTGTGGGCGTGTTTCCTATAAACTCCGAAACGACTGAACCGATTTCAATGACACTTTCAGGGAATCTTCAGATTGACCTGGCGAGTAATCCTGTAAAGTTTGGTGACGATCGGAGCACTCCTCTTTTTGAACTGTCAAATTTTTTTTTATACTTTCTAAGTAAGTGCTCGACTACGATCCCCCTGATGTTAAGTGGAAATGCAGTCCTGGATGGTAAGGCGCACTAGCTTAGTAAATGCCTATTCACTCTACTATTGAAAATACAGCATTTATTTACTATGATGATATTCTATTGTTTTATAACCCAAATTTGTATTGAATACAGAGAGAAATGAATAATTGAATATATTGTGAGAGTTAAATTAAATATTTAATGATGTAAGTTTATTGTTAAAATAAAATAAAGCTATATCTACACATATAGCACGGTGAACCGGTTTGGGTACGCTAGTTAAATTATAAATGTGAAAGTTTGTAAGAATGTGTCTTACTCTTTCACACAAAAACTACTGAATTGAGTTTGATGAAACTTTACAATAAATTAACACAAACTATTTATAAAGATATAGTGTGTTAATGTGTGTGTAGTATCCAAAATATTACAATGAGTAGGAAAAAACTGCAATATGCAAGCTATTCTGGCATGCTGCAAACATCTTAAGAGCTACTTACTACATACTTCTACAAAAAAGTCTGACATTTTCCTTTCCATATATATATATATATATATGTGTGTATCTATATATCTGATATATTATGACATAGAGCTGATCTGATGATGGAGCTGGTAGGTGGCCTAAGTTACTCTGTAACTTAACAACCCCATTGAATTTGTTCATTTTATTCGGATTCTTTTAGGCCATTTTATTAGCAAATAATTACTTGTTGTTGTGTTTATATTTTTTTTGACTAACTACACAGATTGGCCAGAGAAGCTGGCCTTGACTGCTTCACCGGATTGAGAGGTGGCATAGCTCTTAGGTCGCTTAGCCTGTACCTCTATCGCTAGTAACTCGACACAAGGGTCCCCCCGCTGCGGGGTAACCTCAGCTTGGACGGTTACTATATGCATGTTACTGTATAGCGGTAACGTGCGAGCATTATTCGCAACCTCCGACGGTCGCGAATGGACGCTTTGTGGATTTGTAGAGATCTAGCCTGTGCAATGGTAATCGCGTCGTCCGGATCGTCAAGAACGTGTCTCGGTCTCCGGGCGACGCGACGGAATTTAGTGGGGCCCTTACAAGAAGTTTATTAGAATGTTTGGTGGCAGTGTCGAAAAACCGTCGAAATGCCTGCTTAAAGAATTGGGCTATTGTCGGTAACCCTGTATCAACGTGGAGCTCGCGATTACGTACGAACCACGGCGCACCCGTGGCTCGTCGCAGAAAACGATTCTGAATTACTTGTAACCTATGGATATGTCAATTGTTGTGTGTAGTTAAGATTGTAACACATCAAGGAGTTATTATGATTAGGATACATACTTCCAAGAAATCCGGGTTCCAGTTGCTAAACAACTGCGTCATCCATTTGGGCTCAAAGTCCTGTTTAACCATTACAACGTGCCAGGGCTTGAAGAAGTTCTTTTTAATTGGTTTGAGATATTTCTGTAAGTGGCACGATTTGAAAATTAAAAAACATTATGATGATGATGATATTAATTTATCCCTAATGGGAAAGGCAAAAGACTTAAGTCCATACAGCCATGTCTTTTAATAAACATTATTTTTAATTGACATGTATTTATGACGAAAATTAAGAAAAAATGTTTGAGTATACTTATGTATGCATGTGAGTAGTCATACTTCTTTGGTATTATTAAATAATAGTTTTTAATTGCATGCAAATAATTAATTACAATAAGATTGTAAAAGGATTGGAAAATTAATTAATTTTGAAAATTAAATAAATTTTAGTAGACAATGGCATCTAATCTAAGTCTTAAATTTGCATTCATTCACATCAACTGATTTCAAAGATTATTTTTTTATTGGAATAATGTTTACTTCAAGAATGTGTAAGAGTTCGCTTGTGTTCTTATTGATTCTCATTCGTAATATTCTCACGTTAATTCGGAAATACAAAGAGGGAAGTCGATTTTTGTATTAACTCGTAAATATAATTGTGTAACTAAGAATATACAACTTACATGTATATCATTTGTCACTTTTCGCATAGCATCTGGAACATCATCTCCAACCCACACATGCATTTCATCTCCCTTTTCAATCACATACACCGAATCATGTTTGAGATACTGAAATAATAAAAAATAACTTTATTCATTTAATTGTCAAAGTATTGACTTACTTGACAGTGCATTATTTCGCTCTGTGTTGGGCTAGGTGTTTTATCCCCAGGTGTAGGTGTTTTCCCACCTACCCCTAGGTGTTTTCCCACATAACCGCCGCCTTCCCCAGAGGGCGGGGTATCTTTCTGAATAAGACTATGGTATGCCTGTCGTAGAAGGCGAAAAAGGGGCCTCGGGTTCACTGGGCGACAAGGGTGGGGGCCTCTGTCTTCCGCTGAAGTATACCCGGGAAGAAGGCATCGGCTGGCCTGTGTCGCCTTGCACTGCAAGAGCACAGGGGGGGATGGATTAACCTCCCACCTTTGCTATCCTGAGTGAGATCCAGAGCCCCTCACCATGCACCGAGGAAGGGCCACAGGAGGGGTTTTAGACAGACACCAAAAATCCCAAGTTTATCTTTAGGATTTTTTTATACGAAAAGGGGAGAACAATCTTACAGCTCGTCTGATTTTAAGTGTGTTGCCAATTAACATCTACAACAAGAGCTAGGGTGTTACCGGCCTTTGAGAAAATAGTAATCTTGTTGAAGGAACTATACAGATTCTTTAAATATTTTGTTTATGTTCGTTAATTCGTCCAAGTTAATCAGTTCAATAATATACACCTTTTTGAGCAAGTACATAAGAATTACCATTTTTTTATATAATAAAATCAAAATGCCTTTAATTTCCTGCATATATAGTTCAAAAAATAAAAATTTTGTGCCATTTTCACAATATTCCAAGAACCCCTGTTAAGAGATTAAAGGCTTCCAGAGAAATTTACTGTTCCTTGCACTACTATGGTGGTCCACAATGAGCCACTTTCCATTTCATCTTCCCAACTTGTCAACGGACATCCTCTTCCTCTGTTTTCTTGTGAGTCATCCTATCGGATAATTTTTACAGTCAATCTCTGGTTGGTCACTCTGGCGACATGCCAGCCCATTTCCGCTTCATTTATGTGCATAGCTCAGAATAATTGCTTTAGTTGTATATTTATATCACACAAGAATAACAATGACTTCAATAGTAAGGTAGGTCATATTTCTTGCATCAACTGGTTGCTGAAAGAAATTTGGTTTTGTTGTCAAATACAATTAAAACTTACGGTTTTCTCGAAATCTGGAATCTCCTGGAATGCCATTGTGCCTTCCTTTGTTAATATTGCCTTGTAGAGTTTTGGCTCCAACCAGTTGTAATTTGTACTGTTACGGTGCTTCATATCAGTTGTAGTGACTGAAAGTATAAAGTTTAAAGGTAGACTCGAGAAATTTCCTTACAGTGGCATTTAATGAGCTAATAATCTGATAAGCAATATATCATTATCATCATCAGCCATTCCTGGATATAGGCCTTCCCTAATGCGTTCCACCATATACAATCCATATTCTACGACCCATGCACAGCCTGCATTCCAAGACTATCCTCCCCCATCTGCCGTCACTGACTACAGATGTGACCGGCCCATTGTCACATCAACTTGCTGATTTTAAGAGTTATGTTACGATTACCTTTGTTCTCAGTCGAATTTAATCGTTTTGAGTTCTATCCCTTAGAGAAATGCCGAGCATAGCTTTTCCATCGCTTGTTGTACGACTAAGTTTGTGGACAATCCCAGCGGTGAGAGTCCAAGTCTTTGCTGTAAGGATCATAGCTGGGAGGACGCACTAATTGAAGACCTTCTTCTTCAGGCATTGAGATATTTGCGAAGAAACGAAATTGTTTGTGATCGGTACATTGGGAACCACGGTCTTAATACAAAGGAATTAACAATCATTGGGATATTATGATATGAATGTAATATGTATCGTGTTCCACTTACTTTATGTTTTATAAATATTTTTAATAGTTGTCGAACTATAAGTAAATCCCGAAATCTGATTTTAAAACTACATCAATTGCTTATATACTGTCAATGTCAATTTACTGATTTTGTTTTTTTTTAATTACAGCGACGGAAAGGCAAACGCAGATAAACATATAACCAATTTTAAGAATACAAAAATTTAAAGAAAATCTTTCCATTAGTAACGTAGTATATAATTTAAAGCCATATTTAGTAAATTATAATAATATATACTACTATATACTAGCGTCAAAATCATTTCATATTGTAATAATCTTATCGATATGATAGTTTGTAGATCGTTATATTTCATGGTGTAATTACTGAAAAAGACAACATTGGCTTCGCCTCTGCTGCTAATAGTAAGTGCAGCCCTTTACAATTTCATTACATATTGCTAATAACCTGATGAAAGGATCTTATCGAAAGCCAATCTAAATCCTTCTCGAAGATCCTGACGCTGAGTTACTCATAAATATAATATAGCTTCAAATTGTAAAGCCTTCGGTCTAATAACGGCAATCGGCTTTAAAAAAGTTCTCATATTAGATATAGATCTACGACACGTCGAGAATACCTGCGTATTCATTATTTACTATACTTTTAATTACGATGGTTAGTATTTATAGCCAACTAATTTATAACTATTTGCAATTCATGCTATTAAAAAAACCCATGATATGTCAGGAAAGTCCTTTCGTTACACAGTACTGCGTTGGTGTCTACTTTATTGAATGGAAATGAGAGTCGGGTAAGATAGGAAACGTCCCAGGGTTAAATTAATAGTATTGCTGACAAAGGATTTGTGGCTGTCGATGTTACGTCAATACAAAATGTCAAAAAAGACATTCAAACCACTTTTCCCGGTAACTTTTGTTTATACTCAATTACTATCAATTTTACTATTGCTTAAGGCTACGGGATTTTATTGATACCTACCCAGCGATATTCAACACTCAAGCATAGCACCTGTTTGTCTCTGACACGCGTATACCTAAAGATTCGAAACTGCTTTGAATTCGTTATTCGTGTGGGATGGCAAAAGTTCGGCTCATTTAAAAGTGTGAGCCAATGCCAACTAGTGGTAGCTGGCAACCCATGACACCCAGCGATAGTAATGCATATTAACTACTTCCAATAATATCTTAGTGATTTACCTGAACCTTATTGTATCTTTAATTCATAATTAATAATTTAGTTGATCGTCACATGAACTTGGCATTGTGAACAATAGTGCCGTATGTGGAAGAAGCGAAAAGATAAAAATCTATTCTGTCCAATCTAGGGTGATATCATTTATTTGCTGAACATACTCTTGTAATTGGTTAAATAAAACATCTAAATTTGCGGTAATTGGTTAAGTAAAATATTATAAATTTAAAATGTGCCCAATAGACCGGAGAATTTTCTTTTCAAAATATATAATGAATCAATACTCAATTAGATTATTATTTCATATAGATAAAATTATTAGATAAATTCTTTCTTTAATAATTTATTTTATAGAAAAAAAAATGATTTCCCAATGTAACCTAGTTTCTGGCTATGTAAATAATTATGGTATGAGTATAAATAAATAAACAATAAATAAAACAATTTCCATTATAATAACAATTTATTTTCTCAAGAATGACATTAAGCTCCAGATAATTAATTAAATGAGTATTTCACATGCTATTAGTAACAAAAAAAACTTAAATTGTAATCTATGGTCACAGCTTTAATATACCATTTAAAAAGTGTACTAATGAAATTTTATAATTATTTAATATATTTAATAAAAAAATTGAGTTGTTTCCTTGTAATTTTAAATTTTCTTGTCTTCAGTAGTTCCTAGAAGTTTCTGCAAAAAAATATGAGGAAATTTATGAATATTACTTTTTCCTCAACATATTTTTTGAAAATATTTAAGAATCTGTTATTTGTTAAATGAAATATTGCTGGCTGAAGATGGAGAATACGAAATATGTTTTACTTTCACTTTACCATGAAATATAAAATAAACCAAAGACAAGTATAATAATGATTCTAACATGCACCACAGATAAACAATGGTTTATGAATAACAAATTCGATATGTTCTTTCCAAATTAAGCCCACATTTTACATACAAAACATTCAAGAGATTCATGCAGCTTTCATAGAAATATTTCTAATCTACAATTGCAACCTGCTTGGCTTCTAAATAAAAACCTGTAAATGGTTGACTGAGGAGGAAGTAATTATACATTATGGAGATGAGAGAAAAAGCGGGCCCGTGAATTTGACAGTCACTTATGACTTCGTAAATAATTTTAAGTCTGTCATTTAGCAGTAGGTTAGAGTGCCTACCTATGCCCTAATACTATATAGAGGTATGTGTCTGTAACTGTCTTTTTTCTAAATTTAGTATGGTTGGTGGGAAATAAAATGGCACATGTGTGGTGCAGTCGCACACGAAATTATTCATTTCTACAAATTACGAAAAAAGTTTTAATGTTTGTACTGTTAATATTGCCATATTCACTATTTAAAATTAAAAAAACATTTATAAAATAAAAAAAATGTTTTTTTGTTCTATTTCTATTTGATTAGTTAATTTTAATTTTACTTTTTGTGTTTTACCTACATATTACCTACATATTACCTACACCTACATTATTTACGTACATGCAATATACTCCATTGTACTTCAACATGGTTCATAATGACATAAATATACACAACACATGTGTCAATACAAATTTGTGTTATATTTGTAAATAAAAGTTGTATTTGACAGTTCAAAAAGAGGAGTGCTACGATCGTCACCAAACTTTACAGGATTACTCGTCAGGTCAATCTAAAGATTCCCTGAAAGTTTCATTGCAATCGGTCCAGCCGTTTCGGAGCCTATACGGAACATACCCACACACTTTCTCTTTTATATATATGGATTTAATATTGTCACTCGCCATTAACATATTACAACTACGATGGCTGGATATTTTTATATATTGTATGTTAAAAATGTCCATTGTGTTGGTGTTCAATAATGCGACTGCGCGGGGCAGAGTACCATAGGAAAGACAATAAGCCGCCAGCGCCCCCTTCAGTCCCCTGTGATATTAATTTCGACTTCTGCGCATTAACGGCCAGCGCTACAGTTGTTTGCCGCCAACTATTCTTAATTAATACTTTATTTTTACTATACTTACATGCGACTGATCTGACAAGTCTAGTGTGAGACATGCCCGCATCGCGCCAGGTCGCAAAGTACTGTTTGAACGCCGCCGGCTCAGTTCCTTGGGGAATCCTGGTCACGTGGACCTATAGACAAATAGATTTACACGTAAAACTAGAGATGAAACGGATATCCGGTAACTATCCGGTATCCGGTATCCGGTATCCGGTATCCGGTATCCGGTATCCGGTATCCGGCCGGATACCGGATAGTAATCCAGTATCCGGCCGGATACCGGATAGTATAATTTTAAAAATCTCATTATTTTACTCAAGGCAAATCAATCATACTCCAATAGGTTATGGACACCGTTTATTTTTAATTTTTATAATCGCACATCAAAAATGTTTGTTTTATTAATTATTAGTTTAATACTCAAAATTAACAAGCGGCAAATTGTGGTGAATAAATACCAAATTTTCCGCATTTGTTGGTAAGAGGCGACTCCGCTTACGTGCGATCCGAATGCGCCTGAATATATCCGATCTCGTTTACCGCCCCAATATTCAAATCTAAACTGATCGCGTCAACGCAATAATCCGGTATCCGGTATCCGGCCACACTACTATCCGTTTCATCTCTAGTAAAACCAACACCGACTTCTTTTTTTTTTAATTTATTATGGTTTGATCAAAATTGATCATATCACCCTCATAAAAAAATCTTATAATAAATTTTTACACAACAGTTTTTACACAACATCAAACAATACAATATTAAATACACCACACACAACATGAAAACACGAATACTCAATAAGACTATGACCTGCGTTTCAGGCTCGCTCTAACAAGGTGGTATAGCATTCTTGCCTGATCCGACTCCGGAAAGGCAAGAATGCTATTACACACCCCCACTTGCGACAAATCAATGTTAAATTTCGCCGTGAATAGTAGTCTTTTGGCTTCATTCCGGACACATTCGACCATTATGTGGTAAGCGTCCTCAACTTTCCCGCTTGATGACGAACTACACAGATTGGCCAGAGAAGCTGGCCTTGACTGCTTCACCGGATTGAGAGGTGGCATAGCTCTTAGGTCGCTTAGCCTGAACCTCTATCGCTAGTAACTCGACACAAGGGTCCCCCCGGTGAGGGGTAACCTCGGCTTGGACGGTTACTATGTTACGCGTAAGCATGCCGATCCGAGGGCGCCCGAGAGGGCCGAACCACGACTCGGTCGGTTGCTATTTCACGGATAATCTAAGAGACATTCAAAAGCTAAACTAACTTTGAGTGCCACTTCGGAAAGCGTTGGCGCTGGGAGAAGAAGTGGCCGAAGAAACTCCAGCAACGCTCCTAACATCTAAGGGGTGGGGCCTGCCCATAAAATAGCGGTAACGCGTATGATTATTCGCAACCTCCGACGGTCGCGAATGGACGCTTTGTGGATTTGTAGAGATCTAGCCTGTGCAATGGTAATTGCGTCGTCCGGATCGTCAAGAACGTGTCTCGGCCTCCGGGCGACGCGACGGAATTTATTATAGGAAGGCTATTAAAGGATAGGCTTATAAGTGGCGGCACTTTACAAGAAGTTTGTTAGAATGTTTGGTGGCAGTCTCGAAAAACCGTCGAGATGCCTGCTTAAAGAATTGGGCTATTGTCGGTAACCCTGTATCAACGTGGAGCTCGCGATTACGTACGAACCACGGCGCACCCGTGGCTCGTCGCAGAAAACGATTCTGAATTACTTGTAACCTATGGATATGAACTTTCCAGCATTCTGAACAATTAGGGGTTGACACCTTTCCCATCATGTGGGCAAAGCTAACAAAGCAAACAAACACCGACTTCAAATTGAAAGAGATGCAACATTGAACGCTGATACGCATCGTTCAATACTATTATTTACTTATTTGATTAGGGATGTTCATGGAAAAATATATCGATATATGTTTTCAATATAATATATTTATAACGAACTACACAGATTGGTCAGCTGGCCTTGACTGCTTCACCGGATTGAGAGGTGGCATAGCTCTTAGGTCGCTTAGCCTGAACATCTATCGATAGTAACTAGACACAAGGGTGACAAGACACCCCGGTTAGTTGTAACTTCAGCTTGGACGTTTACTATGTTACGCATAAACATTCGAACGAAAGGGCCGTGCTATGCGATATATTGTATAAATATATCGATATTATACATATATCGTAATTTATTTACTTTTAAGAAGCCCAAAAAAAACATAAACGCGGCCCAAACTTATGTAAGTAGTGCGTCGCGAAGAGTAGGTGTGTAGTTCACACATACTCTTAGCGACACATACACCTATAAAAATATATTACTACGATACATGGCTTTCGGATGAATTGTATCGAAATCAGATGATAAATAACGGATTGAATCGATATTTCATAAAATATCGATATATATCGTTCCCTTAGATAAGATACTGCTTGACGATTACTCAAGATCAAGGCTCTGACTCTGCTATTTGCCAGTGAGACATCCATCGTTCCACCATCGGACTTCAAAACGCTCTGCAGGGATTTCATCCTTCTGTTGTGAACATCCCTCGAGTCCGAACGAAGCGCTTTGTTTCGGTTTGTCTTTCATCATTCGTACAGCAAAGGACTGGAATAGTTCGCCCGCGATCTTTCCCTCCGATTACAATGTGGGTAATCAGATATAAGCTTAACATCAGATGGGATCGCAGTCAAGCTCTTGCTTAGAAAGTGTGGTGTATCACCTCTTTCATAATTAAGTTACTGGCCGGTAAGCCAGTGAGATTGGAATCAATAACGTGTCAATTATGTCATTAATAAAATAATGGAGATATAAACAACAATGCATTTAATTTCTTTTATATATATAACAGAAAGCATAAAAAAATACAATCATATCATTCCTATCCCTCATTACCAAATATGTCAAATACTAACACGCGATTGGTGTGTCATTGTTACGCCATCGATAAACTATAGTCGCACCAATCAACAAAAAGACTACTAAATATCGACCACTGTGACGCATGTGAGCTAGTAGACTCGGGTCACTGGTCTGCTATTGTCACTGAATTCACTATGACAAGCAACCAACTTAATGTGGATTTAACACAATTGTAATGGCAGAGTTGATATCCATTGTCTTCTTCTCCTCTAATTCCTCCAAATTATGTTACTAGAAGTTTAAAATAATAAACATGGCCACTTACCCAAGACGGATAGTTCTTCGAGCTCAAGAGCTGTTGTGCTTTTGACATGACTTCGGTTTTTTCCTAAACAAAATAAGTATGTTTGTAAATTATTGGCGGTTTATTTTACGAAATACACATATTCAGATAACCAGTGAAGCTGACTTTAACTGCTTCACCGGATTGAGAGGTGACATTGCTCTTAGGTCGCTTAGCCAGAACCTCTATCGCTAGTAACTCGACACAAGGTTCCCTCCAGTAGGGAGGGATAACCTTTTTTTTTTGTTGACGGGGAGGAAATCTTCACAAAGATACCCCGCCTTCTGGGAGGAAGGCGGCGGTTATGTGGGGATCTTACCCACTAAAACCTGCCCGGTGGCCCTTTCTTCGTTGCATGATGAGGGGCTCCGGGATCTCACAAGGAACGCACCGGAGCCCCTCTGCACTGTGCTCAAGGAGAGCACGTCCCAGGGGGAGGTTACTCCCTCCCCTGTGCCCTCGCAGCGCAAGGCGACACGGGCCAGCCGATGTCGCCTTCTTCCCGGGTCCACTTTGGTGGACGATGCAGGCCCCCATCCTTGTCGCCCACTGAAACCGAGGCCCCTTTAGGGAGGGATAACCTAGGCTGTCAGTGACCTCAGTGATTTCAGCCCTGTAGTCCTGGGCTCTCAAGAATAAGACTACGGTATCTCTTGCCTGTCGTAGAAGGCAACTAAAAGGGCCTCGGGTTCACTGGGCGACAAGGGTGAGAGGCCTTTGTCGTCCGCCAAGGTGGACCCGGGTAGAATGCGACATCGGCTGGCCCGTGTCGCCTTGCATTGCGCACAGTGCATAGGGGTTCCGGTGCGTTCCTCTGGAGATCCCGGAGCCCCTGACCATGCACCGAGGAAGGGCCACCGGGGAGGTTGTAGGGGGTAAAAACCGCACATAATCGTCGCCTTCCCCCCCAGAAAGCGGAGTATCTTTTCTTCTATCTTAGATTTCCTCCCCGTTAAAAATAAAGGCTCAGATAAAACATTAAATGCTATAACACGCGGACGCCCTCATTTATTTCCAAAACTTTCATAGTTATATGAGGCAGTTCTAAATTATCTTTCTTGTTCCACATTCAAGCTCGATCTCATTGTATGGTACTTACCCAGACTTGGATCGTCATAAAATACCAATGTACCCTGAGTTCTTTAGGTTCAAAGTTCCCTATTCTAGGGAGCTTTGGAATAGTTAAGCTTCCCTCGCCCCCCTTCGACCTCCGTCTCATACCGATTTTTTACCGAACACAAGTGGCACAGAGAAGCTGGCCTTTACTGCTTCACCGGATTTGAGAGGTGGCATAGCTTTTAGATCGCTTAGCCTGAACCTCTATTACGTGGTAACTCGACACAAGGGTCCCCCCGGTGAGGGGTAACCTCAGCTTGGACGGTTACCATTATTCTCGTACCAAGGTCGAGATGATATATTTAAGCACTCACCCTCTTCGTAGCCTGTCGTCCAAGCCACACGTAAACTCCGCCACTTACTGTATCCAGAATATATGTCTCCTTAAAAAATAACATATAAATTATAGTTGTAAAAGACATAGACATTTATTTATTGGCATCACAATTTAAAAACACATCACAGACTGAATATAACACACATTAAAAAATAATGAAAAATAGACAAAACACAGTTAAAGTTACACGGACAAATAATACAAAACATATGATGCCAATATCGGACACCGTCTCAGCATATGCTGTCACAAGGATGCGACAGCGCTGATTTTCAGCGGTGCCCGGGACTACCTAAAGACGTGCGCGCGCAATACTACTTTTATATGGAATATTATTATACAGACAATAAGAGTATAATAAATATGATACATGAATAAAACAGTTATGAGATTAAAATATATTTTATACAATAAAATAATAGATGAAAAAATTTCATAAATAAATATATTATTGAGTCAAAAAATAAAATAAAATAAATAATTTGATAATTAAACGTAAAAAGTTTATATTATATAATGAAATATAGAAAATATTGGAAACAACAAGGCACCGATATCGCGGGGATATTATCTTTTTTGTATCTTTAACATCAGGTGTTTTAATTTATTTTTAAATGCGTTTACAGATAACAAGTATACTTACGAGTAAAACGACGAGACGTTAAATCTTATTACGCGCAGATGCCCTCTTTTTACTTCCGAATTATTTTAGGAATATTATGAAATAGAATTAATCAGAACCTAACCAAACTCTCATAAAACTACCCTTGAAGTGAATCATTTCCAATAAATAAAAGAGAAAGTGTGTGTGTATGTTCCACATAGGCTCCGAAACGGCTGGACCGATTTCAATGAAACTTTCAGAGAATCTTCAGATTGACCTGGCGAGTAATCCTGTAAGTTTGGTGACGATCGGAGCACTCCTCTTTTTATACTGTCAAACAAGCCATATGTCATGCTTTTATTTCTGACATTAACTTAAGCCCGATATGTTTTTGTATAAATGATAAGAATGATATTGTATTTACTGATATGTACATGGGTGTAGGTAATGATCTTCACCCGCTCGAGAAGAGAATGAATACGGAGAGAAATGAATAATTGAATATGTTGTGAGAGTTAAATTAAATATTTAATGATGTCAGTTTATTGTTTAAATAAAATAAAGCAAAATTTAGCTCGGGGAAGCGGGCTGGGTACGCTAGTTCTAAATAACCCTCGTGAAGCGAGGGCGTAGCTCTAGTATTTCATAAAGGTACTCACTTGGGGCTTCAGTAGCTCCTGTCTGAGGGGTTTCCTCTGTGGAGTGGCCACGAGAGAACCAGTGCTGTCAGATATCTCTGTCAGAGTGACGCTATTCTCTTCACTTCTCTCGAAAGCCTGGAAATGACATGTACTGACGATAGTAACTATCGAATCAGGAACGCTTACATTCTAGTATCTTCTATCCTCTCACCTGATCGTCGCCACCGGCGCTCGCTTCCGGCACGATGTTCCTGGTCCCGGAGCCAAGAGCTGTGAAGAATCTTTCCACGTCCGCATCACTGGAGTACTGATCTATGAAGACCACAAATAGGAATGCATTAAATGAAATCATGGTTTTATTCTTCTGCCTAATGATTGCCCTGCCTACTACAAGAGGTCGCATTTCTAGCAAGTCTACATTCCTCACAATCCTAGTTTCAGTCGATTAAATTAAACCAATTCAATCATATAGATGCATAACAAGAGAGACAGACAGATACAATTATATAGGGCACACCGTATCACCTTCCCATGTCCACTGCAGCAGACGACGAGATCCCCACCCTTGTCGTGAACCCCCGTTTTAGTCAGCCTTTTACGAAAGGCAGGAGATACCCGTAGTCGAATTCTGTTAGCCCAGGACTACTGAGTCTTGTTAAACCTTAGTTTAAGATGGAAAGAGGAAGGGGGGCGGGGGAGGGGCGAAATCTTAAACAAGATATCCCACCTTCTGGGGGCAGGGTTAGGGGTTTCGCATATGTTAAAAAAAAACAAGGAAAATGTATTTTTTGAATGCTGAACTCCACTTTAGGTTGGTTTCTAGAAGGAGTCGCGGGGGAAGAGGAGTGTTGGTGTGTTGTTGCCTCGCTCCCTATCCCCCGCGACTAAGCGGTGCCGCACCGCAGTTGCGGCGTGGTGGGGCTGCTGCGGCCGTTTGGCTAGCGGCGGAGCCTAACATCTTGGCCGCCGCTGAGGGCTGGGCGGGCGAAGTGGCAGCTCGTATCCTGAGCCCCAAGGCCTCCAGGTGACGGACTCGGGGGAGTTTGTCACCCACTTACGGAGGTCGTGGAGGAAGGCGCGTCCTATGTTCCGGCGCGCCTTGCCTGGAGGGCAGCGAGGGGAGAAAAAAGGTTGGTTTCTAGAAGGATGTCGTGCTTCGAGAAACCATTTTTTTTGTTGTTGACGGAGGGTAAATCTTCAAGAAGATAATTGAATAAATCTTCTGGGGAGAAGGCGGGGTTATGTGGGGTTCTTACTCACTAAACCCCCCCCTCCTTGGTGACCCTTTCTCCAGAGGAACGCACTAGAGCCCCACTGCACTGTGCTCTTCAGAAAGTGCCCCTGTGCCATCGCAGTGCAAGGCGACAGGGGCCAGCCGATATCGCCTTCTTCCTGGGTCCACTTTGGCGGACGACAAAGGCCTCCACCCTTGTCGTCCAGTGAATCCGAGGCCCCTTTTAGTCGCCCTCTACGACAGGCAGGGGATACCGTAGTCTTATTCTTGAGAGTCCAAAACTACCAATGCCAACTGCACAAGTAACTCTAAGATAATGTATCCCATCAAACTTACCGACGATGTCCACACGTCCCCTGCCATTGTGGTCCTGATCTCTGACCTGGTTCGCGAAGGAGTTGGCCTTCAGCCGTTCCTTGTGGTTGGCGCTATCGCCCACGTACACGAAGATATCGTTGTTAATATCCAGGATGAAGCAGTCACCTTTGTTCATGGACGCGATGAGTGGGTCTACCTGGGAAACCATTAATACATTCAATCAACAATAGCCTAATGACTCCCGTACGAGAAGAGAATGACTACGGAGAGAAATGAATAATTTAACATATTGTGAGAGTTAAATTAAATATGTCAGCCCTGTAGTTCTGGGCTCTCAAGAATGAGACTACGGTATTCCCTGCCTGTGGTAGAAGGCGACTAAAAGGGGCCTCGGGTTCACTGGGAGACAAGAGTGGGGGGCCTTTGTCCTCCGCCAAGGTGGACCCGGAAAGAATGCGACATCGGTTGGCCCGTGTCGCCTTGCACTGCGAGGATACAGGAGAGGAGGGAGTAACCCCCCAACCGGGAAGTGCTCTCCTTGAGCACAGTGCAGAGGGGCTCCGGTGCGTTCCACGTGAGATCCCGAAGCCCCTTGTCATGCACAGAGGAAAGGGCCACCGGGGAGGTTTTAGTGGGTAAAACCCACATAACCGCCGCCTTCCCCAGAAGGCGGGGTATCTTTTGAAAATTTCCTCCCCGTTAACAAAAATATTTAATGATGTAACTTTTTAATAAAAAGCAAAACCTAGCCCGGCGAAGTACGCTAGTTTTATATTAGGTCCTTACATTTGAAATTGGCGTTTTGATGCACTGACCACTTTGGAATAAGGAATATCTGACAAACTTAAAAAGAAAGGCATTTCACCAACCTGTCTGACTCGTATGTTCTGCTTCCCTTTGACCTGGAAGAACCGCTTCTCAGCACCTGGGTTGGTAACCACATGGTTGAAACCTGACGCTGCACCGCCGTCGATATACCTAATGGCTGGAAATAGAACAATTGAATGTGGCAGACAAGTATATTTACGGGTGAATACAAAACCGACTTCAAATAGAATAGGACGATTTAATGAGAATCTAACTAAACTTAGGTAGTAGGTTACTCCCTCTTGTTGTGCCCTCGCAGCGCAAGGCGACACGGGCCAGCCGATGTCGCCTTCTTCCCGGGTCCACTTTGATGGACGACGCGGGCCCCCACCCTTGTCGCCCAGTGAACCCGAGGCCCCTTTTAGTCGCCTTCTGCCACTTCAGAGCTGACATATTTAATTTAACTCTCATAATATATTAAATTATTCATTTCTCTCCGTAGTCATTCTAAAACTAAACTTGCATCAAACTACCCTCGAAGTAACTTTTGTTCTCGGTTGGCGTGATATTAAGTTATTTGCCCATATATCACGCATATAGACATAGACATAGACATTTATTTATTGGCATCACAATACAAAAACACATCACAGACAGAATATAACACACATTAAAAAATAATGAAAAATAGACAAGACACAGTTAAAGTTACACGGACAAATAATACAAAACATATGATGCCAATATCGGATACCATCTCAGCATATGCTGTCACAAGGATGCGACAGCGCTGATTTTCAGCAGTGCCCGGGACTACCTAAAGACGTGCGCGCGCAATACTACTTTTATATGGAATATTATTATACAGACAGTATACTAGATGCAAATTTAAAACTTATATGATTTATTCTGACGTGCTACACAGATTGGCTAGAGAAGCTGGCCTTGACTGCTTATCCGCTTTATCACCTGCATAGCCGAACCTCTATCACTAGTAATTCGACACAAGGGTAACCTCGGCTTGGACGGTTACTATGTTACGCGTAAGCATTCCGATCCGAGGGAGCCCGAGAGGGCCGAACCACGACTCGGTCGGTTGCTATTTCACGTATAATCTAAGAGACATTCAAAAGCTAAACTAACTTTGAGTGACACTTCGGGAAGCGTTGGCGCTGGGAGGAGAAGTGGCTGAAGAAACTAATTTCTAAGGGGTGGAGCCTGCCCATAAAAAGGATAGGAATATAAATTGACTTTCTTCAATGTCTTATCTATATAAATATAAATATATATATATATATAAAAGAGTAAGTATGTGGGTCTGCCTCATATAGGCTCCGAAACGGCTGGACCGATTGCATTGAAACTTTCAGGGAATCTTCAGATTGACCTGACGAGTAATCCTGTAAAGTTTGGTGACGATTGTAGCACTTTTTGTACTGTCAAACAAGCCATACGTCGTACTTTTATTTCTGACATTAACTTGAGCCCGATATGTTTTTGTACTAAATGATAAGAATGATATTGTATTTACTGATATGTACATGTGTGTAGGTAATGATCTTCACCCGATCGAGAAGAGAATGAATACGGAGAGAAATGGTTGATTTAATATATTGTGAGAGTTAAATTAAATATTTAATGATGTAAGTTTATTGTTTAAATAAAATAAAGCAAAATCTATCCCGGTGAAGGGGACTGGGTACGCTAGTACTGTATTGTATTTCGTCTCTCGTATGTATTTCATATTAGGACGTTAATCTACCTGGATTACACATACCAGGTCGGAATAAAGACTGGAACTGCTGGCTCTCTTGTCCGAGGGTCTCTCTGTGCTGGACAGCGGCGCCGTTGAACTTGTCGTCCAGCCCCACAGTTAATATGGCGGCCGCTCCTGACTCGTCCTGAGTGGACTCGCTCCCTATCCAATAGTAGATGTCCCATGACAGGTTGTTCTTCTTATCGGCTGTCGTCTATGAGTAATGATATTATATTTTGTTATACAAAAACAAGGTATAAAAAATGCTATTACTATAGATATTATATCAAACTCGATGTTGTCCAGTCGTTTAATTACGGAGTTCAAATGGCCACCTTACACCTTCATCATCAGATCAGCTCTATGTCATAATATTGCATTGTCATCCGATTTATACATGCATGTAAAGTTTCAGCTCAATCGGAAACCGGGAAGTGGATCAAATTTAGCTTGCAAGATTTGATTACAGACCGACAGACTACGGGACACGTGAAACGAAATAAAAGTTTTTGTTCTTAAGACCACACGGCTGAAATAAAACTTCGTAAGCTTCATCTCCTCCTCCTCGCGTCGGTTTCCTCAATGCTGAGGGTCGTGACCATCTCGTGGGAACAGTTTGGTTTTAGTGATCCGTCGCCATTTTCCTCTATCTGCAGCCGTGCGCAGAGCATCGCTAACCGACGTGCCGAGAGTGGTGCGGATCTGGTCAGTCCAACGTGTCGGGCTTCGACCTCGCGGTCTTGTCCCGTCAATTTTACCAGTCACAACTAGCCTTTCTAGGTTATTGCTGTTTTTTCTGGCAATGTGACCAAAGTAATCCAGCATCCTGCGTAGGCAAGCTTCATCTATATATCTGTATATTATCTATAATACACACAAGTACATGTACACATATGACTATGTGTGAAGGAAGAAAGAAATCTCTCTTGCTCCTAAATCTTCTTCACTAACTTATCTTTCTCTCAAGTTAGTTTGGCCTGGCCCTATCACTCATTTCGTAATGCATTCACCAGCTTACTCCTCAAGTCAAGCGTGCGTAAAGAAGTTTTACTTCAAAAATTGTCGTAAGGACTGCCGATAGAAGTATTTAGTGTGTATAGATATAGTGAAAAATTATTTTCCTTCGGGAAAACTCGGATCTTTATCGGAATACGATCATCATCATCACGGGTCACCTACTAGGTTCAAGGGAACCTCGCAGGTACGGGCCTCGGGGTATCGACCCCATTACCCGGGTAAATACGATGACACCTGAACTGTCAATGAATGATAGTATTAAATGAGTGACATTTTCATATCCTTTTTTTTTTGTTAACGATGAGGAAATCTTCAGAAAGATACCCCGCCTTCTGGGGGGAAGGCGGCGGTTATGTGGGCTTTTTACCCACTAAAACCTCCCCTGGCCCTTCCTCGGTGCATGGTGAGGGGCTCCGGGATCTCCAGTGGAACGCACTGTGCTCAAGGACAGCACTTCCCGGGGGGGAAGTTACCTCCCCCTGTGCCCTCGCAGTGCAAGGCGACACGGGCCACCCGATGTCGCCTTCTTCCCAGGTTCACTTTGGCGGACGACAAAGGCCCCCACCCTTGTCGCCCAGTGAACCCGAGGACCCTTTTAGTCGCCTTCTACGACAGGCAGGGGATACCGTAGTCTTATTCTTGAGAGCCCAGAACTACAGAGCTGGACATTTTCATATCCATTAATATGAAACTTTATTGTTTACTGTCAAATGTCGAAATGTATAATGTCATTGTATTATATAGAGATGTTACAACCATGACAAATATTACTTGAAACGGGATATTACCATTACCAGTGCGTTATACGAAATGAGTTCGCCATATTATTAAGTAATAATTGTTAAGTTCCTGACCATGTTAGTGTAAAATCATAATTATGTTACAACCACCTTCTGTAACTTTGACAATATTCAGTTTTATTGTCATTTAGTGAACAAAACATTATCTCCCAATTTAAAACATAATTAAAAGTACAACAAAATAAAGCTTATTGGGAAATATTTACAATAATAAAACTCAATACCTGCCTAAATTTTATGTCATTGGCGTCCCTCTCGTACCTAAGTAAATAACCCGCGTGTGAGAGGGATGCAATCGAAATCTGAAAATATATATGATTAAAACTATAGCGATTATTTGAATTGTGTATTTTTTTTATGACGAACTACACAGATTGGCCAGAGAGGCTGGCCTTGATTGCTTCACCGGATTGAGAGGTGGCACAGCTCTTAGGTCGCTTAGCCTGAACCTCTATTACTAGTAACTCGAAACAAGGCTCCCCCCGGTGAGGGGTAACCTCGGCTTGGAAGGTTACTATGTTACGCGTAAGCATCCGAGAGTGCCCGAAAGGGCCGAACCACGACTCGGTCGGTTGCTATTTCACGGATAATCCAAGGGACATTCAAAAGCTAAACTAACTTTGAGTGCCACTTCGGGAAGCGTTGGCGCTGGGAGAAGAAGTGGCCGAAGAAACTCCAGCAACGCTCCTAACATCTAAGGGGTGGGGCCTGCCCATAAAATAGCGGTAACGCGCAAGGATTATTCGCAACCTCCGACGGTCGCGAATGGACGCTTTGTGGATTTGTAGAGATCTAGCCTGTGCTTGAATTGTGTATTACCGCTCTATATGTATGTCGGTCTGCTGATGGGACTTACCCATAAGCTCTAAGATGGGTACTGAAGCTATTTGAGAGAGCACGATAAATACGAACTTTTCCGAACAATTACGAAGGAAAATGTTTTCTCACTATGTCTGTATCTATGAAATCAATAAAACATACCTTGAGAACAATGTAAGAATCACCTTTGTTGAATTTGCCTACATCATTCTGTGCCACTGCTACCGGGTTGAAGTCCTGCAAATAATAAAATAAAATAAAATAAAATATAGAATCCCTCACGCCCCTAGTGGAGCGGACAAAGATGGTAATCGTCGTCAGGAATCGTATGTGATAAGTTTTTTTTTTCACTTTATTTGGGACAATAAACAATAGCACGAATGAAATATAAATATTAAAAGTCATAATAAAAATAAAGTATGTAATTGCAATACCAACGACATTATCCGCAAATTATTATCATTATTATTTTAACGTGCAACACTTTAAAAACATTTTTTTTTCTTTGCCCTCGCAGTGTAAGGCGACACGGGCCAGCCGATGTCGCCTTGCGGTCCACCTTGGCGGACGACAAAGGCCCTTGTCTCCCAGTGAACCCGAGGCATGGGATACCATAGTCACATTCTTGAGAACCCAGAACTACAGAGCTGCTCTACACAACTCTAGGGTAGACTGGCAGAGAATGCCTTCTGGCATTAAGTTTGCCTATTGGTACCTTTTTTGTGTTATGTTCAAATAAAGAATAAATAAATAAATTTTTTCATTCTCCAAATTTGGGAAAAACAATTGCCAGACATAGACAATATAGACATAGATATTTATTTATTGGCATCACAATACAATAATACATCACAGAATATAACACACATTAAAAAATAATGAAAAATAGACAAAACACAGTTAAAGTTACACGGACAAATAATACCAAACATATGACGTCAATATCGGACACCGTCTCAGCATATGATGTCGCAAGGATGCGACAGCGTTGATTTTCAGCGGTGCCCGGGACTACTCAAAGACGTGCGCGCGCAATACTACTTTTATATGGAATTTATACAGACAATAAGAGTACAATAAATATGATACATGAATAAAACAGTTATGAGATTAATATATACTATATACAATAAAATAATAGATTAAAAAATTTCATAAATAAATATATTATCGAGTTAAAAATAAACTAAAATAAATAATATGATAATTAAACGTATTAAGTTTTAATAATTAGGATTCAAATTTGATCTTACTCAAATTTGATTTCCAGTCTGTTTCCAAGCGTCCCCGTTAGTGACAGTTCGAAAATCTACATGCATACGTACCACAATTCTCCAAACTTCAACGCCGGCCTGTCTCCCGGCGTTAGCAAAGGCTGGATGGACGCTAGCTTTCGTCCTTGCATCCTATAACAAGAGAATGAAGAATTTGTGAACACTAGACGTAATGATTACATATAAGTATTATAATATAACTTAAGCGTACTTTAAGTGGAATGAGGGTGAAACAAGGCGAATTCATAGAGGAATTGTTCTTTGCATTTTTGCTGAGATGAAGTCGTTTTTTAAGCATTATATGTATATGTTTATTATATATATATGTAGTATAGTTATTATATATACATAGGTATTAGACAAAGATATAATTTTGAATTCCACCACCAAATAATTAATGATATGTCATCGACCTGTCAAACGTGTGTCAGATTTTTTGCGATTTTTTTGTAAAAAATTATTTTTTTTGCATATTTAATTATTCTAATTACTAAATAAAATATTACTAACATTATGTTATATCATTTTATTGTATTAAATCTAGAAATATTTCTTATTTCTGCGAATGCGAAAGCGCAATAAAATACATGACAACGTTTTCATTGACATTGACAGCTGTCAAAGTTCAAGATTCGTATTTATAGCAGGTATACGGTGACCGGAGAGTATTTAAAGTAGTATAGAATAAACGATATCACGCCTTTTAAACCCTAGCAGGGTAGACATAATCTCCAATCGCTGTACGCTTTTACCATCAAGGATTACTTAGCTTTTTTTTGAGGAAGACATCTCAAAAAAAATACCTCGCCTTCTGGGGGAAAGGCGGTGTTATCCTTGGTGCATGGGATGCTCCGGGATCTTCGAAGGAACGCTCGTGGCTCTGCACTGGACATAGCACATCTCAGGGGAAGAGTTCTTACCCCAGTACCCTCGCAGTGCTAAGGCAACACGGGATAACTCCAACTGCCTTCCCCCGGATCCACTTTTACGACAAGAACCCTCACCCTTGACGCCCATGAATTCAGTTTATTTGCCTTTTTACGACAGGAGATACTGTAGCCTAATTCTATAAACCCTTGACTATAGGGCTGAGAATATGGAGTGTTTACATAGTCTTACATCGTCAGAAACCTACAAATATCACAATCAACAATCATTCTTGCTTATTTCAAGAGTTCCGTGGTGTATCTTCTGAACCCAAGGTCCTATGCCATCTGCAGGCAAATTGTCAATCTCCACCTTCTTATTTTGAAGGTTAAACAGGGGCGGGGCTCACCTTGTCAGTGAGCGAAGTGATTTGAGCGGAGACAGGCTGTTGCCTCTGTGCGGTGCGCGCCTCCACACACGCAAACAGGGCCAGCAGAGCCCACGTGAAGACCGACCTCATACTGTGGACAAGAGAATATATAAAGTTAACAATCAATATAACAAGAGAACGGCAGAATTCCAAATTTCATAGACAATATATACACATTTAACAATCAATATGACAAACACCATCACAGCAGAATTCCGAATTCCATAGACACTAATTTGATATATACACATATCTTGATGGTTGGCGTTCCAAGACTGTATGTTACTCGCGTAACTTTCTTTCACGCACTGACAAGCTGTTCCTAATTTTCTTGGTTGTTGTGTATATATATAAAAGAGAAAATGTGTGGGTATGTTCCATATAGGCTCCGAAACGGCTAGACCGATTTCAATGAACATTTCAGGGAATCTTCAGAAAGACCTGGCGAGTAATCCTGTAAAGTTTGGTGACGATCGGAGCACTTCTATTTTGAACTGTCAAATACAGCTTTTATTTACTATGATGATACTCTATTGTTTTATAACACAAATCTGTATTGGCACATGCGTTGTGTATATTTATGTCATAATGAACCATATTGAAGTACAATAGAGTATATTGAAGTATATTAAAGTGATGTGAGAAATATTTTATGTTTACTGTCGAACGAGATCATGATACTTGATGATGTTGAGAGATAACTCTGAATTGTTCATTTTAAAATTTCATGAACATCACGTAGAGTCATTATAATTATTCCTTATTTGTGATTATTTTAAATTGCTTCATTAGTTAATGTCCTTAATTCACAGATAATACACATTTACCACGCCCAAGCCATACGTCGTACTTTTATTTCTGACATTAACTGAAGCCCGATATGTTTTTGTATAAATGATAAAAATGATATTGTATTTACTGATATGTACATGTGTGTAGGTAATGATCATCACCCGCTCGAGAAGAGAATGAATACGGAGAGAAATGAATAATTTAATATATTGTGAGAGTTAAAATAAATATTTAATGATGTAAGTTTATTGTTTAAATAAAATAAAATCTCGCCAGGCAAAGCAGGCAGGGTACACTAGTATATTATATATATTTTTAATAGTTATGTTTTTGTTATTAAAATTGAAGATCTACATATATCTATTATAAATTTAAATCCAAGTCGAGAAAATTCTAGAAGAACCGAACTTGAGAATGATTCGTAAGTGCGGTAACAGCTGAACCACACAGGCAACTACGTGACTAATCTAACCGCGGACCTTCACTTATGTGAACAAGGTTAAAATATGTTTTTTCCTGTTACAATTTTTTACCCTTTTAAGATGAACAAAGAAAATCGATTTTTTTTTAATGACGAACTACAAGATTGGCCAGAGAAGCTGGCCTTGACTGCTTCACCGGATTGAGAGGTAGCATAGCTCTTAGGTCGCTTAGCCTGAACCTCTATCGCTAGTAAGTCGACACAAGGGTCCCCGGTGGGGTAACCTCGGTTTGACGGTTACTATGTTACGCGTAAGCATTCCGATCCGAGGGCGCCCGAAAGAGCCGAACCACGACTCGGTCGGTTGCTATTTCACGGATAATCTAAGGGACATTCGAAAAGCTAAACTAACTTTGAGTGCCACTTCGGGAAGCGTTGTCGCTGGGAGAAGAAGTGGCGGAAGAAACTCCAGCAACGCTCCTAGCATCTAAGGAGTAGAAGACAATCGAGTCATAGTGTTCATGCACCCGTTACCAATTATTTATTATGTTACCAGTGTTGCCATTGGTTTTTATTAGTAGTAAACGATTTACTATTTAGTCAACCATTTTGTTAACCGATAATTTAATGCTTAGTATAACTACGGGTTCAGCTGGCTTCAAGTTTGTAACTTTAGAATAAACATTATATTACACGCATATGAATGTATATACGGTACGGTAGTGATGATTTACCACGCGCTCGGCGGTGAAGGAAAACATCGTGAGGAAACCTACATGTCTTGTATACATGTGAAGTCTGTCGAATTAGGTGTGCGTGGCGGACTATGCCCTTATACTCTGTTTACAGAGAAGGGCTGTGCCCAGCAGTGGGACATATACTTAAATATCGACGCTGGAAAACAAAAACCGCCGAAAAAGTATTGTACCACGGCATTAACCTAGAGTTTTCCTAAAAGAAAATCGTTTTACGGTACAAAAAAGAAAAGAGAAAAGTGTCAATTTTGAAAATCCTATATTCGCTATTTCTCATCTAATTGTTACAGGTCATATATCATTCTTTTTTTTTAATTCCAACAATGTAAAGTAAAAATTAAAAAAAAAAAACGAAAGATAACCTCCTTCTTTTTTCAAGTTGGTTTAAATTATGACATCCCTGACATCTATTGGTAACTAATAACATTATTACTTAGTCAATAAAATGTGTTACGTCACTTCCGATTTTAGTCATCGAAATGACTAACTCTCCGACTAAGGTAAACAATGAACAATTTGTATGCATTGTCGTCTGATTGTACAGTGTCATTGAAAAGGCCGCGTATTTAAACATCAATGGTACAGTGGCTGCGTCGTAAGATGTTAGCTATTTTTTAATGACGAACTACAAAGATTGGCCAGAGAAGCTGGCCTTGACTGCTTCACCTGATTGAGAGGTGGCATAGCTCTTAGGTCGCTTAGCCTGAACCTACATCGCTAGTAACTGGACAAGGTTAGATTGGTTGGTGGTAGTCTCGAAAAACCGTCGAGATGCCTGCTTAAAGCGTTGGGAAATCGATAGACTCGTAGTCATGGTAGCACTCGTAGTATTGCAGTTCATGGGTCGTAGACTAGGGATGTCCATGCCAAAAATATATCGATATATTTTTCGATATAATATATCGTGAGGTTGTATCGATACCACGCTATATATTGTACCAATATATCGATATTTGTTTATAATTAATTAGCGCTTAATATTAAATATTAGAAAATTTTGTACTTATAGAGTATTCAGCGCGTAACTGAGAGGTTGTCGCTTCGGATACCAGTCCAGACTATTTGATTTGATTCTGCTAGCAGCACAGACTACATGCATAGATTATAAAATTTATACAACGAGTGGCACCGTGAAGAGTAGGAGTGTAGTAACATACTACACTACACCACAAATAAAAGAAAGAATGGAATGCTTTTTTATTTCTTATGATATTTCGGATGAAATTTAGCGATACAAATATCGATATTAAATGGGGTTAAAGAAACTTTATTAGGAACTCAAGACTTTACAATTCACTTATGAGTCTAAATTATTTACATATTGTTATAAAATTGGGGGTAAACGTTAAAACTAAACAGAATCAGCAATATCTGCTAATAGCTTTCTGATAGCAAAAAACTCGCATAAATACAAAAAGCAAGCGCAATTGGATGTGGCTCAAGAACGATATTCAAAGTATTTTATTTTCTATTTTCTATTTTAATGTTGTTTTATAATGCTAATGTAAAATGTATGTAAATATTTTATATACATATTAAAGTTACAGCCTTTATATATATATAATATATATGTCCCACTGCTGGGCACCGGTCTTCTCTTTAAAGAAAGTATAAGGGCATAGTCCACCACGCGGCCCTAGTGCGGATTGGCAGACTTCACATGCCTTAGAAAAATTTTCTAAGACATGTATGGTTTCCTCACGATGTTTTCCTTCACCGCCGAGCGCGTGGTTAATCAGCACATAAAATTGCAACAACAAATTTATTGGTGCCGGCGCCGGGGATTGAACTCGGGTTGCTAGCGTACTATGCAACAAGAGCCATCCGGGCGGTAAATTTCTTTACATATATATATATATTTTATTTATTTATTTTTAATTTGTTAGTAAATGTTGTTTGAGGAGTCTTTTATACATGTGCATCGATTTTGATTGTCTAATATTTAATAACTCATATGAAATTTTGATATATGAGAATGTATTTGTCGGCGTCAGGTAATCCAAATTGAACAACATTTTTAATAATTTATTTTGAGCAGTTTGAAGTTTATTAAGATTCGTTTTGGCCGCAGTTCGATAATATCGGATTGAAGCGATATATCGCGTCCATATATCGATATTTTATGTAATATCGATCTATATCGTGCACTTCTATTGTAGACTGTTAGCGGCAAATCAATTACACTTGTGTAGATAAAGCTTTTATTACATGTCCTACTAACATATGCTAATTTTAAAGTTGACAATAGGGTATAAATTAAACTAAAGACATTTATTAATTAATTTTTTAACCGACTTCAAAAAAGGATATTCTCAATTAGTTTGTGTGATTGTTATCTCATAATTTTTTTTTATTTGAAAAGTGGCAAACGAGCATACGGCTCACCTGATCTTAAGTGATCACCGTCGCCCATGAATATCCACAGCACCAGAGGAGCTGTAGGTGCGTTGCCGACCTTTGAGATAGGAATAGGCTCGTTTCTTGAAGGTCCCTAAATCGTAAACGTTCGGAAACACCGCTGGCGACAATTGATTCCACAAGTTGACAGTGCGTGGGAGAAAGTTACGCGAAAAACGTACAGTCGTTGAACGCAAACCATCAAGATGGTAGCTGGAATGATTCCGAACAATTCCTCAGAACACTCCCCATGGTAAATGCGATACAGGATGCAAAGAGAACTGACGTCTCTTCGCAGACTCAGAGGGTCGAGTCGATCGGAATGACCCTGATCGTCGACTATTCGAGCAGCTCTACGTTGTACACGGTCAAACGGAAGAAGTTGGTATTGGGGAGCCCGGCCCAGAGATGCGAACAGTATTCCATATGAGGCCGTACTTGTGCCTTGTAAAGTTGCAGACGGTGGGCAGGCTTCCGATTTTGATGATTCTTGAAGCTCGTGCTTCCGGTGTGGTCCCATTTAGAATTGGTCCAATTCTGACAATGACATGCATTAGAAAACCATATAGGTCTTAAATTTGCGTTAAGTATGTGCGTGACAAATAGACGAATACCGCCATCAATTTCGATGATAATTTTTATTATTGGTAAGGATATATTTTAATAGTTTTTCGATTTGAAGTTGGTTTTATTTTTCTTAAAAATATATTTGTGTCTTGTTCATTTTGAGAATCTCTTCAGTTAAACTAAATAATTCTATATTATTAACTCTTAACAGTTATTAATAATAGAATATTTAAAATCAGTTAAAATTCAGCGTCTCTCTCGTTGTTTTATCAGAAAACCTCACGTGTTACGTAATAGGTCAAGTTGAGTTTGTTCGTGATAGCGGTGAACGATTACATTGACTTGTCGTGAACAACATTAGGCTATCTTAAAATTTAAAGGCATAAGTGCCCCAGGTTTTCTATTGTCACTGAATTTTCAATGGCAAAGAACAATTAGATTGTCGTTATGCCAAAATGTACGGGTTAAAGTAACTTCTACGCCAGCCCTGTAGTTCTGGGCTCGTAGAATAACGATACGGTTTCCCCTGCCTGTCGCAGAAGGTGACTAAAAGGGGCCTCGGGTTCACTGAAGTCGACCCGGGAAGAATGCGACATCGGCCGGCCCGTGACACCTTGCAATGCGAGGGCACACGAGGGAGGGATTAAACACCCCCCGGGACGTGCGTTCCACTGGAAATCCCGGAGACCTTCACAATGCCACACCCCACATAACTCCGCTTTCCCCCCAGAAGGCAGAAGGGGGAAATCTTCAAAAAGATACCCCCTTTTTTGTAGATTTCCTCCCCGTCGAAAAAAAAACCCCACGGTCGGTTTTTATTTTCGAAGTGTCGTAGTATATTACTATATTTTGCTAACTGTATATTCTGTCTTATTCCACAATCCGTTAGCATTCTAAGAAAATAACAAAAAACTGTCTGAACTGTGATGTTACTGAACGTTCATTTTGACACAATTGGCTTAGTAGACTTCGGACGGAGGCCATAACAGATGTGATGTAATTAACAGATTAAAAGTTATGAAATAGTTCTTTTAATAATACAAGGTTTATTTCTTATAAAATTAGCAAGCAGCTTTGTCATGATCTAATTCCCACATCGCCGTTTCACTAACGGACTTGAAAACGCACTGTTTACCCAAACGAAGCGAAGATGGACGCCGTTCCTATTTATTCATAAAGGCAACAAAACATAAGCGTGTCATTGAATGTTTTTGCTATATTTATAGATTTTTTGACGAACTACATAGATTGGCCAGGAAGCTGGCCTTGACTGCTTCACCGGATTGAGAGGTGGCATAGCTCTTAGGTCGCTTAGCCTGAACCTCTATTGCTAGTAACTCGACACAAGGGTCCCCCCGGTGAGGGGTAACCTCGGCTTGGACGGTTACTATGTTACGCGTAAGCATTCCGATCCGAGGGCGCCCGAGAGAGCCGAACCATGACTCGGTCGGTTGCTATTTCACGGATAATCTAAGAGACATTCAAAAGCTAAACTAACTTTGAGTGCCACTTCGGGAAGCGTTGGCGCTGGGAGAAGAAGTGGCCGAAGAAACTCCAGCAACGCTCCTAGCATCTAAGGGGTGATAAAGTATTGTAGTATATATTTATAGATTATTATTTTTATTGTACACAACTGTTATCATTCTATATATAATATAATATATGTATATACATGTGCAGGAATAAAAAAACTTTAATTTGTATACAATTAATTGATCAAACAATAAAAGGTGTATCCGAATGTGTGAATGGAATGAAGGTGAGTGAACGAATGGCGAGCGGTTGGGAATGAAAGTTTGGGAAATGTGGCATTAGAGCGGAATGCCTCCCATTATTATTTTTACACGTGTTCTTTGTCTTCTAGTGTGACGCCGGTAAATAAATATTTTATAAATTTGTTACATTAAAAATATACAATTTGGAAAATGTCTAGACTAAGGAAAAACGTTGACATACGTCTTTTATAAAAATTTTCTAATACCAAATATAAATAATTTTATCGTCTAAAATACTTTTTGGTAGTTGGCGAATGCTAGTCGCCACAAAAGAGAGAAAAAGAAGGAGGATCATGGACGACGTGGATAAAGAAAGTGTTGTAATTAATTTGTGGAAATAAAAGAATTTTCGAGACACAATTTTTGTGTTGTATCCTAAACACGATTTTTATTTTTAGTCGAACATTTTTTTTAATTGTTTTTTTTTCTGAAGGAGTTCTAGTTATGTTGAATAGTTTGACCGCGTCTGTCTTTCCCTCCGTTTACAATGTGGGTGTTTTCAAGAGTGGAGTGAATAGGCATTTACTAAGCTAGCGCGTCTTACCATCCACGACTACATCCACTTAACATCGGGTGGTATCATGGTCAAGTACTTGCTTATAAAGATAGAATATACATTACACCGTATTCAATTACAATATATGTTTTTAACATTATAAATTTAAATTTTACATAAATATGTTACACAAATTATGTTACTAGAAATACCCGACTAAATTAAGGGTTTTTTTAATCAACTTCAATAAATAGAGAACTTTTTTGAAGTAAAACTACTTCACCCAAGCATTTTTACTCTACGTTTAACACACGTTTTGTCATGGATGCCATTGTAAGAATCGTAGTACAACTAAATTGGCTTTCAAATAATAAAAAAACATCAAAATCGATTCTCCTAGTTCAAAGTTATGAGGTAAAAAAAAACATACAGATTAACTCAGATCAGATTTGAAGTCGGCTGATAAAAGACGCGTAATATCGTATATTATATTTGTATCTTTACACGAGGTAGGTACATGTTACAGACATATCATGTATCCCATCGTAATTCATAGGGTCCACAATGTTATATCTCGTTTCCTTATTAAAAATAACTTCACCTTCAACTCACGTGGACAGCTAGCGTTGGTATTTCTAAAATAATAATTGAAGGTATACGACAGATAACAAGTATCTAATAAAAGCGGAAAGGAACTTTAATTATAGTCATTTAAAAGTTATAACACGATTAAGTCATCTCTAAGGCATCATAATAAATATGACTTTAAAAAAATCTAAAATAGTTTTATTGTAATTTCCTAAAATTATTTGATTATGGACACAAAAAAGATATAATAATGGAAGTGTACACCCTAGACATCTATTTCTTGAGATATATAAATTTCTTCACACGCTATTATAATGTTAGGAAAATAAACGAAAACCCTTTGTTAGCTTTTTTGTTCATAGAAAAAAAACAACTTACCGGATATCATATAAACCTCATACATCATTAAAATTATAATATTTTTCAAATGAAAATTAAAAACAATTACGATAAATATTAAAAAAAAATTACTTACCTTATTAAATTGGATTCGATTATATGAATAAAATTATATTTTCCGTTTGCCCTGCGCGCTTGGCAACGTAACACGCACAACTGATTTAAAAAGACGAAATCGTATGGTCTATGTTCGTCGACCGGTCAAATGTCAAGAAAACAAGATGGTGGACATTGCAGATTAATTGGAATTGATTGGAACAAGTTATACTCGTTTCACGACTTCTGTTGAAATAAAACAAATAAATATTATGTGTTTTGAAAGCATGTACTTAAGAGTAGTTTAATAAAAGTTTGGTTAGGTTCAGATTAATTCTATAGCGTAATATTCCTATTATAAATATAAAGAGGACGTCAGCATTATAGCGTTTAACGTTTGATTCTTGTTTTGTTCCAATAAACGTGTACGTACAGACAAAACTCAGTTACATTATTGTGATAGTTGTTCAAAGAATAGATAACGTATGTACTCGTAATAAAATATTTGTTTATCATAATTATTGTTTATATATATATTTCTCGCTATACCTTAATTTGGTTTTTGCATTTTACCAGCAATCGAATTCCCTGAAATTATATCAGAGGTTTAATATATTTGTCAAACAAAAACAATAAATAAAAGCAAAGACTCTTAGCTCAGAGGTGTAGCCTTATTAAAGTTCTTCATAGCTTTCCGACAAAAGCTTACCGACTTAGCTAGATCAGCTCTAGGGCCCCGAGTGGGGGGACCTCGGCTTGAACGGCTTCTTCTCCGAGTGTCAATGCTTCCCAAATGTGGCACTCAAGGTTAGTTCAGCTTTTGCAGCCCTGGAGTTCTGGGCTCGTAGAATAAGTTTAGGGTATCCCCTGCCTGTCGTACAACTAAAAGGGATCTCGGGTTCGCTAGGCGACAAAGAAAGGCCCCCAGCCTTTGTCGTCTGCCAAAGTGGGCCCGGGAAGAAGGCAACATCGGCCGCCCCCGCGTGACGTGCTCTCCGAAGAGCACAGTGTCTGCACTGGGCTCCAATGGGTTCTGGAGATCCCGGAGCCCTTCATTATACACCGAGGAATGGCCACCGGGGGGTTTTAGTGGGTAAAAACCCCACATAATCTGACGGATCTTTCGAGGTAATTTTTCGACGGGAGAGAAGGTTAATGTAAATAAAAATAACTTTTGGGTCAGTTTATTGGTGTGAAAGCCACCGACCGAGCCGTGGTTGAGACCTCTCTGGCACGTTCGGATCGGAATGCTCACCTGTAAAATAGTAACCGTCCAAGCCGAAGTTACCCTACACCGGGGGGACCCTTGTTACTACGAATAAAGGTTCAGGCTAAGCTACCTAAGAGCTATGCCACCTCTCAATCCGGTGAAGCAGTAATTGTCAGCATCTTTAGTTACTCCGTATAGATTTATCAAATAATAATTAATGTTAATAAAAAAAATAATGTAAAATATAAGTTTTTAGAGACAAAATATCAATTATTAAACATTAACTTTAATTTGTAACTTATAAGATTAACAATGAACAATGATCATCGTAAGCTATTCTGGCTAGAACCAAAAACCAAACCCTCGTATGTAAATACGTTGTTTTATTTCTTATCTGTCTCAATATTTATTCATCTTTATCTCAGTTATTTATTGTTTTTTTTTGTTAAATTGATTATAAAACCAGTTTCTTTTATTTAAACTATAACTTATTCACGGCTATATACCTAATCCTTTCATTAATGTCATTTAGCAAAACGGTTAATAATCAATCATTTATTATTTTGCCAGCAGAAAATATTTATGCTTAGATATATTTCGATTGACGAGTATTATTTAAAACTATAAAATTTTAATTCAAATATAAATATTATTTTCTTATGCATTATTATTTATTTATTCTTATTAGTAATCACCTGATGTACATGGTACATAATTTGTCTTTGGTTAAGAAATGTCAAACTAATATGCTTTGTCTATGCTGTATTTTACGACGCTTTATTATCAAAATTAATATTACTTAACTAATGTGAACAAAGGAACCACGGCAATATGGAATCGAAGGTATATAACTCCTTATTTGCTTTAGTTGATAGTCATCTTTCCCAAACTAGTTTAAAAGAAAATGCAAGTCCTAATGAGAAAGTGGGTAGGTCTTTACCAATCCCTTGCGAAAGTGGATTTCACAGCGGCAGTGTTTCGGAATCGTTTTTGATGTCACCCAATCGTCTTCCTATACCATCATTAAGCGGAAAAAACAGCCAGATTCAAGGTAAATTGTCAGAGCAAGTAGCCAACATGCTGAAAGCAAAAGAAAGAAGAGAAAGGGAAGAGAAACAAAAGTTGGAAGAAAAGATGAAAAAAATGAATCTGGAAGATAGTCAAGATTATGTTATTGATTTGATGAAAGCTGTACAAACGCCATTCGAACCTTCCCCATCATCTCTGCCAGAGGAAGCTCTAAGTAAAAGTAGCTCATTGGAGTCTCTATTTAAAGGCAACTTTACAGAATTTGAGGAAGAAATGCAACAGCAATCGGTTCCGGAACCACTTCTGCCTTGCATATTGGACATGTCGTACATTTTACGTCAGAAAGTGCAAAAAGTCAAGTGTTCTGCATTCGGAAAAGTTCTTACATCTAGAGTCAGACCGGTGGCTGCACCATACTTCAAGGAGAAAATTAAATCTGATATAGTTAGGTTCGATTTCAGCACACAATCTCCATGCGATGTTATTAAACACAAATTAAGGAAACCAACATCATATAATACATCAAGTTATAACATTGTCTAAATTCAGCAATAAGTTGATTCATTTGAAAGCAACTTGGGGTATTAATGGGATCTCAACTCTACACAAGATAAGATAGCCAAGAGGTATGGTACGTGTTCAATTATATGGTAAATTATTGAAGAGTTTAAAAGTTCCAATAGCTGATGTGAATATGGAAAGAGATGAAATGTATGACAGGATGGTGTGAAGATAATCTAGCAATCCGAGTTGTGCAAGTTGCCATTTGTTGTCTTGTGAAATTTTAAAATTAATAAAGTGCTCAATGTATTTTTATATTATCTTTTTTTTAATAATTACCAGCCTCTGTGAAGAAACCATTGTTATTCTTATATATTGTATTCACTGACAGATCGAAGCAAGGGACATTACAGTAATAAATAGAACTAACAGTCCAATAAATTTTAAGTTCCAACAAATGAAATAGAAAACCGCTTTTTTGTGTTTGATTTATTGTTTTTGTTTATGGCGTTTCCATATAGATTTCGCCAATGTCGAAGTGTGTACGTTAAACTGCTGTAAAAAGCGGGCTCCGTGACGGACAAGGATCTAAACTATAAGGAAGTACGTGTGGTTACTGCTGAGACAATTCCGCGCGATGCTCACTGTTGATAAGTCTAAAACAATAGAAACAAACATAATATATACATTGGGTTAGTTGTTTAAAAGACAGACAAACTAAAGTCTAATGTTATTTTTGTTAAGGAATGAACATAAAATATAAACAAAAGGAGAGTTAACAAGAGATAGTAGGGATTTGAAGTCTATGGGGCGTGGGATATCATTGGGAAGGAGGTCGTAGAGGGAAGAAGATAATAAGGGGCAATTGAAAAAAAGGTGTTTGTGTTTGTACGCTGGCTCAAAGGACCACTTCACCTATGTTCGGGTTGTTACCCTACAATAGTTAAATGATACAAAGGGTTGTTGTTTATTGTTATATTGCTAGGATATTGTTAATGAGTAGGCGCTTGGTGCCTGACTCAACGTCGCACATGGCACCACAAAGGGTAAGGTTGCATCATACAGGTTTTCTCCTAATCTGTCATCTCCAGAGATTGTTTTACTATTGGGAGCCACATGGACCGGCAATGGGATAGTAACCTACTAAAAATCCAGTATCAAGCAGTTCTTCCGCAACTCCCAGTAGCTGCCCGGATCACACGGGCCCAACTATCTCCAGAGACTGCTCTAAGTCATCATTGGATCTATGCTACTGTTTTGTGTATTTTTTAATTACAAATGTCGAATTTAGAGATCATACACATTTTTTTAAGGCCTCGAATTTGATTCCAATTTCCATTTCTTTGGTGACACCAAAAAAAATGTTAATATCTAAAAATTCTCTGCAACTTTGTCTTAAACATGATTCTTAATATTAAACATGGAGTACATGGAAAAATGCTATTTACAATCTGTAATAATATAATGGGCACAATATCTGCTTACCTTGTAAGGTAAATAGTACATGAGAGTTTCTAGCATGTATAAAAACAAAAAACACTTTTCCGGTCATATTTATTTGTCAAAACATTACAAACATACTAGAAATACCATTACAAAATCACAAAAATAAAATAAATAGGAAATAATTTTAGTATGGTGTAACACACATTAGGTGTCAATTTTATACACAATAAGTTACAAAGTTGACCCCTAATACTAGATCAAAATTTAAGGCCGTTAATAAAACCATGTCAAGTTTCTTCAGTTTTGAGAACCACAATTGAATTTCAGTCAACAAAAATAAAATGACAAATAGGTAAAGCATGTTATATAGAAATAAACATTATTAAACAAAAATTTATGATATAATTTTACTCAAAAAACACTGTTTTATATGTTACAAAAAATCAAATTTACTAAGTATAAATTAGAAAAGACAAAGTTATAAATGCATTAATACGACTAACTATCCGTAATAAAGATTCGACTCTAATATATACGTACTTTTAGGTTGTCATTATATTTAACGTCAAAATAATTCAAATAACAAGCAATATTCGTTCTCCGAATATGATTCATTGACTTTGGTATATCAATGTTTATGACTTTTTGAACTTGAAATTTGAAAGATAAACGATTTACAAAAAAAGAAGCTGTCAGTTTTTGGCGGGAATCTGATAAGTGTTTTTCATGTCATATGTCATTGATTTCACAACATGGCCAGGAAATTTTATGAATATAATCTGTGTTAATCTACTAATTAATAATTAGTGTACGTAAAAGAGTTATAACATTTGATTTGAATATATTTATTTAAGAAATATGTTATAAGAGTTAACCATTTAACTGGATTTTCTCAAATCAATTTCCTTTACTTCTTTGTTTTTTAATACTAACAAATTAATACTTTTGTAGATCTTAACGTTTTTTGTATCAGAAATATGACATTAATAGTCAATTGTCAAAATGACTGACATTTTTTTTTAGTAATTTTTGATCTGTATGTCACATTTATTTTATTAGATTACAATTATTTTGACATTAAAAAATATCTTAAAGGCTTGATTGTAATATTATATGAAGATCTTTTCATTCTAGATTTTATGAATTTCCGATTTTGTGCATAGATTATTGCCTTGTAAATGAAAAAAAAATAAGTTTACCGAACGAACTGAGCGAAGCAGTGTAAATGCAAAGTATTCGAGTTGTTTTAGTTCAGTGATGGCAAAATGGTATACCACTGACACTCCAATATTGTTTCAATATACTTACAGTTCAATCATATCAATAATTCAATTGAATTACGTATTAAAAAATTAAATTAGCAGATTACGGTTTCTAACACAATACAAAGAAATTGTTATAGGTTGGTTTAATTGTGAAATGTCATCGGCGATAACAGACAAATTGGTACATTAAAAAAACGTATTAATAACATTAAAAGCGAATACAAAAATACTGCATTGTGCATTCGAAACAGATATTACTTATATAATACCATATCATTACGACTTATAAAATTAAGAGGTCGGGCGGCCAAAGAAATCTTAATTCCAATCCTCGAAGTAATGTTTGAAGGCAGCTGCTTCCGCTCCTTCGGAAACCTTGGATATGTGAACCTGTTGAAGATGTATTAATAAATAAAAAAATAAAAACACTCACGCCCACGATGCAAAGGGTAGTAGGTTGGTAAAGATTACAGATAAAATAAAAACCTAAATTTGCTAAAGCAATTGTGTACAAAATGAACGTGCATGGCGACTACTATGAGTAGATATTTGGTAGCTTTAGTAGCCTGTAGGTGCCGCTATGGTTTACCGATGGCGTACCACTATCACCATTGTATGTGTATTAATAATGACGTATTTGGTCATGATGGAATGATAATTGATAAAACGGTTCGGTTCGGATCGGTTTCATGATGAAACTTCAATGCAAATAGCAGACTGGTGGTCCTGTGGGAAGGCTGCGGAATGGGTCAGAGCAATCGAGGGACTTGTGAGTTTCTTATATATGTATCTTTCTATATATATATATATATATCTATTTTTCTTATATATATATCGGACTCGGCCTAGAACAGGCACCTCCCATGGTGAGCCGTCATTATGGACACAAAGTCCATTCAGCACTCTTTCAAAACGACGCTGTTTTATTCCATTGCAAGTCAGCACTTTTGCTCACTTGTGCAGTTTTTACATTATATTAGAATCAGTCTAATTCAGAACATCGCGGAGCTCAGTTCAAATTCAAGAATTCGGAAATCAGAGCTTTATTATAACAAAATAAAGTGGTGTGTGACACCTAGAAGTTTTTTTTCAAAACACTACCAGCGACGGCCGCCTAACAGTTCGTCACATGAGACATTAATCCCGCTCCGGCGGCAGACCTGGTTAGAATATTGCCTCCAGCGCCTGTGGAGAGGAGGCTATCCCCCAGACTAGTGGGGCTTGCACCGGGAAAGACGGCACAGAGTTCCTCTACTCCCCGCCAGCGGCACCACAAAGTGCCTCCTTCTAAATATATAAAAGAGAAAGTGTGTATGTTCCACATAGGCTCCGAAACGGCTGGACCCATTTCAATGAAACTTTCAGGGAATCTTCACATTGACTTGGCGAGTAATCCTGCAATGTTAGTTGACGATCGGAGCACTCCTCTTTTTGAACTGTCAAACAAGCCATACGTCGTACTTTTATTTCAGACATTAACTTGAGTCCGATATGTTTTTGTATAAATGATAAGAATTATATTGTCTTTACTGATATGTACATGGGTGTAGGTAATGATCTTCACCCGCTCGAGAAAAGAATGTAATACGAGGAGAAATGAATAATTTAATATATTGAGAGTTTTTTAATATATTGAGAGTTTTTTTTTATGGGTATAAACTAGCGCTTGACCACGATCCCACTTGGTACACAAGATGGTACGCGCTGGTTTACTAAGTGCCTATTCACTCTACTCTTGAAGGCTCCCACGTTGTACTTGGACGGAAAGACTGATGCCGGCAACTTGTTCCACTCCTTTCCTGTACGCACGATGAACGATGACTCAAATCGGTTCGTTCGGACGCGCGGAACATCGAGTTAAATTAAATATCTAATGATAGAAGTTTATTGTTAAAATAAAATAAAGCAAAGTCTATCCCGGCGAAGCGGGCTGGGTACGCTAATTGTCCAGTAAAATAAGACTAGTACGTACGACCACACTTATTGAGTTTGACATTGTCACTCACTTTCCGACAGTCCCTGTTTATTCTATGGACACGTCAAAACCAAACACACACACCTAATCAGATCACGTTTCAAGCCACACTTTACTACAGACAGCTTCTTTTCCTCTGATTCAGAGTTACGCCTAGCATCATCATCAGGCCACAGCTGCTGCCAGCATTCCTGCAAAGATCCTCGCTCCACCTTTTTGGTTAACGGGGAGGAAATCTTCGGAAAGATACCCCGCCTTCTGGGGGGAAGGCGGCGGTTATGTGGGATTTTTACCCACTAAAACCTCCCCGGTGGCCCTTTCCTCAGTGCATGACGAGGGGCTCCGGGATCTCCAGTGGAACGCACCGGAGCCCCTCTGCACTGTGCTCAAGGAGAGCACGTCCCGGGGGAGGGGGGGAGGTTACTCCCTCCCCCCCTGTGCCCTCATAGTGCAAGGCTGCACGGGCCAGCCGTTGTCGCCTTCTTCCCGGTTCCACCTTAGCGGACGACAAAGGCCCCCACCCTTGTCGCCCAATAAACCCGAGGCCCCTTTTAGTCGCCTTATACGACAGGCAGGGGATACGGTAGTCTTATTCTTGAGAGCCCAGAACTACAGGGCTGTAGTTAGCTTCGCTCCACCTAATCTTACCTACCACTCGTTTGAAGCGCTTAATGAATTTCTTAATTGTACTCACCCAATCTGGATAGTTGTTTGCCTTCAGGTACTGCTGCGCTTTAGCCATCGCCGCTGACTTCTCCTGGACAACAAAAACAACTCGTCAACAACAACAATTACAATAGTAAATAGTGTTCTTTTTATTTATTTATTTTATACTATTGATTTTAATAGGTAACGTAGTCTTCAATGGTAAGACGCGCTATCTTCTTCTTCTATAAGGTCTACAGCCCTTTGTGGGCGTTGGTTTGGTCAAGCAACTTCCTCCACCACGGTCCATCTATGGCCACAGTCTTCCAGGTTCAATTTCTTTAGCGTCTCGATTGACACCGTCTAACCAACGGAGCTCTAGTCTTAGATATCTTGCGACTGTGCTAAAAACTGAGATTTGGTTTCAGCTGTGTCACAAATTTTTGAAGTAAAACTTCTGTACGCACGCTTGATGTGACGACGTAAGCTGGTGAACGTGTGACGAGAGCGTTACGAAAACTGTGATCCAGCATGGCGAAGGTAAGTTGAGAAAGAGATTTAAGTAGTGAAGATAGAATGGACACATTATCATTCTTTGATAATCGTGTATATACTATATTTTGTGTATATGTTATACATATATAAGAATATATACATGTCGCATCCGGGTCCCCGACATGTCAATAGTACGGAATAACTATCGACACACGAGCGCTGTATATAGACATAGATATTTATTTATTGGCATCACAATACAAAAACACATCACGGACAGAATATAACACACATTAAAAAATAATGAAAAATAGACAAAACACAGTTAAAGTTACACGGACAAATAATACAAAACATATGATGCCAATATCGGACACCGTCTCAGTATATGCTGTCACAAGGATGCGACAGCGCTGATTTTCAACGGTGCCCGGGACTACCTAAAGACGTGCGCGCGCAATACTACTTTTATATGGAATTTATACAGACAATAAGAGTATAATAAATATGATACATGAATAAAACAGTTATGAGATTAAAATATATTTTATACAATAAAATAATAGATGAAAAAATTTATAAATATTATTGAGTCAAAATAAACATAATTAAACGTATACAGTTTAAATTATATAATTAAATATTGAAAATATTGTAAACAACAAGGCACCGATATCGCGGGGATATTATCTTTTGTATCTTCAACATCAGGTGTTTTAATTTATTTTTAAATGCGTTTACAGATTTACTGCCTCTTACGGGCGGTGGTAAATTATTCCAACACTTGGTGGCCAAGTATCTGTAACTGCCGCGGAACGCAGCAGATCGCTGTAGCGGAATTTGTAAAATGCAGTTTTTAGCTCTAATTAACCAGCTAGTATCTTCATTCGACCATTTCAACTTTTCGTACAGATATTTAGGCTGTTCCGTGTTTATGATTCCAAACAGAAGTGTTCATTGTTCTTCCTGTATTTCATACCAGTCTCATACTACCCGCTAAAGTGAAACGCGCAGGTATTCTAGTCCGGAGCCCTGCTTACGCCCGTAATAAGTGATCGTGAAGAGAACGAGATTCACCGACATACATATATCTATATATAGATGGAACTAAAGAAGTTCCATCTATATTTAGATATAGATGGAACTATATCTATATATAGATATCTATATTAATAACAGCCTGTATCGGACGCTCACACGCATTGAGGCGTCTTCGCTTACGATGGGTGTGTGCGTTCGTTTGCAAAAGATGCTCGCAACGGCTCGTGACGAGGTGTTGCGGTGTTCTCTTTATATCACTATTATAATAAATGGACGAGGACTGAATGCTGAGCATGCAGACAAACCTGGGATAGGTTTTTGGGATGCGCTTTATTGTGTAAATTTTATTTGTAAAATGTATTAAATAAATTAAATAATTAAAAAAGTTTTAATTTCTGTCGTGTGGTGTAAGTTACACTTTTTTTTCTTAAAAATATAAAAAAAAAAACGCCAATGAAATAATGCCAAATAAAACAAAAATTAATGAATCGATAATAGCAGTAACTCTTTTTGAGGTTATAAAAATCGAATCAATATTGTGGAAATTAAAAAGAAAATTGAAACCATACATTGCCATTGGATTTCTTTCCGACCCACACGTAGATGCTGCTTCCCGTATCCAAGATGTAGCACTCCTGTAAATAATTTAAAAAAAAATGGTTACATTATTAGTCCAAAAGTTAACAATGTATAGACATGTCAAGAATCAAATAAATAATAAAAATATATTTACTGAACCAAATAAAGTGCTTATATTAAATTATTTAAAACAATGTGATTATAAAATAAAATGTCTAACACTATTTTTGGATTTTCAAACGTCTAAACTAGGCCGAGCCTGTATCCCCCCCGAAGGGTTCTCGGCTTGTCGTGCCGGGGGGGCACGTGGTCCGCCTCCCACGGTGAAGCTAAGAGGAACCCACCCGCCGGCCCGTGTGAAGGGCCGGCATGGAGGGGCTGCAAGGCGGGCTCCAGGTTCAGGAGCCTGTCCATTGCGGCCAATGTACGATTCGCGGGGGGAGAGGAGTGTTGGTGTGTCGTTGCCACTCTCCCTATCCCCCGCGACTCAGCGGTGCCGCACCGCGAATGCGGTGGTAGGCCACAGCGGGAGGGGCGACTCTCCTGCTGCGGCCGTGTGGCTAGCGGCGGGGCCAAACATCTTGACCGTCGCTGGGGGCTGGGTGGACGAGGTCACACTCGCACTCCCGGCCCCCATGGCCTTCAGGTGACTGACTCGGGGGGGTTTGTCACCTGCTTGCGGAGGCCTACGGAGGAAGGCGCGCCTTAGGTGTTCGGGTGCGCCTTGCCTGAAGGGCAGTGGAGGAGACGCCGAAAGGCGTCGAGTCGCGGGCGGGGCCGCGGAGGTCTCTCTGTTCCCGTGGCCCTGGCACCATACGCGACCGTGGAGGAACACCCTGTGGGGTTTAGTCGGTGAGGGCGCGACATAGTTCGTCCCTCCCCCGGGGGGCGTTTACGCGGCTAGGTACGTTCCCCACAGGCTATCTAAAAAAAAAAAGGCCGAGCCTGTATCTTAGACGTTATCCTCTTCCAAAAATGATCCACACGAGTTTCGGACGTGTGCTCAAATGTCTCATACATTACTACACGATCTGATTCCCCCATCCCCTTTCCACCATCGGACTTCTAGACGCAGTGCGGGATTTCATCCTTTTGTTGTGAACATCCCTCAAACCCGAACGAAGCGATTTGCTTCGTCTTTCATTCTTCGTAAAGCAAAGGACTGGAATAGTTTGCCCGCGTCTGTCTTTCCTTCCGATTACAATGTGGGTATTTTCAAGAGTAGAGTGAATAGGCATTTACTAAGCTAGTGCGCCTTACCATCCAGGACTGCATTTCCACTTCCACATCAGGTGGGATCGTAATTAAGCACTTGCTTAGAAATTATAAAAAAAAAAACTTACACATATTATAAAAAGATTACAAGTATTCACCGTCACTCGCTTGACATCGAGTACGTAGACTGGGTGACCACTGTACGTAAGGACTTAAGAAATACAATACAATTTTGTATTTGTGCGTCGTTACAAAATATGTAAAATAAAAAAAAAAGAATTGACACACCTTCGTTGTTATCAAATTTGTTAACAATGATTATCACCATCAGCGTGTGATTTACCTGAGAATCCAAGAGTTCCTGCTTCAATGGACCCGACAGTTTCTTGATCTCCATCTGGCCGCTCCTATCAGAGATCTCGCTCAGCGTAACTTCCTTTGTGCTTCCAAGTTCGAATTCCTAAAAAATACACAGATTTATTATTTACTAGATGTACCATGTTGACAGAACCGGGGTAGCAGTGTCCGGACGGTCGTTTCAAGTTGCATAGTATGCTAGCAATCTGAGTCCGATCCCCGGTGCCGGCACCAATGAATTTGTTGTTGCAATTTTATGTGCTGCTTTACCACGTACTCGGCGGTGAAGGAAACGCCTACATGTTTTAGAAAATTTTTCTAAGGCATGTGAAGTCTGCCAATCCGCACTAGGACCGCGTGGTAGACTATGCCCTTATACTCCCTTTACGGAGAAGGTCTGCGCCCAACAGTGGGATTTATATATTATAAATATAAAGGCTGTAATTTCAAGGTACAGAATCTCCCTAATCTCCCCAGGCTATTGGTTAGTGTAGTTTTTTTTAGATTTTCGGTACAGATCGGGAGATCTTTTAAAATTACAATTTTTGTAACATGTCTAAAATTAGTATTATGTGTAAAGAAATCATTTCATATCATATCGTGTGGTTTTAATAGTCACGAAACCAACATAATTCGCCCTTCTCTCGGCGACGTTTAGGAACAAAAGCTTTTAGGCTACTTAATTGCAGTCCAACAGTCAAAAATATGATAGGTGGATTTATCACAAGCATTAGACAGAGTTTATCTTACGTAAATCTTTACTTACTTCATCATCTCCACCCTCTTCAGCATCAGGCACTGAATCTTGATCACCAGAGCCGAGAGCTTCGAAGAATTTCTCCAAATCACCTTCATGCGAGAATGGATCTAAAACAATAGTATTACTGTTAACATGGTAAACAATAGAGTACCACAAGGCTGTTTCATGGGACCATTACTATAAAGTAGCTTTATAATTTCGATATATTGTCAAAGTTTAGACTTTATTTTGGACAGGAGGATCCAGGACAGCCCGTGCTGTGATGAAGTATTGGACTCTCCGGGACTAAAACCCTTCGTCTTCTCCTCCACACTAAGTTTCTTTCCTTCGTATCTTCTCTCTTCGTTATGAATTTATTAGTGATTTTTTCATGTTGAAAATTATGTGAAAAGAAAGATTATATTGTATTTCCATTTCACATGTTTCAGATCTGTCACATCTCTCACTTCTTCGACATGATACAAGTACATGGTCGTTTTATTAACCGACAATTAGACGCACGAATGTGAAAGAACGTCGTTTATTAATATTCTATAAATCAATTTAAGACAGGATTGGAATACAGATGGCACAATGACAATTAAATGGTTGATGGATTGCTCACTAAAAACAACTTACCGATAATCTCAATGTTCGCTCTGCCGCTGTGATCCTGGTCTCTGATCTGGTTGGCAACCGTCACAGCCTTCAGCCGCTCCACGGACTTGGAGCCGTCGCCAACGTATACGAAGATATCGTGGTTGACGTCCAAGATGAAGCAATCGCCCTTGTTCATCGAGGTAACAGCAGCTTCCACCTAGAACAGAAGCGACTTATATTTATAACCCACAATCGGAACCCAAAATCCTTTTTTTTTCCGAGGGGGAAATCTTCAAAAGGTAACCCGCCTTGAGGCCATCGTCGGTGCGTTGTTAGGAACTCGTGAAGCTCTTCTCAGGGGAGGAATTCCTCCTCCAGTACTCTCACTATGCTAAGACAACGGGACCACTCCGTGTTGCCTTTCTCCTGGATCCACTTTAACCGACAAGAGCCCCCACCCTTTGACCCGTGACCCAATGATATCTTTTAGTTGCCTTTTACGACAGGTAGGGATAACGTAGCTTTATTCTGTAAGCCCAGGAGTACAGGCCTAAACCCAAGTTCACCACCACCAACAAAATAACTATAGCAGTGAATTGAAGCCAAAACCTTTCAAACAAAAAGGCGTCAATAGTCAAATGGTTTAGTGTATGGTCTGCGAAACGTAAGGTGCTAGATTCGAATCTACCATTCGACTATTGACGTGAACCATCTAGCACAAACTTCAGTTTAGTTGAAATAGTTAACAAGAATTTTAATAACACTACGGTATCCCTTGTCTGTCGTAGGCCACTAAAAGGGGCCTCGGGTTCACGAGGCGATAAGGGTGGGGGCATTTGTCGTCCGCCAAGGTGGACCCGAGAACCTGTGACGTCGCAGTGCGCAGTGCAAGGCGACATCGGCTGGCCCGTGTCGCCTTGCACTGCGAGGGCACAGGGGGGCACAGTACCAAGAAGCTCCGGTGCGTTTTTCTGGAGATTCCGGAGCCCCTCACCATGCACCGAGGAAAGGCCACCGGGGAGGATTCAGTGGGTAAAAACCCCACATAACTTCCCATCTTCAATAAATAAATTATATTATTGTCGATAAAAAAATCATACTGTTAGCATTATTTAAAAATATTACGTTAATCAATAAAAAACAGCGGTGTCATCAATCAAATACAAGCAAATTGTGAGACATACTCGTATATAGAAGTTGGTAAGGAATACATAGCATATAGACGATGTACCGTACCTGCTTTACTCGAACGTTCCTCTTCCCCTTGATTTGGAACAAGCGCTTCTCGGCGCCTGCGTTGATGGTCACGTGACTGAAGCCCGATGCATGACCACCTTCCATGTACCTGATGGCTGCAGAGGAATTTTACTAATTACACATATGTATAGACAATTAGACATTAAAAAGTTACAGCCCATATATTTAATAAAAGATTATGTTTAAATGCCATGTAAAAAGTATAGTCAACGCGCGAGTTGAATGCAGTCGGTGCGTGACGCAAAGTGCGGGATCATCTCCCCGCTTCCCGCACGCATCCCTTCGCGCGCCTGCGTTAGTAATCAAGTTGATATCTCGTGTTATTTATTTTATTTTACAGTAGTAGTAATATGGTATATATATTTTAATATATAATTAAATATATAACTACAGAAGGCAATGACATTATATATATTATAATGCCGTTGTCTTCTATAGTTTTTACAGTAAGATTTCTGTACTTAAAACAAGTTTCCCATATGTATTAATATTTTGTGTATACAAGGGCGCCTACAAAATGGTCTAACCATATGGCACCCTGCATGCATCATGCAGCGTGTGGTCCACTCCGCTTATGACCGCGTTTTTTTTCCTCGTCAGTGAAGAGACGAGGAAGGAGAATATATAATTTTTTGTAATATATTATATCCAACATGTATTCATGTTAGCTGTGTCGTGTTAGCTCAGTGTCCGGGCGGTCGCCTCTAGTTTCGTAGTACGCTAGCAACCCGAGTTCGATCCCCGGTGTAGTCACGAATGAATTTGTTTGCTACTGGGAGTGCTGATGTATCACGCGCTTTGCGGTGAAGGAAAACATCGTGAGGAAATCTACTGTCTTAGAAAAAAATTGTGACACATGTGAAGTCTGTCGAATTAGGTGTGCGTGGCGGAATATTCCCTAATACTCTGTTTACAGAGAAGGCCTGTGCCCAGCAGTGGGACATATATTTAAATATGGACACAGGAAAACAAAAATGTAGTAACTCAAAAAATGAAATTGTTCACTAGAGAAAACATTTCAATTTTTTGAAAAAAAAAAATTATAACTTTGGTTTTTGTGGACCTAGAGCTGTTTTTGGACACAATATTTATTATTTTTTGCTGTATAAGTATTGTACCACGGCATTAACCTAGAGTTTTCCAAAAAGAAAATCGTTTTTCGGTCCAAAAAATAAAAGAGAAGTGTCAATGTTGAAAATCCTATTTTCGCTATTTCTCATCTAATTGTCACAAGTCATATATCATTCGACGCGTCTTTTTTTTCTGATTCCAACAATGTAAAAAAATGAAAATGGCCATATGTGTCACTTACTACGTTTTTGTATTCCAGCGTCGATATTTAAAGTTTGTCATTTATCGCTTTTAACATGCGTTCATGCTTTATTGTCATAAGATTTTCTTGCATACAGACAAGGCAGCTTAGGTCTACGAGATAAAGATGCATCTTGTTATTCGAGTCAATATTTAATACGTTCACTTTTCTTAAATTTAAACCGACTTGTCTGTATTTTTATTAATTTTCTCTCATAGTGTCGTCATTTATGAATTGGTTTTTTTTAATCGGAAAATCTTACGGGTTCGCGTCACCGACATGCTAATGTTGTATTTATATTGTGTCATGACCTTGTATAGCCCGTTATATATTTTAATAATAAACAATACATATAAGCATGTATATAATTGTTGCTCCGAGTGTCAATACATTTTTTTTGTTCACGCGGGGGAATCTTTTTATAGACCATCCTCCGGTACCCTGGGTGGGACCGGAGGGATGTGTGTGCTCCGGCCTTGGCAGCCCCTACCCGCTAAACCTTCCGCGAATGCCATCAGCCGTTATGAGCGGGATGCCCCGCATCTGTCAGCGACAGGACACAAGAGTGTCAATACATGTGACAACCAGATTGAAGTTGATTTAACCGTTATGAAATTTCAAATTTTATTATTAACATTTCAAGTTATAAGTTGTTACTTGTATCAGACCAGACTGCCAATTTTTTTATGATACCCATTTTCCATGCAAAAGTACTTGCGTTTTTCCGTCGATGGTTTGCTTCGAGTTCTGCTCTTTTGATCTGTAAAATGTTTGATTAGAGAAGAAGAAAGAACAGATGTTAGAATAGAGAGATGATAAAATGATTTGGTGCAAAAAGGCAAGGAAATTAAATGTGGGCTTGGTAGAATAAGCATTGGATTCGAACAGACAATCGAAGGCTGCAGAAATCAACGTATGATGCAAGGAGTACGTAGAGATGCAGCTAATAAGAGTGTAGGAGACGTCAGAGATAAAAAAGGTCTGGGATACGCTTATATAGTAGAAGCGAGAGAAAGAAAAAGAAATTAATAAAATAAAACAAACATTAAGCACGGTCCCCACTCACCGGGCTCGAAGTAACCGAGGAACTGCCTGGACTCGTGACCCTGTGTCTCTCTGTGCTGCACCGCGTCCCCGTGGAACTGTTGATCGTCCAAATTGACCGACAGGATGGCGGCGGCACCGGCCTCATCCTGGCTGGTCTTGGAACCGAGCCAGAAGTGGATGTCCCAAGATAGAGTGCTCGATCCTGTCGTCTGTTCACAGGTATGGTTTTATGATTAAGAACAAGTATAGTTACGATTAAAAACATAATACAAACTTCAAGTTATATCTACGCTAAAAATGAAGGAAAATTGTTCCGTGTAGATTAAACGCTACTATTAACACAGTAATGATAACAACTTCTGTCAACTACATTCTCCTTTTTCCTCCACATTCGCGCTCGTTGTCGTTATGTAGTACTTACCTAGGCTTGTATTGCCATAAACCAATACACATAAAACATGGTTGCTACTCGGGTGCTACGGGGTGTAGAACGGTGATTTTTTTTGACTAGGTCCTCATGAGAGGGTCTTTCCACAGGTGCGAGATTATCGTTACATTCTGGGACAGCCTGTATATTTATATAGATAGATAGAGTTCCGGAGGAACTCTCCTCCGGAACGTGCTTCTTCTACCCAGTGCTCTGGTGTGATCCGCTGTAGATCCCGGAACGCGTCACGTGCAACGAGGATGTGTGTGTACATAACCCCCGACTTCCCCCCAGAAGGCTGGGTATCTTTTTAAAGATTCCCTCCCTCCCTCCGTTACGAAAAAGAAATTGTAAGCCCAGCACTACAGGGCAGCGCCTTTGTGGGTAACCGACATCTCCGAAGAACTGGAGTCATCCACCAGCGAGGCCCTCCACAGGGCCATGGACCGAAAAGCCTGGGGGCAAGTGATTAATCGCCGAGAAAGGAGTCACGATCCTCAGCAATGGGGCAGCGATTGATAAGAAAGTAACTGACATCGGAAGAGTTACGATAGATAAACTTGCGCGAACATTTGCAATGGAAACTGTTTAATCTTTAACAGAGGAAGTTGTTCGCGTCTATGTTAAGATTTTGTCTGTTAAAGTTTACCTCGTTGCTGTATCACTGTGCGGGAATGTGTGAATGACGCTCTGTTATTTGAATTTTACTGCGTTCGCGTGGGTTAAATTATATACAGGAGGTTTCACTATTAATTCTTACACAATAAACCATAAATTTTAGTACTTAGTGTGGCAAATAAAAATAAAATTTAATTAAAAGTATTATCGAAGTTTACGTAAAATATCCTTTTTCGTTTAAGTTTATTTTTTTAAATTAAATATAAATAAATTAATAAAAAAAATAATTTTATTCTAAGGATATTTAATTGTCTATGATGCACAATTTATTTCAGTTAGCTAGTCTTCGTCTTTATCTTCCGAGATATTCAAACTTTTTAACCGACCCTTTATTTTTGCTGACGGTTTTTTTTTGCTTTTGATTTTGTTGCTGGATTTAGAGTTTCCAATTGTTTTTAGGTTTTAATTTTTTTTTTGAAAAGAAAGCTAGCAATATTTCTTTTTTTTTCAGAAATATTACTAACAATCTTGTTAACCATTCCAACTAAGCTTAAGCTTGTGCTAGGACATGGTTCACGGCAATAGTCTAATGGTGGATTCGAACCAACGACCTTACGATTCGCAGGCCGTACCCTAAACCATTAGGCTATTGACGCTACAAATTATTTCCGTTTTGACTTCCGACTTACAACCGGTCCTTTTGGAAAGCCCATCTCCAGCTGTGGATATTCTAACGCTGAAATGAAGAACACAAGCCCTTGTATCTATCCTTACTCACCTTTAGGACTATATAAGAGTCACCGGAATAGAAGTTGCCGTATTGGTTCAGGGGCACTGCCACGGGTTCGAAGTCCTGGAAACAGAGTCACATGTTACGTAGGTACAGATATAACGAGAAAAGATTTTGCGTCGTAATTTTTCAGAAAAGTTCGCATTTATCATGCATCTCAAATAGTGTCTCTCAAATACACACATCAAAAGTCTAAGCAACACATACAAATTTCAATTTTACAATGTGTTTTCGTATTAAATCCTTAGTATTTTCTTATTTATATTATTTTTTTAATGATTTTTTATAATAAACAACATTTTTTTAATTTATTGAAATTTAAAATTATTGTCTTAATCATAAAATTGATACACAATACAAATTTTATTAAGCAAAGAAAACGCTATAAAATTCGAACAAATGCATTCGCTTTTAAATTTGTGAAAAAAAAAACAAATGACCGATTTTTTTTTACAACCAGCCAGTATGTCCTCTAGATCAAAAAAGTTTACATAGGTATTACCTTCTTGGTAAGAAATGATATAATAATTGAATAATCATTTGAAATATCCATATTAATGGATTTGACAGTTTGGGTGTCATTATATTCTAATAAAGATCCGAGTATATATGCTATGTATTATTACAAGCCTATTTACGAGTAAAAAGTAACCGAAATAAAACTGATAGAAACGGAAAGGAAGAATGTAGAATTTCAAAACCTAAACATAACATGTATCACTGGATCTTCAGATTTAGTACGACACCTCATCGCGGGAACATTTCCTGTGAAACGGACGTAAAATTTATGCCAACATACACAGGATGTTCGAAAGAAATCGATAATATAATAAAAGTCAATGAAGATGAAGCTTTTATATTGTGACGTAAAGAGTTAGTTCTGAAAAGAACTGAGATGTTCTCAAGGAAACTATTAATATAGTCCTGAAAAGGACTGATAGATAGAGTTTTCAGTATCTGCTGATATTTGAAAACTTTATCTATCAGTCCTTTTCAGGACTATATCAATAGTAGAGATGAAACGGATATCCGGTAACTATCCGGTATCCGGCCTATCCGGCCTTGTTTTCACTATCCGGCCGGATACCGGATAGTAATCCAGTATTCGGCCGGATACCGGATAGTATAACTATTTATTATTTTTAATTTTTATAATCGCACATCAAAAATGTTCGTTTTATTAATTATTAGTTTAATACTCAAAGTTAACAAGTGGCAAATTGTGTTGAATAAATACCAAATTTTCCGCATTTGTTGGTAAGAGGCGACTCCGCTTACGTGCGATCCGAATGCGCCTGAATATATCCGATCTCGTTGACCGCGCCAATATTCAAATCAAACTGATCGCATCAACGCAATAAAGGGCCGAATATCCTGCAGCCGGATATCCGGCGCTACAGGCAAGCTACTAGGCCGGACCTAGTAGCTTGCCGAATATCCGGCATCCGGCCACACTACTATCCGTTTCATCTCTAATCAATAGTTTCCTTGAGAACATCTCAGTTCTTTTCAGAACTAACTCTTTAGAGTATATGTAATGAACGCCACAATATCTTATGTGAATTAATATGTGTTTACTTGTTTTTTTTTACGAACCTATTAGACCTATTAGATTAGACAGGGAAGCTTGTTTTACAGCTTCACCGGATTGAGAGGTGGCATAGCTCTTAGGTCGCTTAGCCTGAACCTATATCGCTAGTAACTCGACACAAGGGTCCCCCCGGTGAGGGATATCCTCGGCTTGAACGGTTACTATGATACACGTAAGCATTCAGATCCGAGGGCGCCCGAGAGAGCCTAACCACGATTCGGTCTGTTGCTATTTCACGGATAATCTAAGGGACATTCAGAAGCTTTTTTTTTTGTTTTTTTGTGTACGGGAAGGAAATCTTCAGAAAGATAACCCGCCTTCTGGGGGGAAGGCGGCGGTTATGTGGGGTTCTTACCCACTAAAACCTCCCCGGTGGCCCTTTCCTCGGTGCATGACGAGGGGCTCCGGGATCTCCAGTGGAACGCACCGAGTCCCTCTGCACTGTGCTCAAGCAGAACACATCCAGGGGTCCCCCCGGGTTTCTCCCTCCCCCCCTGTGCCCTCGCAGCGCAAGGCGACACGGGCCAGCCGATGTCGCCTTCTTCCCGGGTCCGCTTTGGTGGACGACTCAGTCCCCCACCCTTGTCGCTCAGTGAACCCGAGGCCCCTTTTAGTCGCCTTGTACGACAGGCAGGGGATACCGTAGTCTTATTCTTGAGAGCCCAGAACTACAGAGCTGGAAGGACATTAAGAAGCTAAACTAACTTTGAGTGCCACTTCGCGAAGCGTTGTCGCTGGGACAAGAAGTGGCCGAAGAAACTCCAGCAACGCTTCTAACATCTAAGGGGTGGGGCCTGCCTATAAAATAGCGTTACCTCATAACTTTCGACGGTTTTTGATGATTCTTTTTTCAATTTTTTGACATTTGACATCCATGAGAAAACCATATAAGTCATAGGTTTGCATTAAGTATATGTACGACAAAAGCCATTTCGATGATTAATTTTTTAGTGGAAATTATATACTTTACGAGTATTTTGGTGAGAGTTTGGTTAGGGTCTGTTAAATTCTTTTTCGGAAATACAAAGAGGGCGTCCGCGCGTAATTGCGTTTAACGTTTGATTCGTTTTGTTTTGCTTGTAAATGTGATTCCGCATCCCCGTTCCACCATCGGACTTCTAACGCACTGCGGGATTTCAACCCTATGTTGTGAACATCCCTCAAACCCGAACAAAGCGCTTTGCTTTGTCTTTCATTATTCGTATAGCAAAGGACTAAAATTGTTTAGCCGCATCTGTCTTTCCTTTCGATTACAATGTGGGTGTTTTCAAGAGTAGAGTGAATAGGCATTTACTAAGCTAGTGCGCCTTACCATCCAGGGCTGCATTTCCACTTAACATCAGGTGGGATCGTAGTCGAGCATAAAAAAAAATACTTGTAGGGTATCCCTTGCCCTCTTCCCCAATATATTGTGGCATTATATGTTATTATTATTAAAAAATATATATTTAGAACAACGGGAGTAAAGGGATGAATTCTTGACTTTTAGAACATCCTTTACAGCGTATACGTCTGTTCTATTAATACTAGCTAGTAACTGGGATCGCGTATCGTCAGCTGATTTGATTTACAGACCGTGACAGATAAAATATCACAATACCGACTCTGTTATAACAGGCCATTAAAAAAGTTTTTGGTAAGACATAGAAAAAACATTTTCTTGGCAAATTTCAATTTTATTATTCAACTAGCGCACCCAGCCCGCTTCGCCGGTCTAGAATTTACTAGATTTTATTTAAACAATAAACTTACATCATTAAATTTTTTTTTGTTCGCGCGGGGAATCTTTTATAGACCATCCTCCGGTACCCTGGGTGGGCCCGGAGGGATGTGTGGACTCGGCCTGGGCAGCCCCTACCCACTAAACCTTCCGCGAATGCCATCAGCCGTTATGAGCGGGTGCCCCGGATCTGTCAGCGACAGGACACCCCAACGACCGATCATTAAATATTTAATTTAACTCTCACAATATATTAAATTATTCATTTCTCTCCGTATTCATTCTCTTCTCGAGCGGGTGAAGATCATTACCTACACCCATGTACATATCAGCAAATACAATATCATTCGAATCATTTAGGATTTATTATAGACATTCTTTTTTGGCACAAAATATGAAACACATTAAAAGACGAAAAAAAAATACAGTTTAAGAAAAAGCGGACAAATAGGAAGATTTGATCCCAATATTGGACAACTTTTTTTTTTTTAAGACGAACTACACAGATTGGCCAGAGAAGTTGGCCTTGACTGCTTCACCGGATTGAGAGGTGGCAGAGCTCTTAGGTCGCTTAGCCTGAACCTCTATCGCTAGTAACACGACACAAGGGTCCCTCCGGTGGAGGGTAACCTCGGCTTGGACGGTTACTATGTTACGCGTAAGCATTCCGATCCGAGGGCGCCCGAGAGGGCCGAACCACGACTCGGTCGGTTGCTATTTCACGGATAATCTAAGGTAGATTGGACAACGTCTCAGCATATGCCGTCGCAAGGATACGGAGGAAGGAGCGCTGCCGAAGTGGCACTTATAGTTAGTGTAGCTTTTGAATGTCCCTTAGATTATTTATTTATTTATTACACCAACACAATGAACATTTTTAACAAACAAACATAGAACAGTTAAAAGTTGTGAAGTTAATGCCATCGCAGTTATAGGCGTAGACTGCAAGCAATTAATTGGCGAGTGACAATGTTAAGATAAAAATAAAAGAACAAAAAGTAAAACTAAATTTGAAAATAAAAACTATTTGTAGATTAGTGAATGTTTATTTATTTATTTATTTATTCTTTATTTGCACACAATACAAAAAAAGGTACAAATAGGCGGACTTATTGCCAGTAGGCATTCTCTGCCAGTCTACCTTGGGGTTGTGAAGAGACAAAGTAACGGGTGCAAGCTATATGAGAAAATAAATTTAAAAGAAAACTATAATAAATGCATGCATATATAATATACATACCTACTTACAAATAAATTAAATATATAAACATAATAATTATACATAATAATAAATAGATACATATATAAATAGATACATATATATAATTATAGATGGATAGGGACAGCAATTGTAAAACTATTCCTTGCTTAGGTAAAGCTTCTATAGTAAATGTTTGAAAGTAGATTTAGAAGATTTGAAACTAAATCGCAGATTTGTTGGCAGCGCATTCCAGAGTCTTATTGCGTAAAAGGTAAACGATTTATGCATAAAATCAGTGTGACAGGCAGAAATATGGAGAAAAATACTATCAGTGGAACGAAGACAACGGTCGTGTGATTCACCCTGATACTGAAATTTACATTTCAAGTATTCAGGGGTAAATGGATCGCGTAAAATAGACATACTTATACTAGGATAAAAAGGTCGATATCGTCCGTTTTTGAAACAGAGTTGAATTCTATACTAATTCTATTTAAGGGCGCATTCTTACCTAGCTTCGATCTGAATGAACTGCTTCTCAATAATCGGTAACGTGAAGGTCTAGGTAACCGCGACGGTACAGTAAAAGCTACGGCGGAGAGGAGCTCAGGGGTGTCAAAAAAGCCATTTGCAACTTTATAGAGGAAATATCCGTGAAATAGCAACCAACCGAGTCGTGGTTCGGAATGCTTACGCGTAACATAGTAACCGTCCTTTTTGTTAACGGGGAGGAAATCTTCAAAAAGATACCCCGCCTTCTAAGGCGGCGGTTATGTGGGGTTTTTACCCACTAAAACCTCCCTGGTGGCCCTTTCATCGGTGCATGACGAGGGGCTCCGGGATCTCCAGTGGAATGCACCGGAGGCCCTCTGCACTGTGCTCAAGGAGAGACCGTCCCGGGGGGGTGGTTTCTTCCTCCCCCCCTGTGCCCTCATAGTGCAAGGCTACACGGGCCAGCCGATGTCGCCTGCTTCCCGGGTCCACCTTAGCGGACGACAAAGGCCCCCACCCTTGTCGCCCAGTGAACCTGAGGCCCCTTTTAGTCGCCTTATACGACAGGCAGGGGATACCGTAGTCTTATTCTTGAGAGCCCAGAACTACAGGGCTGAACATAGTAACCGTCCAAGTTGAGGTTACCTCTCAACGGGGGACCCTTGTGTCGAGTTACTAGCGATAGAGGTTCAGGATAAACGACCTAAGAGCTATGCCACCTCTCAATCCGGTGAAGCAGTCAAGGCCAGCTTACACATACATGTTAAATACATATTTGTGTATCTTGCCTGTTGTGCACCAACTAATTATAGTAATTGGGAATATTGTTACAATAATTTATCAATTTAACAACAATATTAGCTAAATTGAACAAACGAGGGACACCCTTATCAGTGGGGTAATATTGTGTTAGTGATAAGAAGCTGGTCCAAAAACCCAAATCCGTTACATTTATAGTCACAATGTTTATCCTAAAACAAATACAGATGTACTAAAATGGAAACAAATAAATTTATTATTTGGCTGTATGAATCATATTCCTTTGTTCTATTCTATTCTAGGGCAAAAAAAAAAATCTATATAATACTTCAAACTTAAAAAGTCGTTTTTATGTTATAAAGATATCTATATAATATATATAAAAGATGTGTGTGGATTTATTCCTTATAGGCTCCGAAACGGCTAGACCGATTTGAATGAAACTTTCAAGGAATCCTCAGATTGACTTGACGAGTAATCCTGTAAAGTATGGTGACGATCGGAGCAGTCCTCTTTCTGAACTGTCAAACAAGCCATACGTCATCTAACATTAACTTGAGCCCGATATGTTTTTGTATAAATGATAACAATGATATTGTATTTACTGATATGTACATGTGTGTAGGTAATGATCTTCACCCGCTCGAGAAGAGAATGAATACGGAGAGAAATGAATAATTTAATATATTGTGAGAGTTAAATATTTAATGATGTTAGTTTATTGTTTAAATAAAATAAAGCAAAATCTAGCTCGGCGAAGCATACTGGGTACGGTAGTAATAAAATACAAATAGATTTCCTCTTTTACTAACCGACTTTAAAAAAGGAGGAGGTTCTCGATTCATTGGATTTTTTTTATTTGTTACCTCGGAACTTTCGAGTGAGTGAAACGATTTTGATCATTGGTTTGTTTTAATTTTGTACTTCTCATGTGTTCCCATTTCAAATTGATCCAGTTCTGACTTCTCCTCTAATGAAACATTTTACAGATCAAAAGAGCAGAACTCGAAGCAAACCATCGACGGAAAAACGCAAGTACTTTTGCATGGAAAATGGGTATCATAAAAAAATTGGCAGTCTGGTCTGATACAAGTAACAACTTATAACTTGGAATGTTAATATTAAAATTTGAAATTTCATAATGGTTAAATCAACTTCAATCGGGTTGTCACATGTATTGACACTCTTGTGTCCTGTCGCTGACAGATCCGCGGCACCCCGCTCATAACGGCTGATGGCATTCGCGGAAGGTTTAGCGGGTAGGGGCTGCCAAGGCCGGAGCCCACACATCCCTCCGGTCCCACCCAGGGTACCGGAGGATGGTCTATAAAAAGATTCCCCCGCGTGAACAAAAAAAAATGTATTGACACTTCGAGCAACAATTATGTACATGTTTATATGTATTGTTTACTATTCAAATATATAACGGACTGTACAAGATCATGACACAATATAAATACAACATTAGCATGTCGGTGTCGCGAACCCGTATGATTTTCCTATTAAGAAGAAAACATCAATAAAAATATAGAATTAATAACCTAAAAACCGGTTAAAATTTAAGATGAGTTAACGGATTAATTAATGACGTACTCGAATAACAAGATGGGATATAAATCTCATGGGGCGAAGCTGCCTTGTCTGTATGCAAAAAAAATTTTTTTTTTTTGTTGACGGGGGAAAATCTTCAAAAAGATACCCCGCCTTCTGGGGGCGAGGTTATGTGGGGTTCTTACCTACCCCCTCCCCCGCACCCCATGGCCCTTCCTCGGTGCATGGTGAGGGGCTCTGGAGGAACGCACCGGAACACCTGTGCACTGTGCATTTCGGAGAGCACATCCCGGGAAGGTTAATCCCTTCCCCCTTGTGCCCTCGCAGTCGATTCTTCTGGGGTACACTTCGACAGACGACACAGGGTGGGGACCCTTGTCACTAAGTGAACTCGAGGCTCATTTTGGTCGCCTACGACAGGCAGGGGATACCGTAGTCTCATTCTGCCCGAGCCCAGAACTACAGGACTGGAGGAACCAAAGGTCCAATACCAACAAAATCATTATGAGGCCAAATTGTATTAAATTCACTTAATAAATAACGGTGCTATGATTGCTAAAATAAATAGCAGTTAAAAAAATTACAACTTCATCTGTGTTGAACTTGTATGGCCAGTATGACTCAACGCTCGTTGACCCATTTATTCCTTTGCCTATTATTTTTTTAATGAAAAGCCATAATTCCAAAAAGGCATATCTCCAATAATGGCCGCGGCCTTTATGTCACAATAGAAAATTTATATAGACGCCGAATAGGGCAACCCAGAAATAACGAAACCATAATAATTATAATCGACTTCAAAAAAAGAAGACGGTTCTCAATTCAAAGGTAGTTTTTACCGACTTCAACAAAAGGACGAGGTCATATTTAATACTAGCGTACCCAGTCCGCTTCGCCGGGCTAGATTTTGCTTTATTTTATTTAAACAATAAACTAACATCATTAAATATTTAATTTAACTCTCACAATATATTCATTTCTCTCCGTATTCATTCTCTTCTCGAGCGGGTGAAGATCTACACCCATGTACATGTAATATACTCCATTGTACTTCAATATGGTTCATAATGACATAAATATACACAACACATGTGTCAATACAAATTTTATTTATTTATTTATTTATTTATTTATTTAATAAGGTTTTCCAACAGTAAGTACAATTATACTATGCTAATTTAATATACCCACAAATACCTTCTAATTGCCTTACTAATTATAGGAAAACACAGCATTCACAAATACATACAACGTAGACAACACTACTTAACTAATTTCTAAAATGAAAAATTTACTAACAAAGGAAATATTTATGATTTTGTTTTAAAAGTAAAAAGTAGAAAAAATAAAACGCTAATTTGTGTTATAATACAATAGAGTATCATCATAGTAAATAAAAGTTGTATTTGACAGTTCAAAAAGAGGAGTGCTTCTAACGTCAACAAACTTTACAGGATTACTCCCTTTTTTTTTCATTACATGAAAGTTCCATTGATATCTGTCCAGCCGTTTCGGAGCCTATATGGAACAAACGCACACACTTTCTCTTTTATATATATATATATATATATATAGATAGATATAAAGTTACTGTTATACGCATTCGTTGGCATGCGTAATACATACTAAATTAACGTCAAAAACAATCCAAACGTTTTAAATTTAATGAATTCATTAGACACATTTTAATATATTTCTTATTATTATCTATAATAGATCACACGCAACAGACGTCACAGTTGCGTTCCCGCCAAATATTCTTAACAGATTCAAAAGGAACTTTACGACAGATAATAAACTGTAGAGTACAAAAATAATTTACAGCGTCAATCAACTCGGACACATCATGTCAGAAGTAGTTTAAGATTTAAGTGCATTTATTTTGAGACGTAACTGTTTTTTTCTTCCATTATTTTTTTATTCTTTCTAGGCAATTGCTTGACCACGATTCCATCCCATGTTAAGTTGAAATTCAGACTTGGCATTAGTTTAGGCATTCCCTCTCAGCCCTGTAGTTCTGGGCTCTCAAGAATAAGACTACGGTATCCCCTGCCTGTCGTATAAGGCGACTAAAAGGGGCCTCGGGTTCACTGGGCGACAAGGGTGGGGGCCTTTGTCGTCCGCTAAGGTGGACTCCGGGAAGAAGGCGACATCGGCAGGCCTGGGGCGCCTTGCACTGCGAGGGCACAGGGGGGGAGGGAGCAACCTCTCCCCCCGGGATGTGCTCTCCTTGAGTTCACAGTGCAGAGGGGCTACGGTACGTTCCTCTGGAGATCCCGGAGCCCCTCACCATGCACCGAGGAACTAAACTATACATATAAGACAATACATAGTTATAACTTAAAAGAGGGACCTAAGTAAATAAATTAAAGGTACCCCCGGTGAAGGGTCACCTCGGCTTGTACGGTTACTATGTTACGGGGGTTAGGGGCTTAGGGCCGAACCACGTCTCAATCGCTTTTTTAAAGTAAGGGACATACAAAAGATAAACTAACTTTGAGTACTAGCAACGCTCCTAGCATCTAATAGACTAGTCGCCCATAAAATTGTAGCAATACGATAAAGGTAAAACACCCTTTGACGCCTTTCGAACGACCTTAAAGAATTATTTTGAAATTTCAAACCAACACGAATATAGATGACCTAAAAGCAACATCTAGTGTCCGCCGTTGATTGGTTAGGTCACTGAATGCATTAAAACCTAGAAATAAATACTGGCAAACTATTTTGATTTCGAAAATCCGTTCCTTTTCCCACATTCGTGGTAGTTGTCGTGGGGTTTTTACCCACTAAAACCTCCCTGATGGCCCTTCCTCGGTGCGTGGTGAGGGGCTCCGGGATCTCCAGAGGAACTGAACTCTGCACTGTGCTGGAGGTTACTCCCTTCCACCCTGTGCCCTCGCAGTGCAAGGCGACACGTGCCAGTCGATGTACTAACCAGTACTAACCTAGGCGGAAATATAGTAATCTTGATAGAGGTTTCATATTTGGAGCCGTTTGGAGTAGAAACTTTGGGTCTGTGGGGTTATAGTGCACACCACCTTTTTAATGTGATAGCTAAGAAGTTGGTCGACACATCTGGTGATCAGAGGGCTGCGCCACTTACACAGAGGCTAAGCATTGCCATACAATGTGGCTATGCGACCAGCCTCGCTAGGCACTCTGCCAAGTGACGACGGTTTGGCACAGCTATATTTTTTGTAAATATTTTTTAAAGTAAATAGTTTTAGATTGACATAAACATACCGATAACACAATCAACAATCATTTTGCTATTTGATTGTGGTATATATTGAGAACCCGAGGTACTCTGTCTACATATGAAACTAAAATAGGACCCAACTTCAATTAATCGTTTACAACAAAAAAAATTATTTTAAAAATAAATTTAAAAGTGACGGAGATATGTGTACGAATATACAAAAAGAGATAGAGACGAATTGAGAGTTGAGTTTTTTATAGTCGGTTAACAATATGGGGAATAACTCACCTCTACTCGCCATATTTCTAATCCTTGCTTCTTCCCAGCATTGACGAAGGCCGAGTGAACTTCAGGCATTTTCTGTAACGGGAATAAAAAAAAACAAACTTGAGATAGAGGGCACTGCGAGTACACACACATTAAAAAGATTAACAGACAAGGAGAACACGATATATATCGATATTACATAAAATATCGATATATGGACGCGATATATCGCTTCAATCCGAAATTATCGAATCATCTAAGATCGATATATTTCTTCCGAAATACGAAATATCGTAAGAAATAAAAAACAAAGCATTCCATCATTTCTTTTATTTGTGGTTGACAACTTGAATGAAATAAAACCCTTACTTGCGCTGGCCATCACGAAGAGTGTAGTGTAGTATGTTACTACACTCCTTCTCTTCACGATGGCAGACTCGTTGTATACATTTTATAATATATGCATGTAGTCTGTACTGCTAGCAGAATCAAATAGTCTGGACAAGGTATATGAAGCGAGAACCTCTCAGTTACGCGCAGAGTACTCTATTATTATAAAAATTTTCTAATATTTAATATTAAGCGCTAATAAATTATAGACAAATTTCGATATATGAAAAATATCGATATATTTGTACAATATATCGGGTAGTAGCCATACAACCTCACGATATATTATATCGAATAATATATCGATATATTTTTAGCATGAACATACCTAATACAGACGAATTGAGAACCTACTACATTGTTTTTTTTTAATGACGAACTACACAGATTGGCTAGAGAAGCTGGCCTTGACTGCTTAACCGGATTGAGAGGTGGCATAGCTCTTAGGTCGCTTAGGAAGCTTAGGACTATATTGAAGTCAGTCTTTTTTCTATGAATCTAAACACACACTAAACATAGTGTGAGTTGAGAGCCCACCATTGGTTATAAAAATTAAAATAGTACTAGGATAAATTGTAATAAAATAAGATTAGTAATAAGGAAATGTCATAAATATAATAAGAAATAAAAGAATAAGTGTATATCAGAAATAGAAATATAAAAAAGCGAAAGTGGAAATAAATTGTATGTAAGTGGAATGTATATAAAGGATGAGAGGAAAGGCATGGGAGGAAAACTGCCCTAACCTTATCCACGTTAGGGGAACTAGAAATAAGGCGGGCTCCAGGCTCAGGAGCCTGTCCATTGCGGCCAATGTGCGAGTCGCGGGGGGAGAGGAGTGTTGGTGTGTCGTTGCCACTCTCCCTATCCCCCGCGACTCAGCGGTGCCGCACCGCGAATGCGGTGGTGGGCCGCAGCGGGAGGGGCGACTCTCCTGCTGTGGCCGTTGGAGGGAGTCGCGGGGGGAGAGGAGTGTTGGTGTGTCGTTGCCACTCTCCCTATCCCCCGCGACTCAGCGGTACCGCACCGCTAATGTGGCGTGAAGGGGCTGCGGCGGTGTGGCTAGCGGCGGGGCCAAACATCTTGACCGTCGCTGGGGGCTGGGTGGACGAGGTCAAACTCGCACTCCCGGCCCCCATGGCCTCCAGGTGACCGACTCGGGGGGGTTTGTCACCCGCTTGCGGAGGCCTACGGAGGAAGGCGCACCTTAGGTGTTCGGGTGCGCCTTGCCTGAAGGGTAGTGGAGGAGACGCCGCAACCCTGTGGGGTTTAGTCGGTGAGGGCCCGACATAATTCGTCCCTCCCCCGGGGGGCGTTTACGCGGCTAGGTACGTTCCCCACAGGCTAATAAAAAAAAAAAAAGGGGAACTAGAAATAGCATAGGCATACTAAGTCTATTCTTAGATTAAAAAGGACAAGGGGCAATAAAACTCTGAATTTAGATATAAGTCAGTAGTAATGCCTCATGTTACAAAAAAAAAAAAGTATATACGAAAATATTATATCAATATATATTCAAATGTATGCAAGATCTAACATCTTGTGGGTTTGAATACAGTTACAATTATGTCGTGTTAACAAACGAGTCATCAACCAAACAAACACACAAATTAATAAGATTAAATGTGTGTCGATAGAAGTGATAACTTAAAATAATCAACATCAAACTGGTTATCACATGTACGGACACTCCGAGCAACAATTATATACATGCTTATATGTATTGTATTCAAATATATAACGGGCTGTACAGGATCATGACACAATATAAATACAACATTATCATGTCAGTGACGTAAAGCCGTAAGATTTTTTCAAACCCAAAACTGTTATACGCGGCTAAAGTATTCTTTTAAAAAAAAACAATTATCAGTAGTATTAAATTGATTAAAATAAGTTGGGAAACCATCCGCTTTGTTTGTGATAACGTCAGACCAAAAACAAAAATGTGGTTTACCAAAGAGCACTTCAATGAAACGGATAATTTGCGGACACGTATGACGCTTCGATTCAGTATTTACTTTGGATTCACTTTCATTTACTTAGACAAGTTCAACTAAATAACACTTCATTTTGTAATCGAAATGAATTCATTACTGTTGTGAAATGAAATAAAAATTTTCCTTTTCAAATATAAAACAAAAATAAATTTTTCTTCATCTTTTAATCACCAAACGAAATGTTACATAAAACGAAGCCATCTGGTGGCTAAACGGAGTTCGCCGGGTTTGCTAGTATTTAAATAGAAATAATTTGTTACAGACAGACGAACAAGATGGTAATATATTACACACTTCAATATAATCAGTAATGTTCATATCAACTTTATCGCTGTTTGAAGTGTCTATTGCTTTTAAATAGTTATTTAGTTTGATGTACTTGAGCTCTAATATGTATGTCTAAACGACGCGATACAAGCGCTACGAATACAACACTAGCGGCATTCGAAAAAGACGGAACGCTAGCGCCGTCTGCCGGCTTTCGATGGAGTCAACGTTTTACCGTCCGTTCGGGCGAAGTGACACACTTCTACGGTGGCGGTCGGAAAAAGCGGTTATACCATCGCGCGTAATCTGTCATCTGTAAAAATCATCATGGACGCCAGTGACACCGGTGGCGCATCTCATCACAATTATGGCGACGTACCAACCTATATATACACATATGTGTCTATTATATATATTTCTATTACACAGATGACTGTAGAGGTTTATAAAGGTTCAGGCTAAGCGACCTAAGAGCTATGTCACCTCTCAATCCGGTGAAGCATCGTGAAGTACATGGCTGCGCTCTTAGCCGGGTTGATTTCTATTCTCCATTTCCGAAACCAATCCCCTAGGGCATCGGCCGCGGTCTGGAGTTTTTTAAGAATAACTTCAGGGGAACGTCCCGAAGAATAAATGTATCGTCGGCAAAAAGGGCTAGCTCTGCTCTACGTGAGCGCGGAATATCGTTAGCGTAGAGCGTGTATAGGACGGGACGGAGTACGGAGCCTTGTGGTCCGGCTCGAACGGGACGGAGGGTACTATTTCACGTGTAATCTAAGGGACATTCAAAAACTAAACTATTTTTAGTGCCACTTAGGGTGACGGAATAGAAAAACTTCCCAAACATATGACCAATCACGAATGCGTTATGCCGTGTATTAAATCGTATACAATCAATAAAACTTAATAATTAAACACCCCATAAGTAGGACCTCAATAGTTCCCGTGACCTTGATATCCATTATCACTTATTAGCACCATTGTTCAAATACCATTATCAGATTGTACGGTAGAAAGACAAGCCATGGAATTGACCTTGTATTGTTGTACGCTATACCATCACAGATAGTGCAGATATATGGCATATACAGGGTGTTAGGAGACCGCTCCCGAAAACGAAAACAGATGATAGTACTACACCTTTCATGATGGAAAAAAGTCGATCCTGATTTAAAAAAATAATATTTTTTAAAAAAATTATCTCCATCATGTTAGTACAGCTAAATGAAACGATATTTTCATAAAAAATACATGACTTTCATAAAAAAAATCTATCAATGCTCAATACAAAGTTAAAACCTGTACGGTCTCCTAACATCCTGTATACATACAGGATGTTAGGAGACCGCTTCAAAAAAACATTTTTTTTTTCTCTTTATTGTGGCAACAAACAGTCCTTATTGTCTGTATGTTACATTATATATTGTTTACAAGTTTTTATCGACCAACAGTGCCGATAATGTTTAGTTTATTATAATTTGCAATTTACATCCGCGTACAAACTAGAAGAATCAAACAGAATCGAGTCAGGAGAATTTACTTACAATTAAAGTTTTGAACCTAATAAATGAGTTGCTAAAAATATCCACTTCTGAACTTAAGTCCTTCACGTTGCAGAAATTGTCATTGTAATAGTGCAAACTTCTGATTAGGAAACGATTACTTGTATAGTTTTTTTTCGTTGGAGGTGGAACAAATATGTTTAAATACGAGTTGTTTAAGTGTAGAACACGAGAGGGTTGAATTAAAAATTTAGTTATCAAAATCGGTTCATCCGGTCGAAAGTTTTAAAGCAAAATTGAGAGCGGACCGTCTAGTCTGTCTCCGATTAAAGCGTGGGAATATTAAAAAAAAACATTGACAGTTATAGAGACTGTCGATAGAAGTGACAAGTTATAACTTAATTTAAAATGATCAAAGTCAATCCGGTTTTCACATGTATTGACACTCCGAGCAACAATTATATACACGTTTATATGTATTGTTTACTATTCAAATATATAACGGGCTGTACCAGATCATGACACAATATAAATACAACATTAGCACGTCGGTGACGCGAACCCGTAAGATTTTCCCCTACAGAAAGTAGCTCGATGTGGCTAGAGAAGTTTTCGCTTCAAAAAAATGGACACCCTATACATGGGTCGATTGACCTTGAGGGGCGCGCGTGGACCTTGAGCGAACTGGTCGTTACTGTAAGTTTTATTATAAAATGATCTTATTTTGTCAGACGGACGAATGTCACTGTCAAGGTTGCCAGCTACGAATATTTATGATCATATATTCCAGAATTATACAGTGATAAGTAGCAACACAGTAAAACACAATTTATTTGGTTCTCTTTACAACCCAATATAGTATATTATTAGAATCGTTGTTTTATATAGAAAAAAACTAGGTGTTACCAGCGATGAAAATTATTTATTCTTTTTCTAAAATAAAAGTATCCTAACTCCTTGTTACATCAGCTATCTGCCAGTGAAAGTCCCGTTAAAATCTAACCAGCTGTCCCAGAGATTAGCCAGAACAAATAGACAAACAGACCGACTGCAAGTATATTTACGAGTAAAAACAAAAACCGACTTCAAATAGAATAGGGATTTTACGAAATATAATAAACAGAACTCAAACCAAACTCTCATAAAACTTCATTTAATTTACGTCCATTCCAATAGAATTTTTTTTTATGACGAACTACACAGATTGGCCAAAGAAGCTGGCCTTGACTGCTTTATGAGATTGAGAGGTGTCATAGCTCTTAGGTCGCTTAGCCTGAACGTCTATCGCTAGTAACTCGACACAAGAGTCCCCGGTGAGGGGTAACCTCGGCTCGGACGATTACTATTTCACGGATAAGCTAAAGGACATTCAAAACCTAAACTTGGTTCGAGTTCGAAAACTGTCTAACGTATGATTCGATTTAAAGTCTGTTTTATTTTAATCGTAAATATACTTGTGTATAATAATTTTGGTACAACATTCTAAAACATATGGTTAGGTTCTACGATAATTCGGAAATACAAAGAGGGCGTTCGCGTTTAAAACTGTCTAACGTATGATTCGATTTAAAGTCTATTTTATTTTAATCGTAAATATACTTGTGTATAATAATTTTGTATAACATTCTAAAACAAATGGTTAGATTCTACGATAATTCGGAAATACAAAGGGGGCGTTCGCGTTTAAAACTGACTAACGTATGATTCGTTTTTCGATCGTAAATATACTTGTGTATAATAATTTTGGTGTATCTTTCTTAAACAAATGGAAAATCCAAATGTTCACGCCTTATTCTCACATAAAAGAAAAAAAACATCCTTACGTTCATAGGAAAATGGTCAGTAAATTTCTGACCTTGTAATTCAAAATTTAAATTAAATACTTTTAAGTTACGTAATCTGATGTTAAGTGGATATAGTCCTGGATGGTAAGACGCACTAGCTTAGTAAATGCCTATTCACAGTACACTTAAAAAGATACATAATTATTATAATCGGAGAGAAAGACAGACGAAGGCTAGTTATTCCTTTGCTGCACGAATAATGAAGGAAGAAGCAAAACGCTTCGAGAGTTTGAGGGATGTTTACAACAAAAGGGAAGCCAGCAATGCATCTAGAAGTACGACGGTGAAATCAAAGAAAACAATTTTTAATATATATGAATTAAAAAGCAATTTTGTGTATAATTTTGTATTGCCGTTATAACACAAAATATTTAAAATGGAGACAATCTAAGTTTGAGAAATTGCGTGAATTCGTGGGTATAAACCACTACCTCGTAAATAAATGGAATTGGTACTGGTAAAGACTACAAAATAAGCTTCAAAATTGTGTGATATATTATAAAAAGTAAATATATTGATGAAATAGTCTACCATTTAGTAATTTTCTTAATTAATTCAAAATAAAATAATACGTAATAGAGAAAAAAATGTTTGAAACAACGATAGACACGCTAGGAACAATTTCACGTAATTAACAGTTTGATTGCTATATTTCAAGATAATTGCAACGTATTTCATTAATACAAATCATTATTACTATATTAAATCATTATAATATATATCTTATTAAATAAAACGTGTTCATTATCGTATACATTTTTAAAATAGTTAATAAATCGTATTTACTCACCAAGAGTTATTATTATCACACGACTTAATGTGACTGACGACGGCAACGTACTAAATAAAAGACAAGCAAAATAAAACAACAACATACAAGCTTCGTGTACTCGGTCCGTCTAGTAACAGGATATAAATAGCATATAGCAGTTTGTATAGCATGTAGTAAAAATATTAGTTATAAGATTAACCGCTTAAGACTAAATTAGCGTCAATTAATTTATTAATCTTCAATGGCCTAATGGTTTAGGGTACGGTCGTGGGTTCGAATCCACCATTCGACTATTGATGTGAACCATCTCCTTGCACAAGCATAAGCTTAGTTGGAATGATTAACAAGAAAATTAGAAATATTTTTGAAAAAAACAGAAAAATATTGTTATCTTTCTTTAAAAAAAATTGGTAATGTAAATAAAAGGCAAACGGCCGAGATGATCTTAAGAGTTATATATCAATAATAACACCGCCTAGTGAGGCGAAAGCGATAATAAGCATATTTTCAAGCGATTAATAATAATAGTTTGACTTTGTTATATTCCTAAGATAATTCAGAAAAATAAAAGCGGCGTCCGTTCGTAATAGCGTTTAACGTTGGAATCGATTTGAAGTCGGTTTTTGTTTTTAATCGTAAATAAACTTTTATTCATAAAGATTTCAGATTTTGTTCTGTTTGATTTTGTTCATATTTAATGAAATATAATATGTTTTACTAAAATGCTGAAGCCTTAAAACAGAAAATTTGCTATACAAATTTGGATAAGTACGTTGTAACGTTCTACAAAACCGTTATATTCAATACCACTATATAGCTGATGCTATTTATACCAATAGAGAAAGGCTATCGCTAAATAAACAACGCTATCAAGCAGCTATTTACTTTTTAGTAAAACTAAGTGAAGGTAGAGTACTACTCTATGGTTACGCTACGTCACACATCTGAGTCAAATCATTTCAACTACAGTGGCTTAAGGAAAAATGTTTGTTTTGTAAATGTAATTAAAAAATATACACTAAGCTCTCGTTGTATTAGAATAACGGGGTGATGAGTAATAAATATATTAATACTTGCAGCGTAACCTTTGTACTCCTTCTCAAGAAAATTGCGCGAACGGTGGAGAATGTAATAATATTTTTTTTTATTATTCATACAAAATGCCTTTAATTTAAAAAAAAACATTACACACACTAACAGTTTAATGCACACACACTTAGATTTTATTCTGTTGCTTGGCCACAGTTAGTAACTTTGATAAATAACGACTGAAAGATTCACGGAATGAGTTACGAGCTTCGAATTATGTGGGATTTCAACGCTTTGGTTAAAGAAGAATTTCAACTTTAAGGCTAACAAGTAGTATATATTACTAACTATAAAAAATAAGCTCTCACGTACCGCAATTCATTTTTATCAGGGTAGACAGAGACATCTATGACCACCCATTTTCAACATTTACGTCTTTTAAGTGAGAGGTTGTGATTAATTCAACTTAACCGGCGCACGGTTATATCAAGTGTTTGTCGAACGCTTTTAGATAAAGTTAAACGCTTGTGACACAGTGACTTTAACTTATTGGGCTTCAAAGCTGTTAATCTCGCTTTAAAATAACTGGATTAAGTTAACTACAGAATTTCGGAGGCGTTTAAATTTGAATCTTCAATAGCGTAATAGAATAAAGTACGGTTTGCGAAATGTGCAAATTCACTGAAAGTTTCATTGAAATCGCTTCAACCGTTTCGGAGCCTATACGGATCAAACACACATACATTCTCTTTATATATATATATATCGATTAGCGCTTAATATAGAATATTAGAAAAGTTTTGTACTAATAGAGCACTCGGCGCGTAACTGAGAAGTTTTCGATTCGGTTACCAGTCCAGACTACTTGATTTGATTTGATTCTGCTAGCAGTACAGACTACATAGATTATAAAATGTGTACAACGAGTCCTACCATCGTGAAGAGTAGGAGTGTAGTAATATACTACACTACACTCTCCGTGACGGCAGCTCAAGTAAGGGTTTTATTTTATTCAAGTTCTCAACCAAAATGACAGCGTCATGAGTGCACAAACAATTGAGAAACACTTCCTTTTTTACGTAGTGGTTAAAAAAAATGACATTATTCGCATCTGTATTCTAAAACGTGTAATACACGGAACCGACCGTTTTCCTGTTACCGATACCACGTGACTAATGATTAACGTCGAGATAAGCAGTTGTGAAACAATCTGCTATGTGATTCACTATTTCTATTTACAATGAACACTTTCCCAATTCGATTTTCGTGATTTCATTTCAATGTACGTTCTTGCGGCACCCTGCCAACATTTCATTATTAGGTTGCGTCCACGTTAGAGTGTAATGATATTGTTAGGGGCTAATTCGGTTCGCAAATCAAACTCGTAAATCTAATTTAATAACACGTCAACGGATTTGGTTCATTTATTATTGTAAAGGAGGTATTTTAAGAGTAGTTTAATGAGAGTTTGGTAAGCTTCTGATTTCGTTTCGTAACCAGTGGCGTAGCTAGATAACCAAGGCCCCTGTAGCAAATTAAAAAATGGGGCCCCTGCTGCTATGTAAACGGATTTGGTTTTATTAATTAAAACTATGAAATATACAAATACTTTAAAAATGCTAAGCTACTTAAGCTGTTTTTTGAGCCCTGTTGTGCACAAAAAACAGCTTAAAATAAAAATAACAATATTAAAATGTAACAACATAAATTGCAATTAATAGTTGGTGTAAGTAAGTTTGGCTAATAAAACGTCCTGCCCTGTAGTTCTGGGCTTTCAAGAATAAGACTACGGTATCCCCAGCCTGTCGTACAAGGCGACTAAAGGGGGCCTCGGGTTCACTGGGCGACAAGGGTAGTCTTTGTAGTCCGCCAAGGTGGACCCGGGAAAAAGATCGGATGGCCTGTGTCGCCTTGCACTGCGAGGGCACAGGGCTCTGCACTGTGCTCTCCTTGAGCAGCAGGGGCTCCGGTGCGTTCCTCTGGAGATCCCGGAGCCTCTCACCATGCACCAAGGAAGGGCCACCGGGTAGGTTTTAGTGGGTAAAAACCCCACATAACCGTTGCCTTGCTCCCAGAAGACGGGGTATCTTTTTGAAGATTTCCTTCCCGTTAACAAAAAAAAAGGTTTGGCTAATAAAACTTAATAGAGAAGATTCAAGGATTTAGTATATGAAGATCGAGCCTACCAACTGACTAAGTAACAATTATATTTAGAATTTTTTCCTAGCTCCTCGCAAAAGTATCAATGTCTTCGTTTTCCAGTTCCAATCCAGGCTTGATGCAGTTTTGTTTTCAATTGCTATTAGCGATAAATGTCGATCGAGATTTCTGGTAAGAATTCGAGGGCCCCCTGAGCTTGAGGGCTCCGTGGCACTGCCTAGCCCCTGGTTAGCTACGCCACTGTGCGTAACATTCCTACGATAATTCGGAAATACAAAGAAAGTCACTTGTTGTTTCTTATATTATATTATGTTTCTTTGTTAACACTGAGAAAAGAAATCATTTAAAATTTGTAAGGATCTTGTATACATCACGAATTTTGTTTATTTAATTATTATTTCTGGGTAAATAATAAAACCCAGAATGTGCTGTGGTAGCTCAGTGTCCGGGCGGTTGGCTCTTGTTGCATAGTACGCTAGCAACCCGAGTTCGATCCTCGGTGCCGGCACCAATAAATTTGTTGTTGCAATTTTATGTGCTAATTAACCACGCGCTCGGCGGTGAAGGAAAACATCGTGAGGAAACCTACATGTCTTAGAATTTTTTTCTAAGGCATGTGAAGTATACCAATCCGCACTAGGGCCGCGTGGCGGACTATGCCCTTATACTCTCTTTACAGAGAAGGCCTGTGCCCAGCAGTGGGACATATATATTATATATATAAAGGCTGTAACTTTTAAATAATAAAACGGCTCTCTTCCTGATTAAAAAAATATGTAATACAGAATAAAGTATGTCGTATGGTGTAACACTGTAGTTTGTACGCGTCTTAATGAAGTACGAAGCACGCTTACTATTCCAATAATTCTGTCGAGTGAATAATGTTGACTCGATGGAAGGAAATTGTAAATTATCTTTGTAAAGTTTATCTTTGTCTCACAGCCTAATAGTGGCTGGTATGTATGTATTGTTATGGGATTGTTGACTGCAATGATTTTTATCGATTACATTTTTTGGCAGGACAGTGAGCCGACTTACCCGCTTTTGACCAGAGTAGATGAGCGACTTAATCGCCTCTGAACACCAGGTAAATGAGCGCCTTAACGACGTCTGACCATCGGATAGATGAGCGACTTGACCGCCTCTGACCACCGGGTAGATGAGCGACTTAACCGCGTCTGACCAGAGTAGACGAGCGACTTAACCGCGTCTGACCAGGTAGATGAGCGACTTAAACGCGTCTTACCAGGTAGATGAGCGACTTAACCGCGTCTGACCAGAGTAGACGAGCGACTTAACCGCGTCTGACCAGAGTAGATGAGCGACTTAACCGTCTGACCAGAGTAGACGAGCGACTTAACAGCCTCTGACCACCGGGTAAATGAGCGCCTTAACGACGTCTGACCATCGGGTAGATGAGCTGACTTAACCGCGTCTGACCAGGTAGATGAGCGACTTGACCGCCTCTGACCACCGGGTAGATGAGCGACTTAACCGCGTCTGACCAGAGTAGATAAGCGACTTAACCGCGTCGGACCAGAGTAGATGAGCGACTTAACCGCGTCTGACCAGAGTAGACGAGCGACTTAACCGCGTCTGACCAGAGTAGATAAGCGACTTAACCGCGTCGGACCAGAGTAGATGAGCGACTTAACCGCGTCTGACCAGAGTAGATGAGCGACTTAACCGCCTCTGACCACCGGGTAGATGAGCAACTTAACCGCGTCTGACCAGAGTAGACGAGCGACTTAACCGCGTCTGACCAGAGTAGATGAGCGACTTAACCGCGTCTGACCAGAGTAGACGAGCGACTTAACCGCGTCTGACCAGAGTAGATGAGCGACTTAACAGCCTCTGACCACCGGGTAAATGAGCGCCTTAACGACGTCTGACCATCGGGTAGATGAGCGACTTAACCGCCTCTGACCACCGGGTAGATGAGCGACTTAACCGCGTCTGACCAGAGTAGACGAGCGACTTAACCGCGTCTGACCAGAGTAGACGAGCGACTTAACCGCGTCTGACCAGAGTAGATAAGCGACTTAACCGCGTCGGACCAGAGTAGATGAGCGACTTAACCGCGTCTGACCAGAGTAGATGAGCAACTTAACCGCGTCTGACCAGAGTAGATGAGCGATTTAACCGCCTCTGACCACCGGGTAGATGAGCGACTTAACCGCCTCTGACCACCGGGTGGATGAGCGACTTAACCGCCTCTGATCACCGGGTAGATGAGCAACTTAACCGCATCTGACCACCGGGTAGAAGAGCAACTTAACCACGACTAACCGGATAGATGAGCGACTTAGCCGTGCTTGACCCACCCACATACGAGTGACAACCGCATCTGACCAATCGGGTAGATGAGCGACTAAGCCGTGTTTTACCACCATGTAGGTAGGTAAGCGAAGAAGGCTCCGGTGCGTTCCACTGGAGATCCCTGAGCTACCAGGGCTACCAGGGCTACCAGGTAGGTTTTAGTGGGTAAAAACCCCACATAACCGCCGCCTTCCCCCCAGAAGGCGGGGTATCTTTTTGAAGATTTCCTCCCCGTTGATAAAAAAAAAGGTAAGCAAAGAAAATATACAGATAAAAATGAAACAAGTTAATTTTTTAATTATTTATTAATAATAAAGTTTATAATAAATCCTTACAATATACGTAATAGTACTAAAAATAATTTTAAAAATAAATGTCCTTACTCTAAGCATTAACTTACGAAGACTCTTACAGCTTATAATGCATAATAGAATAACTTCTAAATAAAATGGAATTAATTCTATCTTCTGTATTATGCGCCTTCCATTCCCTTATCGGCGTTAACAATTGTATCAAAACACACAGTGACGTCATAGTTATCGATTGACCACGACCACACCTGATGTTTAAACTTATGTTAGCTGGCAACACATGACACCCAGCGATTGTTATGCATAATAACTACTTGCAATGATATCTTAATGATTTACCTGAACCTTATTGTATCTTTAATTCATAATTAATAATTTAGTTGTTCGTCACATTAACTTGTCATTGTAAACAATAGTTTAACTTTATTAGTTCCTAATCCGACTTCTAATTAATTTTGTATAAAGATTGTGAGGACGCGCAGTTGTGACGTTACTCGTTATAATTCTTTGTACAACGTTACGCTGTCTCAATAAAGCGAGTGTATTAGTTGTTGGACTATTTTATTCTACGAGACCTACAAATTATAACACTTATTTATTTAAATGTAGAAATTGAGGCGCGTTGCGTTCGTCTATCAAAACAAACGCATAAATACGTTACGCACCTAGAGAATGTCACGCCTAAAAAAAACATCTTTTTTTGTTCTATTTCTTTTGCTTAGTTAATTTCAATTTAAAATTTACTTTTCGTGTGTTTCTTTTCATTGCATGCAGTCTTCACTAGGGATGTTCATGCCAAAACTATATCGATATATTTTTCGATATGATATATCGTGAGGTTGTATCGATATATTGTACAAATATATCGATATTTTTCATATATCGAAATTTGTTTATAATTAATTGGCGCTTAATATTAAATATTAGAAAAGTTTTGTACTAATACAGTACTCGGCGCGTAACTGAAAGGTTCTCGCTTCGGATACCAGTGCAGACTATTTGATTTGATTCTGCTAGCAGAACTACAGACTACATGCATAATAGATAAAATTTTATTAACGAGTCCCGCCATCGTGAAGAGTAGGAGTGTAGTAACATACGTGTACTCTTCGTGATGGCAGCGCTAGTAAGAGATATTTTATTCAAGTTGTCAACCACAAATAAAAGAAAAAATGGAATGCTTTTTTAATTAATTTCGTATATCAGAAGAATTATATCGATATTAAATGATTCGATAATATCGAATTGAAGCGATAAGGTAATGCACAAGAGACAAAAGATCTACAGTAAATTTAGCTTTATAATTTGTTGCTACCTGATTGTTATTATCTTAACGGGAACGGACTATAGGGTTGTCCTTGTCATATTAAATTAGTCGACATGGTGGTGGGGAGCGGTGGGCGGTGGGAAGCAGCGTATGTGCTCGACACCAGCGCGCTCCTCGTCCGCCACCAGGTGGCGAGCGAGCACGCCGAAGATCTGCGAGTTGAGTACCTGGAAGCGCCTGATGCGGTCCACCATGCGCTTCAGGGGCTAGAAAAACAACTTTAAATATATATATACATATATTTTTCTGTGGGTAATAATATGTCTGCACGTCCATTGCGGCGTTTGTTAGCGCCGGTTAATAACTGGGCTATATCGACAGACGCTTTGATGCGTGCATTGCGTATAGGCCGCTGTTGTTTGACAGGTGTTTGGTTCGGCGCGCTCGGCGGTAAGTTGCAGGTAGGCACATTATCACTTGTTGCACTGAGTTTATTTGTGATTGTAGATTGTTCACTTATTTTGCACTCTAGTGACTCAATTTTAGTAACGAGTGATGCGACGGTCGCTTGCAGTTCCCGCACAACACTTTCGAATGACTTAAGCGACATTATTAATACTTTAAATATTTATAATCGCGGAGCACCTTCGTTAACGTGACGTTCGACGTGAGACCTATATACAATCTATGTGATGATTTAATAAACTTTTTAATAGAATAATATCTATGACGTAGTAAGTCAAAAGTCTCAAATATGAATGTGGAAGAATGAGATATATGAACCTGACTTCCAATACTATCATTATGATATACGGAAATCATCAGAGGGACTTTTTTGTTTTTTTCGATTCCCCTAACATGTTTGGTTAGGGACCTTATTATCGACATAAAGTGAAAGTTACAGCCTTTATATATATAATATATATGTCCCACTGTTGGGCACAGGCCTTCTGTAAAGAGAGTATAAGGGCATAGTCCACCACGCGGCCCTAGTGCGGATTGGTAGACTTCACATGCCTTAGAAAAATTTCTAATACATGTAGGTTTCCTCACGATGTTTTCCTTCACCGCCGAGCGCGTGGTTAATCAGCACATAAAATTGCAACAGCAAATTTATCGGTGCCGGCACCGGAGATCGAACTCGGGTTGCTAGCGTACTATGCAACAAGAGCCAACCGCCCGGACACGGAGCTACCACGGCTCACATTATCGACATGTTACAAACTATTACATTTATTTGCTTATATTACTCTTATATATATAGATTTTAATTTTAACAATATTTTCTTATTTATTATATTTTAATGACTTAATTTTACATCTTTTGGTGATCTTGGAACATCAGAGGGACTGCAAGGTTCTCCGCCACGACTAATACAAGGTGAGTGATTTCTTTTCACCGGGCTAGATTTTGCTTTATTTTATTTAAACAATAAACTTATATCATTAAATATTTAATTTAACCCTGACAAAAAATTAAATTATTCATTTCTCTCCATATTCATTCTCCTCTATTCTCTTCTCGAGCGGGAGAAGATCATTACCTACACTCATATACATGCAATATATAGACATAGACATTTATTTATTGGCATCACAATACAAAACACATTACAGACAGAATATAACACACATTAAAAATAATGAAAAATAGACAAAACACAGTTAAAGTTACACGGACAAATAGTACATAACATATTCATGATTTTCAGCGGTGCCCGGGACTACCTAAAGACGTGCGCGCAATACTACTTTTATATGTAATTTATACAGACAATAAGAGTACAATAAATATGATACAAGAATAAAACAGTTATGAGATTAAAATATATTTTATACAATAAAATAATAGATAAAAATTGACTAAAATAAATAATATGATAATTAAATGTATAAAGTAAAATATTGAAAATATTGGAAACAACAAGCCACCGATGTCGCGGGATATTATCTTTTGTAACTTTAACATCAGGTGTTTTAATTTATTTTTAAATGCGTTTACAGATTTACTGTATCTTACGGTGACAAATTATTCCAACACTTGGTGGCCAAGTATCTGAAACTGCCGCGGAACGCAGCAGATCGGTGTGGCGGAATTTGTAAAATGCAGCTTTTAGCTCTAATTAAACAGCTAGTATCTTCATTCCGCCATTTCAACTTTTCGTACAGATATTTAGTTCAAAAGAGGAGTGCTCTGGTCGTCACCAAATACAGGATTACTGACCTGACTTTTTCATTGAAATCGGTCCAACCGTTTCGGAGCCTATAGGGATCAAACCTACACATTTTCTCTTTTATATATATAGATTTACTTACAATCCCTTTGACCAGCTCGTCTTTGCCGTCCACGCGCTGCACTCTCAGTATGTGGTAGCAGAAGTCCAATGCCTCGAAACGCCGCTGCTGACCCAGTAAGGCTATGATGGTGCACCCAGCCCAGTGGAGACCTTCGCCGAACAGTTCCCTAAAACCAAATTACCACTGCAGTGCCATCTGGTGGTCGGCTATCATTAAGGCTATTAATTTTTGATGCAGCGGCACGGATCCTGGATTGAACGATATACGAAGATTTCTGAGCTACGAAATATCTCTGCTTCCAGGTGGTCGTTCACCCTGGTTTTTTCCTTGGATGAAGAGTTGGAAAAGTTCGTATTTTTTATTACGCATTATATGACCAAAGTACTGGAGCTTGCATTTTTTCACGTTATTAAGGACATCCGCGTTCTTGCTCACCATTTGCAATACTCTTCTGTTTGGTATCTTATCCGTCCTTGATATTTTAAGAATTCTTCTGTATTCCCAGATTTAGAAGGCTTCTAGGCAATTACTCATATTCTGGATTAAGAACCATGACTCTACGCTATACAGAAGAACACATAGCAACGTGCCAAACGCACCCTGGTAGATATCTTCAAAGATCGATTGCAGAGAAGGTGAGCTAACTTCAGAAATGCGTTTCGCGCTTGCTCTATAGGACATTTGATCTCCACGCTGTGATCACAATGGTCATTTACTCTGCAGCCAAGGTATTTGTAAGAGTGGACTCTCTGAACTGTTTGGTAAGCAAATTTCCCCATTGAAATTAATAAAATTTCCATTGCCATAATTTTTTTGTAAATGTCCAAAAAACAATTTATCAAAAATGTTACAAAAACTAGAGAATGAGCTGTTATATGACTCTCTTACTCATTAAAAACCGCCGGTGGCTTTTCTCGGCTTTTTCGAATTCAATGAAACTTTCAGGGAATCTTCAGAATGACCTGGTCCAGCCGTTTCGGAGCCTATATGGAACATACACACACACTTTCTCTTTTATATATATAGATATACTCACTCCACGGTAAACTGGGTGTCACCGACAGGAATGCAATATAGGAATTGAAGTGCGGACCACAATCTGAAAAGTATACAAAAAAAATTATAGGTACACCAAAATCAAACAAGAAGTATTACAGAACTAAGGTACAATATATGTGTGTAGGACTATAGCACTTCCGTTATATATTTTTCTTACGGTGTTAGTCTAACATTGTTTTCAGTTCGGTCGCTCCTCCAAGCCTTACGTGAGGAACTTCGTTCCTATAAATAATTTTTTTATGACGCACTCTGCTACACAGATTGGCCAGAAAAGCTTGTCTTCTTCACCGTATTAAGAGGTGGCAGCGAGCTCTTAGGTCGCTTAGCCTGAATCTCTATCGCTAGTTACTCGATACAAGGGTCCCCCGGTGGGAGGTAACCTCGGCTTGGACGGTTACTAGTTTACGCGTTAGCAGTCCGATCCGAGGGCGCCCGAAAGAGCCGAACCACGACTCGGTCGGTTGCTATTTCACGGATAATCTAAGCGACATTCAAAAACTAAACTAACTTTGAGTGCCACTTCGGGAAACGTTGGCGCTGGGAGAAGAAGTGGTCGGAGAAACTCCAGCAACGCTCCTAACATCTACGGGGTGAGGATAAATGAAAATCTCTATAAATATATGAAGAAATGTGTTCGCTATTTCATCCTAATCACCGCACTACTTGTTCTCTCATCCTAGATCTTCAGGGGTAATAAGAGTCCGAGAGTCTAATGGCGTGGTCACCTGTGGAACTCGCTCGTGTCGTCAGTATGCAGGGGGGCGTGCTGGGGTGCCGCCGGGGGGCTGGGCCACTGCGGCGCGGTGAGACAGGCGCGCAGGCGTCGCAGCACCACGGAGAACAGGGACAGTCCGCAGCAGAGACGCTCCCGGGTCAGCAGGTCACCCTCGCGGGACAGCTGGCTTTGCTAGAACCCAAGATATACCGTGATAAAAGCACATCTTTCACTTTGTATTCTCTTATCATTATATTTAATACGTGAAGCAAAAACGTTGTATAGTTGGCAGCAAATAATACTAGCGTGGACCGTTAATGCGCAGAAGTCGAAAATAAGGTGTCACAGGGGAGTGAAGAGGGCGCGGGCGCGGACTCTCTTGTAGTACTCTGTTCGCGCCTTGTGTACAGTCGCGTTCTAAATTTTATGTTAATTGACTTGTTTTCTGTTAATTTTGAGCTTTATTATTAACTGTTATAGTTATTTAGTGAATATATGGTTTATTATAAAAAACACTTGTATTTGTACCGTTGTATTAACCACGTTTAGAATAGAATGGAATAGAATAAACATTTATTCGACACAAGAACACAGAAGCAACAGGTAAAACAAAACAAAAAACAACATAAACAAAAACACAAAATAGAAATTGTGCCGAAAAAGGGTTGGCTAAGCATTTGCTGTGCTTACACGTAGCACGGCGCTGATTTTCAGCCAAAAAACCTGTGAAAACTAAGGCGGATACGAATCGGTCGTGTATTAATATGGTATACTTTCACACTTTCACATATATTATATATAAATATATCTTTATATTTTGGTTACATATATATATATATATTGTTATATAAACGATTTGTCGTAGTTGCTGTCGGCGTGGTTACGTTGAGATTCAGTTAAGAAGCATTTCAATTTATTTTTAAATATAGTTAATGTTTTTGTTTGCCGTTGTACCGCACGCAATGTGAAGAAATTAATAATTATTAATTTCTACAAATTGTGTGCACGACTGTACACATGAGTCCTTCCACATTTCGCTCAGCACTAGAGTTATCTATCGTCACTTATACGCCTTCTTATGATAATTGCGAGGTCGATGTAGTAAGAAATTTCCCACACTTATAGCTTATACAAGCCGAGGTGTTACTCGCTAATAAAGTTAATTCCCACATCCCACATTCATACATTCAGATATTCAGCGGGTCTCTGAATGTTCCTCGCGTCCAAACGAAGCGATTTGAGTCATCGTTCATCGTGCGTACAGCAAAGGAGTGCAACAAGTTGCCGGCCTCAGTCTTTCTGTCCAAGCACTAGCTTATTCCTTATATAAAAACCTACTTACGAGCTGCGAATTATGTGTGATCAAAATAATCCAATTCCTGGGTTATTAGTCCATAAAAATGTTAAAAGGAATGTAAACAGAAAGGTTATTACAATTTATTATTTAAATACAGTGGTATTCTGCCAGTTAACCAAAAATTAAATATTTAGTAGCAACTGAGAACAACACAAATGATTTTCTTGTTAAAAATATGTTTATGGAAATTTAAGAACGTAATATTTACGAATAACCAAGCGCGATAAACTACATTGGGGAACGGACGCGTAGGTACTTAGTACCGCGAATATACAATTCGTATGAACTTGCAGAAGACTACCGGTAGAAAAACAACAATAAGAAAATTTTTAAAACGCAGCTACTAAGTACCTACTCTGCCGAATACTGTAAACAAATTAGATATTATATGTATAGCATTAATTATTATTATGTAGTAGTATGTATTTATTGTATTTGCTTTCTCTATTGTATTTTATGGGTATTTAGTGTATAGATTTATGGGTGCAGTTTTCGCCAATAAACTGCCCTGGCAGTTTGGCGAAATAATTTTACTAAATGTTTTGAATATATGTATAATAAATAATAAAAAAAGTCTAACTTAGACCTAAGAACAGTTACTCCGAAAATCCATGTCGAACGGTACTGACTAGAGGAGCAGTTACATGCACCGAGGAAAGGGCCACCGGGGAGGTTTTAGTGGGTAAGAACCCCACATAACCGCCGCCTTCCCCTTTCTTTTCTCCCCTTTTCTGAAGATTTCCTAAAAAGGAGCAGTTAACCCTCGCGTTGATACCCGGGTAACGGGGTCAATACCCCGAATTCCGTACTTGCAAGTTTCATTATGCATGTACCCAGCTGATAAATCCTACCTTCGCTGTGCCGTATTTGTCAACGTTCTGTACAATCTGTAGCGCCGCGTATTTCGATTCTAGACGCTTCTGTTTCACTTCGGGCTTCTCCCCCTCTGCAAGAAGATAACAAGAGTAACAAATAAGAAAATATATATAATAAATTATAAGAAAAGTCGAAGACCTGGGTATGCGGGTCATGTGACTAAAATGGAAATGGGCCGGACACCTGGCTAGTAGAGACGACGGTCGGTGGACCAGGGCAGTATATAAATGCGACGGGCGATGTATAATTTGTTATTTCATTTACTTTATATAGTATTTTAATTTCCACTAAAACTAAAACCCACCTACTGCACAATAACGAATAATCTATATAAATAAAAGAGAAAGTGTGTGGGTTTGTTCCGTATAGGCTCCGAAACGGCTGGACTGATTTCAATGAAACTTTCAGGGAATCTTCAGATTGACCTGGCGAGTAATACTCTACAGTTTGGTGACGATCGGAACACTCCTCTTTCTGTACTGTCAAACAAGCCATACGTCGTACTTTTATTTCCGACATTAACTTGAGCCCGATATGATTTTGTATAAATGATAAGAATGATATTGTATTTACTGATATGTACATGGGTGTAGGTAATGATCTTCACTCGCTCGAGAAGAGAATGAATACGGACAGAAATTTATAATTTAATATATTGTGATAGTTAACGGGTACGCCAGTTTGAAAATAAAAAAAAGATCAAAAATCGTGTAAGAAGTGACGTAGTTAGCGATATATAAGAATGTCTGACCAGCTGCAAATGGTCGGGGCAGAATGTTCTGGAACGGCGCGGCGTGAAGCAAGTCAGTCACTTCCTCTTGACTCAGTGCCTGGAAGAAAAATATTAGATTTATTTATTTAGTTTCGTTTGTTATGTAAAAAATATTATTCAAGTGTCAGAATACGGTTTAGTGGCGACACTGGTGATTTGTCTATGGTCTTAACTATGCCTTTATCTTGAGCTTAATCTATGGTCATGTAGAGACACTACCTAAAGTGTCATGATGGAAACCGAGAGCACAGTACAGAAAGATTCCACTGGAGATCCCGGAGCCCCTCACCATGCACAGAGGAAGTGCCCCGGGGGGTTTTAGTGGGTAAGAACCCTTCATACTCTACCTCCCCCCAGAAGGCGGGGACAGTCCATTGACCTTCGGAGGTCGCGAACAAACCTTGCGCTTTACTGCTATTTAAATGGCAGGCCCCACCCTTTAGATGTTAAGAGCGTTGCTGGAGTTTCTTCGGCCACTTCTTCTCCCAGCGCCAACGCTTCCCGAAGTGGCACTCAAAGTTAGTTTAGTTTTTGAATGTCCCTTAGATTATCCATGAAATAGTAACCGTCCAAGCCAAGGTTACCCATCTCCGGGGTACCCTTATGTCGAGTTACTAGCGATAGAGGCTCAGGCTAAGCGACCTAAGAGCTTTAGGTCGCTTAGCCACCTCTCAATCCGGTGAAGCAGTCAAGGTCAGCTGCTCTCGCCAATCTGTGTAGTTCGTTCTTAAAAAATGAGCCTGTTCTGACCTGTTCAATGAGCATGCAGAACAGTATAATGTTGCCAAGTTCCCTGAAGGCGTGGAACAGCTCCGTACGGGCGTCTGGATACTGGACTATGTCGGTCAACTGGGCGTGGTAGTAACCAAGTACTCCTGGAAATTAAGTGAAGTTAAGATCAATATAACAACAAGACCAAGATAAGGATCTCCGTAAGGAACGCAACAACGAGCCCTCAGTGTTCCGCTGTGCTAGCCACTATCGGGGGCGTGTATCAAAATCGCCCTCAAAACCCTCGCAGACTGCCATCACTACACGGCTTCCGGTTGGTCCGATCAGGGCGACCCAAAATTAATTTCATTGTACATTATTTTAATTTTGCAATAGACATAGACATTTATTGGCATCACAATACAAAAACACATCACAGACAGAATATAACACACATTAAAATATAATGAAAAATAGACAAAACACAGTTAAAGTTACACGGACAAATAATACAAAACATATGATGCCAATATCGGACACCGTCTCAGCATATGCTGTCACAAAGATGCGACAGCGCTGATTTTCAGCGGTGCCCGGGACTACCTAAAGACGCGCAATATTACTTTTATATGTAATTTATACAGACAATAAGAGTATAATAAATATGATACATGAATAAAACAGTTATGAGATTAAAATATATTTTATACAATAAAATAATAGATGAAAATATTTCATAAATAAATATATTATTAAATCAAAAAATAAAATAAATAATATGATAATTAAACGTATAAAGTTTATATTATATATATATATATATATATATATATATATATACAGTTGTGAGATTAATATATGTTATATATAATAAAATATCTGCTAAGGTATTCATTTAATTTGCCAATAATATTCTTGCCCAAGCCAACAAACGTATTTAAAACAATAAGAAATAATACCGTATTTGTGTAATTAGCTTTATAATTGCCTAATTTTTTAAGTATTAATATGGATATAGTATGTTAGTCTTTAGGGATAGACATATGCCATCGCGGACTTTTTTGTACACTTATATACTCTCTTTACAGAGAATGCCTATGCCCAACAGTGGGACACACATATAAAGGCTATAATGCCGAATGTCACACGAATTTCTATGGCAATTCTTTTACCTGTACAGCTATAAAACTATGGAATAGTTTGCCGATTGAGATTAGGGAGGCTTCCTCAACTAATGTCTTTAAATCGCGTGTATCTGAATACTTTCTACTCGAACAATGAAAAATTACAAACTGGTATATTTATTGTCGTTATATACATTCCATGTGTATGTATATTATTATATTTATATAGAAGTATCTATTTATGTATATGTAAATGTATATATATTTATCTATATAACAGTTTTAAAACGCTATTTTTAGCGGCACTACCCTTAGCCTGCTCTTAACCACTAAAGGTTAGCTGGAAGAAAACGCTAATTAGCATTAAGTTCGCCTTTGTACATATACTTTGGTGCAATAAAGGATTTATCTATCTATCTATCTATATGCCAACCACGGACTTTTTTGTACACCTATATACACTCTTTACAGAGAAGGCCTATGCCCAACAGTGGGACACACACATATATATTTATATAAAGGCTATAACTTTAACTGTATAAGATAGACAATTCCACCATACATTATTTTGTTATATCTCAAAACTCCCAGACAGCTTGTTTCCAACAGCTTCAACAAATATCGTTATATTTTAGCTAATTTATAGGAGAACTTATCAAATTATATAATAAAACTTTTGTTGAGAATCGCTCTATCCATTGGTGATAACAGGATGAAAATCAGTGTATTGGTTTTTGAATTTATCGCGAACAGACAGACAGCGGGAAACGACTTTGTTTTATGCTATGTAGGGCTATGCGTCGTGCGGCGGGTACTGTCTGCTGCCCAACCCACCGGATCATGATGAATACGACCACTCTGACAAGAGTGAAGGGACCAAGAAGAAGAAGGGCTATTTATTTGTAACATTTATATCGACGCTGGAAAACAAAAACGTAGTAACCTACAAAAATGAAATTGTTCACCAGAACCAGAACTTTAAAAAAATATATATAACTTTAGTGTTTGTGGACCTAGAGCTGTCGTTTTTGGACACAATATTTATTATTTTTGCTAAATAAGTATTGTACCACGGTATTAACCTCGAGTTTTCCTAAAAGGAAATCGTTTTACGGTAAAAAAAATAAAAGAGAAGTGTCAATGTTAAAAATCCTATTTCCGCTATTTCTCATCTAATTGTCACAAGTCATATATCATTCGACGCGTCTTTTTTTCTGATTCCAACAATGTAAAAAGTAAAAATGCCCATATATGTCACTTACTACGTTTTTGCTTTCCAGCGTCGATGTACAATGAGGTATATTCATTCAGTCAGGTTACCATTAGATCCGTAGTCGTATCGCGGCAGTTTGCAGTGTCTCGGCATGGCGGCGGCGAGCGCGCGCGTGAACTGCGCGAGGGTGCCGTGCAGCAGGCCACGCGCCACACCCAGCAGCTCCCCACCACCACCGCCACACCCTGGTAGCCCAGCAGCCGCACCAGTGCGTGCAGGTGCTGCGCCCCCACGAAACCTACGAGCGTTGCCATACACTACATAACTATCATATTTTGGATATACAAATATATATATATATAAAAGAGAAAGTGTGTGGGTTTGTTCCATATAGGCTCCGAAACGGCTGGACCGATTTCAATGAAACTTTTAGAGAATCTTCAGATTGACCTGGCGAGTAATCCTGTAAAGTTTGGTGACGATCGGAGCACTCCTCTTTTTGAACTGTCAAATACAGCTTTTATTTACTATGATGATATTGTATTGTTTTATAACACAAATTTGTATTGACACAAGCGTTGTGTATATTTATGTCATTGTGAACGATATTGAAGTACAATGGAGTATATTGAAGTATTCAAGGTAACTTTTACTGATGCTGCTGATATGTACATGGGTGTAGGTAAAATCTTTACCCGCTCGAGAATAGAATGAATATGGAGAGAAATTAATAATTTAATGTATTGTGAGAGTTAAAATAAATATTTAATGATGTAAGTTTATTGTTTAAATAAAATCAAGTAAAATCTAGCCCAACAAAGCAATAAATAATGAAGTCCAAATATGGCAGTATGTTACAATAAACAAGATTGTAAATTTGACATTCAAGGGCTATATGACTTTGTAAATAAATAAATGGATGAATGAAGGTGAGTGAATGGATGGCGAGCGGTTAGGATTGAAAGAGAGAGAAAGATAAGGAGTTACGACGTGGACGAAGAAAGTGTTCATTATAATTTCTGAAAATAATAGTTGTTTCGGAGCCTATATAGAACATACCCCACACACTTTCTCTTTTATATATATATATATATATATATAAATGAATTGCTGTTCGTTAGTCTCGCTAAAACTCGAGAACAGCTGAACGGATTTATCTTATCTTGGTTTTGAAATATTCGTAGCGGTCTAGGGAAATCTTTTTGTCAGAACGAAGTCTGTCGGGGCCGCTAGTATATATATATATATATATATTTATATCAATATCTATTATCCTGTAATCCGATGATGAACTTCAATAAGCTTTACATTGTATATTGGTACTGTTATAAAGAAGGGGCGTGCGCACTGACCGGCGTACTGTGCGTACTGCGCGGAGTACGGGAAGCCGAGCTGCTTCGAGCCCCAGAGCAGCGCGTGCCCGTACTGCTGGGGCCGCTCCCTCTGCACGCCGGCTGCGAACTGGATGCCGCGGCACTTCACGAACCTGCACCAAGAACACCATCAACATTTTAAAAATAGCCTATATCACTGTGTTTATTCCTCCACAGGCCTTCTCCACAACGACAGTATTAGACTATAGAACGATGCTGCGCTAATGCATATTGGCAGACACGTCAAAATTAAGTCGCGCAGGTTTCCTCACGATGTCAACTTGAAGACCTCGAAGACACAAACATCACTCTCCCAGGCGAGATTTAAACGATATATAGACATAGGCATTTTATTTATTGGCATCATAATACACACATTACAGACAAAAAATAACACACATTAAAAATAATGAAAAATAGACAAAACACACTTAAAGTTACACGGACGAATAGTACAAAACATGTGATACCAATATCGGACACCGTCTCAGCATATGCTGTCGCAAGGATGCGACAGCGCTGATTTTCAGCGGTACCCGGGACTACCTAAAGACGTGCGCGCGCTATACTACTTTTATATGTAATTTACACAGACAATAAGACTATAAAAAATATGATACATGAATAAAAGAGTTATGATATTAATATATATTATATACAATAAAATAATAGAGGAAAAAATTTCATAAATAAATATATTATTAAGTCAAAAAATAAAATAAATAATATGATAATTAAACGTATAAAGTTTATATTATATAATGAAATATTGAAAATATTGGAAACAACAATACGGATATATATATAAATATATACGTATCCGTATTATTTACTTTCTAGTCATAGTTATTTACTTAATTAAAAGATACAAGACAGACCACGTAAGAAAGACGTAATAAATTATTTGCAAATTCCACAATGCTACGCTGCGTCCCAAGACACATATATATATATATGTCGTCACCTCGCCATAATTGTGATGAAATGAAAACCAATGTCACTGGCGTCCATGATGATTTTCAGATGATAGATAACGCGCGATGGTACAACCGCTCTATCCGACCGCCACCGTAGAAGTCACTCCGCTCGACCGGACGGTAAAACGTTGACTCCACCGAACGCCGACAGACGGCGCTAGCGTTCCGTCTTCCAAATGCCGCCAATGTCGCTAGTGTGGTGGCGCTAGTATCGCGTCGGTTACGACATATATATGTGTTTAATTTGTGAAATATATATGAATGTAAATGTGTTAAAATAAATATTCTATTCCATTATATTGTTGGTCTTGTGGAAGCACTCAGCTTTCCTATTAGTGACGCACACGCACGTAACTACAGACACGCACGCACGTGAACGCGTGCACACTCACGTACATTTTATTACTTGTTCAAGGCAAACTTTTAAATTATGATAATGTTAGTTTGTTAAGATTGCCAAATATCTGTATTTACTATTTAATGGAGAGTTGAATCTGCTAGAACAAATATATGTAAGCATTGTTTAGTCTACGAAGTAATTATGTAGATTTGGGACTGCTAGTTATTGTCCCCACGATTTTATTTTATTTTTGATGTAATAGACATTTAGTATCGACTACGACAATCGTAGCCAATATTAAATGTCAGAATATTATATTTTGCATAATGGCAACACACTAGAGCTGTCACCTGTCAGCAGGTGGTATCGTGTAACTAATTGATCACTTGATCGTCAACATTCGTCGTGAGAAGATCTGATTTGTTACCGAGACTGCTTCGTATAAGTATTATCAAGTATTAAATCCATTATTATTTCCGGAATCCTGCATTTTTTCCGAATTCAAGACCTGAATCTTTCATATATGTTATTCTTTTTTGTTTCCTTTACCTATCTGTGGCAGCGTTGTAGCAGTAGTTCGGTAGGAAGTCGTAGTTCAGCTCCCAGAACACGTGCAGCGTGATCCTGCCGTACGGCGCCAGGACACCGTGGTCGGACTCCCGTAGGATAGCCTCGAACTCGTCCAGGGTCAGGTACCGGCTGAGCAGCTTGTGGCAGAGCCGGTTCACCGCGATCAGGCCCTCCAGCTCCTGAAAGATCACCATAACATCATTTCAACATAGGGTATCAATGTTAATAATTATCAATCTACCCAAGGTTCATCCGTATAATATATTAATATATACAGGACTCCATCCACCAAACTGCATAGAGTGCGGAGTTATAAAGGACGTGCTGGTGGAATGTGGGAAGGAAGGAAGCTCTAAGAGCTGAACTGTTAGCTAAATTGAAGCTTAATAAGTTACACTTCTCTATCCCTTCTCGTAGTCTGCGCTTCAACTGTCCAATATATATTCCACCTAGTAATGCACACTATATAATATATATGTGGGATTGTATGGCAAAATAAACGAGCACAATTACAAATTATACTTTATTTTAAACACAATATACAAATATCTCCCTTCCGCCTTTTTGTCTTTTGAATTTCGCGGCTATGTACAAAGCGCTACAGAGCTCGTATCTAGCAATACTATACATAATTTGAAAGGTCTTGTCTTGACTCCATGTTTACACGTCTATAACTGTTGAACGCAATATCCAAACTAATTATGCATAGCGTCGTTTTGTAGGTTATGTCAAGACCTTTCAAATTATGTATAGTATTGCTAGATACGAGCTCTGTAGCGCTTTGTACATAGCCGCGAAATTCAAAAGACAAAAAGGCGGAAGGGAGATATTTGACAACCTATTATATTCAGCGTTACACCGTGGCTGTACGTCGTATATTCACCGTCGCCATTACTCATTCTTTTTCACTCGCACACATACATCTCTTTCTTTCATCCGCTGCGTTCCGTTCTACCATTTAATTTAGCTGCGTTCTTTAGATGTAATATTTATCCCACATATATATATATATTTTATATAATATGATTTTATTTCAAACCAAAAATTCATGTACAAACCAGTTCTATAATATGCTAAATAGATATATATATATGCTTAATAGCTATTTTATCAGAGCATGTAATGAATTCAATAACCTTTGTAAGAAATACAATAATGTCAACCTATTTCACGTCAGTGACGCCTCCATACGTAAGCTTTTTATAAGTATATTTAGTGAAATTTTGTCTGCGGGACCTTGATACTGTTTTCCAATCCTGTGTTACCTTTTTTTTTTTGTTAAGGCGGGGAATCTGTTTATAGACCATCCTCCAGTACCCTGGGTGGGCCCGGAGGGATGTGTGGGACTCGGCCTGGGCAGCCCATACTAGCCGCCACTAAACCTACCCGCGAATGCCATCAGCCGTTATGAGCGGGGTGTCCCGGATCTGTCAGCGACAGGACACCCCAACGACCGGCCGGTCCCGGCAAAGACCGGACTTCACCCTCAAAGGGGACTCCTCCGGCACTCAGAGAAGTCCCGACGACGCCGAAGCATGCTGGGGCCAGGTTCCCATCCTGACCCCGCTTCGGATTACCGGGGCGGCGAGAGGAGACGTCTGAAACGTCTCCTGCGCACCCCGACTCATCGCCTGAATCCTGTGTTACCTAAGTTTGCGTATCTTTAGTGTTTTTTTTACCCTAACTTATAAGTGAAAACTTTTTACCTGCTAAACTAGTGATATATCTGTAAATTATATAAGAAGCATTGAATAGCTGTAAGTTTTCCTGTATTAAATAAATAAATAATAAAAAAAAAAAATTAAGGTTAGCTGCTGGGATGTCGGGTTTTGTAAGAGTATCCTACCTTCTCCAGCTAATAAAGCTAGGATACTGTATACAATTGTAAGACATTGTTTTTTTAATATCTGTTGTCCTATGATAATGATATTTCGTAAATAAATAAAGTGTGCTCAGGAACTACATGATCTAATTCCCCCATCCCCTTTCCACCATCGGACTTCTAGACGCACTGCTGGATTTCATCCTTTTGTTGTGAACATCCCTCAAACCCGAACGAAGCGATTTGCTTCGTCTTTCATTCTTCGTACGGAAAAGGACTGGAATAGTTTGCCCGCGTCTGTCTTTCCTTCCGATTACAATGTGGGTATTTTCAAGAGTAGAGTGAATAGGCATTTACTAAGCTAGTGCGCCTTACCATCCAGGACTGCATTTCCACTTAACATCAGGTGGGATCGTAGTCAAGCACTTGCTTAGAAATTATAAAAAAAAAATATACATAAAGGACTTCTATGTACATTAATTTAACTTTAGTAAAGTGTTTGGTTCATATACCAACGAGTCCATATTGAAGGAGCTTAAGATCTCCACACGGCTATCCGAAATTTGCCGCCAAGGAGCCCTCAGCTTCTTTGGACACATCATGCGGTCTTCCAAGCACTGTCTGGAGAAGCAGATCATCTTAGGCAAAATGGACGGCAAACGTGCTCAGGGTAGAGCGCCTACAAAATGGTCGCACATGGTCATGAAGACGGTGGGGGGCAGCATGCAGCGTGCGGTCCACTCCGCCTATGACCGCACTCAATGGAGGCTGCTTGTACGTGGTCGCGATCCTCAGCAATGAGGGAACGAAGAAGAAGTTGGTTCATATACTGAAGCTGTCGAGGTCTTTACAAGATCAAAGAAAATAACTTCATGGAAGTTAAATTCTTTGATTAAGATTCCGTAACAAACGCAAGAAACACACAATGCAAAGAAGCTGGACTTGACTGCTTCACCGGATTGAGAGGTGGCATAGCTCTTAGGTCGCTTAGCCTGAACCTCTATAGCTAGTAACTCGACACAAGGGTCCCCCCGGTGAGGGCCGAACCACACGACTCGGTCGGTAGCTATTTTACTCATAAAAACTATTTGGGACAATCTAAACTAAACTAACTTATATGTCACATCGGGAAGCGATGACGCTGAGAAGTGGCCGAAGAAACTCAAGCAACGCTCCTAACACATACATAAAAATATTTAGGAAAATTATTATTTTAAAAAATAAAAGAAATTGATAAAAAAATCAAATGATTAAGTAAAATAAAATAATGTCTTTTTATTTATTTTTCGACAATATATACTGAAATAAATAATTAAAATAATTCTTATTACTAATACGTGAAAGCGCCACCTGTGATGAGAGAGTTGAACTACATGCTCAATAGTCACTATATCGGCCGCCGTGCATTCAAATATAGCACTTCCGTTATAAATTTTTCTTACGGTGTTAGTATCACATTTGTTTCAGTTCGCGCAAACCCTTATCTTTTCTAAGCTTTTTGTTTTTTCACGCGGGGGAATCCTTTTACGGATCGTCGGATGATTGACGAATGTGACTCGGTCTTCGGATCAGTGCGGCAAAAGGCGTTGGAATCGCCTCCTGCGCACCTCGGACTCGCCGCCTGCTGAGGGAGGAAGCCCCTTTTTTATTTTTTTTCGCGGGGGAATCCTTTTTACGGACCATCTTCCGGAACCCTGGGTGGGCCGGAGGGATGTGTCTCGGTCTGGGCGACCCCTACCCACTAAACTTCCGCGATTGCCATCAGCCGTTAAAATTAGAGTGTCCCGGATCTGTCAGCAACAGGGCACCAGAGAGGAAGCCCTGGGCTATCCTCTCTGATCTCTTCTAAGCCTGCCACAAGGATTTTCGTTCCAAAAATTTCATATACTTCAGTGAAGCCGTGGAGCCGGTGGAGTTTTCTTACAAATAATATGACAATAGAATTTAATTTACTATCTTACTTTAATTTAAGAGTATATTTTAACCAAATATTAATTTTCGTTCGATTGCATGTATGTGTGTGTATGTAAAACTTAACTAATTTGAGAGTACTCACCACAACGCCGGTGATGTCGCCGGCTTCGAACTTCGCCACCGCCGCGTCCAAAGCGCGGTGCATGTCGGCGTTGATGCGCTGCGCCACCTACGTAATTAAAAATAACTAGACCATGATCAAGGTCATCCTGGTTCCAACCTAACTTTAACCACAAAACTTCAGATCAAATTTCCTCGGAGGGACTCGGGTCACGTGGAATGTTAATATCGCCCAGTTCCAGACCAGAACAGATCGATCCCAATAGAACGTAATATGACCATTGAGAACCAGCGCCGGAGTGAGAGGTGGCATAGCTCTTAGGTCGCTTAACCTAAACTTCTATTGCTAGTAACTCGACACAAGAGTCCCCCCGGTGAGGGGTAACCTCGGCTTGGACGGTTACTATGTTATGCGTAAGCATTCCGATCCGAGGGCGCCCGAGAGGGCCGAACCACGACTCGGTCGGTTGCTATTTCACGGATAATCTAACAGACATTCAAAAGCTAAACTAACTTTGAGTGCCACTTCGGGAAGCGTTGACGCTGGGAGAAGAAGTGACCGAAGAAACTCCAGCAACGCTCCTAACATCTAAGGGGTGGGGCCTGCCCATATTTATTATAGGAAGGCTTATACGGCACTTACAAGAAGTTTGTTAGAATGTTTGGTGGCAGTCTCGAAAAACCGTCGAGATGCCTGCTTAAAGAATTGGGCTATTGTCGGTAACCCTGTATCAACGTGGAGCTCGCGATTACGTACGAACCACGGCGCACCCGTGGCTCGTCGCAGAAAACGATTCTGAATTACTTGTAACCTATGGATATGACCATTTCGAAGAGGTTATGCAACATATCACCGTTAACTAGATGCAACCGTAAATAACAAACCTGGTGGCTAGCGTACTGCGAACTTGACGTGAAGACTTCAACGAATATCTATAGTCTAACAGCTTTACAAATAAACGTGGTATAAAGATAAACATAGGAATAAATTAAGAATAAACAAAATTTGTACTAATATACCAAGAATACGTTATACCTGGTATCACGTTGACGTTTTTGTTCATACAATCGTTATTCCGAAGTTATTACGACGTACAGCCTTGTTTAAGTCCAGTATAACATTTAAAATACTACGATTGGTGTTTGTGTTCGCTCATTTAAATTAACTTATTATGGTATTAAGGGCAATGGAGGAAGTAGAAACAGTAAATGACTTAATAAATATCATTCAGACTCCAAAAAAAAAAATATATTTAAAAGATGGGAAAACCCTTTTGATTTATATGTCGATGATTAGTTTCGATTAAAATATCGGTTTTCTAAAAGTGGTATAACATTTCTAGACCATTTATTTGAAAGGTCTCTTACTATGGACAAGCGTGGAAGTGGATTATCTTCTATCTATATATAGAGTATAGAATATTTCTATAACCGCCACACATTGACAGATACATTACTACACTACTACATAGACTGCAGTTATTTTTTTAGTATGGTTTCTCTTTGACTGCGCTGTTGCCAACTCGTGCATTTTGACGTAAAGGAAGAATAGATAAACCATAGTTATTTCGGATTTAATTGTGGTAAACTATTCTCAGCTTATTCTTAATTTATTCCTGGTTTAACTGAACTTATTTTTATTTGTAAGACTGTCATACTTTCTTATCCAGATGAATGGAAGCTGGCGACTAACCAGTGCGTTGAGGTCGACGTGCCGGCCGAGGAGGGCGACGTGTCGTTGCCGCAGGAGGGAGGCGTATCTCCCGCGCCGCCCCCAGTACTCGCGCCCCGGGCCGCGCACTCCGCCCGGTATCGTTTATCCAATAGCATACTGTGGAAGGATTGGAATACCAATATTATATATTAATATAAAATAATGTTTATCTCTCAACAAATTCTTATTTATTTATGTTACATAACAATTATGGTAACACTTTAAAATAAGGTTTGGGCTCGTAGAATAAGGCTACGGTATCCCCTGCCTGTCGTAGAAGGCGACACGGGTGGGGACGTTTGTCATCCGCCAAAGTGGACCCGGGAAGAAGGCAACATCGGCTGGCCCATGTCACCTTGCACTGCGTGGGCACATGGGGGAAAGGATTAACCTCCTCCCCAGGACGTGCTCTCCGAAGAGCACAGTGCAGAAGTGATCTCTGGTGATCCCGGAGCCCCTCACCGTACACCGAGGAAGGGCCACCGCGGTCGCAGCTTTGTGAGTTGGGGAGGCCTATCTCTAGATATTCTGCGGCTGGAATGATGATGGCGATGCACCTGGAGGCGAGCTGCTTGTAGTGCGCGTAGACCTGCTCGGAGAGCTTGTAGACGAACTGGTCGAAACACAAGTTGACCTCCGCCTCCACTTCGTCGTAGAGGAACTGCTTCCGGAACACAGTCAGCGCGTACTGCGCCGAGTCGTTGTATAAGTCCAGCGGGTACAGAACATACCTGCAGGTGAAAAAATTATTTAACCCACTTCAAAAAGGATGGATAGATGAATCGCCTTCGTATAAACTTAGGTGCAATAAAGGATTTATCTATCTATCTAGTCCGTTCTGGTTATAATACTCTATAAACTCACTCCATCATGGCTGGCTCCTTGCTCCGCAGTATATGGTCGGTGAGGATCCACGGCATGGACATCTCTATTGGGAACTGTATGCGCTTCTCCATGGTCACCAGGTCGTTGCACTCCTCGTTATGCTGGTGGCGGACTGTGCATTTCTGGAAGTGGCACATAATTTCTAGTAAAACTTTCATCAAAATTAAAAAAGGCTCTCACGTTCTTTTAAGTGAAGTGGGTAGACAGAGTTAGCTTCGGGTGTTCTTTCATCAGGCCCCATATGTGTCACGAAGTTTTAAAAATCCGAAGAGAGATAGAACCGTGTACGAATTCGATTCTCTTATCTTTTATAATTGGAACCCGCGACTATCAGATTGTATGTCTACAACTTGTATGTAATTGTGCTGCATGAGAATGCAACGGAGGTATTTGGACCGCTGCTGCAATATATCGCGCGCGCACGTTTTTAGGTTTTTTTTTTTTATATGAAAAGTGGCAAACGAGCATACGGCTCACCTGATCTTAAGTGATCACCGTCGCCCATGAACATCCACAGCACCAGAGGAGCTGTAGGTGCGTTGCCGACCTTTGAGATAGGAATAGGCTCGTTTCTTGAAGGTCCCTAAATCGTAAACGTTCGGAAACTCCGCTGGCGACTGTTGATTCCACAAGTTGGCAGTGCGTGGGAGAAAGTTACGCGAAAAACGTACAGTCGTTGAACGCCAACCATCAAGATGGTGGCGGTGGAATTTGGAATTCTGCCGAGATGTGCGGTAATGGAAATCGGTAGCTGGGATGATTCCGAACAATTCCTCAGAACACTCCCCATGGTAAATGCGATACAGGATGCAAAGAGAACCGACATCTCTTCGCAGACTCAGCAGGTAGTCCCGGGCACCGCTGAAAATCAGCGCTGTCGCATCCTTTATATACTTTACGACAGCATATACTGAGACGGTGTCCGATATTGGCGTCATATTTTTTGTATTATTTGTCCGTGTAACTTTAACTGTGTTTTGTCTATTTTTCATTATTTTTTAATGTGTGTTATATTCTGTCTGTAACGTGTTTTTGTATTGTGATGCCAATAAATAAATGTCTATGTCTATATTTGTGTATGTGTTAGATGTACAGCACTCACATTAACTTTCCTGCCCATGGTCATCTCCAAATAGAACTCTCTATACCACAGCTGGGAGAGGTCGCAACACTTCTGCAGGGAATCTGAAAAGTACATACTGTTATAGTCAATTCAAATGTTACGTTTTATTGGGCTTATCATGCGTTTGTCGGAGGAAGGGACTTGCCCTAAATCCTAAAAATAGGAAAGTAAATGGTGGGGAAAGTGAAAAGTGTAGCAGTGTAAAACGGGGAAAGAGAAAAAATTTTTTTTTTTTTGTTGACGGGGAGGAAATCTTCACAAAGATACCCCGCCTTCTGGGGGGAAGGCGGCGGTTATGTGGGGATCTTACCCACTAAAACCTCCCCGGTGGCCCTTTCATCTTTGCATGACGAGGGGCTCCGGGATCTCACGTGGAACGCACCGGAGCCCCTCTGCACTGTGCTCAAGGGGAGCACGTCCCGGGGAGGTTACTCCTTCCTCCCCTGTGCCCTCGCAGCGCAAGGGGACACGGGCCAGCCGATGTCGCCTTCTTCCCGGGTCCACTTTGGTGGACGACGCAGGCCCCTACCTTGTCGCCCAGTATCCCGAGGCCCCTTTTAGTCCCCTTGTACGACAAGCAGGGGATACCGTAGTCTTATTCTTGATAGCCCAGAAATACAGGGCTGCGGGCCGGTCTGCCACCGGCCCGCCTGCTCCATCTCCGAACGGGATCGGCCCTCTCCCGATCCCGTTCTGCGGTCTCCTTCTGGGCCATTACTGACTCGCAGAAGGAGACCAGCGCCTTCCATTTAGATCTCCTCGCCAGCGCAGCCGCTACTGCCGCCGGCGGGGAGAGGTCTTGCCCGATCTGCTGGACCAGGATCCGCCGCTCCGCCTCCCACGCGGGGCACACGGCAAGCGTGTGCTGCGCGGAATCCCGGTGACAGCCACAATGGTGGCATTGCGCGGTCGGTTCGCGCCCTATCCTGTTCAGGTACTCACCGAAGCACAAAGAAGAGAAAAAGAAGAGAAAAAGAAGAGAAGAAAGAAATAGAAAAAGCTATATTAACTTTACTACTTGGTAGAACTATGTATGGACAAAACTCATACCTGTAGAGAACTTGTCGTTTCTATAATGAAATGTCTAAGTAGGTTGATATCGACATTTTTAATACAACTATAGGTTGCCTAAAGAAAAGGTTGTGTAAACACTTTTTTATTTATTCAAAATAAGCTGATAGTTTAGGTTGTATATATCTGTATACTAAATAATTATAGAGTTAAGGTTCTTTGTCGTTATCTATTTATTAATTTATTTATCTACTTTTTATTATCTTCTATTGTTATTTGATCTCTTTTTTTTCTGTTGAATTGTTGCTCTCTCTATTGTTTAATTTTTATATGTTTATCGGGGGTCTTAAACAGCATATCGCTATCTCTGTGCGGAGCGCGCAAGATGTGTGACAGAGAGGGTCACCTCTCGCTCACTCTCATTGTAAATAGCTGTTGATCAGTGTCCCTTCCTGATTGGTCAACAAACTTAGTTTCTAATTAGTACCAGTAAGGACGTAGCACATAAGATTGTATAAATGGTTGAGAAATTAGATAATAAAGAACATTACAAATCTGCACTCCGAGTGTTATTCTTCCCGCAAATATCAACAAGAGTGGAGGCCTCCCACATTGGTGATCCCGACGTGATTGAAACATGGAAGATCAACATACAAAATTCGAATTTTTACGTACATCCTATTCTATTTGCGAAAACTTTTAATTGGCCATTTCCATGTTTAATTTATTTATCTTATGTCTGTTCTAGCTGTAAGTTTTCCAAACATATATAAAATAAAATAAAATAAATTTAAGTGGGAGAGTAAAAGTGGGGAAACTATGAGAAAGTGAAAAGTGAGGGAATTGAGCAAGAACAAAATGGGGAAAGGAAAAAATCTCTATAAACTGAATAACTTTTTTGTTAAATTTAAGTGTTAAAGTAAAAAATGGGGAAACTATGAGAAAGTGAAAAGTCATGAAAGTGGGGAAGTGAAATATCGGGTAAGTGAAAAATGAGGAAGTTGAAATGAAATGAAATATTTATTTATTTACTTTTTACACACACACACACACATTTTATATACCGACATGCACATATACAAAAATATTAGATACATATTATATATCATATTCCATAAACATTTTCGTATTTCGTTTCGTCATACGGTACACATCTCCCTGCTAGACTAATACATAGCCTGTATTAGGGAGATGTTGTACCTAACTCCGAGTTTGTTATTTTCTTATGTAATAGTCGTGTGTTTTGCAAAGAATAGTGTGCGTGTGAGTACATGAGCGTGAGGATAATTTATTTTATACTATGAAGAAACTTTTCAGTCTCTTCGTAGGTGAAATTATGGAGAAATGAGTAAAGTAACTTTTACACTTAAATTGAGATAAACTATGAAAAGGCACATAAAAGTTAACTTTATTATAAAGGTATGGCCCCAGGTAGTAATTAAATCTTTTGGCGGTCCACATTACTGCTGGAATACAGCAAATTTTATCTTTACGACGTTTATCCAAATGAACATATGGAATCTGACGATGCTGTAGTAAAACTGTATTTAGAATAAATAATTGTCTCACGTTCAAGACATTGCAGTCCCTGTATAGTTGTGTAGTAGAATAAAGAATTGGCTTAAAGGAAAAGTTTTAAAATGGCTCTATGTACTGTTGAAAGTGAGGAAAGTAAAATGTGAAGAATGTGGGGAAAATGTGGAAGTGAAGAAAAAACTAAATAACTTTTTTGTTAAATTCCACGCGGACTGAGTTGTGTGTGTGTGTGTGGAGTCATCTACAAGGTTCCCGGGAACCTCGCAAGTACGGGCCTCGGGGTGTTACCCCATTACCCGGGTTATCAGCGCAGGGGGCGACTGCTCCCCTGGTCTTGGGTACCGTTTTAGCACGGATTTTTTAGGTATAACTATTTTTGCGTCGTGGCTAATCCCTCAAGCGTCAGCCGCGACGAATCTATCTTCTACGCCCTCTCGACCTCTCGGTCTCGATTGAGACGGAGGTCGAGAGGGGGGCCTATGTGTTCAAAAGCTCCCTAGAATAGGGGAATTTGAACCTACGGGGCACGTCGGGAGGACGTGCGTGTTGCGGGGCGAACCCGCGCAGGTGTTCGTGCGGACCGTTGGCGGACTGAGTTGTGGTCGAAGCTAGTCTAAATAAATAAAATTGGAATGTCTCTTTATAATATTAAAAATAACCGTTACACACACAACATAATGAAACGTCAACGGCAAATAGCAAACTCCGGGCGCTGCACAACTCACCTGACAGGTTCAAGAGATAGCCCCAGTAGAAGCTCAGACGGTGGAATGTCTCTATTTGCGTCAGGGTCGTCGCGTCCAGATCCTTGCGCAGGGTCCGTCTGCCGCCAGACTTGTCTGATATCAGAGCCTCCAACTGTGTGCGCACCATGTATAGCTGTGTCGAAGACGGACCTAGAACCAAACAATAAACATTATTTTAAAGCAATATATTTAACAGTAAATCTGTAAACGTATTTCAAAATAAATGAAAACACCTGATGTTAAAGTTACAAAAAGATAATATCCCCGCGACATCGGTGGCTTGTTGTTTACAATATTTTCAATATTTCATTATATAATATAAACTTTATAGGTTTAATTATCATATTATTTATTTTAGTCAATTTTTTTATCTATTATTTTATTGTATAAAATATATTTTAATCTCATAACTGTTTTATTTTTGTATCATATTTATTGTAGTCTTATTGTCTGTATAAATTACATATAGAAGTAGTATTGACCGTACGTCTTTAGGTAGTCCCGGGCACCGCTGAAAATCAGCGCTGTCGCATCCTTGTGACAGCATATGCTGAGACGGTGTCCGATATTGACGTCATTTGTTTTGTATTATTTGTCCGTGTAACTTTAACTGTGTTTTGTCTATTTTTCATTATATTTTAATGTGTGTTATATTCTGTCTGTGATGTGTTTTTGTATTGTGATGCCAATAAATAAATGTCTATGTCTAATAGTAATTTTTTTTCTACAAATTTCAAATTAAACGTGACGGACCAAATATTAAAAGCTAACTTTTATTTTCGAAGTAGTGTAATTGTTTAGAAATTACATAACATAAACACTAATTTTATTGTTGCCATAAACAATTTAATTTACAGATAGAGCTTACATATTAATACAGTATAAATAAGACAAATAATTACAAAGTGCGAATAGACAGTATTTTATATATATATATATATAAAAGAGAAAGTGTGTGGGTATGTTCCATATAGGCTCCGAAGCGGATGGACCGATTTCAATGAAACTCACGGAATCTTCAGATAGACCTGGCGAGTAATCTTGTAAAATTTGGTGACGATCGGACCAATCCTCTTTTTGAACTGTCAAATACAGCGTTTATTTACTATGATAATATTACTACGGGTATGGGTAATGATCTTCACCCGCTCGAAAAGAGAATGAATACGGAGAGAAATGAATAACTTAATATATTGTGAGAGTTAAATTAAATATTTAGTGATGCAAGTTTATTGTTTAAATAAAATAAAGCAAAATCTAGGCCCGCGTAGCGAGTTAGGTACGCTAGTATACCTATGAAAGCTCACTCTTTCAATAATTCTTCTGTACCACTTCTCACCATCTTTTCACCAGTTCTCACTACACTTCCCATAAGTCTGGAACGCGAGTGCTTCTAAGTGGTACTCACCGACGTTCCGGCGCGGCACCTTGATGGTGAAGCTGGCGTCTGCATCCTTCTTGCCGCGGAGCGCTGGGTCCTGCTGGGGCTCACAGCCACGGGCCCAGTCGCCGCACGTCTCGCGCACCGACACTATAATGCTGCCCACCCAGTTTGTCTAATTACCTTAATATTATGATAACTGCAAACTAACTCTTTAATAGTGGTATTCGTTAAAGCGCCACCTGTGATCAGAGAGTTGAACTACATGCTCAATGCAATAGTCACGATATCGGCCGCCGTATGTACGACTATAATTTATACACTTCCGTTATATATTTTTCTTACGGTTCTAATCTCACATTTTTTTCAGTTCGGTCGAAAGAGAAGTGTGTTTGAGCAAAATTGAAGTGTATTGATTTCACAACAGATGGCGCTAATATAAATTTGTACATGTCAATTGCTGCGCGCACCGAACGTCGATATGAAAAATGCTTGTCACAAGAACTAAAAGATCCAAATCACCTTTTTTTCAGTTGTCTCTTACTATCTTCTTCCCTCTACGATCTCCTATCGAATGATATCCCGCGCCCCATAGACTTAAAATCCCTACTCTCTCTTGTTAACTCTCCTTTTGTCTATATTTTATGTTCATTCATTAACAAAAATAACATTAGACTTTAGTTTGTCTGTCTTTTAACTAACTAACCTTATGTATATATATTGTGTATGTTTGTATTGTGTTAGACATATCAACAGTAAGTATCGTCCGGAATTGTCTCAGCAGTATTTTATTTGATAGTTTCGTTTCTCGTCCGTCACGAAGCCCGCTTTTTACTGCAGTTTAACGTACACACTTGGACATTGGCGAAATCTAAATGGAAACGCCAACAACAAAAACAATTGAATTGACTATAAGATTTAAGTAGTTAAAATACAGAATGGTCTCATTAAATTATCTCAATCGGTAGTTACGACAGGACTATTCTTTTTATATATACTATGATGATAAAAATGACTTCGTCGTCAGGAACAGGAAGAAAGAGCCAAGTACCTCGACTTTTTTTTTTGTAGTTTTGGGCTCTCAAGAATAAGACTACGGTATCCCCTGCCTGTCGTAGAAGGCGACTAAAAGGGGCCTCGGGTTCACTGGGCGACAAGGGTGGGGGCCTTTGTCGTCCGCTAAAGTGGACCCGGGAAGAAGGCGACATCGGCTGGCCCGTGTAGCCTTGCACTGCGAGGGCACAGGGGGGGGAGGGAGTAACCTCCCCCCCCGGGACGTGCTCTCCTTGAGCACAGTGCAGGGAGGCGGTGCGTTCCACTGGAGATCCCCTCGTCATGCACCGAGGAAAGGGCCACCGGGGAGGTTTTAGTGGGTAAAAACCCCACATAACCGCCGCCTTCCCCCCAGAAGGCGGGGTATCTTTTTGAAGATTTCCTCCCCGTTAACAAAAAAAAAAGTACTTCGACTTGGCTCATGAGGTGAGCGCCATTATTTAATAGCACCCTAGAACAGAGTCCACGTACCTGCGTATCAGATCCTTTTTATTCTTAATAGCCTTCCGCAGCGGTTCGCGGAGCACCAGCTGGACGAAGTCCTGCAGCTCCGCGTATATAGAGCGGCGGGCCGCATCAGCGAACACAGTCTCCATACGTGCCATGAGCACCTGGAGCCCCTTGATCATAGCGATCACTTCTATCATGGCGAACTTCTCCTCCGATGTGTAATTATACCGGGTCGCCTGAGAAGAGGAAGGCTTATTAAGACGCTTATAATTTTTTATACTTTTAAGCAAGTCCTAGACCAAAATACCACTTGATGTTAGATGCAGACCTGAATGGTAAGACGCTCTAGCCTAGTAAATGTCTATTCACTCTTGAAAATACCCACATTGTAATCAGAGGAAAAGACACATTTCTATTCCACTACTACACAACTATTCCACTTGTGTCCTGTAGGAATAATGAATAACGAAGCAGAGAGCTTCATTCAGGTTTGAGGGATGTTCACAACAAAAGGGTGACATCAAGCAGTATGTAGCTTCACCTGTATGTAACCTACTCCCTTGAACTGAATTTCTATCCACTTTGAGAGGACAATAACGAGCGGACTCCTCCTCGGTCCACAATGCTGAGGATCGTGACCATCTCGTGGAAACAGTCTGTCTTTGATGATCCGTCGCCATTTTCTTCTGTCTGCAGCCGAGCGCAGAGCATCGCTAACCGACGTGTTGATAGTTGTGCGGATCAGGTCACTCCAGCGTGTCGGGTTTTTTTTTCATGAGGCATGACTACTGACTTATGTATTAAATTTCAGAGTTTTATTGCCCCTTGTCCTTTTTGCTCGGAGCATAGTCTGCCTATGCTATGTATAGTTCCCCCAACGTGGGTGGTTAGGGATATTTTCCATTCATCTCTTTCTTTCTTCTCTTAATAAAACACACAAAAAAGTTATATTTTACACAAATTACTCTTATCATCTATCTTCTATTACTATTTTAAAGCGTGTCGGGCTTTGACCTCGCGGTTTGCGAGCGGACTATAGTGCATTGTTAAAGAAGACATCTTACCCTCTCATATTCTTCAGCCTCGGTGGGACACCGTGCGTTGATAGTGTGATCAGTTGGATGCAACAGTTTCCAAGAGCATAACTCCGTCAGCACTGAGCACCAGGAGGACAGCAATTGGAGACCACGGAGACATAGTTCTGTCACCGCTTTGTTCTCCGCATCTGAGCCGGCCTCTTTAAACGTCGTTGTCACCTGGAAAATTGTATGGAACATTTCTTGATTAGAATGTTTATGGAACATTTCTTGTTTAGAATGTTTATAGAACATTTCTAGATCCGAATGTTTATGGAACATTTCTAGATTAGAATATTTATGGAACATTTCCAGATTGGCACTGTTTTTATAACAGGTTTGTTTTATAGAAAAATGGGGCAAACGAGCTTAAGGGCTCACCTGAAGTTAAGTGATCATCGCAGATGAACATCCACAACACCAGCAGAGCCTCCTAATGATCCCAAGTCGGAGACACCACTGATCACAGCCACATGTTGGTAGTTTGTGGACGGAAATGTACATTGTTGTGGAACACAAACGATAAGATATTGTTGGAAATTAATCCCTCCTCTCTTCTAATCTTTTATTTAATGATGTGTCTGATCTGTGTCTTTGTCTACACTGTTAAAAGAGTAACAGCTTTTTGTATTTGTATACCATCATCATCTTACCTCATTACTATATCTGGCAAGCTCGGATATATAATTCTGGTGTTCCTCCCTGATCTGTGGAAGGTGTACCATCAGATCAGCTTGAGGTGAAGGTGGGTTAGGGCTGGACGAGAGAGGCCATCTGTAACAAAAGAGTTTCTAAATCCAACGAATTATATGTTGAACAGAACAAAAACTACCTGTAATAGGACAAAATGTATTATAACGCCTTTTCACATCAATTAGTGTACCGAATTGGGAATTGCTGCCTGTTTTTTTCTGGGCTAGTAAAGTTTTTATCGCTCTACAAGTGCGATGAGTGGATTGGGGTTACTGTGTCAAGTATATTTGAGATGTGGTGCTGGAGGAGAATGTTACGAGTACCTTGGACAGCTCAACACACAAATGTGTCAATCCTCTAAGAAGTGGGAGTCACCGTCAAGCTGTCAACGGGTTACACTGGAAACACTCCTGGTCACAGGCAAAGTATAGGGAAGACGACCAAGAAGGAGGAGTGTTGGACAGACCAAATCAGCAACAACACCAACACGAGAGCCCACGAGGCATTACACACCGTTAAAGACCGCAACGGGTAGAGGGCGATCGTTCGCCATATAATTTGTTGAGGTCACGGTCCTCAGCAATGAGGAAAACGACGCAAGGAGGAGAAGGTGTTACGACACACGGCTTAAGACACAAAATGAAACTCCAATGCCACTTGGAACAGGAGGATGCCAAAGACTGGGCAATATAAAAGACTACACAGACTGCTGTGGGATCTAACTTCATGGAGAAATACTCACTTGCTAGGGTCGTAGTGTTTGGACCTCTTGATGTAATTGAAGGGTGCTATTTGCATGTCACCAAACAGGGGTACCACCTCCAAGTTCTGAAAGAAATAGGAACATGTTGATTTCACCAAGCATTCAACACACAGACAAAGAGAATAGATCTTAACAGACAGTAACATTTAAATAATGTTGGAGTATCAGTGGTAAGCCAGTTAAAACAAATACAAAATTAGAAAACCGTAGACAGATTTAAAATTAGATTTATTATTATAATGGCAAATTGAACTGTAAAAATACCATACATACAGACAATAGACCTGGTATTCCCAACCTTTCCCCGGTTGGAGCCGTGTATTGCCTCATAACTGGTACTGTCGATGGACTATGAAGTCCCCACATTCCAATTGGATCTTACCTTGAAAATCCTGTCGATACGGTCCAGGCGTATCTTCTTTTTCTGGTCGAGTCTATTGATGTTGCACACTTCGGAGTCCATCAGGAATAGACCAAAGCCCATCACCTAGAACAGAGTAACCATATATAGTCTCTACAGTTTCCCCGAGTTTTGAGAGATAGCACTGCTTAATTCGCTTAGCCTGAACGTCTTTGGGAAGTGAATAGTCGCAGAGGTCCCTGAAATGACTGCATGGGCGGTAATTCGATGGTGCCCGGCAGAACTAAGAAAATCTTGTATATCACGAAACAAATGATCCAAAATCTCACTTTCACCAGCATATGCTTCTCAGATGGGGTCAAGTACATCTTCGTCTCGAACATCTGAACGCAGATGTTCACTACATCTGCTAGCAGATCCTCGTACCCTGGAACAATGTTCATTATTGTACTTCATTATATGTGGAAAAAGTTCATTTATATGTGAAAAAGTTTATTTAAATGTGGAAAAGTTCATCATTTAAATATGGAAAAAAAAACATTTATATATGGAAAAGTTCTTTTAAATGTGTTAAACGTTTATTTATATGTAGAAAAGTACATTAATATTCATAACTAGCTTTACCAGCAAGTTTCTGTCCATACAAAGGTTGTCTGGAAGAGATCGCTCTTAGTGATAAGACCGCCCATTGCGCATGCAATGACCTTGTCCAATGTGAAAATTGTATTTAATATTTCTGCGATGTATTTTGTTTTTAATTGTTGCGCAATAAAGAATATTCATTCAGTCATTCATTCATACCCAACGGTTTCACTTGGATTTCCACATTCATTTCTGTGTAAACAATATGAATATTGTTTTACACTCATTATATTTAGCTGTGTTCATACTGTGGTCTTTTCCATATTTTTAAATAGAGCCGAGGCCCGGACTATGAGAAGTGGTGAGATAGATGCTTTTAAGATGTGGTATTGGCCAAGGCTGTTCGTCTTCCGTGGACACGCAATGAAAACCATACTGTAGAAGCCACATGGCTCTACTAAACCTGCTGCCAAAGAGTCCATAGCCGAAATCCTACTTCAAACACATACACTGGAAATGGACTAAAAATTATTCTCATCTTCATCATTTGAGTCATAGAATATCCACTACCGCACATAGGCATTCCCTAACAATTTCAGCTGCGCCTGCGGCCTTTATGAGGTTGTCAGACCACCTAGTATGGACGTTATATTCTGTGCTTGTTGGACCGTGGTCTCCAAGAGGACAGAAGTATCGAAAATCCAGTCGTTTTTTGTAGACAGTTAAAAGAATCGGAAGACCATTATGTGTGCCTTATAGAATAGAATAGAATAGAAAAAACATTTATTCGACACAAGAACACAGAAACAATAAGTAAAACAAGACAATAAACAAAAGTAAACAGAAACCACATAAAAAAAGAACGAAATAGAAATTGTGCCGAAAAGGGGTTGGCTCAGCATGTGCTGTGCTCAGTTGCTGAGTCAACTCAACAGTGCTGGTTTTCAGCCAAAAAACCTGTGTAGACTAAGGCGGGCACGATTCGGTTGTGTAATAATATGGTGTACATTACATACACTTTCATATATATTATACATAAATGTATATACTAAAAAGCAGCTATAGATAACTATATATATATATATAGTATAGTTATACTTTATTTACATATATATATATAAACAAATTACATAATAAATAACATAAATATAGTGTTATAAAAACGATTTGTCGTAGTTGATGTCGGCGTGGTTACGTTGAGACTTAGTTAAGAAGCATTTCAATTTATTTTTAAATATAGGTATTGTTTTAGACGACCTAATAGGCGGGGGGATGTTATTCCAACATTTTGACGCCGCATATCGAAAACTACCACGGAATGCAGTAGACTGTGGGTTTTTTTAAGTTACCATTGATCTTTTCGAGGGCATCCTTGACGGTGTCTCGTATCTTGTTCTGGGTTGCAAGAAACATGGAGAGGTTCTGCGACTCCTGCAGACTCTTGCTGTCGGCCATCACCTTTAGGAATTGGGCAGCGCTGGTGGCAAAGAAAAAGTGCAATCAGTTTACTTTTTTCAATAACGCTAACAATATTCACAAACATTAGACATAGACTAAATTTTCTTCATTGACATCATATAAATCAAACTAAAAAAAGAAAATTGAACAAAGAAAAAGCGGACAAATAGGACGTGATGCCAACATTGAACACCGTCTCAGTATGTGCTGTCGCAAGGCTGAAACAACGCTGATTTTCAGTGCCAAGGACTAACCAATGTCGTGCGCGCGCAACACTACTTTCATATCATATTCAGAGTCTAATAATAAATATGACTGGGTTAAGTTTTAAAAATGTTTTTATATTATGTATTTTACTTTTTATGTGAATATTGTAAAAGCATAAAGTTACAGCCTTTATATATATACTATATATGTCCCACTGTTGGGCGCAGGCCTTCTCTGTAATGAGAGTGTAAGGGCATTGGAGCTAGTGCAGATTGGCAGACTTCACTTGCCTTAGAAACATTTTCTAAGACATGTAGGTTTCCTCACGATGTTTTCCTTTACCGCCGAGCGCGTGGTAAGTCAGCACATAAAATTGCAACAACAAATTTGTAACGGAAGGAATGGTGAGGAGCGGATGTGGGAGCGAATAACGCGGTGGAGGGGAGAGGTGGGAGCGCAGATGATGAGGCGAGGTGAGGCGAGTGGGCTTGTGCTAGGACATGGTTCACGGCATTAGTCGAATGGTGGATTCGAACCCACTACCTCACGATTCGCAGGCCGCACCCTAAACTATGAGGCTTACCGTCTGTAAGTCGAGTAGTCGTTCTTCACTGAGCTCTTCATGTTCTTCAGCTCGTCGAGCACGGCGAACATGTTCACGAACTTGCCCAGGGTCAGGAGGTACGCTTCGGAGACGAAGTCACGTCGCTTCTCAGCGTGGCAGAGGCGTCTCACTTCGCCGCAAAAGCGTTCGATCGCTTTGCGCTGTTAAACACACATTTAGGTTGTTAGGCGGCTGTCGTGCAACAAATATATAGAAAAAAAAATATTATCTATCTCTGTGCCATAGAGTTAAAGTTACAGCCTTTAACTAGCCTGGAATAGTTTGCCCGCGTCTGTCTTTCCTTCCGATTACAATGTGGGTATTTTCAAGAGTAGAGTGAATAGGCATTTACTAAGCTAGTGCGCCTTACCATCCAGGACTGCATTTCCACTTAACATCAGGTGGGATCGTAGTCAAGCACTTGCTTAGAAATTATATAAAAAAAAAAAATGTCCCACTGCTGGGCACAGGCCTTCTCTGTAAAGAGAGTATAAGGGCATAATCTGCCACGCGGCCCTAGTGCGGATTGGCAGACTTCACAGGTTTAGAAAAATTTTCTATAATATGTAGGTTTCCTCACGATGTTTTCCTTCGCCGCCGAGCGCGTGGTGAATCAGCACATAAAATTGCAACAACAAATTTATTGGTGTCGGCACCGGGGATCGAACTCGGGCTGCTAGCGTACTATGCAACTTGAGCCAACCGCCCGGACACTGAGCTACCACGACTCACTTTCTGTGCCATATTTTATCCAAATCTGTAAAGCCGTTCTGGCGTAATTGAATAACTAACATGCTAATTTTCGCATTTATAATACACTAGCGTACCCAGCCAACTTCTCCGGTTTAGATTTTGCTTCATTTAATTTAACAATAAACTTACATCATTAAATATTTAATTTAACTCTCACAATATAATAAATTATTCATTTCTCTCCGTATACATTCTCTTCTCGGGCGGGTAAATATACCCAACACATATGTCAATACAAATTTGTGTTATAAAACAATAGAATATCATCATAGTAAATAAAAGTTGTATTTGACAGTTCAAAAAGAGAAGTGCTCCGATCGTCACCAAACTTTACAGGATTACTCGCCAGGTCAATCTGAAGATTACCTGAAAGTTTCATTGAAATCTGTCCAGCCCTTACCGTCCCAATATGGAACATACCCACACACTTAATCTTTTAAATATATAGATGATGCCTGATGCCAATAGAACTACACATAATATACCTGGAAATACATGAACTGCAGCAGCTTGTCGACTTCTGGACCCAACACCTGGACTGTCCGCTCGTATATATGCACCCTGTCTGGCTGCTCGTTTGAACGGGGCTGTGGTATCGCCCTGCTGCAGCATCTCCAGGTATACAGCATCACGGCGTGAGCATTCCCTTCTTCTAGAAGCTCGTTCTATTATGAAATTTAAAATCCTTATACAAGTATATTTACTAGAACAAAAAATTACAGTTATAGTGACTTTAATACTATACTCATCTAAGTTTTTATTTGTTTAAACCAACTGACAACTAAACAATATAAACCAATTTGATGGTACAAAAACCAAACTGATGGGAGAAATCTGTGGAGAATTCCTGGACAAATTATTCCTGGAGACAGGCACCAAAACAAAGGGCAGACGGTGCCGCATTATTTATTCTAAATACAGTTTTACAGCATTGTCAGATTCCATTTGTTCATTTGGATAAACATCGTAAAGATAAAATTTGCTGTATTCCAGCAGTAATGTGGACCGCCAAAAGATTTACCTACTACCTGGGGCCATACCTTTATAATAAAGTTAACTTTTATGTGCCTTTTCATAGTTTATCTCAATATAAGTGTAAAAAGTTACTTTACTCGTTTCTCCATAATTTCACTTATGAAGAGACTGAAAAGTTTCTTCATAGTACAAAATATATTATCCTCACGCTCATGTACTCACTCGTACATACACTCTCACATGCATCCACACACACTATTCTTTGCAAAAACATACGACTATCACATAAGTTATATAACAAACTTTAGTTCATAATAAACTGGGAGTTAGGTACAACATCTCCTTTATACAGGCTATGTATTAGTCTAGCAGGGAGATGTGTACCGAAGGACCAAAGTAGTAAAATGCTTATGGAATATGATACATAATATGTATGATAATATGATATGATAATATGTATCTAATATTTTTGTGTATGTGCATGTATGCGGTATATAAAATGTGTGTGTGTGTGTGTAAAAAGTAAATAAATAAATATTTCATTTCATTTATACATATCTATACTCAAATATTTCACAATTGTATACAGCTGGCCATGATAGTAATAATGAAATAAACAAACCAAGTTAGCATGGACCGTAGCTTCCTCAATATATTTAGCGATCCCAGTGACAAAGCCATTTCGATCCTCAAAGTTGGTGTCAAAGTTTGCCTGATAGAGAATCGAACATGGCGCAGCTTCAATGCAGGGCTGCTCATCTGTAAACCACAAGCATTATATAGTTAATCATTTCCCAGATTGATCACATTCTATAGTATAGTTATTTAAAATCAACTAATTTGTAAGCAATAAGCAACTAAAAGTAGCCCAAACTGTCAGTGCAAATCAGGCCATCAGACTGACAGACAGACAAAAATTGGAATAGAATGTTATGTAATGTATATACATACATTCATGAGCATGTTATAAAAAGCGGTAATCTTGATATTACAAACAGACACTTCAATTGTATTTATTTGTATATATTTAAGCATGTAAGGCATTTTTTTTACTTTTTTTTAATAAAATATTACTAACATTCTTGTTAACCATTCCAACTAAGCTTAGGCTTGTGCTAGGAGATGGTTCACGTCAATAGTCGAATGGTGGATTCGAACCCACGACCTTACGATACGCAGACCGTACCCTAAACCATTAGGCTATTGACGCTTTTTACAGAATAAATGTATTAACAAAATATATGAATATAAATAAGTATAAAATAAGTACATCAGAGGCTCCTTCAAAGTTGCACCCATTGTGGAGTAAATGGTGGAAAATCGTTTAATGTGGTATGGCGATGTGATGAGATGTGTTGAGGAGCATGTTGTGCAGAAGGCCCTTACTAACCCAGATACGAAGAAAGGTAGAGAACGAACGTGGGCCACACGGTGGACAACCACTGCCAAAGATGTGCAACAAGCTAAAATAGAGGTATGGACAATCCAAGACCATCTGTCTTGGCATTGCAACACAGGGCTGACCCCAAATAAAGGGAAAAGGCATAGGCATGGAAAATGAATAAGATTCTTAAATCGCTATTTTTAAGTGGAAGTGGAAGCACTCTTAGCCTTTTTTTTAAACATGGGTGGAAATGGGATTATTCCTTTTTTATAATTCATACTTGTCGGAGGCGGACAAGTTATGTCGGGCTCGGCCTATAAAGGCCCCTAATGACTAAAACCTCCCATGGTGAGCCATCTCCGCCATCCATCCATTTTACAGTTGGTCAGTTTAGATTATTGCATTGCAATCTTTATACTCTACTATTAGTAATTTTTGATAATTTTGCACAAAAGTCCCCAAAATTTCCAAAAACCACAGTTTGATCGAACATTCTCATTGAAACAGCATTCTATCTCATGATGAACGGCAAACTAAATTGATCCCACTCTTTAACATCACAGTTACCTCGGAAAAACTGCTTCCATATATTGGCAACTGACTGGAACAAGAACCCCACAGCCGTTGGGAATAGTCATGAGGGATGAGATATATTGGGAAAAGTCCTTGCTAAATCTAGGAAGGAAGGAAACAAAATGATCTATAACTGTAATGTGCTAATAAACAGCTTGAAAACTGTTAATGTATTATATGTATTATACATTTTCAGTGTATGGTTTGTAAAAATCGAGGAAGGAAGCCGCCATATTGGTAATCATATCCTGGTACAACTTTATCTGAGATTTATATTAACGGTAATGTTAACTATATTAATATGACTGTTAATTATCATTTCTCATTTAAATTAATCTGTCAGTCCATCATTACAAAGCCTAAAGTAGACGAATGTATATTAAAGAATAGCCATAATACAAAAAAATACGGCGGATTCCGGAAAAGGATAATCACCGGATATTACAGAAATCGCTTTATTTTACACGAAAAAATTAATGATTAATTACTTGCCTGGTAATGTGAGTTCATCCAGGACATCCACATTGCTCAAGGCGTCGGCAAGAGACACTTTCTCACTTACAGACATAATTTTTAATAAATAATCACTCGACTTCTTTCACCAATGTTATTTGTGTATGTTATTATACACTATTTTCAAAAGTCATATATCACCATAATTTATAAATGCGAAAAAACTAAATTAAATACATAAAACATCAAAGTTTATGGGTGATATTTATAAATCGAATTAAAGTAACGAGCACAAAACTGAGGATACTAAACTAAGTATAACTCATAACCCAGCCCAACATAAATTTGACAGCAAATTACCTATGTCAACGAATCGGAAAAAATTGAAAAGAAACTGATTTTTAATCTGTGATCAATTATTTTCGTAATAAATAATACATAAAATAAAAATAAATTAAAATAAAACAATATATGAAGCTTTTATGGCCTTGTAACAAGACCTTTAAGTCAAGTCTTTAAAACACATACACTTAATTCTTGTGTCTGAGATGACAGTTCAAACAAAACAATAGTATAATTTGCAATATAGAAAATTTATAAATTGTTTACAAATAAGATTAATTTTACCACACTAGGCAACTAAAATACTTTTTGTCTAATTGACGACTGACATTCGCCAATTAGACAAAAAGTATTTTAGACGTCAAAATTATTTCAGAGAATAAAATTATTTTAAAACAGATGTCAACGTTTTTTCCTTTTTCCATGGCTTTTCTAATTGTAAATTTTGATGAAACAAATTTATAAATATATTTTCAATCGCACATTCCGAGATACTTTTATTTACCGGCAAGTCACACTAGAAAAATAAAGAACTCGCGTAATAGTACTAAAGGGAGGCATTCCACCCGAATGCCACTTTCCCAAAATGGTGTCCCCGACGTGAACCTTCTAAGGGCAAGATTCGTGACTGGCCCCTAATTGGTGACTCCACGAAAACTCTTTCTTCTTCTACTTCATGTTAAAGCTTGAAAATAATTTTTCAAGAAGAATTTTTGTGATTGAAGAAAGGTACGTATGGCCCTCGATGAGCAAGGATTTTAAAGACTGGTGTACTACCTGCGCAGCTTGCCAGCGCAGTAAAGTGTCAAGACATGTTTCTGCCTCAGTTGAAACTTTCGACACTTCATCCGGTCGATTTCTTCATGTTCATATGGACATTGTTGGCCATTTGTAACGAATATCGTTACTGTTTGATGGCAATCGATAGAGTGACCAGATGGTCAGTGTAGCGACTAGTATTCACAATAAGTATTTTAAAGATTTTTTATATTAATAATAAGCCCCCCAAAAAACTAACACCTCGTCCGGCACGAACACCTGTTGCCACGTGGGGAGCGGACATTGGTAGCATTGCGCTAATAATAATATGATTTTATTTCAAACCAAAAATTCATGAACAAACCAGTTCGATAATAGCCACAGTAGTAAAAACTGTCGCAGCTATTAACGCCCATATCCAAACAGTTAAATACAAATTTAGTAAAATTAAAAACTTATAATGTAATTTAGTTTAATCGTTTTGTGTGTTTGAGAGTGTTTGTATGTAAAAGGTTGCGTGTGTTAAAGAGTGACTGCATGTATAGGGATGAGTATGAAGGGAGTGAGTTACTCTATCTGTTTATTATGATTTTAAAAGATCTTCTGTAAATTCATACGAGAGGGTTTGGAGCCATTCAGTAATACGTGTCTTACATTCTTTTAGTGGTAATGGGTATATATGTAATAATTTATTCCCCATCCCCATTCTACCTTCGGACGTTTAGACACACGGCGGGTCTCCACCCTTTCATAGTTGATGTTCCGCGCGTCCGAACGAAGCGATTTGAGTCATCGTTCATCGTGCGTACAGCAAAGGAGTGGAATAAGTTGCCGGCGTCAGTCTTTCCGTCCAATTACGACGTGGGAGCCTTCAAGAGTAGAGTGAATAGGCACTTACTAAACTAGCGCGTACTATCTTTCGACTATATCACCACTTAACACCAGGTGGGATCATGGTCAAGCGCTAGTTTAAAGGCATAAAAAAAAAAAAATTTACTTTATTGTACAAAAGGCACTTAGGACGTAAAATTGATGTCTAGCGAAATCAGTTCTGTGGGCCACAATGGTGCAAACCCTGTCATGTCTGCGCTGTGTATTATAAAGTGCAGGTTCGAACTTAAGAAGCGAATGTTTTCGAAGTACTGCGTGCAGAATGAAAAGTTGCCGAACAGTTAATAATTTATAAAAGGAATACAGTTCACTAGTTGGGAAGCGGATGGGTCTAAATGAAATGATTTTTAATACACATCTCTGTGCTCTTTCAAGACGCAGGAGCATACTTTTATGAGACCCGCCCCAGACGGTGATGCAGTATGTCAAGGTTGATTGGACTAATGCATAGTAAACCGTTTTTAGTGTAGATAGGTCGGCACTGCATCTAAGTTTTGTAAACACAAATATTAATTTACGGACTCTTGATATGTTTTCCTGAATTTGTTCCTGCCAAGACAGAGTGCTGTTAATCCTAATACCAAGGTATTTTATAGAATTGGTACGTTCAATTTTCACACAGTGACAGGCGGAAGTCGCAAGATTGCATTTATGGGCAGTAATACAATACGGCGAAGAAGGCTGGGAGGCGGTCCTGAGGGAAAATGTAATAAATTTTGTTTTATCAAGGTTTAGAGTTAAATAATTGCTAGTGAGCCAAAACATAACATTGCCTAAGGCCGTTTCTTCAGTATCACGCACCTGTTCTCAAGTATCACCATGTATTATTAAAGCCGTGTCATCCGCATAAATTGACATTGAACAGTTTAACATAGGAAGCAGACATAGGTCGTTGATGTATATAAGAAAAAGGGTCGGACCAAGGACACTACCCTGTGGTACACCAAATTGTATTGGCTCATCTTGGCTCACATAATTATTAATAACTACTCTCTGGGTACGATCAGATAAGAAATTTTTAAAAATATCCAACACAATACCTCTTATTTCTATATCTTCTAGCTTCTTTACCATGATGGGGATAGACACGGTATCAAAAGCCTTAGGAAGGTCTAAAAAGATGCCTATGCATTTAGACTTCCTATAGAGATTGCCGACAATTTTGTTAGTTAGCTGTAGGACAGCATCTTCGGTAGACTTGCCTTTACAGAAACCGAACTGATTATTAGCAATAATATTGTATTTATTCAGATATTGGACAAGTCTGTTATTAAGGATCTTCTCTAATATCTGGAGAACGTTGTCAGCACGGAAATAGGCCTGTAGTTTTCCACTTTATTACCGTCCCCATTTTTATGTATGGGATGTACTAACGCCTTCTTAAAAACTTTGGGAAAACCCCAGTTGAAAGACAACGATTGAACAAATGTACTAAGACAGGGACAATTTTTTGTCTAATAGCCTTTAACAAGTTACTAGGAATACTATCCCAACCAACGGCTGTTGTTTTAAGACTGATTATAATACTGTCAATTTTTTTATAAAAAACAGATGTCAACGTTTTTTCCTTTTTACATGGCTTTTCTAATTGTACATTTTGGTACAATCCCATATTCTGTGACGCTTATTTATCGGTGGCGTCACACTAAAAGAATCGGTGGTTGCCGTTACTCCTACATGACAACGCGCGACCCCATTCTGTACTACAGTCTACAAGCAGCAAGAGTTAGGCTTAGAAGATCTCCCTCGTCCACCATACTCACCAGACTTTGCATCCACCGACTATTAATTTTTCTAAAACTTACAACTTTCAGCGCTAAGAAAATTAAATTCCAAGAGATGCAGTACAAAATGCCTTTGAAGAGTTGCGACTGTGAGGGTCCTCATTTAACTTCTGCTATGTTCTGGTTATTTAAGCTACTAATCACTTCGCTGGTTTGAAGTAACAAGTGTTTTAGGTGTTGAGCGAAGTGTATGTTGTTTTGCGTTTATCATAAAGAAAAAAATCTTTTTAACATAGAATTTAGTTTAAGGCGTCTATTGCAGTATCTATTTTTTAATATATTTTAATGCAATCATGTATATTATCTTCAGTGATATTAATGTGTTTCAAAAAAGTTTAAACTACACCAGTAATAATAATAACTTTATTTCAAGCATTATACATTGCTCATATTTTTGTTAGTAGGACACTTAATAACTATGTTAGTAACAAATGAATTACATACTAAAATCTTTGTTATATTTACAATTATTTCTATGACACTATATCACACTATGTGCAGCCTTAGGCAGTGATTAACATACTTGCAATCTAATGCACAAGTAATGCCAGTTTTTAAATAATGCAGCTTTTGTATGCCACTCAGCGACATTGTTACGTACTAAACAAGTACCAGAACAAGTCTTTGTGCGTAGACAAGTCTTCATATTGCCCGGTAAATTTCGGTAAGTGAATTTTTGGCTTACTTGATACTTGTTGCTATGTAGACGTGTTAGCGGAACTTGAATCATTTAATGGCGTCGTACAAGCAGATAGAATATCCTTATGGTCACCTTAAAGGATGTTGTACAAGTCTTCGTTCTTCGTACAAGTTTTAAATGTACAGTAATCATCAATAATTTTTATACATGCCTATCCTTTCGTTAAAGGTGCCTTAGGACACTTCTTCAAATTTGCTTGTTTTTCTGAACAACGTGGCCGTGTCCTCCGTGTCGTATTGATAAAATTTGCGTATAAATATATATTGGTCTTGAGTAGGAGCCATCACCACACGTGTGTTCTCAATCAAAAATAGTTCGTTTAGTAAGTCGTCGCTTGCTCACTAGTTCTATCCGACTCGAAGGACCATATGTTCAGTAAGTTAAGATAAGTTTTGGTTTCAGCGCTGTAGTCCTAGGCCCTGTAGAATAAGGCTATGGTATCCCCTGCCTGTCGTAGAAGGCGACTAAAAGAGGCCTCAGGTTCACAAGGCGACAAGACACAGTGCAGAGGGATCCCTCACTATTTACAGAGAAAAACCCCACATAACCCAGCCTTCCCCTTAGAAGGAAAAATCAATTTGCTTTCAACAACCCTGTATATAATATTTTATTAGGTCTATATATTGAACTTGGGGTGTGGCTTCTAGAGTAAGAGAAATGGCATTTAAAAATTCATCGCAGATGTGTATAAGTTTCTTTATTTTGTACTTTCTTATTAATTGCCATGTTCGGTCATACAAATTTATTATTATAGGACCTTCTTTTGTTTATCTGTGGCAAAATACACATACAAATATTTCAGTGTCAGACTCATCTCGACTGGTTAGTTGAACTTTATTTTTTGTAATAGATTTAATATTCTTCCCAATTATGTCGTGTAAAATAAGCTAACAAATAATGAGACAAAAACATTTATTTTTGAAACTTTTGTACACATATTTAAGAGAAAAAAACATAAAATTACTCTATCACTTATAATCAAAATCATGTATGTTTCAAATGAAGCATTTAAAACTTCTTGCTTCCTCTTAATGACATAATAAAAACTATAAATAAAAAAATAAGGTAATAAATGATGGAATAGACCCGAACAATTCGTTCAAGCACTTCCCATGGTAAATGTGGAAGGCGGAAACGGTTCAATCACCAATAACAAAAAAAGTCTTTGAAAACCCAGAGGATTGAATCGATTGAAAAGAACTTGGTCGTCAAAGTCTAAGAAACAAAACGTAAATAAATTAGACTTTAGATTACAACATTTCAACATACAATATTTAACTACTGATTTTGTGCTTTTAATTTTGCAATACTGTAACAAATATGAACATAACTGAGTGTCTTTGAAAATCTGTAGTTACATGTCTTATAATAGGTTGTCAAATATCTCCCTTCCGCCTTTTTGTCTTTTGAATTTCGCGGCTATGTACAAAGCGCTACAGAGCTCGTCTTCTCTAGCGGATTTGCCTTTAACGAAGGAAAACTTTAAAATAGCGCGAATTTCGGCGTTAGTGAACTCCATGTTTACACGTCTATAACTGTTGAACGCAATATCCAAACTAATTATGCATAGCGTCGTTTTGTAGGTTATGTCAAGACCTTTCAAATTATGTATAGTATTGCTAGATACGAGCTCTGTAGCGCTTTGTACATAGCCGCGAAATTCAAAAGACAAAAAGGCGGAAGGGAGATATTTGACAACTTTATATAAATGCTATAATTTTATATTTGAAAAATATAATACGCCTTATACGCTCAAAATTTAAAAATTCGTTAAAGAAAATTAATTCTATCAATTTTACCAGTGAGTCCAACTATCCGAGGAATACGGGGACTAGCGGCTCTGGACTCCACAGATATCACTAATTTTCCCCGCTTCCACTCCAAATCGTGAAAGAAGTCAATTCATAAGTCCTTTCCTTTCCAAAAATCCTTTCCTCACTCTCACAGTAGCCAGCCCAGCGTGGCGACATGAGGCAAATCTTCCCAATAACATGACTCTTCATTATTATTCCTGGCCAAGGTGGCGGTGGTCTGGTAACGGCAGGACAGGGGGCGCTAAGAATCCCCGGTCGACAGGCCACCACCATAAACTGACCATTGGTATATGCAACACCCGGACTTTGAGGCTCGGGCGCCCTCGGATCGGAATGCTTACGCATAACATAGTAGCCGTCCAAGCCGAGGTTACCCCTCACCGGGGGGACCCTTGTGTCGAGTTGCTAACGATAGAGGTTCAGGCTAAGCGACCTAAGAGCTATGCCACCTCTCAATCCGGTGAAGCAGTCAAGGGCAGCTTCTCTGTCCAATTTGTGTAGTTCGTCATTAAAAAAAAATAGTCTAGCAGGGAGATGTGTGCCGAGGATCTGAAAAGGAAAAATGTTTATGAAAAATAATATGTATGTAATAGATTTGTGTATGTACATCATGTGTGTAAAATATGTGTGTGGGTGTGTAAAATATAAATAAATATATCATTTCACATTCTACGATTGTCGGAAATCCGGAGATAGAGGAGATCGTGACCCTGGAATCTGGCAACCTTTTCTACAACCGCGAGGGCGATTGGCTCTCCCATGGCGGTATTGGGTTTCTCGTTCATAAAGCCCTGATAAACGACGTTGTGGAGATCTCCAGTGTAACGTCGAGAGTGGCGTACCTTGTACATAAACTGACAGCGAGATGTTAGCTGAAAGTGGTGCCAGTGGCATACACTTTCAGCGATGACGCACTCAATGTTGAGGTTGAGTCTCTATATACGAAGACATATTCAAGGCCATCCGTACTTCTTGTCCATCTTGGTGGTAAGGAATATAGGAGTACAAAAAGCAATGAAACTATAACGAGACGATTTGGGTTGAAGTCGAGAAGTCACAGGAGACAAATTGCTAGTCTATTTCATTCAGATTCAAGAGCCCTTCGTTCTTTTCATGAACTCGTTTTTCAAAAAGAAACCCCAAAGGAGATGGACTTAGCACAGTCCCGATAACGTGAAGTAAGTCCTGAGGTGTCTAGCAATGAGAGTGATTTCATCATACCGGATAAAAAGTATGTATTTAGGGATGTCTGCGATCAACATGGTTAGCACCGGTTACTGACGACCGATTTATTAGAAGCACCTTAAATATCCATTTTCTTGGTAGATCCTTCTACGTAGTAACTACGTAGCAAGGTTTCCTGGGATCTAAACGGCGAAATAACAAGAACAATATACGTGACTATGATAAGGTTCACCTATTCTATGTTAAGAAAAAGATCAGAGAGGAGTCGGTTCGAAAATAGCATGACCACGACTACTCCTCTTGCACTACCGCAGTCACTAAAACTTTCCTACCAAATATCGAGAAGGCATATCGGACAATGAGGAAGACAAAGCCTACGCCCCTTCAAGTGCAAGTACTGACAGGACACGGAGGAATTGCGGAGGACTTACATAGGTTTCAGCTAAATGACAGCCCCGCATGTAAGTGCGACGCAAATATCAACGAGTCAGTGTGGCACGCGATTTTGGAGTGCTCCCGTTTCGAAGCGGCTAGATACTAATATCTAGAAGCAAAAATTGACATGAAACTGAAAATAAAATATATAATATAAACATGAAATTAAAATTAGTAATTAACAGCGACGACAAAAGGACGTATTTCCTGGCATATGCGGAAACCACCTTCCGCATAGCAGCCAGAAAAAACAGCACAACATCCCACACACACACACAAACACAAAACATTACAGCAAAATACAATGCCTAATCTAATCCCTATCAGCAAGATGAATCTAAATCAACTGCTCCTAGAGCACGGAGAAAAGTGAAAACAAGGCCTGCGAACCCACGGAGTAGCCCTCTTCATGGACGACAATTCAGAAAGACTCGGGATAAGTTTTGTATGATGACAGGAAGTCGCAGCCACATCGCGCCGGGCCTCGCTAACTTACTCAATAGCAGTACGCATAAAACGAGCATGAGAAGGATATCCTACAACGTGCTGACAATTTCTATAGAGGGAGACTTTATCTCCAACCAAATATGCCCACTGCTAAACTAGATAGGGAAAACAGAGGAAGAAGCAGCAGTCATCTGCCCCCGCATAATAAGTGTGGGGTCCACCACGTGTCCTCCACGAGAAGGGGATAACCGCAGATTACTTTGGCTGCATCAAAGCCTCGGAAAAACACGAGGAAGTCGTAAACGAGGACAGGAAAGAAAATTTAAGTGAAGTTCTTTAACCCGAAACACAAGAAATGTTTAAGCTACAAATTATTTCTAAATTTTTTACTATGCAATAATTGTGTAACCCGAGTACTTAACAAGGTTTTTGCAGAAACGCCATTACGCAGCGTATTTATATTACGTTTAATAAGTTACATATGAGAAATAAAAAGTATGACTATAGTGACCTAACCTAACTTTATATATAGCTTGGGGAAAAAGTCTTTTTGTATCATAGTATGTATGAACTTACTAATAATAAAATCTCTTTGGCTATATTATTTTTATGTGGCTCATTTTAGTATCATTGAAAGTTTAAATTTTGAAGACCATAATTACAACTTCAAATTAGATAAATGTGTGATATTCATTTGTTTTTCGTACTGTCAAAATGAGTGAATCTAATGAAGAAATTCGATACATTTTAAAATACTACAAAAAAGTTAAAAATGCAACGCAAGCCGAGAAACAAATTTGAGATGTTTATGGACCTAGTGTAGCGTCTGTGAGAGTAGCACAAATTTGGTTTAAGCGTTTTCAATCCAGAAATTTTGATGTCAAAGATGCATGTCGCTCTGGTCGCCCTATAACGGATAAAATGGATGCCATTTTTGAAAGACTGGAGCAAGATCAGCATCTCAGTAGTTACAACGCAGCTGAAAAACTGGGAATTGACAAACGGTTTTGGCGCATTTGAAAAACTGGGTACACAATAAAGCCCGATATTTGGGTACCTCACGAGCTCACTGAAAGAAACATAATGAACCGTGTAATCGTTTGTGATTCTTTATTACGACGTCATGAAACCGAACCATTTTGGAAGAAGCTGATAACTGGTGATGAAAAGTGGATCACGTACGACAAGATCAAGATCAAGTGCGAATAAGATCGTGGTCAAAGTCCGGTCAGGCTTCAATCTGTGGCGAAACTCGGTTTAACTGGCAACAAGGTGATGCTGTGTGTGTGGTGGGATTGGAAGGGCATTATTCATTATGAGCTGTTACCACCGTCGATTTTCAACTCTAATGCGAACAACTGATGAGATTAAAGCAGGAGGTTGAGACAAAGCGGGCGGAATTGATCAACAGAACGTTGTGGTTTTTCATCATAATAACGCTAGACCTCACACATCTTTAGCCACTCAGCAAAAATTAAGAGTTCGGCTGGGAGGTGTTATTGCATCCGCCGTATAGTCCTGACCTTCAGATCTCCACCTGTTTCGGTCTCTTCAGTATTCTTTAGGCAGTCTCCGCGGTATTTTGATCTGAAGTCCCAAAATTTCTATAGCAATGGGATCACGTCCCTACCTACAAGATGGCAAAGAGTTATCAAACAAAATGGTACCTACATACTTCAGTTAAATATAAAATATTAACTATATTAAAATGTGTTTTGAATTTTCTGGAAAAATGCGAAGAAACTTTTTCCCCAACCTAATATATACACTGTAAAAACAATATATAATACTCACCACTACACTATTTCTATAGATTGATCCATTCAAATAACAACAATGATTGCTCCGCTACATGTTTCCAAATATCCAAATTGTCAAGAGCATTTGGCATGTCTTAATTTAGATTTGGAATTACGATCTTCCAGTATCGAAGGAGTCTTCCCCTTATATTTATGCGAATTCCTCAAAAGGAAGGCGACACGATGTCTCTTTCACACACTGCACCCAATATATTATGTTCTTCTTGTGACTGCGTCGCCTTGTAATCTGTAACAAATTATCGATAAAATTCCAGTAATTGTATGTCTTCAAATAGAGTACGTTGTCAATTCGGTTGTATTTTGGCCTATCTATGTTTGCGCAATAAATAATACGTTTAAATAATACTGGTCCCAAATGTGAACCCTGTGGGCACGGTTACTTCGGGATATACCTGTACTTGCGTAGTAGTGTAGTAATTATAGGACGGACGAGGCGTGCGAAGAGTGTGGACACCCGGTGGACACATTGTCCCACACCTTGGCCGATTGCCCACGGTGGGGGGAGGAAAGGGCCGCACTCTTAGCGACGATAGGGAGTGACCTCTCGCTATCGGCTGTGGTACGTTTGATGGTCGGAAGCGAGGCATCATGGGATGCGTTAGCCTGATTCTGCGACTCTGTTATGATGCAGAAGCGAAGCGTCTTAGAGAGCGGGCGCCGAAGGGGCAGAACTCGGTCGGAGCGCGTAGACAGCTCACCGCCAGCGCCCCGCCGGCCGAGCGCACGACCGCCGAATGCCTCCTTAGGCAGGTACAGTATTAAAAAGATTATGGAGCTCTTTTAATATCGATTTTCCACCGGTTTTCAAGAGCTCAGATGTAACTCCCTCCTCTCCAGGGGCATTTCCATTATTAAGCTGTTTAAGAGTTGTCTTGACTTCATTTAGGCTTATTTATGGAAGTGGCGTGTGGCTCAAGAGTTCTAGCGTCGGTTTCAGGCCAAGATGGATGCAAAGCGTATAGCTGGCTGTTTCTTGAATTAAGTGTTCATCAAAAAAAAGTCCCACTTTATGGAAAAAATTTACAAGCGTTTGTCCCTTGTAATTTCCATTACAAAAGCCTGAGAATATACAACAGAATCGATGCATATTTGTCCCCCATGACAACATTGTAGTATGCCTTTGTGGTCGAGTACAAGGGTTTTGATATGTCGTCAGACTGACACACTGGACACTTCCAAGACTCAGACTTCATAGAGGGATTTGTAGTCCATAAAACCAACGCCACCCTGAGGTAAATTGGTCTCTTCTACGGTACATAAGGTCAATTTATTAAGGAGTTAGCGTGTCCTAGCGCTCTCTTTGGACTTCGTATAAACCAAGAATATGCCACCTTACCGTCCCTAGTTCTTCTTTCAGCTGTGCCAAGTGCTTGTCAAATCGTAAATTGTGTAAATAGCGACGTACTATGGTCAGTTGGTTTTGGCGGCCTTACGATAACGGCGGGGTCCTCCTACCCTGCCGTTATCGTAAGGTGGTGAAATTGTGGAGCCTCAGGAAATATATAACAACACAAACGACTGTGTCGAAGACCCTACGATGATGCCTACAAGGAGACGCAACGCCGAGCTAAAATCTCTTCAAATCAGAAGCTTAAGCCTCCAAATGGATGGAGCACAATTTGAGCCGCATCTCAAAAGGCCAGGGAGGATTTAAATCAGTGAGCTGTTTCATACCTTTTTTTAATAACTTATACTGAACTCATCTGAATCTTAGTACAGTATGGATTAAAAAGCATGAATATATTCTTGTTAAAATTACATTTAAGAATTTTTTCATTAATGGGAAATCGAACCCGGAACTTAGTTTATTCAACCGGTGAATTCGAAAGAAAGCGATTAGATAGATAGAGAAGAGTGGTAAAATGGGTAAGTTAATTATTTAGACAAACGTTGTAAATAAGTAAGTGCAAGCGCCAGGTACCAGCGGGGTCCCCCTCCCGCACGGGGTCGAGGTGATGAGCGGTCGTTGGCCCGAGCATCAGCTGGTTTTAACTTTGTATTGCATTGATGGATTTTTTTTCAAAAGTTTTTTTTATGAAAATATTGTTTCATTTACCTCTACTAACTTGATGGAGCTTAAATAATACTAATAATTTTCCATCCATCATCAAAGGTGTCTATCATCTGTCTTCGTTTTCGGGAACATTCTCGTAACACCCTCCTATATATACATTAGTGTCTAAATATTTATGATAGATATTACGTGTATTAAATAACGAAACTAATGTAAAGCCCATGATGATCCCACGTCAACTTTAGGTCTGGACTGTTCATGGACTTTACATCATAGACATAGACATTTATTTATTGGCATCACAATACAAAAACACATCACAAACTGAATATAACACACATTAAAAAAGAATGAAAAATAGACAAAACACAGTTAAAGTTACACGGACAAATAATACAAAACATATGATGCCAATATCGGACACCGTCTCAGCATATGCTGTCACAAGGATGCGACAGCGCTGATTTTCAGCGGTGCCCGGGACTACCTAAAGACGTGTGTGTGACTTGGATATATTTAAAAATACCAACCTTGTGTAACTTGTATAATATTAACGTGTTCTTAGATTTTGGATCTGCAATGTTTCGAATAGTTCCATTTTAACAGCTTGTTTAGACAAGGTTCTCGACGACAAGCTGTTGCTTATCTGATTTTAAACATCTTGATTTATTGGAGAATCTTCCAGAGCTTTTAAAACTTTCTTATTTTCCACACAATCCAACAATAAAGTGTATTCTCACTTGCACTTCATCCTATGCTATGTCCGCAGTAGAATAGATGAACGTTTGGAGAATATGTCACAATCCATATCTTCAGGCATTATCAAACACAAGGTATTGCCCCTATTATTCTCATTGTGTATCAATTTCAGGTACTTTGTTCACGGAAGTTAAATAGCTAAGCAAGTTTCGTGCATTTTTTGACTCATTTCGGGGGTTATTACTAGGCTGCTGCGATAAACAGGTTTTCCAGCACAGTTTCATGTGCTGGAAGCTTCAGCACATATTCACCAATAATTTGAAATAAAAGGTAAAAACCATACTAATAGTTGCTTTATACTAATGATTGTAAACGGTTTGGCGATTGTGGGAATTAGGAACATGTGTTAGGATTAGAGGAGGACATGGCCAAACAGATGGGAGCGACGAATATGGTAGATATCATTGGGAAAGGCAGATTTCCAGCAGTGGATTGACACAGGCTGGTCATGACGGCTAGAGATACAATTTTTTGTCCTTGAGCTGTGCTAAAACTATGATTTTTTGTGATAATTATAGTTTCTTTAGCTTTGTCATTATTTTTGCAGGTTACAATTCAATTTTTATGTATCCCATAATTCTTAAATTCTACAGGTACTTCCTGTATTATAATGTCTACGCGTAAGCCCTGTATTTGAATTTTTGAATTATATTATCATTCTGTAATGGCTCTTGCGATTTTTCTCAACAGATTGCATTTATGCGTTCGCAGTGAGGAATGTGAAAAAATGTCTTTTGGCACATTCGACACTTGGCATTTTCTGTTACAGAATGTTGCACCACCTTGTGTCTAGTGAGGATAAATTTTGACAAGAAGTATCTTCCGCATACCTGGAATAGTACAAGACAATTTAAAAAACAAGCGCATGCGAAAACACAGGCATAGCATCGTAATAGAATGGCACCATATACGAGGGCGGGACTGAAAATTTCGGGAATCAAGGAAGTGACACAACATTACTATTTAAAAATGTATTTATTGCTTTTCGAAGTAAGCAACGCGAAATTTGACACATTTTTTCATACGATGGAACCAATCATTGAAGCAACCATTCCATTCGGAAGTTTCGGTCTCCAAAATGGCCGTTTTGTAGGCGTCCACAGCTTCTCCAGGTGATGAAAATCTCTGACCACGCAATTTATTCTTTATTTTAGGGAAAGTATAGAAATCATTAGGGCTCAGGTCAGGGCTGTACGGGGGATGGTGTAATAATTCTATGTTTTCTTGCTCTAAAAACTCTTTTGTTCTGTACGCGGTGTGAGAACTCGCATTGTCGTGATGGAGGATGATGCGGCGGTTGCAGTTCTCTTTACGGAGTTCAGAAACGACCTGTGGCAAGCAAATGCTAAAAGCCAAATGCTAAAAGCTAGCATACCATTCTGCATTAACCGTTCTTTGTCCCTCAAGAGCAATATGGCCGGTTTTGGAGACAAACATGGCCACCATTTTTTTTGCAACACTCCGTGAACGAACAATTTTTGTTGGCTTTAACTTATTTTCGAACACCCAAACTCGTGACTGGTTTTTTGTTTCGGGTTCGTACGCGTATATCCAGGATTCGTCACCTCATATGATGTTGTATACAGCATTTGGGGTTCCTGCCTGTTATCTTTCGAGAGTTCTAACGCACCAAGTAACACGAGCCGCTTTTTGCTCTTCACAGAGCGAATGCGGTATCCATCGGGAAAACAACTTTTTTACACCTAATTGTTCATGCAAGATTATTTGTATTTGACTCATACCAATGTCTAAAGTTGCCTGAATTTCGCGGTATGTCACATGTCGATCTTCCTCAATCAGCTTACGCACAGCATCAACGTTTTCTTGTGTGACTGCAGTTTTTGCCGACCTTGACGATCATCACTGAGCTTGACACGTCCACGTTGAAATTCAGCAAACCAGCGATAAATTGTGATTTGGATGGGGCTTCATCACCAAATGCAGAAAACATCCGGTCAACACACTTCAAAAGTCATAATAAATTATCGCTCTTGAGTTTTCTCAAGTCAATTCCATTTTTTTAACGACTAAAAAAGTTTGACAAGACCTTGTGACAAGACCTTGTGACAAGACCGAGAATCTTTTTTAAAATAAATAAATGGTATTCGATTTAAGAAACCAAGGGGTTTGCAATTAAATAGATTTTAATATGACAGGAATAGTGGAAATATTCCATTACCGATACTTTAAGTATAGCCTATTATGTATGGTCAAACAAATGTTGAACGTGAAATGTGTACATACATTTAAATACACATGTATATTTTTTTAGTTTTCTGCACTGATTAGCTTCAGCCATATGGCTGCTTCAGTTTCACCAGTACTTGGAGTATCTTTGCTGTCAAAATAGGCCGATATTGGAAACTTTACTTCTTCATCGTCACCAATTTTTTTTTCCAAAGATGGCCCTTTTTCAATTTTGGGAATAAATAATAATGGCTATGGGCCGAGTGTAGACTGTGAGGTGGTTGATCTAATTTGTGACGCGTGGACGGGAGACTTGCCGCGCAAAAGGAGCACACCTTTCCTCTTCCTTTGTTCTTGGTAGGTTCTGTCAATTTGTCCAGTAAAGACGCGTAATTCTGTCCCGTAATAGTCACGACATGATCTATAATCAATCAGAAAAATACCATCTGTATCCCAAAAAAAGTCGCCATCATCTTTCAGGCCAATTGTGACACTTTAAATTTTTTCGGAGGTGTGCTTTTTTATACCACTGCATCGCCTCAGATTCATAGTGGTGAACCGAGCTTTCATCTCCAGGAACAATCCAAGCCATAACTTCTTCCCTACTCTCTCCACAGAGCTCACTCGACAACACGCGACACGAGAACACTCGACTTTACAGGATTACTCGCCAGTTCAATCTGAGGATTCCTTGAAAGTTTTATTGAAATCGGTCCAGCCGTTTCAGAGCCTATATGGGACATACCCACGCACTTTCTCTTTTATATATATTGATATGCTTTAGCTCTTTTATTATGTACTAGATAGCCCTTCATTGCACTTCAACTAAATATATTTTTGTACCTTTATATATTGACGCTTAACATAACCAAATGACATCACAATATTTTTTCAAAATTTGGGTTAATATGTCGTGTTCTGTAAATTGTGTCATTGTCAGTTACAGCCCAAAAGTCCCATCTCCGTACTTTATGCCTTTTTTGACGTGTATGTCGACTACTTTATGCATTCATCACTAAGCTACCATATTACACATGTATTTTATAAATAATTCATGTAAACAATTGATTTTACTTACAGTTGCTTAGAAACACCATCTACTGAAGTAATAATAGGGTATACGGATATAAAACAAAATTTTCTAAAAAAGTCTGACTAAATTGATTTATCACCCTCGAAACCTGCATACAAAATTTTATGAAAATTGGTGGAGCCATTTCCAAAAAGATTATAACTTTTAAACTAAGAAAATATAGGTTCCAGATGAGTGTTCAACAATATATTATAGACTGTAATATTCTCTAAAAGATGCTGCATATTATTAAATATCTGTCACATATATCTCTACCATAGTTATTGCAAAAATCAACATAGCAGAGAATAAGATTATGTTTGCTTAAACTTAACTCATATGTATTTGTGACTTTAAGTGTGAATTGCATTGCACATTCTTTTAAAGAATATTTGCCTAAAGCATGCCAGGGAATAGTTCTTGTTAATTAATAACAGGTTTACAAAATAAAAATGTACAAACCTCACAGCTGGACTTTGATATAACTGTTTCGTTAGATTTAGGAGCAACAATGGCTTTTTTTGGTGGATTTGAATAGTCTAAGTCCCCAATATCTAAACCAGTTTTCAATTTTATAGCTTGTTTTGGCAAAGCTTTACTTGATGGTTCATCTTTACTCGTCCTCTCCTGTTCATGTTCACTAGTAAAGCATTTGATGCGGACAAACAAGCTGTTATGTTGTTACAAATCTGAGTTTCACATTTCTTATTTGTTACAGAGGTTTCTGAAATCCTTGAGTTTTCAGCTTTATTTGATGGTATAACATTACTCATGTTTTCCTGTTGTGTGTTTCTTGGTAAAGTTTCTTATGCAGACAAATCATCAGTTATGCTATTACAAATCTGAGTTTCACCATCTTATTAAAATTTCCTATTAAAATGTTATTTTCCATATCCATTGATACATCCATACTTTCATTTCCATTAAATTCTATGGATATCTCAGCAGCCGGTGGCTTTTCATCTGATTGTAACTGTAAATCATTGGATGTTTTATGGAAATGAGGACATTCATGTTGCAGCATTTCAAGTTTCAACTTCAACTTCATATCAATGAAACTTGTCCAGGCAATCCTTACAGAGGTACTTACAATTAGCATCCATAGCAGTGAATAACCCCATTTCTTTGAGAATTGACACATGAGATTCAATAACATCTTTTCAACAGTACTATTTTCACAGAAATTGCAAGTATATCCAAGAAGCACCTAAATAATGTACAACATAAAATCCTTTTGGGTGTCTCTCCGTGTAAAAATAATTTGGTTGGTGGGTACATTTATTTTCAAATTGATCACAGCAGATATCACACACGTAAGGAGTATTGGTCACATCTAATATTATCTATCTAACCTTTTTTCACTGTTCACTGAGTAATTTTCTATCGGATCTACATTAATAGTTGGGCGTCTGTGGATATTATTTATATCATGTACTATTTTATTATGATCAGGTAAATCAAGATGCTTCTCTAGTTGAGACTTGATGTTGGTATTGTGCATTTTATTTTGATGAATCTGAAAATTCTATAATGTTTTATAACTCTTGTTGCAAACAACATTGCTTCCAGGCATGTTTGAGTTTCTTTTCAAATTTATTTTCTTATTACATTTGGTTGAACTATATAAATAAACGTTCCATTAAACAATCATAAAAATCTAATGTCAACCAAAAGAAACCACAGGAAGGCCAGAGAAGCTTGCCTTTACTGCTTCGCCGATTGAGAGGAGGCATAGCTCTTAGTACGCTTAGCCTGAATCACGGGTCTCCCCGGTGAGGGGGGATTTAACATGAAGTATAAGAATACTATTTTAAATTCTTTCTGATAGATTATCATTTTTAATTTCTTGTACTAAATCAAAAATAAAAATTAAATAGCTTTTGTAAATGTGTATAAGACTATCTAATTAGATTAATTTAATATTCTAATATCATTTTTGTAGTAACGAACTTCTTGTTACGTCAGGGTTGAATTGACTGTATAGCTGTATTAAATAATTAGAGTTATAACTTCTAAATTGAATAAAACCCTGGTCATTAGGGATAAATAAGCTTATAAAATGAAAGTTGGGAATGTTTAACGCTTCATTGATCTGTGGAGATTATCGAAGTGACGTCAACGGCGACGAAAGGAGCGGTTTCTTTTGATTGGATTATTTATTATGTTTAGTATTTTTAGTTTTTGAGACAGTTTCATTTAGACTTTCGTGTGATGACACGTGCGACAGATATTCGTTCAATCGTATCGTAAATTAAATTCTTGTCAATATTTTATTCTTACGTTTTGTCTCTTATTAAGTTTGTGTTGTTTTTGATATTGTTTTATTTTAATCGCTGGGGAGTTTTACTTGTGAGTAGTATGTGAAAGACAGGGTCTGTTTTAAAAATCGTGAATGTGACAGTGCTAAAAGCCTCAAAGGATCGAGAATTTTTTCGAGAAACTACGTCCGGACTGTGGTCGAAGACCCTATGATGATGCCTTGCCTGCACTCAACAAGCTCAATTCTGCCTCCAAATGGATGGGGCACAATTTGAGCCGCATCTCAAAAGGCCAGGAAGGATTTAAATCAGTGAGCAGTGGTTAGTTAGAGACAAGTGGTAAAGTAGGTAAGTTAATTATTTAGACAAACGTTGTAAATAAGTATTCGTGCACGGGGTCGAGCGGGAGTGGCGTCCGCCGGTCGAGGTGATGAGCGGTCATTGGCCCGAGTATCAGCTGGTTTTTATTTTGTATTGCATTGATGGATTTTTTTTGTCCAAAAGTTATGTATTTTTTATGAAAATATTGTTTCATTTACCTCTACTAACATGATTGAACTTAAATAATACTAATAATTTTCCGTTCCATCATCAAAGGTAACTATCATCTGTCTTCGTTTTCGGGAGCATTCTCGTAACACCCATATATACATTAGTGTATAAATATTTATGATAGACATTACGTGTATTAAATAACGAAAGTAGGGTAAAGCCCATGATGATCCTACGTCAGCTTTAGGTCTGGACTGTTCATGGACGTTACACCATGTGACTTGGATAAATTTAAAAATACCTACCTTGTGTAACTTGTATAAAATTAATGTGTTCTTAGGTTTTGGATCTGCAATGTTTCGAATAGTTTCATCTTTAACAGCTTGTTTGGACAAGATTCTCGATGTCATGCTGTTGCTTGTTTGATTTTCAATATCTTCATTTATTAGAGAACCTTCAAGAGTTTTCAAAACGTTCTTATTTTCCACACAATCCAACAATAAAGTGTATTCTCACTTGCAATCCATCCTATGCCATGTCGGCTGCTGGCATTTTATTTGACAAAACACTAATTCTCAAAAGAATAGATGAACGTTTTGAGGATATGTCACTATCCATATCTTGCATTGTTAGACACAAGGTATTTCCCTATTATTCTCATTGTGTATCAGTTTCAGTTGCTTTGTTCACGGAAGTTAAATAGCTAAGCAACTTTCGTGTATTTTTACTAATTTCGGTGGTTATTATTAGGCTTAGGCTGCTGTGTATAAACAGGTCTTCCAGCACAGTTTCATGTTACCATTTAAGCACATTCCTTTAACCTGATGTTGAGAAATCTTGCTTGTTTACTTCTTTAAAGCTTGTTATACACGACTTTAAAATTGTAATCTTTCAACATTTTAGCAAACTCCTAACCATACTAATAGGATATAGCGATAAAAGTAACAAATAGAAATAAAATATAATGTGAATAGATACAAAAATAAGAAATAAATAGAAACAATATGAAATAAAAGGTAAAACCCAATCTAATAGTTGCTTTAGTAAACGGTTAGGCGATTGTGGGAGTTAGGAAAATATTTTAGGATTAGAGGAGGATATGGACAAACAAATGGAAGCAATGAATATAGTAGATATCATTGGGTAAGAACGATTTTCAGCAGTGGATTGACAGTCTGGTTATGATGGCTAGAGATACAATTTTTTTTGTCCTTGAGCTGTGCTAAAACTATGATTTTTTGTGATAATTATAGTTTCTATAGCTTTGTCATTATTTTTGCAGGTTACAATTCAATTTTTATGGGATATTCATTCTTAAATTCTACAGGTACTTCCTGTATTGTAATGTCTACGCCTAAGCCTTGAATCACGAATTTTTGAATTATATTATCATTCTTTAATGGCACTTGCGATTTCCTCAATAGATTGCATTTATGCATTCGCAGTGAGGAACGTGAAGCAAATGTCTTTTGGCACATTTGACACTTTGCATTTTCTGTTATAGAATGTTGCAACACCTTGTGTCTAGTGAGGGCAATTTTTGACGAGAAGTATCTTCCGCATACCTGTAAAAGTACAAGACAATTTTAAAATAAGCGTATGCGAAAACAAAGGTAACAACATACTGGCATACATATATTTGAATACCAACATATATATTTTTTTAGTTTTCTCCGCTGATTAGCTTCAGGCATATGGCTGCTTCAGTTTCACCAGGATTTGGAGACATAGCCGAGCCTCTTAAGACACTTCGGTCTGAATTGGGAAATTACACATACCTGCTTTCGCGGGAGCGAGGACAGGTTTTATCGGACTCGCACGGACTAAAACCCAACGATACTCTACTCGACCCATTTAGCCGGAACCACCAGCTTGCACAAACTGCCCTGGTTCCAAGTGTTAGCTGGCAACACATGACACCCAGCGAAAGTTATGCATAAGAACTACTTCCAATGATATCTTAATGATTAACCTCAACCCTATTGTATCTTTAATTGATAATTAATAATTTAGTTGATCGTCACATTAACTTGACATTGTAAACAATAACTTAAATTTATTAGATCGTAATCTGCTGTAAGCAGGAACTCTTCACCGCGATGACGCGCGCAGTTTTCCCGAGCGCTTCTGCAAGGAGTGGGCCCCTCATCAAAATTATTCCTGGGCCCGGCCACTACTTTTTGTAAATTAAATATAAAAAAATTAAAAAATCTCAGGTTGAGCCGTTGCTAAGAGGTAAATGAGTTCGCGGAATGAGAAAGAAAGGGGTTGATATTATGAAACTATTTTTTCTTTTTCATATATTTTTCGGATCTCTTAAATAATTTGTTTATACCTTCGAAAAAAAAAGGTTTATCTTAGCCGTCAAAATAGGCCCAAATTGCAGACATCACTTCTTCATCGCCAATTTGTTTTCCAAGCAGCCTCTTATTCATTTTTGGGAATAAATAATAATCGCTAGGTGCAGAGTCTGGACTGTAAGATGGGTGGTCTAATTTGGGATGGATGGACGGGAGACTTGCCGCGCAAATGGAGCACACCTTTTAACAGTTTTCCTCTTCTTTTGTTCTTGGTAGGTTCTGTCAATCTGTCCAGTAAAGACGCGTAATACTGTCCCGTTATAGTCACACCATGATCTTTATAATCGATCAGCAAAATACCTTCTGTATCCCAAAAAAAAGTCGCCATCATCTTTCAGGCCAATTGTGACACTTTAAATTTTTTCGAAGGTGTGCCTTTTTTATACCACTGTATCGACTCAGATTCATAGTGGTGAACCGAGGTTTCATCTCCAGGAACAATTCAGGCCATAACTTCTTCCCTACTCTCTCCACAGAGCTCCAAAACAGGCGAGAACACTCGACGTGCTCACTTTTTTAAAGTGGCATGAGCATTCTTGGAACCCAGTCTTGCACGGACCTTAGTCAATGCCAAGATGATGGTGTAAAAATTTCTTTTTTTTCTACTTTTGCCACGATTTCCGGTGGCCTCAATTGACCGTCCGAAGCGGGGGTCATCTAAGACTCTCAGGGGCGAGTCGCTCTTGAAAAATCTTCTGAGCGGATTTTCCTTATTGTTTACAGGTAGATAACTCAAAAGTTAATAAACGGATTCGTTCTACCTTGTGTAAGCATTGTTTAGTCTATGAAGTAATTATTTAGATTTGGGACTGCTAGTTATTGTTCCCACGATTTTATTTTTGATGTAATAGACATTTAATATCGACTACGTCAATCGTAGTCAATATTTTCCTACAGACATTTAGGCTGTTCCGAGTATGATTCCAAACAGAAGTGTTGCAAAATGCAAGTCTTTTCTGAGGGTAATTCTTAACTTGTTGGAATTGTTTAAGTAAGGGTGAACATTATGTCGAGAAGGTATTTTATAAATGAAGCGAGCACACGCATTGTGAACTCTTTGTATCGTTCTGCTGGTTTTGGACAATAACCTTGGACCATAAACAGTGTCCGCGTAATCGAACCTCGATAGCACAAGACTATCACAAAGTCGAATGCGGAGGTCCTCGCTTAAAAAATCAAGGACCTGTACCAGGTCAGGTAAATTTTAGGCCTATAAAAGCAGCTCCGTGAGACTTCCAGTCTGTGAATCTCAATACGAATACCATCATCCATTAATAAACCAAAATTTCGAGTTTCCGAAACACGTTCGACTGGCTGTTCAAGTATTTTTATAGACAGATTATTTGTATGTACACAATCCACACCTTGACTAGATCCCATTACGATGTATTTGGATTTGCATGGATTTAACACGAGAGCGTTAGCCTCAGACTATGTAGAGATGTTATGTAAATCCTCATTTATTTTAGTCACCGTGGTATGTGAGTCACGAGTACAGAGGGGTAGATATATCTGTATGTCATCTGCATAAAGAAGAAACTTGCAGTGCTTAATTATTTTACAGACATCTGCTGTGTATAAAATGAAAATAAGTGGACCAAGTATTGAACCCTGGGGTACTCCTCTAGTTACTTGACAAGGGACCGAATTATTTTGTTTGCCATCACTCTTATTGTGTCCGGCTACTCAAAACTATCAAACCAATTAACTGCTGATGAATCAAAACCGTAATATTAATTTTTTGAGAGCAGCAAAGAAATGTTTATGGCATCAAATGCTCTTGAAAAATCAAGAAATACTAATACAGTCGCTTGGCCTACGTCTTGTGATGCTAGGATAGTATGTACTACATCCATTAGAGCCGTAGAAGTGTTACATTTTTTCCTAAAACCGGATTGTAACAAAGGCAGTATATTGTTGGCCTCAAGGAAGGATGAAATGTATGTAGACAATTTTCTCCAACACCTTTGATATACAAGGCAGAATACTGATGGGTCTTAAATCTTTCAGATCTGCACATTATTTTTTGGTTAGGGTGTAAATAGTTACAGCAGTTTTCCAGATTTCGGAGAACGTTGAAGTTAAAATTGAAGTATTTATTATTTTAGTAATAATTTTAGGTGTACATGGTATCGTAACTAAGAGCATGTCAAGCGAAATAATAAAGCATTTGACCTAATTGTTATAAGAATTTTTGCAACTGTATTCACATCAGTAGGTTTTAATGCAAATGTATATGTCGGCGTCAAGCCACGGGTTTCGTTGTCGGAATCCATAAATTAAGTACCCACTCTAAACTCCGCTTGCTAGCTTGCTTGTGGTATCACGACGGTCGGTACGATAATGTCACGTTATTACAAAATACAGTCGTTTTTATATTGATCTCTCAATAAGTCAAACCGTTACGGAATATTTGACTTCCTTTGTAACAAAAAAATAAAATAACTACAAATAATTAATGAAATATAGTTAAATATTCACAATAAATATGTAAATGAATTTAACACAACTTTCAATGATTTATTTAACATGATTACGTTAATTTCGTATGAACAAATATCGTTCTTACACAGTCCCATCACAGATGGCGCTGAACTTTTATTTAATGCGTAGTTATTCCAAATTTGATAAAAATTATAAATCAAAACAGTATTTTCGATACTAGGCGATTTGCGCCCATATATATGTTCCGTAACGGTGCAGTTCAAAATATGTGATAGAAGATGATGGTGCTACCGTGCAACCCGGTACTGTATTAAAGTGAGTGTTAATTTTATTAGGGTCATTTAAATGACCCTAATAAAATCAACTATTTCAGAATATATTTAAGATTAATGTTTAAAGTTTTTTGACGTTATGCCAGTCTTTTCGAGTTATGAGTGCGATTCTTTTGTGTTTTATAACCATCTCAAGGACTTTCTGTACTTCACCCCACAGTACAAAAAAGAAGTACAAAAATAAAAATACAAAAGAACCACTTAATTCAGTGTTAAAACAGGAGACATTTGTAATGGATCGTTTTTGAACCTGATCCAAGCATTACACAAATATAACTTGCTATCATACAGTTGTTTGGACAAAAATATCAATTTCAATATCCACTACAAACACACCAATTCAATGGCATACCGACGCCCATAACACATACTTAAACTAGGATCGCATATATCAATGAATAAGAGGGAAAATGAGAAAGGATGTTTTCTTTGTGTTAAATTTACAGGTTACCTATATTTAGAGAGAAGGGACAACCAAACATATGCCACACCTACTGTAGAATGATCCTGTCACCATGTGAGGAAATATGAAAAGAAAACAACAGACATTGTGACGAAAGCTATTTTCCTCACAATGTGACACATTTTCAGAAACAGTCTCAGAATATTTTATATGGCATGCAGTCTGCGAGCTGCACTAAGACTGTGGTAGACTATACACTTAGACTCTCTTTACAGAGAAGGCTAGTGCCAGACATAGATAGATTTTCCACATGGACAGAGGTGATGGAAAACATAATGAGTATGTCTGGATACCTAGAACAATATTAGATGTTTACGAATCACATAACTTTAAATATACTTATATTATATATTACTAGTGTTCCCAGATTTAACTGAACCCCCTAGATTTTGATTAATAAAATATTCATCTATATACATTATTCATTTCTCGCCGTATTCATTCTCTTCTCGAGCGGGTTATAAAACAATAGAATATCATCATAGTAATTTTTTTTTAATTTATTACAAATAAAATTTTACAGTAAAGGGAATATACATATAACTTAACGCTATATAAACCGCAATGGTTTGTCACTAGCGCCAAAGTGTCCGTCTTGCGTTCCTAAATAACTTTTTAATATACGCTTAATGTTTTTGTGAGTTATACAATTCCTGATATCCGAGGGTAGTTCATTAATTAATCTAGGCACGATGTATCTTGCCGTGCGCTCGCCGTACACATTTTTTGCGCCTATCGTATTAAACTGGTTTGACGATATCGACCGTGTGCATATAGGATGTTCCATTTTGGTTAAAATTTTTTCATTATAGAAATATTCTTTCAACATAATGTATTTTATTTTTGTATAAATAGGTAAGATATAACAGTGTTTAAAAAGTTTTTTTTCGTCGTTATGAAATTGTTCTTTAATTTTAGATGGTATAATTTTTTTAAGTATTTAACTTGTAGTCTGTATATCTGTTCGATTTATATGTACGGCCGTAACTACCTAATCCATATTGTACATTCCGCCAGGGCGTGATATAGCATTAGCTTAACATTAAATGGTATACGGTCTTTTAAAACTGTAATATTTGCTAGAAAACATCTTAATTTGTTGCATACTAATTCAATATGGTTGCCCCAGTTAAATTTGTTATCAATAATCAATCCTAGATACCGCTGTGTGTCTACAATTTCGATGTTAGGACAGCTGCAAGAATCTAAACTTGTGGTATGCAGACATTTGTGGTTATGTGCCACTAGTCTAGAAGAGGATTCTCGTTTTAAGTAAGGCGATTTAATAACCAATAATTTTGTATTATAATTTTGTAATAACTTTGTAAAATCTGTATTTGACAGTTCAAAAAGAGGAGTGCTCCAATCGTCACCAAACTTTACAGGATTACTCGTCAGGTCAATCTGAAGAATACCTGAATGATCCCTTTTATAATTTTAAATGTAAAATGTCAGTGAAATGTGTGACATTTATAGATAAGAGATAGAATTGAAATACGGACATTAAATGTTGTTTCTCTAAATATTATAAAGAAACGCAATTTAGTCTTTTATTTCAGACAAATATATAGACTTTATTATAAAACAACATTTTTGTTAAATTAAGAAAATGGAAAAGTTAATATTTGAATTAACCGTACGGCCAGGAAAAGATGACAAGTCAAACACTATTTGCTTGATTGCAATTTTTACAGAAGACCGACAAAATTATGGAATACCAGAAGAACTTCAAAATATTTGTAAACATCCAGAAATTCAGAAAACGCCAAATTATGCAAAAAAAAAAACGCTACTTAAAAGACATCAAACAAGAAAAATTTGGATAACTTTAACGGAAGATTATCAAAAATATATCTTGACGAAGAACAAAACCTACAGTTTCATGACTTTTATTTAGAAGAAATTTTTGAAAAACAAACAAACGGTAAGTTTTTACCTCAACCCTCTTCAAATCAAAATTTAGAAAAAATTGGAAAGGATTTCATGATAGAAAATTTTACTGGTAGGAATACAAATGCCTGCCAATGGATAAAAAAACAATAAAAAATTTTTAACAGAGAATGTGAAAGGTACGATATAAATGAGGAAATTAAAAAGAATACAATTTGAAAAATTTTTCGAGCGGTAATTGGTAGCTGTATAAATGGGAAAAAAGTTTTTGTCAGACATTTGGGTGGTCACCTATAAGATATGCCCTAGCTTTTAAAAATGAAGCGGGTTCATTACTTGAATATGCTTTAAAGAAAGAAAAAATGCTATTAGAAATAAGGCAATCAATGGATACTGAAACACATATAGACCTTATAGCATTCGGTTTACCTAATTATGTGATTGATAAAATTGACAGAGAGACTATAAAAGAAACAGAAGAGCTCTACACTGAATTAGGTAAATTAGAATATAATGTTGCAAGAAAAAATACGATAAAAAATGACTATATATACAAACAGTAAATTAAAAATAAATGAAGAAAAAAGACCATGTGGGATTTGTATAAAAGGAAAAAAAGGGGAACGTTACCACCCAGAGGAAAAATGCTCGTTTAAGGGAAAAAAATCAGAATGCAGTTGTGAGCACTGTGAATAATTCGGAATTGGAAATTGAACTAAACGAGAATAATCCAAAAAACTAGAATTGCCACCCTTAATAAAAGTAAAGCTACTAATAAATGATACTTTAAAAGTTTTCGGAATTTATGATTCAGGTTCACATGTATCATTAATTAATGCAAAATATCTGAAGATTAAGCCAAAAGAAAATAATAATAATATAAATATAGTGAGCTTGAAGACTATTAATGGTGAGAAAAAAACGAAAGGTATTGTAACATTAAAAATAAAAAATCTACAATATAGAAAAGATTGTGGATATTTTTGTAGTAGATAATATAAATTTTAACTATGATTTTCTAATTGGTTTGGATTGTATTAAGAAATTCAAATTAATTCAAAATGAAGTATTAAAGATTATTCAATATATCAATCCAAACGAAATAAGTTTACAGAATATTAAGATTCCTGATATACCAGGTAATGGAGGTGAATTAAGAGAAACTGAAAACACATATAATATATAAAATAAATTTTAATGAACATGTGAATACGGATGAATTTGAAATGTCAGTAAACCATTTAGATTTATACAAACAATTAGAAATTGATAAGCTGATAGAAAAATACAAAGACGTTTCTGCAAAAATAAATATGACATCGGTACTGTCCGAGAGTATGAAGCTCATATTGATTTAATATTGGATACATATTGTTCCAAGCGTCCGTACAGATGTACAATTGAGGATAGAAAATAAATAGAAGACCAAGTATCAAAACTACTTGAGAATAACTTGATAGAGGAATCATAGTCCTTTCGCTGCTCCAGTCACTCAAGCATATAAAAAAGAGGGAAAGAAATCTAGATTATGTATAGATTTCCGAGAATTAAACAAAATTGTGATCCCTCAATGACAACCTTTTCCATTAATTGAGGATTTAATGGTAAAAACTGTAAATTGTAAATATTTTTCTACATTTGAAATTAATTCAGCGTTTTGGTCAATTCCTTTAAAAATCGAAGATAGATATAAAACGGCCTTTGTTACACAAGAAGGCCATTTTCAATAGACATGTCTCCCATTTGGGCTAAAAACAGCCCCAGCAATTTTTCAAAGAATATTAGGCAACATCATACGGAAACATAAGCTCTCCGATTGCGCAATAAATTTTATAGACAATATTTTAATTTTTTCCAAAACTTTTAAAGAACATATACTGCATGTGTCGAAACTTCTCGAGGCAATACAAATTGAAGGCTTTAGACTGAAATTCCCGAAATGTTCTTTCGCAAATAATAACGCTAAATATTTAGGTGACATAATTGAAGACAATTCAATCAGACCACTAAATGATTATTTAACTGCTCTTAGAAGTTTTCCAGTACCAGAAACAAGGAAAAATGTGCGCCAATTTCTTGGAAAAATTAACTTTCATCATAAATTTATACCAAACAGTGCAAGTATCCTGGATCCGTTACACCGCCTATTAAGAAAGGATGAAAAATTTATATGGTCTAAAGAATGTCAAGAATCATTTAATAAAATAAAAACTTTACTTTGTTCCAAACCAATTTTGAAAATCTTTGACCCAGAATTACCGATATACATTTACACAGATGCCAGTATCAAAGGAGTGGGAGCAATTTTGAAACAAAAAGATGAATATGGAGTTAGTAAGCCAATTGCTTATTTTTCAAAGAAATTAACAGAAGCTCAAAAGAAGAAGAAAGCCATATATTTAGAATGTCTGGCAATAAAAGAAGCTGTAAAATATTGGCCGCATTGGCTTATGGGAAAAGAATTTATAGTGTTCTCAGATCATAAACCGTTAGAAAATATGAACAACAAGAAGAACTAGAACTGATGAGGAGCTAGGCGATTTGACATACTATTTATCTCAGTATAATTTTAAAATAAAATATAACCCAGGAAAGATAAATCAAAAAGCTGATTGCCTGAGTAGAAATCCTGTTCTGGAACCTTATGAAAATACTGACGATTTTTTAAAAGTAGTTAACGTAATAAACTTGCAAGATATTAAATATGATCAACGTACAAATCTGAAACTGCAAAAAGGGAAATATTTATTGGAGAATGGTATTTATTACAATAATAATAAAGGAAGAAAAAAAAAAAACTTACAGAAGAACTTAGCAAAATCCTAATAAAAGATGTCCACGACAATCATTGTCACATTGGGCGTACCCAGTTAATAGACCATTTTATACAACAAAGAACATTATAGAAAACATCAAACAAATATGTGATGAATGTGAAATCTGTATAAAAAACAAATCAAGGAGGAAGTCCAAATACGGTTTGATGTCACAATTGGGACCTGCAAAAAGCCCATTTGAGATTGTTTATAACGATACTATTGGAGGCTTTGGAGGATCTCGGTCAACAAAGAAATATCTACATCTTCTGGTTGTTCATTTTACGAGATATGCTTATATTTTAACATCGGAGATGTAATGATTTTATTAAAATAATTAAAAATGTGATACAGAGCAGCAATATCGGTATGGTATTAACAGATCAATACCCTGGCATTAATTCCAGGGAATTTAAGGAATTTCTGAAAAAGGAATGCATAAAATTGGTCTTTACTGCTGTGGATACACCATTTTCAAACGGGATTAATGAAAGACTAAATCAAACTTTAGTCAATAAAATAAGATGTAAAATAAATGAAAGTGATAAGAAAATAGCATGGGCTACTATTGCACAAAAATGTGTAGAAAAATATAACGAAACAGAACACACGGTCACGAAATATGCTCCAAAATACCTTTTGCAGGGTGAAAATGTGAACATTCTTCCACCTGAATTAAAATCAAAATGTTCAAAAGAAGATCTGGAAAGAGATAGGAAAATAGCTCTAGAAAATACATTAAAATCTCATAAATATAATAAAAAAATATTTGATTGACATAGGAAAGAATATAAATTTGAAGTGGGTGACAGAATCTATGTGGAAAACAGTAATCGATTAAATAGAAAGAAAATGGATGAATTGAGAATTGGACCATACAACATTTTAAGGAAGATTTCAAATTCAATTTATGAGGTTGATACCGGACACAAGAAGGTGGAATCAGATTTGTACCACATTACAAAACTTTCCCGGTGATTGTCTGCAAATGAACAATTACAATATAAATTGTAATTGTTTCTCTTTAAGGATGTAAAGTAAAGATATGAAACCTCTTTACTTAAATTTATATCTTTTTGTATTTTTATAATTTTAAATGTAAAATGTCAATGAAATGTGTGACATTTATATATTATAGATAGAATTGAAATACGGACATTAAATGTTGTTTCTCTAATTATTATAAAGAAACGCAATTTAGTATTTTATTTCAAACAAATATATAGACTTTATTATATATATACAGAAATGCTTTAGCTCTTTTATTATGTACTAGTTAGCCCTTCATTGCACTTCAGCTAAATATACTATTATATATTGATGCTTAACATAACTATGTGACATCATCATTTATTTTAAAAAATTGTGATGTAATTATTCTGTAAGTTGTGTCATTGTCAGTTGCAGCCCAATAAGTCCTATCTTTGCATGCTATGCTTTTTTTGATGTTAATGTCAGTTCTTTATGCATTCATCACTAAGCTACCATATGAGCTACCACATGTATTTTATAAATAATTCATGTAAACAATTGATTTTCTTGATCTAACATCAAAGCATACACTCTTTGCCTTACAGTTGCTTAGAAACACCATCTACTGAAGTAATAATAGGGTATACAGGGATAAAACAACATTTTCTAAAAAAATCTAGCTAGATTGATTTATCCACTTTGGACATACGGGATTCAACTATGGGGTTTGGCGCGTGACTCTAACATAAGTATCATACAGAGGGTTCAAAATTACATCTTGAAACAAATATCTAACTGTCAGTGGTTTATAAAAACCTCAATAATCAGGACTGTTAAAGAGGAGATCAAGACTTGGACTATGAAAAATAGAAAAAGGCTAGAAATGCATCTGAATAAGTGTGCCACGCAACTAACCACAGCGGATCTAAGTAATAGGCTTAAAAGACAACAAATCCAAAGTCTTGATAGACATGGTTGACAGAGTGGAGCAGTCTCGATAGAGATTTTTCTCTACACATCTGCTCATAGTCTAGCTGACTGATTGCACAATAAAGACAAAAAAAGTGATTTATCACCCTCAAAACCTACATACAAAATTTTATGAAAATAGGTGGAGTCATTTCCAAGACTTAAATTATATATTTATATATTGACTAGAATTGCCGATAAAGATATGAGATAACTAGTATACCAAGTATCAAGTTTAATTTTATTAAAAATAGAATTAGTCAACTGAAGAAAAATCAATAGAAGATTATAACTTTTAAACTAAGAAAATATAGGTTCCAGATGAATGTTCAACAATATATTATAGACTGTAATATTCTCTAAAAGATGCTGCATATTATTAAATATCTGTAACATATATCTCTACCATAGTTATTGCAAATAGCAATATAGCAGAGAATAAGATTATGTTTACTTATACTTAATTCATATGTATTTGTGACTTTAAGTGTGAGTCACAGTGGTGAGCAAACTACGGCCCGTGGGCCAAATCTGGCCAAAAAATTTCTTCCAGCCCGCCAAGGGTTTTGAGTTAATATTTCTGATTTGTTGTAATTTTTTTCTGTATTTATATCAGTAGTTTTTATTACGTTTAAAACCTTTAAAAATTCTTGGAAAGCCATAAAAAATTGTCACCAGCAATTTTTGTAATTTGCTAAATTAGCCTTTAATTTTTTTTTGTTAAATAGATTATATAGACCTTTTTATAAATCAAAAGATTTTTTTTCGATCATATCAATTGATTTGTGATTTTTTTTTACAATTTGTGGCCCGCTAACCAAAAAGTTTGCCCACCACTAGCCTAAAGCATGCCAGGGGATAATTCTTGTTAATTAATAACAGGTTTACAAAATAAAAATGTACAAACCTCACAGCTGAACTTTGATATAACTGTTTTGTTAGATTTAGGGTCAACAATGGCTTTTTTTGGAGGATTTGAATAGACTAAGTCCCCAATATCTAAACCAGTTTTCAATTCTATAGTTTGTTTTGGCAAAGCTTTACTTGATGGTTCATCTTTACTCATCCTCTCCTGTTGCATGTTCACTGGTAAAGCATTTGATGTGGACAAACAAGCATCAGTTATGTTGTTACAAATCTGAGTTTCACCGTCTTCATTTGTTACAGAGCTTTTTAAAATGTTATTTTCCATTTCCATTGATACTTCCATACTTTCATTTCCATTAAATTCTATGGGTATCACAGCAGCTGGTGGTTTTTCATCTGATTGTAACTGTAAATCATTGGATGTTTTATTGAAATGAGAACATTCATGTGTCAGCATTTCAACTTCAGAATAAAACTTTTTTAGGCAATCCTCACAAAGGTATTTACAATTAGCATCCATAGCAGTGAATAAACCCATTTCTTTGAGAATTGACACATGAGATTCAATGACATCCTTTTCAACAGTACTTTTTTCACAGAAATTGCAAGTGTATACCCAAGAAGCACCTAAATGTTGTATAACATACAATCCATTTGGGTGTCTCTCCGAGTGTAAAAATGCTTTGTGGTAGGTAATGGCACATTTACTCTCAAATTGATCACAGCAGATATCACACAAGTAAGGAGTGTCGGTGACATCTAAATTTTTTTCACTGTTCACTGAGGAATTTTCTATCGGATCTACATTAATAGTTGGGCGTCTGTGAATATCATTTATATCATGTACTATTTCATTATAAACAGGTAAATTAACATGCTTCTCTAGTTGAGACTTGATGTTGGTATTGTGTATTTTATTTTGATGAATCTGAAAATTCTTTAATGTTTTGTAAGTCTTGTTGCATATGTTGCAAATAAAATTGCTTCTAGGCATGTTTGAGTTTCTTTTCAAATTTGTTTTCTCCATATCTTTCCTTACTAATTTAACATAAGTCCCGAGAAGTAATTTACGCACGTGTAATTGATCACTCTTTGTCGCATAGGGTATTACCGAGTTTGATGTACACTTTATTCTTTTAGCGTTCAGAAATGGAATTATGTTAACGGCCTTTAATATCACTGTAGGGTTTTTTTTGAAGCCTCGGAAGGGTTGTTTCAAGAAATTTACACTATCGGTTTCCACAGTGCTCGTTTTTCTCTCCGTCACAATACTGCCAGACGATTGTGGTAATCTTGGAACTTTTCTACTGGACATGTTTCACGATGTTTCTATGAAAATAAACAATATCGTAATTTATATTTGGTTGAACTATATAAATATACGTACCAAACAATCATAAAAAAATCTAATGTCAACCAAAAGAAATTTTAGCGTCTGTCATTGCGCCATCTACGCACATTTTTTTTTGACGAACTACACATGTAGGCTAGCGAAGCTGGCCTTTACTGCTTCGCCGATTGAGAGGAGGCATAGCTCTTAGGACGCTTAAACCGCCTGAACTCCATAGTCCACCACGGCTTGGACAGTTACATGTTACGCGTAAACATTCCGGTACGACGGCGCCCGAGAGAGCTGAACCACAGCATATATTTACGGCAAAGATATTATTTATTCTTTATTTGCACATAATTAAAATAAGGTACAATTAGGCGGACTAGAAATTAATTAAACTAATAAAAACCAAAACTAATATTTTCTCATTTTTTATATTGACGCGTCCCAATAAACCAATCATTTTGCAGCATCTGTGGCGCGTCCATGAACTGGCTTTCCCTCTTACATGTATGGTACAATGTCTATGGTACAAAAAAAAATTCTTTTAATTTGTGACCAGTTCAGTCGGCGAAAGTCGCGATTTTACGATTGTTTTTGTGCAGAAATTTCTTTGTTTTGGTTATTTCAAATATAATAATCATGGAGCAATAAGTAATATTTCATTTTATTTACTCGTATTGTATTCTTTTCTTTTAAGTCAAAAACAGCCTTAAAAGAACGTCCAAGTAACTTTAGAAATTTGTACGTGAATATCTTATTGTCATAATTCATAAAAATATTAAAACCTTAACGATTGTCTGTAATTAGGCGACTACTAAATTAAACTTAATTGTAATAATTACAAAATTCGGAGCTCAAAGACATGAAGACACTTTTATTTTATTCTGAACATTTTATAAAAAATAATAAAAAATTATTACATTTATTTATTTTAAATTTTTAATGAAATTAATTACTTTTTCTAAACTATTTAATACTAAGAGAAACATTTAGACAAAATATAACTGTGCCAAACCGTCATCGCTTAGCAGCGTGCCCAGAAGACTGGTAGTATTGTCACGTTATATGGTAATGCTTAACCTCTGTGCAAGGTATAAGCCAGCGCTCTGGTCACCAGATGTATCGACCAATCTCTTTGCTATCACATTAAATAACAAAGGTGGTGTGCACTAGGACTCCACGGACCCAAAATTTCTACCTTTGGGGTAGCGGCTCAAATATGAAACCTTTATTTTCTGCAGTTGCATCGGCCGCTCCAGCATCAACAGTAACTGTCCATCCCAGTGAAAGTGTCCCTGCGTAATAAGGTGACACTTTGCAAAGCAGTTATACGTCCCGTTATGATGTACGCAAGCCCGGTCCACGCGCATACCGCCCATAAACAGATCCATAGGTTATTAGTGATTCAGAATCGGTTTTGCGACGAGCCACGGGTGTGCCGTGTTACGTACGTAATCACGTGCTCCACGTTGATACAGGGTTACCGACAATAGCCCAATTCTGTAAGCAGGCATTGCGACGGTTTTTCGAGACTGGCACCTAGCAAAATTCTTGTAAGTGCTGTCACTTATAAGCCTTTCTCTACTAAACTCCATTGCGTCACCCGGAAGCCCAGACACGTTCTCAACGATCCGGACGACACGATTACTGTTGCACAGGATAGATCTTTACAAATCAATAAAGAAATCTATTCGCGAAAATTTTGCGAAAAATCCTCGCACGTTACCGCTATTTTATGGGCCCGCCCCTTAAATGTTAGGAGTGTTGCTGGAGTTTCTTCGGCCACTTCTTCACCCAGTGCCAACGATTCCCGAAGTGGCACTCAAAGTTATATAACAACCTAGGGAGCCATGGTGGACACCCCTCGGATGTCCTCGGATCGGAATGCTAACGCGTAAGATAGTAACCGTCCAAGCCGAGGTTACCCCTCACCCATGTGTTGAGTTACTAGCAATATAGGTTCAGGCTTCTCAAGCTAATCTGTGTAATGTAAAGTAATCTAACATCGCGATGGCGTTTCGGAACAGGGACCCGAAGGCGTTAGACCACGCCAATCAAGTAAAGGCGTTGGCGACATCTGCGAAGGCGAAGTTTTGAAGCTTTAAGCAAACTCTTTTATAAACGGAGCAAATATAACAAATAAAAATCCAAATAAAAAAGGCCCAAATGGAAAAGCAGTTAAAATTAAAAAAAAAGCTAATCTGTATAGTTTAGAGAAGAAACGGATAGTAGTGTGGCCGGATACCGTATATTCGGCAAGCTACTAGGCCGGAGCGCCGGATATCTGGCTGCCGGATTTTCGGCTCTTTATTGCGTTGACGCGATCAGTTTGATTTGAATATTGGCGCGGTAAACGAGATCGGATATATTCAGGCGCATTCGGATCGCACGTAAGCGGAGATCGGGTCGATTCGGGGGCGTTCGGGGTTTTATCGCGCGTGTCAGTTTGTGTTTGTAAAAAAGTATTTAGACAAAAACAAGACTGCACAAAGAACACCAGACTTAGCTCGTATGAGAGCTTCCTTAAAAGCTGAAGTGATAATCCAAACTACCTAATTGCTACCTTTTTAGACCCAAGGTTCAAGTCAGACTATTTAGGAGTTCTTGAAACTGAAAAAGCCCGACAGAAAATCATGATAGAGTATATAAAAAACTCTTACGAGGAATCTTCTTCTGAGAGTGACAGATCATCGCCGTCATTACACCTGCTGAACGAATGAAAGATGTAACTGGATCCAAGTTCACACGTGAAGCTCATGACACTTTTTGGAACTGTTTCAATGAAGTGCCAAAGGATAATAGTAGTGATTGTCGCGATCAAGAAAAACAAAATCCAATTGCTAACGAGATTGACTTTTTTTTAAAGACATCTCGGATCGATCGAAATCACGACCCATACATTTGGTGGTCAGTTAATCTAAATCAGTACCCGCAGTTGTCAAGGTTTGCTAGAATTTATCTTTCAACACCTGGCAGTAGTGTTAACAGCGAAAGGCTATTTTCAGAAGCTGGTCTGGTATACGAAGCCAAGCGGAGTATTAAACTAATAATTAATAAAACAAACATTTTTGATGTGCGATTATAAAAATTAAAAATAAACGGTATCCATAACCTATTGGAGTATGATTGATTTGCCTTGAGTAAAATAATGAGATTTTTTAAAATTATACTATCCGGTATCCGGCCGGATAGTGAAAACAAGGCCGGATAGCCCGGATACCGGATATCCGTTTCATCTCTAGTATAGTTCGTCACAAATGACTTTCAAAGATAACGGAGCCAAGCTAAGTTTGTTTCGAAAAACTAACAAATTTTCAACAAATAACACAAATTATAATTAACCTTACAACAATGTTAAGCTTGTACCCACAGAAATTTAAGAAATAATTTCATTACAAAAGTAAAAACTGAACTATATTTTACAGTATGTACCTGATCAATAATTTCAGTTTTTGAAGCCGGTTGAATAAAATGAAATTTTGTATAGAGATGAATTGGGTTATAGCCTGGAATAGCAAATAGGTTACAAATGCTATTCCAGGCTATAACCCAATCCATCTCTATACAAAATTTCATCAGATCCGTTCAGCTGTTTTGGCATGATTGTGCAACAAATATCCATTAAAATAATAATATTATATATATATGTATTAGTATATAAATACATAAAACTAGTGTACCCAGCTCGCTTCGCCAGGCTAGATTTTATGAACAATAAACTTACATCATTAAATATTTAACTCTCACAATATATTAAATTATTAATTTATCTCCATATTCATTCTCTTCTATTCTCGTCTCAAGCGGGTGACCTCCTACACCCATGTACATATCAGTAAATACAATATCATTTAGAGATATACTTCATTATACTTCAGTATACTCCACTGTACTTTAATATGGTTCATAATGACATAAATATACACATACGGTTGGCATCAAGTCTTTGTGTACGTTTTTGAGTTCTCTCAGTAGCTCGCGATGAAGATTCTTTGTCAAACTTCTTCGATTTGGAGGTTTGTTTACTTATGCTTGCTTTTTTGGGTGGCATTTTTATTAATTACAATGATGATTCTGTGCAGAAACATGATTGTTGAAGGAAAACACAAATTTTCGTAGTAATAATCAATTAAAAAAGCATCAGTAAACGAATACATTCGCGGCGCTATAACTTACCTTGAATACTTTAAAATCCTTAATTAATATATTTAATATATTTGTGCTTCAATATGCAACAAGCTCAGGTACGCCAGCCACCAAACACACGAGAGGGCAGAAAACCTAAGCCCTACTACCTGAATGAAGTGTCGTGATTAAAATGCCTTTCCTGTGACACAATCGCCGGCATCGCCCTGGACATCATCATCACTTCAATATGGTTCATAATGACATAAATATACACAAAGCATGTGTCAATACAAAATTTGGGTTATAAAACAATAGAATATCATCATAGTAAACAAAATGATTTTGATGATAATAATTTATCCCTAATGGAAAGGCAAAAAGACTTTAGACTATACGGCCATATGTTAATAGAAGAATTTTTGTAGTTTTAATGGTCGAAACCACGTCTTCGGCGTTCTTGATCGATAAAGCGCGCGCGCACGTTAGACCCTACCGTAGTAAATGAAAGCTGTATATGACAGATCAAAAAGAGGCTTGCTACGATATTTGTCAGTTTAAAAAGAGTGCTCCGATCGTCATCAAACTTAACACGTTTACTTGTCAGGTCAATCTGAAGATTCCCTGAAAGTTTCATTAATATCGGACGGACGGATCAAACCCACACACATTCTCTTTTATTTAAATAGATAATGTTATTAATAATAAACTTATAATATTTTTAAAACTTATATTATTTATATCTAAAGATCTTAATACACAACTATTTTGTTGGATATGTATACTACATATGCCAACAAAATAGAAAACAAATTTAAAAATAATAAGTAAATTTGGCTCATGATAAAAGCAGATGTCAAAACGCATGAAATTTTAATTCTGCCTTTCTCTGTGCCTCTGTAATTTTGTTATCGGACGTTGGTAATTTTGTACGCAAATCAATTTAGCAAAAGCGATCAGATAAACATTGTATTATATTTATAAACGTGACGGAAGGCGGCTGAGGGCAAGATGTTCCCGCCGACGCGTATTAAGAGCTGCCTTCCAGTCATGAATCCGATGTTCAAGCGACTACGCCCGCACAGACCTTTCAGACAAACGTCTTACCACAATCAAACAAAGGTATCGAATACTGTAACAAAATGGATGAATTTACGAGCAATAATTACTCGTTGGGTGCCTTTAGGAAGTGTAATGTACGTCGGATGGTGCTACATACGAGCCAGCGTGAATTATGAAGTGTCTAAAGTGGAAATTAAATTTTACGAAATGTTTCCATTTCGAATCACGAGTCGTCTCTGGGGACGATTGGCGGCATGCGAGCTGCCGACTTCGATTAGAAATTTTGTGTACGGGACATACGTTAGAATTTTTAACGTGAATTTGAGTGACGCAGCGGTGACCGATTTGAAATATTATAAAAGTCTATCCGCATTTTTCACTCGTCCATTGCGCGAAGGTGCTAGATATATTTCACCGTCGATTTGTGTGTCCCCGTGTGATGGTGTCGTCCTCAACTGCGGTCCTGCGGATACAGATAAAATTGAACAAGTGAAAGGCGTAACATATAGTCTAGAAGAGTTTCTAGGCGAGAATAAATGGTCACAAGAGACAGACCCTAATTATTATAATTCGTTATTAGTAGACAAAAAGAATATCTTACACCAATGCATAATTTATCTCGCGCCGGGAGATTACCATAGATTCCATTCTCCTTGCGACTGGACATCGAGATTCCGAAGACATTTCTCCGGTAAGCTCCTCTCTGTAAACCCATGGATGGCACGTCTCATACCAGGCTTGTTCACAATGAACGAGAGAGCCGTTTACATTGGTGAGTGGAAACATGGATTTTTCAGTATGACAGCGGTGGGCGCTACTAATGTCGGCTCCATAGAGATTTATAGCGACCCAGATCTGAGAACAAATACAAAAGGGAAACGTAACAGGGTAGAAGAGTTGAATGTTGAGTCAGCCTACAGCAAAGGGGAATTGTTTGGCCAGTTTAACATGGGCAGTACGATAATTCTTCTTTTCGAAGCACCTAGAGATTTTAAATTTGAGTTTAACTCTGGTGACAGGGTGTTAGTTGGCCAAGCATTAACTGCTAGTTCTGTGCATCAAGCCAGATGACCTGGTTACAGTGATCTCATGCACATTGTGCAAATTGGATTAGTTTTCTACATGTTTTTTCTGATACTATGAGTCATGGAACAATCAGGATAACTTAATTATACAAAAATTTCTATCATGTTATTCGCTTTAACCGTGGTGGTCGCAGTTTGTGTGTTTCTTGTAAATAGATTTATTTGTTACATGAATTAGCTAGATTTATAATAACCTCTTAGATGTGTGTTTATTACATACCGATAGAAGAATCAGTATTCACTTATATAGGTACTGTAAAACCTGAGTCTAGCTCACACTCAAGTATGTGATATGTCAACTTAAATTTACCATTAGCATATTTTGAAAAGAAACTTAGGCTGATATTTATAAAGTATACTTTGAGTTTGCTATTTTTTTTTTGACGAACTACACAGATTGGCCAAAGAAGCTGGCCTTGACTGCTTCACCGGATTGAGAGGTGGCATAGCTCTTAGGTCACTTAGCCTGAACCTCTATCGATAGTAACTCGACACAAGGGTCCCTCCGGTGGGGGTTGAGTTTGCTAGTAGCTTATTAATTAAGTCTGCATTGTAATTTATAGTCATTTAGTTGGTTTGTGCTGAGCAAATGCTTAGGAAAGTGTAAGTCACAAAAATTGTTGACTTAACAAATACATAATTCTAGGAATGTTTTGAAGTGTTATAAATTTTAAACAGATGTTTAAATTTAGAAAATGATGATGTAATTACTACAATTCAAACTTGATTATGGTTGTTTTATGGTTTTGTCAAGGTGTTAAATTAAATAATGGGTTTTTGAACGGGAAATAAGCCGAGATGAAGGAAGGAATAGATATTAAAAAAAATATTGAAGCCTGTTTGTATGTTTTTAAAATGCTATGAATTATCAAGAACATATTTTATGAATTGTCTTAAGGTCTATCTTAGTTTGCACTCAGTTTAATCCTAGAATAAAGGACTATAAATTTGAATGCTGAGATTTCAATGAGCAGGAACTCACGCAAGTCTAGCCTTAGTTAAAAATGAGCAAAGTCAAAATATGCTTTATAAATTTCAGCCTTAGTGCTTATTTTTGAGAGAAAACATTGAAATTTGTATCATGGTGAACATCACCTTCCTTCAAAAACAATATAGACAGGTTTTAAAATACCTACCCCTTAGAGTGGTTAAAGTGTGGAATTTTTATTCTTAAGATCATGTGTTGACAAACAAACATAATAATGGAGCCACTACTAAGGTGTCTGCAGGTATGGGCTTGCAATATAATGTTACTAACCACAATCTTGTCAAAGGCTAGTGTGAGTAGGATTTTTATTGTATGTAATGAGTCAGGTTACTTAATCACATAAATGTTTCATCTGTTGTTGTGTGCAACAGTGGACTGTGTGTCCTTAACATGAAATAGAATGTATAAAATGTGTTTGAAATATGCTACAATTTTTTTAATTTAGGCATGTTAAGTTTCTAAGACCTTTCATATAAATCTAAATTATTTAATAGAATGTTTATAGATACTCTTATTACACTAAGACCGACACTGTGACCAGTTTTGTCTTCTGGAAGCTCTGTATAGGGTCGGTACCTCATATCTACGGATCTGGGTCACCATCGGAATTGATTCTAGAGCAGATGTTCTACTTCCACCGGTTTCTCTCTTGCCAAGTCTTTATATTGATGCTCCCGGGATTTTTGGTCTCAGAGTTCCCAACTACAGTCAGTTTCTCCAGATTTTGTCGCCTCTGAGCATTGTTTGTCCGAATTACGACAGAAAATTTTCAATTTTCCGTAATATTATTCCTGATTTTGAAACTATTGAAACTAGCTTTGAGCTTTATTTGATAATGATAGTATTTTATTTATTGTGACTTTATAGTTACTGACATTATTAGTTCCACCCGATTAGAGTGACGGAACCATGTTCTCCTTACTAATATAGTACATATTTGCAAATATAATATAGGTACAAAGCACTTTCAGCAATACTAGTGTTAAAAAACATGTAAAAAAGTGCCTTAGATCTAATCCAAGAATACAAAAGTAGATTAGGTTTGTCCCAGTTGACTCTGGTGAGAATCATCTCATACAATGAGTACAATATCTGGATGACCGAGCTCTCCTTGATAACTTTTTTTGGTTAATCATGTTTTTTGATCCGAATTACATAATGAAATATAAATAATATTTTTTGATCGTATCGACAAGACAAATATTTTTTTATCAATAATATAGGCGTCAATAGCCTAATAGTTTACTGTTCGGTCTGCGAATCATAATATCGTGGGTTCGAATCTAACATTTGACGATTTACGTGAACCATCTTGATTTATTGTTTTTGTTTATGGCGTTTCCATAAAGATTTCGCCAATGTCGAAGTGTGTACGTTAAACTGCTGTAAAAAGCGGGCTTCGTGACGGACAAGGATCTAAACTATAAGGAAGTATGTGTGGTTACTGCTGAGACAATTCCGCGCGATGCTCACTGTTGATATGTCTATAACAATAGAAACAAACACAATATATACATACTGTTAGTTGTTTAAAAGACAGACAAGAGATAGTAGGGATTTGAAGTCTATGGGGCGCGGGATATCATTAGGATGGAGATCGTAGAGAACCATCTTCTAGCACAAGCTTAAGCTTAGTTGGAATGGTTAACATGAAGGTTAGGTAGTAATAATTGTTTTATTTTCGGTCTAACTTCAAACCATACACTCAACGTCTTAGTGTTGCTCAACAATGCCATCTACTGAAGTAAGTTTAGTGTTGTTAAAGTTACAGCCTTTATATATATAATATATATGTCCCACTGCTGGGCACAGGCTTTCTCTGTAAAGAGAGTATAAGGGCATAGTCCACCATGCACATCTAGTGCAGATTGGTAGACTTCACATGCCTTAGAAAAATTTTTCTAAGACATGTAGGTTTCCTCACGATGTTTTCCTTCACCGCCGAGCGCGTGGATAATCAGCACATAAAATTGCAACAGCAAATTTATTGGTGCCGGTACCGGGGGTTGAACTCGGGTTGCTAGCGTACTATGCAACAAGAGCCAACCGCCTGGACACTGAGCTACCACGGCTCTGGTAGTGTTAGTGTTGCAGTGTTGTTAAATGTTATTCCTCCTATTGAATAAAAAGTATTACTCACTCAGATAGTTGATTATTGACGAATAAGTCTCCACACAGTATTTTGTAGACATGCCCGAGCTTTCACGAAGTGTTCTTTTATTCAAGCCTTGTTAAATTGGCAAATAAGTTTTTGCCTTTGTTAAAATTTAAATTATCATCAACATTAGAAAAGTAATTACAATATCATTATGACTAACATATCTTGAGTATAAGATATCATAATGACTGAACATTTTTAGTTAAAGTATTTCCAAATTTATGTCAGCGGCTTGATGTATAGACAGACAATTCTCTGAAATTTATTATGAGAAGTAATCAAATGGTTAAACTTATTCAGAACCCAAGGTCCGATGCTAAAAAATGAACATGAGACCTAATTGAAAGTAAATACTATCCAACAAAATAAGTTCATTTATGAGCGGAGCCATGCGAGCTTAATGCAAAATGGAAATCCATAATCATCTCTTTCCTTCTGGATAACAAGCTTGAAGGAATGATTCGCGCTTTTGGTTGATTTGTTATAGAACCTCCTTGACACTTTCCGAGTCCACTTAATACCCAATATGCGTATGCCCTGTAAGCCGACTTCTCGAAGGCCCATCAATACTTATTTCAAGGTCATTTGTTTAGTCCATGGCATCCATAAAGAAGGACAGACCAGCTGTCATATCTTTGGAGATGGACACTCAAAGGTATTTTAATATGAAAATGGAAATCCATAATCATCTCTTTCCTTCTGGGTAACAAGGTTGAAGGAATGATTCGCGCTTTTGGTTGATTTGTTATAGAACCTCCTTGACACTTTCCGAGTCCACTTAATACCCAATATGCGTATGCCCTGTAAGCCGACTTCTCGAAGGCCCATCAATACTTATTTCAAGGTCATTTGTTTAGTCCATGGCATCCATAAAGAAGGACAGGCCAGCTGTCATATCTTTGGAGATGGACACTCAAAGGTATTTTAATATAAACATATTTTATTAGAGCTGGTTAATATTTAGAAAATAATTGGGCCCCGAGTCTGATATCTAGTGTAGTTTTTATTATGAAACCGATCTATTACAGTAACACGGCGTGCTAGTGGTAAACTATAGTCGTACCAATGAACTAGCAAATATCGACCGTTATGATGCGAATGAACGTTCATCAAGCGACTATACCGAATATAACCGAATTCGTCTGTATTTTCTTTTATGGTTGTTACCGCATAACTTTCGACTGGGTGAATCGATTTTGACAATGTGAAAGCCATATAAGTCTCAAGTTTTCATCAATTACGTGCACTACAAATGGACGGATAACTCGATATCACGTCAAACGATTTCGATTATTCATTTTTTATTGGAGAAAGATGTACTTGAAGGGTTGTTCGATGAGATTTTGCTTATGTTTTGATTAATATTATTTCGATAATTCAGAAATACAAAGACGTTGCCCACGCGTAATAGCGTTTATTTCGATTTGAAGTCGGTTTTTGTTCTTGTACGCAAATCGTCTAGTAGACTCGGGACCTTGATTGATTGTTGTCAAAGATTGTATGCAATTTAAAAGATTTATGGTCAATATTGCTTAAAGATATTTTTACACACAGAAGTTTTTTTTTTTATTAGATTGCAACCACAGAGCTGTGTCCGTGCTCTTTTCCAATACACTTAAATTGTTTACTCTGCATTTGTTAAAAAGTGCCACTTCTACAGTTACTATTTTCCTTTTTATTATTTTTTTTTATTATATATATAATGCCTGAATTTGGAGGTGGCCAGAAATCGTTTCGGGTTTACGCGTCACAGACGCCCCGCTGCATTGCTATTAGCTTCTCCGCGACCGCTGTGTCCCTGCTTCTCATGGCCATTTTCAGGTTGTAGTCCACTATCCTCTCCTTGATGCGGCTATTGCTTTTGTCATCAGTCTTCCTGTGGCGTCGTCACAGTCATCTGTATAATAGACATAGCTGACGGTGTGTCGGGATACACAGAAGTTAGCACTACGCTCTTACAGTAGTTGACGGTATAGTAGCGTATATGTTATTGTTACTTTAGGCTTTTAATGATTAAGATAAGAACATTATAAATTACGAAAAGTTGTCTCCTAGCATTAGCTACGAAGCGCTTCCCCGATTTTGAAATTTACTAACGGATAGGCAATGTATTATATTAAACTATTTATCTAGTCTTATCATATTTGCGATGTAGCATGGTGTGGGTGACCATAGACTAAACGTTTCTTTTGCTCTTGAACGTTGCTATCATTGGTATGGTAATCTGTAGTTAGACCTTTACAACAGCTTCTGTTTCCATGAATAGATTCCATCAGGGAAATACTACGACCTCGCATAATACGACGTGTAGACTTTTCATCCGATAAGTGAGGTTCCGGTGACTTTTTATTATAGGCTGCTGAATTTATTTCAAAGATTATCTTGAATTCAGTTGGATCCTAATTTTTATAGTCGTAAAATACTGATTCAGTGACAATTGAATAAGTGTACGCTGCCTGAACGATGCTGTCCACAAATAATATTAAATAGAATTAAAAAAAACAATGGCATGCATGTAACGTAACGATACTCTTACATGCGATATATATGACGTCGATTAATTTGTTTTATCGAAAAAGTTAACTGTAAATGCGATTTCAATTTTGATGTGTTGTAAAAAATGTATTTTTTTATCTTTTCTTCATTATCTGTAGTCGTTACCACCAAGAGAGCTGCTTTTAACGAGCATTCCCCACTCTTTCTCCCTATTTTGGGCCAAGTGGGCCTGGAGTTTTAGTCTGATAGCTCCTCCAATACAGTCCGTCCCATCTAGTCGGCGCGCTGCCTCTGCTTTTTCTTCCTTCAATACATTTTTTAGGGTAAACACTTCAGGTGGGATCCTAGTCAAGCACTTGTTTAAAAAAAAGGATCTTTATGGATCTCTCTCTCTCTCTCTCTATCTCTCTAGTGTCGGTCCCTCATGTCTGAGGATCGTGGTCACCATCAGGGTTGCACCTGGAGCGGATGATTTGCCTCTACCGGCTTCTGTCCAGCGCATCTCTTACAGCAGTGTAAAATTTGGAGGACGACGAGTCTTTTACCTGATCGGACCACCTTGTTAGTGAATGGCCGCGAGATTTTTTTCGCTGCGATGTTCCCATTTACGATCTGTTTATCTAGACTTTCGTCGCCTCTGCGCATTGTGTGTCCGAAATACGCCAGGATTCGTTGTCGGCATATGGTAGACAAACGAGTCTTAATTTGTAGTAGGCTTAGGATAGATGCATTAGTCCGTTTCGCAGTCCAGGGTATCCTTAACATACGCCTTTAGTACCACATCTCGAATGCATCGATCCTTTGCCTCTCTCTGGGTGGGATTGTCAACGTTTCAACTCCATACAGGAAGATAGGGAATACTTGGCACGTATCAATCTCGTCTTGGTTTTGATACCAAGTGCTCTTTTCTTCCAGACGTTGTTTAAACGGTTCATAGCATCTTTTGCCATCCCAATCCGCCTTTTTATCTCGGGGAGACATTTTCCATGGTTACAGATTTGGGAACCATATTTTTATGGATAGCATTACGTAATATCACTTTCATAGTTACGTAACATTGACAGTTGTCACTTGCCCCATCCTACAATGCAAATAGTATAATGGACGTAATGTGATGAGCGTAATGTATGTACAAAATCGGCTATGACGTTATTTAATGTAAATGTTTTTGTTTTATTATGTTATTGAATTGTACTAGTGCTTTTGGCGGCGGAAGGAAAGGGTTTTTTAAACTGGACGGGTTATAGGATATGAACATGTATGAATAAGTTATAGGTTAACAGCAAAATGGGCAACTATCGTAAAACTAAGTATACAAAAATGTGAAGATTATTGGTTGACATTCTTGTGGCAATTGATATTATACAACGCCATCTAACAATATTTTGAGAAACTACTAGTTAAATTAAGTACTTTAAAGATTTACGAGATGGCGGCTTAATATTTATTCTCAATTAACACATCTATATACGTTAACAGAAAGATCAAAATAGTTTTTCGACAATTGATAAATTATAAAATGACCTGAACTTTAATTTTGTGATGTTGTCTATGTCAGAGTTTATGGAATATCAAGATAAATGCTAATAAATAATATTCTTATAAATGAAATGTTGAAATTATGTTTTTTTTTCTTCATACTTTGTGTGGCCTTTCTCTTTCGTTCTGCTCTTTTCCGTGTTGTGTATTTTGTGTCCTCCACGATCCTTTATTCTTTTATGTATGTATTTTATCGTGTATTAATTCTTATTCTCATTTGGGGGGATGTTGCCAATACTCGCCACGCTTGGCAGGCGGGTTGGCGAGCGCAGTAGTAGTTATTATACACGGAAGATGCTGCTGCCCATCTTCCGGATTTTGTCCCTTAGCCGGTTTTTACGACAACCTTGGGAAGAGATGGTGGTGTACTGTAGCCGGCACACCATGCAGCTGGATGCGGGCCGCTTACAACCGGTCCTTTTGGAAAACGTTGGGGGAGGCCTGTGTCCAGCAGTGGATGTTTTACGGCTGAGATGATGATGAATTCTTATTCCCTATGATTATTTATTTCTTAAGCTGTTAACATATATTCCCATATACGTCGTAGCTTATTTTTATCTATGTATTTTTGCTGCTGTCTTACTATTATTCTGCAATATTATAAGATTTTTTCTCTTATGTCCTTCTGTCTTATTAATTTACTCATTGTTCTTCTATTTTTATTCCTATTTCTATTTCTAAGTTGCTGCGTATCAATAAACCAGGCATTCTATTATAATAAATAAACCAGGAACTCCCCGCTGTCGCGCGCGGTTGGGTTTGTTAATACCATCTCACTGCACATTGATATATTTTGTTGCACAGAGTCTGTGTTTATCGAAGCTGCCTACAAATGCGTAGAAGGTGTTTGACTCTATTATATTTATATATTATTGTCATTACATAAAGCAGCTTTTTACTTGTTTTAATTTTAATAATATATATTTAACTAAGTTTTTATAACATCATATTGGTATTATCTATAACGGTGTTATTATTTTTGATGATTTTAATAAATAAATAAATTATTAGGTGTAGGGTGTTTTTTCTATCCCAGGCTCGTAGGTACGTCGGTTTCTCTTTACACGCAAAGCGATGTAGGTATTCAGAGGAAAGAATGCTTTTATTTTAAAACAGTAATTTCTAGCTCGCCCGACTTGGCCTTGTCGTGGCTGTTGACATACTACATCTTTTCTCTCATTCACTTTTCTCTCCCTCTCTTCTATAATTCCAATTCTTATTACAATATTTTCCTTACATTAATATTAATCTTATCTTATCTTTACCTGTATAAGACTATTTTATGTCTTATTCTCGTATTTAACATTTTAATTTAACTTATCTTGCTTTATATAATTCTGTTTTTATTTATTTCTATTCTTAATTATTTAACAAAAGGAAGATATGTTTATTTTATTTTATTTTATATATGTTAGGAAAACTTACAGCTAGAAGAGACACAAGATAAATAAATGAAACATGGAAATGGCCAATTAAAAGTTTTCGCAAATAGAATATGGATGTACAATTAAACATATAAAAATTAAACAATAGAAAGAGCAACAATTCAACAGAAAAAAAGAGATCAAATAACAATAGAAGATAATAAACAAGTAAATAAATAAATTAATAAATAGATAACGACAAAGAACCTTCACTCTATAATTATTTAATATACAGATATAAACAACCTAAAATATCAACTTATTTTGTAAAAAAGAAATGTTTACACATTCTTTAGGCAGCCTACAGTTGTATTAAAAATGTCGATATCAACCTCCCTAGACTTTTCATTATAGAAGCGACAAGTTCTATGCAGGTATGAGTTTTGTCCATATACGGTTCTGTTCATAGGAATTATGCATTATATGCTGCACGAAGTCTGTCATTTTATCATTTTGTTGACGCGTCAATGTGCATAAATTGATCGAGCATAGAGGGATTCGAATTAGTAATGACCGGACGTTGTTTATCATGAGAAAACGATCCTTGTTCCTTGCCGCTGTATCAAGGATAAAATTGCCATAATGATAGAATCTACTCCTACTATAGTATATATAATACTACCGTACCCAGCCCGCTTCGCATTGCTAGATATTGCATTGTTTTATTTAAATAATAAAGTTACATCATTAAATTCTATTCTATTCTCTTCTCGAGCGGGTGAAGATCATTACATACCCCCATGTACATATCAGCAGCATTAGTAAACGGATACATTCCTTGTTACTATAACTTACCTTGAATACTTCAAAGTCCCTAATTATTACCTTTATTATACTTCATTATACTTAGTATTGACACAACGCATGTGTCGATACGAATTTGTGTTATAAAACAACTGAATTTCATCATAGCTTATTTGACAGTCCAAAAAGATTACAGGATTACTTGCCAGGTCAATCTGAAGATTCCCTGATAGTTTTATTGAAATTTGGTCCAGCTGTTTCGGAGCCTATAGGAAACAAACCCACACATTTTCTCCTAGATAGGACCTCCAACTCGGCAGGAGATGGTCAAGAAAAAAAGTAGAGATATGAACATGGCTTAGGAACGTGATGCTTATTAAAGATTGTAGCTTAATATAACGGAACTTTAGCAGCTAATGCTTTAAAAGATTATGTGCTGAATGGATTTTTTAAGGTACAGATATATTAGATTTGACTTGTACCGTTGACTCTGTAATCAAATTTTGAAAGAAAGGAACAACATGTGGGGGTCTTAATGCTGCTGTCTGCCCGACCTCAGAGGGAGCGAGGAAGCTGGTGGCTATGGCCATACAACATTGATGACTTTCTTTCTCGCTTTATGCGACCAATGTGTGTGTGCGTAGTTTAGGGTATGATGGGTCTGACATGCCCAAAAGGGCAAAAGTCCCGAATAAATAAAGAAAAAAAAAATTTGAAAGTTAAATATGATACTCTTCTCGTTTTTCGATTGAACTGAAATTTTGCTTGTGTAAACGGGAATGCAAATATTATTATGACATAGAGCTGATTATGGAGTTGGAAGGTGGCCATAGGAACTCCGTAATTAAATGAACCCCATCTAGTTCGGACTCATTTGATTATAACTTTTTAGTTCATTTTATTAAAAAATAATAAAAGCTTGTTTTTATAAGGTTTTTTTTTTCTTAAATATCTTCATATAAATACTCCTTCCGTCGCCCGGCCATTCGGCCAAAATACTTTTATGCTCAATATTGTATTAAAGAAGTATTTTGGTGTATAAAGTTTGCATAAATATATGATTATGTCGCAAAATTTGTTTTCTTTAAACCTTAAATCCTGTAAACCTGATGAATGAAAACCAGATCAGTGACCATGTAACTTACGTCATTTGTCCACTAAACTACTCCTTGGTCATGTGCAACAGGGACGCAGCGGTCGCGGAGAAACGTATAACAATGCAACGGGGCGTCTTCGACGCGTAAACCAAAGCATTCTCCAACACCAACTTCATAAATTAGGCATTATAAAAAAATATATATATGATAACAAAATAAGGTAATAAAAAACCAAAGCAACCAATTGAAGAACGTTACAAAAGAGCACGGACATAAATCTGTGGTTGCGCTTTATTGAAAGAAAAAAAAACTACTTGATTGTTAACGTAGAGGGATAGGGAGGGGCGGGAGGTGAATTTTCAAAAAGATGGTACGTTTTGTCGGGGGAAGGCGGTTATGTGAGGTTCTAATCTTAGGCCGAGGTGGCCGTTCCTCGGTGCATGGCGAGGGGCTCCAGGATCTCCAGTCGGAGAGTCTGTCAACCTGCACTATGCTTAAAAACACGTCCCGGGAGGTTAATCCCCAGCACCTCGCAGTGCAAGGGCCAGCCAATGTCATCTTCCCGGGTCCACTGTAAAGGACGTCAAAGGCCCTCGTCGCCCAGTGAACCCGAGGCCCCTTTTAGTTCCCTTCAACGACAGGCAGGGGATACCGTAGTTATATTCTACGAGCCCAGAACTACAAACCTGGATCCAAGATCTGGGGGCAACCAGACGTTACTAATTTTCACAGGGACAATATGAGTTATAGTAGTGTTGGAATGACCTTGTGTCGTTGCTTGGTTGGACCAGCGGCTTATTACAGAATAACGTCCAAGTCTTGATTGGTTTGCGTTGTTGGTGACCGCAACTCATCGGATTTTTGAGGTGGCAGAGCTTAGCCTGAACCTCTATTTGATTTTCTACTGTACGGAAAAGGTAATGTAGGAAAGAACCATGGCGAGATTTTATTTGACAAATTTGAATGTCCTATAAATATCAATTTTAACAAACCAATTTAAATAAATAAAGTCGTTTTTTTTAAAATTGAGTTTTGATTCAAAGAAATAGCAAATAATCTTTTTAAGTGGTGTTTGGTGTTGTTATGTGTCTTTCCTCTGTCAAATGTAAATATTTTTTTTTGTTGCTGTTTCTATCGTTAATACTGTGTCCAAAACTAATGAGGATAAAAACAATTTATTTGATTAATAATGCAATATAAGAATTTCTTTAAAATTACCACAATAATCATGTATACCGTGAATTAGTATTATTGGGGATTAGTGAGTAAACATGGTTTATTGTCATGGCAACACTAAACTGTCAGATGAATCGAATGTCAAGTTGACATCCGAACAACCGTTTGTTCGCGCACATGTGTACATTATGTGTGTATAATTTACATAAGTGTATATAATAACCTCCAAAATACGAAAATGAGAATAAGTTTATATCTCCAGGTTTTGTATCAAAACTGTTTTTACCAATAAGCTTACAAACGGATACTCTATTAATATTATTTTTTTTGATGTTTAGGTCTGTTCATTCGATCTCAACTAACCCAATGTATGGACGTTCGCGATTGTTGTATGGTCGTCATCAGTGAATGGTGTTATACGTGTTATGAAACATCAACTACTTCCTACGTCCTTGGTGACACGAAAAAATATTTATAAAAACAACCGCGTTATCATCGATTCTTGTTTACGTCTTACTAAATTTCCGCATCCGCTTCACGTGCTTATTTATCTAATATCAAATTAGTATAGATCAGTTTTACATGACTATAGTACGAATTTGTAATAGAATATTTAAGAGTAACGAACAAATAGAATGATTTTTTTTTGTTAACGGGGAGGAAATCTTCAGAAAGATACCCCGCCTTCTGGGGAAGGCGGGGTATCTTTCTGAAACCCACTAAAACCTCCCCGGTGGCCCTTCCTCGGTGCATGGTGAGGGGCTCCGGGATCTCAGTGGAACGCACCGGAGCCCCTCTGCACTGTGCTCATAGAGAGCACTTCCCGGGGAGGTTACTCCCTTCCCCTGTGCTCTCGCAGTGCAAGGCGACACGGGCCAGCTGATGTCGCCTTCTTCCCGGGTCCACCTTGGCGGACGACAAAGGCCCCACCCTTGTCGCCCTAATGAACCCGAGGCCCCTTTAGTCGCCTTCTACGACAGGCAGGGGATACCGTAGTCTTATTCTTGAGAGCCCAGAACTACAGGGTTGCGGGCCGGTCTGCCCCGGCCCCCTGCGCCATCTCGAACGGGATCGCCCCTCTCCCGATCCCGATCGGCGGTCTCCTTCTGCGTCATTACTGACTCACAGAAGGAGACCAGCGCCTTCCATTTGGATTTCCCCGCCAGTGCAGCCGCTACTGTCGCTGGCGGGTAGAGGTCTTGCCCGATCTGCTGGACCAGGATCCGTCGCTCCGCCTCCCATGCGGGGCACACGGCTAGCGTGTGCTGCGCGGAATGCCGGTCGCAGCCACAGTGGTGGCATTGCGCGGTCGGTTCGCGCCCTATCCTGTTCAGGTACTCACCGAAGCACCCGTGCCCGGTGATGAATGATACGTTATTACACGTTATTATTTTTTGTATTTATGAATTATCTGCGTCTTTCATAGCGATGTTCATGTCAAAAATATATCGATTTATTTTATATTGATATAGTATGACTGTATCGATATTTTTCATATATCGAAATTTAATATTATTATTTAAAAATATTAAATATTAGAAAAGTTTTGTACTTATATAGTACTCGGCGCGTAACTAGAGGTTCTCGCTTCGGATACCAGTCCGATTTTGATTGGATTCGGCTAGCACTACAGACTACAGTCATAGATTATAACATTTCTAATAAATAAATAAAATAGCCTTTATTTGCTACTACAAATAACATGCTCGTTAAGACATTTAATTTACAGGTTTCTAGTAGTCGCCATTAAGGCGTAGGCCTCTCCCAAACATTTCCATCTTTGCTTATCCCGTGCTATCTGCATCTACTGGGATCCACATATGTCTTTGAAGACATATCTCCACCTTTTAAATGGTCTTATTTTTTTCTGTTTTTTCCAGTGGTACCCACTCTGTTAGTCGCTTTGCCCACCTATTGTTTTCCATTCTACATACATGTCCTGCCCAGTGCCATTTTAGTAACCTTAGTCTTTTCTGTGCTTCTACAATTTTTGTTCTGTTTTTTATAGTTTCGTTACTTATTTTTTCTGACTGTTTTATTCTTAGCATGCTTCTTTCCATTTTACGTTGACATATAGAAATTTTTTCTTCATCTTCTTTCCTCAATGTCCACGTCTGGCAGCCATATGTTAGGCACGGTAATATTACCGTTTCATATAATTTTTTTTTATGCTTAAATTAATTGTGTTATTTTGCATTGTTTCTTTCAAACCCCAATATTTTTCCACGCTAAAGTAATTCTTCTTTGTATTTCTTTTTCAGTATTATTTTCAAAGATATAAGTCGTCCTACATATATATATTCTTTTATATATTCAATTTTTCTTCTACTAATGTCATATTTATTTATTTATTTATTTATTAAGATACACCAACAGCATTACACAAGCATACATTGTTGTAATAATCAAGTTTACAAACTAAGTCCTGTTGTGTATGCCAATTACAGGTGTATACAACATTCGCTATAAGGAAACGTAACGATTTTATTATTAATACTTACAAAATATTGTATTAAATGATAAAGTAATAGGAATATCACTACTAAATTAATTAAATTAGCCAAAATCACTGCACAATTTTTAACACTAAGGTGCGGAAGAGTTTGCGTGAATTAGAAAAAATGTCAACCGACGTGGACTTAGTGTTAAGGAGGTTATATGTAGCGGAAATCCTTGGCAAGGGCGAGTATATATCTATATCATATATATATATCTATGTCATATATATATATATCTGGGGTTCCCCCTTGGTTAAGATTTTGGTTTTCGTTGTGTTCAAAGACAATCCCACCTTTTAACATTTATACAACGCCGTAATTATCACTAGCTGGTTTATGGGTTCATCTATATTAACTGCAAGTGTTGATTAGACTAGATCTATTGATTGTTATATTAAAAACAAATTCATGAGTTTTTTTTTAAATAAAAGACTCCTTTTGGAGACCTCACTGGCACTGTTGCTTTTATTAATGCTGCTTCTTTGACATAATTCCGAAGCTACACTGTGAGGTAAATGGTTTTTTTAAGAGTTGGTTAATGCTAGGGTTATTCATAATGATTTCATAATGTTGTATCGATACAATGCCATATATTGTATAAATATATCGTTATTTTTAATATGTCGATATTTGCTATGTATCGTATCTGTCAGTCCTGCCTGGAGAGTGGGAGTGTACTAACATTCGTACAATTTTTAGTAATGGGATGAAATATATCGATATTAGATGATTCGATAATATCGGATTGAAGCGATGTATCGCGTCCATATATCGATATTTTATGTAATATTGATATCTATCGTGCACTTCGTGTCCTAGTCTTTCATCATTCGTATAAAGGCACTGGAATAGTTTCCCCTTGTAATGATAACCATCGCATGGCGTTTCGGAACAGGGAGCCGAAGGCGATAAACCACGCCAATCAATTAAAGGCGTTGGCGACATCTGCGAAGGCGAAGTGTTGAAGCTTTAAACAAACTCTTTTATAAAAGGGAGCAAATATAACAAAAAAAAATCCAAATAAAAAAGGCACGGACGATCAGTCCGTGGAAAAGCAGTTAAAAAAAAATGGTAACCATCCAAGCCGCGGCTCTCTCTCAAATTAGCTAAGCTTAGTTCGTTAAATTAAAAAGGAATATACATCAAAGAAATCACTTCGCCCGTTGACCGTGATCTCGGTAAAGTTCTCGAAACATCGACTGTTTAAAAGTGGAATAGAACAAACATAGTTTTTATTTCAAAGGGCAATATATTTTTACAACACGCCAGTCAGAAGTGTATAACTTGGGCTGCATATAATATACTTGATATTTACGAGTAAAAATAAAAATCTTTTGTTTTTTTTTGTTAACGGGGAGGAAATCTTCAAAAAGATACACCGCCTTCTGGGGGGAAGGCGGCGGTTATGTGGGGTTTTTACCCACTAAAACCTCCCCGGTGGCCCTTTCCTCGGTGCATGACGAGGGACTCCGGTAAATGGGGGAACGCACCGGAGTCCCTCTCCACTGTGCTCAAGGAGAGCACGTCCCGGTGGAGGGAGGTTACTCCCGATGTCGCCTTCTTCCCGAGTCCACCTTAGCGGACGACAAAGGCCCCCACCCTTGTCGCCCAGTGAACCCGAGGCCCCTTTTATTTGCCTTCTACGACAGGCATGGGATAACGTAGTCTTATTCTTGAGAGCCCAGAACTACAGGGCTGAAAAATAAAAATCTAACGCGACGGTACTGACATCAAATAGCATAGCATGCGCGACCATTCTTCTTTATCAACCGACTTTCAAAAATGGATACTCGATATTTTTTTTAATGACGAATTACATAGATTGGCCAGAGAAGCTGGCCTTGACTGCTTCACTGCATAGCTCTTAGCTCACTTAGCCTGAACCTCTGTCGCTAGTAACTCGACACAAGTGTCACCCAAGTTACCCCTAACCTCGGCTTGGAGGGGTACTATGTTACCCGTAAGTATTCCGATCGTTGCTATTATCGGTTGCTATTTCATATAATCTAAGGGACATTTAAACGCTAAACTAACTTTGAGTGCTACTTCGGGAAGCATTGGCGCTGGGAGAAGAAGTGCCAGAAGAAACTCCAGCAACGCCCTAACATCTAAGGGGTGAGGCTTGCCTATAAAATAACGTTCACGCGCGAGGATGGGAAAACTAAATGCAAATTTAAGACTTATACGGTTTTCTCATAGATGTGTATTGTAATTGAAATGGGACCACTGGGGAGCACGAGCTTTTGTATAAAAAAAGAATCATCAAAATCGATTCAGCAAGTCGAAATTTATGAGGTAACAAACGTAAGAAGCTCAGCTGAAGTGGCTCACCATCCCCAATAGGCGAGATGTACACACACTTACCATGTTATATAACATAATTCATAACACTTGGTCTCCAGAATATCTTCGTGAGCGCTTTGTACTAAAACAGTTCGTTGGCCGCGAACCGCGAACCTTCTATAATAAATTTTTAACATTCCCCGAATGTCATATGACTTTCTATGGCAATACTTTTACCTGTACAGCTATAGAAATATGGAATAGTTTGCCAATTGAGATTAGGGAGGCTTCGTCAACTAATGTCTTTAAATCGCGTGTATCTGAATACTTTCTACTCGAACAATGAAAAACTACAAACTGGTATATCTATTGTTGTTATATATATTCCATGTGTATTGTGTATGTATATTATATATATATATATATATATATATATATATATATATATATATATATATATATATATATATATATATATATATATATATATATATATATATATATATATATATATATATATAGAAGTATCTATTTATGTATATGTAAATTGTTAGCTGGCAACACCTGACACCCAGCGATTGTTATACATAATAACTACTTCCAATGATATCTTAATAATTTACCTGAACCTTATTGTATCTTTAATTCATAATTAATAATTTAGTTGATCGTCACATGAACTTGGCATTGTAAACAATAGTTTAACCTTATTAGTTCCTAATCTGACTTCTAATTAATTTTGTATAAAGATGGCGAGGACGCGCAGTTGTGACGTTTGACTCGATATAAATAATTCTTTGTACAACGTTACGCTGTCTCAATAAAGCGAGTGTATTAGTTGTTGGACTATTTTATTCTACGAGACCTACAGATTATAACAAAATCTATATTTATTTAGTGCAATAAAGGATCTATCTATCTATCTAAGAAGAAAAAATCGTAGAAACATACATAAATTTCTCCAATCCATTAACTATCTTGATGGTTGGCGTTCCACGACTGTACTTTTCTCGCGTAACTTTCTTCCACGCACTGTCAATCTGTGGAATCAACAATCACCAGCGGTGTTTCCCGTACGATTTGGAAAAAAATACAAAGACAACGCACCTGTGGCTCCTCCGATGCTGTTGATGTTCATGGGCGACGGCGATCACTTAAGATCAGGTTATCCGTAAGCTCGTATACGCTGGTTCTCAATTTGAAAGAGAATTGTATAGCGGGCCGCGGCTTGCGCGGCCCAGCCCTATACCAGAAATAACATTTAGTTCCTGCTAACTGTGATAGATAAGGTAAGCCCGTTATTTAACACAAGGTCAATGGACGGATTTGAATACACGGCGTTCGGAGTACTTCGGTTAACCTTGATTTGGATGTAATCATACGTGCGAGGGCCTCACAAGTTTTTTTTTTTATTTTATTTTTTTTTTTAGCGAGGAGGAAATCTTCAAAAAGATACCCCGCCTTCTGGGGAGAAGGCAGCGGTTATGTGGGGTTTTTACCCACTAAAACCTCCCCGGTGGCCCTTCCTCGATGCATGGTGAGGGGCTCCGGGATCTCCAGTGGTACGCACCGGGAGCACTTCCCGGGAAGGAGGTTTCTTCCTCCCCCTTGTTTTTAACCTACTACAAAAAAAGCAGGTTCTTAATTAATTTGTATTTTTTTTTCGTTAATGCTTGTCCACTCAGCACAATAACGCTTATAGGTCACCTGATCTTAAGTGATCACCGTTGCCCATGAACATTTGTGTCGAGTAACTAGCGATAGAGGGTCAGGCTAAGCGACCTAAGAGCTATGCCCCCTCAATCCGGTGAAGCAGTCAAGGCCAGCTTTTCTGGCCAATCTGTGGCAGTTCGTCATTAAAACATCCTCTTTGGATGTAGGATCCATAACTTTATTAGTGGGATAATTTTTATTTAACGCATTGGTAAGAAGCCAGTTAGAGATGAACGCTTACATATGGAATCCCCATGGAGACAAATATTGTCTCATGGTGGAGAAGATACAAAATAAATTTTGTAGATTTCTGTATTATAAGCAGTACGGCGTGTATCCTTGCTTACCAATTACCCGGTTTGTACTGGGCATGGTTGGGTACAGCAGGCTGCAGGTGAAGAGAGACGTTCCACTGGTAACATATGTGTGGAGGGTGCTGCGGGGCTGGGTTCATCACCCAGAAGTACTGGCCGCGCTACAGCTGCGACGTTTGACAGTTACGTGTACATGCGCCGTCGTCCGCCTTTGTTCCTACTGCCTGTCTCCAGGACTAACTTGTCCAGGAAGTCTCGGCCGTCGCGCGCGGTTGTGTTTGTTAATACCATCGCCCTGCATGTAGATAAATTTTGTTGCACTCATTCTGTCTTTATCGAAGCTGCCTACAAATGCGTTCGAGCCCAGTCTTCGCGCATGCCGTCCATAAACATATCCATAGGTTACAAGTAATTCAGAGTCGGTTTCTGCGACGAGCCACGGGTGCGCCGTGGTTCGTACGTAATCGCGAGCTCCACGTTGATACAGAGTTACCGACAATAGCCCAATTCTTTAAGCAGGCATCTCGACGGTTTTTCGAGACTGCCACCAAACATTCTAACAAACTTCTTGTAAGTGCCGCCACTTACAAGCCTTCCTATAATAAATTCCGTCGCGTCGCCCGGAGGCCGAGACACGTTCTTGACGATCCAGACGACGCGATTACCATTGCACAGGCTAGATCTCTACAAATCCACAAAGCGTCCATTCGCGACCGTCGGAGGTTGCGAATAATCCTTGCGCGTTACCGCTATTTTATGGGCAGGCCCCACCCCTTAGATGTTAGGAGCGTTGCTGGAGTTTCTTCGGCCACTTCTTCTCCCAGCGCCAACGCTTCCCGAAGTGGCACTCAAAGTTAGTTTAGCTTTTGAATGTCTCTTAGATTATCCGTGAAATAGCAACCGACCGAGTCGTGGTTCGGCCCTCTCGGGCGCCCTCGGTTCGGGATGCTTACGCGTAACATAGTAACCGTCCTTTTTTTTTTTTTTTTTGTTAACGGGGAGGAAATCTTCAAAAAGATTACGATAAGATAGTAACCGTCCAAGCCGAGGTTACCCCTCACCGGGGGGACCCTTGTGTCGAGTAACTAGGAATAGAGGTTCAGGCTAAGCGACCTAAGAGCTGTGCCACCTCTCAATCCGGTGAAGCAGTCAAGGCCAGCCTCTCTGGCCAATCTGTGTAGTTCGTCACAAAAAAAAATACAAATGCGTAGAAGGTATTTGACTCTATTTTATATATTTATTGTCAATACCTCAAGCTGTTTTTATTTGTTTTAATTTTAATAATGTGTAATAAACTTAACTTATTTTTTATAACATCAAATTGGATTATCTGTAAAAGTGTTCTAAATTTTGTTCATTTAAATAAATATCTAAGCCTTTGCTGGGAGATGGTTCACGTTCACAGTCGAATGTTGGATTTGAACCTACGACCTTAAGTTTCGTAGACCGCTCCCGAAACCCTAATGATTTTGATACCCTTAGGTATTGACGTTCTTGGACGGTCTTGGACGGCGGTCGCCTCCTTCTGTGAGATGGTCATGTCCCAGAAGGAGGCTGACGAGCGGGTCAGGGAGGGGAGCGCAGAGGCTCCCCCCCTCCGCAGGCGAAGTATCGGGGTGCGCAAGAGGCGTTATGAACGCCTCCTCTTGCCGCCCCCGTAATCCGAAGCGGGGCCAGGATGGGTACCTGGCCCCAGCATGCTTCGGCGTCGTCGGGACTTCTCTGAGTGCCGGAGAAGTCCCCTTTGAGGATGAAGTCCGGTCTTTGCCGGGACCGGCCGGTCGTTGGGGTGTCCTGTTGCTGACAGATCCGGGGCACCCCGCTCGTAACGGCTGATGGCATTCGCGGAAGGTTTAGTGGGTAGGGGCTGCCCAGGCCGAGGCCCACACATCCCTCCGGGCCCACCCAGGGTACCGGAGGATGGTCTGTAAAAAGATTCCCCCGCGTGAACAAAAAAAAGGTATTGACGTTTGGGTGATCTCTCACTGATTTACTATTCAGCAGTATCAACGGTATGCCAATCGTAATTATAGAATGATGATTTGATATGACTGAAAGATATCGATTTCACTCACGCACGACACGTCACTAGCGATCAATAGATTTTGTACTCAGGTCGAGGAATATCTCATCCCACCACCGATGGACTATTGACATCTTTTGTTTTTTAAAAGTGACTGTCCTACTGTGGTATAGGCAAAAACAAAAATTTAACTTAATTTTTTTTTTTGCTTATACCTTGCAGCATTGCCATACAACGTGGCAATGCTACCAACCTTGGGCACGCTACCAAGCGACGACGGTTTGGCACAGTTATATTTTTTTGTAAATATTTTGTAAAATACCTATTATATTGTAAATATTTCTTTTTTTAGTTAGTATTATAATAGGTTGTCAAATATCTCCCTTCCGCCTTTTTGTCTTTTGAATTTCGCGGCTATGTACAAAGCGCTACAGAGCTCGTATCTAGCAATACTATACATAATTTGAAAGGTCTTGACATAACCTACAAAACGACGCTATGCATAATTAGTTTGGATATTGCGTTCAACAGTTATAGACGTGTAAACATGGACACTAACGCCGAAATTCGCGCTATTTTAAAGTTACGTTCCGTGAGATTAATGGTGTTTTGGGGGATGGTACTCTATCACTTCGAACCACGGAGGAATGGTTTCAACGATTCAGAGCCGGTGAAAACGACACCATGGATAAGCCAGCCCGCGGAAGACCTGTGACGACAAATACCGATCAAATCATGGACTACATCGAGTTAGACCGGCATGTGGCATCTCGTGACATCGCCCAGGAGATGGGAGTTAGTCACCAAACCATTTTAAACCATCTGCAGAAGGCTGGATACAAAAAAAAAGCTTGATGTTTGCGTGCCGCATGATTTGACGCAAAAAAACCTTCTGGACCGAATCAACGCCTGCGATATGCTGCTGAAACGGAACGAACTCGACCCATTCTTGAAGCGGATGGTGACTGGCGACGAAAAATGGATCACATACGACAATATCAAGCGAAAACGGTCGTGCTCGAAGGCCGGTGAATCGTCCCAAACAGTGGCCAAGCCGCGAATTTCGGCGTTAGTGAACTCCATGTTTACACGTCTATAACTATTGAACGCAATATCCAAACTAATTATGCACAGCGTCGTTTTGTAGGTTATGTCAAGACCTTTCAAATTATGTATAGTATTGCTAGATACGAGCTCTGTAGCGCTTTGTACATAGCCGCGAAATTCAAAAGACAAAAAGGCGGAAGGGAGATATTTGACAACCTATTATATTGTTCTATATGTAAACAATTCCAAGAAATAGCCAGTTGCTTCATAACTATTCGTATCCTTGAACTGTTACGAGAAACATATTTTATCTTATCAATTGTTTGTTCATATACATGTATGTATTAGATAGTGCCTAAAGTGTGTTGTAATAAACTTTAAAAAAAACGCAGACTAATTGAGAATCTCGTCCTTTTTTGAAGTCGGTTGGAAAGCACGTGTTAGCGACAGTTAGTCGTACTAAATGCCAATTTAGTTTTAAATATTATGATCTATAAAATATACTAAGTTTAGTTAACTAAAGTACTTTTATTGGTTGTCGGCAACCAAGGCCGTTTCCGCTTCCGTCTTTGAGAGAGATGCATATACTAGAAATTTAGGATAAAAAGGAGAGGACTCTCTCTGTAGACAATTCCCGAAGTGGCATATAAGTTAGTTTAGCTTAGATTGTCCCAGTAGATTTCGTTAATAAAATAGCTACCGACCGAGTCGTGGTTCGGCCCTCTCGGGCGCCCTCGGATCGGACTGCTAACGCGTAATAATGGTAACCGTCCCAAGCCGAGGTTACCCCTCACCGGGGGGACCCTTGTGTCGAGTTACCACCTAAATAGAGGTTCAGGCTAAGCGATCTAAGAGCTATGCCACCTCTCAAATCCGGTGAAGCAGTAAAGGCCAGCTTCTCTGTGCCAACTGTGATAGTTCGACCAAAAAAAAAAAGAAAAAAAAAAAAAATCTGTAGACAATTTGTGTACAGTTAAGAACAAATGAGTTATGCTGGAAGAAAAGCCCTTTAAAAGTGAATCTCTGAAACAAAGTCAGTAAGTCTTTAATAAATTACCTCTAAGGCTCTTGATGTATTGCTGTTATTAATATGATAAAATATGTTGTGTGCGATATTGAGCAAGGTAGTTCACACACGGTATAAAATATAGTATTATATAAAGTGATTAAGTCAACATTCGTTTTTCATATACATATAGGTTCAAACGGCAGAGAAAATAGGTTGTTGTTGATGAATATTTTATGGCTTGGTAACAAGACCTTAAAGCCAAGTCTTTTTTAAAACCCACACACTTATTTCTTACGTCTAAGATGAAAATGGTAAAATGTAAGTTAGGTGAGTCCCCGCGCCATTTTTTTTTCTTCGAAGTTTAACATCAGAGAGAATAGGTATTATGTAAGAATTGTAGAGTAATAAAAATTATTACCATGTGATTAGATATATGTTAATTTGTTTAGGCTTATCTGTATTTAAACTTAACATATCGGACCACAGAAAACTCATGGTTCAATGACAGATAATATGGCGCGAAATTATCTACGTCAATATATCCTTGCCAGGTGAAAAACATGGACGGTTATTTAAGAAATGTGGTATAAATCTACAAATTATTTAGTTTGGGCTTCTTTTGCAAAAAAATGTGACAAAAGATTACTTACTAGATTTAAATAACAACACCCGCGTACGAATATCCCACGGTTTGAAGCATTGATCAAGATCGCGTCGAAGGAATTCTTCCGTGATGTGCGATATTGGAAATCGGCAGTTGGAATATTTCCACGCAATTATAATACGGAATCAGCTATCGTCGCCGGCCTATCGGACCCGTTACAACAAATAGGTAAGGCATGCAATCAACTTGCAATCAATGTAGGTGGCGGCGGGTCGTAGTAAAAATGAAAATACAGCCTATACATTTATGTATTTTCCACTGCTGGGCGCAGGGCTTCTCTGTAAAGAGAGTATTAGTGCATAGTCAGCCATGCACACCTAGTGCGGATTGGCAGACTTCACATGTGTTAGAATTTTTTAGCACATAACCTAACCTATGTTGTACCTATGTAACCTTTGTACACCTAAATCCTACAGAGTTGATAATTATGTCTTTACGGCCGAGGGTCAGGGAGAATGAGAGAGAAATCGACGGACAATACGCGCAGTGTCGAGCAACACTTTGGAAAAGTGGCATGCAGGTGAATGTCTCCATTTATTAAAATTATGCGTTTCATTTATTCTTCTAATATGACCTGTGACGCCACCGGCAAATGAAACTTTCACAGAATATAAAATTGCAATTATATTTTATAAATTTGCTTCACCATGATGTACAATTTGTACAAAAAACGAGGTTATCTGCTTTATTAAAATTTTCTTTTCTAAAATACTTTTTGTCTAATTAGCGAATGCCAGTCACCACCTTCCCATATCTCCCAACGGAGTGGTTTAAGTTACTTAAATCACTAGAACTTAAAAGAATAAATTGTTAATATTTGCCTTTTGCACCTGGCCTTGAAGCATACATTTGCTTATCTATTTATTTTAACTCTTCTATCCTACAGTGTTGCCAGGAAAAGATAGCTTAGCACATTCAGGTTAAGTTTAGTTTTATGTTATCTTTTTAATTGATTGTATTTATTTTAAAGTGTGAAATCTGAGCAAAAAAGAGTCTATCTATCTATTTAGGTTTCGTCACTATGTTTTCTTCCCCACAGAGCGCGTGGTAAATCAGCACTTAAAATATATATTTACAACACTTAATACCATTCCAATTAAGCTTAAACTAGTGCAATGAGATGGTTCACGTCAATATTCGAATGGTGGATTCGACCCTAAACCATGACCATTTATATTTTTTTTAATATTTTTTTACTATTTTCAATTCTTCTGAATTCACCTTTGTCTCGTGATGTTTTCTTAATATAACGACTTCGCGCCATCTTATCTGTCAATAAACTTTGACATTTAATATGGCGTGATACATCACCTGACATATGTATGCAGACAATACAGAGATAACCAAACAAAAATTTGTTTCGCGGGAAATGATTGTTACGATTTCTTATCGTGCTACTATATACAAAGCAGTTTCCTATCGTTAGGAGTGCGGCTTTGTAAACATATGTCTGATGTTTAATAACGTATTTAGTGGTGGACTAAGTATTTAAGCAAAGATCGATGACTAGTTTTCCGTTTTTTCAGTTAACTTTTAAAAATAACACTTTTGCAGTCTTAAGGACCCATGTAAGTGAAAACTTATTAAAATATAATAAACATTTATTCGACACAAGAACACAGAGGCAAAAAAACAAAAAACAACATAAAAAAGAACAAAATAGAACTCGTGCCGTAATGTGGTTGGCTAAGCATGTGCTCACATACGCAGCACAGCGCTGATTTTCAGCCAAAAAAACCTGTGAAAACTAAGGCGGACACGAATCGGTTGTGTATTAATATGGTGTAAAGAAAAATATAATTTTCTTGTTATAAAATTCTTTCAAATGTCATCATGTCAACGAGACATTTGAACTTGTGAAATAATTTACGTAGAATAGGGTTAAATATTGTGAATAAATAACATTAAATGTCGTTTCTTTTATAATAGAGAAACTCAGCAGTGTTTGTTTATTAATTTAAATCCTATCTTATATATATATTATACATAAATATTTCAAAAAAATGCAGCTGTATATATGTATACATATAAATATATCTTTATACTTTGGTTACATATATATATATATATATATAAATAAATTATATAATAAATAACATAAACGTAGGGTTAAATAAACGATTTGTCGTAGTTGATGCTGGTGGTTATGTTGAGACTCAGTTAAGAAGTATTTCAATTTATTTTTAAATGTTGACACTCCGAGCTACAATTATATACATGTTTGTATGGTTTATTTTTTGTTTAAATGTATTACAATCTGTACAAAATCAAGACAAAATATTAATACAACATTAACATGTCGGCGACGCATAAGATTTTCACCTAACAACAAGTATATTTACGACTAAAAAATGTTGCGAATAATCCTTGCGCGTTACCGCTATTTTATGGGCAGGCGTTGCTGGAGTTTCTTCGGCCACTTCTTCTCCCAGCGCCAACGCTTCCCGAAGTGTCACTCAAAGTTAGTTTAGCTTTTGAATGTCTCTTACATTATCCGTGAAATAGCAACCGGCCGAGTCGTGGTTCGGCCCTCTCGGGCGCCCTCGGATCGGCATGCTTACGCGTAACATAGTAACCGTCCAAGCCGAGGTTACCCCTCACCGGGGGGACCCTTGTGTCGAGTAACTAGCGATAAAGGTTCAGGCTAAGCGATCTAAGAGTTATGCCACATCTCAATCCGGTGATGCAATCAAGGCCAGCTTCTCTGGCCAACCTGTGTAGTTAGTCACTAAAAAAAAACTTAGCTTCTCTAGCTAATCTGTGTAGTTCGTAAAAAAAGTCAGTTTTAGATAGATGCTATAATTAATTATATATTTTTTTACGTCATCACACAGTTTTTCTATTTTTATGTATCTCATAATTTGTTCGTATGATGCCATTCAAGAAAATGCTTAAATATTTTATGAACAAAATCAATCCAAGGATCGCCTGAGATAACTTTCAGTGTAAGTCCACAACTGGCCAAGAGCAACTGATGATGGGGGTATGAAAAATAAAACTTCAGATCACGTAGTCAATTTTTTAATCACCAGCGCACCCTGGTGCGGAATTCATCGCTGACACTGAACCTCTTGATCGTCTCGTAACCAAGGATGATGGAGAATGAGAAACAGGCCGACTGCGCCAGCCGAGCTGACAGGCCCTTCGCGTAGAGCCCCACGAGGCCCTCCTCCCGCCAGAGCTCCTTGAACACTTGCCGCATCGAGCCCACTCCCTCCACCTGGGAAAGTCAGTATATTTTAGAAACTATAATAAAGACTCTGGAATGCCCTGTTAAATATACATACAGCTGGAGCTAAGACTACATTCAGAAGATTGCTCAGGAATCTATAATTAAACAAGGTACTGTTTTAAATTTACCTTCTTGTCTGTCTGTCCCTATACAATAAATAAATAAAAAAAAATATAAAAAAATGTTTATTTCGATACATGCGATCTTTTTTACAAATTTAGGCTGAGACCTTCTAGTAAGCAAGAAATATGCTTGTGTCAGCAGATCTCGCTCTTCCATATCAAACTTATTATATTATATAGATTGTTTTTTTTAAATTTTTTTTTTATAAAATATATATTAACACACACACACATATAAATATATATATATATATACATATATTATTATTACTATAATATTAGTACAAGTATTTTTAAAGCATGTAATCTTAAATGACTTTTATTAAATCTTCTGTGATGTTGTAATCTAGTGTTTTTAACCATATCGACATCCTTATTCCTATAAATACATCCTTATATGGACCGTTTATTTTGAAAGTGGTGTATATTTATTGATTTAAAAATACAGGCAAATCATATAAGGACTGGCGTTGTTTCTATTGATTTATCAACATTCAATTCGTTTATATAAATTTGGACTTACACCACTTTCTAAATTAGATAATTGTAAAAATTGGTTAATTTCAATTTTGAAAAATCAAATATCGTGTTATAATCTGTAGGTCTCGTAGAATAAAATAGTCCAACAACTAATACACTCGCTTTATTGAGACAGCGTAACGTTGTACAAAGAATTATTTATATCGAGTCAAACGTCACAACTGCGCGTCCTCGCCATCTTTATACAAAATTCATTAGAAGTCAGATTAGGAACTAATAAGGTTAAACTATTGTTTACAATGCCAAGTTCATGTGACGATCAACTAAATTATTAATTATGAATTAAAGATACAATAAGGTTCAGGTAAATTATTAAGATATCATTGGAAGTAGTTATTATGCATAACAATCGCCGGGTGTCAGGTGTTGCCAGCTAACAATCGCTTAAAATTCATTTTAATATAATTTTGTGTACAAATATGTATAACAACACATAAAATTTTATTTTAGATGGCAATTACATTGTCATTACAAGATACTGAGTACAAGAATTTACTTATTCTCTGCATGTGGTAGTGTTTCAAAATCTGCATAATGCACCGGAGGTATATAGGGTGCTTCATGTCTTTATATTTTCGTACGGCATCTGGCATTTTGGTACAAAGGCTCCACAGCGATTTTTCAAATTTTAACGGTTTTCCAGGACGTAGAGGTAATAAATTGATAATTTTAAATTCTGCGTCCGTCATCGTTGTTTTATAAAAATGGTATATGGTGCAATTTTGAGGAGCCTTTTTTTGTTCACGGGAGGAAATCTTCAGAAGATACCCCGCCTTCTAGGGGAAGGCGGCGGTTATGTGGGGTTCTTACCCACTAAAACCTCCCAGTGGCCCTTTCCTCGGTGCATGACGAGGGGCTCCGGGATCTCCAGTGGAACGCACCGGAGCCCCTCTGCACTGTGCTCAAGGAGAGCACGTCCCGGGGGAGGTTACACCTTCCCCTGTGCCCTCGCAGTGCAAGGCGATACGAGCCAGCCAATGTCGTCTTCTTCCCGGGTTCACTTTGGTGGACGACTCAGGCCCCACCCTTGTCGCCCAGTGAACCCGAGGCCCCTTTTAGTCGCCTTCTACGACAGGCAGGGGATACCGTAGTCTTATTCTTGAGAGCCCAGAACTACAGGCGGCCTTTTCCGAACGGGATCCGTCTGCTATGCCACCTACCTCTGTCAATTGGACTTACACCACTTGCATAATCGATTTTGATTGGACACAGATTGGGCAGAGAAGCTGGCCTTGACTGCTTCACCGGATTGAGAGGTGGCATAGATCTTAGGTCGCTTAGCCTGATCCTCTATTGCTAGTAATTCGAAACAAGGGTCCCACCGGTGAGGGTAACCTCGGCGGACGGTTACTATGTTCGCGTAACATAAGCATTCCGATCCGAGAGCGCCCGAGCGGGCGGAACCATGACTCGGTCGGTTGCTATTTCATATAATCTAAGGGACATTCAAAACATAAACTAACTTTGAGTGCCACTTCGGGAAGCGTTGGCGCTGGGAGAAGAAGTTGCTGCCTATTAAATAGCGGTAACGCGCGGGGATTGTTCGCAACCTCCGGCGGTCGCGAATGGACGCTTTGTGGATTTGTAAAGATCTAGCCTGTGCAATGATAATCACGTCGTCCGGATCGTCGAGAACGTGTCTCGGCCTCCGGGCGACGAATTTAGTATAGGAAGGCTTATAGTGGCAGCACTTACAAGAAATTTCATAGAATGTTTGGTGGCAGTCTAGCCACAACTTGATGATTCATAAAGTCGGTTAACAAATGTGGCGCTTACCTGTAACCTCGCTCTTACAATGTCCAGTGGGTTCGTGAGTATGGTGGTGGTGAAGCCACCCAGCGTGCCGGCCACGCACTGAATGAATAGGTGTGATATCCATGACGGGCTGATCTTGAGCAGCTCATCTGGGAACAGGCAGAACTGAATTATTTTTATCTATATTTATATATATAAAAGAGAAAGTGTGTGTGTTTGTTCCATATAGACTCCGAAACGGTTGGACCGATTTCAATGAAACTTTCAGGGAATCTTCACATTGAGCTGGCGTGTAATCCTGTAGTAAGTTTGGTGACGATCGGAGCACTCCTCTTTTTGTACTGTCAAATACAGCTTTTATATACTATGATGATATTGTATTGTTTTATAACACAAATTTGTATTGACACATGCGTTGTGTATATTTATGATATTATGAACCATATTGAAGAATATAAAATTAAAATAGAACATTCCAGAATACCTTGATAGGCAGTGTAGAGGGCCCACCAGAGCGCGGAGTTGGGCACGTAAGCGGCCAAAGAGGCGGTGTAACCTCTATAGTAGCCCAGTGGTCCGTGCAGACGGTATACACGTAGCGCCACCTCGCGGGCCAGCGCTGCCTTCGAGAACCTCTTCTCTAGGTTCAACCCGAGAGGGTTCAGCTTCTGTGATACAAAGGCAATGTAAAATTACTGAATGATGGAAGAATTATGTAACAGGTAACGGGACATACGAGCTTACGGCACATCGTATCTTAAGTTATCATCATAATCGCACATCCACAATTCCGTACAAGCTGCAGGTGCGCTGTCTTTGAGAAATTAGTAAGCCCTGTTCTTAAAGGCTAACAAGAACAACACAAACACGATTGGCGTGTCAGTGGTACGCAATCGGTAAAACATATTGGCACCAATAAACTGTAAGTCTAGTAAATATCAACCACTATGATGTCAATCCGTACTACTATATGGGTGTGAGACGTGGAAGGTTTCCAAAACCATATCCCATCAGCTCCAAGATTTCGTCAACCGATGTCTTCGCCGAATCCTCGGTATCTACTGGCACTAAAATCATCTGGAGCGCTGAAAGTCCGATCGACCTCCAAATAAGACGCCGCAAATGTAACTATATTGGCCACACCCTCCGAAGAGATGCCGATCACATTCCCAAGCAGGCCCTTGATTGGAATCCGCAAGGAAAGCGAAAGCGCGGCCGTCCTAAACAGACGTAGCGCCGCACAGTTGCAGACGAGGCGAAGAACATCGGGAAAACAAGGAGCGAGATAAAGCGTGAAGCCCAAGATCGAAGCGATAGAGGATTACTGTGAACGCCCTCAGCCCCACCTAGGGGACATAGGGTGATATATATATATATATATATATATATATATATATATATATGATGCCAATTAACGTTCATTCTAGTTTAATTGTAGCCGACTCGGGACTGCTTCCATTTAACCTCAAGTGGGATCATGTTCAAGCAATAGCTTGGAAAATATGACAAAATAAGAGATATACCATTTTATAGAAAAGGGGGCCAACGAGTTTACGGCTCATCTGATCTTAAATGATCACCGTCATAGAACATCCACGGCATCTGATGTGCGTTGCTTTTGAGAAAGCAGTAGGCCCGTTAAAGGTCTCCTACAAGAGTTAATTCCCCCATCCCCATTCTACCTTCGGACGTTTAGACATTCGGCAGGTCTCCACCCTTTCATAGTTGATGTTCCTCCGAACAAAGCGATTTGAGTCTTCGTTCATCGTGCGTACAGCAAAGGAGTGGAACAAGTTGCCGGCGTCAGTCTTTCCGTCCAAGTACGACGTGGGAGCCTTCAAGAGTTGAGTGAATAGGCACTTACTAAACTAGCGCGTACCATCTTTCGACGATATCACCACTTAACATCAGGTAGTATTGTGGTCAAGCATTAGTTTATACCCCATAAAAGAATCGTACAGCCTCCAGCCCTGTAGTTCTGGGCTCTCAAGAATAAGACTACGGTATCCCCTGCCTGTCGTAGAAGGCGACTAAAAGGGGCCTCGGGTTCACTGGGCGACAAGGGTGGGGGCCTGAGTCGTCCACCAAAGTGGACCCGGGAAGAAGGCGACATCGGCTGGCCCGTGTCGCCTTGTGCTGCGAGGGCACAGGGGGGGAGGGAGTAACCTCCCCGGGACGTGCTCTCCTTGAGCACAGTGCAGAGGGGCTCCGGTGCGTTCCACTGGAGATCCCGGAGCCCCTCGTCATGCACCGAGGAAAGGGCCACCGGGGAGGTTTTAGTGGGTAAGAACCCCACATAACCGCCGCCTTCCCCCCAGAAGGCGGGGTATCTTTCTGAAGATTTCCTCCCCGTGAACAAAAAAAAAAAAAGTACGTGGGAGAAAGTTACGCGAGAAATGTACAGTCAGACAGCCATCAAGTTTTAAGCATTTTTATACTCACAGGGTTTTTACTGGCCCCAGGTCGGCCCTTAGCTAGACCTAGCACCATTAGGTGCTGACTGAGAACGTCGAAAGGTACAATGACGGTCTGACCCACCAGAGACGCGCAGCCCCCGCCTATGAACGACTGAAAACATATGTAATAGAACTTAGTGTTGTTTACGTTGTATGTTCCGGAGGCCGAGACACGTTCTTGACGATCCGGATTTAGACTTTGTACAAAACGTCAAATTAAATAGGGAAGTTTACATGGGATGTTCATGCAAAAATATATCGATTAATTTTTAGATATAATATATCATAATTTTGTACCGATACTATGCGATATATCGTATAAACTTATCGATATTTTCTAAATAATATTAAAAAAAAAACTGCAGCACAGATTATAAAATTATACTAAACACAGATTATAAAATAGTAAAATACAAGATCACTACGATATTTGGTTATAAGATGAAATATATCGTATAATATCGGATTGAAGTTATATATCGTGTTTGTTAGATAATTGTATTATAGTTGCTCTTTTGACTATCGAATGATTCGTTCTAAATGTTAACATTATATGACAAATGCATTTGCCAGTTACTGTATATTTATAACAGATTCGTATATTCGACACATATAGTATATGTGTGTTATAATACGAATAACTAGTTGTTAATGTATGTGATATTAAAACCAAAGAGTATTAAATGTGTAAAGGATTTGTGAGGAGTCATGTTGTTGACTCCTCACAATAGTGTAAGAACTGTGGTACAGTTCAGAGGCTTTAGAGTTGTTCTGCTGTGTTGTTCGTCGGTAACGCCTCTGTACATAAGCTAAGTACTCTCTTGTTATTTACGTTGTTTTATATAATGTGTATTATTATGTACTGCCCGACCGGATCTGTTATTTTACTAAAATATATCTATATAATAAATATATAACTTCGATTCTGACACGTACATATCTTGATATTTTATGAAATATCGATTTATATATATCGCTTTTCTTTTGCCGAACTAAACACATTGGCCAGAGAAGCTGGCCTTGACTGCTACACCGGATTGAGAGGTGGCATAGCTCTTAAGTGGCTTAGCTTGAACCTCTATCGCTAGTAACTCGACACAAGGGTCCCCCCGGTAAGGGGTGACCTGGGCTTGGACGGTTACTATGTTATGCGTAAGCATTCCGATCCGAGAACTTGACGTGAATGCTACCCGCGCGAAGCATTGACAATCAGCTTGGAGTATCCTTACCTTGACTTTCGGACTGACTTCGTATTTCCCCAGTTCATGTCTGACACCCTCGTACGTGGAGATGTAAAATACGCCCGAGATTATTTGAAACTGAAACGAAGATTGAATTTCATTGACCGACTTCAAAATAAGACTTCAAAATAGTTGAAAAAATCGATCCTGATTTAAAAAAAAACATGTGTTTATAATGTTTTATTAGCATTATTTACGCTCCATCATGTTAGTGTAGCTAAATGAAACGATAGTTTTATAAAAAATACATTACTTTCCTTAAAAAAGCAAAAACAGCAATGAAACACAAAATCAAAGACAGCTGATGCTCGGATCAATGAATGCCGAGGCGTCAAGGCGGCAAGAATTCTTTTATAGCGTGATATCAGCGCCTCGCTTCCGCCTCTCCGCGCCCGGCGTTCGTTGATCCAAGCTTTTGTTTCATTGCTGTTTTCTTTAATCATATGATTGTTTTTTAATCAGAATCGTTTTTGTTTACGTTCCATCATCAAAGGTGTCATTAGTACTATCGTCTGTCATCGTTTTCGGAAGCGGTCTCCTAACATCCTGTATATATGTTCCACTGTTGGGCATTGACCTTCCCTGTGAAGAGACTAAGGCATTGTCCGCACATCTAGTGCGGGTAGGCAGACTACACACGTCTTAGAAACTTTTTCTAAGACATGTCACGATGTTTTTCTTCACTCCCGAGCGCGTGGTAAATCAGCACATAAAATTGCATTAACAAGTTTATTGGTACCGGCACTGGGGATCAAACTTGTTTTGCCACTGAGCTACCACGGCCCTTAAAGCTCTAAGAGCCACCTCTCAATCCGGTAAAGCAGTCAGGGCCAGCTTCTTTGGCCAATCCGCGTAGTCCGTCATAAAATTGCAACACTCACACTAGATAACCAGAAGCCTCGATAGAGGCCGGAGATTCCCTCATTGTGGTATATTTTGGTGATGGCGTCTGTAACACCCTTGTAGGCCTCCTTCTTCCGTTGCACTTGGATTTGTGTCTTCACCAGGGTCAGGGGATAGAGCGCGCAGCGAACTGTAAGGAGACACAGAAGTTAGAAGTAAACTTATCGCGATAATGCCGTTTTATGGGTAGACACTCCACCCGTTAGATATTAGGAGCGTTGCTGGAGTTTTTTCGGCCACTTCTCGCAGCGACATCGCTTCACGAAACTATTGACGGTCTTGATTCTTCTTTCGATAAAAGCTACCGTTCAAGTCGCGTCTAAGCTAGACTAGGCTTTCTCGGCAGCCCTCAGGTCGGAATGCTGACGCGAATATAGCCGGCCATACCAGAATCTCGGGTGCTCTTGCGACCAGTTACTCCCTATAGATTTGAATCGTCAATAGCCTATGGTTTAGTGTACAGTATGCGAATCGTAAGGTCATAAGTTCGAATCCACCATTCGGCTCTTGACGTGAACCATCTCTTAGCACAAGAATAAGCTTAGGAGATTCCGACTAAACGACACTGTGACTGCTCTTAAATCCAGTGAAATCGATTGCCATGACCCATAGGAAATAGAGCCGAAATGATTTCTGAAAGTCGAATTTCATTTTTTTTACACAGATCGTCTAGAGAAGCTCGCCGTGACTGCTTCACTGGATTGTGCGGTGGCATAGTTCTTAGGGTGCTTAGCTTGAACCTCTATTGCTCGTAACTGGACACAAGGGTCCCCATGGTGAGGGGTAGGTAAGCTCAGCTTGGAAGGTTACTATGTTACGTATAAGCATTCCGATCCGAGGGCGCCCGAGAGGGCCGAACCACGACTCGGTCGGTTGCTATTGCACGGATAACTGCAGATATAATCTAGACTTACCTGTAAAACTACTCAAGGTGTATAGTGGAAAGAATTTGCTTTTATCCATCATACTCCATTCTATGGTGGTTATTAACTGTGGTGGTGGCGATTCCACCATCGTAGCTGCCATGCTCTTCTTCACAACCCTCCCAATTTCTTTTTCCCCTCCCGACGCTTCCCATACACCAATTAACATCTACACTCTATTATTTTAATACTATATGTGTCATATATCTTTGGTGATTCTATTATATAGGTACATTATATAATATATGGAATTATTTATATGTTATTTTATATATAAATAAATAAGCCTATATTTTTTTAACGTTTCACGTTGATAATTGGAGACTAGATGTCGGAAATTTTGTCTAATTTTTTTTTTAAATTGTCTTAGGCTAAGATACTTTTGTACAGTCGATATATGTTTCACATATATTGCTGGTTTCTAGCTCTTCCATGGCTGTGATTACTCCAGGTTGTGTCTTGAGCTGGAACAAGGGAGAACACAACAGTTAACAGAATATAACACACCATTAATACTGCCTAACTGCTCGACCACAAACATTCCTGAAGTGGAAATGCAGTCCTGGATGGTAAGGCACACTAACTTACTATATTCACCCTTTTTGTCGTGACAACATCTTATAAGTTGATGATAGCGGATGGCATTCACGTCGTAATATAGCGTTACGGTCGTGAGCCGAGAGTAACCGATCATTCACGATCCATGTACTGGCATGTCTGAATGTGTGTGAGTGATAAATAATTGCGAAATAATGTAAATTATAATCATACATAATAAATCAAAAAAAAAATTGTTTATTGTATATAATTTTGTAATACATGTATATTGTTAGTCTATGCCAAGTGCTCATTGTTCTAGGATTCGTTGTCACGAATTTAACGTCCAAGCGTCTTGCACCACCACAATCCCACCTGATGTTAAGTGGTGATATAGTCAAAAGAACATCTTAAAGATGGTATGCGCTACTATTGAAGGCTCCCACATCGTACTTGGACAGAAAGACTGACACCGGCACCTTGTTCCACTCCTTTGTTGTACTTGAAAGCATCCACATTGTAATCAGAGGTAAAGATGCAAGGAAACTTCCAGCCAGTTGGAACAGATTTTGTGTGCCTTATCAATTACTGTCTAGTCAATTACATTGTATTGTCTTATCTTTAAGTATAGCTCTATCAACCCATAATTTATCAGAAGTTTGATTAATGCTGGTAATATTTAAGGTTAATAAATAATTTATGTCTGTTCTCTATAAATCAGTATCCGAGGTCAAGTTTTATACACTCGCCACTATATTTTTATCAATATATTGGTATAATTTGTCAGGGAATATTTATGCTTAATTTTTTTTTAGCCTAATCTACTTCCATCATCTTATATTACTAGATTAATAGTTATCAGTAGACATAATTTTAAATAAATCAAAAACAACCACTTTTTAACATATACACACAAATTTTAACATATAAATTATGAGTCTGAAAAAGTATCAATTTTTATACATTTTCGATACTTGGTATTTTTTTTTTTTATGATAAACTACACAGATTGGCCAGAGAAGCTGGCCTTGACTGCTTCACCGGATTGAGAGGTGGCATAGCTCTTACGTTGCTTAGCCTGCACCTCTATCGCTAGTAACTCAACACAAGAGTCTCCCCGGTGGGGGGCAACCTCGGCTTGGACGGTTATTATGTTACGCATTCCAATCCGAGGGCGCCCGAGAGGGCCGAACCACAACTCGGCACTTGGTATTTTATATTGATACATCAATGTATTGAAATATAAAATATTGCTCAAAAATATTGATAAATTGAATAAAAAGAATATTTATCAATATTTTTGATATATATACATATATATAGACGCTGGAAAGCAAAAAAGAAGGAAGTGACACATATGGCAATTTTCATTTATTTATAGAATAAAAAGATGGATCCAATGATATATGACTTGTAACAATTAGATGAAAAAAAGCAAGAATAGGATTTTCAAAATTTACACTTTTTTTTTATTTTTTATACTGTAAAATGATGTAAATAACAAGAAAACTTTAGGTTAATGCCGTGGTACAATACTTATTCAGCAAAAAATAATAAATATTGTGTCCAAAAACGACAGCTCTAGGTCCACAAACACGAAAGTTATCATTTTTTTTAAAGTTGAAATGTTTTTTGGCTCTGGTGAATAATTTTTTTGTGGGTTACTACTAGCTGGCCAGGGGACAGCTGGATCCAAGTTACCACAACTAATCCTCTTAAAAATTGTTGGTTTTTCCAAATCAAATAAAATAATGAACAGGAATGTGAAACCTCCCTTAAGGTGAAAAACACATGTTTCAATGACTTGGCCACATGGAAAAGACGAATAATAAAAGAGAAAATAAAAAGGTATGGCATTTAATAGAACATAATAATATGGTAATGTCAGATTAACATATAGTAAGGCAAGCTTATAAGTAAATTATTAAATGTGGCAGCAGTATTTATTTATTAGACGCATGTAATATTAGAATTTTAAGAAGTTTCATTAATTTAATCTTATCTAATAAGATTCGAACACGACGTACACTCAAATCTAGTTGACTCAGCGTATTAAAATCTAATACCATTTCGATAGCCCAGTAGAGAAATGGTGTAGTCATCACCTATCATTATTATGACTAGAAAATTCTTATAAACTTAATTAAATAAAAAATTATATGAAGATTAAGGCTTGCGTAAGCATTTAATGGCCTTACCAATCGCAATAGTCAAAATCCATGATTTTCAACACTCACTAATATTGTATAATAAAGTTTTGACACTGTACACAACTCACTGAAGTATTTTATGTAATAATTTACACAGTATGGACGATTAAATAGTAGAAAAATATTACATTTTACATGTCCTTTCGCTACGTCAGTCAGCTGATTGCTCTTTGTGCAATTTTGATACAGATGACGAATTTCCACAGATCTTACAGATACCACATAGATTATATTAAAGTAATACCATAATTGTCAGTATTTTTTTTAATTGTCGTAATTAAGCCAAATATTATAGCAATGTAGAATATTTTGTTTTCTGATGAAAGCTACCACCGAAGTCAAAGTCACCTATCGATTGCCCTTGCGCCAAATTACTATCAAAAAGAGATTCAGGCTAAGCGACCCAAAAGCTTTAACACCAAAATCTTTGTGAATCTATTAAGGGTTTCTGGCTTATAAGCGTAGTGCATTCCCAGAAAGAAAATAACTTTCTTTTTTATTTACACTCGGAAACCGTATATTCTTCCAATCTATGTAGTAATCAGGAGTTATTTATATCTGTGCCAAATTCCATTCAGTTCTGTCCAACCTTTCAGGACATAAGGATTACATATCATCCATCCCAACAAAAACATTCGCATTTGTAATATATATATGAATTAGATTGTATTATTGCAATATTTTCTAATGATTTTGCATAAATCATTAGACACAATTCCAATAAATAAGTGAAGTGGACTTTCACTATATTCATAATTAATTATAAGTATAAAACTAATTTAAATGCTGATGAATATTTTATGGCTTGGTAACAAGACCTTTAAGCCAAGTCTTTTTTAAAACACATACACTTATTTCTTACGTCTAAGATGAAAATGGTAAAATGTAAGTTAGATGATTCCCCCCATGAGTCCCCGCGCCGTTATTTTTTCAAAACTAATTTAGTTATAAGAAAATGTATAGATAATATAAGGAAATCTAACATTTAAGTAGTTAAAAAAGTAAAACCATTAATGGTTTTGAATTGTGCTATCGCACATTGAATATTTGATAATAAAAATGAAAAGAGTTGAGTGAAGTAATAAGAGTTGACCTAAAGGTTGTAAATACCAGGTCATAAAATCCCAATGAAAATAAAAAATAATTGATACAAAAACTATAAAGTAGTAACTAATTATTTATATAATAATATGTCAAAGTCAAAAAGTTTGTTTAAATGTCAAACTTTCTCTAACTTTTGTGTTCGTTTATCTAACTTTCTTTCTTGTCGTCACAATGGTAATAATATGATTTTTTATTTCATATGTAAGTTTTACTTATTACCTGAGTATATTAAAATATTTATGAATTTGTTTCAGGCTCGCTATTTCAAGGAACAAGATATAGATGGTAGGAAATATATATTTTATAAAAAAAAAATTACATCTAACGCAGAAAATAATTTCATCTTTGGTGCAGACGGCTAGGCAAATAATAATAATTTCTATTTTGCACATTAATCGAATTTTAATTTCATATATTTTTAGGGTTCCCAGTACATTTTTTTGACGTCAACCTACTTTAGTGTCCAATTTGTCACTAATATGGCCACGAACGCTCACTTAACTGCTGTAGCTTTCTTGTCTCTTTCTGTATTAATCCTCCTGCATACCCTAATCTACAATTTGTATTCACTTCATCAATTCACTTGATGTACACTTTTGTGTGCACCCTATGCACTCTCATGGTGATACGACAATTTATGTTTAATGTCATAAGATTGGAAGACAATTAATGATATTCATATTTTATCATTGATAAGAAAAATGAAGTATTGTAATATTACTAACTCTAATAATTAAAATCTATTACATAAAATTCTTGTGTCACAAAGTTTGTAAGAAAACTCCTCTGAAATGACTTTATACAATTTTTATGATTTTTTTCGAATTGGATGTAACGTTAACGGCTATTACGCCCGGACACCCTTTTTGTGTTTCCAAATTATCATAGGAATATCATCATAATCAGAACCTAAGCAAACTTTCATTAAAATATTCTTGAAATACATCCTTTCCAGTAAAAAATGAATCATCAAAATCAATTATTGTGATAATGAGTTACTTGTCCGTTTGTGGTGTGCATACTTTATGCAAATTTAAGACATATATGGTTTTCTCATTCAATTGTCAGAATTGGACTAAATTTAAATGGGACCACACAGGAAAGCACCCCAGTGTTCAAATATAAAAAGAATCATCATAATTACTCAGGTTCGGTATGGTTCACCCAGTAGCAAGTTATGCAGTATTAAATATAAAAAATACAGACAAATTGAAAACCAGACCATTCACATAAAGATCACTGTTCATGTATCTAGTACAACAATTACAATTTATACAAAATGTTAGTTGGTTAAAAGACAGGAAAGCAAAGTCTGATGTTATTTGGATAATGATAAACATAGAATATGAACAAAAGAGGAGTTAACAAAGAAAAGTAAGGATTTGAAGTCTGTGGGCCAGCTTGTTGCAGTTGAGGACAACTGAAAAAATAGTTTGACAGACATTTTTACTGAATTAAAATAATGTACGCATAACAAGAGCAACAGGCAAGTAGCAAGCTTCAATTAAAAATCAAAAATTTAGCATCAGAACCCCCACCATTGCTCTGGCATGATCAAGTTCAGACAAAGGCCCCACAACAGATAGCAATGTATCATAACATTGGAATAACTTATACCTAGCAACACTGAATATATGAAACTAATACAGTTCTAAGACTCCACAATAATATAGTGTGTCTCCTGAAATATGCTCAGTAGATAGATAAATTCTTTATTGAACCAAAATATAAGTACAAAGGCAATTTCAATGCTATTTATCATTTTCTTCCAGCTAAACTTTAGTGGTTATAGCAGGGTAAGGGTAGTGTCGCTAAAAAATATTATTTTAACAATGTTATATACACAAAAAATATACATTTACATATATTTACACAGATACCGTATACATAAACATAGAATAAATAAACAATAATATATGCATATATGTAAAGTAAAGATATGAAACCTCTTTACATAAATTTATTTCTTTTTTTTATTTTTATTATTTGAAATGTAAAATGTCAATATAATGTGTTATGACATTTATATAGAATAGATAGAATTGAAATATATTAGTATATATGTTTGTTTGAAATAAAAGACAAAACTGCGTTTCTTTATAATATTTAGAGAAACAACATTTAATGTCCGTATTTCAATTCTATCTTATATATAAATGTCATGACACATTATATTGTAATTTACATTTAAAATTATAAAAATACAGAAAAAGAAATAAAGAGGTTTCATATCTTTACTTTACATATATATATATAGATATATATATCGGTTTGGCATTTTTTCTGTTTGTATTCAGATAAACACAATTTAAAGACCTACACAAATTATAAATTAGTAAAAGATTTTCGTTTCGTGGATGTCACACAAGCAAACTGTTTTTTTTTTATTTTTTTTTTGATTGATTTGAGTGAGGAAATGTTTTAGTGAAATAAAATAACTGTTCATAAGCAGAGCTATATTTAATAAACAAGATTGCGAACACAAGTATTTAATTGAATATATATTAAGTGAATTCAATTTCCTTTATGGCGGCTTCTATTGCCCATGGTGTTCACAATTTCAGCTGGTGGTAATTCCCATTGCGTTGTTGGTGTCAGTTGCCTCGGAAGTGGATGCAAGTGGTACTTGCAATTATCCGATGGGCATGATCAGCTGTTGCCATTTGAAAACTGTATTACTAAGCATTAAAAAGCAAAGGACATATGTTATAAAGTACCTATAACTGACAATCTTACATTTATGTTGATGCAATAACACATTTCTTGTTCTTTAGGCTTCTTTTTGTGAACAAATGGATTTTGTTTTCAATATTCACAGATGACTTGATTGTGATTTTGTGATTGTATCAATTATGGCACATATAGTCCTACGAAAATTATAAAGTCAACCAGTAAATAGTTGAAGCTGCGTATAGCTCTGTACCATAGGAAATTTCTCTATGGCTGGACCGCTTTCTGCAGAATCATGTCATCGATATCGGCGATGCGCGAGTCCAGCACGTCCAGAGAAGATTTGACCTTCAAAATCATACTGTTGTTGGCGGACTTATTCATCATTTGCCTATCCAAGAATGCGTGGATCTGATTGGCAATGTCTGCAACCTGGTTCCTCAGCTGGTCTAAGTCGCCTCTCGTGGGCTCATGCAAAATGTTTGGGTCCTCCAAGTGACCGTCAAGGTTCTGGAAAAAAGCTGGAATTACGTTCTTCATTGTCGATGCGTGTCGCTGCTGAGAAATCGTTTAACGGTGCGGCAACGTCGAGCGCTACGAAACTACTAGACGGGACGATCAATACAATACGCCACCCAAGGGCGGACAAGACGCCAGTGTTACCAGATGTGTCACACAGAAATTTACCCATGTGCGTATTTATTTTTCCCCAAATTGATATTGATCAAGTATATATACGAAATATTTCAAACAAATATTTCATTCCTTTGCTGTACGTATTCATACTGTATAATAAAAGACGAAGCAAAGCTCTTTGTTCGGTTTTGAGAGATGTTAACAACAAAAGGATTAAATCCAGCAGTGCGTCTTGAAGTCCGATGGTGGAACGGTGATGGGGGAATTAGACCATGGGAATCCTGAGCATACTCTCCAAAATGCATTCTCAACAGAACACTGAAAGTCTAGCCACCTTACACATATGCTCAAGACCTAGCAGATTGGTTTCAGCTGCGTCACCAATTAACTTCTTAGTCCGTAACGGCGAGATGGTATTTAGCAGCGCTTGCTAATATATCCGATTTCGTTTATCACTGTTAGGTCATTGTATATGAACATTTTTAAAGAAGAAATTCGAGCATGTTGAAGTGGCCAATAGGGGGCCAGCAGCAGGCCGGCATTTGCCGTGTTTGTGACTGCAGATGGGGAAGGTAGTTTAGAAGAGAAGTGTAGAGCGTCCTTCTTTCAGATGGGCAGGGCACATTTTCTTTCTCTTTTGAACAATCGTGTCCGTTACCTTAAATAAAAGCGAAAGATTTTTGTGTCAAATGGTTTAGATAGACGCTATTATTAATAATATATTTTTTATAAATTATTCGAACACCCGAATAATTTTTCTTATAATATGGAACTTCGTTTCTTTTATCCCACGAGACCATACAGTTTTTTTTTGTTATATTTTATATATGTATATAATCACTGACCCTGAAACACAGGTCCAATTGAACCTAGCTCAGGAGTCAGGGACTTCATATTTCTTTGTTTAAACATTTTCTTTGGTGACTACTAAAGACTTATTTTATTATTATTTAAATGGAGCATATAAAGAAGTACATATATAGAAGATATACATATAAAGAAGATTAACTTCAGTCGTGTTACCTAAAGTACAATCGTTTTTTATTATTTATTTTTCCCAATTTGTCGGCAAATTTTTCCCCACTGTATCGCGAATGTTGATTTCAATTGCGACTGCGCGGTGACCTTTATAAGAACAGCAAGTATAAAGGTGAGGGTGGATGAGAACGGGACGCAAGTATATTTCGGAACTATGCGAGAGAGAGACACAACGCCGTAACGCGCATGCTCGTTCTTTTGTTTTCCAAAATCAATACAGCATCCTCATTTGGAGCTATGTATTGAGAATGTCTGTGGGATGAATATTTTACCTGATCTATATTAACATTATCTAATACCCTTTAAAGAAGCAGTTATTATCCTAGGGTACCTAGGCCGCTTCGCCGGGCTAGGAACTTTATTTTATTTAAACAATAAACTTACATCATTAAATATTTAATTTAACTCTCACAATATATTAAATTATTCATTTTTCTATCATAAATAAATACAATATCATTCCTATCATTTATAAAACATATCGGGCTCAAGTTAATGTCAGAAATGTACGACGTATGGCTTGGGCGTGGTAAATGTGTATTATCTGTGAATTGAGGCCATTAATAAACACTTATGAAGCAATAGGTATTTTAAACTGTTAATGTTGATCACAAATAAGAACTATAATGACCCTACCTGTTGTTCATGAAATTTTAAAATGAACAATTCGGAGTTATCTCTCAACATCATCAAGTATCATGATCTCGTTCGACAGTAAACATAAAATATTTCGCACTTCCAGATGTTCTCAAGCCAATGATATTTGAAATTACGCCAACAATTCTTGTTTCAATGATAGAAAAAGTGAACATTTATTTATGATTGTAAATTATTAATATGACATCTACAGGGTGATAATAAGTTCATTTAATTACTTTTTAATAATAACTTAATTGAACTTTATATTTTGAATAAATTTTAAGTTACCGGTAAGTTGAATTAATCTGATAAATGGGTCCCGCGGCCGCTATTTATTCTCCATTGTACTTCAATATGGTTCATAATGACATAAATATATATATATATATTTTTTAATTTTCTAAGCAAGTGCTTGACTACGATCCCACCTGATGTTAAGTGGATGTAGTCCTGGATGGTAAGGCGCACTAGCTTAGTAAATGTCTATTCACTCTACTCTTGAAAATATCCACATTGTAATTGGAAGGAAAGACAGACGCGGGCAAACTATTCCAGTCCTCAGCTGTACGAAGAATGAAAGACGAAGCAAATCGTGTCGTTCGGGTTTGAGGGATGTTCACAATCACACGATTACTCGCCAAGTCAATCTGAAGATTCCCTGAAAGTTTAATTGGGATTGGTCCATTCTGTTTCGGAGTCTATACGGAATAAATCCTATATTTCAAAACTTAAATTTTCAACCATTTATTCATAGACAAAATTACTTAGCTTTTTGAGATAGGCAATGGCTCCATCATTACATTATCATTGTTATTTATTTAAAAGAAATAGTTTTAATATTGATTTCTTACAAAAGTCAAATTGTCATCCGTACGTCCATTACATAGCTGTCATTTGCGTTTTGTTATTCCAAGACTGATTCATTTTTGTTATACCACGTTTTATAGTGACTGACGTTTTATGTCGTCACACGGGAACGCTGTCGAACGGAATAAATAGTATCCTATGTCCGTCTCCTGGCTCTAAGCTACCTCCCTACCAATTTTCAGCCAAATCTGTTCTGCCGTTCTTGAGTTATAAGTGGTGTAACTAACACGACTTTCTTTTATATATATAGATACTTGTTCATTATTTTTTCAAATCGAAAGTCGGTTAATAGAGGTCATCATCATCAGCCTGTATCACCACTGCTGGACATAGGCCTCTCCAAAGGCATGCCGCCGACCACGATCCTCGGCCACTCTCATCTTTTTTTTTTTTTTTTGTTAACGGGGAGGAAATCTTCAAACAGATACACCGCTTTCTGGGGGGAAGGCGGCGGTTACGTGGGGGTTTTACCCACTAAAACCTTCTCGGTGGCCCTATCTTCGGTGCATGACGAGGGGCTCCGGGATCTCACGTGGAACGCACCGGAGTCCCTCTGCACTGTGCTCAAGGAGAGCACGTCCCGGGGGGAGGTTACTCCCTCCCCCCCTGTGCCCTCATAGTGCAAGGCTACACGGGCCAACCGATGTCGCCTTCTTCCCGGGTCCACCTTAGCGGACGACAAAGGCCCCCACCCTTGTCGCCCAGTGAACCCGAGGCCCCTTTTAGTCGCCTTATACGACAGGCAGGGGATAGCTCCAGGTCATATAGGTTATAGGGCCACTCTCATCCAGGCCTATGCCAGCCGTCCTGCAAAGATCGTCGCTCCACCTAGTCTTAGTATAATAAAGGAGGTTAAATGATGGTAAATGTGTATTAATGTCCTGCAGAATTCAGGGAATGTTTTTACCTGTTCGCGCGATCCGGGCAGATCACATCACTGGACGAGTTGACCGTGGTGATGCGGTCCCTGGGTATGAGCCCCACGATCCAGGAACTTACAGGTTTGGACTATTGTTTTATTGTACCTAATGATCTATCTAACATTTAAGGTTTAAAGATTTTTATTCTCAAGAAGAAAATTTACGAAGTCACTTACTTACATGAGAATAATGTTTTTTTTGTAACATGAGGCATGACTACTGGACTTATATGCTAGAATCAGAGTTTATTGCCCCTTGTCATTTTTCCTCTAAGCATAGTTTGCCTATGCTATATCTAGTTCCCCCAACGTGGGTGGTTAGGGATGTTATTTATTCTATGCTTTCATTCATCTCTTGATTAGACACTAAAGTTATATTTTATAAATCCCTCTTATGAATGAATGAATGAATAAATAAATATTCTTTATTGCGCAACAATTAAAAACAAAATACATCACAGAAATAGTAAATACAATTTTCACATTGGACAAGGTTCTCTGGAAAGCGATCTCTTCCAGATAACTTTTGTATGGACAGAAACTTTCGTCTAAAAATATTCTCATCATCTATCTTATTTCTATATTCTCTTATTTTTATTATTACAAGTCTTATTTTCTATTTTTCTATTACTGTTTTACATTCTTACTAACTTGTTATAATCTGTAGGTCTCGTAGAATAAAATAGTCCAACAACTAATACACTCGCTTTATTGAGACAGCGTAACGTTGTACAAAGAATTATTTATATCGAGTCCAACGTCACAACGGCGCGTCCTCACAATCTTTATACAAAATTAATTAGAAGTCAGATTAGGAACTAATAAAGTTAAACTATTGTTTACAATGTCAAGTTAATGTGACGATCAACTAAATTATTAATTATGAATCAAAGATACAATAAGGTTCAGGTAAATCATTAAGATATCATTGGAAGTAGTTATTATTGTTAGCTGGCAACACCTGACACCCAGCGATTGTTATACATAGTAGCTGCTTCCAATGATATCTTAATGATTTACCAGAACCTTAGTGTATCTTTAATTCATAATTAATAATTTAGTTGATCGTCACATGAACTTGGCATTGTAAACAATAGTTTAACTTTATTAGTTCCTAATCTGACTTCTAATTAATTTTGTATAAAGATGGTGAGGACGCGCAGTTGTGACGTTTGACTCGATATAAATAATTCTTTGTACAACGTTACGCTGTCTCAATAAAGCGAGTGTATTAGTTGTTGGACTATTTTATTCTACGAGACCTACAGATTATAACATTATGTATAACAATCGCTGGGTGTCAGGTGTTGCCAGCTAACAAACTCTATTTTGTTTCTTATTCAATACTCTAACTCTACATATAATTCTTATAGTCTTATTTATGTTTATTTATACTATTCGTTACTCTGTTTTTACATTTTCTTTATTATTTTTTTTGTACATTTCTTATACTCTACTTTCCCTATATTTGGGCTCTCTGCAACTCTTGCATTACAATCATGCAGAGAGCTCCTTAAAGCTGGTTTTATTTCTCTTCAAAACTTTTTCTACAACTTTTTTAATTAATTATAACTTATAACATAACTATAACTAGTCGCCGGTATTCATTATTTGATAATTTTAACACTTAATTTTCGAAAATAATTTTTTTTTTGTTTTTTTTTTTAAAAAAGAAAGCTAGCAATATTTCTTTTTTTTTTCAGAAATATTACTAACAATCTTGTTAACCATTCCAACTAAGCATAAGCTTGTGCTAGGACATGGTTCACGGCAATAGTCCAATGGTGGATTCGAACCCACGACCTTACGATTCGCAGGCCGTACGCTAAACCATTAGGCTATTGACGCTTCAAATAATATATAATAATAGCTTGAGGAAAAAGTTTCTTCGCATTTTTTAAGAAAATTCAAAACATATTTTGATGTAGTTCATTTATATTTGACTAAAGTGTGTAGGTACTATTTAGTTTGATAACTTTTTGCCATCTTGTAGGTAGGGACACGATTCCATTGCTTTAGAAATTTTGGGACGTCTGATCAAAATACTGCGACAAGTTTTGGCAGTCCTCTCGTGATGTTAACCTGACACTGCCTAAAGAATTCTGAAGAGACCGAAACAGGTGGAAATCTGAAGGTGCTAGGTCAGGACTATAAGGCGGATGCATTAACACCTCCCAGACAAACTGTCTTAACTTTTGCTGAGTGGCTAAAGATGTATTTGAATTAGAGATGAAACGGATAGTAGTGTGGCCGGATACCGGATATTCGGCAAGCTACTAGACAGGAGCGCCGGATATCCGGCTGCCGGATATTCGGCCCTTTATTGACCGAATTGACGCGATCAGTTTGATTTGAATATTGGCGCGGTAAACGAGATCGGATATATTCAGGCGCATTCGGATCGCACGTAAGCGGTGTCGCCTCTTACCAACAAATGCGGAAAATTTGGTATTTATTCACCACAATTTGCCACTTGTTAATTTTGAGTATTAAACTAATAATTAATAAAACAAACATTTTTGATGTGCGATTATAAAAATTAAAAATAAACGGTGTCCATAACCTATTGGAGTATGACTGATTTGCCTTGAGTAAAATAATGAGATTTTTTAAAATTATACTATCCGCTATCCGGCCCGATACTGGATTACTATCCGGTATCCGGCTGGATAGTGAAAACAAGGCCGGATACCGGATAGTTATCGGATATCCGTTTCATCTCTAATTTGAATAATAGTAATTATTTATTATATATATATATATAACGGACTGTACAAGATCATGACAGAATACAAATACAACATTATCATGTCAGTGACGTGAGCCGTAAGATTTTCCACTAACAAAATGTGCTCGACGCTGCCAAAGATGTTTTCTCTTCTTTTGAAATTGAAGTGAAAGTGAGAAGAAAAAGTGAGTGTGGAAAGAGTGGAGTTTTTACTCCACTATCCACAAAAGATCCAATATTGTTCCAACGTAACGTAACGCGAGTCTACAAGGTTCAAGGGAACCTCGCAGGTACGGGCCTCGGGGTATCGACCCGGTAATCAGCGCAGGGGGCGACTGCTCCCTGGTCGTGGGTTTAGGACGGATATTTTAGGAATAACTATTTTTACGTCGAGGCTAATCCCTCAAGTGTCAGCCGCGAGCAATCTATCTGCTACGCCCTCCCGACCTCTCGGTCTCGGTCGTGACGGAGGTCGAGGGCGGCGATGTAAGCCTAACTGTTCAAATTGTTCCAGGCTACTTGAAGGGTAAAGGCGGGAAGATGTCCTTTGCGGATTTCCTAGAAGTGATGCATATTCACTCTAGAGCGGAGAACCTGCCGAATGAGGTAATTATGATCATATATTTTTTTGTGACGAACTACACAGGTTGGCCAGAGAGCAGCCCTGTAGTTCTGGGCTCTCAAGAATAAGACTACGGTATCCCCTGCCTGTTGGAGAAGGCGACTAAAAGAGGCCTTGGGTTCTGCTGCGGACTGGCCCGTGTCATGCCCCTGCACTGCGAGGGCACAGGGGGGAACGGAGTAACCACTGGAGATCCCGGAGCCCTAACCATGCACCGAAGAAGGGCCACCGGGGAGGTTTTACTGGATAAAAACCTCACATAACCGCCCCCTTCCCCACAGAAGGCGGGGTATGTTTTTGAAGATTTCCTCCCCAAAAAAAAAACTAACAAAAAAAAGGTTGACCAGAGAAGCTGGCCGTCAAATGTTAAATAATCAAGTATCTCAAAATTGATAAATCAATCAATTACAAAAATATATTTCTCTTTATTCGGCGTAAAGTTACGATTTTTTCAATATTTTTATTAATAATATTTACCACAAATTATTAATTTATTAGGAATTGTTTTTGATACAATTATTTATATTTTTAAATTCTGTTGTTTGTTTATTTACAATTTATGTTATTTTAATTAATATCATTATAGTATATAAAAGCTGTATTTGACAGTTCAAAAAGAGGAGTACTCGTCACCAAACTTTACAGGATTACTCGCCAGGTCAATCTAAAGATTCCCTGAAAGTTTCATTGAAATCGGTCCAGCCGTTTCGGAGCCTATACGGAACATACCCACACACTTTCTCTTTTATGTATATAGATTTTAAAGTTAAAGTTACAGCCTTTATATATATAATATATATGTCCCATTGCTGGGCACAGGCCTTCTCTGTAAAGAGAGTATAAGGGCATAGTCCACCACGCGGCCCTAGTGCGAATTGGTAGATTTCACATGCCTTAGAAAAATTTTCTAAGACATGTAGGTTTCCTCACGATGTTTTCCTTCACCGCCGAGCGCGTGGTAAATCAGCACATAAAATTGCAACAGCAAATTTATTGGTGCCGGCACCGGGGATCGAACTCGGGTTGCTAGCGTACTATGCAACAAGATCCAACCGCCCGGACACTGAGCTACCACGGCTCTTATATAGATTTTATTTTAAGAATATTGAATTGTCTATGATGCACAATTTATTTCAGTTAGCTAGCGTCTTTATCTTACGAGATATTCAAACTTTCTTAACCGATCATTTATTTTTGCTCACGAGTATATATATTGATATAATCAAATGATTTTGAAAAGTAGGACTTTATTACTTTAAGAGACTGAAAAATTTCTGCATAGCATAAAATAAATTATCCTCACTCTTATGTACTCACTCGCACATACACTCTCACATGCAGCCACGCACACTACTCTTTTGCAAAATCACACGAATACTCAAAAGCTATATAACAAACTTTAGTCTATAAACTCGGACTTAGGTACAACATCTCCCTAATACAGGCTATATATTAGTCTAGCAGGGAGATGTGTACCGAAGGACGAAAACTAAGTGAGAAAGTGTTTGTGGAATTTGTTATACATAGGTTGTCAAATATCTCCCTTCCGCCTTTTTGTCTTTTGAATTTCGCGGCTATGTACAAAGCGCTACAGAGCTCGTATCTAGCAATACTATACATAATTTGAAAGGTCTTGACATAACCTACAAAACGACGCTATGCATAATTAGTTTGGATATTGCGTTCAACAGTTATAGACGTGTAAACATGGAGTTGACTAACGCCGAAATTCGCGCTATTTTAAAGTTTTCCTTCGTTAAAGGCAAATCCGCTAGAGAAACGTTCCGTGAGATTAATGGTGTTTTGGGGGATGGTACTCTATCACTTCGAACCACGGAGGAATGGTTTCGACGATTCAGAGCCGGTGAAAACGACACCATGGATAAGCCAGCCGGCGGAAGACCTGTGACGACAAATACCGATCAAATCATGGACTACATCGAGTTAGACCGGCATGTGGCATCTCGTGACATCGCCCAGGAGATGGGAGTTAGTCACCAAACCATTTTAAACCATCTGCAGAAGGCTGGATACAAAAAAAAGCTTGATGTTTGGGTGCCGCATGACACAAAAGGCGGAAGGGAGATATTTGACAACCTAATATAATATGTGTTTTACATTTGATAATATGTTTTCAATATTTTGTGTGCATGTCGGTAATTTAAAATGTAAGTGTGTGTAAAAAAGTAAAATAAATATTCAATTCGTCTGTTTGTTTTTTTTTATATGTTTGCTTTATATTCATAACGTATTTTATATTTTGTCTTTCGAACGGTGATACCAGGTGGTGAACGCGTTCAGAGCTGGTGATCCCGAGAAGAAAGGCGTGGTGCCGGCTCGGCAGCTGCGCAATCTGTTGCAGAAATGGGGTGAGGGTCTATCACAGCGCGAGGTAAAATACTTCTTAACAATACTGTAAATTGTAAGCGATTTTCCTCACCATTTGTATTTCCGAATTAAAGTTACAGTCTTTATATATATATGATATATATGTCCCACTGCTGGGCACAGGCCTTCTCTGTAAAGAGAGTATAAGGGCAAAGTCCGCCACGCGGCCCTAATGCGGATTGGCAGACTTCACATATCGTAGAAAAAATTTCTAGGACATGTAGGTTCCTCACGATGTTTTCCTTCACCGCCGAGCGCGTGGTTAAATAAGCACATAAAATTGCAACAATAAATTTCTTGGTGCCAGCACCGGGGATCGAACTCAGGTTGGCTAGCTATTATGCAACTTAGACATAGACATTTATTTATTGGCATCACAATACAAAAACACATCACAGACTGAATATAACACACATTAAAAAATAATGAAAAATAGACAAAACACAGTTAAAGTTACACGGACAAATAATACAAAACATATGATGCCAATATCGGACACCGTCTCAACATATGCTGTCGCAAGGATGCGACAGCGCTGATTTCGGCTACTACCTAAAGACGTGCGCGCGCAATACCACTTTTATATGTAATTTATACAGACAATGGTTATGAGATTAAAATATATTTTATACAATAAAAACTTGAGGCGACTGCCCGGACACTGAGCTATGGCTCACGATGACACACATACTTGATGCTAATTTAAGATTTATATATGGTTTCCTCTCTATTGATATTTTCTCTGAGGAGCCGTAATATCTGTGTCCGGGCGGTTGCCTCAAGTTGTATAGTACGCTAGCAACCCGAGTTCGATCCTCGGTGCCGTCACCAATAAATACGGCAAGTGTGAACGTACCGGAGCCCCTCTGCACAGTGCCCTCGCAGTGCAAGGTGACATGGGACAGCCAATGTGACGACAAAGGTCCTACCCTTGTCACAGTGAACCCGAGGCCCCTTTTAGTAGCCTTCTACGCCAGGCAGGGGATACCGTGGTCTTAATCTTACCAGCCCAGAGCTACAGGGCTGGCACTTGGAGCTAATCTATATCGTGACGTTAACACAATAATGCCGACTAGGCAGATGCAGCCATAAAAGTAACAATGTATGGGTGTAACAGATCCAAACTGGCGTCCCATGACACATTTTTTTTTAATGACGAACTACACAGATTGGCCAGAGAAGCTGGTCTTGACTGCTTCACCGGATTGAGAGGTGGCATAGCTCTTAGGTCGTTTAGCCTGAACCTCTATCGCTAGTAACTCGACACAAGGGTCCCCCCGAACGAGGGGCGAACCACGACTCGGTCGGTTGCTATTTCTCGGATAATAAAGTTGATGACATTTTTTTGATATGACATTTTTTTTAATAAAGCTAGCAATATTTCTTTTTTTTTCATTAATATTACTAACAATCTCGTTAACCATTCCAACTAAGGTTCACGGCAATAGTCGAATAGTGGATTCGAAATTTCCAGGTGGACAACATATTCCGCGAGGCGAACGTGTCCAACAACGGCACGGTGCGTTACGAGGACTTCGTCAAGATAGCCTGCGCCCCCGTTCCCGATTACTACTGATGTCACCTCAGTTATGTATAACAAATACTATCAACGGAAGGGGTAGGCAGAAATCCCGAACTACCACTTGATACTATCCTAACTCACTCACTTAACCTACGTCATACATATTGTATAATATTTATTACAGATGGCACATTCCAATATTTATTGATTTATATTAAAGAGATATATATCATTAAGGGGTTTTTTTAATATACAAAGATAGTCCGCAAAGTAAAGATAGCCGAGTCTGCAAAGCCAATCTATCTATATAAAAAAGAAAGTGTGTGGGTATATTCAGGTAATCTTCACATTGACCTGGCGAGTAATCCTGTAAAGTTTGGTGACGATCGGAGCACTCCTCTTTTTGAACTGTCAAACAAGCCATACGTAGTACTTTTATTTCTGACATTAACTTAAGACCGATATGTTTTTGTATAAATGATAAGAATGATCTTGTATGTACTGATATGTACATGGGTGTAGGTGATGATCTTCACCCGCTCGAGAAGAGAATGAATACGGAGAGAAATTAATAATTTAATATATTGTGAGAGTTAAATTAAATATTTAATGATGTAAGTTTATTGTTTAAATAAAATAAAGCAAAATCTGGCCCGGCGAAGCGGGCTGGGTACGCTAGTGCCTTATAATGAATTACAAATGTATTAAACTTGGTTGGCAGATTTAACAAAAAAAAACAACCGTTTTCTTAGAGCCCAATAATCTATAACAACTACGAACTTATTTTAAAGAAACTGTAAAAAAGGACCACAAAGGAAGGCAGAAAAAAAGAAATATTGCTAGCTTTTTTTTTAAGTGAAAAAAGTTGGACTTGGGGCGTTGGCTGGGCCAATGAACAACAATGAATGTTTTGACTGTAGGGAAACGGATGTCAGCGCTTTTTAATGGGAAAGTTAGGGGTAAAATACATGCAATAACGGTGCTGTATCCAGGAACTACAATGATGAATAGCCCCTAAACCTAGCCATCGAGGCGGGCTGGGTACGCTAGTAATGTACTAAAAAGTGATTTTGTGATGTAAAAACGGAATACAAATACAACCTGGGATAACGTAAAAAGAAATACAAATTGGTCATTAATTATATATTGTTTCAACCATGATTACAAACGTAATGACAAACATGAGTATATAATCTGTGATATGAAATTCATTAATTGACTATAATGCATCTGTGTTGTATAAAAACAATATTATATTAGCACTATTACTAATTGTGTCAAAGAATATAAACATTCACTAAGTTACTTTAACTTAGTCTTTGACAACGATATAATCTGTGAGAATTTAACTCTGCTAATCTATGATAGTCAACTATAACTAAAATAATGCGATAACATAAATAAGCTGTCACATCCTTTTCACTATATTTATCTACAATTATAAAATAACGGTATATTTTTAATATTAAAACAAGTATATTTAGAGGAAAAACAATTGATACATAGATGGCATTATCAGAATGGGACCACAAGGGTCATCAGCTGTCAGATAAAACTTCTAGAGAGAGAGAGAAACAATTACGAATCTCCTCCTCTTTGAAGTCGGTTTAAAATCAATTTCTAACATATTTATTAACAATTGTATTAAATAATATAATTATTCCACTGTACTTAAAACATTTAATACCTTTAACTTAGTCTTTGACAATGATATATTGTCTGTGAGGACAACTCCGTTAATCTATGGCAGGCCTTTTTCAAACAATTCAGAAAATGGCGCGGGGACTTATCCTCTCCCATGAGTCACCACGCCATCTGCGATCATCTAACTTTCATTTTCATCGTGGACTTAAGAATTAGAGAATAGAATAATAATTTATTCCACACAAGAACACAGAAACAACAGGTAGAACAAGACAAAAAACAACATAAACAAAAGTTATTAAAAAAGTGAAAAATTAAAAAAAAAATGGAACTTGTGCTGAAAAGGGGTTGGCTCAGCATGTGCTGTGCCTCCGGTACGTTCCACTGGAGATCCCGGAACCCCTCGTCATGCATCGAGGAAAGGACCACCGGCGAGGTTTTAGTGGGTAAGAACCCCACATAACCGCCGCCTTCCCCCCAGAAAGCGGGGTATCTTTTTGAAGATTTCCTCCTCGCTAACAAAAAAGCATGTGCTGTGCTTATACATGTAGCACAGCACATGCTGAAATGCCAAAAAACCTGTTGAAACAAAGGTGGACACGATTCAGTTGTGTATTATGATATATATTTTATATATTTTGTACATAAATATATTTAAAAAAACGCAGCGTATGTATATATATTTAAATATATTTACACTTTGTTTACATATAAATATATAAATAAGTGTAATAATATAATAAAATGTATGTGTTTTAAAAAGACTTGGCTTAAAGGTCTTGTTACCAGGCCATAAAAGCTTCAATTAATCTATGACAGAACTGTCTTTTATAGCTTATTGAAATAAGCTTTCTTGTGAGGTCCTTTGGGACAGATGGCGATAGCCTAACCTCAATAAAAACAGAACCTAACTGGAAACAAGACATGGCTGTATGGACTAAAGTCTTTTGCTTTTCCCATAAGGGATAAATTAATATCATCATCATAATTGACATAATAAGCTTTCACGTCCTTTTAACCATATCTCATAACCATATACATATAAATACAATTGAAGTGTCTGTTTGTAATATTATAAATAACTGGTTTTTACTACATACATGACATTGACATGACATGTGACATTTTTTACAATTTTTGTTACGGCTAATCTCTAGAACGGCTGGATCGATTTTGACGGGACTTTCATTCTCTCTAGTGTCGTGGTCATCACACCATCAGTGTTGCATCTGGAGCGGATGATCTGCCTCCACCGGCTTCTGTCCACCGCGTCTCTTACAACAGAGTAAAATTTGGAGGACGACGAGTCTTATCTGATTGGACCACCTTGTTGGTATGGCCGCGAGATCTTTTATCGGTGTTGCCAACTACGATCAGTTTTTCTAGACTTTCGTCGCCTCGGCGCGTTGTGTCCGAAATACGCCAAGATTCGTTGTCGGCACATGGTACGGTATATTTATTTAAAAAAATCTCGGGTAACACCACGGCGTGCAGTTAGTGAATATCTAAATATTAATAGGCACAACTGTGACTAGAAATTACCTAACTAATTTGAACTTTATTTACAGAACAAGCAAACAAACAAACACACATGTGTACACGCTATATAAGGATATCGTAACAAGAACACAGTAAATACAACAAACCTATGTCTATAACATTCTTAGTCTCAATAGTTATATAAAAAAAAAGCAATTCATCCCTCAGCAACTGTCAAATATATTTTTAAAATATAATTTATAGAGAATGGAGGTTTAATTTGACAATTATCTGTTTCTGACAGGGGACTTCGGTTTGACTTTTTGATTTGTTTAATATTTTATAAAATTTCTAAAATTATTCCGAATACGAATCGTATAACGGCACCAGGTCACATTCCAAATGCAAATGTATAAAACACCACCACGCAGGTTAGCCCCTGATAAACTTCAAATCGCCAATAAAGTATTCGCTTCAATGATTCAAAGTGGCATAGCAAGACCCTCTGAGTCACCTTGGGCATCACCGTTGCACCTAGTCCCCAAAAAAGAAAACGGTTGGCGACCTTGTGGCGACTACAGGATGCTGAATGCTCGCACGATACCCGACAAATACCCCATCCGACACATCGAAGATTTTGCCCAGAGTCTAGCGATTCCGCTACAGTTTCCACTAGGAGTGCACAATATATATCGATATTACATAAAATGTCGATATATCGCTTCAATCCGATTTTATAGAATCACCTAATATCGATATTTATATCGATATATTTCATCCGATTACCAAATATCGTATTTATGTATGTTATTACACATCCACTCTTCGCGATGGCAGTATTAGTTGTATAAATTTTATAATCTATTTTTGGGCTACTTAAATAAAAATAAACGATAAGATCGATTGAAAATATCGATATATTTATACAATATATAGAATAGTATCGATACAACATTACGATATATCTATATATTTTTGCCTGAACATCCCTAGTTTCCACTTCCCTCCATAAATTAATTGTTGTTAACTCTGACAGCGTGCTGTGTTGCCATATCGAGAATGACTGAATGAATGTTTTTTTTATACTAAACGTTACCCATCTAAAAATCAAGATCACAAAACACTGAATTATATTAAATAGTGCTTCGGTACAAATATTGGTCATTATTATTAAAAAATGTATAATTTATCACCCTTTATATATGTAACGTGTTCTATAAAGCTATCAGGCACTAGATTACACAGTATGTTGCATTATTACGTAGAAAGCTGGAGGAAAATAGGTGAATACGGAAAGAATTGTGGATTAATATCTATGTTAGATTGAAAATCATTAGGGACCAGAAACATTCATCCATACAATCAATCCATTCAATCATAAACAGATATACAAGTCAGCCATATCTAAGTTTGAGGGAATCTACGAAATATGACATATAATTACCAAATCAAGATTGACCTGGCCAGGCCTCTGGTGGACTTGATCGTCGTTTTGTAGATTTTAAAATTTGTAAAACAAGTCAATTATTATTAAAATACTTATAATAACGTTTTATCACAATCATTTTCGGGTGTAACGGGCAACAGTAACTTCATAGTCAGGGCCGGATTTGGTGGTACCCATCTTGGGCTACAGCCCCGAAGCTTCGAAGTTTTTTTATTAATTATATTATAAATATATATATGTTTGTTTGTTTGTTGACAAAATCTATTAATTTGGTTTTACAATAAATTGTTTAATTAAAATCTGGACAAAAAAAATTGGTAATTTTATATCGAATTTTATAGCCAAGGCCTCCACTCGTCTTTACGCGGGCCTCCAGACCTCTAAATCCGGCCCTGTGCTTAGTTTCACACTCGAAACCAAACATGATCGGCGAATGGATTGTACAATTGCATAGTGTTGCCACGTCTAGACGTGTTTATTTTTTATGTTGCCAGTTTTCCGCCTCCTAAAGTTACCCATTTGTCTTAAAATATGCACGTTCTCGTCGTCGACTTCTCTGTCCATGCCCGACACACCGGGGACGATGCCCCAAAGCCTAAGTTTAGATGGCAGGTAGATAAGACCCAGCAATGTGATCACTGAAAAAAAAAATTAAATCAAATTAGATCATCAATTTGTTTAATCGTGTGTTTAAACACCAATTATATAATGATGAAATGTGTTTTAGGCGCTTCAGCCTCAGTCGCTTAGCCTAAAGCTATCGCTAGTAACTCGACACAAGGGTCCCCCCGGCGAGGGGTAACTTCAACTTGGACAGTTACTATGTTACGCAAGGTGCTGGGAGTATTACAATAAAAAAGTGGGAAATATTTACAATAATAATACCCTATGCCTGCCTTTTTTTATGACGAACTACACAGATTGGCCAGAGAAGCTGGACTTACTGCTTCACCGGATTGAGAGGTGGCACAGCTCTTAGGTCGCTTAGCCTGAACCTCTATTGCTTGTAACTCGACACAAGGGTCGCCCCGGTGAGGGGTAACCTCGGCTTGGACGGTTACTATACCTGCCTTTATTTTATGTCATTGAAAATATATATGATTAAAACTATAGCATCAACAGACCAACATATATATAAGGTTGTCAAATATCTCCCTTCCGCCTTTTGTCTTTTGAATTTCGCGGCTATGTACAAAGCGCTACAGAGCTCGTATCTAGCAATACTATACATAATTTGAAAGGTCTTGACATAACCTACAAAACGACGCTATGCATAATTAGTTTGGATATTGCGTTCAACAGTTATAGACGTGTAAACATGGAGTTCACTAACGCCGAAATTCGCGGCTTGGCCACTGTTTGGGACGATTCACCGGCCTTCGACCACGACCGTTTTCGCTTGATATTGTCGTATGTGATCCATTTTTCGTCGCCAGTCACCATCCGCTTCAAGAATGGGTCGAGTTCGTTCCGTTTCAGCAGCATATCGCAGGCGTTGATTCGGTCCAGAAGGTTATTTTGCGTCAAATCATGCGGCACCCAAACATCAAGCTTTATTTTGTATCCAGCCTTCTGCAGATGGTTTAAAATGGTTTGGTGACTAACTCCCATCTCCTGGGCGATGTTACGAGATGCCACATGCCGGTCTTACTCGATGTAGTCCATGATTTGATCGGTATTTGTCGTCACAGGTCTTCCGCCGGCTGGCTTATCCATGGTGTCGTTTTCACCGGCTCTGAATCGTCGAAACCATTCCTCCGTGGTTCGAAGTGATAGAGTACCATCCCCAAAACACCATTAATCTCACGGAACGTTTCTCTAGCGGATTTGCCTTTAACGAAGGAAAACTTTAAAATAGCGCGAATTTCGGCGTTAGTGAACGCCATGTTTACACGTCTATAACTGTTGAACGCAATATCAAACTAATTATGCATAGCGTCGTTTTGTAGGTTATGTCAAGACCTTTCAAATTATGTATAGTATTGCTAGATACGAGCTCTGTAGCGCTTTGTACATAGCCGCGAAATTCAAAAGACAAAAGGCGGAAGGGAGATATTTGACAACCTATTATATATATCTTGGTCTATCTATATATATGTTGGTATGCTGATGCGATACCCTTCAGTACCCTGAAGCTATTTGAGAGACCACGATAAATACTAACTTTCCAAAAATTTTTAATGCAAGGAAAATCTTTTCTTACTATACCTGTACCGAGATTCAATTTATATAAATAATAATTGCTTAAAAGTATTAAATTTTGCGGAATAATTAGTAAATTGTTAATGATACTTACTATTTAAAATACACGGGAAGACGACGTAGAAATTCAGGTTTGTTGAATGGAAGTAGAACACCTCGGTGAAGTACAGGATGATGGTCAAGGCCAGAGACCAGTAGCCCATTGACACCACGCTGAAAAGTTAACATTATAATTACACAATAATACACTGACATCTCATTAACTCGAATATTACGCATTGAATACTTCACTTCTGCGTTGGATCGGGTCAAAACTTACGCTACACAAGCTTTTTTATTTTTTTTTATATGAAAAGTGGCAAACGAGCATACGGCTCACCTGATCTTAAGTGATCACCGTCGGCCATGAACATCCACAGCACCAGAGGAGCTGTAGGTGCGTGCCGACCTTTGAGATAGGAATAGGCTCGTTTCTTGAAGGTCCTAAATCGTAAACGTTCGGAAAACCGCTGGCGACAGTTGATTCCACAAGTTGAAAGTGCGTGGGAGAAAGTTACGCGAAAAACGTACAGTCGTTGAACGCCAACCATCAAGATGGTGGCGGTGGAATTTGGAATTCTGCCGAGATGTGCGGTAATGGAAATCGGTAGCTGGGATGATTCCGAACAATTCCTCAGAACACTCCCCATGGTAAATGCGATACAGGATGCAAAGAGAACCGACATCTCTTCGCAGACTCAGAGGGTCGAGTCGATCGGAAAGACCCTGATCGTCGACTATATGTATTACACAAGTAAATCTACTTTCAAACATTTACTATGGAAGCTTTACCTAAACAAGGAATAGTTTGTCAATTGCTGTCCCTATCCATCTATAATTATATATATATATATGTATCTATTTATTATTATATATAATTATTATGTCTATATATTTAATTTATTTGTATGTATGTATATTATATATGCATGCATTTATTATAGTTTTCTTTTATTTATTATTTTCTCATATAGCTTGCACCCGTTACTTTGTCTCTTCACAACCCCAAGGTAGACTGGCAGAGAATGCCTACTGGCATTAAGTCCGCCTATTTGTACCTTTTTTTGGTATTGTGTGCAAATAAAGAATAAATAAATAAATAAATATATACGAGAAAAAACAAAAAACGATTTTGAAGATTCTTTATTGGAAAGGATTTATTTCAAAGACTTGATGGATAAGTTTGGTTAATTATTAAGTCTATATCGTAATATTCCTAATCAATTTGAAGTTGGTATTTGTTTTATCGTCGTGTGATGGACGCCTTCGAGATGTGGTGTTTTTTTTTTAATGATTCATTTCTAAGTTTTGTTCCCCAGCATGTTTGGCTGGGGGTATTCTTATCTTTACATTAATTTCCTACTAACTAATTTGTCTACTTTATATTATACAATACTATTTACTAAGTTTCTTATTTCTAATTACAATTTCCTTATATAATATTAAGAGAGAGTAAATCTGTAAACGCATTTAAAATAAATTAAAACACCTGATGTTAAAGTTACAAAAGATAATATCCCGCGACATTGGTGCCTTATTGTTTCCAATATTTTCAATATTTAATTATATAATTTAAACTTTATACATTTAATTATCATATTATTTATTTTGACTCAATAATATTTATATATATTTTTTCATCTATTATTTTATTGTATAAAATAGATTTTTATCTCATAACTGTTTTATTTATGTATCATATTTATTATACTCTTACTGTCTGTATAATAATATTCCATATAAAAGTAGTATTGCGCGCGCACGTCTTTAGGTAGTCCCGGGCACCGCTGAAAATCAGCGCTGTCGCATCCTTGTGACAGCATATGCTGAGACGGTGTCCGATATTGGCATCATATGTTTTGTATTATTTGTCCGTGTAACTTTAACTGTGTTTTGTCTATTTTTCATTCTTTTTTAATGTGTGTTATATTCAGTCTGTGATGTGTTTTTGTATTGTGATGCCAATAAATAAATGTCTATGTCTATTTCTAATACACAAATTTCTTATTTTTATTTCTAATATTTCTAAACTTATTTCTATATTATATAATTCTGACTTATTATCTAATTTTAATATCTATTTACATTATGTTTTATTTCTATTAAAAAAAAAAATAATAAGATGTGGTGTTGCGGCTGCTCCGTATACCGTGGCTTGGAGTTCATACTGAAGGCGCCCAAGATTACGGAACACGGCTATCTGAAATATGCCGCCAAAGAGCCCTCAGCTTCTTTAGACACGTTATGCGGTCTTCAAAGCATTGTCTGGAGAAGCAGATCATTTTAGGCAAAATGGACGGCAAACGTGGTCAGGGAAGGGCACCTACTAAATGGTCGCACACGATCACAAATAAGGGGATGCAGCGTGCGGTCCACTCCGCTATAACCGCACTCAATGGAGGCTGCTTATACGTGGTCACGAACCTCAGTAGTGAGGGAACGAAAAAGATGATTTGTTTTTATCCGTAAATATACTTGTTTTGCCAATAGCATTGTGTATTCATCATCATCATCATCAGCCTGTATCTATCCACTGCTGGAAATAGGCCTTCCCCAATGCCTTCCACCACATGCGATCCTCAGCTTTCCGCATCCAGCCACTTCCGACTATCCTAACAAGGTCGTCGGTCCATCTGGAGGGAGGACGCCCCACGCTTCTCCGACCTATGCGCGGCCTCCATTCCAAGACTTTCCTCCCCATCTACCGTCGCAGATGTGGCCAGCCCACTGCCACTTCAACTTGCTGACTTTAAGAGCTATGTTGACCACCTTTGTTCTCCGTCGAATTTCTTCGTTTCAGATTCTATACCTTAGAGAAATGCCGAGCATAGCTCTATCCATAGGACTCGTATTACTAAAGTTAAGTGTTCGTATTCAAAAAAATTACCCTAAATCCATAAATAAAGACATTAGCTGCTGTACAAACCATAAAAAAGTCAATTAAGTGGTCATTCTAAGTACAACAGTTAAGTACTTCTTCAGACATGGATGCACTACAACCAACCCTTATTGAACGCGGCCTTAATCTGGTCCGTTAGTAGGTCATGACATGTTTACAGCGCTGACTATAGAAACCAGACAAGACACGCCTAAGCGCCTGTATCACTCAAGCCCCGTTGTATCGTGTGCCTTCGTAAATCGATAACCCAGGCCAAGGGTCGGCAACTTTTTTACCAAACGAGCCAAATATTATTGATGAATCCATCAATCTACTATTGATGTGAACTTCCTTTTTTTGTTTGTGGGGAAAGTTCCTAAAAGCGTACTCGTCCCCCAGGGGAAGGACGAGATATATCGGCTTCTCACCGACTATGAATATGGCGGGGCCTCGGATGTGAGCGCGAGCGTTTCCGTAGCTGTGAGTAGCCGCTTTGCGGCAGCTTTGTCCCGGGGAGGACGAGCTTCCCCCTCACCATCTAGGCAAGGCGCGCCGGAACATAAGGCGCATGTGCACTCTCTAGTCCACCAGGAGGCCTTGGAGGCCGGGAATACGACCTGACACAACTCAAACACTCTTTATTCCTCACGACTTCCCTGCCATGGAAGGTGGATTTAGATCTGTGGTAAAGGGCTATCATTTTTTTGGATATACCGCATTTGTACTATATATTACTATTATTAAATAATTGCCGTGTTTCATTAAACGAAATTTCAAAATTTCGAAATCTATCCTTAAAATATACAATCTTTGTTAGTGAACAATAATTATAAAATAATTTTTGTAAATCAATAATCTAACTCCTGTGTAATTGTGATTATATCTATGTTTGATTGATTATATTGTTATTTTATCGATCAGTTGAGACTCAGCGGAGTGATTAAATGACATTTCAGGCCAAGTCCTAAATTACCATTTACTTAATCGAAATTAATTAATTTATTAAATGTCATATAATATGTTCACATATTAATAACATTCACAACAATGAAACAAATACTGTTGAAATAGCATTACAATAAAAAATTTGAAACTTATTTCTGCTCGAATAATTTGGAATAATGTATATAAAATATATAACTAGGTATCCTAGAATATATTATTTTTTTGCAAACTGTTTATTTTATAATTTAGCATGACATTAAATAGGCAGGTTATATTTAATGTTACCATATGCAATCAGACACATTATCCTATCCACTGCTATCCACTCGCGGCTGGTCACAAATACCTAAAATTAATTCCAATAGTGGTGATCACAGATTTAAAATGGTTTCTTATCACTAAAGACAGAAGAAGTGTTCACCCAAAAGTATTTTGTTTTATGCATCTCAGAGGTTTGGCCTCCGGTTCAACACAATACACATCAAGACTTATTATTTGCGAGGCAGAGAAGCTAAAAGTTATTACTTCGAAATAATCAAAAAGTCTTTCTGTTAACCTAAGAAATGTGCGACAAAATCTTGAAAATACAACAGTTATTCCTCCTAATGATGGTCTAAGATATCACTAGTATTTATGTTGGGATATCATTAATATTTATCATGAGTAACTTACCATCTAGGTGCTCACTGTCTCCGTTGTGACTTAAAAACGATCTCCTCTCGATATACGACCGTCCCGCAGTCCCTAAATCCATGAAAGCCACAAAGGCTATCCACCCGCGAAATGCGTAAAGCACTTTATTTTGAACCGCCATAACCTCTACTTCAAATACTTGTAAAAGCTTACCACAATAAATTTAAAAATATATATGCAAACGTTGCTTTAAGCCAGATTCATGTAAAGATAACAGGAGTTAATTGAATTAATCAGTCTGTTTTATTTGTTCTGCACGGACGCGGTAACGTTCAACGTGCTTCGCATTGCAGCATTTCCCCTGCATTACATATTTTAATACGAAAAATGTAATCAAATTGTGCGGAACAACACTATAGCGCAGAAGCAGTACAATAACAAATGTCAGAGTTAAAAGTGACAGTGACATTAAAATTTCGTTTTCGTTCGAATATTATTACGCATTTATGCGTTCAAAAATAATATTCAAGTTTAACAAATAGATATTAGAATTCAAATATGAATAAATAAAATCTCGTGTTCTCTTAATGCCTTTATTGAGTCAGAGATATCATCGCTGTCCACATTTTGATATGATCCAATTCTAAGATATGATTTTTGGACAAAAAATAACCTTAAATTCTTGCCAGTTGGGATTCGAACCTTCGATCACATCATCAGACAATGTAATTGATTCGAACTAACGCGGATATTTGTATTTATAAGTCATCTGAAAATTATTAAATAATTGCCGTGTTTCATCAAACGAAATTTCGATATTAAAATATACAATCTTTGTTAGTGAACAATAATTATAAAATAATTTTTGTAAATCAATAATCTAACTCCTGTGTAATTGTGATTATATCTATGTTTGATTGATTATATTGTTATTTTATCGATCAGTTGAGACTCAGCGGAGTGATTAAATGACATTTCAGGCCAAGTCCTAAATTACCATTTACTTAATCGAAATTAATTAATTTATTAAATGTCATATAATATGTTCACATATTAATAACATTCACAACAATGAAACAAATACTGTTGAAATAGCATTACAATAAAAAATTTGAAACTTATTTCTGCTCGAATAATTTGGAATAATGTATATAAAATATATAACTAGGTATCCTAGAATATATTATTTTTTTGCAAACTGTTTATTTTATAATTTAGCATGACATTAAATAGGCAGGTTATATTTAATGTTACCATATGCAATCAGACACATTATCCTATCCACTGCTATCCACTCGCGGCTGGTCACAAATACCTAAAAATATCGTCGCCATATTGGTATTGTCAAAAAGTTCGCGATCTATCGGTGTCGAGGAAAAAATGATTTTCCGTTTTTCCACGATCGATTTACCTGTGCTCTTGTGATCGGACGTTATCTATCGTATATTTAGATGATTCGTTTATCGGATCCGGTTCGCGATTCGGTTTGTAAATGATGTTTTCTATGGAGAAATGTTCAGGGCGCAGTAGGTCCGGGACGTCCGAGGAATCTGAGATGAACGTTGGTGGAGGGTTAGTGAAGGAGGGTGTGCCGTCTGATGAGGTTTATTCGGCGGTAGCAGCTGCCTCTGACGAGATCGGAGATATATTAAAAGATGAATTGGGCGATGCTGAGCGGGCGGACAGGATTGGTGCAGAACTGGCTGACCTGAGTGCAGAGCTGGGTCTGCTTGCTGGTTTGGCAGACGGCGAGCCACAGCAAGACTTCCCATCCCTTTTTGAGATCGCCGTTAGTATTGTCTTTGTTAAATATTATTAGATACAATACAAAAAAAAAAACGTAATTTCGTATAAGATATTGATTTCTCAACCATAGATTGGAACTTTGGTGCTTTATCACCATTAAAAAAGGTTTTAATCTTTCATATTTATTTGTTTCTTAATAAAAGTTACTTTTCTCCATTATCATTCTTAGAAGAATGTAGGTTGTGTGTTATTGATTATTTTTTAGTCTGAATCTTTTTTAAGTTAAAAGGATTATTTGTTTGAACATCGTTCTTGTTTATAAAAAATATATAACTAAACTCTTCTTAAAGGTCATTTTGCACAAACCGGCACATCTTTTGTGTCTTTCATTTCCAAACGTACAAACTCATTGACTATTAATTTTTATAATATTGCCCTTTAAAATTTTTTTTATGGCAAAAAGGCTTGAAATGCATCCGAATAAGCTTGCCACTCAACTTACCACACCGGACCTAATAAATAGGCTTAAAAGGCGAAAAATCCTAAGTTTTGATAGACACGGTTGACAGAGTGGAGTCGATGGAGATTTTGCTCGGACCGCCTAACAGCTCTCAACACATCTGCTCATAGTCTAGCTGACAGATTGCACAATAAAGAACAACAAAAAATTCTAAGCAAGTGCTTGACCTCCAACTGAACTTAAGTGAAAATAAAATCTACATGGTAAGACCTACTAATCTTGCAAGTGATTGTAAATCTTCTCCTGAAAACACCCACATTGTAATCGAAGGAAAAAAAGACATGGAATCAATACTGTTGATAGATATTGGTGGTAGAAATCGGAAATGTATCTCGGAAATCCTCCCGAATGACTCATTACTTGATGCCTTTTATAGAATTGATCAGAGCAAAAAGCCAGATGGTCTAGGTCTCAAAATCAGGCGACTAAAAGGGGCCTCGGGTTCACTGCGCGACAAAAAAAAATGTTTATTGATATATGATCCGTGCCGAAGAGCACAGTGCAGAGGGGCTCTGGTGCATTCCTCTGGAGATCCCAGAGCCCCTCACCATGCACCAAGGAAGGGCCACCGTTGAGGTTTTAGGGGGTAAAAACTCACATAACCCTGCTTTCTGGAGTATCTTGTTGAAGATTTCCCTCCGTAAACAAAAAAAAAGATGTCCAAATCATAGACATAGACATTTAGTTATTGGCATCACAATACAAAAACACATCACAGACAGAATATAACACACATTAAAAAAGAATGAAAAATAGACAAAACACAGTTAAAGTTACACGGACAAATAATACAAAACATATAATGCCAATATTAAACACCATCTCAGCATATGCTGTCGCAAGGATGCGACAACGCTGATTTTCAGCGGTGCCTGGGACTACCTAAAGTGCGCGTGCAATACTACTTTTATATGGAATTTGTACAGGCAATAAGAGTATAATAAATATGATACATGAATAAAACAGTTATGAGATTAAAATATATTTTATACATTAAAATAATAGATGAAAAAATTTCATAAATAAATTTATTATTAAGTCAAAAAATAAATTAAAATAAATAATATGATAATTAAACATATAAAGTTTATATTATATAATAAAAAATATCAGTAATAATATATATAAAAAAAATGAGGTCTTACCACATAAAAAATAAAGATTATAGAAGATACAGCATTGAATTGATTGCTAGTTTTTCTACTGTACATTTACATCTAAGTCTATATAATTATATATTGCTGTATTTATTGTTATAATATTTATGGTTATGATATTATATTATTTAGTGATATGTATGTTTATTTATATATATGTATATTTTAAATGTTTATTCTCTAAGCCTGCACTTGTTACATTGTCTCTATACAGCTCCGAAGTAGATTGGCAGAGAATGCCCTCTGGCATTAAGCCGCCCCTTTTTGCACACAATGTTGTGTAAATAAAGATTAAATAAATTTCGATATACTTTACGATATAATTATATTTTCTATTATCTATATAAAGACGATGCAAAACAACTTTGTTTCCCCCCCTCTCCTCCCACCCCGCCAGGAAGTGCTCTCTTTGAGCACAATGCAGAGGGGCTCCAGTGCGTTCCACTGGAGATCCCGGAGCCCCTCACCATGCACTAAGGAAGGGCACTGAGGTTTTAGTGGGTAAAAACCTTACATAACCGCCGCCTTCGCAGAAAAAAAGCAAGTTAGCAACAAAAAAGGTTTTTATCAGTTTTTACAGAGGGGGAGGGATTAACCTCCCTGGGACGTTTCAGTCACTGGGGCCAGTGGAGGGTTTTTAGTGGGTAAGAATCCCACATACCCTGCTTTCCGAAGGTGGGAGGGATATCTTGTATTTGCCCCTCCCCCTCCGACGATATAAAAAAGGTCAATAAACATTAGATATTTTTTCTAATAAAGGCTACCTCTGCTATGCATATATAAAAGTGTCATTGGAGTGTTACTTAAAATAATGACAATTGAACACGACCATTGAAATAGATGTCTTGGTAAACTGAGTTCACTTTTACACACTGAATATGTGTATGTGTGTATCATAATGGCTTTAATGACAGCCTGCAATATACTTATATTGAATACTTTTATAAATATTGTTTATTACCATCATATACAAACAATATATAACACATATTAAAAGAAGAATGAAGAAGGAAAGAACGGACAAATAGGACTGGATGCCAACATAAAATTTTTAGCAGAGCTCAGGACTACCCAATGCCGCACACTGCCTCACCTTTGCATTTATACAAAGTGTAATAATATATAATTCAATTAATATTTGTTACTGACATAGAAAAACTTTCCATTTACTGTAGACAGATGGACGAAGTTAATACTATTTGTTTTTAAATAAGTTTATTAGAAGCAGAAGTGCTCTTAAGCAACAATTGTGTGCAAATGTATGGATATGAAGTGAAAGAGGTGTCCTTGAATCTTACTAGGCGAAGTCTATGAGCTCTGCCGATGCCACTGGGTGTTGCCGGCACTGGGGATCGAACTCGGGTTGCTAGCGTACCATGCATCTTTAGGCAACCGCCCGGACACTGAGCTATCACGGCTCTAAAAGAATATAGTAATGCAATAACCAAGGTCCCAAGATACTGTGTATAAGATGATGGCAAAGGGAGGACCCCAGCGTTGATGAAACCGCATGGGGACACGGTGATAAATTGTAGGGCTACCTAATCTTCTATATATATATATAAAAATGAATTGCTGTTCGTTAGTCTCGCTAAAACTCGAGAACGGCTGAATGGATTTATCCTATCTTGGTCTTAAAATGTTCGTGGAGGTCTAGGGAAGTTTTAAAAGGTGAGAAAAATTAGAATAACTGCCGGGAAAACCTAAAATGTACCCCCTTTCTATTTCCCATACAAACGTTTTTTCTAAATAAAATGTAGAGTCAATTTGAACTTTATGTCATAGCAATAATGCATATTTTACATTAAACACTCTCTGTCAAAGAACGTCTGTTAAGAAACGGCAGTTTGCACTTTATTACCACGACACAAAGTTTAAATTCAGTCATGTATATCGCGAACCCGACCAAATTGAATAGTCACAAATGTAATAGATCATCAGTAGTAATTTCTATTTGGTCGGCTTCGCGGTTTTATTTCTTATGTTTTAGTTTCGGTTCTCAGTCATAAATCGATGGTGTTCAATCGGGTTTGATCCCTAAGTTCGCCTCTTAATTTGAAGTCGAGGTTTTTAGTAGGTCTTGGTAGGTGACGGTTCTGTTCAGGAGAATTTTTTGCCCCGACTATAAACAAAAAATAACAAAAAATTGCCACATTCGAATTGTTTTTAACAGAACGACGTCTGTCGGGTCCGCTAGTAGTGGATAAATTCTTGTTTTTTTAAGGCCAATTCTGGTGATAAATTTGTCCATAAATTTTTATCTTCATTTACTCTTACATTTCTAAAATTGAAACTAAAGGTTATCATGAGGATTATGTCAACATACTGAAGATATGGGTACAATTTACATTTAATTCAAGCTTTACTTTTTTTTTTTTGTTGACGGGGAGGAAATCTTCAGAAAGATACCCCGCCTTCTGGGGGGAAGGCGGCGGTTATGTGGGGTTCTTACCCACTAAAACCTCCCCGGTGGCCCTTTCCTCGGTGCATGACGAGGGGCTCCGGGATCTCCAGTGGAACGTACCGGAGCCCCTCTGCACTGTGCTCAAAGAGAGCACGTCCCGGGGGAGGTTAATCCCTCCCCTGTGCAGCGCAAGGCAAGGCGACACGGGCCAGCCGATGTCGCCTTCTTCCCGGGTCCACTTTGGTGGACGACTCAGGCCCCCACCCTTGTCGCCCAGTGAACCCGAGGCCCCTTTTAGTCGCCTTCTACGACAGGCAGGGGATACCGTAGTGTTATTCTTGAGAGCGTTCTGGGCTAGCGTACAGGGCTGAATTCAAGCTTTACTAGCCGAATGTGTGTACAGTCTGTGAAATGTAAGGTTGTAGGTTCGAGTCCACCATTCAATTATTAATATTAGTCATCATCTCCTAGCACAATTGGAATGATTAAGAAAACTATTAGTTATATAGGGTTTTCCAATAGGGACTTAACAATTTTGAATTTAGTTTGTGAACGCACCTTTTCACTTAACATCGAACTGTCACTGTCAGTTTATTCAGTAGACATAACTTTTTCATCATGGTGTAGTACACGAACGAACAACGTTTGCAAATCATAAAAGTTTACTATAGAAATTCGGAGTCGGTGGCCGCTACTTTGAGAGCGTTAACTCCGATTTTCGGTCGTGATTCGCCTCTAGATTTTTTCTTTGGGGCTACATCAAGTCGTTGGTCTACGCTAATAAGCCGACGACGTTGGAAGAACTCAAAGCCAACATTGAACGCGAAATTGCAGCCGTTTCGGTCGAAATGTGTGGCCGGGTAATGGAAAATTGGGCCCACAAATCGACCGCTGCAAACGTGCCCGCGGTACCCATGTGACCGAAGTCGAGTTCCATTCATAAATGTTATGAATGTACTTCAACCCGATACTAAAGTTTTTGAAATATCTCAAATGGTTTTCATTTTATTTTGAAAGAAAGTTGTCAAGTCCTTATTGGAAAACGGTTTATTTGAAAAAGGAAATATTTAACAAAAAAAAATTCAATAACATCACTGCTGGACCGTTTGTAAGCTTGCCTCCAGCTGCGTCTTGCGGTCTTTATGAGGTCTTAAGACCAACTTGCGGGTGCACGTCCTGTGTTGCACTTGCCGGTCCGTGGTCTCCAATCGAAAACTCTTCGGCCCATCGGCCAACTGTTCTTTGTGTCCTACCCAGTGCCACTTCAACTTGGTCACTCGGCTATGTCGGTTACCTTCGTTGGTCTACGGATCTCTTCATTCCTTATATGATTTTCTTACTTTCTTTCTCTCACAGCCAGTTACGTTTCGTATATGTAAGACAAAGTGCAGGTCTATTGTCTGTATCACACTGTAGGAGCAAGAGAGCAGTGTGCGCGCATGTTTTCTTTCTCTCTTTCTCTCATAGCCAGTTACGTGTCGTATATCTAAGACACAGTGCAGGTCTATTGTCTGTATCACACTATATATATTATACATATATAAACATACATACAGATAGAGCTAAAGAAGTTTAACTTCAGTCGTTTTTACGAATTACACAGATTGGCCAGAGAAGCTAGCCATTACTGCTTCACCGGATTGAGAGGTGGCATAGCTCTTAGGTCGCTTAGCCTGAACCTCTATTGCTAGTAACTCGACACAAGGCTCCCCCTGGTAACGGGTAACCTCGGCTTGGACGGTTACTATGTAAGCGTCCCAAACCACAACTCGGTCGATTGTTATTTCACGGATAATTTCCATAAGACATTTCAGTGGAGTTGTCTAAAGCACTTTTTCTTTTTCTTCTTCAATATTCATTATATTTCATTATATTTTCAGATGGGTCACCGGAGCTCGGCCAGCGGGTCATCATCGTCATCGTGGTCGGGGCGTCGTCGTAGTTCTGGAAGACCGAGGGCGCCACCCGTCGCCGACCCATCGCTAAGGGCAAGGAGGTACGGCTGTTAGATTTGGTCTTTCACTTGCCACAAAAACTTCGGATTTCAAAGACTAGAGAACACTAATTATTTTTTTTTAAAGAAAGCTAGCAATATTTCCTTTTTTTTCCTAAATATTACTAACATTCTTGTTAACCATTCCAACTAAGCTTCAGCTTGTGCTAGGAGATGGTTCACGTCAATAGTCGAATGGTGGATTCGAACCCACGACCTTACGATTCGCAGACCGTACCCTAAACCATTAGGCTATTTACGCTTAAAATTAATAACAATGATAATAATAAATAATTATAAAATAAGAAAAATAAGCTAACTAATTAATATTTATTTGTTTATCGTGTACGTTCAAATTCGCCAACGCCGTACGCTTGTGTCACACCACATCGGTCCCATACCCTCACATTTTACTTTAACGGCATAGTGTTTATACCAACATGAATATACCTTATTCTTTTGAGGTATGGTAACGTATGTATGGTATTGTATTTGAGATATGGTGAACTGACTGCTAACCTTCGCTAGTCGGAGAGGCACTTTAAGAAGAACATCGTCCACAAAAGAACGGTAACCATGTAATATGTGCCTTGTATGATTTGGTACACAATATCAAGACCGGAGGCCGAGACACGTTCTTGACGATCCGGACGACGCGATAACCATTGCACAGGCTAGATCTTTACAAATCCACAAAGCGTCCATTCGCAACCGTCGGAGGTTGCGAATAATCCTCGCGCGTTACCGCTATTTTATGGGCAGGCCCCACCCTTTAGATGTTAGGAGCGTTGCTGGAGTTTCTTCGGCCACTTCTCCTCCCAGCGTCAACGCTTCCCGAAGTGGCACTCAAAGTTAGTTTAGCTTTTCGAATGTCCCTTAGATTATCCGTGAAATAGCTACCGACCGAGTCGTGGTTCGGCCCTCTCAGGCGCCCTCGGATCGGAATGCTTACGCGTAACATAGTAACCCTCCAAGCCGAGGTTACCCCCCACCGGGGGACCCTTGTGTCGAGTTACTAGCGATAGAGGTTCAGGCTAAGCGACCTAAGAGCTATGCCACCTCTCAATCCGGTGAAGCAGTCAAGGCCAGCTTCTCTGGCCAATCTGTGTAAAAAAAAAACAATATCAAGACGCACTGCTAGATTTCATCCTTTTGTTGTGAACATCCCTCAAACTCGAAGTGCTTCGTCTGTCATTCGTACAGCAAAGAACTGGAATAGTATCCGCGATCTTTCCCTCCGATTACAATGTTTTCATGAGTAAATAAGAATTTACTAAGCTAGTACTTTTACCATCAGGACTGTATTTTTACTTAACATCAGGTGGGATCGTGGTAAAGCCATTTAGTTGATTCATTCCATATATTCGACGGCGTTGGAGGAAGGTCTATTTCCTGCAGTGGATATCCTACGGTTTAAACGAAGTTTAAGGGAACTTAAAATCGAAGCTAGGCTGTCTACCATATGCCTACGCAGGATGCTGGAATACTTTGGTCACATTGCCAGAAAAAACAGCAATAACCTAGAAAGACTAGTTGTGACTGGTAAAATTGAGGGGACAACACCGCGAGGTCGAAGCCCGACACATTGGACTGACCAGATCCGCACCACTCTAGGCACGTCGGTTAGCGATGCTCTGCGCACGGCTGCAGATAGAGGAAAATGGCGACGGATCACTAAAACCAAACTGTTCCCACGGGATGGTCACGACCCTCAGCATTGAGGAAACCGACGCGAGGAGGAGGAAACGAAGTTTTATCCATGTATCTTGTCTGCCTGTCCAGGTTTCGCGACGTCGCAGCGCTATGGCACGCCGCACTGCACTGCGCACTAGACGCGGGCCCCCGTCTGATGCGTCCGACGTCGGCGCTGACTCCGACTCCGACGACCAGTGGACAGAGATGGACGATGCGTGTAAGTAAACCGGAGGTGTTTTATTGGCTCCCCTCACCATCAGAGTCACTGAACATATTGACGCTGGAAAGCAAAAACGTAGTAAGTGACAAATATGGCCATTTTCACTTTTTTTACGTCGTTGGAATCAGAAAAAAAAGACGCGTCCAATGATTTATGACTTGTAACAATTAGATGAAAAATTGACACATTTTTTTTATTTTTTTTACCGTAAAACGATTTTCTTTTAGGAAAACTAGGTTAATGCCGTGCTACAATACTTATATAGCAAAAAATAATAAATATTGTGTCCAAAAACTACAGCTGTAGCGGTCCACAAACACGAAAGTTATAATTTTTTTTAAAGTTGAAATGTTTTTCGACTCATTCATTTTTGTGTGTTTACGTTTTTGTTTCCCAGCGTCGATATTGTCTGCTGTCTGTTTTATTTTATATGCAATTTAATCATTTTAACCGACTCCAAAAAAGGAGGACTCAATTTGTCTGTTTTTTTATAGTAAAGGACAAACGAACTAAGGGCTCGCCTTACCTTAAGTAATCTCATTTTCTTGCAGGTTTTTTTTGTCTTTATCTTGCAATCAGTCGACTATGAGCAGATGTGTTGAGAGATGTTAGGCGGTGAGAGCGAAATCTCCATCTTGACTGCTTCACTCTGTCAACCTTTTTTTTTTTTTTGTTTACGGGGAGGAAATCTTCAAGAAGATACCCCGCCTTCTGGGGGGAAGGCGGCGGTTATGTGGGGTTCTTACCCACTAAAACCTCCCCGGTGGCCCTTTCCTCGGTGCATGACGAGGGGCTCCGGGATCTCCAGTGGAACGCACCGGAGCCCCTCTGCACTGTGCTCAAGGAGAGCACGTCCCGGGGGGGGAGGTTACTCCCTCCCCCCCTGTTCACTCTGTCAACCTTGTCTATCTAGACTTAGGATTTGTCGCCTTTTAAGCCTATTTATTAGTTCCTGTGTGGTTAAAAAATATTAAACAAAATTCTTGCAGGTAAAACACATAGTGTATTTATAGTGAAATAGGGTTCCATATAAATTTTGTTAGTATCCTAGAAGTCCCATCCTGTCCTAGGAAATGGTCGTCCTCCTTGCGTCGTCTTCCTCATAGCTGAGGGTAGTGGCCTCCACGAATTATGTGGCGATCGCTCTCCACCTATTGCGGTCTTTAGCGGAGTTTAACGTCACGTGGACTCTCATGTGGAGCGTTGGACAGAACAGACAGTGTTCGTCTTCCCTGTACTCTGCCTGTGATTAGGAAGTGTTACTAGGGTATCGTTTTTCCTGGTTATGTGACTGAAGAATTCGAAAACCCTACGGAGACAGACCGTTGTTAGCCTGACAAATGGAAGCTTTGAAATGGTATGGAATTTTTGGGAACTTTTGCCCTTTTGGACATGTCAGCCCCATCATTTTTTTTTTGTTAACGGGTAGGAAATCCTCAAAAAGATACCCCGCCTTCTGGGGGGAAGGCGGCGGTTATGTGGGGTTTTTACCCACTAAAACCTCCCCGGTGGCCCTTTCCTCGGTGCATGACGAGGGGCTCCGGGATCTCCAGTGGAACGCACCGGAGCCCCTCTGCACTGTGCTCAAGGAGAGCACGTCCCGGGGGGGAGGTTACTCCCTCCCCCCCTGTGCCCTCATCGTGCAAGGCTACACGGGCCAGCCGATGTCGCCTTCTTCCCGGGTCCACCTTAGCGGACGACAAAGGCCCCACCCTTGTCGCCCAGTGAACCCGAGGCCCCTTTTAGTCGCCTCATACGACAGGCAGGGGATACCGTAGTCTTATTCTTGAGAGCCCAGAACTACCCGGACTGCCACCGGCCCGCCTGCGCTAGCTCCGAACGGGATCGTCCCTCTCCCGATCCCGTTCTGCGGTCTCCTTCTGGGTCATTACTGACTCGCAGAAGGAGACCTCCCATCATACCCTAACCTAATTACACACAAATCGGTCGCATGAAGCGAGAAATAAAGTCATCAATGTTGAATGGCCATAGCCACCGGCTTCCTCGCTCCCTCTGAGGTCGGGTCAGACAGCAGCATTAAGAAGGCACCCACATGTTGCTCCCTCAGTTTTAGACTATGTATTAATGACTTTCTTTCCGCTTCATGTTTGGCACATTCCACAATTATTTGGTGCATATCGTCCACCACTTGGCAAATGTCACAGTTCAGTGACTCGGCCTTCCGCATCCGATGTGCAAATAATTTTGCTAGGAAATGTCCCGAACCTCAATCTGTGTACCGTTGTGATATACATTCTTACTTGTTTCTTTCAGGAACCAAGGCAACTGACGAGTTTGATTTTATACCAAATACCTTTCTGCTGACTTCTTTCATCGATATATTCTTTAAAATTTTGAAAACAATTCATTTTATAAAACCTAGAACTTTCGGTATAAAGTGGTAACCTAAATTTCTCGTCGCCTTCTGTTATAGCCAATTTGGCCAATTTTGGTCTCCTCATTGGAAGAATATTTGTTGATTGTGATATTTGTGAACTCGTTAAAAAAAGGGTACGTATAAAACCTTCTTGTCACTTGAACTGTCCATGTGGTTATGTGGCCTTCATAAAGTGTATTATTCCAGCCGGCCTGTCGGACACTTCTTCGGGCAAGGAGGCGGCCGCCATCGGCGGTGACCTGGACTGCAGCGACTTCCATAAGGAACCGGTAAGCTTGCGATAGCAACCAGCACTGCTTCCCAGACTTCAGATTCCGTACCACCTTAAAAAAACTATTTTTTTTTTAGTTTTTTTTATTACAGTTGAACCAATAACTAAATATAACGAAATATTATAATGATGTGTATAAAAGAATATTTTTTAAAAAAAATTAACATCCCATAAAAAGCTTAAAAAACCAGTGTGAAACCACGTGGCTGAATTTTTTTTAAGCTTTATCTGTATATGTATATCTTCTGTACATATAAAAGAGAAAGTGTGTGGGTATGTTCCATATAGGCTCCGAAACGGCTGGACCGATTTCAATGAAACTTTCAGGGATTCTTCACATTAACCTGGCGAGTAATCCTGTAAAGTTTGGTGACGATCGGAGCACTCCTCTTTTTGAACTGTCAACCAAGCCATACGTTGTACTTTTATTTCTGACATTAACTTGAACCCGATATATTTTTGTATAAATGATAAGAATGATATTGTATTTACTGACATGTACATCGGTGTAGGTAATTATCTCCACCCACTCGAGAAGAGAATGAATACGGAGAGAAATGAATAACTTAATAGAGAATTGTGAGAGTTAAATTAAATATTTAATGATATAAGTTTATTGTTTAAATAAAATAAAGCAAAATATAGGCCCGCGTAGCGAGTTAGGTACGCTAGTATATATATATATATATGTATATATATATATGTGTATTTAATATTTACACAATTGTTCAAAAAAGAAAAAGTGTGCTTGCACCTCTCTTGCCCCTATAGTAATATACGAAACGTAACTCTCTCGTTCTATCTTCACTAACTTATATCTACCTCTCAACTTCCCTACACCTCGCCCGATCACAATTTTCGTAACGCATCAGCCCACTCCCAAAGTCAACCGTGCGTAAAGAAGTTTTACTTGACACAAAATACAGAAACAAAAGCTATGAATAAAGTAGATTTTATTTATTATTTATTTTCCAGTCGGATGGCATGTTATATTGGTTACTATCAAATTTTACACTTGGTAAATAAGTTGAAAGTAAGAAGGCGAGGGTATCTCTGGTCATCATCATTATGTTCTCTGCCCGCAGGCGGAGGCTCCAGCGCTCGGCCAGTTCCTGCTGCCGTTGCTGAGCGGGGGACCAGCGCCAGCCGATCCCGACCACTTCCTCATTCGGCACGAGGATATCTTGCAGGTGGAGTGACAGCGGGAGATGGCTTCATAACTGTCTTCTCTTATTTACTACACCTTATAATCGAGCATTCGTAACTTATTCCGTCATCATATCATGTTTTTTATGATCCTTGACTTGATTGATCATGACCCATTACTTATTGAGTACCAAATAATAGTAAACAAGAGTAACGGGAATATACAATTTTAATGTGCCACAAACTAAAACCAACCTGTCACACTCGCCATTGCCAAGCATTTCCGCTACATATAACCTCCTTAATACCATTTTTTTTTGTTGACGGGGAGGAAATCTTCACAAAGATACCCCGCCTTCTGGGGGGAAGGCGGCGGTTATGTGGGGATCTTACCCACTAAAACCTCCCCGGTGGCCCTTTCCTCGATGCATGACGAGGGGCTCCGGGATCTCACGTGGAACGCACCGGAGCCCCTCTGCACTGTGCTCAAGGAGAGCACGTCCCGGGGGGAGGTTACTCCCTCCCCCCCTGTGCCCTCGCAGCGCAAGGCGACACGGGCCAGCCGATGTCGCCTTCTTCCCGGGTCCACTTTGGTGGACGACGCAGGCCCCCACCCTTGTCGCCCAGTGAACCCGAGGCCCCTTTTAGTCGCCTTGTACGACAGGCAGGGGATACCGTAGTCTTATTCTTGAGAGCCCAGAACTACAGGGCTGAACCTCCTTAATACCAAGTCCATGTCGGTTGACATTTTTTTCTAATTCGTGCAAGGACTTCCACACGTTAGTGGTAAAAATAATGCCATAATTTAATTTGGCTTGAGGTTGAGAAAAATCCTTGCGTGATATAAGTATTTTATAGGAAAGCCCCACCCTCATAGGATTGGGAGCGTTGCTGGAGTTTCTTTGGCCACTTCTTCTCCCAGCGCCAACGCTTCCCGAAGTGGCATATAAGTTAGTTTAGCTTAGATTGTCCCAATAGTCATTTGCCAATAAAATAGCTACCGACCGAATCGTGGTTCGGAATGCTTACGTATCAAATAACCGTCCAAGCCGAGGTTACCCCTTTTTTTATATGTAACATGAGGCATAACTACTGATTTATGTACTAAATTCAGAGTTTTATTGCCCCTTGTCCTTTTTAATCTAAGTATGCCTATGCTATATCTAGTTCCCCCAACGAGGTTAGGTTAGGGCAATTTTTCTCCAATCAGCCCTGTAGTTCTGGGCTCTCGAGAATAAGACTACGGTATCCCCTGCCTGTCGTACAAGGCGACTAAAAGGGGCCTCGGGTTCACTGGGCGACAAGGGTGGGGGCCTGAGTCGTCCACCAAAGTGGACCCGGGAAGAAGGCGACATCGGCTGGCCCGTGTCGCCTTGCGCTGCGAGGGCACAGGGGGGGAGGGAGTAACCTCCCCCTCGGGACGTGCTCTCCTTGAGCACAGTGCAGAGGGGCTCCGGTGCGTTCCACTGGAGATCCCGGAGCCCCTCGTCATGCACCGAGGAAAGGGCCACCGGGGAGGTTTTAGTGGGTAAGAACCACACATAACCGCCGCCTTCCCCAGAAGGCGGGGTATCTTCTGAAGATTTCCTCCCCGTAAACAAAAAAAAAAAAAAAAAAAAAAGTTTTTCTCCCATCAGCCCTGTAGTTCTGGGTTCTCAAGAATAAGACTACGGTGTCACCTGCCTGTCGTAGAAGGCGACTAAAGGGGCCTCGGGTTCACTGGGCGACAAGGGTGGGGGCCTGAGTCGTCCACCAAAGTGGACCCGGGAAGAAGGTGACATCGGCTGGCCCGTGTCACCTTGCGCTGCGAGGGCACAGGGGGGGAGGGAGTAACCTCCCCCTCGGGGCGTGCTCTCCTTGAGCACAGCGCAGAAGGGCTCCGGTGCGTTCCACTGGACATCCCGGAGCCCCTCGTCATGCACCGAGGAAAGGACCACCGGGGAGGTTTTAGTGGGTAAGAACCACACATAACCGCCGCCTTCCCCAGAAGGCGGGGTATCTTCTGAAGATTTCCTCCCCGTAAACAAAAAAAAAAAAAGTTTTTCTCCCATCAGCCCTGTAGTTCTGGGTTCTCAAGAATAAGACTACGGTGTCACCTGCCTGTCGTAGAAGGCGACTAAAGGGGCCTCGGGTTCACTGGGCGATAAGGGTGGGGGCCTGAGTCGTCCACCAAAGTGGACCCGGGAAGAAGGCGACATCGGCTGGCCCGTGTCGCCTTGCGCTGCGAGGGCACAGGGGGGGAGGGACTAACCTCCCCCTCGGGGCGTGCTCTCCTTGAGCACAGTGCAGAGGGGCTCCGGTGCGTTCCACTGGAGATCCCGGAGCCCCTCGTTATGCACCGAGGAAAGGGCCACCGGGGAGGTTTTAGTGGGTAAGAACCACACATAACCGCCGCCTTCCCCCCAGAAGATATCCTCCCCGTCAAAAAAAAAAAGTTTTTCTCCCATCCCTTTCCTCTCATTCTTTCATCATTCTTGTTAGTGTTTTTATTTTATTACAATATTACATTTCACTTATTATAAAACAGTTTCTATTTCTACATTCTTATTTATATTCTACACTTCTCACTTACTTACTACTCACTTACTTTATAAGCGTCAATAGCCTAATGGTTTAGGGTACGGCCTGCGAATCGTAAGGTCCGTGGGTTCGAATCCACCATTGGACTATTGCCATGAACCATGTCCTAGCACAAGCTTCAGTTTAGTTGGAATGGTGAACAAGATTGTTAGTAATATTTCTGAAAAAAAAAAAAGAAATATTTTATAGCTTTCTTTCTAAAATAGGAAAAAAAATCGAAAGTTGTGACAAGTTGTGACTTTTATCTTTTGCTTCTTTCTTTTCTTTCTGATAGTTATTTCTTATTACATTGATCTATAACTATACTTATTCTCTATTCTTATTTTTATCACATTTTATATAATGTCTATCTACACTATACGAGGTTACCCCTTACCGGTGGGACTGTTGTGTCGAGTTACTAGCGATAGAGGTTCAGGCTAAGCGACCTAAGAGCTATGCCATCTCTCAATCCAGTGAAGCAGTAAAGGCCAGCCTCTCTGTTCGTCCAAAAAAAAAATTTGGCCAATTTATTACTGTTTTTTCTTTCTCATTATTGAAAATATTTTTATAACTCTTGATTATGAAAACGTTACGTTTCTTTATAGCGATTGTTGTGTACACCTGTAATTGGAATACACAACAGGAATTAGTTGTATACTTGATTATTGAAATACTTGAAATGTAAATTTCAGTATCAGGGTGATTCACACGACCGTTGTCTTCGTTCTACTGATGGTAATTTTCTCCATATTTCTTCTGTCTGTCACACTGATTTTATGCATAAATCTTTTACCTTTACCGCAATAAGACTTTGGAATGCGCTGCCAATAAATATACGTACAGCTGGAACTAAATCTACTTTCAAACAGTTACTATGGAAGCTTTACCTAAGCAAGGAATTGTTTGTCAATTGCTGTCCCTATCCATCTATAATTATATATATATCTATTTATTATTATATATAATTATTATGTTTATATATTTAATTTATTTGTAAGTAGGTATGTTTATATGCATGCATTTATTATAGTTTTCTTTTATATATTATTTTCTCACATAGCTTGCACTCGTTACTTTGTCTCTACACAACCCCAAGGTAGACTGGCAGAGAATGCCTACTGGCATTAAGTCCGCCTATTTGTACCTTTTTTTGTATTGTGTGCAAATAAAGAATAATTAAATAAATAAATAAATTACTTAAATAATACTAATAAATACTACAATGTATGCTTGTGTAATGCTGTTGATGCACCAAAAATTTCGTGATTCCATAGGAAATTGATGACCGATACATAAAGAGGATAATAAATATTACACTTACTTCAAACTACTAACGACTTCAAATTGAATCAAATGCAATGCTAAGCAAATCTTCCTTTTTCTTTTATCTGTGTCTCCCTAACTATACCTTTTGTAACAGCTTTTAGCCTCGGCGGAAGAGAGTGTGAGGGATGACCAGCCCTTAGAAGATGACGAGGAAGCCCTGGATTCACAGCCAGACATGTAAGCTATGCTTTAATAAACGTGATACTGGCAAAATTTCATCATATGTACAGCAAAGGACTGGAATATTTATTGTAGGGTAACGCACAAAAGCTTTATAATTTGTTGCGACCTGATAAGTCTGGGGGCGGAGCTAGCGGGCAACGATCACTCGCTTTTTTGTACGCGAACGGACTATATACCTTTTGAACAATAGAGTGAGCGATGATGAACGTTAGATATTAGTAGCGGTGCTGGAGTTTCACCAGCCACTTCTTCTACCATTTTATTTTGACGGGGAAATCTTCTACAATCTTCAAGAAGATACCGGAAGGCGGGGTTTTTTGAGCTTACTGCACGAGTTTCTTTGCGAGCAGTCTGTGGGCGCAGTACAAGCAAAGGACCTACAACGCCCTTTCCGTTTAATATAACAACGCATTCAGAGTGTTGTTGGGGCTGCCAACCTTCTGTAGCGCATCAGGGATGTTCCCCGGAAGGAGGCCGACGAGCGGGTCAGGGAGGACAGCCCAGGGGCTTCCCTGCCTCCGCAGGCGACGAGTCGGGGTACGCAGGAGGCGATACCAATGCCTCCTCTCGCTGCCCCCGTAATCCGAAGCGGGGCCAGGCTGGGTACCTGGCCCCACTAATGCTTCAGCGTCGTCGGGACTTCTCTAATTGCCGGAGTCCCCTTTAGAGGAAGAAGTCCGGTCTTTGCCGGAACCGACCGGTCGTTGGGGTGGCCTGTTGCTGACAGATCCGGGGCACTCCAATTATAAGCTGATGGCATTCGCGGAAGGTTTAGTGTGTAGGGGTCGCTCAGAACGATTCCCACACATCCCTCCGGGCCCACCCAGGGTTCCGGAGGGATGTGTGGGATAATCCGTAAAAAGGCTTCGCCCGCGTAAAAAAAATCAGGGATGTATGCTGAAGCGCGCTGGTGCGCAGGGTGCGGGCCAGCCCCAACACGATTCTGGAGATGATTGCCTGTGCACTAGATTGCAAGTATATCAATCACTGCCTAAGGCTGCACGTGTCATAGGATAATAGTATATAAAAAAACGATATATATTGTTGTTACTATCATGGTTATTAAGTGTCTTACTAACAAAATTATGAGCCAAATTTTTAGCTTGAAATAAAATGATTATTATTTTCATTTTGTGGGATTTTTACCCACTTAAACCTCCCCGGTGGCCCTTCCCCTCTGCACTGTGCTTTTCGGAGAGCAAGTCCCGGGGGGGAGGTTAATCCGGGAGGGATTCCCATGTGCCCTCGCAGTGCAACACGGGCCAGCTGTTGTCGCCTTCTTCCCGGGTCCTCTGGCGGACGACAAAGGCCCTTGCAATTTTATGTGCTCATTCGAAAACATCGTGAGGAAACCTACAAGTCATAGTAAATTTTTCTAACACATGTAAAGTCTGCCGATTCACACTAAGTGTGCGTGGTGGACTATGCCCTTATACTCTATTTACAAAGAAGACCTGCGCCCAACAGTGGGACACTAACTTTAACCATCACCATTTTTCAAGTGTGATCAAAACTTGTGTTGCAGGTTGTCCAGCGGTGACATGTTTGTGTTTGAGGAGCCTTCCGTCACTCCTGAGGAGGAGGCGTCCCTCTTACACTATGTGTGTGGTAAGAACAATCACATTTCTCCACGTACCGTGGGTGCCGTCATGACTGCGTGAGATCATGTAGGGGCTGGATGGGTGAGGACTTATGAAAGGTACAGACGGAGAACGCATTAATAGACATAGACATATTCTAAACGCATCAAACAGACAGAAATTAAAAAAAATACAGTTAAAGAAATTAAAAAAAAATCGCACAAATAGTACATAAGATATGATGCCAATATTGGACACCGTCTCAGCATATGCCGTCCCAAGAATGCGACAGCGCTGATTTTCAGCGGTGCCCAAAGTTTCAGGACTACCCAAAGTCGTGGGCGCGAAATACTACATTTATTATTAAAAGAGGTTTAGACTAAGCGAAGCTAAGATACAAGCAGTAAAAGTGCACTTTTGCCTTAAAAAACTCCCTTTATATATAAAGGTCACTCCCTTGGTCGCATCCTCCAGCTTTGGAATCCTTGGAGTCGATATATCGAGTGTCGTTCAGTTTCGGGAGCCAGCGCGTATCTAACGACAGACTACAATTTTGAGGACGACGAGTTTCATCTTTTATCTGATCGGACCACCTTGTTTGTATGGCCGCCAGATCTTTTACCTGCGGTGTTCCCAACTACGATCAGTTTTTCTAGACTTTCGTCGCGCCTGCGCATTGTGTGTCCGAAATACACCAGGATTCGTTGTCGGGATATGGTAGACAAACGAGTCTTAATTTGTAATTGGCCTAGTATCGGTGCATTGGTGCGTTTCGCAGTCCAGGGTATCCTTAACATCCGCCACCAGCATCACATCTGGAATGCATCGATTATTTCGTTCTCGCTGGAATTGTCCACGTTTCCACTCCATACTGGAACACAGGAATACCTACTCGTGGCGTTAACCTACATTTTAAATTTTATTGGTGTATAAGGTGTTTATGAAAAAAGTACACAATAAAATTGTCAAGCTATGAAGTACAGTTTTATGTTTTGAGCTCCAACTTTTTATCAATATTGTACATCGTTTATTCTTAGAAGCGGAACGCCTCGCCAGTGATTCGGGGGAGCTCAGCGACATGTTCAAGCCCATCGAGGACTGGCTCCTGGGTGTCTTCCGCTCCTGGTGTGAGATCAGCGCTCTCATGTACACACTCATCGGCACGGAGATGTGAGTATTGTTTTATCATCACTTCCTGAACATTCTTTACCGTACCCACACGATGACTAATTCACAACAAGCAGTAGCATTAAATGTACATCGCTTTTTTGGTAGCAATCTAGATCCCAGCCTATGTTGGGTAACTCGAGCTCAAACAGTGGTCCTTCGAGCCGGATTTGAACCTATGGATACAGTACAATAACTTCCTTCCTGTTTCACTAATATTTTCTTTGGTGGTTTGTGAAACAGAACAGTGTGTGGGAATTGAGATTGTGTGGTTGTATGTTGTCGTGATGGCATGTGTGGCAATGTGCAGATGTTATGTATGACATTTATACTAATGGAGAAATAAGTGTCTCTGTTTCTGTGAATGTGAGTTTCCCAAGATAGAATAGAATATTTATTTATTAACACAGATTTGGTTACACTTAAAAACATTACACAAACCAAATGAACATACATGTAACCATTGCAGCACATATTGTTGGTACACAGTGACCCCCAAACTAAGCAAACGCTTGTATCTTGGGAGCCAGAGTTGCGCTGTGGAGTTAGCATTATTGCACAAAGTAAAAAAACTATTTTTTATAATTTAATTATAAATTTATATAAATATATATATATGTGTTTGTTTGGCCAATTATATATATACAGGCGCGTGTGTGGCGTGTTTAGTGTTCATGAGTGTGTGATAGTTACTGATTATTTATTTGCTTTCGTATTTAGTCTTTTTATGGAAACGCAATGCCGATATTTAATTAGTATTAAGTTATTATTTACATATTAGCGTACCCAGCCCGCTTCGCCGGGCCAGATTTTGCTTTATTTTATTTAAACAATAAACTAACATCATTAAATATTTAATTTAACTCTCACAATATATTAAATTATTCATTTCTTTCCGTATTCATTCTCTTCTATGAAGTGAAGATCAGCAGCATCAGTAAACGGATATATTCACTGTCCTATAACTTACCTTGAATAATTCAAAATCCTTAACTATTACCTCTAATATACTTCAATATACTCCATTGTACTTCAATATGGTTCGTAACGACATAAATATACACAACGCATGTGTCAATACAAATTTGTGTTTTAAAACAATACAATATCATCATAGTAAATAAAAGCTGTATTTGACAGTTCAAAAAGAGGAGTTCTCCGATCGTCACCAAACTTAACAGGTTTACTCGTCAGGTCAATATGAAGATTACCTGAAAGTTTCATTGAAATCGGTCCAGCCGTTTCGGAGCCTATATGGAACATACCTACACACTTTCTCTTTTATATATATGTATATATGTAGTATTAGTCAATAACGTGTGTAGGTGATTAGTGTCTACCATATCGGGTGTTGGGTTGTATTTGTAAGGCATGAATAAATGAGGTTCCCTTTGGTCCAGGAGTGTGGAGACGGTGCGCTCAGAGTGGTCGTACCGCGCGTCGTTCGGCTGCCACTGCCGGCAGTGTCTCTGCCTGGCGAACAACTCGGCCGCGCTGCACTGCTTCCTGCGCGGCCTCGTCTGGTCGCTCGCGCACAGTAAGTGTACGCAGCTCTGTAATTATTTAATCTTTATTTGCACAAAATAAAAGCGTACAAAAAGGCGGACTTAATGCTAGAAGGCATTCTCTCCCAATCTGCCTTCTTCTTCTTCGTTCCCTCACTGCTGAGGATCGCGACCACGTACAAGCAGCCTCCATTGAGTGCGGTCATAGGCCGAGTGGACCGCACGCTGCATGCTGCCTCCCACCGTCTTCATGACCATGTGCGACCATTTTGTAGGCGCCCTACCCTGAGCACGTTTGCCGTCCATTTTGCCTAAGATGATCTGCTTCTCCAGACAGTGCTTGGAAGACCGCATGATGTGTCCAAAGAAGCTGAGGGCTCTTTGGCGGCAAATTTCGGATAGCCGTGTGGAGATCTTAAGCTCCTTCAGTATGGACTCGTTGGTTCATGAGAACCAGTCTACCTTAGAGTTGTGTAAAGACAACGTTACGGGTGCAACCTTAGAAAAAAAAGTAAAATAAGACGGATATATATTATATATGTATAAACATAAATATATACATAAGTATAAGCATACATCCCTAAAACCCGAACGAAGCGATTTGCTTCGTCTTTCATTCTTCGTACAGCAAAGGACTGGAATAGTTTGCCCGCGTCAGTCTTTCCTCCGATTACAATGTGGGTATTTTCAAGAGTAGAGTGAATAGGCATTTACTAAGCTTACTAACCTTCCGGGACTGGATTTCCACTTAACAGCAGGTGGGATCGTAGTCAAGCACTTGCTTAGAAATTATAAAAAAAAATACATAAACATACATACAACTATATCACGTTGTCGATAAAAATCAATAAAACTACTTTACAAAATTATCTTTATTATATTTACATTGACTTATAAAAATATGTAATTAATAATAGCGACATCTATCGAAACCAGTTGTCAGTAAAAATAATACGCTTTTATTTAACGTTACGGGCGTTTTTTTTTTCAATTCAAACATTATTTTCCAAAAGACATGCATAGTCACTATGAAAATTACATTTGTTTTATATAAATCTGCCGATGGTCATTTTCCAATGTACAATCGTTTATGTTACTTAAAGTGCCTTCATTGGCAAAGCCTAGTTGGAGAAAATTATAGTACCATAAAGCTGCAGTGAAAACAAATTGTGTTTATTTATGTACAAAAACAGCACATTACAGAGGGGCTCAGGTGCGTTCCACTAGAGGCCCTTCACCATGCACCGAGGAAGGGCCACCAAGGTTTTATTCGGTAAAAACCCCACATAACCCCTCTTCCCTATACGACCACGTTTCCTTGTTCTTGGTGGGCACCACTCCAAAGCTTGCCTAGGAATGTCTTTACAGCATGCGTCTCTTCGTTGCGGAATGTTTGCGGACTTCTAGAAACCGTGAAAGGCAGCGATTGATGAAGACTTGGCACCGTTACATGTTACATTTGTCACCCTCCTCGTGTCGCACCCATATAGCAGGACGAATTTTATGTTGGAGCGAAAAATTTTGTTTTGCATTCGGCGAGTGAGTTTCTTGGACTGATATATAGGACTTAGTTGTACGAAGGCGGCACGAGTCTAACGTTTTTTTTAATATACATAGACATAGATATATTGTTTATTGGTACAAAATAAAATCAAAAAGACAGACAAAAATACAGTTAAAAATAGTACATAAGATATGCTGCCAATATTGGACACCGTCTAATGCCGTCGCAAGGATGCGATAGCGCTGACTTTCAGCGGTGCCCAGGACTACCCAAAGTCGTGCGCGCGCAATACTACATTAACATGGAATTTATACAGACAACAGACGATAAGAGTACAATAAATATGATACATGTATAAATAGTTACACATGTATAATAGATGAACAAATAATCATAAATAAATAGATTATAAAGTTTAAAAAATATATATTTTCAGGTGGCAACACGTTTGCGGCAACGGGTATAATGCGAGCGTTACGTCTGCGACCGGGCTCCACCAGTGCAGTCTCCGAATGGGACGTACCACGATTGCACCGACTACATTTCGGTGAAGACGGTACGTTGCCCACCACTCTGGGATATATTACGTTGTCTTCACCGCATTGTGAGGTGAAGTAGTCAAAACCAGCTTCCCTTTCGATGACTGAACCTCTATAGCTAGCCCGACACAAGGGTCGCCAGTCTGGGGTAAGCATTCTGAACCGCTATCCGCTATTACACGGAAACGGATAAAGGAGTAAGGATACTCCAACCTAGATGTTAGAGATTCAATTCCCGGAGCTTTTGAGAACTATTGAAATATTCATCAGGTGCGGCCGTGGTCCAAGAGCAGCTGGAGCGACTTTCACAGCAGAGCGACTTCATGGGTCACGTGGTGAAGAAGGTCTGCCTGTGTCAGGAACTGGAAACACCCTTCGAGAAGGAGTGAGTATATTGGATAAATATTTAGTACACAAATATATGTATAGACAACGCGCGAGTTGAATGCAGAGCTCCGGAATGCGATAGTCATGTGACATAATTATAATTATTGATTATTATAATGAGTTAGAGTCGTGGTAGCTCAGTGTCCCTATCGGCTCAAGTTGCATAGTACGCTAGCAACCCGAGTTCAATCCCCAGTTCCGGCACTAATAAATTTGTTAATGAGATTTCTTACCGGGCCTGTCGCCAGGGCGCGATGGTGAATGCTAACGTGACCCTATCGCCCATCATGGCGGAGGATAGCTCACCATGGGAGGTTTTAGTCAGTAGAGGCCTCTTATAGACCGAGTCTCCCTGGCGGACGAGTATGAATAAACACATTTCCTTCCATGTTAAAAAAAATTTCAACTTATGACACGCACATATAAGTTTTAGGTTTTAGAAGCTCTAAATGGAAGGCGTTGGTCTCCTTCTGTGAGTCAGTAATAACGCAGAAGGAGACCGCCGAACGGGATCGGGTGAAGGCCAATCCCGTTCGGAGATGGCGCAGGCGGGCCAGTGGCAGACCGGCCCGCAGCCCTGTAGTTCTGGGCACTCAAGAATAAGACTACGGTATCCCCTGCCTGTCGTAGAAGGCGACTAAAAGGGGCCTCGGGTTCACTGGGCCAAGGTGAACCCGGGAAGAAGGCGACATCGGCTGGCCCGTGTCGCTTTGCACCGGGGGGGAGGGAGTAACCTCTCCCCCGGGAAGTGCTCTCCTTGAGCAGAGTGCAGAGGGGCTCCGGTGCGTTCCACTGGAGATCCCGTAGCCCCTCACCATGCACCGAGGAAGGGCCACCGGGAAGGTTTTAGTGGGTAAAAACCTCATCACCGCCGCCTTCCCCAGAAGGCGAGGTATCTTTCTGAATTCCTCCTCGTAAACAAAAGAAAAAGGTTTTAGAAACTTCTCACTTTAGACATTACAGGTCACTTACATTAGAACAATAAATAACTAATATTTTAAAAATAATAAGTTCGCTGTCACACGGAAGGAGGAGTCTCCTAACGCATTCATTTACTTGGAGACGATTAGCTATTGTTGAGGAATTTAGCAAGTTGCATTTTGAATGCGCCAAGTGTGTCTACCCCTTGACGTGTTGGCATCTTGTTGTACAGTTGTGCTCCATCAAAAAAAATCAATCTTTTTCCGTAAACCCTTCAACTTTTGGTATGTCAAGGATATATATTTTCAAATAACAAAAGGGAATAAAAAACATGAATGCTTTATAATTTTCAATATTACAGGTATGCAGTGGAAAGATTATGCAAGATATTAGAATATTTCAAAGCTGCTTCAACGATCACATTCAAGGTATGTCGTTTGTTTGTTTTTTTAATGACGAACTACACAGATTGTCCAGAGAGGCTGGCCTTGACTGCTTCACCGGATTGAGAGGTGGCATAGCTCTTAGGTCGCTTAGCCTGAACCTCTATCGCTAGTAACTCGACACAAGGGTCCCTCCGGTGGTGTATGTCGTTCAGAATGTGTGGACTTATTGGCAATTGGGAGAACAAGTAACTTGTGAATGCCTGTATAGGGTTTTTGGTTATTCGACGTATACCCGTTAGGTGTTTTTTTTTTATTTTTATTGATGATTTCTTTTAGATTTAAGTTCCCCAGCATGTTTGGCTGCGGGGTATTTTTAACTTTTACATTAATTTGCTATTTATAATTTATTTACTTTATATAAAAATAATTTCTAATTACCTTATTTCTACTTGTACATTTTTCTTAATTTCTCTAATATTTCTATTACTTATTTCTATATTTGTTTTCCTTAATTATCTACTTCTTTATATAACTTATTTCTATTTACAATTCTGTTTTTATTATCTAATTTTCTACCTATTTACACTATGTTTTATTCCTTGCTATTATTTCACTATTATTTCACTACCCCCGTTAGGTGATAGTGACTATATGCATTCTGTAAAAGACAACCATTTTTGACTTATCACGTTGTTTAGCTTAATAATAATAAGTCAGAAATGCAACATTAAAAAAAAAATTCAAAATGCGAGATGAAAAAAGATATTATTTCTTTTTTTTTGAGTTTTATCTTAACTAAAATATATGTAAAAGAGAAAGTGTGTGGGTTTGTTCCGTATAGGCTCCGAAACGGCTGGACCGATTTCAATGAAACTTCCAGGGAATCTTCAGATTGACCTGGCGTGTAATCCTGTAAAGTTTGGTGACGATCGGAGCACTCCTCTTTTCAACTGTCAAACAAGCCATACATCGTACTTTTATTTCTGACATTAACTTGAGCTCGATATGTTTTGTACTAAATGATAAGAATGATATTGTATTTACTGATATGTACATGAGTGTAGGTAATGATCTTCACCCGCTCGAGAAGTGAATGAATACGGAGAGAAAGGAATATATATAGTGATAGTTAAATTAAATATTTAATGATGTAAGTTTATTGTTTAAATAAAAAAGCAAAATCTAGCACGGCGAAGCGGGCTAGGTACGCTAGTGCCTTATAATGAACAAAATGTATTAAACTTGGTTGGCAGATTTAAAAAAAAACAACCGTTTTCTTAGAACAACTGGGAACTTATTTCAAAGAAACTGTAAAAAAGGACCACAAAGGAAGCAGGAAAAAAAGGAAAGAAATATTGCTATCTTTTTTTTTAAAGTGAAAAAAGTTTTGGTAGAGGGGGCGGGATTTGGAGCGTTGGCTAGGCCAACGATCAACAATGAATATTTTGACTGTAGGGAAAGGGATGTTAGCGCTTTTTAATGGGAAAGTTAGGGGTAAAAAGCAGTGCTGCATCCAGGGACTAAATGATGAATATCAATTTTGCACAGGTGGAAATATCAGCAACGCAACCCAGCGACGAAGAATGGATCGATCGTGCCCGCAGACGTCTCGCTCGGTTTCTGGCGCCGCAGCAGCGCGCCAGCACCAGCACCCGGCTGCGGGACATGGCGGCCCGCACCACCCACAAGAACGTACGTGTCAGAGATAGCTGCCGCCATTTTTTTTATACTTCCTAAACAAGTACTTTACTAAGATCCCACGTGATGTCCAATCTGTGGAATCTATTGTCCACTAGCGGTGCTTCTTTACCGTTTTTTTGTTAATGGGGAGGAAATCTTAAAAAATAAAACCCAGCTTTTTGGGGATAGGCGGTGGTTATGTAGGGTTTGACTCACTATAACCTCCTCGGTGGTCCTTCCTCGGTGCATGTTGACGGGCTCCGGGATCTCCAGAGGATCGCACCGGAGCTCCTCTGCATTGTGCTCAAGGACTACTCCCCATTTCTCCGAGATTGCAGCTTCTCTAGTGTTTTGGATGGTCATAGGCGACGGTGGTCACCTTTTCCTACTACTACTAATAACTTATACATTTCCACATATACTTGTAGTGTTTGCGTGAAAGGGTAACGCTTCACATATATACAAACATTCACGTCTATAATATTAATAGGATGTATTGTTTGAGTGTGTCAGAATCAAAGTTATATATCTATTAAATAGATATATTTTAGTAAAATAAGAGATCTGGTCGGGCAGTACATAATAATACACAATATATAATACAACGTAAATAACCAGAGGGTACTTAGCTTATGTACAGAGGCGTTACCGAAGAACAACTCTAAGAGAATCTTAACTGTACCATTGCTCTTATACTATGTGGAGTCAACACCACAACTTCTCACAATGCTTTACATATTTAATACTCTTTGGTTGCAATAGCACATATATAAATAACTAATTATTCGTATGTTAACACATAAATACTGTATGTGTCGAATGAAATGACACTGTTATAAATAAATAGTAACTGGCATCTGCATTTGACATACATATAATCTAAACATCGGAAACAAATCATTCGATAGTCAAAGGAGCAAGTATACTACAATTATCCCACAAGTGCATTCATTTAAGCATTGACTGTTTGTGTAACAGTGAGCGGTTGGACGGGATACAGACACTGGTGTGACTGCCTCAATCCCAGGACCCTTGGCGCGCACCAGAGGAAACAGCTCTTGAGGTAAATATCTATCTGAAGGTACAGCCCATGTAGACAGACATATTCTTTCTTCTTCTTTAAGTGCCTCTCCATCACTGAAGGTCGGCAGTCAGTTTTCTAAACTTCTCCTTACTTCAACTGTTTTATTCCAGTCCATTCCCTGATGTTCCTAAGCCATGACTATTTCCTTTATCCCACCCCTCTTTTTCCTTCTATTTTTCCCATTACAATCAATTGTAGCAGGCGGTACCTATCATATCAAGAAACCAGACTGTCCACTACATATACTATTACTTTTATTCTATACATACTGTCATATTTCGGGCATATAATGCGTAGAGGGATGGCAACCTTGAAAAGCTGGTCAACGTCGGCAACACAGAAGGCAAGAGAACAAGAGGCCAGTCAATGGTCTGACCAAGTAAAAGGGCCATCTCCCCTCCTAATCTCTACCAGCTGGTGAGGGCGGCCTCGGACCGAAGCCGATGGAGGCAGATTGTTCTCTCCGAGGCGCTCTAGTGACCACGATCCTCAGGAATGAGGGAACGACAAAGAAGAGAAGAAGAGTAAATTTTGTTGTTATTTTTCAGTGACGTGTACTATAGGATCTCCTTCTTCGGGATGATGCAGGCGGTAAACGAGTTCAACAACAGTCAACTCGAGGCTGAGGAGGCTGATGGAGACAAGGTCAGCTGGAATTCAAAGGTCCCATTTTTTTAGGGGTTATATGAGGTTCTCACTGGCAAAAGTAACTCTCAGGGGCTCCCCATAGCGTGGGGCTCTGGGATCTCCATTGGAATGGACCGGAGTCCTTTGGCACTTGTCCCGGGGGAGGTCAACACAGACCCTGTCATGACTTTGTTGACTCAATCTTATATATTGTGATGGTTTATGGATTTTTTTCCACAAGTTGACAGTGTGTGGAAGAAAGTTAAGTAGTGTCAGTAAAGTTATAGTGCGAGAAACGTACAGTCGTGCAACGACAACCATCAAGATGGTGTCGATTAGGGATGTTCATGCCAAGAATATATCGATATATTTTTCTATATAATATATCGCGATGTTTTATCGATACTACGAGATATATTGTACAAATATATCGATATTTTTCATGTATCAAAATGATTATTATTAAATATTAGGAAAGTTTTGTACTAATAGAGTACTTGGCGCGTAACTGAGAGGTTCTCGCTTCGGATACCAGTCCAGAGTATTTGATTTGATTCTGCTAGCAGTACAGACTACATGCATAGATTATAAAATTTAGACAACGAGTCCTGCCACCGTGAAGAGTAGCAGTGTAGTAACATACTACACTACACTCTTCGTGATGGCAGCGCAAGTATGGGTTTTATTTTATTCAAGTTGTCAACCGTATTTCTTACGATATTTCGTATTTCGGATGAAATATATCGATGTAAATATCAATATTAGATGATTCGATAATGCTGATAGTGCAACGTTCAAAGTGTGTAAGCGAGAGCGCGGTATGAGAGAGATAGACAACGCAAATTTGAAGTACAAAAATAGTTCAATTTTGTTTTAATAACGTGTGTATCTAGGATACGTTGCACGAATTTAACGTTTGGGCTCGGGCCCACACACCTGGGATTTTTTTAATGTTTTATTTTGATGATTGTTTTATTCCAATATCAATAATCCCACTGTCTCCAGTCACCAAGTGATCCAGAACCCGAGTCTTCGGGCAGGGAGTTGCAGCAAGGCGATGGCACGGGAGCTAAGTGAGTTGTATTTTTAGTCCAATAACATTTCAGCCTGTTTAGCTTACGACTATTTCATAGAATCCTTTTGAAGAAAAACTTCTAAGCTGGTAAGAGTGTTACGAAAAGTGTGATTTGGTGACGTGATCGGAATTTCATAGGGGAAAAGAGCAGTGCGCGCTCACGTTATCTTTCTCTCTCCCTGTCTCATAGCTAGTTACGTTTCATATCATTACATTTCGTATCTAAGTCACAGTGCAGGTCTATTGTCTGTATCACACTGTAGGAGCAAGAGAGAGCAGTGCGCGCACATTTTCTTTCTCTTATTATTTAAATTATACTTCAATTGCACTGCTTGCAGGCCGCCGGATGATGAGCCAACGGAGCTGGTGAAGATTGGCAGCGACAAAGAGCTGACCGATTCCAACGGTGAATTGGATGAATGTAAGTTGTCCTATACTAATGTCAGTAGCTTATTGTTTTAGGTTGCGGTCTGTGAAACATGTCGTAGGTTCAAACACACCTTTCAGTCCTGTAGTTCTGGGGTCTCAAGAATAATACTACAGTATCCCCAGCCTGTCGTAGAAGGCGACTAAAAGGGGCCTCGGGTTCACTGGGCGATAAAGGTGGGGGCCTTTGTCGTCCGCCAAGGCGAACCCGGGAAGAAGGTGACATTGGCTGGCCCGTGTCACCTTGCACTGCGAGGGCACAGGGGAGAGGGTTGGTACCGGGATAATGATACTTCAGATTCCGAAATGATGAGAGTGATGAGAGTTTTTTTTCGAACTACACAGATTCACCAGAGAAGCTGGTCTTTATTGCTTCACCGGATTCAGAGGTGGCATAGCTCTTAGGTCGCTTAGCCTGAACCTCTATCACTAGTAACTCGACACAAGGGTCCCCCCGGTGAGGGGTAACCTCGCCGTGGACGGTTACTATGTTACGCGTAAGCATTCCGATCCGAGGGCGCCCGAGAGAGCCGAACCACGACTCCACATCCCACATTGCGGTCAGCTGACTATACTTGTTTCATTTTCCGCAGATTCCGCATCTGAATCGCTGACTGGATCCGGCACCGGCACGGGCTCCGTCACCGGCACGGGCTCCGTCACCGGCTCGGGCTCCGGCTCGGCATCGGGCTCCGCGGGCGCGAGCGGCCTGTGCGGCGCGGTGCGGCGGCTGGTGCGCTCCATAGCCGGCATCGAGCGGCTGATGGACCGCGTGCTCCGCCACTGCACTGATTGCCCGCCACCTGCGCAGGCGCACAGGTATTTCTTACGACTCACTCTGTTTTGAAGACTATTAACCATTCAAATAGCTAATGTATATATATAAAAGAAAAAGTGTGTGGGTATATTTCATATAGGCTCCGAAACGGCTTTTACTATATGCATTTTTTCATTTCATGGTCAAGCGCTAGTTTACAGGCATAAAAAAAAATTAAGTGCATTTACCAAAATAACATTGTATTATTTATAACATATATTTTATATATATATATATATATATATATATATATATATATATATATATATATATATATATATAAATAAATTATAATAAATTTAAATATAAATAAATTTTCTTTTATTCGTCTGTATAAATACTACCTGTATTGGGCGCTCACGGACTTTGGGTAGTCCTGGGCACCGCTGAAAATCAGCGCTGTCGTATCCTTCCGACAGCACATGCTGAGACGGTGTCCGATATTGTCATCATATCTTATGTCCTATTTGTCCGTTTTTCTTTAACTGTTTTTTTTTTAATTTTTTTTGGTCTTTGATGTGTTTCACATTTTGTGCCAATAAAGAATATATCTATGATCACAGTTTTTTGTCTCTCAGTCTGTTTGTTCCGGCTAGACTAATCTTTGGAACGGCTGGACCGATCTTGGCAAGACTTTCACTGTCACATAGCTGCTGTATTAAGGAGTAAACTGGGCTACTTTTTTTTTTAAGAAAGCTAGCAATGTTTCTTTTTTTCAGAAATATTACTAACAATCTTGTTAACCATTCCAACTAAGGTTAAGCTTGTGCTAGTACATGGTTCACGGCAATAGTCGAATGGTGGATTCGAACCCACGACCTTATGATTCGCAGGCCGTACCCTAAACCTTTAGGCTATTGACGCGATTTTAAATAAATGGTTTTTGATCGCAGATCGGTGATATCGCGTGGCGTTCCCCAGAGGAGCCGGAACATACAGACATAGTAAAAAATGTTATTTCGGTATATGTACCGTATATACATTCATATCCATTTAGTAAAAAGCTATTATTTTGATACTTCAAACAGACACGCGAATGTTTTTTACTTATACAGACCGAAGTCCCTTCACTGCCAGCAATTACTTCTCTAAGTGATACTTAAAGCTAGTTAGCTATTTGAATGGTTGTTAGAGGTTCAGGCTAAGCGACCATAGAGCTACGCCACCTCTCAATCTGGTGAAGCAGTCAAGGCCAGCCTCTTGGGCCAACTGTTTTAGTCGGTCCAAAAAAAAAATTGAATGGTTGTCTATATAGTTATTTTAATATTATAAACAGACACCTAGATTTTATTTAATTGTATACATTTTAATAATGATACTTTTTTGACACATTTTTATACCTATTTTCACACATATAAAACTAACATAGAATTAAAGTCAAGAGTTTTCACTAAGAAACACTCTGCTGATACCTTACCTGCTGATATATTACCTGTAATTTCTCTTACAGGAAACACGTGGACCTCGGGCTGTCGGAGGTGGACAGGAAGTTGATGGCGATGTACCGTCGGCTGCCGGAAGTCCACCGGAGACAGCTGCAGGTCTACAGGAGACAGAAGAAACTCTCCACGGTATTGTGACATCCGACAGACAAATAAACATTTTTTTTATCCTACAATAATTTCAATAGAATCTAATTAAATTACAATTATGAACGCGGGACTGGTGTCCAAAGTAGAAATATACCTGTGAGATGGATCGCCAGGCCTAAACCCCACAGATATACTATATATATATATATATATATATATATATATATATATTCTTATTCTATTCTCCTCTCTCCGATGCTTCTCCAATAGTTTTAAAAGTTTTGTACACATCTGTGGGGTTTAGGATATTTTTAAATCACAGACATATTGCTGTAGCACAGTTTTTCTTGCAAAGGCACTTCTTAAATCCCTGGCCGGTTCCAGTGGTACCAATCTGATAGAGTTCATTATTCGAGCTTACCCTGCAAAAATAAATAGCTATATGGACTGACAAAGTATTATAATATAAAGATTTACTTTATTACTATGACACCTAGGATTTGTATACAATTCCTTGATTTCATACATTTCCGGTAACATATACATAATACTCTAGTATTTTCAAGCCTTTCTCTATCTGAGAGACCAATCAACAGTCAATATAATATGAGTTGGTTTATTGCAGGTGTGCTCGCAGCTAGTGGGGGGGTGTGCGCCCGCCCCGCCACCTCCCGGTTCCCCACCCCCATCGCCCCCCCACCAGCCCTGCCGCGCACTCTGCCCCGAGTACCACCTGCAACGCTTTAAGGAGGTACGTTTGATACATAACGAATGCAGATGTTTACAATCACCCTGTGATGTCTGCTATTAATTACGTTTCAATGTGTATTCATGAAACATACAGGATGTTAGGATGACGATTGTACTAATGGCACCTTTTATAGAATAGAATAAACATTTATTCGACACAAGAACACAGAAACAACAGGTCAAACAAGACAAAAAACAACATAAACAAAAACATTGAAAAATTAAAAAAGAATAAAATTGACCTTGTGCCGAAAAGGGGTTGGCTCAGCATGTGCTGTGCTCACACATGTAGCACAGCGCTGATTTTAGCCAAAAACATGTGAGAACTAAGGAGGACACGACTCGATTGTGTATAAATTATGTTTTACATACACTTTAATTTAAATTATACATAAATATATATATTAATACTTTATATATATTTATATATAATATGTATAAAATAACATAAACAAATAAATAAACGATTTGTGCCAATTGATGTTGGCGTGCTTACGTTGAGATTCAGTTAGGAAGTATTTCAATTTGTTGATGATGGGACGGAAAAAAAATCAATCCCGTTTTAAAATAAAATCATATTTTTGAAAGTTTTATAAGCATTATCTACACTCCATCACTATTACTAGACATCATGTTCACCCTTTTTTTTCATGGGAGGAAATGCTGTTATTCATGAGGAGCGGAGAAGTCATGTCATACTAGAGGAGTAGGCCGAGCCCGACCTACCCTACCGACTAAAACCTCCCATAGTAAGCAGTCCTTCACTGTGACAGGCCCGGCTTAAAACCGGGCCTCCTGCGCCTGTGGGTAGCTATGCATAACCCCCAGTCGGGTGGGGTCGTGCAAGCCAGCGGGGAGTTGGGAAATTTCCCGCCAGCTGCCCTACTAAGGAGATTCGAAGAGGCGGGAAAATTGCCTTCTCCTAACGCCTCGTCGTCTTTGCCGGAGAGGGTCTGATAGAGAGGCGTTTTCACTTACCCGCTCTGAGGTCTCTTTCTGTGTCGTTACCTTCTCACAGAAAGATACCATAGCCTGCCATGTTCACCCTAACCTTAACAATTCCAACATGTTAATAATGACCATCAGAAAAGGCTTCTGTGATTCCATATGATTCCAAAATCATAAACTCGGAACAGCTTGAATATCTGAACGAAAAGTTGAAAGGGCGGAATGATACTAGCTGTTTAATTAGAGCTAAAAATTGTATTCCGTTCCGCGGCAGTTTCAGATACTTGGCCACCAAGTGTTGGAATAATTTGCCACCGCCCGTAAGAGACAGTAAATCTGTAAACGCATTTAAAAATAAATTAAAACACCTGATGTTAAAGTTACAAAAAGATAATATCCTCGCGATATCGGTGCCTTATTGTTTCCAATATTTTTTATTGTATATAATATATATTAATCTCATAACTATTTATATACGTATTATTGTCTGTATAAATTCCATGTAAATGTAGTTGCACCGCTGAACATCAGCGCTGTCGTATCTTTGCGACAGCATATGCTGAGACGGTGTCCAATATTGGCATCATATGTCCTATTTGTCCGTTTTTTTAACTGTATTTTTTTCTATCTTGTCCTTGAAGAGAGCTTATATCCAGCAGTGGGACCTATATAGAGGCTGTAACTTTAAATCCATTAAAAAAAAACTATTGTTCGTGGTAGAGAATTACGTGTGTGTACGTTGATACTAAACAGCTGCACGTGAAGCAGGTGCGGCGCAAGGTGATGCACATGCGAGACCAGCAGCTTTACTACCACAGGCTTCGGATGTGGCTCGAGGATCAGCTCAGGCAGGAGAGGGAAAGGTAACGAACATTCCCATTTTTGGGTTTAAAGAATTTATTTTCTCATAAGAACATAAACAAAGTTCACTTAAAATGAGATACAAGGTATTTAAATAATATAATTAATGATGTCCCTCTGGGCCGCAGGTAGATGTCGTCACATGTGTGTCATCAAATCTTTTAGTTTGTTTTTAAATTGTTGTAAATTAATATATATATATATATATATATATATATTAATTTATATATATATATATATACATATATATATATATATGGGCTTAAAGAATTTATTTCTCATAAGAACATTTTACAAAGTTAACTTAAAATGAGATATAAGGTACTTTAATAATATAATTAATGATGTCCCTCTGGGCCGCAGGTAGATGTCGTCACATGTGTATCATCAAATCTTTTAGTTTGTTTTAAATTGTTGTAAATTAATATATATATATATATATATATATTAATTTATATATATATATATATATATACATATATATATATATATGGGCTTAAAGAATTTATTTCTCATAAGAACATTTTACAAAGTTAACTTAAAATGAGATATAAGGTACTTTAATAATATAATTAATGATGTCCCTCTGGGCCGCAGGTAGATGTCGTCACATGTGTATCATCAAATCTTTTAGTTTGTTTTTAAATTGTTGTAAATTAATACATATATATATATATGGGTTTAAAGAATTTATTTCTCATAAGAACATTTTTACAAAGTTAACTTAAAATGAGATATAAGGTACTTTAATAATATAATTAATGATGTCCCTCTGGGCCGCAGGTAGATGTCGTCACATGAGTGTCATCAATTCTTTTAGTTTGTTTTTAAATTGTTGTAAAGTGTCGCACGCCTTAACTTTATTTGGCAGGCTATTGTATAACTGTGCTCCTTAGTACAATATCGTTTTCTTTCCGTAATTGGTACGTGGGGTGATTAGTTCGAGCTTATCTTTGTTCCTCAAGTTACGTGTTCTTTCTTTTTTCTGCAATTGTATATTTGTGTGAATTGTTATAATTTTTTTAAGTAGACTCTAAGTTTTTATATATCACATTTTCACTGTTTTACGTCGTTGGAATCAGAAAAAAAAGACGCGTCGAATGATATATGACTTGTAACAATTAGATGAGAAATAGCGGAAATAGGATTTACAACATTGACACTTCTCTTTTATTTTTTGTACCGAAAAAACGATTTAGCGAAACTCTAGGTTAATGCCGTGCTACAATACTTATACAGCAAAAAATAATAAATATTGTGTCCAAAAACGACAGCTCTAGGTTGAAATGTTTTTCGGCTCTCGTGAATAATTTCATTTTTGTGGGTCACTACGTTTTATATATATATAGTCGGTGGCAAAACTCTAGGGTTTGAGCGAAACGTGGAAGGGATAGCGCACTTGTACAGTCGCGCACGCAATTCTTAATTACAACAAATTACGTAATAAAGTTTTTGTTTCTTTTTTCATATTGGCATATTCCCTATTTAAAATAATAAATAAAAATACAATACAACACAATAAAATAAAAACGAACTAACACTCGATAAAAAACCCAAAATAGACAGAAAACAAAAATCAATTAACATACAATTTAGAAAGCGACTGTACACCGGGAGCGAGCGGGGTGTGATAGCGGCGCCCCCTTCACTCCCCTGTGACACAAAAAACCTACATTTAAAAAATGTAAAGAAGGGAAAAGAAAGAAATTCGGGAAGGAGAAGAACATCTTGGCTTAAAAATCTACGCCAATGGTACAAGAGGAGCACACGTTCTTTATTTCGTGCCGCTGTGTCGAGGGTCCAAATCGCCATGATGGTCGCCACCCTTCGATAGAAGATGGCACCAAAAGAAGAAGAAGTTGTAAAGAATTGGCAGTACTACACAAACAGACACGCGCACTAAACATATTGCATTCACATGAAGACATCACTGACGACCTCAATCTTAAACGAGTTAAAATATCTTTGAACGAGCAATTCTTTTGTAAACCTAATCTGAACATCGGAAACGGCTCCAAAGTTTTTCATAAAGTTTAGTATGCAGGGCATTTTAGAGGTGATTAATAGATCTTAGGATTCATTTTTAGAAAATGTCATTATATCCTTGTTCTCAGTCAATGAAAATTCGTATTGTTTTCATAATTATCAATATACAATTCGTATCCGAGTATAATTTCCAAAAACCATTAACAATAAATAGAAATACCGGGCAAAATTCAATTATACAGATTAAGTTAATATAAATTATTATAAATTAAAAAAATAAATAATTTTATTTCTCTTGTATCTTACAGTTTACCGGACAGTAATGTAACGTTGGTGGAAGACTTGCCGCGCCGTAAACGAAGGACGGCCAGTCCCAAACCGCCTCGTCTCACCACCGCACCCAAACGGAAATTCAAGCCCGTCTCCTCATCCATCAACAAGCCGCACAAAATACTCCAACTGCTCAAACACAAGCTGCCAGCGCAAACAGAAGAACCGACCGACGAACCTGATCTGAAAACCGAAACGAAGGACGACCTGAAAACGGAAGCGGAACCACCCGAAGCGTTCACGTTGGATAGAGACGAGAACGTCAGCGATACGGAAACAATAGTGGGCGAGAAGGATGCTGAAATATGTAAAGATATGAAGGACTGTCTCGCGAAATTCGCCAATTTCGCATTAAACAACCGGGAGAATGTTGGAAACGAAGAGTCCACGTATCCGGAATCCGTCAGCCCACCTCTCCAGGAAATGTCACCAACGTCCTCAGAACCGACGCCGGTCTATACGCCGAAACCCAACCAGCGGCTGCTCGGCGTCAACAAGTTTCTACATAGAACCGAATCGAACGACAAAGTACTAGATTTCCAATCGCAAGTGACGACCGAAGTTCTCAACATACCTTTAAACGCGCGCCGCACACCGTTACTTGTTAAAGACGAAAGCGAATCCGAAATCAAAGTAAATGAGAAGGACAACTGCGAAATGGTGGATACCATCAAAGATACCAACGTATACAAATATGTAACGTTCGGTTTAGAGATAAAGAAAGCAATGGAGGAATGTCAGAATATTATAAATTCGTACAACAGTATGAAAGACAAGGACGGCAAGGAGAAAGAGGAAACGCAAGAGGGCCCGATGTCATTGGAACGCATCTGCGAAGTGATGATGAATCTAGACAAGAACGCCGAATTCCTTGAGAAAATCGACTCGGACGAGTCGATAGACCTGGGCGCCGCCAACACTAAACTGGCCGAGCTCGTGGAGAACATGCCACAGATACTCGCGAACATGCCGGACATCGCGTCGAAGCTATCCGAGTTCGCCAACACGTCGTTCGAGCTGCCCGAGTTCGCTAACATCATGTGCAGCATACCGGACGTCAACAACGAAGCGCAACTCACGCCGGAGACCCTGAAGCAAATCCGCGAGCTCAAGTTGAACAAGAGCAGAGACAGCGTCAAGGTCACCAAAAACACAGCCAAGCGTAAAAACAACCGGAGAATTAAGAACAACATCGACAGCAATGACTTAGTAAGCACTATGACATTCGAGCTGGACAGCAAAGAACTCTCCGAGCTCCTAAAAGAGGAGAAAGACATACAGAGTCTTATTAAAAACAAAAACAACAAGGAGGACTTCAAGGATCTCCTTTTCTCGATATCAGCCCAAGTGGTGATCAACAAAGTTTTTGAATACGTCAAACAGAACAAGAGCCCAGAAATTGTCAAATCACTGGAACAGGACAGGGAATTGCTGGGCAAGAATATCCTCATACCGGAGATGTACACCAAGGAGTCCACAGTCTTCGATAACTCAGTTAAAGACGCGCACACAATGGAAGAGTTGAGAGATCTTGTTAGATCTAGGTTCAACTCGTGGAAGCATTATGTTGCTACCAAATTTATAAGCATACCAATCGAATTAATGGAGAACGAAATTGAAATGATGCTGGGCAAGTTCCAGTCTTACATACGAGATCTGGCAGCTAAACAGAACGTGAACGATACAGATAAAATAAGCGAGAAGCTGGAGAAAGTGAGACGGAGCATGGAGGCGGAGAACGACTCGGACCCGGAAAGCTGTGCCGCTTCCAAAGAATCACTCAAACAGATAACGAAGTTACTCAGCCCGCAAGCGGGGAACAGCTTCGACTTGCTCATCATGAAGCTCTCCAAAATGACGGAGGATCAGAAGACGACGGTGAAAAGCCTCAAGTTCACGTACTTTGACGTAGTGCGACGGTGTATCGAGTCTCACCAGTTGATTAACTGGATACTGTCAGACCCGGAGACGGCGGCGGACGTGCTGCTAGAACACACCGGCCTGCCCGGCAAAAAGGCATCCAACGATCCCGAGATTGCAACCATGAGCTTGGATAGAAAGAAGGAATATTTCATGGAACGCCTAAAGGAAATGAACAAAACATTAATGCAGACGCTGCCGAAGAAGGCATTCTCGGGCGACGAGTGGCTCGTGATGCTCTACAGGCTAGAACAGTTGGAAGAATCTCTAAAGGACACCTTCTCGAACATTCCACCACCGTCGAAGCAACATCCATTGACGCAGAGCGCGAGCGAGGCCGAAATCCTCGCCGCTAAAGGGCTCAGTAAAATCATCGGAAAAGCAAACTCTATCAGAATCGTAAAGAAGACCAACACTGAACCGCAAAAACCGGTGAAGAAAGTTGAGAAATCACCCGAAGCTATAGAACAGAAAGAGACACCGAAGGACAGTGAAATAGACGAGAGGAGAGCCAAGAACGAAGTGTTACTCGCGAAATGCGAAGCCATCCTTACATCCAAAGGAGAGAAGACACTATTAGACAGTTTTATACGATCAAATCGTACATAACACAAGGTCTACCTGTACCAGAGACTTATAAGAAGCATGTGATATCGATATGCTCCAGTATCGACGCGAAACTACTTGACGAGGACATAGAGGAGAGTCTGAGACATAAGACCGACGAAAAACCAGATGACGGAGACGAAGTATCCAAAGACAAAACCCCCCTATCCGTAATAGGATCCCAGAACCCGGAGCTACTCGCGAAGTACTCCGCGCAGGCGTTAAAGAACGCGAAGCAGACATTGAATGCTGTAGCTTTCAGAAACATGATGAGGAACGGACAGACGAAATCGGAGAGTGATGCGTGTGATACACCTAAGAGCGACTGTAAATGGACCAATGATTGCATATGCAACAGTTGCAAGGAGTCCAATGTTAGCGCGACAGCTTGCTCTGGAGACGCCAAGCACGACACGGAAACCAAGTCCAAGAACGGCCTAGAAGAGAGGAAGAAAGATGTGAAGCAGCCTAAACCGGTTCCGAAGCAAGCGAAGCCACCAGGGAAGGTCTGTGAGAACGCGTCCCATCAACACGTGTGCAAAGGTAAGTGAGGAATTCTGAGTCTTTATTGATCAAAGTTTTCTAACCTTTTTTTGTTAACGGGGAGGAAATCTTCAAAAAAGATACCCCGCCTTCTGGGGGGAAAGCGGCGGTTATGTGGGGTTTTTACCCACTAAACTTTATACGTTTAATTATCATATTATTTATTTAAGTTTATGTTTGACTCAATAATATATTTATTTATGAAATTTTTTCATCTATTATTTTATTGTATAAAATATATTTTAATCTCATAACTGTTTTATTTATGTATCATATTTATTATACTCTTATTGTCTGTATAAATTACATATAAAAGTAGTATTGCGCGCGCACGTCTTTAGGTAGTCCCGGGCACCGCTGAAAATCAGCGCTGTCGCATCCTTGCGACAGCATATGCTGAGACGGTGTCCGATATTGGCATCATATGTTTTGTATTATTTGTCCGTGTAACTTTAACTGTGTTTTGTCTATTTTTCATTATTTTTTAATGTGTGTTATATTCTGTCTGTGATGTGTTTTTGTATTGTGATGCCAATAAATAAATGTCTATGTCTAAAACCTTGTTCGTTCGTCATAAAAAAAATCCAACCCTGGGTTGTTCGTCATTGTATCTCTTTGCATGGAAGGCATTGGGGCAGGTGTTTTTCCAGCAGTGGTTAGCTCCGGTGAATAATATATCAATACGTGTTCTATTCCAGTGGGGCACACAGGCAACGCGTGCGCAGGCGATAACTCTTTAGACCAGCCCTGCTCTTGTTGCTACTGTACCGTTTTCGGGCACGCGGTGAGTGTTATGAAATTTTGTCTAAAAAAACCTGTCACATCCTTTTTAGCCCAGAATAATCTGGGACTTAGGTTCCAAATGTTTTTTTAACATAAATACGTGAAGTCGTATATATAAAACTATGTTTGTTTTATATGTACTCGTATGTAATTTTTTGTTTTATTTCTTCATGTCAGCCCATCATACCCTAACATACGCATACACACATCGCTCGCATGAAGCGAGAAAGAAAGTCATCAATGTTGTATGGCCATAGCCACCAGCTCCCTCGCTCCCTCTGAGGTCAAGTCAGACAGCAGCATTAAGAAAACACCCACATGTTGTTCCTTAGTTTTAGACATTTTTTTTTATATGAAAAGTGGCAAACGAGCATACGGCTCACCTGATCTTAAGTGATCACCGTCGCCCATGAACATCCACAGCACCAGAGGAGCTGTAGGTGCGTTGCCGACCTTTGTTTTATCACTCGTCGCCATCACGAAAAGAGCATAAGGGGTGGGAAGGAAAGGGAAGGAGAAAGGTCACAGAGGGTGAGGAATTGTGGGACAGAGAATAAAAAGACAGGAAGGGGCCAACTGATACTCATTCCCACACGCAACGCAACAGTCCCTAGAAAATCTTTCTTTCCGCTTCATGTTTGACACATTCCCCCATTATGTGGTGCACACACACCACTTGGCAAATGTCACAGTTCGGTGACTCGGCCTTCTGCATCCGATGTGCAAAAAATTTTGCCGAAAAATGTCCCGACCTCAATCTGTATACCGTATAAAAAAAGAACCATTTTTGAAATCTATACAAATAAATGAAATCCGAGTGTCTGTTTGTAATGTTGAAATAATCGCTTTTACTACATGCATATGAATGTATATACGGTACATATACCGAAATAACATTTTTTACAATTTTTGTCTGTTTGTTTCGGCTAAAAACATTTATTTAATAATTTTAAAAATAAAAATAGCTTCCCAGTGCCAACGCTTCCCGAAGTGGCATATAAATTAGTTTAGCAATTGTCCTAATAATTTAATCAATAAAATAGCTACCGACAGAGTCGTGGTTCGGCCCTTTCGGGCGCCCTCACATCGGAATGCTTACGTGTAATATAGTAACCGTCCAAGCCGAGGTCAACCCTCATCGGGGGGACCCTTGTGTCGAGTTACTTGTGATAGAGGTTTCAGGCTAACTCTAGGCTAGGCTTTCAGACGAACTAAAGAGAAGCAGTCAAGGCCAGCTTCTCTTTAGTTCGTCCTAAAAAAAGTAGCCTAATTTACTCCTTACATTAGCTATCTGACAGTGAAAATCCCGTCAAAATCGGTTCAGAGATTAGGCAGACAGAAATTGTAAAAAATGTTATTTTAAATATTAATAATAAATTTATTTATTCATCTTTCACAAATTTAAATGCACAGTTTACTTATACGTTTACAGTTTACGTAGATCTTAAATTTGTGAAAGACTGGTTGTCTGAACTAGGGTACCCTGTAAGACAGATCACCAGCCCCCCACCATACTTATGATAGTTCTGTAATTTTATTATTAATATTAACTTACCAATTAGCATGCAAGAAAGAAAGTGTGTGGTGTGTGTGTGAATGTGTGGTGGGTTTGTGTGGTGTATCTGTGGTGTATGCGTGGTGTGTGTGTAGTTCATGCATGTGTGTGTAGTGTGCTTTATATGTTATTTAATTTATGATGAGATTTTTAACAAATTTTCTGCGGTAGTATAGTCGAGCTTTAGTAGCCAAGGTATGAGGACTTTTTTACATTTAGCTTTAGGCAAGTTGTAGATAGCTATTTTTTGGTTAATTTTATTATATAGGTAGGAACCTAAGAAGCAAAAGAATTTGTTTGAGAAGTTTGTTTTATATGGTTCGGTTGAGCAAATTTTACTTTTGTTGCGTCTGTCGATATTTAGGTTGGGATCATATTTTAAGAGGGAGTGCTTTCTTAAGACTGTCTGGAGAATAAATAACTGACGTACGGTAAGCACTTTGCATTTTTCCTAAAGTTCGATGGTAGGAAAGGCAGAGAGTTGCCAACTATTTCGCTATATATACTGTATATTTTTTCAAACACAAACATTTCACATATCACGGTTCTCCGCCTATCGGTGGACAATTACAGCGACAAGATGGAAAGGGCCAGAGGGGATAAGAAATGTTGACAGACCATTTAAACGGGGGACTGATGATGTTACCGAATCAGCAGAGATGGAATGGATCAACATAGGCAGGAATAGAATTGCCTGGAAAGAGATGGAGGAGGCCTTCACCCAAAAAGGGGTCCATATCTGCACCAGTGCAACTAACACTACTAATTTATTTATTTATTTTTATTAATTTAAAAATTTAATATGTAAAGAAAATTTATTTCGCAGCCCCCCCTGACGACACCAGTGCCGAGAAATTTCAACGAAACCAGGGAACGATTAAGGTCAATACTCAATAAAAAGAAGCAGAAATGCAAAACGACCAATGTGAGTACACAGACAATTGCATTGCATATATAGTACTACGGGTACAATTTAAATTGGCAATATTATAATTGTTTTACAGTATAGTGCTTCTGCGCTTTTGTAGCTGATCGAGACTGACTGAAAAGTGACCTCTAACACTTAAAAGCTTATGAGTGATTTTTTTGTTAACGGGGGGTAGGTGGAAATCTCCAAAAACGGGGTTGTTGGAGGTATCTTATGTGAAAGGTAAAAGAGGCCTTGGGTTTACTAGGTGACAAGGGTGGGCGCTTTTGTCGTCCGCCAAGGTGGACCCGGGAAGAAGTCGACATCGGCTGGTCCGTGTCGCCTTGCACTACGAGGGCACAAAGGGGAGGGAGTAACCTCCTCCCCGGGACATGCTCTCCTAAGAACACAGTGCAGAGGGGCTCCGGTCCGGTCCTTTTTTTTATGTTAACGGAGTGGAACCCCACATAACCTACCTACTCGCCTACTCAACAATTCTATTCGCTTCATCTTTGGCATGCGCAAGTACGACCATATTTCTTTCTTTCGCTCACAGCTTAAGTGGCTTCCAATGTCTCATCGACGATCCTTCAGAACACTTTGTACATTATTTTCTATTTTACGTGATCCATTGGCACCTGAATACTTGAAATGTAAATTTCAGTATCAGGGTGAATCACACGACCGTTGTCTTCGTTCCACTGATAGTACTTTTCTCCATATTTCTTCCTGTCACACTGATTTTATGCATCAATCTGCTACCTCTAACGCAATAAGACTCTGGAATGCGCTGCCAACAAATGTACGTACAGCTGGAACTAAATCTACTTTCAAACATTTACTATGGAAGCTTTACCTAAGCAAGGGATAGTTTGACAATTGCTGTCCATACATCCATTTGTATCTATTTATTATTTATTTATTTATTATTTATTTATTGACGACTTCCTCCCCCCGTTAACAACAAAAAAGGTATCTCTGCTAATGCAATTGAATCGCCTCCAGGGGGAAGTAGCGGAGCCTGCGGGGGAGAAGAAGCAAGCGACCGTACAAACGCAGACCTCGGAACCAGCGAAGCCGGTGACGCCTGTCACTCCGCAACCGAAGCCGCCGGTGAGTCTTTTAAGCCAGCCCTTTTTGAAGTCTTCTTGGAGGGAGGAAAAATACAAAGGATAACTTCTTGCAGCCGTTTAATTGTCGTTCAGATCGAACAAGAAATTTCAAAATCGGTACATAAATGGCGGCGCTATGATTGTACAAACATATTGGAAAAAATAGAATTGGTAATATTAACTAGTGTTAACAGTAAAAGTTACATCCTCTATACATTTAAGCGTCAATAGCCTAATGGTTTAGTGTACGGTCTGCGAATCGTAAGGTCGTAGGATCGATTCCACCATTCGACTATTGATGTGAACCATCTCCTAGCACAAGCTTAAGCTTAGTAGGAATGGTTAACAAGAATGTTAGTAATATTTAAAAAAGGAAATATTGCTAGCTTTCTTTAAAAAAAAACATTTATAAGTCCCACCGTTGGGACCCCACATTCTTTCACGCACACTTAGTGCAATGTTTTAAAACGAACTACACAGATTGTCCAGAGAGGCTGGCCTTGATTGCTTTACTGGATTGAGAGGTGGTATAGCTTAGATCGTTTAGCCTGAACGTCTATCGCTAGAAACTCGACACAAGGGTCCCCCCGGTGAGAGGTAACCTCGGATTGGACGCAATCCGATCAGAGGGTGCCCGAGAGGGCAGAACCACGATTCGATCGGTTGCTATTTCACGGTTAATTATGAAAATGTTCTAGCACATGGAAGTTTCCTCACGATGATTTCATTCACCGCCGGGCGTTTGGTTAAATCAGCACATAAAATTGCAACAAGAAATTTATTGGTGCCGGCCGGCAACCCTGGTTCTTGATAACAGTAGGATATTTTTGTGAATTCGCTTAAAACCAGCACGAGTGTCTTCAACCGATAATTATGTATGCCCCAGATATATTGATATGAATGAAGTGAAAGACGGTGTGTCACGGTTGTAATAAATGGAGATCCGTGATCTCTGTTTACCTCTGGAAGTGACGGGCGTGAGTATATTGTATATAATATTCGCGTAAATAAAAGACGATGATTTATTTCCACTCCCACAGGCCCTACCGAAGACTCTGCCGCCGACCACTACGTCCGCTCCAATTGTGCCGCGGCGACCAACACCCGACGAGCTGCAGAAGCAGCTGGCTGACAAGATGGCCAAGATGACGGTCTCCGAGAAATCGGAGAACAAGCCCAAGGTCAGGGGAACGTGATATAACGAGAGGGGAACGTTTTACTTATTGTCATCATATATAGACACACTAGCGTACCCTTTTTTTTTGTTAACGAGGAGGAAATCTTCAGAAAGATACCCCGCTTTCTGGGGGGAAGGCGGCGGTTATGTGGGGTTTTTACCCACTAAAACCTCCCCGGTGGCCCTTCCTCGGTGCATGGTGAGGGGCTCCGGGATCTCCAGTGGAACGCACCGGAGCCCCTCTGCACTGTGCTTATAGAGAGCACTTCCCGGGGGGAGGTTACTCCCTCCCTCCGTGTGCCCTCGCAGTGCAAGGCGACACGGGCCAGCCGATGTCGCCTTCTTCCCGGGTCCACCTTGGCGGACGACAAAGGCCCCCACCCTTGTCGCCCAATGAACCCGAGGCCCCTTTTAGTCGCCTTCTACGACAGGCAGGGGATACCGTAGTCTTATTCTTGAGAGCCCAGAACTACAGGGCTGACACTAGCGTACCCAGCCCGCTTCACCTGTCTAAATTTTGCTTTAATTTATTTCAACAATAAACTTACAACATTAAATATTTAATTTAACTCTCACAATATATTAAATTATTAATTTCTCTCCATATTCATTCTCTTCTCACTCTTTTCTCGAGCGGGTGAAGATCTACACCCATGTACATGTAATATACTCCATTGTAGTATAGTTCATAATGACATAAATATACACAACGCATGTGTCAATCCGGTGAAGCAGTCAAGGTCAACAGAAAAAAAAAACAGATTACGTCGATTTCGTAACAGGGTAATTTTGTAATAATCAAGACATTGGTATGGTGCATTTTGATATATTCTTGGTAATATAATGCCCGTTGTTCTCGTATTAAAAACCATTGTCAACTCTGCTAGCTCCGTCTAAAATTGAAAACGAGGTTTATTTTGTTTTGCAGGTACCACAGCGTATGATACCTGTACCGATGAATACTCTGGCCGCTCTAAAAGCTGAAGGCAAGGTCAATCCGAACGCCATGGAACAAATAAGGCTTCAGGTAAAGTTGATCCGATTTATTGTATTACTAGCGTACCCAGCCCGCTTTGTCTGGATTTGATTTTGGTTTATTTTATTTAAACAATAAACTTACATCATTAAATATTTAATTTAACTCTCACAATATATTAAATTATTTATTTCTCTCCGTATTCATTCTCTTCTAGAGCGGGTGAAGATCATTACCTACACCCATGTACATATCAGTAAATACAATATCATTCTTATCATTTATACAAAAACATATCGGGCTCGAGTTAATGTCAGAAATAAAAGTACAATGTATGGCTTGTATGACAGTTCAAAAAGAGGAGTGCCCCGTCACCAAACTTTACAGGATTGTCTCGGCAGGTCAATATGAAGATTCCCTGAAAGTTTCATTGAAATCCGTCCAGCCGTTCCGGAGCCTATATGGAACATACACACACACTTTCTCTTTTATATATATAGATTGAAGTTGAAATTTCTTTTATGCTTTCGTAAAGCTATTCAAGCCCTTTTTAAATTCAGTTAACAAACAGGTAATAATGTAGTAGAAGAAATATGATAATCAATAAATGTTTAACATAAATTCCAGCAATTAAAACAGCAACAGTTGCAACAGCACCAATTGCTCCACCAACAACAGCAGCAAATCAAACAACACCAGCAACAACTGCAACAACAGTTCCAAGAGCAAATTCAGCTCAAGAAACCAGAACCTATATACGACCTGCCGATACACAATAAACCGATGTTGACGCCCCAACAACAAGAACTTATCAGGCAACAGCAGCTGCAGCAGCAGCACCAGCAACAACAGCAGCAGTTACAACAGGAGCAATTGATGCAGCAGCATCATCGTCAGATACAACATCAACAGCACATGGAACACCAACAACAATTGTTAAGACACCAACAATTGAAGCAACAGCAAATGCATTTGATGCAACAGCAGCAGCAGAAGCAGCAACAACAACAGCAACAACAACAGCAGCAGCAACAACAACAACAGCAGCAGCAGCAACAACAACAGAGGCAAGGCCGACCTCAACAACAAAGAGCCACCGTCTCACTATCCAGTAGAGATACTAGTGTATTCTCAACTTCATCGGGATGTTCTGGGTAAGGATATTTCTCATTTCATAATTTCTAAACTTGACCACTCCTCATCTGATGATAATTGAGATGGAGGCTTTCATTGTATACTTTACAGGCGTAATAAATACCTATTCACTTTTCTCTTGAATATAAAATGAAAAAATAGGCTCTCAAGTCCTTTCAACCAAACCTTACGTACATATATATGTCCCACTGTTGGGCACATGCCTCTACAACTTTACTATAATCAGGTGGGATTATGGCCGAGTACTTCATAATCAGAGCCCGTGGTAGCTCAGTGTCCGGGCGGTTTGCTCAAGTTGCATAGTGCGCTAAGCGGACCTGAGAAGAAGGCGGCATCGGCTGGCCCGTGTCGCCTTGTATTGCGAAGGCACAGGAAGGGAGGGATTAACTCCCCTCCTCCCCTCCCAGAGACGTGCTCTCCGAAAGCACAGTGCAGTTCCACGGGAGATTCCGGAGCCCCTCACCATGCACCGTGGAAAGGCCACTGGAAGAGGGAAAGTGGGTTTAGTGAGTAAGAATCCCACACAACCCCGCCCTTCTAAAGGCGGGGCATCTTGTTGAAGATTTCCCCCCGTCAACAAAAAGAAAGTTGCATAGTACGCTAGCAAACCGAGTTCGATCCCCGGTGCCGGCACCATATATAAATTTATTGTGAAGGAAAACATCGTGAAGAAACCTACGTGTCTTACAAAATTTGATACATGTGAAGTCTGCCGCATCCGCACTAGGTGTGCGTGGCGAATTCTTATACTCCCTTTACAGAGAAGGCCTGTGCTCAGTAGAGAGACTTATATATTATATATGTATATATATATATATATTTTCACGAGATATTCACATTTATATGTCTTCGTTCCAGTGGGTCGTTCTGGCGGTGCGGCCGGGCTGAGGACCCCAGAGATCTTGACGCGCTCTTGCAGTATATAGAAGGGCCACAACGGCAAGGAGTCGATCGTGGCAAGAAGCGCGCCAAGAAACAGAGGCAGCGGGCTAAGAAGGTTGGTACTGTGTTTTTATTATATTGTTGTCTTCAATGTGAAGACTTCTCAAACGAAATAATAATGCTTCCTGATCTGGCACTCAGAGTTAGTTTAGCTTTTGAATAACTCTTAGACTATCCGTGAAATAACAACCGACCGAGTCGTGGTTCGGCCCTCTCGGGCGCCCTCGGATGGGAATGCTTACGCGTAACATAGTAACCGTCCCCGTCCCCGGTGGCCTTTCCTCGGTGCATGCATGCATTTAAATTTGGTCCATGACATGGGATCCATAACAAAACCATATAGGTCTTAAATTTACAACCTAAAAATGGCCATGAGAAGCAGGGACACAGCGGTCGCGGAGAAGCTAATAGCAATGCAGCGGGGCGTCTGCGACGCGTGAACCAGTCCGATCTCTGGCCACCTCCAAATTCAGGCATTATATATAAAAAAAGACGAAAAAAAAAGGAAAATAGTAACTGTAGAAGTGGCACTCTTTTAATAAATGCAGAGTGAACAATTTAAGTGTATTGGAAAAGAGCACGGACACAGCTCTGTCGTTGCGATCTAACAACAATAAAAAAAAAAATGCAAATGGACGAATAACTCAATATCACGGTAACGGATTTCGTTGATTCATTTCTTATTGGAAAGGAGTAGGAAAGGAAAGAGATAGTTAATGAGTTTGGTTAGGTTCTGATTAGTTCTATTACGTAATATTCTTACGATAATTCGTAAATACAAAGAGGGCGTCCGAATAGCGTTTGATTCGATTTGAAGGTTATTGTTTTCTCGCGTAAATATACGTTTAGTAAGAAGAGTACAAAGTTAATGTTACACGTATTAATACAATGATTCCACTGATAGATGGAGTCTCGACTTCTGGAGCAGCGGAACACCCTGGCCAGCGAGCTGTCGTACGCGAAGGCGCTGGTCGGGGCTCTCAGCGAGGCTCTGGAGTCTGCCAGCAAGCGCGCCCAGCACGCGAAGGCGGCGCTGGCGCACCATCGCGTCAAGAAGAAGGGTTAGATATTCCGTCTACCTTATAACATATAGTTGGCGGCAGATAACTGACCGTTAATGCACAGAAGTTGAGAATTAGGTGTCACAGGGGAGTGAAAGGGGCGCGAGTGGCACCCTGCCCCGCGCGCCGATCGCCACACCCCGCTCGCTATTCAAGGCAATTTCGACTAACTGGTCATTTATGGATCACAGACGTTAATTCTTGTTAACTACAAGCTCTATTTGAGTTACCAAAACTGCCAGTCATTTCTGGCTCCCCCGACTTGTTTAGGTCGTGACTGTTGACATACTACATCTTTTCTCTTTTATCCTTATTCTTATGACAATCTTTTCCTTACTTTAATATTAATCTTATCTTGCTTTAAATTTATTCTTACGCTTTGGCATTTTCGATTCGTTGTTAGGTTTATGATCGCACAGGCAAGCTTGAACTCAGTGGGACACTTGACTTGGAGGTAGTTAACAACTTTATATACCTGGGCTTGACATTAATTGTAATGGCTCATGCGAGAACGAGATCAGGCGAAGAATCGGGATGGCAAAGGGGGCCATGGCGCAACTTCAAAAAATATGGAAAGATAGAACCATATCACTAAATCAAAGAGTTACCTTGTGCACACACTTGTGTTTTCCATATTCACCTACGGAGCTGAGACATGGACCCTGAAGAAAGCCGATCGTGATCGCATTGATGCCTTCGAGATGTGGTGCTGGCGAAGGATGTTACGGATCCCATGGACAGCACATCGAACCAACGTGTCCATCCTGAGGGAACTTAAAATCGAAGCTAGGCTGTCCACCATATGCCTACGCAGGATGCTGGAATACTTTGGTCACATTGCCAGAAAAAACAGCAATAACCTAGAAAGGCTAGTTGTGACTGGTAAAATTGACGGGACAAGACCGCGAGGTCGAAGCCCGACACGTTGGACTGACCAGATCCGCACCACTCTCGGCACGTCGGTTAGCGATGCTCTGCGCACGGCTGCAGATAGAGGAAAATGGCGACGGATCACTAAAACCAAACTGTTCCCACGAGATGGTCACGACCCTCAGCATTGAGGAGACCGACGCGAGGAGGAGGTTAGGTTTATAGGGCAACAAACGATATCTCACTGTTTTGCAGGCAAGAAGCAGAAGATTAGCCCGGCAGTCCAGGCCAAGGTGCAGCTCCTGACGGAGCAGCTGTTGAAGATGAACACCTTCATCACAACGACATCTAAGGTACTGTTGACAATCAATGGCGCTATGGGATTTACAATTAGAAATACAGTATCCGGATGACCGAGCATTGCTCGGTATTTTTCTTTTGTTGGTAAAACGTATGACTCGTCGAACCCGTTTGTGATTAATAATAATAATAATATTAAGATATTGTGCTGACAGATCGGTCAACGCGACAGGCGGTGCTCGTCGACATTACCATCCCGCATGACGAGAACCTTGTGAAAGCCGAAAGGGAAAAAATTACTAAGTACCTAGACTTGGCTCACGAGGTGACCGCCATGTGGTATGTGGATTCGACGATCATTGTCCCGATAGTCGTTTCCGCAAACGGTCTCATAGCGAAAAGTCTCGAACAACATCTTAAGAGACTTTCGCTAGATGGCTGGATCATGGATCACGGCACGCATCGTCAGGAGGTTTCTCTCTATGTCGCCCTAACCACCGGTTGCTCGGTTGCTTCGTTGCCGGTGGCACACACTAGGTTAGGTTTTTATAATGTTTTTGTATTTTGTATGATATTTTTGTGTATTTTACTTTTTATATAAATATTATAAAAACTTAACTTTAGGTATCAAAATAAATAAAAATAATATTAATAAACCATTTAATCGGTTAGACAGATTACAACACATTTACAACACAAGTTAAGCGCACAGTTAAAACTGAAAAAATAAATAAATATATCTATATCACTAAAGACCCAAAAGGTCCGATACACAAGGCTATGTGTTGCAACGCCGAACCGACTCGCGACCGTCGGAGGTTGCGAATAATCCTCGCGCGTTACCGTTATTTTATGGGCAGGCCTCACCCCTTAGATGCTAGGAGCGTTGCTGGAGTTTCTTCGGCCACTTCTTCTCCCAGCGCCAACGCTTCCCGAAGTGGCACTCAAAGTTAGTTTAGCTTTCGAATGTCCCTTAGATTATCCGTGAAATAGCAACCGACCGAGTCGTGGTTCGGCCCTCTCAGGCGCCCTCGGATCGGAATGCTTACGCGTAACATAGTAACCGTCAAGCCGAGGTTACCCCACCGGGGACCCTTGTGTCGAGTTACTAGCGATAGAGGTTCAGGCTAAGCGACCTAAGAGCTCTGCCACCTCTCAATCCGGTGAAGCAGTCAAGGCCAGCTTCTCTGGCCAATCTGTGTAGTTCGTCAAAAAAAAAGCCGAATCGACCGAGTTCACTGCTCAGCATAATGCTGATTATCCGAGGAGGGTAAATCAGCGCTGGTATTCTGCAGACACCCATTTTAAGAACCAAACAAATGTCAGTGGCAGAATTTTAACAAAGTACGACTAACGTAAAAGCAAGTAAAACACCAGGGAAACATAAATTGTATATAAAATAAAATGGGGAATTAAACATGATTTGTGGCCTTAAGCGAGGACATATTTTTGTTTCAAAATTTGTGATTATTTTTATATATGTCCTACAATACAAGAACTGGTTTGTACATGAATCTTTAAAAATTACATGAATATCGACTTTATTGATTTATCACCAAGCAACCATATGGAGCCGTGGTAGCTCAGTAGGAGCCGTGGTAGGTCAGTGTCCGTGCGGTTGGCTCAAGTTGCGTAGTACGCTAGCAACCCGAGTTCAATCCCGGTGCCAGCACCAATAAATTTGTTGTTGCAATTTTATGTGCTGATTTACCACGCGCTCGGCGGTGAAGGAAAACATCGTGAGGAAACCTACATGCCTTAGAAAATTTTTCTACGACATGTGAAGTCTGCCAATCCGCATTAGGGCCGCGTGGCGGACTATGCCCTTATACTCTCTTTACAGAGAAGGCATGTATAAAGGCTGTAACTTTAACTTTAACCATATGACACGTATTTTATCACATTGACTGTAGTAAACAGTTAAATGTCAAGTCAATAACTCTATCGATGATCAAATTAAACATATCGTTCTTCCTGACATCTATTGACAAGTAATAATTCTAAAAAAAAACCTAGCAAAGCTCGGTCATCCAGTTACTAATATTTAAGTGTTGAAAATCATGTATACGATAATTGATCCGCCATTATTGATATATAAGGTACATATCGGTGTTATAATTTTTGTTGATTTACATAAATAAATATATATCGACCCTGGAAAATAAAAACGTAGTAAGTGACACATACGACGTTGGAATCTGAAAAAAGACGCGTCGAATGATATATGACTTGTGACAATTAGATGAAAAATAGCGGAAATAGGATTTTCAACATTGACAATTTTCTTTTTTTTTTTACCGTAAAACGATTTTCTTTTAGCAAAACTCTAGGTTAATACCGTGGTACAATACTTATACAGCAAAAAAATAATAAATATTGTGTCTAAAGACGGCTCTAGGTACACAAACACGAAAGTTACAATTTTTTCATTAAAAAGTTGAAATGTTTTCCGACTCTCGTGAACAATTTTATTTTTGTGGTTTTTGTTTTTGTTTTCCAGCGTCGATATGCACATTATAAATAAATAATTAAAATAGTTACAGCCTGTATATATGTCCCATTGCTGGGTTCAGAGTATAAGGACATAGTCCACTACGCACACCTAGTTACTTGTCAGACTTCACATGTGTTTATAAAATGTTGTAACACATGCAGGTTTCCTCACGATGTTTTCCTTCACCGAGCGCGTAGTAAATCGGCACGTAACGCAAAAAACAAATTCATTAGTGCTAATCTACCACGGCTCTTGTGTCCCCAAAAATATAGTTTTTGTAATATATATATATATTTTTTGCCTGCCTTTTTATTATAATATATATATTTAAGAAATTGAATAAAGATCACTTTAAAAAAAAACAATAAGGAAATTAGACTAAGTAACAATGACAATTGTCTCGAATGTACCCACTTAAAACACTAACACTTAGAGTCCTTGAATGTCACCACAACGAATGACAACCGACCAATGCGCGCCGATTTTATACCCTTCTAGTAGGATTTCCTTACTATATATATATTATAATAAAAAGGCAGCTATATATAGCTTTATATATATATAGCTGTTTTATTTAAATATATACATTTATGTATAATATATATGAAAGTTTATTTGATGTACACCATATTAATACACAACCGAATCGTGTCCGCCTTATTCGTCACAGGTTTTTTGGCTGAAAACCAGCGCTGTGCTACATGTGTGAGCACAGCACATGCTGAGCCAACCCCTTTTCGACACCATTAGTATTTTGTTCTTTTTTTATGTTGTTTTTGTGTTCTTGTGTCGAATTAATGTCTATTCTATTCTGATATCTCGGAGTGGGGTCCTCTTACAGGAGCTGGAAGGAGCCGAGAGGCAACTGGCAGACACGACCCGTCGCCTCCAGGATTGCGAATATGAATTGGCCCAAGCCAGAGCGTTGCAGGGGAAACCGGACCGATCCTCTAAAAAGGTGAACGCAGCTCCAAGTCCACTAGTTCCCAGTGATTTTTAATTACTAAGCTATATGCCTTAGTCTACAAATCGTACTTGTGAAACGTTTGTGTTGAATTTTTAAAATTTATTTATTTATTTATTTATTAAGATACACCAACAGCATTACACAAGCATACATTGTAGTAATAATAAAGTTTACAAACTAAGTCCTGTTGTGTATGCCAATTACAGGTGTACACAACATTCGCTAAAAAGAAACGTAACGATTTTATTATTAATACTTACAAAAATATTTTATTAAATGATAAAGTAATAGGAATATAACTACTAAATTAATTAAATTAGCCAAAATCAAAATTGCTGAACCAAGGACAAATGGACGTCGAAGATTGAACTTCAGCGTAGTGTTTCCCGTTAGAAGAACTGGTTCTTTGCCAACGCGTGTTCCAAACTGTGATAAGGCGTTGTCTTGTCGGAATACCCGAGATAAATATCCGATAATGTGTGTTTAATTTTGACAGTTCACAAAACACGTTTAGCGAAAGGTTTAGACATAGACAGACATTTATTTATTGGCATCACAATACAAAAACACATCACAGACAGAATTAACACGTTTAACGAAAGTTTTAGACACAGACAGACATTTATTTATTGGCATCACAATACAAAACACATCACAGACAGAATTAACACGTTTAGCGAAAGTTTTAGACACAGACAGACATTTATTTATTGGCATCACAATACAAAACACATCACAGACAAATTAACACGTTTAACGAAAGTTTTAGACACAGACAGACATTTATTTATTGGCATCACAATACAAAACACATCACAGACAGAATTAACACGTTTAGCGAAAGTTTTAGACACAGACAGACATTTATTTATTGGCATCACAATACAAAACACATCACAGACAGAATTAACACGTTTAGCGAAAGTTTTAGACACAGACAGACATTTATTTGTTGGCATCACAATACAAAACACATCACAGACAGAATTTAACACACATTAAAAATAATGAAAAATAGACAAAACACAGTTAAAGTTACACGGACAAATAATACAAAACATATGACGCCAATATCGGACACCGTTGTTCATGCCAAAATAAGGCTTTATCGATACTATGCGATTTATTGTACAAATATATCGATATTTTTCATATATCGAAATTTGTTTATAATTAATTAGCGCTTAATATTAAATATTAGAAAAGTTTTGTACTAATAGAGTACTCGGCGCGTAACTGAGAGGTTCTCGCTTCGGATACCAGTCCAGACTATTTGATTTGATTTGATTCTGCTAGCAGTACAGACTACATGCATAGATTATAAAATGTATACAACGAGTCCTGTCATCGTGAAGAGTAGGAGTGTAGTAACATACTACACTACACTCTTCGTGATGGCAGCGCAAGTAAGGGTTTTATTTTATTCAAGTTGTCAACCACAAATAAAAGAAAGAATGGAATGCTTTTTCATTTAATTTCTTACGATATTTCGTATATCGGATGAAATATATCGATATTAGAAGATTAGATAATATCGGATTGAAGCGATATATCGCGTCCATATATCGATATTTTATGTAATATCGATGTCTATCGTGCACTCCTAGTGGCAAGTTTCCAAAATTAATTACTACTGAGTTTTTATCTTATCTGTTCATGACAGAATCAAAACGAAGAAGAGGATGAAGAGGACCAGGATGAGGATGATCAACGGAAACAGGAGTTCCGGAAGCAGCAGTTCGACCGGCACCGCTTCGAGCAGTTCTTAAAGCTGGAGGACGCCGGCCAGGCCGACGGTCAGTTGAATTATTTATTTAAACTAATACCTTTAAACGAGTAATTCTTGTGTATATACAGGATGTCCCAATGTAACAATAAGCTCGCATTTGGAGAAAGACCCTCTCATGAGGAGCCAGCCAAAAAAACTTTCTTTCAGCTTTCCACACCCATAGTACTCGAGTGACGACCGGAGTATTTACCCCGGTATTCGGAGTGTTTTTGACATTGTATTTAGCGTTTTCAATTGTTTGTAGGTTTTAATTCTGATCTGATCTTGTTATAAGACAAAATAGATTTATCTCAGTTTTCAGTAAAAGGTCCATATCAAAAAAGTCGTGGATTTTTTGTCGATGCTGTCATGTAGTCACTGACCATTGGATGTTGAATAATGGAACTTCCTTTATATTTAATCAGAATCTCAGAAACAGCTCCAACGATTTTCATGAAATTTAGTATGCAGAGGGTTTCGGAGGCGATAATATCGATCTAGCTAGGTTTTAGAAAAATGGGTTCACTGGGCGACGAGGGTGGGGGCCTCTGTCGCCCGTCGAGGTGGACCCGGGAAGAAGGCGACATCGGCTGGCCCGTGTCGCTCTACTAGAGCACGGTGCAGAGGGGCTCCGGTGCGTTCCACTGGAGATCCTGGAGCCCCTTGTCATGCACCGGGTAAGGGCCACCGGGGAGGTTTTAGTGGGTCAAACCCCACATAACCGCCGCTTTCCCCCCAGAAGGCGGGGTTATCTTTTTGATGATTTCCTCCCCGTTAAGAAAAAAAATAGTTTTAGAAAATGTTTTTTTACCGTATAGCCTATTGTTACACTAAACGGCGTTGCTAAGCAACAGTAAGTCAAATGGTTTGACCGAGAAAATCAAGTGTTTACTTATACAAAATTAAATATTTACTACAATTTCAGTTTATATAGAGGAGAGCAGAATGCTAATATATTTTGAAGCGACAACGTATTATAAATTGATGCGGATGGCATTCACTAAAAATGTAGCGTTACGGTCTTGTCCCGCTGGGTTTGAGCCGAGAGTAACCGATCATTCACGATCGATGTACTGCGTGTCTGAATGTGTGTGAGCGTGAGAGAGAAGTCGGTAGCGCTTGTATTAAGAGAGTGAGAGGGCGGAGAAATCCTTTATTAATTAACAAAATTATATCAAACAGTATTACTAATTACACTTTTTTTTACTGCGAGTATTAGTTCTATTTAGTTTCACTGCCACCTAAACTACGGATTTCCTGTGCGATAGTTGGCAGTCCTTCCTCCCATGGTTATTTATATATCTAATATTGTAATTATATCATTTTTTTTGTGCGGGCGGGTGTGTGTGTATGTGTGTCGGTGAGTGTGTGAGTGCTTTTCAATTGACCACTTTTAACATATTCTCACAACTTTCATAATCTAGTGTTTCAAGCCACTTTAAAATTTCATGCTTCGTTTTATATAAATTTTTATCTGTAATATTTAATATTGTATTAATTGTGTTGTATTTGTAAGGTCCAAGAAAACAGAAATGTTTATTAACAAAAGTTGAATTGAATTTAGGCATTTTTACTATATGTATTCTTTTATTATTGTTATGTAGGTTTTTAATTAATTAATTTATTTATTTATTTAAATCAACAAAATTATAACACCGTTACAGATAATACCAATATGATGTTATAAAACTTAGTTAAATATATATTATTAAAATTAAAACAAATAAAAAGCTGCTTTATGTATTGACAATAATATATAAATATAATAGAGTCAAACACCTTCTACGCATTTGTAGGCAGCTTCGATAAACACAGACTCTGTGCAACAAAATATATCAATATGCAGTGAGATGGTATTAACAAACCCAACCGCGCGCGACAGCGGAGAGTTCCTGGATAAGTTAGTCCTGGAGACAGGCAGTAGGAACAATGGCGGACGACGGCGCATGCACACGTAACTGTCAGCCCCGCAGCACCCTCCACACATATTTAATCAGTGCGACGTCTCTCTTCACCTGCAGCCTGCTGAACCCGACCATGCCCAGTACAAATAGGCTCGGGTACATCAGTGGGAAGCAAGGATACACCCGTACTGCTTATAATAATAATAATGTAAGAGAATGTTGCTTTATGGCAGTCAGAAGAATGTACAGTTTGCGTATGGATAAAACGTTGCATTTCTTGTATAGTTCGCTTGTGGGAAAAGTGTACGGTAGCGAAAGGATAACTTTAAGAACTGCCCTTTGAGCTTTTTCCAGTTTGATTATATGGGTTTGAGAGGTTCCTCCCAGGTAGTGATGCAATAAGTTACGATTGATTGACATAAGGCAGTTTAAATATGAATGAGGAGTCTGCAGTCTGCAGTCTGTCGTGAGGCTGTCGTCAGTCTGCCGTTAGTCGTCAGTCTGCCGTTAGTCGTCAGTCTGTCGTTAGTCGTCAGTCTGTCGTTAGTCGTCAGTCTGTCGTTAGTCGTCAGTCTGTCGGTAGTCGTCAGTCTGTCGTTAGTCTGTCGTTAGTCTGTCGTTATGGGCTCGCACCGCGCCGACGTGTCTGTTCAGTTGTCGACTGCAAATAGTTATTAGTTTGATGCTCGAGGCTACCCACAATGTCTGAACCCGACAGTAAAATTTGCGCCCACTGAGCTCTGGAATCCACGCTCGCACCGACATATAAATAAATTTCCGTAGTCTACCCGACAGCATTTCGTTAATAAAATAGCTACCGACCGAGTCGTGGTTCAGCCCTCTCAGGCGCCCTCGGATCAGACTGCTAACGCGTAATAATGGTAACCGTCAAGCCGAGGTTACCCCTCACCGGGGACCCTTGTGTCGAGTTACTACCTAAATAGAGGTTCAGGCTAAGCGACCTAAGAGCTATGCCACCTCTCAAATCCGGTGAAGCAGTAAAGGCCAGCTTCTCTGTGCCAACTGTGATAGTTCGTCCAAAAAAAAAATACCCGACAGTATATTTATGTGTTCCTTAAAATTCAGGCATTCATCCAAGGTAACACCCAAGTATTTGATTTTATTTGTTCGCCCGTAGAAATAAAAAAAATAAAATGACCGTACAAGTGAGATTAATAATTTATAAATAAAGTTTAAAGTTACAGCCTTTATATATATAATATATATGTCCCACTGCTGGGCAGAGGCCTTCTCTGTAAAGAGAGTATAAGGGCACAGTCCGCCACGCGGCCCTAATGCGGATTGGCAGACTTCACATGTCGTAGAAAAATTTTCTAAGACATGTAGATTTCCTCACGATGTTTACCTTCACCGCTGAGCGCGTGGTTAATCAGCACATAAAATTGCAACAACAAATTGTATTGGTGCCGGCACCGGGATCGAACTCGGGTTGCTAGCGTACTATGCAACTTGAGACAACCGCCCGGACACTGAGCTACCACGGCTCTAATAATTTATAAATAAGATATTAAAATTGTATATTCATTTTCATTATATAATACATGTATATTGTTTCGTCCAAACAACTGGGATTTTTTTTATTATGCACAAAATGTAATAAATCAATAAAAAAATCAATACACAGGCACACTACTATACTTTATACATGCCACTGTGTTGTTCCACCTCCGTAAATCTAGCACGAATGCTTAAAAACTTATTTTTGGTACTTTAAAAAAAAAGTTCTTTGGTTAAAGAATGTAAGACATATGTTACTGAATGGCTCCAAACCCTCTCGTATGAATTTACAGAAGATCTTTTAAAACCATAATAAACAGTCAGAGTAACCCACTCCCTTTTTTTTGTTTTTGTTTACGGGGAGGAAATCTTCAGAAAGCTACCCCGCCTTCTGGGGGGAAGGCGGCGGTTATGTGGGGTTCTTACCCACTAAAACCTCCCCGGTGTACCTTTCCTCGGTGCATGACGAGGGGCTCCGGGATCTCCAGTGGAACGCACCGGAGCCCCTCTGCACTGTGCTCAAGGATAGCACGTCCCGGGGGGGGGGGGAGGTTACTCCCTCCCCCCCTGTGCCCTCGCAGCGCAAGGCGACACGGGCCAGCCGATGTCGCCTTCTTCCCGGGTCCACTTTGGTGGACGACTCAGGCCCCCACCCTTGTCGCCCAGTGAACCCAAGGCCCATTTTAGTCGCCTTATACGACAGGCAGGGGATACCGTAGTCTTATTCCAGAACTACAGGGCTGAAAACCCACTCCCTACTTCATACTTTATTTACGTGTGTAACAAAATGCGGATGCACACCCCGAAGCCATAAGGGCCGGCGACGGCGGTAGTGTCGGGCTCCAACCGACTAAAAAATCTTCACACGGTATTCCCCCATACGACCATGTATGTGGGGGTCACGGGATAACATCCCACTGTTCTTCCGCAACCCCCGGCCGTGCCCGTACTCCGGGCCCTACCTAGGAGGGGTGAGAAGCACCCCCCCTGAGACAATTACTACATTGCGGCGCGTCGAATACAAACGCGCCGCCGTTCCCTGTGGGAACCCTCTCCGAGGAGGGCGCCGGACCAACGGCCCATGTCGATCGCGACGCCAGGTTCCCCGGCCTAAGGAGGCATTCGGCGGTCTTGTGCTCGGCCCCGCCTGTTGGCGGTGAGCCTTCTACGCACTTCGACCGCGTCCCTACTTCATACTTATCCCTGCACATACAAGCACTCTTCAACACACGCAACCTTTTACACACAACAAATAAACTGATTTTTTTTTATTTTTTTTTTCTAAAAAAAGAAAGCTAGCAATGTTTCTTTTTTTTTTCAGAAATATTACTAACAATCTTGTTAACCATCCCAACTAAGGTTAAGCTTGTGCTAGGACATGGTTCACGGCAATAGTCGAATGGCGGATTCGAACCCACGACCTTACGATTCGCAGACCGTACCCTAAACCATTAGGCTATTGACGCTTCATTACATTATAAGTTTTTAATTTTACTAAATTTGTAATTTTGTTGTTTGGAGATGGGCGTTAATAACTGCGACACAGTTCTTACTACTGCGGCTATTATCGAACTAGTTTGTACATGAATAAAAAAAAATACTTTGTCGAGTGACTGTCTGCCTTCCGGTATTCCGCCTTTTGTACTTTTACTGCCGCTTGGCTTCAGGTTATGGTTTAGTTTGTTCGGTTTGGTTATGGTTTATATGTTCATCAGGTGCTGGCGAGGGCAGCGCGGTGGTGCGCGTGAGGCGCGCGCCCGCGGGCGTAGTCACGCTGTCGGTGGGCGGGCGCGCTGACGTGCCCATCGCCCACCTGCTGCAGGCCTCCGGAATACAGCCGCCTGGTATGAACTTCACCACTCTATTCGTCACTCTTATAGATTATTGAACTGATACTGATAATACACGGGAAAAACGAAAGCTTTCAAATAAAAAAAAATTAAAATCGGTTCCCCACCACGGTCGACGATCAACCCAGTCGAAAGTTATAGACATAGACATTTATGTATTGGCATCACAATACAAAAACACATCACAGACAGAATATAACACACATTAAAAACTAATGAAAAATAGACAAAACACAGTTAAAGTTACACGGACAAATAATACAAAGCATATGACGCCAATATCGGACACCGTCTCAGCATATGCTGTCACAAGGATGCGACAGCGCTGATTTTCACGGTTTTTTTTATACGGTTACAAACATAAAAAAATGTCTGTATTTTTTTTTAAGTCGGTTGAAAATAGTTGGGAAGAGACGCGCTGGATGTAGGAAGAGGTAGTGGTTAAAAAACATTAGAAAGTGGATCATGTAACAACTAAATCCTGGCACCAGAGAAAGATAAGTCCACAGACCTGGCAAATTTCAGTAGTGGTAAAAGAGATTCAGGCGTAGTGACTCTTAAAGTACACTTTTTTATACCTACTAAGCAAGTGCTTGACTACGATCCCACCTGATGTTAAGTGGAAATGCAGTCCTGGATGGTAAGACGCACTAGCTTAGTAAATGCCTATTCACTCTACTCTTGAAAATATCTACATTGTAATCGGAGGGAAAGAAAGACGCGGGCAAACTATTCCAGTCTTTTGCGGTACAGAGAATGAAAGACAAAGCAAAGCGCTTTATTCGGTTGTGAAGGAAGTGCTTCTAGAAGTCCGATGGTGGAACGGGGATGGGGGAATTAGATCATGTAGTTTCTGGGCACACTCTCCAAAATGCTATCTGTGTGTAAACCGAAAGGCTAGCTACCTTACGCCTGTGCTCAAGACTGAGCAGATTTCAAAAATTCAGAATTGACTTAGAGTTCTAATTCTTTATACTCGTATATTGTTGTTGTATAATGTTACGAACGGTGTTTCAGGGATGAAACCGCGCGAGGAGGCAACCGCCCAGCAGAAACCGGACCAGGCACAACGGAAACAGACCTGGGAGCAGGCGTTGGCTCACATCAATCAGTTGGCGAAAGGCAGCAATAAGGAAAAGGTGCGTTCTTTTATAGTAGAAAAAGGCAAATGCCCCGTGCAGCTCATCTGGACCCGTGCTGTTAAACCAATTGTGTACAAATGAACGTCCATTGGCATCATAGTGGTTGATATATGCTAGTATTCATCATCATTATTTCAGTCGTAAAACATCCACTGCTGGACATAGGCCTCCCCCAACGATTACCAAAAGGACCAGTTGTAAGCTTGCATCCAGCTTCCTACATTACTAGTCCTGCATTTATAAGGTCGTCAGACCACCTTGTACGGACGTCCTAAGCTACGCTTGCCAGTCCGTGGTTTCCAATCGAGAACTCTTCGGCCCTCTCAGCCATCTGTTCTATGCGCTATGTGCCCTGCCCATTGCCACTTCAACTTGCTCACCCGGCGACCTTCGTTCGTCTACGGACCTCCGTATTCCTGATATGATCTCGTAGAGATACTCCGAGCATAGCCCTCTCCAAAGCTAGTTCTCCGGCTAGCTCCATAGTTAGCTAGTCTTAGTAGTCTTGAATTTTTTTGTAAATGTTAACATTACCGGTAACCATTTCAAATAAGCTTAGACTTGTGTTAGGAGATGGTTCACGTCAATAGTCGAATGGTGGGTTCGTTTTTATTTATGTGTGTCACGGTGCCATAAACTATACTGAATTAACGTCGACTTTCGTGTAGCTCACCTCCCTCACACCACACAAATAAAACCAATGTTTTTCATGTCCCCGTTAAACGTAGCTATTACGTTGTCAATTCAATTGCCTACAGAACGCACAGACCTTATAATAACTGTCTCTCTAAAATTGATATTTTTAAGGGAAGTAAAAATCATTTTAAATGAAAAATTAATACAGCTTTTATGTAAAAATAGGGCGTCTATTAACATGTTTTAAATTATCTATATATATAAAAGAGAAAGTGTGTGGGTATGTTCCATATAGGCTCCGAAACGGCGGGACCGATTTCAATGAAACTTTCAGGGAATCTTCACATTGACCTGACGAGTAATCCTGTAAAGTTTGGTGACGATCGGAGCACTCCTCTTTTTGAACTGTCAAACAAGACATACGTCGTACTTTTATTTCTGACATTAACTTGAGCCCGATATGTTTTTGTATAAATGATAAGAATGATATTGTATTTACTGATATGTACATGGGTGTAGGTAATGATCTTCACCCGCTATACGTAAGAGCTGTATCACCTCTCAATCCGGTGAAGCAGTCAAGGCCAGCTTCTCTGGCCAATCTGTGTAGTTCGTCATAAAAAAAAAATCACCCGCTATAGTAGAGAATGAATACGGAGAGAAATGAATAATTTAATATATTGTAAGAGTCAAATTAAATATTTAATGATGTAAGTTTATTGTTTAAATAAAATAAAGCTAAATCTAGCCAGACAAAGCGGGCTGGGTACACTAGTTTTATTGTAAGTAATGAAGTCCAATCTTGGCAATATGTTAAATAAAAAACATTTTAAATTTAACATCACAAGTGCTGTGTGACTTGGTAAATAAAAAAATAAATAAACCCACTACCTTACGGCTATTGAACAAATTCTTTTCCGTCACCGGGTATTCAACTTGGGTTGCTAGCATTCTACGCAAGTTAAGACCCCGCACTGAGCTGCCACGGCTGTCGTTTAGTCTGTGGCTGTCCTTCAATCTGTCAACGTTAACAATGTTTTTCACATAGCAGTTAAGTTCTATTATTTAGATTCAAAACAAATTGAAATAATTCCTAACTGAATCTCAACGCAAGCACGCCAACATCAATTGGCACAAATCGTTCATTGAACACTTAATTATGTAATTTATTATATATTATTTTAGTTAGTGAACTCCAGTTTACACGTCTATAACTGTTGAACGCAATATCAAACTAATTATGCATAGCGTCGTTTTGTAGGTTATGTCAAGACCTTTCAAATTATGTATAGTATTGCTAGATACGAGCTCTGTAGCGCTTTGTACATAGCCGCGAAATTGAAAAGACAAAAGGCGGATATTTGACAACCTATTATTTGAAGTATTCTTGTCTATCTAGAAGAAGCAGAAAGAAGCGCAGCCAGCTAAAGCAGAAGCGAAACAAGCCAATGAACAAAAGAAGACAGAAGCAGAGGCTGAACCTCCAGCCATGTCCAAGAAGCAGAGAAAGATTCTTGCTAAACTGCAGGTATGAGAAGTAGTGTGTTCCACTGCCTATACATATGTAGGCATCTACAGGATGTTCCATAATTCAACGTGTAAAAATCAGATCTTGTGGTCTTGTTCTAGTCATGGATATTTTAATTGGAAGCGCAGATAACTGCGCCGTCAACCACAAGTACAATTAAAACCTCCTCCTCCACCTCGCGTCGGTTTTCTCAATGCTGAGAGATCATTTGCAGGCGCTAATCTACTAAATGGTCTGACACGTACGTGTCCGGTCTACTTCCGAGATCTGGTCTCCTCGGAGGGCAACTTCCTCAAGTTCAAGGAATTTGCTCACGTTTGGCACAAAAGAAGGACCCGCTTGAAAAGGCGTCGGGCGAGCTGTTGTGGTGTGTCGTAGAGCACCTTAAGAGCTCTGAATGGTGGAGAAAGATCTTGATAAAGAACTTGTAGGGAGTGAAGAACGTGCATATGGGACCACACGGCCAGACCACGCGTACCCTCTCGCGTTTTGGCCCATATAACCGCGAGGTTCGTGGGGCCATGGGTGGTGGTGGATAAGGAGTAATGCTGAGGGTCGTGACCAATGGAACAGTCTGTCTTTGGTGATCCGTTAATTTTTCCTGTCACAAGCAGCCTTTTCAAATTGTCACTGTTTTTTTTTTTCAAATTAAAACCAGACATGTTACAATACCATAAAAAATAACCGGGTGGACAGAGCTGTATCAAGATATATTCGAGGGAACACACAAATATATCTGAGCAGTTGATAAAGGTAGATTGACAAATATTAACATTGCCGCATGTTAAATAGAATGCGGGTATATCGATATTTACAATTAATGTAAAATTAGTGACCTTTTTTTTTTTCTTTGTTCACGCGGGGAATCTTTTATAGACCATCCTCCGGTACCCTGGGTGGGCCGGAGGGATGTGTGGGACTCTGCCTGGGCAGCCCCTACCCACTAAACCTTCCGCGAATGCCACCAGCCGTTATGAGCGGGGTGCCCCGGATCTGTCAGCGACAGGACACCCCGACGACCGGCCGGTCCCGGCAAAGACCGGACTTCATCCTCAAAGGGGACTTCTCCGGCACTCAGAGAAGTCCCGACGACGCCGAAGCATGCTGGGGCCAGGTACCCATCCTGGCCCCGCTTCGATTACGGCGGCAAAAGGAGGCGTTCGTAACGCCTCCTGCGCACCCCGATACGTCGCCTGCGGAGGGGGGGAGCCTCTGCGCTCCCTCCCTGACCCGCTCGTCAGCCTCCTTCTGGGACATGACCGTCTCACAGAAGGAGGCGACCGCCGTCCAAGACCTGTCGCTCGAGACCATCGCAAGAGCGAGGCTCGGAAGCGACAGGTCTACACCACCGATGGCAGATACCATGTCATGGCGCTGCGCTGCCCATCTCGGGCACACCTCGAGGGTGTGCTGGGCAAAGTCCACCGCAGCACCACAATCATGGCACCGCTCATCGGCCTCCCGGTGGACCGTCCGACACAGGTAGTCCCCGAAGCACCCATGCCCCGTGAACACCTGCGTCAGACGGAAGGTGAGAGGTTTGCGCTTTCTGCGCATCCAACGCTCTAGGACCGGGCGCAGAGCACTCGTCGTACGGATACCGTACGAGTGATGCGCCAGGTCCTCCTCCCACCTTCGGCAAAGTGCCACCTCTCCTAGCCGACGGATCCGCCGGACCTCCTCTGGCAAAGGGTTCTCTCCGAGGGCCCTCCTATCCGAGACATAGTCGGACAACTCGGCGAGAACCCTGCCACGAGCTCAAAATTAGTGACCTGGGCTTGGGACCGGTAGACCATACGATTTCCTATTGCTGTGGCACAGTTTTAAGAACAAGTGGGTGATCGGTCTATTCGTCAGTATTTTTAATGTATGTTTTTTTTTATACTACCCTACCGTCTAAAGCCTTGACAACCGGCGTTCGCCATTTGAGATGGGGTCGCATTAGCATTTCTCCATGTCACCTTGGCGGTAGTCCCGGGCGTGTTTTGCCTATTACACCTTGGCTTGCATATTCATATATCAATTTTAGGCCGTCGGCCGTAACCGTCTGTAATAAATACGCGCTGTTTTCTATTAAGGCTGTTGAAGAAGATAACAAGAAGAAACAGCCGCAACCGGAAGTTAAGAAGAAAGAAAAGAAACCCGACCCACCGAAGACAGAGCCCGTTAGTAAGAAAGTCGAGAAGAAGGTAGACATAAAAGCCGAGGAGAAGACGAAAAAGAAGGAAGCCAAGAAAGTTGAGAAGAAAGTGAAGGAGATTAAAAAGGAAAAGACTGGTAAGTATGTTCAAAAAGACCTGACAAATTAGCATTTAATCCAGACAGGAGCAAGCTTTTCATCACGAAGGCTGATTGGTATTCCAGCGTGTTTCCCCTTGTCACCACCTGACGAAACTGGGGACGGGTATTTTGTGAGATGCTGGTATTTCATATGGTGCCGGTCTTGGTATTCCATATGGAGCCGAAACGAGTGTCCACACTCACGGTTAGGCTGGTCCACAGGCTAAAAGTCGCTCAACGAGCTATGAAAAGGGCTATGCTCGGAGTCTCTCTGAAGAATCCGGAATAAGGTGATCCGACAGAGGACTAAGGTGATCGACAAAGCCCACCGGATTAGCAAATTGAAGTGGCAATGGGCCAGCCATATTAGCCGTTTAGCCGTAGAACGGCTAATATGGCTGGCGGAACGAACCGCGGAGGGGCAAAAGCGGAGTGGGACGCCCTAAGACTAGGTGGAGCGACGATCTTCGCAGGACGGCTGGCAGAAGCTGGATGAGAGTGGCCGAGGATCGTGGACAGTGGCATGCCTTTGTCCAGCAGTGGATTGTGACAGGCTGATGATGATGGTATTTCATTGGTCAAAGAGGTCAACTGGTTTGCTGTCACAGTCACTCAGTTAATACTAGGAATCAATAACAACATCATCATCATCTACGGAACTATCATTTAAAGATATAACACGACTTGTTAAATATTTTCAGTGCCGAACGCAAAAACCAAGCAGCCAAATATTCAAACGCAAGCCAACAAGAAAGATAAGAAGAAAGAACAACAACCAACGCAACAGAATGTACCAAAACAACAGCCGCAGCGGCAACAACAGAAACAAGAGCGACCCCAAGTTGTGAACATCACACCAGACACCACTATCGAAGTTGTCAGCAAGAAGGTAATCAATTATCATCTCATCCCATTTGCCAAGAGGAGAAGATTATTCAATATCAGTTTTGCAAAGGACTTGATAAGTCTCGTTAGTTTTTTCAGGGTCTGATGACACGGTCTTTTTTTATAGTGTCTAAACTAGTGCTTGACCACGATCCCACCTGATGTTAAGCGGTGATACGAAAGATGGTACGCGCTAGTTTAGTAAATGCCTTCACTTTACAGGATTACACGCCAGGTCAATCTGAAGATTCCTTGAAAGTTTCATTGAAATCGGTCCAGCCGTTTCGGAGCCTATATAGAACATACCCACACTTTCTTTTTTATATTTATAGATTAACAAATAAATCAATATATATATATATATATGTCAGCACGTCGCCATAATTGTGATGAAATGAGCAACCGATGTCACTGGCGTCCATGATGATTTTCAGATGACAGATTACGCGCGATGGTTATACCGCTCTATCCGTCCGCCACCGTAGAAAGTCACTCCGCTCGACCGGACGGTAAAACGTTGACTCCATCGAACGCCGACAGACGGCGCTAGTGTTCCGTCTTCCAAATGCCGCCAATGTCGCTAGTGTGGTGGCGCTAGTATCGCGTCGGTTACGACATATATAAAAAATCTAATTGCATGTTTTTAATCTAATGCAGAGCCCGTGCTTGAGTGAGAGCGAGACGCCACCATCATGCAGCATCATGGATCAACTGAGCAGCGGCGTTCAGGTAATATACAAGAGCATTATGTGTTAATAAAATATTCTATTCTGATTTTTTATGACGAACCACACAGATTGGCCAGAGAGGCTGGCCTTGACTGCTTCACCGGATTGAGAGGCACAGCTCTTAGGTCGCTTAGCCTGAACCTCTGTTGTGATTCTATTCTGTTATGTATCAAATTGTTAGGGAGCAAGTTTCTTCTATCAATTTTGGGGTTAAAGAAACTATCAAGAACTCAAGAATCTTACAATTCACTTATAATAAATTTATCTATTCATCTTTCACAAATTTAAATTTACAGTTTACGTAGATCTTAAATTTGTGAAAGACTGGTGTCTGAACTAGGGTACCCTGTAAGACAGATCACCAGCCCCCGCCATACTTGTGATAGTTCTGTAATTTTATTATTTATTTTAACTGCTATAATTTGTAGGTCGTAGAATAAAATAGTCCAACAACTAATACACTCGCTTTATTGAGACAGCGTAACGTTGTACAAAGAATTATTTATAACGAATATCGTCACAACTGCGCGTCCTCACAATCTTTATACAAAATTAATGAGAAGTCAGATTAGGAACTAATAAAGTTAAACTATTGTTTACAATGCCAAGTTCATGTGACGATCAACTAAATTATTAATTATGAATTAAAGTTACAATAAGGTTCAGGTAAATCACTAACATATCATTGGAAGTAGTTATTATGTATAACTATCGCTGGGTGTCATGTGTTACCAGCTAACATAACTTAAGAATTAGCATGGGAGAAAGAAAGTGTGTGGTGTGTTTGTGAATGTGTGGTGGGTTTGTGTGGTGTCTCTGTGATGTATGCGGGGTGTGTGTGTGTAGTGTGCTTTATATGTTGTTTTAATTTATGATGAGATATTTAATAAGTTTACTCTTTGACAGTACAGTCAAGCTTTAGTAGCTAACGATGAGGACTTTTTACATTTGGCTTTAGGCAAGTTGTAGATAGCTATTTTTCGGTTCTTTTTTAAAAGGAAACTAGCAATATTTTTTTCAGAAGTATTACTAACAATCTTGTTAACCATTCCAACTAAGCTTAAGCTTGTGCTAGGACATGGTTCACGGCAATAGTCGAATGTTGGATTCGAACCCACGACCTTACGATTCATAGTCCGTACCCTAAACCATTAGGCTATTGACGCTTCATAAGAATGTTATATTTGTGTGTATTTCGTTATTTAATATTTTTCTAACTATAATGCAATTTTCATATATATGTGTTATATTTATTACTTGAATGTTTTGTATAGTGTATTTGTCGGTGTCAGGTAATCCAAATTGAACTTTTTTAATAATGTATTTTGAGCTTGTTAAAAGTTAAAGTTACAGCTTTTAAATATATAATATAAATGTCCCACTGTTGGGCGCAGGCCTTCTCTGTAAAGAGAGTATAAGGGCATAGTCCACCACACGGCCCTAGTGCGGATTGGCAGACTTCACATGCCTTAAAAAAATTTCTAAGACATGTAGGTTTCCTCACGATGTTTTCCTTCACCGCCGAGCGCGTGGTTAATCAGCACATAAAATTGCAACAACAAATTTATTGGTGCCGGCACCGGGGATCGAACTCGGATTGCTAGCGTACTATGCAACAAGAGCCAACCGCCCGGACACTGAGCTACCACGGCTGAGCAGTTTGTAATTTATCAATATTTGTTTTGGCCGCAGTGCCCCATATTTCAATTAAGTAATCGATGTTAGGTTAGATTATCCGTGAAATAGCTACCGACCGAGTCGTGGTTCGGCCCTCTCGGGCGCCCTCGGATCGGAATGCTTACGCGTAACATAGTAACCGTCCAAGCCGAGGTTACCCCCCACCGGGGGGACCCGTGTGTCGAGTTACTAGCAATAGAGGTTCAGGCTAAGCGACCTAAGAGCTATGCCACCTCTCAATCCGGTGAAGCAGTCAAGGCCAGCCTCTCTGGCCAATCTGTGTAGTTCGTCATTAAAAAATCGATGTTAGGTTTGACAATTGAATTATAAATGGTATACCGCACAGAGACTGGAAGACAGCGAATAATTCCTTTAAGCATACCCATCAGAGACTAGTACTAGTAGACTAGCTATGATCTTATTTTTTTAATTTGTGGGCAACAAAGATTTTTTTTTATTGTTAGATCGCAACCACAGAGCTGTGTCCGTTCTCTTTTCCAATACACTTAAATTGTTCACTCTGCATTTATTAAAAGAGTGCTCAACTCACTTCTACAGTTTTTACATAATGCCTGAATTTGGAGGTGGCCAGAGATCGTTTCGGGTTCACGCGTCGCAGACGCCCCGCTGCATTGCTATTAGCTTCTCCGCGACCGCTGTGTCCCTGCTTCTCATGGCCATTTTCAGGTTGTAGTCCACTATTCTCTCCCTTGATGCGGCCATTGCCTTTGTCACCAGCCTTCCTGTGGCGTCGTCACAGTCATCTGTATAATAGACACAGCTGACGGTGTGTCGGGATATCAATAATTTGTCCTGTTTTACTATATAAAAATTTTATTTTTATACAATTTTACTTTAATCTACAACGTTTCGATTTTCAGGTTTCTGATTTAAGACTACCCCCCGGGATAACCCTCACCCGGGTGCAACCCAGCGAGAAGAAAGAAACACCGCCGCTCAAGTCTGTGGTGAGACACCGATGAACGATGTTGCTATTCATCACAATGATCTATTTCAAACAGGCTGTGTCACCAGGAGTACCATTTATCACACATTTTTAATAATTACTATCTGTGCCCGCGTGAAATTTAACAAAAAGTTATTTAGTTTTTTTTCTTGCTACTCGTGAAAGCGTTTGAGTCACGGCGACACTTTAGACCCGGGTAGAAGGCGACATCGGCTGGCCTGTGTCGCCTTACACTGCACACACGTGATCTCCTTAATTATAAACAAATTTCGATATATGAAAAATAACGATATATTTGTACAATATATCGATTAGTACGATATATTATATCGGAAAATATATCGATATATTATTGACATGAACATCCCTACTGTCACTACTACACACCGGGCCTGCGAGGGGATGCGTGCGGACAGTGGGGAAGATGACAGATTGTAAAGGACTTTAGCTGTTCAAAGTATTGGTAACACTACCATTGGGTCAGATAATTAAGGGCATTTGCTTTGGTCCAATAATATTGCCCTATGTATCGGCTGTAATGTGAGCGACGTGTCTTATTATATTTGTGTACGCAGCCGTTGTGGCGGTGCTCTGCGCTGGCGGCGCCACCCACTCCGGCGCCCCGGCCTCCGCCCGTCATCAACGCCGACCCAGCCGCCTCCATGTTCACCACAACACAACAACCCGGTGAGGATGCACAAACATACATATCCCCAGTCATATTATATATGTACTAACAGATTATGTACGCACTATATTAAAACGTCAGTAGCGGTCGGTTTAGCAGTGTTAATTTCTGCATGGTGTATGGCGATGGGCTCTTCCTATCTATCTATAGCATACGGGGCGTCTCTGTCCACCTCACTCAATAGAGAACAGGTTTACAAGGTCTTTTATATATCAAAGACGAAAACTACTCTTTACTCTAAATGCGGCGTCTGACGCTCTAAACCTCATTGGTTATCTTTGATGACAGATCAAACAATAACGATCTATATCAGACCATATGATTCGCTTACATTTATCTACTTCATATAGAGATATGAAATAAACTCAATTTATATATTTTCCAGAACCACCGAAGACAGTCATCGTGCCAGAAACTCCGGCACCGCCGCCACAGCCTGTCGGGAAATCTAAGAAGTCGAAGAAGAAGGCTAAGAAGGCAGTCGAAGCGGGGATGCAAAACAAGATGGAGCCAAGATGGTCACTCTACGCAACCCCATGTTCCACCCCGCCCTGCCGCCAGTGCAGGTGTCGAACGCACCTCAGAAGAAAGCGGAGATCAGAATCCCCGAACCGATTCCCATGCCGCCCGCGGCCTGTCAGGCCACCATAACACCAACCTCAAACGGAATGTACACAATACGGAATCCGTTAATGTCGATGATGCATCAACAAAGTCTATTAGGTTCTGGGGATTCCTCACCAGTTCCCCAGATGAACTCCCTCTTCACCCAACCCCAGTACACTTACGTGAATCCCAACGTCTACAACCCGGTACAGACCGCGCCAACCCAATCGTACGTTCTAGATGCAACTAGAAGCTCGCCGAAGGCGCAGGAGAGCGAATTCCAGAGCAGACTGATGAACTTGGCATCGTTCACTCAGAAGAGCGACGAGGGTTATTCATTGTTCAGCGCTCCGGAAGACAACCAGCAGAGAAGTTTCCTCTCGCCGGAGTACTATGACGAGTCGCCAAAGCCTGTCGTATCGCCCAACCCAATAGGTACCAGACCGAATGCGGAGAGAACATTCGAGAACGAATCTCTCTTCGCCAATCCAATACAAAGACCGGAGCCGATCGGCACGCCGCTGAGACGGGACGAGGTGAACGATTTTACTGGAAGTCTGTACACCCCGTTTGGACAGGAGGATAGAAATGTGTTCAGGAACGCACTGTTCAACGATAAAAGTGACGTTGGCGCCAACGTGTACCAAAACCAAGATGTGGGCCTCAGCCATATCGCCAATGGTGATTCTCTGCCCTACTTCCAACGACTCCGGGTTGGATCCAAGCTGAACAACGAGGTTACAATACATCATGTCACGGAGTCCAAGTTCTACAAGGGACAGGTGGGTTTAATTTCTTCCATCTCTCATCCTCGGTTTACGCACGCTTGGCTTAGGAGTAAGCTAAGTAAGCCCTGTAGTTCTGGGCTCGTAGAATAAGACTACGGTACCCCTGCTTGTCGTAGAAGGCGACTAAAAGGGTCTTCGGGTTCACTAGAGGACAGGGGTAGGGCCTTTGTCGCCCGCCAAAGTGGACCCGGAAAGGCACAGGGGAATTAACCTCCCCCACCCGGGACGTGCTCTCCGAAGAGCACAGTCTGGTGCGTTCCACTGAAGATTCCGAACCCCCTCACGATGCACCGAGGTAGGGTCACTGGGAGGGTGTTCGTGGGTAAGAACCTCCACATGACCCCGCCTTCCCCAGGCGAGGTATCTTCTTGAAGATTTCCAACCCGGTCATAAAAGAAAAAAGGAGCAAGCTGGTGAATGCATTACGCAATGTGTGAGAGAGAGGTATAAGTTAGTGAAGATAGATAGATATTTTACACATACAGGCTGTCCCGTTATTCAACGCCCTACGGTGAGTGGTTAGGTGACTATATGATAACCTCGAGAAAAATGATAAAAAAATCCATATCATTTCATATCATATTAAGGCTAATAAAATTTAATAGTGCTTTTACTTGAAAAATATTTATTGTAAACTTCGACGTTCAAAAAAATTTTTTTTTCAAAAAATTCTATAAAATGTGGTGGGTGTTACATCATAACTTTGGACTGTATGAACTGATTTTCATGATCCATTTTTTTATTTCAATTTGATCCAGTTCTGACAATGGCTTGTTACAACACTTAGTAAATTTTCATTAAGTATGTGAGCGATAACTTGACCAATAATTTCCCGAAGTGGCATATAAGTTAGTTTAGCTTAGATTGTCCCAATAGATTTCGTTAATAAAATAGCTACCGACCGAGTCGTGGTTCGGCCCTCTCGGGCGCCCTCGGACCGGACTGCTAACGCGTAATAATGGTAACCGTCCAAGCCGAGGTTACCCCTCACCGGGGGGACCCTTGTGTCGAGTTACCACCTAATAGAGGTTCAGGCTAAGCGACCTAAGAGCTATGCCACCTCTCAAATCCGGTGAAGCAGTAAAGGCCAGCTTCTCTGGGCCAACTGTGTTAGTTCGTCAAAAAAAAAAAACTTTATATTGGAAAGGATGTACTTCAGGGGTAGTCTGATGTGAGTTTCGTTACATTCTGATTAATTCTCAGCCCTGTAGTTCTTGGCTCTCAAGAATAAGACTGCGGTATCCCCTGCCTGTTGTAGAAAGCGACTAAAAGTAGCCTCGGGTTCACTGGGCGACAAGGTGGACCCGGGAAGAAGGCGACATCGGCTGGCCCATGTCACTTGAGCACAGTGCAGAGGGGCTCCAGTGCGTTCCACTGGAGATCCCGAAGCCCCTCACCATGCACCGAGGAACGGCCACCGGGGAAGTTTTATTGGGTAAAAACCCCACATAACCGCCGCCTTTCCCCCAGAAATCGGGGTATCTTTCTGAAGATTTCCTCCTCGTTAACAAAAAAAAAAGGTTCTGATCAATTCTAGTTCGCAGTATTCCTTTTTGTTAACGGGGAAGAAATCTTCAAAAAGTATTCCTTCGCAGTATTCTTACGATAATTCGGAAATACAAATAGGTCGTCTAAATTCGTTTTCTAATCGGTTTTTCCTGATAAATATACTTGTAACTTCAATTGATTGTTTGGTAATATTTCAATAAGAAGTCTGTCTATCTATATGTTATATTATTTTGCAGGACGGTCCTCAGTCTATGGAGGGGATGCGTGGAGACGAGTCTCTCTTCTCCAGACCATCGCCCCCCATCTGGCCGGGCACATTGTACAACAGCAGCCACAAGCAAACCTCTGGTGAGTGGAGAGAATTTCACCTTTAACACGATAACGTTACAATTTGTGTAATGAGCCAATACGTGCCTTACAATGTAGACACTATGGTATATTATTTATATATTATTAGTTGTAAGGGACAAGTATTTGACGAAGGCAAGCTCGAGCTGTAAACCATATTAGAATTAAAGTACACTCGAATAGTGAAGCTTTAGGCTGTAATTTATAATACCTACTTTGTCTTTGCTCAGGCTTAGGCTAAACTTGCGTCAGCGCTGTAGTTCTGGGCTCGTAGAATTAGACGGTAGCCCCTGCCTGTCGAAGGCGACTAAAAGGGGCCTCGAGTTCACTGGGCGACCAGGAAGGGGGGCCTTTGTCGTCCGTCAAAGTGGACCCGAGAAGAAGGTGACATCGTCTGGCCCGTGTCGCCTTGCTATGCGAGGGAACGGGGATTTACCTCGCTTACCTGATTTGCCTTCCCCCAGAAGGCGGGCTTATCTTCTGGAAGATTCGTCGGCAAAAAACTTCTTGTTGTAACGTAATATTTATAAAAACAAAATATAATAAATCTCCAATATTTTTTTATCGTCTATTTCTATCTTCCTTCATCTTGGTGAGAGCGTAACGAAAAGTGTGATCGGGAGAGGCGAACGGAAGTTGAAAGTTAGTGAAGTTAGAAAGAGATTAAGTTACGTTTCGTATATGTTAGACAGTATAGTACTACTAACTGTATCACACTATAGGAGCAAGTGAGAGCAGTTCGCATTTTCTCTCTCTCTCGAACAGTTGTCCACACCGTGACCGGTGACAGCGACCTTGACTAGCTTCGGGCATGAGCCCTGATATGGCTTGCGAAGCCGAACTTGCTCTTAAAAGCTCGGTTGCAAGTGGCACAATATAGCTGACCGGTGACATTGTAAGTGTAGTTGGTAGGAGGACGTCGTCGAGATTTCCTTTCGTGGCGTTTTGCGTCTAGATCAACGAGTCAACTTTTCGAAATCCGTCACACCTGCTTTGACACGAGAGCGCCACTCTGTGGATTTTTTTTTATAATTTAAGCACTTGCTTAAATTAAAAAAAAAATTAAGCAAGTGCATAGAGCCGTGGTAACTCAGTATCCAGGCGGTTGGCTCTTGTTGCATAGTACGCTAGCAACCCGAGTTCGATCCCCGGTGCCGGCACCAATAAATTTGCTGTTGCAATTTTATGTGCTGATTAACCACGCGCTCGGCGGTAAAGGAAAACATCGTGAGGAAACCTACATGTCTTAGAATATTTTTCTAAGGCATGTGAAGTGTACCAATCCGCACTAGGGCCGCGTGGTGGACTATGCCCTTATACTCTCTTTACAGAGAAGGCCTGTGCCCAGCAGTGGGACATATATTATATATATAAAGGCTGTAATTTTAACTTTTAACTTTAAGCAAGTGCTTGACTACGATCCCATCTGATGTTAAGTGGAAATGCAGTCCTGGATAATAAGGCGCACTAGCTTACTAAATGCCTATTCACTCTACTCTTGAAAATACCCACATTGTAATCGGAGGGAAAGGTCGCGGTCAAACTATTCCAGTCCTTTTCTGTACGAAGAATGAAAGACGAAGCAAATCGCTTCGTTCGGGTTTGAGGGATGTTCACAACAAAAGGATGAAATCCAGCAGTGCGTCTAGAAGTCCGATGGTGGAAACACTGGGCACACTCTCCAAAATGCAATCTGTAGAAAACCGAAAGGCTAGCTACCTTACGCCTGTGCTCAAGACATATATATAGATGTAGCTAAAGAAGTTTCACTTCAGTCTTGTGGTCACTTGTTTTTTTATTTTTGGTTATTGTCCCCACTATTGTTTCTGGGTCCTAATTTTTTTTTTGTTTTATCCCTTCAGAGTTGTTATGAAATGGTGCTATGATGAGGAGTGGAAGGCGACGGGATTAGTGAAAATTAAGTTAAACTATATACATAGATGAATGCAATAAACTAGTTAAAATTAACCGTTTTTTGATTGTCCACACTCTCACTTCCTTTTTAACCTTTACGGGGTATTAGAGATACCAAATTTTTGCCTCGGATCGAAATGCTCACGCGTCACATAGTAACCGTCCAAGACGAGGTTACCCATCACCGGGGACCTTTGTGTCGAGTTACTAGCGATAGAGGTTCAAGCTAAGCGACCTAAGAGCTGACTCTCAATCCGGTAAAGCAGTCAAGGCCAATCTGTGTAGTTGGTCATTAAAAAATCACATCAATCACAGGGCAAACAGCCCTTATTGGGCCTTATATGTGACACGTGCCTGTGTATTGTAAAACTCAACCAGTATATATTATATAAAAGTAGTATTGCGCGCGCACGTGTTTAGGTAGTCGTGGGCACCGCTGAAAAGTCGGATTTGAAGTCGATTTTTACTCGTAAATATAGACATAGACATTTATTTATTGGCATCACAATTAAATCAAGTTAGACAAAACACAGTTAAAGTTACACGGACAAATAATACAAAACATATGATGCCAATATCGGACACCGTCTCAGCATATGCTGTCACAAGGATGCGACAGCGCTGATTTTATATTAATATTTTGTATATATATGTATATATATATATATATACAAAATATTTATTTAGAATATAGAAGTTATCAAAAAAGAAAAATCAATAAGATACAAACATAAATACTAGTTTGAACAATCTCTGACCCCCTCTAGTCAGAGAAACAAATAGAATTTCCCGGAAAGGGCGAAAACATGTCCTTTCCGGGAAAACCCTTAAAACATCCGTTCGTATAAGCAACCAACCGAGTCGTGGTTCGGCCCTCTCAGGCGCCCTCGGATTGGAATGCTTACGCGTAACATAGTAACCGTCCAAGACGAGGTTACCCCGAGGAAATCTTCAAAAGATTATGTGGGACGGCGGTTATGTGGGGTTTTTACCCACTAAAACCTCCCTTGCCCTTCCCTCGGTGCATGACGAGGGGCTCCGGATCTCCATTGGAACGTACCGGAGCCCCTCTGCAATGTGCTCAAGGAGAGCACTTCCCGGGGAAAGAGGTTACTCCCTCCCCCCCTGTGCCCTTGCAGTGCAAGGCGATACGAGCCAGCCGATGTCGCCTTGCACTTGCACCCTTGTCGCCCAGTGAACCCGAGGTCCCTTTTAGTCGCCTTCTACGACAGGCAGGGGATACCGTAGTCTTATTTTGAGAGCCCAGAACTACAGGGCTGGAATACCCTTAACAAGATAACTAAAAATGTGTGAAGCATGAGTAAGTAATTCCTTACTTCTCATTTAACAAGTTGTCTGTGTCTTCCTGCACTATGCCATGAAGCACGTCCTGGGGCACTCCCTTCCCCCAGCTACTTCGCAGTGCTGAGGCGACACGGGAGCACTAGTGTCGCTTTCTTCGCGGGTCCACTGTACCGGACGACGGCCCTAGCTCCGTCGACCATGAACCCGAGGTTTAACGTCTTTTACGATATCAATTCTGTCCCGGATTTCGGCCTTTGTGAATCTTAGTGTTGGTGTTAAAATCGATGCTGGAAAACAAAAACGTAGTAACCCACAAAAATTAAATTGTTCACCAGAGCCGGAAAACATTTCAACTTTTTAAAAAAAAATTATAACTTTCGTGTTCGTGGACCTAGAGCTGTCGTTTTGGACACAATGTTTATTATTTATTGCTGTATAAGTATTGTACCGCGGCATTAACCTAGAGTTTTCCTAAAAGAAAATCGTTTTACGGTACAAAAAATAAAAGAAAAGTGTCAATGTTGAAAATCCTATTTTCGCTATTTCTCATCTAATTGTCAAAAGTCATATATCATTCGACGCGTCTTTTTTTCTGATTCCAACGACGTAAAAAAGTGAAAATGGCCATATGTGTCACTTACTACGTTTTTGTTTTTCAGCGTCGATATAAGTGTAAATGAATATGTCTACAATTACGTGTATTCAATTTTCAGTACTGCGGTCTTCTCCCGGCTCTCCCTCGGGCGAACCCGTGCGCGATAAATGCCCATCCCCGCAGCAAGCCGACGGGCCGGGCGCTATCGGAGAGGGAGCTCCACATCCCTTCCGCAGTACGTGCTCCAAGTCTTCAGTTAACTACTGATTGGCTTCATCTTGCCACCCTATAGCATCCCGCAACAACGTTGGAAAAGGAGGGAAATAATGTCTACATCTCCCTCCTGCTCATCTTGCCACCCCTACAGCATTCCGCAACAATTTTTGAAAAGGAGTGAAATAGTGTCTACATCTCCCTCCTGCTTATCTTGCCACCCTATAGCATCCCGCAACAATGTTGGAAAAGGAGGGAAATAGTGTCTACATCTCCCTCCTGCTTATCTATCCGCCCTACAGCATCCCGCAACAATGTTGGAAAAGGAGGGCATTTATCTGTACAAATACAAATAAAGATTGTATTTATCTGTACAAATAAAGATTAAATATATTTATTTCACATAGTAACCTCCAAGCCGAGGTTACCCCTCACCGGGGGGACCCTTGTGTCGAGTTACTAGCGATAGAGGTTCAGGCTAAGCGACCTAAGAGCTGTGCCACCTCTCAATCCGGTGAAGCAGTCAAGGCCAGCTTCTCTGGCCAATCTGTGTAGTTCGTCATAAAAAAAAAATGACACTTACGGTAAAGGCTATAGTCGTTGGACCCCTTAAGCAGCTACTAGCAGCAAGTATTGCATTTCTGGGCAAATTGAAGGGCAATCTGGGTCAAATTAGGTTTGCAGAACATGGATACTATGAGCATTTCGATGAATTAAAAAATATATCATTGTCTCATGACATTGTCAGTAAGAATTTAAAAAATGTCTTGGTCGGATATAGTTATTGGCCCCAGCCAAATTGGCGTAAACGATAACATTGACAAATACATTAAATCATCGATCATTTCTAAGAGTTAATTAGTTTCTTAGAACCGGAAATGGTAGTAATCATAGCAATAAGTGACTTTTAAGCATTAATTTAATTTATGCATATGCTTACCCAATTGCTAATTTTTGCATTTAAAAACACACGTTGTTAACAAAATTTCAATCTGCGCCATGACAGTTGCGGGGATTCGTGAACAGCATTGCCAACATAACCATAATAAATAGCGCAATTTTTTAAAGATTTCTTTTGATCGATTCGCTTATTCAGTCCCTTATTATTTGCGTTTTAGTGATAGGGGGCCAACGACTGTAGCCTTTACCCTATATGGTTTTCTAATGGATACCTTTGTCAGAATTGAACCAAATTTAAATTGAACCACATCGAAAGCACCAGTTATCAAATAAAGAATCGTCCAAATTGGTTCACCCAGTCGAAAGTTATGAGGTAACAAATATAAAAAACATACAGTCGGATTGAGAACCTCATTTTCTGGAGTCAGTTGAAAAGTCAATCAAATTGCCGTATACTCACGAATTTTCAACTTAATCTTTATGTTAGCAATTTATCATTGGAACTTATTTCATATAAGAATATTTTATTCTAGATTTTTTACACCGGCCTAGATTTAAACATAAACTTACATAATAAAATATTTAATTCAACTCTCATAATATATTATAAATCTATTAATTTATCTCCGTATTCATTCTCTACTCGAGCGGGTGAAGATCATTACCTACACCCATGTACATATCAGTAAATACAATATCATTCTTATCATTTATACAAAAACATATCGGGCTCAAGTTAATGTCTGAAATAAAAGTACGACGTATGGCTTGTTTGACAGTACAAAAAGAGGAGTGCTCCGATCGTCACCAAACTTTACAGGATTACTCGCCAGGTCAATATGAAGATTCCCTGAAAGTTTCATTGAAATCGGTCCAGCCGTTTCGGAGCCTATATGGAACATACCCACACACTTTCTCTTTTATATATATACATCTAAGCGAGTGCTTTACCTCGATCTCATTTGATGTTAAGTGGATGCAGTGCTGGATGATAAGACGCACTAGATTAGTGCCTATTCACTCTACCCTTGAAAACACTCATATTGTAGTCGGACGGAAAGATCGCGAAACTATTCCAGTCCTTTGCTGTACGACTGTGCTGACAAACGAAGCAAAGCGCTTCGTTCGGGTTTGAGGGATGTTCCAACACAAGGATGGAATCTGCAGTGCGCCGAAGCAGGTGACATCGGCTGGCCCGTGTCGCCTTGCACTGCGAGGACGCAGGGGAGGATTATCCTCCCCCCTCTGCAACGTGCTCTCCGAAGAGCACAGTGATCCCGGAGCCCTTCACCATGCACCGGTGAAGGGCCACTGAGGGGGTGTTAGTGGGTAAGAAAGAACCCCACATGACCCCGCTTTCCTATCTCCTGGTATCTTCTTGAAAATTTCCTGAAGATTGTTAATAATATTTATAAAAAACAAATATATTGTTAGCATTTTTTTAAAAAAAAAAGAGGCTGAAAAACACAGTCATTTGTTTTTTGTCTTAGTAGTTATTGTAAAAAGCAATAATTCCCTTACAGAGCGTAACGTATTCATCCCGGAGCACAGCATCGCGGACCTCTCCGAGCTGGAAGCCGCAGAGCTAGGGCCGTTCAAACGTTTCGACTTCTACTTCGAGCCGCCACGACACAAGCCCAGGGTTTGCATGGACGTCAATGCCCTCAGACCTGCGAACAAGTAAAAAGCAAAGAACCAACGGATAGGGACAGAGCTATACAATTTACAACCTGTCGCGTTCATCCTCCACTTTTATCTATCTTGAAATACTTAGGGATAAAAAGGTTTCATTCATTCTTCAGTCTTGTAATTAAAATTAGGTTTGCATTCGTCCGCCATCTTGGATCGTCATCCAAGTTGACTTCAAAACCATTGAGTTGGCGGTTAATAACTCTAGCACTAAGCGGAACGTAGAAGGGATAACGCATGTGTACAGTCGCGCACGAAATTAATTTATACAAATTACTTAAAAAGTGGTTTCTGTTTGTACTTTTTATATACGCATATTCACTATTTATAATCACTAATAAATTAATAAAAAAAAATAGTAACAGTCAATAAAAAAAACATTTATAAATAAAGTTCAATTAACATAGAATTTAGATAGCGACGGTACAGCTGGAGCTATCGTGGTGTGGTGTCGGTGGTGCCAGAGTACCACAGTCGCCCGCGCCCCCTTCACTCCCCTTGTGACACCATATTTTCGACTTCTGCCCTTAATATAAAAGTTTTTTAATGAACCATATCAAAATTATTAATAATAATTATTAATAATAATTAATAGTATTTAATCCTAGTTTTTTTAGGATTGCTACAATATTTGATCACTTCGAAGCGTCAATAGCCTAATGGTTTAGGGTACGGCCTGCGAATCGTAAGGTCCTGGGTTCGAATCCAACATTCGACTAACTTTACTACGACTAGCACAAGCTTAAGCGTAGTTGGAATGGTTAACAAGATTGTTAGTAATATTTCTGAAAAAAATACATATTGCTAGCTTTCTTTTTTTTTTAAATCCTTCAATGGACGAACGTTATCCGAACTTTCTTCAATTTAAGCTTCAAAGTTAGTTGGAGGTTCATAATGTTTTTAAACCCATATGTTATGGCTATAACCATTTACGTGGGCATATTATTCTTACAATGTATGTGTTAAACTATATGAATAGCACCATATGAATTTAATTTAACAAGCTCTGTGAAAAGTAGATAGCAATTACTTTGCCTGTCTACCCCCACTGGCATAGAACGACGTGAAATCTTGTTAATTTTATATTTCACAATCTGTAACAAAGGAATGTAATCGAATTAATTCTCGTTTCCATGTATAGCTCTATCCCTTTTCAACTGGTCAAACCTATGTACGTATATTTACGTACTATGACATGATATACTTAGTACGTATTTAAATAAATGTAAACTGACAGAACGATACAACGAAAGTAATGCACTACTCGTTCTCATAATGACGACCACTACTGACAGTCACTTTAAAGTGACGTCAGTATGACGTGTGACGTTTTAATGTAACACATAATTTATTCTCTACTAGCTGCGCACCGCGGTTTTACCCGCGATTAAAACCATTTCTATTAGTGATGATGATGTCCAGGCCGATGTCGGCCATGGCGCCTGTGTCACTGGAAAGGCATTTTAATTAGGGCTCTTCATTCAGGTAGTAATTATGTAGCTTAGGTTTTCTGCTCTCTCGTGTGCTCTTTGGTGGCTCACGTACACTTCGCACAGGTCAAGGTTACACCAACATAATTATAGTGGATGGAAACTAGTTGACGGGTCTTCAGTTTATCTCGATTTGTGTCGAGTTCTTCACGCCGTTCAACTTCGAAATTATCAACCTGTTGGTGGACAAGTCTCCTCCACTCAGGACGCAGTGGTTCTTTTGTCTCCCACTGTGAGGGCTCTATTTTCCATCTCTTTATGTCTATTCAGAACGTCCTTATATCTTAGGTACTGGCCACTGCGTTTCCGCTTGCCGTACTGGAGTTCTGAATAAAAGATGCGTTTTGCCACTCGACTCTCCGACATACGAGAGACATGTCCGCACCACCGCAGCAGTCGCCTCATTAGATACACTTCAATGCCTCCGACATTAGCACGTCTCAGGACAGTTGTGTTCCTGACGTGGTCCAACCATCGGATGTTCACGATATTTTGGAGAGATACTAACATCGTACCATAATATCACGCAGTCCGTTGTTTATCGTCATTACCATTCGAATATTTGTCCGAATAATGTAGTGTGAAGAACAAAGTTTATCTACTTTAAAGAACAGATAAGATAAAAGTATTTTCGTATCTGTTATTTAAAGAATTTTGATATGAAGATCTATTTAAACCACATGTGCATTGGAAATAAATTATCATTTTTTACATTTTTGTAGGACTATTTGAGATAAACATTTCCATTTTACAGTACTAGCTGCGTCCCGCGGTGTTACCCGAAATTAAAAAGTATGTCCTTTTCTGTATCCATTTGATTGCAACATTTTATGATGATCGGTTGAGCAGTTACGGCACGAAAGTTAGTTTACATTTTTATCGTCATTACCATTGGAATATTTGTCCAAATGATGTAGTGTGAAGGACAAAGTTTATCTACGTTAAATTCCAGATGCGATAAAAGTATTTATTTTGATAACAAGATCTATTTAAACCACATGTGCATTGGAAATTAATTATCAATTTTGATTGTATTTATGATTCACTGTATTAACGTAAAGTGTCATCAAATTCCATTCAGTAGTTTTTGCATGGTAAAGTAACACTTCACATACAAACAAACATTCACTTTTATAATAGAATTAATAGAATATATATAAATCTTTAAAAATATAAGAAAATTTCAAAAAATTATGTGTTACATCTATACGTCACACACAAAAATACAATGCGATCTGTTTTTTTTCCTAAACGCACCAAAAGACTTCCACGTCCGTTACCTAGAGGTACACACCTATATATTTTCGAGTCATACATATTCATACAAATTGTATGAATACATTGTTATTAGTTATTTATCTAGGTTATCAACTAAAATACCGTCTTTGTTTAGATCCTTCCTACACTATGTGTGTCCAACTTGTTCTCTCAACCGACTTCAAAAACGGAGGCTTCAATTTGACTGTATTCTTTCTACTTTTTGTTGTGAACATCCCACAAACCTGAACGAAGCGATTTGTCTTTCATTCTTCGTACAGCAATGGTCTGGAATAGTTTGCCCGCGTCTGTCTTTCCTTCCGATTACAATGTGGGTATTTTCAAGAGTAGAGTGAATGGGCGTTTACTAAGCTTACTAACCGTCCAGGACTGCATTTCCACTTAACATCAGGTCAACACTTGGTTAGAAGTTATAAAAAAGAAATATATATATACAGTTAAATAATTATATTAGTCTTATATGTGTTTGTTCCGTCGAGTTTAATTTTATTTGAAGTCGGGTCTGTTTAAATATACCTGTTGTTAGAACAATACTCCTTTTAGATTAGATTAGATCAATGTAATGAAAAGTGTTTTAGATACAAAATCGAGTCTGAAATGGATGTTTATTTTTTTTTTATTTGGAACTTCATTCACGTTCGAGACGAGACGTTCATGTCTCAATGATGACGTTATGAATTATTTTGGAAAGTTCCATTATATCGATTCATAATTATAGTGGTACTTCGATATACGAGTCGCCGAGCGAGCGATATCTTGCTTTGATATGACAGCAGTGTGTACATGCTAGGTTACGTAACCCATTATACTTGTACGTCAATTTACCACTGTACATACTGGCCCAGGCAATGAAAGCGTGTTTACATAACACGGTGTCAAAATACTATGTATTATATATGTATTTTAGACAATTATGTACTGTGGAGGAGCCGTGGTAGCTCAGTGTCCGTGCGGTTGGCTCAAGTTGCGTAGTACGCTAGCAACCCGAGTTCGATCCCCGGCGCCAGCACCAATAAATTTATTGTTGCAATTTTATGTGCTGATTAACCACGCGCTCGGCGGTGAAGGTAAACATCGTGAGGAAACCTACATGCCTTAGAAAATTTTTCTACAACATGTGAAGTCTGCCAATCCGCATTAGGGCCGCGTGGCGGACTATGCCCTTATACTCTCTTTACAGAGAAGGGCTGTGCCCAGCAGTGGGACATGTATGAAGGCTGTAACTTTATGTACTGTGAGAATACCAAATGTTGACTTATTTGTATAGCAAAACGATCACTAGAACATCTAAATAATTTCTCTTCTTGTCATAGAAAGAAAAATTAAAAAAGCGTGGTGTACTTATGTACGCACATGTAGAGATGTACACACTACACAAATGTAGAGACTACCAATCGAGAGCGAAATCGAAAATTATTGCGGTATTTGTCGTCAGAATGACGAAGACTACTCTTAAATGTATAGTAGATACTGACGTTGTACTACTATTCAATAAATTGTTTTAAATTCGTACGCGCGATTTCGTCACACGCTAAAAATACACTGTGGCGTTTAATGCCGTAAGACTATTTATAAGCACTTACTCTGACACAATCACAGATTATGACATGCATATATAATGAAGAATTGATTAAAATAATTTAAGAATGGTGTTTAATGATTTTGATGTCCCGTATGTACGTTTATAATATGCAATTGTGATTAGAGATGATTTGAATATAACATGGAATTGATATTGACAGCCCGCGCTGTCAGTGTGACATTTGTAAATATATTTCAATAAATCAAGCACTTAGTAATTGTTTTAGTCTGAATTTGATATAATTACCAATTGAAACCGTTATAGTTGAAGCATTTTTAGTAATAATTATTGTCTGGTCTTTAGTAAATATACGCTTGAAGTTCAAACTAGACGCGCTGTTAGCGGTTGCAGAGCTTTGTAGACTGGATGTGCTGAGACCGCACCCCATTCGCTTTCTCTCTCCCCCAAACTGCGCTTCGGTTAGGTGTAAGAGAGAACGCACTGTTCACGGTTATATTAAGAATCTTTTGACATTGTGTTTATTCTCTCATATCTTCATTGATGATATTGTATTATATATATGTATGTCCTTGTTTATGTAAGCTATAACACGATATTTAAAAGAATAGTCTCAAAGTAATTGATGTGAAACAGTAAAATGTCTTAATGTAAAAAAATTGTTTTTATTTTAAAACTCCCTCTTTTTGGACCGATATAAAACGTCCGTAACGCTAAAAAAAACCGTAATTTTTTTTCTACAGAGCATGTTATTAATATTGCCATTGGTACGCCATGGGTGAACCGTAGTTTTTTTTTTTATTTATTTAAATCAACAAAAATTATAACACCGTTACAGATAATACCAATATGATGTTATAAAAACTTAGTTAAATATATATTATTAAAATTAAAACAAATAAAAAGCTGCTTTATGTATTGACAATAATATATAAATATAAAAGTCAAACACCTACGCATTTGTAGGCAGCTTCGATAAGCACAGACTCTGTGCAACAAAATATATCAATGTGCAGTGAGATGGTATTAACAAACCCAACCGCGCGCGACAGTGGAGAGTTCCTGGATAAGTTAGTCCTGGAGACAGGCAGTAGGAACAATGGCGGACGACGGCGCATGCACACGTAATTGTCAGGCGTCCGCAACTGTAGCGCGGACGCTTCTGGGTGATGAACCCAGCCCCGCAGCACCCTCCACACATATTTAATCAGTGCGACGTCTCTCCTCACCTGCAGCCTGCTGTACCCGACCATGCCCAGTACAAATAGGCTCGGGTACATCAGTGGGAAGCAAGGATACACCCCGTACTGCTTATAATATAATAATATAGTGGCACCAATGAACTAAAAGAAGCAAATATCGACCATTAGGATACCAATGAACGTTCATTTTGTAAATTTCTTCAGGCGACTCAAGCCCTGATCTCAAGTGTTAGCTGGCAACACCTGACACCCAGCGATTGTTATACATAATAACTACTTCCAATGATATCTTAGTTATTTACCTGAACCTTATTGTATCTTTAATTCATAATTTAGTTGATCGTCACATGAACTTGGCATTGTAAACAATAGTTTAACTTTATTAGTTCCTAATCTGACTTCTCATTAATTTTGTATAAAGATTGTGAGGACGCGCAGTTGTGACGTTACTCTTTATAAATAATTCCTTGTACAACGTTACGCTGTCTCAATAAAGCGAGTGTATTAGTTGTTGGACTATTTTATTCTACGAGACCTACAGATTATAACATTTATTATAATCGTCTATGACATAGACATTTATTTATTGGCATCACAATACAAAAACACATCACAGACAGAATTTAACACACATTAAAATATAATGAAAACACGTTGGTTTTTATGTCGCCTGGCTATATCCTTCATTGTAGTAAATATAGTTCATAGTAGAACTATATTGGCGTTACACGTGTTATTTAGTCGAAGAGTCGTCCTAGTCGGTAAAGAGAAATTTATGTAGCAAGAATTTTTTTTTTAAAGAAAGCTAGCATAATTCCTTTTATTTTTTTTTCAAAAATATCACTAACAATCTTGTTAACCATTCCAACTAAGGTTAAGCTTGTGTTAGGACATGGTTCACGTCAATAGTCGAATGGTGGATTCGAACCCACGACCTTACGATTCGCAGACCGTACCCTAAACCATTAGGCTATTGACGCAATTAACAATATAAACGAAATTGGGGAAAATAAATCAAAACAACTTCATATTATTGATTTATTTAATTCTTCAAACTTAAATCAACAATTGTGTACTCGGAATCGGCGTATGTACACAACAATATTTTAAACTGGGGTAGATGAAATATTTTTTGTTCTGGCAACACAGATATGCTATCGTCAACTAAACACTAGTTTATTTCAAAACCATTAATACTAGAAACTGTTTTAACTATACAGGACAAATTATTCAATTTATCCTATATACGTTACTGTAACAAAATAAAAAATAGGATAATATTATAAGATTTTAAAGCGATAATAAATTATGAGAGACATTCTACAAATCATAATTTCAATAGACAAATTACAATTATATATTATATGTAATACATATTATATATATAATATAAATACAAATATATTTACTTAAATATTTTATGACGATCCTACGGTGATTGCCAAGAGAAGCTGACCACAGTTTCACCGGATATGAGAGGTGACAGAGCTCTTATGTCGCTTAACCTGAACCTCTATTGGGAGTAACTTGGCGGTTGGGCCTCCGAGAGGGGCCTCAGCTTGGATTGAATCGGTCGGTATCTTTTATCGATAGACATATCAATTAACTAGCCCAAGATCTAAGGTAACTCGGCGCTACGTCATAGTAGAAAAGCTAACATTGTAAATAGTATATTTTAGATTATTTAGATGAGATAATGAAGACAGAAAATAACGCTGAAGTGTGTGGTGGGGTCGCTAGAGGGCGCTCTACAAGGGGTTATATCCACAAGATTGGTGAGTCGATTATACATGCGTCTAATCTAATGAAGTTTCAAGGTTATCTGAAGATCACGTGTATTTTCAATGGTGGTGACGTTTAGCCGCGTGCGTTTGGTCCGAGGTGGTGTTGGGGCGCGTATGCCTCGTGGTGGCGAAGGGGGCGCGCCGTTTCCTCCTGGGCGGTGCGGAGACCAGCCCCGCGTGCGCCTGCGCAGCAACCAGCATCCCCAGCTGGCACTGCGCCTGCGATACAACACAATCTCTGTAATATATTGTTATCTAAATGGCGGAGAAGCCACTTTATTATTATTATAAATTTTATCTATCATAACGTTATTTGGTCCTCCGGGTTAAATGGTTCCATTGGGTTGTATCAAATATCAGCCCTGTAGTTTTGGGCTCTCAAGAATAAGACTACGGTATCCCCTGCCTGTCGTAGAAGGCGACTAAAAGGGACCTAGGGTTCACTGGGCGACAGGGGTGGGGACTTTGTCGTCCGCTGAAGTGGACCCGGGAAGAAGGCGACATCGGCTGACCCGTGTAGTCTTGCACTGCGAGGGCACAGGGGGAGGAAGTAGCCTCCCGGGATGTGCTCTCCTTGAGCACAGTGCAGAGGGGCTCCGGTGCGTTCCACTGGAGATCCCGGAGCCCTCGTCATGCACCAAGGAAAGGGCCACCGGGGAGGTTTTAGTGGGTAAAACCCCACATAACCGCCGCCTTCCCCAGAAGGCGGGGTATCTTTTGAAGATTTCCTCCCCGTTAACAAAAAAAAAAGGTTGTATCAAATAGCACTGCCCAATGGGGCCTGTCTACAATTCTCTGTCCCGTTATTTACTATATTCAATATTCTAATTATATTTTATACATTTGCTATTTTATTTGATTTTTTTATTTATAACCACATACCCATAGTTACCTCCCTCCCTCCCCTAAAGATTTAAGCATACGGACAGTCAGACAGGAAGCCACTTTAATTTCAACAGACTTCAAATGGAGGTCGTTCTCAATTCATATGTATTTTTACATTTTATTAAATGTAGAACAGCAACTGCACGTCAACAGCAGCGCTTCAGAGCCACTTCCTTGTATAATAGGTTAAATAAAGTCTTAAAAATTCATCCTTTGTCGAATCATAAATGTAAATTAGTTTGTAAAAAATATTTACTAGAGTTGGATTATATTCAGACTGAACGCCTCCTAATTTAATAAAATTTAATATAATATAAAGCTGAGGGACATACACAAACACAAATTTACACACACACACCAACACACACACACATTTATAAAATATTGTTATCATTTGTTATGCTCATATTTTATTGTGCTTTTCAAATGGGAGAAGACACTGACCCCTGAAACACAGGTCCAATAGAACCTAGCTCAGGAGTCAGGGACTTCATGTTTGTTTAAACATTTTCTTTGGTGACTAATAAAGATTTATTATTATTTTTACGTTTGTTAGCACATAACTTTGGACTGGGTGTAACGATTTTATTGATTCTTTTTTTTTATTCGAAAACTAGTGCTTTCCATGAGTGCCCCGTTTAAATTTGGCAATTTAGACAATGGGATCCATGAGAAAACCAAATACGTGTTAAATTTGCATCAAGTATGTGCGCGACAAACGGACGAAGAACTCCATATCACGACAACCAATTTAGATGATTCATTTTTTACTGGATAGCCATGTACTTTAAGAGTTTAATTATGTTCTGATTAAATTGTATTTCGTAATAATCCTACGATAATTCAGAAATACAAAGAGAGCGTCTGGTCCTAATACCGTTTAACGTTTGATTCAATTTGAAGTCCGTTTTTGTTTTTGCTCGTAAATATCTCTTTCCTTTTTTTTTTCTTTTGCACACATTTTTTTTTCACTTACTTTTTAATTATTAATCTTTTAATCATTAAATTATCATATAATTTAATATAATATTTAATAAAAAACTTAATGATTCTGAAAGGCACTGTCTCCTGAGATACAGGTACACTGTACCTTTTTTTTGTTAACGGGGCGGAAATCTTCAAAAAGATACCCCGCCTTCTGGAAGGAAGGCGGCGGTTATGTGAGGTTTTTACCCACTAAAACCTCCCCGGTGGCCCTTTCCTTCCTCTGTGCATGACGAGGGGCTTCGGGATCTCCAGAGGAACGCACCGGAGCCCCTCTGCACTGTGCTCAAGGAGAGCACGTCCCGGGGGGGAGGTTACACGAGCCAGCCGATGTCGCCTTCTTCCCGGGTCCACCTTGGCGGACGACAAAGGCCCCAGCCCTTGTCGCCCAGTGAACCCGAGGTCCCTCTTAGTCGCCTTCTACAATAGGCAGGGGATACCGTAGTCTTATTCTTGAGAGCCCAGAACTACACGGCTGTAGGTACACTGTACCTAGTTCAAGAGACAGAGCTGCTATATATTGTAATATGTTTGCTTATTTGATATTAATAAAGTTATTTTTTTTATTTTAACAAGATTCTCCGTAATATATATAAAATTTACATAGCAATATATATTTTATATAAACTAAATAATATATTACATATTATTTACATACACAATAGATATAACAGAATAAACTGGATTCTATAGAGAGGCGGGCCAAAAAGTTGATAGGTGACCAAGATCTACACCTAGATAGTCCTGAGCACAGGCGCAAGGTGGCCAACCTTTCGGTGTTTTACAGATTACACTTTGGAGAGTGTGCACACGAATTACACGAGTTAATTCCCCATCCCCATTCTACCTTCGGACGTTTAGACACTCGGCGGGTCTCCACCCTTTTATAGTCGATGTTCCGCGCGTCCGTACGAAGCGATTTGAGTCATCGTTCATCGTGCGTACGGCAAAGGAGTGGAATAAGTTGCCGGCGTCAGTCTTTCCGTCCAAGTACGACGTGGGAACCTTCAAGAGTAGAGTGAATAGGCTCTTACTTAACTAGCGCCTTTCGACTATATCACCACTTAACACCAGGTGGGATCGTGGTCAAAAAAATTCAACCAGACGAGATTCACTCGACAGGGGAGACCAAACGGCCGAGGAATCGGAGAGAAATCGGAAGAGATATTGTTATAGTGTGTAGTGATATCGTATAAAATATGTCGCTGTGTTTTCCGCATGAACGTCCGTAGTACCTCCTCGTGCATCTCCTTGCCCATGCTGTAGACGCTGTGCTCGCTGCTGTTGTAGATGAGAGCGTTCGAGAGCATCAGCAGCACGTCACGCTGGAACTCGGCAGTCGTTCTGGAACATTCCACGTTATTATCTTTAAACGAGCAACTTCTGAGCAACAACAAAAAGATAATGTGTGTGATCCGTATAGGCTCCGTAACTGCTGGACCCATTTCAATGAAACTTTCAGGGAATCTTCACATTGACCTGGCGAGTAATCTTGTAAAGTTTGGTGACGATCGGAGCACTCCTCTATTGGAACTGTCAAACAAGCCATACGTAGTACTTTTATTTCCGACATTAACTTGAGCGCAATATGTTTTTGTATAAATGATAAGAATGATGAATTGTTTGGGTGGTAGAAGACTTTTTTCTTCTAGTCCTGTTCCATTCTATTCTCATCTACTCTCGTCTTCTCCCGTCTACTCTCGTCTACACTAGTATACTTTCGTCTACACTCATGTACTATCATGTACTCTCGTCTACCTCGTCTAAACTCGTCTACACTCATGTACTCTCGTCAAGTCTCGTGTATTCTCATCTACACTCGTATACTCTCGTGTACTCTCATCTACACTCGTATACTCTCGTGTACTCTCGTCAACATTCGTCTATTCTCGTCAACGCTCGTTTGCTCTCGTCTACACTCGTGTACTCTCGTCAAGTCTCGTGTAATCCCGTCTACTCTCGTCTACACTCGTGTACTCTCGTTAACATTCGTCTATTCTCGTCAACGCTCGTTTGCTCTCGTCTACACTCGACTAAATTAATAAATTAATCAATTACAAAAATATATTTCTTTTTATTTTAAATTCACCGTATCTATTTTGAATACTTCAATATACTCCATTGTACTTCAACATGGTTCATAATGACATAAATATACACAACGCATGTGTCAATACAAATTTGTGTTATAAAACAATAGAATGTCATCATAGTAAATAAAAGCTGTATTTGACAGTTCAAAATGGGAGTTCTTTTAGTATGTTCAAATAAAACACTTGCAAATGTTTACTCCTTTAATCTTGATGTTGAAGTGACATCTTTTCGCACACGGTGTTCGGTGCGCGCAACAATTGACAAATCCCAATATATATATTAGCGCCATCTGTTGCGGCGTTATTAATACACTTCATTCCTCCTGCATTAGTTTGAAATTCTGTAAGTTTGTACAATTTTAAATTCAAAATAATTAAATCGTTAAATAATTACACCACCTTTAAATCTAACTTAGATCTTATAGTTAGGACGAATCTCAGGTCTAGGCCTAAGACACCGTCTACATTCTGGTTCGGGGGTGGGCCCAGGGTCTTCCTCGAACGCACTGTGATGTGCTCCGCTTCCTCCCCGGTTGCGATCCCGCGTCCGCGTCCGCGCTCGCGACACACGGCGGAGACGTGTCGGTTTGTGGCGCCGAGTGTGACACAGGCGGTGTAACCGGCCTCACCCCAGGTGGACTTACCCCTAAATTATCGTTTTACAAATATTCGACTCAGTAAACCGACGTATTTGATCAACGTGACGTTTGCATGTTCCTTGATTTTCAATATTTACTAAAACATTCTTTGGCCTAACACCTTAAGTATAACGCCCATGGACCAAGTCGGTTTCGCATAACGAAACACCGGACCATCACTTTCTGGCCGACCTTAAATTTTGAGCCTTCCAGCCCTACTGGGGAGCTTTTCGACTGTGGCAAAGGAGGTCTAATTTAGTACGCAGCTCCCGACCGAACATCAACTTGGAGGGTGATTCGCCGGTACAACAATGAACACTACTGCGATATTGAAATAAAATTTCCATCAATTTATCGTTTATTTGTTCCGCCGAAACATTGTATATATCCCTAAGACCACACTTTAATAACTTTTACACGTTTTGACGGAATTTTCAGCTTGCCCGTTACTGTTCGGATGATAGATCGGCGAAGTGACGTATTTAATTCCGTTCATTTTGCAAAATCTAATAAATTCTGAATTAGAAATTTTGGATCGTTATCTGAAACTATAGTTATAGGGAGGCCGAAAACGGAAAACAAATATTTTAATTTATTAATCAATACTTTGGTAGTCGTATTATTGTTGGGCATAAGAACGCATTCTAACCACTTAGTGTAACTATCGACGAGCACGAGATAAACGCGCTGCTCGAGCTGCATGTAGTCTATGTGCAGGCGCTCCCAGGAGCGGCGGCGCGAGGCCAGGCGCGGGGGCGCGCTCGGCGGCGCCGCTCGCGTGGCGGTGCACGCCGCGCATGACAACACGCAGCGTTCGATTTCCGACATTAACTTGAGCGCAATATGTTTTTGTATAAATGATAAGAATGATGAATAGTGGTAGAAGACTTTTTTCTTCTAGTCCTGTTCCATTCTATTCTCATCTACTCTCGTCTTCTCCCGTCTACTCTCGTCTACTCTCATCTACACTAGTATACTTTCGTCTACACTCATGTACTATCATGTACTCTCGTCTACCTCGTCTAAACTCGTCTACTCTCGTGTACTTTCGTCTACTCTCGTGTACTCTCATCTACACACGTATACTCTCGTCTACTCTCGTGTACTCTCATCTACCCTCGTATACTCTCGTCTACACTCGTGTACTATAATGTACTCTCGTCTACCTCGTCTAAACTCGTCTACTCTCGTGTACTTTCGTCTACTCTCGTGTACTCTCGTCAAGTCTCGTGTACTCTCGTCAAGTCTCGTGTAATCCCGTCTACTCTCGTCTACACTCGTGTACTCTCGTCAAGTCTCGTGTATTCTCGTCAACGCTCGTTTGCTCTCGTCTACACTTGAGTAAATTAATAAATTACAAAAATATATTTCTTTTTATTTTAAATTCACCGTATCTATTTTGAATACTTCAATATACTCCATTGTACTTCAACATGGTTCATAATGACATAAATATACACAACGCATGTGCCAATACAAATTTGTGTTATAAAACAATACAATATCATCATAGTGAATAAAAGCTGTATTTGACAGTTCAAAAACGAGGAGTTCTTGACAGGATTATCCACCAGGTCAATCCCTGAAAGTATAATTCAAATCGTCCAGCCGTATGGATAGATATACAATTGATTTTCTCGGTCTAACGGCAAACCAAACACTTGTTAATTTACTGTTACTTAGCAACGCATATCTAGTGTAATAATAAGCGATATATATAAAACGACATTTTCCACAAACCCAAACACAAAAAATTTCAGGCTAGTATACAGTAGACATAGACATTTATTTATTGGCATCACAATACAGAAACACATCACAGACAGAATATAACACACATTAAAAAATAGACAAAACACAGTTAAAGTTACACGGACAAATAATACAAAACATATGACGCCAATAACGGACACCGTCTCAGCATATGCTGTCGCAAAGGAGACGACAGCGCTGATTTTCAGCGGTGCCCGGGACTACCTAAAGACGTGCGCGCGCAATACTACTTTTATATGTAATTTATACATAATGTATAATTTATACATGAATAAAACAGTTATGAGATTAAAATATATTTTATACAATAAAATAATAGATGAAAAATTTCATAAATAAATATATTATATTATATAATGAAATATTGAAAATATTGTACTGACCGAATGACGCCTGCGTCGATGTTCCTCCTGATGGTTGATAGATCCATTGGTCTCTTCACCACCATGCTATATCCTGGCGCCTCCTCGTCGGTGATGGGCCGCTGGAAGAGGGAAGCGTACTTGTGCGCACACAGCCTGCAAGCAATGAAGACGCTTATTATCTCCGAGGGTACCAGTCCACTTCACAGCTGGTCTACCAAGCGTTGATGGAATAAATCGAACTTGTATTAAACTACAAAATAACAGTTTCCAAGCACTATTTATATTATTTATTTGGAAGCGTCAGTAAGTCGGTCAGAATGTCTAACGGTTTCGGGTACGGTATGTGAATCGTAAGGTAGGTTTGAATCCACTTACTATTGACATAAACCATCTCCTAGCACAAGCTTAAGCTTAGTTAAAATGGTTAACATTAATAATCTGTAATAAAAATGTTGCTATCATTCATTAAAAAAAACTTTTTATTATTGCATAAATAAAATTAAAAAAAAAATCTAATGAACTCTTTCGGATAATATAGGAGCAACACAATTTATAAAGAAAAATATATCGCTTAATCTTATATTATTAGGGAACACGATAGAAATAGGTTTTAAAAAAGAAACATCAAAACTTTAAATAGAATAACTTAAAGCATGTATTGCTTCTAGGGGGGGTGCTTCTCACCCCTCCTGGGTAGGGCCCGGAGTACGGGCACGGCCGGGGGTTGCGGAAGAACTGTGGGATGTTATCCCGTGACCCCCACATACATGGTCGTATGGGGGAATACCGTGAAAATTTTTAGTCGGTTGGAGCCCGACACTACCGCCGTCGCCGGCCCTTATGGCTTCGGGGTGTGCATCCGCATTTTTTTACACACGTAAAAAAAAAAAAAAAATGTATTGCTTCTAACATTTAAATGTATAAATAGAACAACGGCGACATAACGAAGCTACGACAATATTTATGAGACGTCCGCCACTACCGAGAGCCAGAGACGAAATGAACGCTAGGCCCCGCCTCCTCGTAGGGTATTCACAATTTTTCTTTTTTTTTTTTAATTTTGCTGTACTTAAATACTCTATTAGCAGTTACTGTAAATAGGTTATTTTAATATATATGTTTTGTTTGCATAATATTCAGCACATATCATAAAAATGTTGGCGAAATTCACTATTCCATACGGTCGAGGCAATTATATATTATATATATATATAATAATATATATATATTGTACGCTTCTGTACATTCACTGTACACTGGTGTGTATTAAGAAATTAAAACACTTCGTATTTTCACTTGTTTATTTTCCGAGCGGTCGACTGCAAGTGACCTCTATTAAAACGATGTACAATTTATACTATTTTCGGGCATAATAATTAAAGCGTCGTGATTGGTCGACCAATCACAGGCCATATGGTACGACCAATCACGAGCCAGGAAATATGTGAGTCGCAATAGACCCCCTACGGCTCGTTTAGCCTTTTGTCATCCCGCACATATATAGTTAAGTGTACTAATCTAAATAGTTTTTTTAACTCGTCTGAGATTTCCTAATAATATACACTTAAGTTAGCCTTCAAGTGTAATATGTAAGCAAAATTGCCTTAGACAAGTTGTATAAAATTTATTGTTACATAACCCTGGACGCCTACACGAGGATTTTTTCTTAACGAACTACACAGATTGGCCAGAGAAGCTGGCCTTGACTGCTTCACCGGATTGAGAGGTGGCATGGCTCTTATGTCGCTTATTAACTTCTATCGAACAACTCGACACAAGGATCCCGCCGTTGAGGGGTAACCTCGGCTTGGACGGTTACTGTTACCCGTAAGTTTTCCGATCCGAGGGTCGAACCACGACTCGGTCGGTTGCTATTTCACAGGACGAGTATAGTCCTCACCTGCTATATACCAGCATGACGCTCTTCCGCCACAGGCGGTGCTGTCTCTCCGCATCGCTGGCGCTTGGGGAGTCCGGAGCGCTGGCCTCCGCTGCGCTCTCAGACCCGGAACATGCTGGAATGTGACCACAGAATTTTTTTTTAATGAAAGCTAGCAATTAAAAAAATTTTTTTTTCAGAAATATTACTAACAATCTTGTTAACCATTCCAACTAAGTTTAAGCTTGTGCTAGGAGATGGTTCACATCAATAGTAGAATGGAGGATTCGAACCTACGACCTTACGATTCTTAGTCCGTACCCTAAACCATTAAGTTATTGACGTTTTTAAATATATTGTACTGTTTGTGAATATGTTTAACCTAGTTATTATTTGTCTGCATCAGTCCACTCCTGGATATAGGCTATCGGTCTTCAAGACATAATCCTGGTTTCCTTTTATTGTGAACTTTCCTCAAATCCGACCGAAGCGCTTTGCTTAGTATTTCGTTATCCAGGAAGCTAGTGGCTATGGCCATGGAACATTGATGACTTTTGATTGTTGTCATAAAAAATATGATTTTTAGGATTTCTTACAAAATGTCCCAAATATCCACATTAAAGAAATCGTCCTCCTTTTCTAAGTCGGTTAATTGATACATGATTTTACATTGTCGCTTGGAATATAACTTACTTCTAGATTCGGACTTTTTCTTTCTGGAATAATCCCTTTTCTTCTTTCCATCTTTCTCCTCTTCACGGCTCAACTGTAATGAGTAAATTATAATATATTGATGATATATAATGAAGTATATTGATATATAATGAAGTATATTGATATATAATGAAGGGTATTGAAGTATAATAAAGTATATTGATATATAATGAAGTATATTGAAGTATAATGAAGTATATTGATATATAATGAAGAATATCCCTAAATGATAAGAATGATATTGTATTTACTTTTATGTACATGGGTGTAGGTAATGATCTTCACCCGCTCGAGGAGAGAATGAATACGGAGAGAAATTAATAATTTAATATATTGTGAGAGTTAAAATAAATATTTAATGATGTTTTTAAACAAAAACCATAACTATGTATTTCTTCTGTTAGTTAATTTTTCATTTTAGAAATTAGTTCAGTAGTGATGTTAAGATTGTATGTATTTGTGAATGCTGTGTTTTCCAATAATTAGTGAGGCAATTACAAGGTATTTGTGGGTATATTAGCATAGTATAATTGTACTTACTGTTGGAAAACCTTATTAAATAAATAAAATAAAGCAAAATCTAGCCCGGCAAAGCGAGCTGGGTATGCTAGTGCCTTATAATGATTTTGTATTAACTACCATTGTAGGAACGTCACACGAGAGCCGATTCAAATTTTTAAATTCAAACAAAAAATTTAATTTTACTAAAATCACCGGTGGCTTACCACACACAAACCACAAAATAACCTTAAATTACTATGAAAATAAGACTGACAATAGAGATTTTTTTTCTAATAGTTTTTTTTTTTTGACGAACTACACAGATTGGCCAGAGAAGCTGGCCTTGACTGCTCCACCGGATTGAGAGGTGGCAGAGCTCTTAGGTCGCTTAGCCTGAACCTCTATCGCTAGTAACTCGACACAAGGGTCCCCGGTGGTAACCTCGGCTTGGACGGTTACTATGTTACGCGTAAGCATTCCGATCCGAGGGCGCCCGAGAGGGCCGAACCACGATTCGGTCGGTTGCTATTTCACGGATAATCTAAGGGACATTCGAAAGCTAAACTAACTTTGAGTGGCACTTCGGGAAGAATTTCTAATAGTGTACATAATTTAATTACGGCCTTAAGTGGTTGTTAATACAATTTGCCTTTATATCGTCGGAAATACGTTGAATAACCAATCACCCTGTATATCATTTCAAACACGTTTACCTCCATGGGTGTGTCATCATCGGTCTCCGTGTGAGCATCCTCTGCATCCAAAGGTCGCTCAATCTTCACCCCATCAGTGTGGGGTACCGAATCAGCAGCACTTGGGGCAGCTACTGCCTCTGGAACTGCTGCCGCTTCTGCTACCTGCGTGGTCGCGGCCGAGGCAGTTTCTTCCCTCATCATCTCCCTCAGTGGTATTGAATCCTGTAACGTAAACGAGTTTAGGGCTGGGTAAGCTAGTATGCCGTAAAGAGCCGTGGTGGCTCAGTGTCCGGGCGGTTGGCTCAAGTTGCATAGTACGCTAGCAGTTCGAATCTCGGTGCCGGCACCAAAAAATTTGTTGCTGCAATTTTATGTGCTGATTTACCACGCGCTCGGCGGTGAAGGAAAACATCGTGAGGAACTAAATGTCTTAGAACATTTTCTCTAAGGCATGTGAAGTCTGCCAATCCCCACTAGGGCCGCGTGGCGGACTTTGCCCTTATACTCTCTTTACAGAGAAGGCATGCACCCAACAGTGGGACATCTGTAACTTTAACTTTTTAAGTCGGCGTAGCTTAAGGTCAGCAAGTTGAAGTGGCAGTGGGCTGGTCACATCTGCCGAGTCAGTGATGGTAGATGGGGGAGGAAAGACTTGGAATTGACGCCGCGCATGGATCGGAGAAGCGTGGGGCGTCCAGATGGACCAACGACCTTGTAAGGATTACCGGAAGTGGCTGGATGCGGAAAGCAGAGGATGGTAAATGGTGGAGGCCTATTTCCAGCAGTGGATAGATACATGCTGATGATGATGAAGCTAGTATATAACATAATTAAGCATCACTACACCTCTCCATAAGACCAGCAAGTGCGAGCGAGTCAGACGGATAAATATGATTTATGACCCGAAACATCAGTTCAAAATGCGTCGTCTATATAAATCACTTATACCTCTGCGTCTTCCTCGATCTTAACATCCCCTGGTGTCTTATCATCAGCACAGGTCACTTCTGCTTCCACTTTCTCCTCCGACTGCTTCACTCCCTCTGTATCTTCAGCAGTTTCCACTGGTGCTTCTATTTCAGGGGGCGGTTCCTTTGGTTCTTCTTTTATTGGTAGTTCTGAAATAATAATTACAAGTATGTTTAAGAACAAACGCAAAACTTTGAGTCTTAAAGTGTGGCATTTAGACTGACTTAAATCGATACATTTACTTATCTAATGTAATAAAAAATAACTTACATAAAATTATATAAAAATAATAGTACATAGAAAGAAGAGAAAATAATAAACAGGTAACACCGCGGGGCGCAGCTAGTTGCTATATATAATGATCATAGTTTTTTTTTAAAGAAAGCTAGCAATATTTCCAAAACCATTCCAACTAAGCTTATGCTTGTGCTAGGCATCTCCTATAGCTCAGCCCTGTAGTTCTGGGCTCTCAAGAATAAGACTACGGTATCCCCTGCCTGTCGTAGAAGGCGACTAAAAGGGGCCTCGGGTTCACTGGGCGACAAGGCCTTTGTCGTCCACTGGGGTGGACCCTGGAAGAGAGCGACATCGGCTGGCCCGCCATGCACTGCGAGGGCACAGGGAGGGGAGGGAGTTACCTCTCCCCGGACGTGCAGAGGGGCTCCGATGCGTTCCACTGGAGATCCCGGAGCCCCTCGTCATGCACCAAGGAAAGGGCCACAGGGGAGGTTTTAGTGGGTAAACACCCCACATAACCGCCGCCTTCCCCCCAGAAGGCGGGGTATCTTTTTGAAGATTTCCTCCCCGTTAACAAAAAAAAGGCATCTCCTACCTAGTTAACGTCAATACTCGAATGTTGGATTCGAACCCACCACCTTACGATTAGCAGACCGTGCCCTAAGCCATAAGGCTATTGACGCTTGTTAGTTATTATGTATATATGCATGTATTTATGTATTTATTTGTGATTTTTCAAGCTTTGAGGTAGACTGGCAGAGAATGCCTTCTGGCATTAAGTCCGCCATCTTGTATACTTAAAATTGCAAATAAAGATTAAATTATTCACCAGGTACGATATCTTCTGGTGGCTCTGGTAAATCCGGCGGTAACGGGATTTCTTCCGTTTTGATCATCACTCTTTCCACTGGCGGAGAGACTGCTTCCCGCTCTTCTTTCAGAGTAGGCTCTATTACTTTTTCGCTCTCCTCTGGCACAGGTTCGGTGACACTTACAATGCTGCAATAAAGTGTCATACTTTCACGACTTTTTAATCAAACAGGTGCGGATAGAGAATGATTAATTCATTGGTAAACGGTAGCAACAGTGACACTGATTTCTTACACCTTACCGTTAACGCAATAATGCTCTGCAATACACTGCCATCAAATGTACATACAGGAACTATTGCTACATTCAAACACTCTCTCTTAAATCTATACTAATGAGGTACAGTTATAAATTTTCTTATTTCTGTCTCTATATCCATCTATATTTGGATCTATGTTATTGTATATCTATATATATATAAAAGGTGTGTGGGTATATTCCTTATAGGCTCTGAAACGGGTGGACGGATTACAGTGAAACTTTTAGGGAATCTTCATATTGACCTGACGAGTAATCCTGTAAAGTTTGGTGAATATCGGAGCACTTCTATTATGAACTGTCAAATACAACTTTTATTTACTATGATGATATTGTATTGTTTTATAACACAAATTTGAATTGACACACGCGTTGTGTATATTTATGTCATTATGAACCATATTGAAGTACAATGGAGTATATTGCATATACAAGGGTGTAGGTAATTTATTTATTTATTTATAATTTTACAAAATCAACAGCTTATGATTTATAATAGATATTTCGGTCACGTATTCAGGATCTAAGCCTTTATAGATTGCATTACCTGCGTTACTGTGTGTGAGTGTGTATGTGTGATGTGTGTACGTTGTGTATATATCCCTGCGTGTCCTGTATCACAAATCTTTAATTAACCCGAGTAATGCCATCAGTGAAAGTCTGTATAATTAGATTTTTGAATTTTAATTTTGTTAGGCAAAAGGGGTCTACGCTTGAGAAATGGTTATTATAAGTGCTTAACACTCTGTTTACGACGTGCGGTATACGTGATCTTCACCCGCTCGAGAAGGGAAGAGAATGAATATGTAGAGAAATGTTTAATTATATATTTAATGATGTAAGTTTATTGTTTATATAAAATAAAGCAAAATCTACTCCGGCGAAGCGCGCTGAGGGTACGCTATATTTTTATTGCTACTCATATTAATTATATGGTAGGTTTATTTATGTATATATATGTATGCTTGTATTTATGTATATATATAAATATATTTTTATATTCGTCTTATTTTACTTTTTTTTCCCCTAAGGTTGCACCCGTGACGTTATCTCTACACAACCCTAAGGTAGACTGGCAGAGATTGCCTTCTGGCATTAAGTACGCGTGAAGACCTAATAAGGTCCTGGGTTCGAATTCTAGTTTGTTTTTGGAAAGCGGCGCTGCGCAACATTTGTGCAAAAGTCGCATTTTCAAAAAAGTTACGACGTAGAAGGATACTCTCTTTGGCATTAAGTACGCGTTTTAGATCACTTTTATTTTGTGCCAATAAAGATTAAATAAACATTAGAGCGTTGCGAAAAAAAAAACCCAGACTGTGAAATTCCACATGTGAAATCACTGTGAAGATTATAAATCATTTCAATCATTTGAAGCGTCAATAGCCTAATGGTTTAGGGTACGGCCTGCGAATCATAAGGTCGTAGGTTCGAAACCAACAAGCTTAGGCTTAATTGGAATGGTTGTCCCAGAAGGAGGCTGACGAGCGGGTCAGGGAGGGGAGCGCGGAGGCTCCCCCCTCCGCAGGCGACGTATCGGGGTGCGCAGGAGGCGTTACGAACGCCTCCCCTTGCCGCCCCCGTAATCGAGCGGGGCCAGGATGGGTACCTGGCCCCAGCATGCTTCGGCGTCGTCGGGACTTCTCTGAGTGCCGGAGAAGTCCCCTTTGAGGATGACGTACGGTCTTTGCCGGGACCGGCCGGTCGTTGGGGTGTCCTGTCGCTGACAGATCCGGGACACACCGCTTATAACGGCTGATGGCATTCGCGGAAGGTTTAGTTGGAATGGTTAACAAGATTGTTAGTAATATTTCTGAAAAAAAAAGAAATATTACTAGCTTTCTTTAATAAAAAAAAAATTACAATTATGGGCGGGGGACTGGTGTAGGAACGAACCTGTGTGATGGATCACTAGGCCTAAACCAATGAAAATAATTTCAATCTCTACTAAATGATTTTTTGGTGAACATGCACAATTTTCCTATTACCGTATTGTTCTTGCAGTGTTCAATAAAAGAATTCCATTCCTACCTATCCTCTCCGACTAATGCTGGTGTATCTTCCCGCTGAGCTTCCTCCTCTTGCGGCGCCAGGTCAGCTTCCTGCTCCAGTTCAGGCGGCGGTAGTGGCTCCGCATCCCTGGTCTCTTCCCTGGACTGCGGGTAAGACACAGAGGTGAACTCCTATGTAAAATGACAACTATAACGGTTCCGCTTACAGCATCGAGGTACAGTTGACAAATAATTCAATCGCTGAGCGAAAAATGTAAGGGATAGCTTCGCATGTGTACAGTCGCGCACGCAATTATTAAAGTGTTTTTGTTTGTGATATATATAATAGGTTGTCAAATATCTCCCTTCCGCCTTTTTGTCTTTTGAATTTCGCGGCTATGTACAAAGCGCTACAGAGCTCGTATCTAGCAATACTATACATAATTTGAAAGGTCTTGACATAACCTACAAAACGACGCTATGCATAATTAGTTTGGATATTGCGTTCAACAGTTATAGACGTGTAAACATGGAGTTCACTAACGCCGAAATTCGCGCTATTTTAAAGTTTTCCTTCGTTAAAGGCAAATCCGCTAGAGAAACGTTCCGTGAGATTAATGGTGTTTTGGGGGATGGTACTCTATCACTTCGAACCACGGAGGAATGGTTTCGAAGATTCAGAGCCGGTGAAAACGACACCATGGATAAGCCAGCCGGCGGAAGACCTGTGACGACAAATACCGATCAAATCATGGACTACATCGAGTTAGACCGGCATGTGGCATCTCGTGACATCGCCCAGGAGATGGGAGTTAGTCACCAAACCATTTTAAACCATCTGCAGAAGGCTGGATACAAAAAAAAGCTTAATGTTTGGGTGCCGCATGACACAAAAGGCGGAAGGGAGATATTTGACAACCTTATATATATATATATATATATATATATATTGGCATATTCACTATTAAATTCACAAATAAATGTAAACACACTGCAACTGTTTGACGTAATGACGTCATTATATTTAAGTCTAACCAATCGATGACAGTTTTAGCACCTTGGGATAAGAGCTTTTTTATGACGAACTACACAGATCATCCAGAGAAGCTGGATTGAGAGGTGGCATAGCTCTTAGGTCGCGTAGCCTGAACCTCTATCGCTAGTAGACACAAGGGTCCCCCCGGTTTCCTATGTCGTCCACCAAGGTGGACCCGGGAAGAAGGCGACATCTGGCCCGTGTCGCTTTGCACGGCGAGGGCACAGGGCGGGAGGGAGTAACCTCCTCCCCCGGGAAGTGCTCTCCTTGAGCACAGTGCAGAGGGGCTCCGGTGCGTTCCACGTGAGATCCCGGAGCCCCTCGTCATGCACAGAAGAAAAGGCCACGGGGAGGTTTTAGTGGGTAAAAACTACCCAAAACTCTCTTTTTTTTGGTAACGGGGGGGTGGGGATCTTGAAGGAAAATACCCCGCCTTTTGGGGGGAAGGCGGCGGTTATGTGGGGCTTTTACCCACTTAAACCCCCGCGGTGGTTCCTCGATGCATGGTAAGAGGCTCCAGGATCTCCAGAGGAACGCACCGGAGCCCCTCTGCATTGTGTTATTAGGAGAGCACGTGCCGGTGGGTAGGTTACTCCCTCCCCCCAACCATCTCAACACGAGCCTAAGCTTATTTAGAATGGTTAGCAAAAATGTTAATAATAGTTGCGAAAACAAAATTGTTAGCATTATTCAAAAAATCCTACGACCTTATGTAACGCAGATAGTATCCTAAATCATTATATTACTGTTCACAGGTAAACCCAATGCCCAACAGTGGGACACAAATGATCTGTTACTAAGTAAGCATTTATTTACCTTCACATCCTCCGGATGTATGACTTTAATTTCCGGCGTCGGGAACTTCACTTCCGGGAATGCGATCTTGACTTCTTCTATCGTTATTGACTCATCAGCCTGTTCCTCTTGTGGTGTCTCTTCCTCTACGGTTTCCTCTTCGTTCTAGAATGTACAGATTAGAAGAATCACACTCGTGAACAAGATTGGCTGACAAAGACCAATGTTTTTTTTTATGTTTAATATTAATGACGAACTACACAGATTGGCCAGAGATGCTGGCCTTGACTGCTTCACCGGATTGAGAGGATATATGGACGCGATTTATCGCTTCAATCCGATATTATCGAATCATCTAATATCGATAAAATTCATCTGATATACGAAATATCGTAAGAAATTAAATAAAAAAGCATTCCATTCTTTGTTTTATTTGTGGTTGACAACTTGAATAAAATATCTCTTACTCGCGCTGCCATCACGAAGAGTGTAGTGTAGTATGTTACTACACTCCTACTCTTCACGATGGCAGGACTCGTTCTATACATTTTATAATCTATGCATGTAGTCTGTGCTGCTAGCAGAATCAAATCAAACAGTCTGGACTGGTATCCGAAGTGAGGACCTCTCAGTTACGCGCCGAGTACTCTATTAGTACAAAACTTTTCTAATATTTAATATTAAGCGCCATTTAATTATAAACAAATTTCGATATATGAAAAATATCGATATATTTGTACAATATATCGCGTAGTATCGATACAACCTCACGATATCAAGCTCATGAACATCCCTAGTATAAATAACGGAGCTATAAGTACACAAACATAATAAAAGATGAATTGAGAACCTACGTTTTTGATGTCGGTTATAGAGAAAATTTCAAAGCCCTAAGGACTTGATATACATACCGTTTCGATTTTAGCTTCGATGACCTGTACAGGAGTCACGTGTGCAACCACAGGCTCGTCCTGAAAAGGATATAAAATTAGCTTCAACTTGTTCCGACTCCATCTCCCGTAGTCTCAACCGGAAGGGTTTTTCTTGACGAACTTGACGAAACAAAGATTGGCCAGAGAAGCTGGCCTTGACAGCTTCACCGGATTGAGAGGTGGCATGGCTCTTAGGTCGCTTAGCCTGAACCTCTATCGCTAGTAACTCGACACAAGGGTCCCCCCCGGTGAGAGGTAACATCGGCTTGGACGGTTATTAGATTACGTAGGCATTCCGATAAAAACCGACCCAAATTAAAAGGAGAACAAAATAGAAATTGTGGCGAAAAGTGGATGGCTAAGCATGTGCTGTGCTCACATATGTAGTACAGCGCTGATTTTCAGCCAAAAAACCTGTGAGAACTAAGACGGATACGAATCGAAAATATTGACGTCCTATGGAATCGAATCCTAATGGCTTAGGGTACGGTCTGCGAATCGTAAGGTCGTGGGTTCGAATCCACCATTCGACTATTGCCGTGAACCATGTCCTAGCACAAGCTTAAGCTTAGTTGGAATGGTTAACGAGATTGTTAGTAATATTTCTGAAAAAGAAATATTGCTAGCTTTCTTTAAAAAAAAATTGTTTTGCAAGAATATAAAAATACCTTTGTTTCAACAGCAGCGATTGGTGCTATGACGTCACTTATCTCCATTGACTCTTCTTCCTCCTTCTTGTATATTGGTTTTTCTATTCTGTAGAGAGGAATGCAAGTATATTTATGAGTAATGAAAATATAACAAATTTACAGTAGACAAGGTATATTTACGGGCGATTCACAACCGACTTCAAATCGAATCAAACGCTAAAATTAGTCGCAAAAATAGTTCAAATTAAAGTCACGTCCTGTAAATTTGGTAAATGGATGGAAAATTTTGTAAAATTGTAAATTTGTATTGAATTGTTTGGAGATGGGCGTTAATACATAGGCTGCACTAAAAGTATCGGAAGTGGAATATTTCCACTATTTCTGTCATATTAAAATCTTTTTAATTGCAAACTCCTTGGTTTTGAAAATCGAATACCATCTATTTATTTAAAAAAAGATTCTCGGTCTTGTCACAAGGAAAGTGTTTTCGAGGATAATTTATTTTAGACCATTAGACTATAGACGATTAATTACGGAGTTCCACCTTCCAGCTCCATCATCAGATCAGCTCTATGTCATAATAATATTGCATTGTCATCTGATTTATACATGTATGAAAAGGTTCAGCTCAATCGGAAACTGGGAAGTGCATCAAATTAACCTTGCAAGATTTGATTACAGACCGACAGACTACGGAATGGTTGAAACTGAAGAAAGTGTAATTATTAACTTCTCACCTTGCAGCCGTCTTATGCATGGTGGTGACAGGCGGTATGTGTATGTCAATGTCCCTGAACGCGTACACGTCCTCCGCCTTGATCTCTATATCGTCTATGTCCACCGTTGGGACAGTGGGCGTGAGTGGGACTGCTGCAGGGGTGGATGTACCAGCTGGAAGGAGAAAGGGCCGGTAAGAGACTGAATCTATTAGTATATAGATAGAGTTGGCGGGAAATAACTCTGCGCTGTGATCGTCGCAGTCCTAGTGATGGCCAGTCGATGTCGCCTTCTCCCCGGGTGCACTGAAGCGACAAAGGACATAGGAAAGGGAGAAAATCTTCAAAAGATACACCGCCTTCTGCTGGGAAGGCAACGGTTATGTAAAATAACGGAACGCACTGTTGGACGAGTTCTTCCTTCGGCACCCTCGCTGCTAAGGCAACACGGCACGACTCTTCGTTCACTTTTACGACGATAACAGCCTCAACCCATGTCGCCCGTGAATCCGAGGCCCCTTTTACGTCAGGCTTGGATACCATATGCTAATTCTGTACAGCCCTGTAGTTCTGGGCTGGTAGAATACGACTACGATATCCGCTGCCTTTCGTAGAAGGCGACTAAATGGGGCGTCGGGTTCACTGGCCGACAAGGGTAACATCGGCTGGCCCGTGTCGCCTTACACTGCGAGGGTGCAGGGAGGGGGAAAGCAACCTCCCCTCGGGACGTGCTCTCCGAAGAGCAGAGTGCAGATAGGCTCCGATGCGTTCAACTGGAGAACCCGGAGGCCCTCACCATGCACCGAAGACGGGCCACCGGGGGTTTTAGTGGATAAAAACCCTACATAACCGCCGCCTTCCCCCCAGAAGGCGGTGTATCTTTTTGAAGATTTCACCCCCGTGAAGAAAAAAAAAGGCTAATTCTGCAAGCTAAAAGGGCGAGGTGGATCCATGATCCAATGTCAACAAAATTTATATGAAAAATTTGAGATCGGTACGTAAATGACGACGCTGTGAGTGTACAAAAATTAAAAACGACCAGACGACGTTACCTTTCAATTGCTGTTCAATCTGGACCAGTTGACTCTTGATGTGTTCTATGGCGGCGTTCTTGCTCTCCTGCGGGCTGGCGCCGCCCTGGGGCTTCTCTAATAGCATCGACAGGGTGGGCGCACCGGCAGACGGGGATAACGTCTCTATAACAAGAGGGATAAGGTTAGGAGGAATCTTAGCATATATTAAAAAATACACTAAGAACCCAAAATATAGTATTTAGTAAATGAATAAATGGTAAATAATAATAATAAGAAAACAGATACAGATGTAAGAATCGTTTATACATTAAAAGTAAGTGTCTTTTAGTACAACACTCAAAATTGTAAATTGTAATATTAAGTAATAAGATATTTTGTAAAAAGAATCCAGAAATAATGTAGATAGAATAAAAAAATAGAAAAACTTGTAAAATACAATTAAAAAATAATGTTAAAAAAAAACAGTAATGACCGTCCGACTACTACAGTACTTGGCAACAGGTGCTCCGCATCACGGAGCACATACACGACAAATCCCTTAATGGCATGCATACGGGAGCAATCTTCCTGGACGTGGCGAAGGCATTCGACAAAGTCTGGCACGCCGGGCTTGTATACAAGCTATACAAACTCGGGATGCCCGATTATCTAGTGCGCATAGTGCGCGATTTTCTTACCGGTCGAACCTTCAGGTACCGCGTCGAGGGAGTGCGCTCCACCCTCCGTACCGTTCAAGCCGGAGTACCACAAGGCTCCGTACTCGGTCCCGTCCTATACACGCTCTACACTAAACTGTGTCGGGGCATTTTACGTCCAAAATAAATAACAAATTAAACTTCGCGTCAATAGCTTTTTTATAACGAACTACACAGATTGACTGCTTCACCGAATTGAGAGGTGGCATAGCTCTTAGGTCGCATAACCACCTCTATCACTAGTAACTCGATACAAAGGTCCCCCCCGGTGATGGGTAACGTTGGCTTGGACGGTTACTATATTACGCGTAAGCATTACGATCCGAGGGCGCCCGAGAGGGCCGAACCTCGACTACGTCAATAACCTGATTGTTTAGGGTACGGTCTGCGAATCGTTAGGTCGTAGGTTCGAAAGCACCATTCGACTATTGAGGTGAATCATCTCCTAGCACAAGCCTAAGCTTAGTTGGAATAGTTAACAAGAATGTTAGTAATTGCTAGCTTCCTTTAAAAAAAAACTTATAATTATGTAGATATTATTAGAAGACGAAAGAGATAAATAAATTATTGTGTACGTGTGTGTGTGTGCAGTGAAATAAAAAAAATATTACTAGCTTTCTTTTTTTTAAAAAAAAGTACTAATAATTATGAAGATATTAATAAGAGACAAAAGAGAGAAATAAATTATCGTGTACGTGTGTGTGTGTGAGTATGAGTATGTGTGCGCATCACAAGCATCCCGAGGTAATAGCTTCAGTATCTTTTTAGATTAAATTTTTCAAGTACATAGGCTGCAATAAAATTATCGGGAATAGAATATTTCCACTATTCCTATCATATTAAAATCTTTTTAGATTTGAATATGACAGAAATAGTGGAAATATTCTAAATAATATTAAATAATTATAAACTCCTTGGTTTTGATAATCGACTACCATTTATTTATTTAAAAAAAGATTCTCGGTCTTCTCACAGGGTCTTGTCAAACTTTTTTAGTCGTTAAGAAAATGGAATTGACTCGAGAAAATTCAAGAGCGATAATTATTATGACTTTCGAAGTGGTTTAACACAAAAACAGTGTGTTGACCGGATGATTTCTGCATTTGGTGATGAAGCCCCATCCAAAACCACAATTTATCGCTGGTTTGCTGAATTTCAACATGGACGTGTCAAGCACAGTGATGATCCAATGATTTGCAAAAAATATATACTATTCTAAAACGAATTAATGAGATATTATATTAAGCGTTCATTAGGAAACCAAAGGTCTGGACAAGATAGTATTAGTTATAGGAAAAAATTCCAGAAGCCCTCCAAACACCGATCAAGGATAATTTGCCTTCAAGGTGGCGGAAATGAACAAGGACTTACCAACAACGTTAGCCGGATGGGATATATGCTGAGGCGTCGTAACCACCGGCGAGGACTTCAGGAGCGAGGTCAATAAGGGCGAAGATGGCGGTACTGGATATCCTTGGAAAAAATTGATAAGTAATTATTGGAACTGGGGTTTCATATACAATGGCTGTACCATCACCAGAGTGGAAATGAGAATGGAGATGAAATCATCCTGTCATACTGCGACCCTCTTTACTGCCCAAGCCTAAGGCTGAAATTTATAAAGCTTTGACTTTGCTCAGGCTTAGGCCACTAGGCTCACTAGTTAGATCTGTACTGAAATTTATAGTCATTTCTAAATTACTAGCTTACCTATATTTTATTTAAACAATAAACTTACATCATAAAATATTTATTTTAACTCTCACAATATATTAAATTATTCATTTCTCTTCTATTCTCCTCTTGAGCGGGTGAAGATAATTACCTACACCCATGTTCTTCTTTGTAATCGTTTCCTCAGAGCTGAGGGTTGTGACCACCAAGAGAGCTGTTTTGAACGAGGATTCCCCACTCTTTCCTATTTTGGACCAGGTGGATAGCCGCCTGGAGTTTTAATTTGGCAGTTCCTCCAATAGAGTCCGTCCATCTAGTGCCCTGCCTCTGATTCTTCTTCCTTCGACACCCATGTACATATAAGTAAATACAATATCATTCATATTCCTACTTCAAAATCCTTAATTATTATCTTTAATATACTTCAGTATACTTCAATATGGTTCATAATGACATGTGTGAACCAACAGTTAGAGCTTTTAATCTACCAGCATGGTTCTCCTAATGGTACTCTGTCGGCTTTTATGACGATTTGATAGTTGTCATTTTGCAATCGTGCTCTTTTAATCAATTAAATTAGTTGATTCTGATCTTCTAAAAAAATTCCAGTAAAATCACAATTGCTCTTTCCTCTGCTTGTTCAATGAAATTATACTGGCACGAAGTCGTCACGCGCTCTACACATTGCCCATAAAATAAATTTGAAGAAATTTTGGATTATCATCAGGAATTGGCATTAATGACCCGGTTTTATGGTACACTTGGACTTGTATTTAGAATGTAAATTCCAAATTACATCCATCGGAAATTTTAGTTGCCCCAAATGACGTCACTTGGATGCAAAAATTAAATTTGCGTATCTTTTTCTTTTTTTATATGAAAAGTGGCAGACGAGCATACGGCTCACTTGATCTTAAGTGATCACCGTCGTCCATGAACATCCACAGCACCAGAGGAGCTGCAGGTGTGTTGCCGGCCTTTGAGAAGAGAATAGGCTCGTTTCTTGAAGGTCCCCAAATCGTAAAAGTTCGGAAACACCGCTGGTGACTGTTGATTCCACATGTAGACAATGCGTGCGCTCGCAACGCTACGTACGAAAAACGTACATTCGCGGAACGCCAGCCATCAAGATGGTGACGGTGGAATTTGTAATCCTGCTGAGATGTGCGGTAATAGAAATCGGTAGCTGGGATGATTCCGAACAATTCCCCAGAACACTCCCCGTGGTAAATGCGATAGAGAATCACATCACAGCACATGCCGGGTGCTTCATTCGGTAATTTCAATGCCTGACAATATTGATATATTTTATCCATTCCACGTCACGTTCCCGGATCCACTTAAGCGGACGACAAAGGCCCCTTCCTTGTCGCCCAGTGAACCCGAGGCCCCTCTTAGTCGCCTTCTACGACAGACAGGAATACCGCAGCCTTATTCTACGAGCCCGGAACTACAGGGCTGACACAAGTTTCGCCTAAGCTAAGTCTGAGCAAAGTTACTCAATAAAAATGATTAAATTACTCTATAAAAGAGATTTAAATCGTGAAAAAAGCGGTCAACGCGCCTAAAGAGGTTCAAACAACAAAATTACTATATTATGGTTTTTGACAATGTCAAAGGTTTATAATGAAATGTCATGTCGCATTCAAGCGATTGAGCGTGTTAGCCAAATAAAGCTGTAAAAAAGCCTGAAAGAAGAAGAATGGATTCTGTCATGACTTTACCAAAAGATATCGAAAGATAAGCGAAAGATGTAGTCATTCATAAAGGAAAGACAAGAAACAGTTCAATCCGCACCAAGGTCGCGAGGCTATGCTCTGTTTAAAGAGAAAACCTATACCCAACAGTGGGTCGTTGTTCCGACTGTCATAGGGGTGGGCACAGGCATTTCCTTTTTCAAATCGATGCCTCTACAATTGGAGCTCGTAATCAAACATTGGTCCTTCGAGCCGGTTTTGAATCAACGGACTATGGATATAGTGATTATATTTTAGATCTTTTTGTAGTTATACTTCTTTAAGCGCGTTACGAAAAAATGACAGGTTGAAGCTGCAGTGAAAACAAATGTGCTTAAATAATTTTCGAAGCGCTCCAATATAATTGAGATCATGTATCAACTATCCGTGTGTATTAATTATTAATTGATATAAATTAAAATATTATTGTAACAAAATTGTAACAAACTTTACAACATTACACAAATGGCGCTGTCCCCGTTAATTTCGATAAGGAACGGCGAGAGATGGCGCCACGAATCTTGAAACGTATTCTGAGACACAATGATGAGCTTCGTAATGTCTCGGTTAAGTAGTGTTGTGGTACATACCACATCAAGGATTTAGTTCCTACAAGCGACTTTGATTCATATTAGCTTGCTGTCCTGTGACTAATATATATCTTAGTGCCCCTTGTAGTGACGCTGAATTAGGTTGCTTGCGATAGTGACGGCCTAATTGCAGTAAATAACCGCTTACCTGTGACGGTTATTCGCATGCATAATCTATGTAATCCAGTTGTACCCTGAATAAATATCTATCTGTCGCCTACCTGGTGTTGTCACTTGGCCAATTCGGCTGTATCCAAGCACACCCACCCTACAATCTCGTAAGACCTTACTTCATAGGATCATTTCTATAGTAAGCTCTTCACGACACCCCTACATTATTATTTAATATAATATTTATTTAATGTGATACTTATTGATTTCAACTATCGTTTTCAAGTCCTTTTATAATTTTATGGTAATTAATTATTTGCATGCAATTAAAAACAATTTTAGTGATGCCAAAAAAGTATAACTTGTCACGGGCGTACTCAAGTACATGCACCATTTTTTTTTATTTGTACACAATCAACAAATTACAATTACATTTTCTTCCATTACCGTGTGGGGACTATATTCTAAAACTCTATTTATATAAGCTGTGACTATATACCTGGTACAGGAGATCCCGGTTGCGTCGGAGATCTCCAGGACCTCTCAGCTCTGTTGCGTCTCTCCTCTCTCTCCTTGAGAACGGCCGCTCGTCTAGCGTTCTCCCGTTCCCTCGCACGTTTGGCAGCCTCCACCCCCGCCCACAGTTCCTGCAGCCGCTCCTCGGATGTTGCAGGATTGCCAACTTCATGTATCTCACGCTGCAAGAAAAATCTATAGATAATATCCACCTTGGAGACAAAGGCAGTGGCATTATACTTTGCCATTATGGTTTTAAAAACAAAAATCGACTTCAAAGCAAATCAAATGTTCGTTTCTGACGTCTATGTTCTGTTTCTTATTTTATTTGTTTAATGTTTTTTTTTTATATGAAAAGTGGCAAACGAGCATACGGCTCACCTGATCTTAAGTGATCACCGTCGCCCATGAACATCCACAGCACTAGAGGAGCTGTAGGTGCGTTGCCGACCTTTGAGATAGGAATAGGCTCGTTTCTTGAAGGTCCCTAAATCGTAAACGTTCGGAAACACCGCTGGCGACAGTTGATTCCACAAGTTGACAGTGCGTGGGAGAAAGTTACGCGAAAAACGTACAGTCGTTGAACGCCAACCATCAAGATGGTGGCGGTGGAATTTGGAATTCTGCCGAGATGTGCGGTAATGGAAATCGGTAGCTGGGATGATTCCGAACAATTCCTCAGAACACTCCCCATGGTAAATGCGATACAGGATGCAATGAGAACCGACATCTCTTCACAGACTCAGAGGGTCGAGTCGATCGGAAAGACCCTGATCGTTGTAGATGTTTATTTGGATGGAATAAAAGTGTAAAAAAGGAGGTCTTTATGCCAAAACACATTCTTTGCCAGTCTACTTTGAGGCTGTGCCTTCTTTCTTCTTTTTCGTTCCCTCACTACTGAGGTTTGTGACCACGTATAAGCAGCCTCCATTGACTGCGGTCATAGGCGGAGTGGACAGCACGCTGCATGCTGCCTTCCACCGTATTCGTGATCGTGTGCGACCATTTTGTAGGCGCCCTTCCCTGACCAAGTTTGCCGTCCATTTTGCGTAAATGATCTGCTTCTCCAGACAATGCTTCAAACGAAAAATACATATATATACTTAAATAAATAGTACCTGGATAACCGAGCTGGAGCCTGGAGCTTCTCTCGGTATTTTTTTTAGCAAATCGATATTTTTTTGTTCACGGGGAGGAAATCTTCAACAAAATACCCCGCCTCCTGGGGGGTAGGCGGTGGTTATGTTGGGTTTTTACCCACTAAAACCTAGGTGCATGGTGGAGCCCTTCTGCACCCTGCTCCCAGGAGAGCACGTCCAAGGGGGGAGGTTACTCCCTCCTCCTCACACCCCTGTGCCCTCGCAGTACAAGGCGAAACGGTCCTGCCGATATCGCCTTCTTCCCGGGTCCACCTCTGAACGATAAAGGCCACCACCCTTTCCACCCTTGTCGCCCAGTGAAACCGAGGCGCCTTCTACGACAGGATACCGTAATCTTATTCTACGAGCCCAGAACTACAGGACTGGCAAATCGATATATAGTCTCTAATTCTACATTCAACTCTATCTTCGAACCCGTTACTGATTCCTAGTCGTAAGTGAGTGGCTGCACCATCTTTTTGTTTCAAAATTTGTGATCTATTTCTTCTGCATGTTCTACCATTGTCTGTCGCAACCCAATAAAACTTATTTCTACGTGCTGTATCTTTTATTGACGTGGTTAACGATTATTTAAATCCATCACTAAGCAACCATATGACACACATATTTTATAAATAACTAGAGTACCCAAACCGGTTCACAGGGCTAGATATTCCTTCATTTTATTTAAACAATAAACTTACATCATTAAATATTTGACTGTCACAATATATTAAATTATTAATTTCTCTCCACATTCATTCTCTTCTTGTGTGGATAAAGATCATTACCTACACCCATGTACATGCAATATACTCAATTGTACTTCAATATGGTTCATAATGACATAAATATACACAACGCATGTATCAATACAAATTTGTGTTATAGAACAATAGAATATCATCATAGTAAATAAAAGCTGTATTTGACAGTTCAAAAAGAGGAGTGCTCCGATTGTCACCAATGTTCGTTATTTTCTTGGTCTTACATCAAACTCATATACTTACAACAAAAAAAAAAAAAAATGTGAAAAAAGAGAGGATATAGACACCTCATAAATCAGAATTGATTGAATTTGAATGAGGTTTTTGATGACTGATTGCAACAAGGCAACTCTTTCTATAGATAATACATGCTATCAAGACATACAAATATAATAATTGTTAACTTATTGCATACCTGCAACTGTTCAGTATTGCTGGTTCATCTCAATTATGTTCTTCTGGATCTCATTAATCCTCTCCTGGGTGAGACGCTTCAGTATACTCTCCTGTGGTGTCTCCACGGTTCCTTCTGAACTTCTCTTCTTGCGCTTCGGCGTCTCCACATTCTCCAACAGTGCCCCATACTGTGCAGCGCAGCTGGTAAATATTAATGAAAAAAAAGAAACAACCATGAAAACCTCAAAGCCAGAGGTGTGTAGGTGCATTCCATTACCTTTAAATAGGTTTGCAGACCACAAACTATATATTAAAGGTAGAAAACCAATGTAATTGTATTACCAATGTAATTTTGTAATTAAAGTAACAGAAACATTCTAAATCTAATTCTTAGACATATTTCTTACAATGCCATCATTAAAGGTGTCATTAGTACTATAGTCTGTCTTCCTTTTCGGAAGCGGTTTTCTGAAGTCACAATTTCGGAAACGACTTCACCAATATTCACAGAATTTTGTATGCTATCGGTTTCGGTGTGATAAATCGATCTAGCTGGGCTTTTTTTTAGAAAATGTTGATTTATCTGCATGTGCCCTGTCATTAATTCAGTAAATTGTGTTATGAGCAGGGTACCCCGGATCTGTCAGCGACAAGACACCCCGACAACCGGCCGGTTCCGGCAAAGACGACGTTCGTCCTCAAAGGGGACTTCTCCAGCAGTCAGAGAAGTCCCGACGACGCCAGAGCATAACTAGGGCCAGGTACCCATTCTGGCCCCGCTTCGGGTTACGGGGGCGGCAAGTGGAGGCGTTGGAAACGCTAACTGCGCACCCCGATACGTCGCCTGCGGGGGATGGTATCTCCTAAATCAGATTTCCCCAAACTTTTTTGTGCCCCTTGCCATGTTTTTCCGTGTTGGGTAGACCCCTACTTACCTGATATTGATTTCCTGTAAATTTCTAACTGCAGTGAAGTTTAGTGTCAAAAACTTAAAGTAAAAACACATGTTAATTTATACATTAATTGAATTTAAATTAAAACTACTCAAAATAAAATGATGTATGTGTTATGTAAAATATATGTAACATAAAATAAACTATAAATAAAATAACATAAGCAATAAGTCAATATTTTTAGTGAGAAATAGGTAAATAGGTACTATCAGTGTATGTGTTGAGATCCACTATTGTGGACCCCCATTTTCATTTCATGGACCCCCATTTTTTCGCTGACGTAGACCCCTAGGGATCGATATAGACCACTTTGGGAATCACTGTCCTACACAAATGACAAAGTTTATTGCAAATACCTTTTTTGTGAATACCAATCTGGCGGTCTATTAGGCTCGCCAACAATCTTGAAGGCACGCGAAACGGACATCCAATTTTGATCGCCACTCCTTACTACAGCGGACGCAAGGCATAACTGCTCTCTCGTGTTCCATGTGTCCAACGGAATCCGATTTAACTGCAATCTTTCTTGTAGCGAGCTCATTGTGTTGTAGTCCAGGCCACAGAACATAACTACACTCTGCCGACCTCAAAACATAACTACTGAGGATAAAACTTTTCTTCTTATACTAAACTATCTTTTAATAAATAATACACCAGTACGTTTAGCTCATTTTGATTAACAACAAACAACAATGTAAATGTACAACTACAATGTGATACTTTGACATGTAATTTCATAGATTATATATAAACTAGATAGACAATACACAGATTAGCCAGAGGAGCTAACTTTTACTGTTTTTAGGATTGAGCATAGATCTTAGGGCATAGCCTGAATATCTATTGCTACACAAGGCGAGGGATATGCAGCTACCTTATGCTATCATTATTATTTTAAGATTTAATTATTAATACATATCTGTAGTATAAGAAAATAAAATTTGTGGTATTTTTTTAAGCTACTAAAGTATGAATAAATAACCTCCGCCCGAATAGACTCGGCGGAGACTCATGGGAGGGCATCATCTAATTTACTTCTTCATCTTAGACGTATGAATTAAGTGTATGTGTTTTGAAAAAAGACTTGGCTTAAAGGTCTCGTTACCAGGCCATAAAATATTCAACAACAACAATAATTCCGCCCCAATTGAAAGAACTTCCAAAACTTTAAAAATATCCATTTTACTTACAATTACTCAAACCAACCTCAAGAGTGCCAAGAACATTTTCATATATCGCTGTCTTAAAGGCAAACTTATTTATGTAACTAAACTCTAGTTACTTTTGCCTCTTCTTATGCCCTCTTTTGTGATTCAAACATCTGAGATGAGTTCAGCATTCAAACACAAAACATTATACAAAGTAGAACAAGGGACGGTCTAGTCTATGTCAGTTATAGGATGGCCTAGGAGATACCCTAGGACCTCGATCGCTTCTTAGACTGGTAAAATGAAAAATATTTTGGGCTATTAAAGGTTTGGTCTTCTTAAGATGCCTCACCCACTAGAGACGGTTAGCGAATTGACTTGTTAAAACCTTATTTCATTTTAATATATATCATAACAAAAGCAATTAACCATAAAAATTAAACAAATTATAAATAATAGTTCAAGCTATTTATAATTTCTTTATTTGAGAAGTATCTCTATACGTTCGATAGTCTCATCATTTTGCGGCCAGTCGTGAGAAGATATTGGTTCATGTGTAGACGTTGGTTTCTGTGAAGGAAGTACTGATTTTGACGAAAATATTGTTGTTTGTGTTAATAATAATTTTGGTAAAGTTTTTTGTGAAGATTTAGATTTTTGAGAAGAATGAGTTTTGTGCGAAAATTTTGATTTCACAAGAAAATCTTGCCAAAGTTGTTGTGTTAATGATTTCACGAGAGTATTTGTAAAAATTTTTATGGCATTATTAATAGCCTTGGATTCCATTTCATTTGTTATACTCTCTCGATTAAACTTTGGTTTTTCTTTCTTTGTACTAACGACATCACGTATTGCGGGAAGAAAACTTTTGACTGCTGTTAAATTAGTTTTACTTTTTGTGGTGGACATTTCAATTGTAAACTTTTTCTTATTTTGTCCATCTTTCGTAGATTTTAAATAAAATGACTTTATTTTATCACGTTTCTTCAATATAGGTTCTGAAAATTATTTCAAAATTACTAATAAAGTCGTCTCAATTTTACTTAGTACATAATATAATTATAATTAAAATATATTAATATAATACTGTATCATATTATAACATGTTCCAACAGTGATGTATGTCCTCGGATAAAAGGATAGGTAGATAGACGATAGATAGGAGGGGAGAGTATATAGTATCTGTACAATGTGAAGCGTCTAATCGAGTTTGAAATTGAATTGACTGGATCAGGCATCCTCAGTCAAGATGCTAATACATATAAAATAACAGCCCAGGATAAAAGAGTTTATTTCTAATAAATTTATCGTTTAAATATTTAATAAAATCTGCATTTTAAAAAATATACATCGACCTGTGATGTTGATGGTCTTCTGTCATCCCTAATACATTCTTTACATAGTACGCTTATGATCAAAGATGTGACATAAAAGTTTCGCTCTTTTGGGAAGTTTGCAAACGATATCTCCAGTATCATGAATAGATCCCATTCTTACGTAAAATAACGATAACGCACCTGTTAATCCTCTGGTATTGCGAAAGTTCATAATTTTATGATCTTTTACCAGCAGGCGCCTAGCTTTTGCCTTTACGCCCTTTACTAAAAAAAGATAATACAATTATGGAATGGAAATGGAATTATGAAATTATAGAATATGTTAGAACAAAAAATAAAAGTAAAAATCTAATAAAGCACCGCTGCAACAGTTTCTGCTGTTGCATAATGTCTTTCCGCACTGCCTTTCTACGTTTATGTGCATCAATAATCGTTTATACCTAGGTTGTACTTGGATTACACAAAAGTGACAAATGGTCTGAATATTTAATGGCACAAACGTTATTACTCATTATCATATTACAACATCATTATCACGATAAGCAAAAAAGCCCATTGTTGCACAATATATCGGAGCTACGTTGATATATATGCAAAATTATTTTTACACTAAGCGTTTTTAGAACATAACATATGATGCTTAAGAGAACAATAGTCAGAAACGACATTTAAAATATTAAAAAAAAAAACATTAAAAAAAATAGCCGATAAAAAACGGCTAAACTTACCCGTTTCTCCATTGGTATTGTGAAAGTTTCTGAATCGGTGATCTTTAACGACAAGACGCTCGCCTAGCACATTTGCGCCCTCTAAAAACAACCTGTCTATAATTTTTCTTACAATTCAAACAATTGTTTTGTTTGAATTAACACTTTAAAAGATGCAGAATATTTAAGCGACTAATGTCAAAGCCATTTATTAATCAAATCACACCGACACACCGATAGGACTAACAGAAAAAACTACCCTCATATAAGTAAAGTAAAAATATAGACAGGCAATTTACCTGCAACAGAGAATCTGGTCTATATTTAGTACAAAGCGACACCACTCATATTTTTGTTTGTATTTTATTCATATTTTTAATCTATCTAAATCTGCCACACCAACCTTTTTTAGTTTTGGTTATATTGTCATCCTTTTTCCAATAGCCTAATGGTTTAGGGCGAATCGTAAGGTCGTGGGTTCGAATCCACCATTCGACTATTGCCGTGAACCATGTCCTAGCACAAGCTTAAGCTTAGTTGGAATTGTTAACAAGATTGTTAATAATATTTCTGAAAAAAAAAAATATTGCTAGCTTTCTTTAAAAAAAATCATTTCTAATATCATTCTTCCTACTACTTACCCTTTTATGTCTAAATATTCTCAATACTCACGGGAATCATTCAACAGAAATACACAGGTGTTATAATATAAAATCTTTATATAAAATTCTTTTATAAAATCCATTACATATATGTTATGTTCGTATCATAAAACTAAATTAACAACTAACAGTAAAATGTTAGAAATTTATTACACTTTGCTATAACGAGTTTGAACACGATAAACCCGCGTATCCGCTTAAGTTTTTTTTTATTACTTACATTATTTTGAAATTAATTAATAATATACTATAATAATGATAACAAGACAAAAAAAATTCTAGGGTTTCCCATGACAATAAGACCAGCTATTTATAATAATGTCACTAAACACATTAACGCAGTTCGGTTCTTCCCTTTTCCTAGGCTAATCCCGACTTTAGCCGGCGTAGGCCTTCTGTGATATCTTCCTCCATTTTGCCCGGTTCGGCATACCGTTCGGTTAAATTGTTAAAGGAATAAATAGGATTTTTTTTTCATGTTTATTAAAAATACTAAAAATGAAATTTATTTAACCATTAAAATATGCTAGAATATAGTTCATACAAATAGCCGAATGACCTGTTTTAACTCTGGGTTATGCAGACCGCACTCAAAAACATCGGCTGTTGGCGCTTAAACGGTATCATATAACGCATCGTAAGACGTCGACGCCGACGACGATATCGAGGTGAATAGAACACACATAGGGCCGTTAAAAATATAAAAGTCAATATATCTTAAAGTCAGAAATTATGTAAGACATTTCGGATCTGACCACATTTAGAGAAATTATTATAATAGAGAAATCTCATGTATTCTTCATAAGAAGAAGAATAAGTGTATCATCTTGTAAAGTATTAGTCTGGCAATACTGGCGCGGGGAATCTTCTAAATTGCTAGTATCTGATATTAAAATTGACTACCAATTCAACAAAAAGTATATTGATCAGAGATGGCCGTTTTTTTTTTAATAAAGGTAGATTTTAGCGTTGGATAGCACTCAGTATAGTTTGTTTCTGAAATGTTAAGAATCGTGTTTGTATTGCGATTTATAATATTTCCTAACGTTTATTTTTATTAATTAAAACGTTAATCTCGTAATAATTTAATTTAACATCAAAATAACAAACTCGAAATACTGAAGTTGTAAAATAATGTGATTAATTTATTTTTGTTTAGAATAGGTCGCATATACTACTTTTACGCCTCTACGGTTCATTATATAGTAAGAATCGCTCTATTTCTATATTATACTTATATTATCTTCGTAAATTGGTTATAAGAATATGTTTATTTATTAGTTGTTGTGATTCATGAAACAAGTTATTTATTCATGATTTGACCTTTCGAATCTTTCCTTTCGCCATTTTGCTATCAACACCATTTTATTAAGGACACGAAAATGATGTATATCTAATTTTATAGTTGCTCATACATCTTTTGTCCCAATCTGGAAAAGTGATAATATTGAACTTCCAAAAAATTTTTCATTGGTCACTCCTACTGTGTTTTAAACGATCAGGGCCAGACACTGCGCGATGGAACAATAAACTATACAAACTACGAATTATTCTTATAGGAGCTTGCCTTAACACAAAACTTATTTTCTTCATTGGTAGCCTGGTAATCTGCATATCAAATATATATATCAATTATAGTCATATGTTTATTAAGTCCATTAAAATCTTAAATTTATAGTGAATATTTTTCAATTGTTAATATGTTGTATTGTTGACAATGCATCTCACTATTTAACTGCATTTATCTGTTGCCTATACAGATACAAACACAAGGTTGTTATCCAGCGTGGTAGACAGAGACCACGGACTTCACCTGTACAATAAGATACAAAGGTGGCAGTGCATTCCCTTCATATGTCCAGACATACACATTTTTGTTGAGTATAGGTACAGGTTGCCTCTATCTATATTTAATACTCTCCCAATCTGATTGACTGTACTTCTAGACTGCACTCTCATTTACACAACCCTACCACTCATTTCCACAGTATAAACTACACTTCATAGAATTATGTTATTCAACAACATAATCCTATAAAGTTCTTATGAGTATGTAGTCACAGACCAGAGCAGACAACAGTCTTATTTTCTCCCTTCTTTTGAACGGCTTGTGTGACATTCTCCTTTGACCAATATTTCTTAATTTGTTGTTGAAAGATACTGGAGTGAAAATGAATAGGGATAAATTAAGGTAATGTTCAAAAGAGATGTAAAAAGATAGACACATCAACATAGAAATATAAGATGGATAGATTTGTCTACTAGGACTGTATGTTGCACAAAGATGGTAGATAGATATGATAGTTAAAAGTGGGTGTAAAGAAAGAAAAGAAAGGTGCAGGATTAAGACTAAATGGGGTATCCACAACCAAAAATGTCTATTGAGACACTCAATTGATAATGTGGTATTGATCTCCACTTTAATATTATAATAGTGAAAGTTTGGTACAGCAGAATAAACGGGATGAGGCCTTGAAAATCATTGTGCTTGTTATATACTCAAATAGGAGTATTGTAAATAGGACCAAATAATTAAATTGCAAATAGTGCTAAAGAGAAATATGCTTTTGAAATAAGAAAGTGACTAGAATTGAAAAATATACTTATATGGTCTAATTTTGTACATAAAAAGAGTTGAACGAAGAAAGAATACTAGATCCTAGGTGAATGTATATACAATAGATTGGTTACTTATTGAAGATGGGCAATATTAAAAGTCCTTGGAAGAATAAACTTGTATATACAAGATAGGAAGGTGAATGCCTTATTGTGGAAAAATTAAATCTATAAATTCTGTCTACCTCAGTGGGTAAAGGCTTTAATGCATTAATATTTGTATAAAAATAAACACCCAGGGGGACAGAGATCATGGACTTCTACTAAGTATGGTCTCGACATACCTCTTCACACGCCACTTCACAACCATCTTCACATACATAATTGTCGCTGGGTGGTATGTCTTACTCCCCTGTTTTAATGTAATGCCAAACTGGATAGTTGTAGTCAGTATAATCCGACCACTTTCAATTGTTGAAATGACATTGCAAAAATATTTCTACTATGAAGGTGAAAGGGTTATGCTTGTGTTATCTATGTTGTTTTGGTTGTTTCATATCTGTGTCTTCAATATGTCTTGAGTTGTTGATATTTATGAGCAATTATGAGAGATTACATTGACAATGGATGAAATTGCTCATTCAATTATGTGTATTAAATGTGTTATGGTTTAATTTAATATACAATATCATATTATTTATCTTAAATGTATCACTCATTTCAACCGCTTGTGTTGCTTATTGCTTTTAATGTGTGTAGTTAGTTACTTGCATGCACGTTGCATGCATATTTAGTTAAATCTTCTTGAAAATAGATTACTATGCTGCCCTAAGTGTTTTATATTCTAAATAGAACTTGTCTTCTCGTTAATTTAGTATCTGAAATATTTTAATACAATTGTAACCAACCAAGCTCTAGTTCAGCCTTCTCAGACGCCCTCAGTTCAGAATGTTAGCTTGAGTAAAGGCCCAAGCTTGGTTCCCTTGTGATCTCCCTTGTGGTTAGTGACTCAAAAGGTGAGTTTGCATCAGCCTCTGGTTTACCAACACAAAAACTATGCTGTAAAAAATTAAAATATGTGTTTCTGTGTACTTGTGTGGAATGCGCATTGTGTTTGTATGTATTTGTCTACTTGTAAGTACATATTTATTTACATTGAATGTAACTTTTTATACTAAGTTAATGCCTTAGTGGCCACAACCAATAAAAAGTAATTTTTTTTATCCCACAATAATTTCATTGGCAACTATGAGAATAGTTAGAGCAATATTATGGGGGACTGGTGTCCAAAGTAGAAACAAACCTGTGAGACGGATCATCAGGCATACACCCCATGGATATGCACAAAACTTTTAAAACTATTGGAGAAGCATTGGAGAGAGAATGAGAAAGTATCTATACATATATGTATATAATACTAATAATAAATTATTTGTATTACTTCCACATTATATAGTACAGTTTTGATACAATAACATGACACAATAGGTGGATGAGAAAGTCAGGAGATCAAACAAAGTAATCTTGTGTTATGAGTCTCCTGGCCCCGCTCCACCACTCTCCTCCTCTTGGACAATTAGGCATGTAGGAATTTTTCTGTTTCCTCATAATCAATTCCCAGAAGCCATTTAATATATTTTTTTGCCATAAAATTTTGATAGGTTAGTTATATTTAATAATTTATTTGTTCTAGTGGCTTCATTATAAAGAGAACATTCTAGCTTTATTGATTGTAATTTTATGAATATATATATATATATATAATTGTTGAGTGTCATGTGTGTGTTTGAAGTTTGTTTAATATAATAATACACACAAAAATATGCCTACAACTTATAAATATTTTAGCATTCAATTGCATTATGTTTTCCGTTTCATTATAATTCAGATATTTCGTTTTTGTTAAGCATATTGTACAGGTAGCCTCCAAAGCAGCCCAGTAGTTCGGGGCTCTCAAGAATAAGACTACGGTAGCCCTTGCCTGTCGTAGAAGGCGACTTAAAAAGGCCTCGGGTTCACTGGGCGACAAGGGTCGTCCGCCAAGGTGTTAACAAAAAAACCGTTAACAAAAACAAGGTAGCCTCCAAGGACATATCGGCATATTTCCGTCATTTCACTGATGACATTTGTAGGTCGTTAATTAGGGTCGAGTGTGTTTTTTATTTACCGTGTACAGTGTATAAAGTTGTACTGTTACGACTTGGCATCATGTATATAAATAATTTGTTGGATGCCTGTACGGAAGGGAAAGAGATGTTTTGAGTACAGCACGTTGAGCTCTCTCTAGCACTAGAGATATATTAATAGTATTTTATTATGCAGTATTACGTAATCTCTTAAATATTAACATCAACTTAAGCATTTCTCTATGATTCTTGAAACTCCATAGTCTAACATTATTCCTAGGTATTTGATCGTAAGAGTCGTGGTAGCTTAGTATCCGGGCTCAAGTTGCATAGTACGCTAGCAAACCCGAGTTCGATCCCCGGTGCCGGCACCAATAAATTTGTTATTGCAATTTTATGTGCTGATTTACCACGCGCTCGGCGGTGAAGGAAAACATCGTGAGGAAACCTACATGTCTTAGAAAATTTTTCTAAGGCATGTGAAGTCTGCACATCCGCATTAGGGCCGTGTGGTGGACTATGCCCTTATACTCTCTTTACAGAGAAGGCCTGCGCCCAGCAGTGGGACATATATACTATATATATAAAAGCTCCAACTTTTATTTGATAGTATCAACAATTTTTAGATTAGAGCAATTGCATTTTTCAGACTTCTTTAAGTCGTAGTATATATGTGATTGTATAAAGAAACCAAGATTTGATAACGATTGTTTTAAGCTAGCAATATTTCTTATTTTTTCAGAAATATTAATGACGTTATTGTTAACCAATCCAACTAAGCTTTTGCTAGAAGATGGTTCACGTCAATCGTCGAATATTGGATTTGAACCTACGACTTTACGATTACCGGACATGATGCAACCGTACCCTAAACCATTAGGCTATTGACGCTTCCTTTTTAAAGATAACGTATTTAGTTTTCTCAACGTTCAGACTTAATAAGTTGTTAAGAAACCATTCAGTAACAGACAAGACCATAGACAACGAAATGTTAAGATAAATACATAAACATGCCCAGCATATATACGATAAATATATAGCAATATACACACATATACATATATCTCGGTGTTGTCACATGGTTTTATTAATAATAAATTTATTTAATTCTTGTTAATATAAATAACAAAATAGGACATATTGAAAGCTAACAATTTATTATTTACACTAGCGTATCTAGTCCGCTTCGCCGGGCTAGATTTTGCTTTATTTTATTTAAACAATAAACTTACATCATTAAATATTTACTTTAACTCTCACAATATATTACATTATTCATTTCTCTCCGTATTCATTCTCTTCTCGAGCGCGTGAAGATCATTACCTACACCCATGTACATGCAATATACTCCATTGTACTTCAATATAGTTCATAATGACATAAATATACACAACGCATGTGTCAATACAAATTTGTGTTATAAAACAATACAATATCACCATAGTAAATAAAAGTTGTATTTGACAGTTCAAGAAGACGAGTGCTCCGATCGTCACCAAACTTTAAACGATTACTCGCCAGGTCAATCTGAAGATTCCGTGAAAGATTGAAATCGGTCCAGCCGTCGGAGCCTATACGGATCAAACACACACACATTCTCTTTTATATATATATATAGATTTCTTTCGTGTCAATTTACGGACTCGTATATTTAAAAATTTGTAGCCATATGACAAAAACCGGTGTTAGGCACTTTTACTGTCACATTTTATCAGTGGATAGTGACGGATATAATCAAATAACTCTATCTCTTATGGACAATATGATGCAATGGCTGGAAACGGCCATGTTTTACAAATATGAAGTAAAAACTGTTACCAAAAATATAAAAATCCACATCTGTCCTTATAAAAAATAATAGGCTTTTCTATAAAGTAAAATCAGCAAATTATTCAATAGCGAAAGATACATACAGAAATGTGAACCGGTGCGGCGTTGGAGGAAAATCTTCGTATCACCAAAGTCCTCTAAAAATTCTTCAAACTTCGACACGAAGAAGGGTTTTCGTGGGGTCACCAATTAGGTCACCCCTAGTCTAGAATCTTGCCGTTGGAAGAATCATGTCGCTGTCACCACTTTGGGAAAGTGGCATGTTGGACGGGAATTTGACTGGGCTCTTGAGGTTATGAGGAGGGGGGGGGCTATTTAAAACGCTTTCTTCGTATTATATATACTATTGCACATTATTACATATTTATTCCGAGATGTTTTCCTGTTGATATCTTGATCAGAAGTCTAATATTCTTTCTCTACAGAAGACAATCGTCTGTTATTCAATCTATATTCTATCAAATAGTTATTCTAATATTCGAAACTTTCGAATTCAAATGTGACAAGTGTTGCCTGCCATTATTAACATTTTCAACCTCCAACATTGCATTCAGTTGAATGCCTCCCTTTGTTATTATTATGCGTGTAATTTGTTCTTCTAATGTGACTTGAGACGCCGCCGGTAAATGAAAGTTTCACAAAATATGCGATTATAAATTTGTTTCACTAAAATATATAATTCGGAAAATTCATGGCAATAGGAAAAACGTTGACATCTATCTTGTAATAATTTTCATCTCTAAAATAATTTAGTCGTCTACTAAATACTTCTATGAATTCCAGTTGCCACACCTTAATAATATGATAATACATAATTCACAAAACATGCTCCCAAATGTTGTCTAACATAAATGATGTCATTTGTTTGCTGTTTTCGTTTCAGTGCAACTGTTACAGCAATATATGAAAATCATTGGAATTACAGTGGCGCCATCTGTCAGTACCACCTGAGAAACTTTCGTAGACTCATGCGGCATATTTGGCCTAAGATGAGCACATGATTCTGACAATTCTATAAAGGACATAGAGACAAACATTCACGACATGTCTCACCTTGAAGTAACAAGGAGTCATTGTTACCTGTGTAATGTTGAAGTACCTTTGGCTTTCATTAATCAACATCAGGACAGTTCTAAACATCGGTCGTACTCCAAAATAACTAAAACTGCATTAGAACGGGCGAGGAAACAGACGGGTCAATATTACATTTTCGAAGAAGCGACCCCTGCGCTATTTTTCTGTGACTCATGCGTCCTGCTGATCCCGGACGAAGACAAATCACTACATTTGATATCAACGAGTCACAAAAACGCCGCATCATTAGATCGATTATTGAACAACTTCTCGAAAGTTTACTTCGACGACGATACTGAGATTGACGTCAATTGTGAAGCGCTCGACGGGAGCAGTCATGAAACCATCGAAGTTACAAAAATAAATAAACATACAGAATCAAGTTCTGATGGTGCAGAGCTTATGAACATTGATAGAGACGCTGCAAAACTTATTGAAGATAATTTTGAATCGGACGACGACACAGTTAACCAAGCAGCGCAAAATAAACTACTAGTTCAACTTGACGATAGAAATCCAAATATCGACTCTGTCACAAGCTTCAAAGATTTCATAAATAATCTAAATACAGATTCTTCTGAATACAAAATTGAATACATAGATGAAAAATATCTAAAGATAAAAACCAACGGTGGCGTTGACTTAAAAATAAGTCACGACAATTTTCACAGTTTACAAACTTTGGGTGACGTCCACGTTCAATGCAAGTTGTGTTTGAAAACACTGCGAAATATAATAGACCACTGGTTTTCTACTGAACGTTTGGATAATGCCATATTACCAATCAACAAGAATAGTTGGGGAAAGGTAAGCATATTTTCATTTTGTAGTTTAAACCTAATCATAAAATTTCGTGTGTTATTTATCTTTAAATTTCAGATTAATTGTGTCTTCTTATTTAACTATATGTTATACAAATACAATAGAATCTCTTCAAGTCGAACCTCAAAAACTTCTCAAGAATATTTTGTTCCTTTCCTTTCGAGCCCTCAATACGTTACCTAAATGCAAATAATAAATTGGACTCCTGTATTGAAAGAATATCTGGAAAAATAAGTTACCCGCTTTAACATTCTGATTTTGATTGATTTCTGATGTTAAGTGTGTGTCTGTGATGTAGTGTCTATAACTGTCTATTCACTCTACTCTTGAAAACACCCATATTGTAATCGTAGGAAAAGACAGACGCGGGCAAACTATTTTAGTATTTTGTGTAGGCTGTACAAATAAAGACGAAGCAAAGTGCTTCGTTAGTGTTTAAGGAATGTCCACAACACAGGGATGTTGGAATTAGACTATATGTACCTTAAACTTAGAATGAATGAAACCTTTACAAGTCGATGTTTTTGGCGTTCCTCTTGATAGGTTCAAAATGTATATATTTTTAACAACCATGGAAAGGTTTTACATCGAAGCTTCTTCTAGTTGGATGTATCTTATACAATAAAACAGTCCTGATAATCATGTACTATGTGTAATGGTAATTATAAAATATACTCAAATGCCGTGGTAGCTCAGTGTGAGCCGCGGTAGCTCCAGGTTGGCTTAAGTTGCACAGTACGGAGTACATGCAAGAATAAGACTACGGTATCCCTGCCTGTCGTATAAGGCGACTAAAAGGGGCCTCGGGTTCACTGGGCGACAAGGGTGGGGGCCTGCGTCGTCCACCAAAGTGGACCCGGGAAGAAGGCGACATCGGCTGGCCCGTGTCGCCTTGCGCTGTGAGGTCACAGGGGAAGGAGTAACCTCCTCCCCGGGACGTGGTCTCCTTGAGCACAGTGCAGAGGGGATCCGGTGCGTTCCACGTGGGATCCCGGAGCCCCTCTTCATGCACCGAGGAAAGAGCCACCGGGGAGGTTTTAGTGGGTAAGAACCCCACATAACCGCCGCCATCCCCCAGAAGGCGGGGTATCTTTGTGAAGATTTCCTCCCCGTCAACAAAAAAAAAGTTGCATAGTACGCTAGCAAACCAAGTTCGATCCCCGGTGCCGGCATATTTGTTGTTGAAATTTTATGTGCGTGGTAAATTAACCACGCACTCGGCGATGAAGGAAAACATCGTGAGGAAACCTACATGTCTTTGAACATTTTTCTAAGAAATGTGAAGTCTGCCAATCTGCACTGGGTTTGCGTGGTGGACTATGCCCTTATACTCTCTTTGCAGAGAAGGTCTGTGCCCAGCAGTGGGACATTATATTATATAGAGGCTGTAAATTTAACTCAAATGCTAAAAGGAATTTAAATTTATAAAGGATACGCATGCCAAAAGAGAAGATCACGACACAATTGCCGAAACCATTGATTATGAAGAACATGCTAAAAATGATACGATTGAATTGGAAAAGAACAATGAAAAATTAAAAGACACTGCATCAGCGGAAGTTCAAGATGTCACATTTAACGCGGCTCATCCGGAATCTGAGGAAATATACTGCAATGTCTGTTTTATTCCATTTGATAAGAATGATCTACAGTTACATTTGAATAATAAGAAACATAATTCGAATATGAAAATGTTTTACCATCTAAGTGCCACGGACTTTCATCAAAAAGTGAAATGTAAGGTTTGCAACACCATCTTTTATAAATCTAACTGTAAGAAACATTTAACAGGCGTAGAACATTGGAACCTTTACAATGCTTTATTGGATACTAACTTTTTGACAAAGAGATCAAACAATTTGTTTTGCAAACTATGTCTAACATGTATAGATATAGGCGATGAGCTTATCCACATTAATTCAATTGGACATGCCGATTCAATTGACTTGAAGAACAAACCGATTTCGGAACAAAGTTTTGTTAGAAGTCCTGATAATTTGAACAATAACGGTGGTCAGATATGGAGCAATTTCGCTTTCTCCACTGACGTTACACCTTTTAAGGTAAATAACGTATATGCAAGTAGAACTAAAAATGTGACGAAAAACAATGAAATATCTAGCAAAACAAAAACTGATAAACCTATAAATAAAAACCAACCTCGGGTTGTTAAGTGTTACAATTTAAAATCTAACGACGATGAATCGTATAATACAGCTAGCTTAAACGAAAATATTTCAAAAAATTTAATACCAAGCTCAAATGAAGATAAAACTGAAAATGGAGTGTCCATATTTGGTGAAATAGTCGAGAATATACTAGAAATTTCCGCCGACGGTACTAAATTTATGTGCCGTTTATGTCATGTTGCTATTCCTAATTCATCGTTGAACTTATTCGATCATGTGATTCGCTTCCACCATATCGATAATTCTGTTATCAAGGAGGAAATTAACAAGATCAGACCTATGGGGGGTAGATTTTTTTGTGACGTATGTCTTGTCTTTATAGAATTTGGCAGAGAATTTAATCATCTATCCAATCCTAATCATGTAATCAAAACACTAAGTAATGTGTTAGCGGACAGTGCTCGTAGTGGACGTCTAACTAGTTCGAAGGGTACAAACAATTCCATTTCAACAGAACCCTCGTGGGATAGTGCTCGAAGCGTCCCGAATCCGTCCGTTAGAACCCCCGGACATAGTCATATAAATGATTTTCCTTACTTACCCTCCAAGGGTTTTAATAACGTTGTATCAATACAAGAAGACCCCTCCCTCCCCCCATCCTCGTTCCACTATCGGACTTTCAACAACAATTTTTCCATACGATGTTTAGGAGCTCTAGGATATCTTCGGAACCTAAGGTCCTATCCCTCTATATTAGAGATGAAACGGATATCCGGTAACTATCCGGTATCCGGCCTTGTTGTCACTATCCGGCCGGATACCGGATAGTATAATTTTAAAAAATCTCTTTATTTTACTCAAGGCAAATCAATCATACTCCAATAGGTTATGGACACCGTTTATTTTTAATTTTTATAATCGCACATCAAAAATGTTTGTTTTATTAATTATTAGTTTAATACTCAAAATTAATAAGTGGCAAATTGTGGAGAATAAATACCAAATTTTCCGCATTTGTTGGTAAGAGGCGACACCGCTTACGTGCGATCCGAATGCACCTGAATATATCCGATCTCGTTTATCGCGCCAATTTTCAAATCAAACTGATCGCGTCAACGCAATAAAGGGCCGAATATCCGGCGCTCCGGCCTAGTAGCTTGCCGAATATCCGGTATCCGGCCACACTACTATCCGTTTCATCTCTACTCTATATATATAGAAATAATATAAGCAAATAAATGTAATAGTTTGTAACATGCCGAAAATAAGGTCCCTAACCAAACATGTTGGGGGAATGGAAAAAAAAAGAAAAAAAAAAGTCCTATCCCAACAAAATTGAAACCAATTCCTTTCAAACAAGAAAAGACGCACTGCTGAAAAAGGGATGTTCATGCAATATATATCGGTAATTATGTATCGATACTTTGCAATTTATTCGTATTTAAAATTTATAAATCGCAAAGTGTTAATATTTAAGTAGCCAAAGAAAACCCACGGTACATCTTATGTTTGACTTAAGTTCCACCATCGGACTTGAAGACGCATTCCAAGATATCCTTTTGCGTGAAGAGAGTAAATCGTTTACTAAGCTAGGGCGTTACCATCCAGGACTATGTCCACTTAACATCAGGTGGGATCGTAGTCAAGCACTTGCTTAGAAAGTTTTAAAAAACAGTTAAGTAATTAACATTATTTCGTTCACTGTTGTTATATTACAATGCATTTATAACGTTGTATTTAATAAAATTAGTATAAACTAGAAGGACACAAAATTCTTAGGTTCCCGCCAAAATTGCTGTCAATCACTTTTTTTTATTTCTAACGCAATGTTACCTGATACGATAATTATGATTTGTATTGTTTAATAATAATGCAATCTAGCATTAAAAGAAGGCAAGCATGGCATGGCAGAAGGCATACTTTTCGCTATATGGTCTTACATTATTTTTAGAATTAAAATATTTTTAATTTATTTTATGCGTTTTCTTTTGCTAGCTTCTATAAATATGCTGTTAAGTCCATTATTACAGTAGCATGTAAAATCATTTATACAAATTAATAAATGTATACTACTATTATATAGTTATTTAATTAATAAGGCTTTATTTAATAAAATAATGTAAGATATAAGGAACCAAAGCTACGTCTTAGGTTCCCGCCAAAATTCTTGTCATTATGTCAAAATAATATTGTCTATTTTTTATTTACGATGGAAAGTTACCTGATACAAAGTCTCTGTGATTTGTTTTGCTTAAAAATATTTTTTATTATTATATATTTACTTAATATTATATGATCTTACATTATTTTTATTAGAAAAATATTATTTGATTTTATGCACTTTGTTTTCTTAGCTGCCATAAGTATGCTGTTAGTTAAGTATAGTATAGTATTAGAATAAATACAATTGTTAATAAAATTTTCGGTTTCCAACTTTGGCTCACTCTTGTAATATAAAACTGCACGAGGTTGTATTTAATATAGTTAGTATAAATTGTAAAGACACAAAATTACATCTCAGGTTCCCGCCAAAATTGTTGTCAAATACCTTTTTAAAAAAGATTTTATGGCCCGTTATTGTCAATTATTACTTTTTTTATGACATGATGTTGCCTTCTAAGAAAACTCTATCATTTGTTTTATTTCTATGTTTATTTGATTTTATGATTTTCTGTTTTAAGCTGCCATAAGTGTGCTGTTAGTTAAGTATAGTATTAAAGTATAATTGTTAATAAAGTTCTTGCTTTCCAAATATAAAAAAATAACTTAAAATGACGTTTTAGGTTTCTGCCAAAATTAATGTCAAATACTTTTTTAAAAAGATTTTATAGCCCGGTATTGTAAATTATTCCTTTTTTTTATGACATAATGTTGCCTTCTAAGAAAACTCTATCATTTGTTTTATTTCTATGTTTATTTGATTTTATGATTTTCTGTTTTAAGCTGCCATAAGTGTGCTGTTAGTTAAGTATAATATTAAAGTAAGTATAATTGTTAATAAAGTTCTTGCTTTCCAAATATAAAAAATGAACTCAAAATGACGTATTAGGTTCCCGCCAAAATTGTTGTCCGGTATTGTCAATTATTCCTTTTTTTTATGACATAATGTTGCCTTCTAAGAAAACTATCATTTGTTTTATTTCTATGTTTATTTGATTTTCTGTTTTTAGCTGTAATAAGTGTGCTGTTAGTTAAGTATAGTATTAAACTAAGTATAATTGTTATTAAAGTTCTGGCTTTTCAATTTCCATTCACTCTTGTGATAATACACTGTATTTGTAAGGTTTAATATAATGAGCTTAAACAGTAAGGAATCAAAATTTCGTATTAGGTTCCCGCCAAAATTGTTGTCAAATACTTTTTTTTTTAAAGATTTTATGGCCTGGTATTGTCAATAATTACTTATTTTATCGGTGACGGAATGTTACCTGATACAAATGCTCTGTGATTTGTTTTGCCTCAAATTAATTTTATCATTTTATCTGTTTAGGTCTAAGATTATTTTGTTAGTAAATTATAAACGTTCACTTGATTTTTTGTACTTTTCATTGTTACCCCGGTGATGTGGTGTGTATGCCAATCTACGTTTAAATTTTCACAAATCGAAGTAGGTGTTTGCTAAGTGAGGATGTGGGGTGTTCCGAATGCCGCCCGCCCAACGCAGCGGTATGCGTCTATCGATCTCTTTGTTAAAGTGGCAGTGGCAGGTTAATGTAATTTGAATAAATATTTCAATATTTGGAACATTGATAAAAACAAAATAATTCACAATTTACATAAGATACAATAATGAATAATACCATTTTGAAATCTTCTTTAAAAGCATAATATTTTAAAATAATGGGTCACTTGTAAGCTAGGGATGCATAAACTTAATCAAACTTAATGGTTTTTTAATTTTTCCCCAAAACATACATTTAAAGATAGCAAAAAAACATTGTAAAAGTAGTCATAGTATTTATGTCTTATCTGTCAGCTCGGTTAACGTAGATTACTATGATCTAAATGGAAGGCGCTGGTCTCCTTCTGCGAGTCAGTGAGTGACCCAGAAGGAGACCGCAGAACGGGATTGGGAGAGGGCCGATCCCGTTCGGAGATGGCGCAGGCGGGCCGGTGGCAGACCGGCCCGCAGCCCTGTAGTTCTGGGCTCTCAAGAATAAGACAACGGTATCCCCTGCCTGTCGTACAAGGCGACTAAAAAGGGCCTCGGGTTCACTGGGCGACAAGGGTGGGGGCCTGAGTCATCCACCAAAGTGAACCCGGGAAGAAGGCGACATCGGCTGGCCCGTGTCGCCTTCCGCTGCGATGGCACAGGGGGGGAGGGAGTAACCTCCCCCCTCGGGACGTGCTCTCCTTGAGCTCAGTGCAGAGGGGCTCCGGTGCGTTCTACTGGAGATCCCGGAGCCCCTCGTCTTGCACCGAGGAAAGGGCCACCGGGGAGGTTTTAGTGGGTAAGAACCCCACATAACCGCCGCCTTCCCCCCAGATGGCGGGGTATCTTTGTGAAGATTTCCTCCCCGGCAACAAAAAAAAAAAAGATTACTATGACAATCAGCCCTGTAGATCTGGGCTCTCAAGTATAAGACTACGGTATCCCCTGCCTGTCGTATAAGGCGACTAAAAGGGGCCTTGGGTTCACTGGGCGACAAGGGTGGGGGCCTTTGTTGTCCGCTAAGATGGACCCGTGAAGAAGGCGACATCGGCTGGCCCGTGTAGTGTGATCAGGCGAGGCGATGGAAGTTAGTGAAGATGGAAAGAACAAGATTTCTCTTTCTCTCTTAGCTAGTTACGTTTCGTATATCTAAAATACAGTGCAGGCCTATTGTCTGTATCACACTGTATGAGCAAGAGAGAGCAGCGCGCGCGCACATTTTCTTTCTCTCTTTCCCTCATAGCCAGTAACATTTTGTATATCTAAGAAACAGTGCAGTTCTATTGTCTGTATCACACTGTAGGAGCAAGAGAGAGCAGTGCGCGCAAATATTTTCTTTCTCTCTTTCCCTCATAGCCAGTAACATTTTGTATATCTAAGACATAGTGCAGGTCTATTGTCTGTATCACACTGTAGGAGCAAGAGAGCAGTGCGCGCAAATATTTTCTTTCTCTCTCTTTCCCTCATAGCCAGTAACGTTTTGTATATCTAAGACATAGTGCAGGTCTATTGTCTGTATCACACTGTAGGAGCAAGAGAGAGCAGTGCGCGCAAATATTTTCTTTCTCTCTTTCCCTCATAGCCAGTAACGTTTTGTATATCTAAGACACAGTGCAGATCTATTGTCTGTATCACACTGTAGGAGCAAGAGAGAGCAGTGCGCGCAAATATTTTCTTTTTCTCTTTCCCTCATAGCCAGTAACATTTTGTATATCTAAGACATAGTGCAGATCTATTGTCTGTATCACTGTAGGAGCAAGAGAGCAGTGCGCGCAAATATTTTCTTTTTCTCTTTCCCTCATAGCCAGTAACATTTTGTATATCTAAGACATAGTGCAGGTCTATTGTCTGTATCACACTGTAGGAGCAAGAGAGAGCAGTGCGCGTAAATATTTTCTTTCTCTCTTTCCCTCTTAGCCAGTAACGTTTTGTATATCTAAGACACAGTGCAGATGTATTGTCTGTATCACACTGTAGGAGCAAGAGAGAGCAGTGCGCGCGCACATTTTCTTTCTCTCTTGAACAATCGCGTATATACTATGTCGTGTATACATATATATAGATGGAGCTAAAGAAGTTTTACAATCGTGCGGTTTAAAGCACACTCATTATTGTTATATTTTTAATGTATTTTTCATTATATTAGTGAGACTGTTTCGTCCTGATGCTGCCATGATTGCATGCAGGATCGTCTGGAAATTAAACATGTGACTTAATAAATAAAAGTAAAAAGAGTGTAATTTAAGAATGCACGATTTAAATATCGATATATGAAGGCGATGTATCGCTTCAGTCTGATATTATCGAATTAACTAATATCGATATTTCAAGTGACCAAACATTGCAAGCGTTTTACCGTAAATAACAGTGACTCACCCTTATTCTCTTTGTCACGACACCGTATGTACTTCAGGACTTTGTCTTCGTCATGAGGTTCCCCCACCCTGCCTCTGGTCTTCATGTCGTTCATGAATGGAGCGGACAGTATGCACGGTTTCCGCGAGACCAGTTCTAAATCTAAAAGGGAAAAGCATTCACGCTGTACAATACGTTAACCGGAATCTTTTAGCCAGAGAAGCTGGTTGTGATTATGTCACCGGATTGAGTGGTGGCATAGCTCATAGGTCGCCTAGTCTACACGGTCCCCGGTAAGGAGTGACCTCGGCTAGGACGTTTACTATGTTACGCGTAACATTCCGATCCCCGGGCGCCCGAGAGGGCTGAACCACGACTTGGATTTCAGCTATTTCACGGATAAGCTAAGGGACATTCAAAAGCTAAACTAACTTCGAGTGCCACTTCGGGAAGCGTTGGCGCTGGGAGAAGAAGTAGCCGAAGAAACTCCAGCAACGCTCCTTATATCTAGAGGTTCAGGCTAAGCGACCTAAGAGCTATGCCACCTCTCAATCCGGTGAAACAGTCAAGGCCCTCAGGCTCTGTGTAGTTCGTCCACAAAACCGTGACTTATGTGCTACAGTGATGCGTGCCCACGTACGCATACGGCTCACATGATCTTAAGTGATCACCGTCGCCCATGAATATCCACAGCACGAGAGGGACTGCAGGTGCGTTGCCTTTGAGATAGGAGTAGACTCGTTTCTTGATGGTCTCCAAATCGTGCAGGTTCAGAAACACCGCCGGTGACCGTTGATTGCACAGGTTGATAGTGCGTGGTAGGAAGTGACACGAGAAATGTACAGTATTGGAACGACAAACATCAAGATGGTGGCGGTGGAATTTGGAATTCTGCCGAGATGTGCCGTAATGTTAATGGTAACTACAAAAATGTATCCATTAGGCTGTCACACACAGTTTTATTGTGTTCGTGTAGTATACCAATTGGCAGTGATTTAGCGTCATACTCACTCTCCTGGGGATGCTTGCAGTTAAACATCCTGAGATGACAAACGCTCAAGAAGGTCCTGTACACTCCTTCCTTACATCGAGCGCACACCATGATATCCCGCGACGGGCAGACGCTCGGACAATCCGAATTATATTGATCTTTATCAACTGTAAAATATCATGATATTACTAATGGCTCAATTCCATCACAAACAATAGTATGATGTAAAAATCACTGCCAAATTGGATAACAAGTCTATTTTTTTTAATGACGAACTACACAGATTGGCCAGAAAAGCTGGCCTTGACTGCTTCACCGGATTCAGAGGTCGCATAGCTCTTAGGTCGCTTAGCCTGAACCTCTGTCGCTAGTAACTCGAAACAAGAGAAAATGACACTCAAAATGCCAGAGCATGCTACAAAATTCTTGAACAAATCTTTCTCAGTGGAAGCAGTCCGACTTTGGAATGCTCTGCCACAAAGCATAAGATGCACATAATCCTTGACAGCTTTTAAGAACCTAGTACATAGACACTATCTATCTTTATAAATATATATATATACTTAGGTATTTGTTGTATGTTTAGCATATCTATTTATATATTATTATTATTAATAGTATGTGTATATATTGATAAATGCGTATGTTTATATACATGTATATTATTGTTTTGTAATAAAATAACTATAATCACAAACCCACTAAAATATTTTTAGACGAAAGTTTCTGTCCATACAAAGGTTGTCTGGAAGAGATCGCTCTTAGCGATAAGACCGCCCATTGCGCATGCAATGACCTTGTCTAATGTGAAAATTGTATTTACTATTTCTGTGATGTATTTTGTTTTTAATTGTTGCTCAATAAAGAATATTCATTCATTCACAAGGGTCCCCCCGGTGGGGTAACCTCGGCTTGGACGGTTACTGTGTAAGCATTCCGATCCGAGGGCGCCCGAGAGGGCCGAACCACGACTCGGTCGGTAGACAGCTACCACTTCACGGATAAATTAAGGGAAAAGCTAAACTAACTTTGAGTGCCACTTCGGGAAGTTACAAGTCTACTAGCGTTGTTTTTTTTAGAGGAAAGGGGCACATAGATTTTAAGTGATGACCGTCAAACATCCACAACACCGAAGGAGCTGCAGGTGCCTTTGAAAATGGAGTAGGTCCTATTGAAGGACCACAAGGAAAATATACAACAAATACGATTGGAAGTGCCAGTTGTACGCAATCGATAAAACTTGTCGGCACCAATGAACTGTAATACAGAGATATCGTCTGCGCGTTATAGCGTTTAACGGTTGATTCTATTTGAAATCGGTTTTTGTTTTTGCTCGAAAATATACTTGGACTCTTTAATATAATAGGTTGTCAAATATCTCCCTTCCGCCTTTTGTGTCATGCGGCACCCAAACATCAAGCTTTTTTTTGTATCCAGCCTTCTACAGATGGTTTAAAATGGTTTGGTGACTAACTCCCATCTCCTGGGCGATGTCACGAGATGCCACATGCCGGTCTAACTCGATGTAGTCCATGATTTGATCGGTATTTGTCGTCACAGGTCTTCCGCCGGCTGGCTTATCCATGGTGTCGTTTTCACCGGCTCTGAATCGTCGAAACCATTCCTCCGTGGTTCGAAGTGATACAGTACCATCCCCAAAACACCATTAATCTCACGGAACGTTTCTCTGGCGGATTTGCCTTTAACGAAGGAAAACTTTAAAATAGCGCGAATTTCGGCGTTAGTGAACTCCATGTTTACACGTCTATAACTGTCGAACGCAATATCCAAACTAATTATGCATAGCGTCGTTTTGTAGGTTATGTCAAGACCTTTCAAATTATGTATAGTATTGCTAGATACGAGCTCTGTAGCGCTTTGTACATAGCCGCGAAATTTAAAAGACAAAAGGCGGAAGGGAGATATTTGACAACCTTATATTTGGACTATCTTAGACTTATCTGTTCGTTTGACACCTAAGTTCAATAAAACAAATACTTACCATCATCATAATTGACTTCAGCAGGCATGTTTGCGTCTTCATCTTGTACATTATGAGTTTCATTTGACTGATCTTCCTTCACATCATCGTTTACAGGTTTTTCTGGCTCGTCATCTTTGTTATCCTGTTCATTTGACTTATCATCTTTATTACCATCATTTGAAGGTTCTTCTGGCTCGTCATCTTTGTTATTCTGTTCATCTGACTTATCTTCTTTATCGCCATCATTTGAAGGTTCTTCTGGCTCGTCATCTTTGTTATTCTGTTCATTTGACTTATCTTCTTTATCACCATCATTTGAAGGTTCCTTTGGCTCGTCATCTTTGTTATCAAGTTCTTCTTTTGCTTGATCATCAGTTTTATTTTCATCTTCAGCGCTAGAACCCTGAGTTATTGATTTCGTTTTTTCACCATTAGGTGAGATTTTTATATCGATTTCTATGAGTTCTCTTTTATTCGCTGGTTTCTCCTCTTCATTATTTTGTAGTTCATCTTCTTCAGTTTCAGTTTCTCTTAACTCTTCTTTTGCATCTTCTTGTGGTTTTAAGTTTTTATTCAGCGTGTCACTTGCATTTTCATCTACAAGAAAAAGGAAATATTCACATCGCTTCGGATTCATTATGTGAGAAATAAATACTCAAAGCCAGTTTTTTTACCGATGAAGATTTTTTAACTGCCTTAAAAAAAGTTGTTGTTACTGTACGTGTCAACTTATTAAACTTCAACTTGTTTACGGGCATAGAAAGAATCCATGAACATTGCGACTTAGTGTTGAATTTTATCGGCGTTGAATTCCGTGAATACAAAAAATAACTATGATTTGATCTTTATTAAAATTGTATTGGAGTTTTTGTTTTCGAGAGAGATATCTTCAAAAGATACTTCGCCTTCTTGTGAGGATTAACTTTATGTGAGATTTATACTCAAACTCCCACTCTTCACGGTCACCAACACGGGCGAAGAAGGCACTGGTGCCCTTTGCAAGGGCCGTAGCACATCCCAATGAAGAAATATCTCCTCTAGCGCCCTCTGTATTAAGGCCCCACACATGACATTTAAGGAGAGAAGCCGTCACCTTTGAAGCGGTCGGCTACACTGGCGAAAAGCTGAAGGAGTTTTAGTCGATATAATATAGCATAATGTTTAAAAATGTGTGTTACTAGACATGACTTGGCACAGAAACGTGGTCTCTTACTATAGACTCTTAAGAACAGCCCTGTAGTTCTGAGCTCGTAGAATAAGAACACGGTATCCCCTGCCTGTCGTAGAAGGCGACTAAAGGGGGTTCGGGTTCACTGGGCGACAAGGGTGGGGGCCTTTGTCGCCCGCCCAAGTGGACCCGGGAAGAAGGCGACATCGGCTGGCCCGTGTCGCCTTGCACTGCGAGGACAGGGGGGATCGGGGCAGGGATTAGTCTTCCCCCGGGTCATGCTTTCCGAAGAGCACAGTGCAGAGGGGCTCCGGTGCACCGAGGAAGGGGAACCGGTGGGGTTTTAGTGGGTAAGAATCTCACATAACCCCCGCCTTCCAGGCGGGTTATCCCTACAAAGAGGACTCTTAAGTAAGCTGAAAGTCGCACAAGGAATCATTGGAGGAGACTCATGACCAGCAGTAGATGTTTTACGGCTGAAATTATTTATTTAAATAGACTTACCTTCTTGTGAATCATTTCCAGTAGAGGCTTCAACTTGGCCGGCATTATTGATAAGAGTTGGGTTAGCGTCTTAAAAGCAAAGTGTTTCATTAATATATTTTATAATAAGCATGTCTCAAGTGGTGAGCTTATCCAAAAATCTTCAAGGGTATACTGCAGTCAGTATTAGGGCATAGTCCACGGCCATAGTGAGGGTTGGTGGACTACACATGTCTTAGAAACTCTCATACAGGTTCATATTTTGTTCACCGCCGTCTAGTTTCTTCGGCCACTTCTTCTCCCAGCGCCAACGCTTCTCGAAGTGACATTCAAAGTTGTTTAGCTTTTGAATGTCACTTAGATTATCCGTTAAATAGCAACCGACCGAGTCGTGATTCGGCCCTCTCGGCCACCCTCGTATAGAAATACGCGTAACATAGTAACCGTCCCCCCACTAAAACGGTGGCCCTTTCCTCGGTGCATGACGAGGGGCTCCGGTATCTCCAGTGGAACGCACCGGAGCCCCTCTGCACTGTGCTCAAGGAGAGCACGTCCCGGGGGAGGTTACTCCCTCCCCTGTGCGCTCACAGTGCAAGGCGAAGCCCGACTCAAACCTAACCTAACATTTCGCACACCAAACCCTAAACGCTTAAGTGCTAATTAAACAAAACAGAGGAAGCTTTTGTCTTATTGTCTGAGCCCAGGTCTATAGGGCTGTAGTTACTCCCTAGTATCAGATCGGTTAGAACCAGCGGTCGTCAACTTTTCCACGAATTGCTTAGAGCAGACGGAGTAAGTTATTATCTTGAGTGTACCAATGATGAGATGACATCTCAATTGCCTACCTTGATTTGTTTCATTATCAGTTTCCGCCTCAGTATGTTCTTCTTTAGAAGTCAAGTCTGAAAGTCAACAGATTATATAATTATTCTATTGAAGTAAAACGCACGCTTAACATGACGTTACGAAAAGTGTGATCGCACGAGTTGAAGGGTAGTCGAGAAAGATATGAGTTAATGAAGATAGGGAGAGTTACGTTTCTCTTGAAAAATCCTGTATATATTAAATTATACATACAAATAGATTGAGCTAAAGAAGTTTTACTCTTTGGTACTTGACAGCTGTGGATCCAAGTGATTGTCTATTGTCTATTTTACTGGTCCCAAAACAAAAAAATGATAAATGCGGCTAAAAAAGATTTCACTTTAAAAAACTATTCGTATATATCTGATAGATAGATATGCCAGTTGCCAACGTGAACAACATTAACGGTAAAATACATATCAAAAAATAAAAATAGTAGCTCGTCTTTCTTCTTTTACACACGTGATCGTTGTCATTAAGAAGCTTACAATAGTTGCATTAGTTGACGCGCGAGTTGAATGCAGAGGTCAGGAATGCGACAGTGATGTGACCGAAGTATTATTATTGATGACCATGATGAGTGTTTCGATAGATTTAAACAATGCGTTAAGTTTTGCACTAGGTTCCCATCATGCAAACAAAACATAATATTTTGTCACAAAAATTATGTTTTTTTTTTATTAATTATTTCATAAAATGAAATAAAAAAAAAACGTAAAAATTTAACAATCGCAAATGTTTAGATCATTTAAATGAATTTGATGAATAAGAACTCGTTGTAACAGAACTTGATAGACTGTGATCAGATATTAAAATCAAATAAATAACACGGGAACTTTAATGAGATAATACGGTAAGAGTACGATTACTGTCACTGCAGAATAATGCAGGAGCGCGAGGGATGTCGTACGGACAGCGGGGGAAGACGCACCCGCTCTTTACCCGACTGCATTCAACTCGCGCGCAGACAAAACTTGGAGTTTGAAAAGTAATGTCAAACAACAAATATTTTTTATACGATTTTTAGCGTAGCTATTCATAAAAGCTTACCTTCATATGATTCGGATTCAATAGGTGTACCATAATAATCTTCATCGTCATCTTCTAAAAGACAAAGTATTTCATTAACGGATATTTTTTTAACTAAATTCACGAAGCGGGGAAATTCTCATTTCGTCTGTTATATTATTTAATGTTTTTCTTATGTTTGTTCCTTTATAACTTTCGACTGGTTGAACCGCTTTTGAATGAATGAATGAATGAATGAATATTCTTTATTGCGCAACAATGACAACAAAATACATCACAGAAATAGTAACTACAATTTTCACATTAGACAAGGTCATTGCATGCGCAATGGGCGGTCTTATCGCTAAGAGCGATCTCTTCCAGACAACCTTTGTATGGACAGAAACTTTCGTCTAAAAATATTTTAGAGGGTCTGTGATTATATTTATTTTAATACAAAACAACAATATACATATATATAAACATATGTATTTATCAATATATAAACATACTATTAATAATAATAATACATAAATAAATATGCTAAACATACAACAAATACCTAAGTATATATATATATATAAGAATATATTTATAAAGATAGATAGTGCCTATGTACTAGGTTCTTAAATGCTGTCAAGGATTCTGTGCATCTTATGCTTTGTGGCAGAGCATTCCAAAGTCGGACTGCTTCCACTGAGAAAGATTTGCTCAAAAATGTTGTAGCATGCTCTGGCATTTTAAGTGTCATTATCTTTTGATGATTCTTTTTTTTATTTCAAAGCTGGTGCTTCCAGTGTGATCCAATTCCAATTCGGTCGTTCCAATGGCATCCATGAGAAAACCATATAGGTCTTAAATTTGCATTAAATATGTGACAAATGGACGAATAACTCAATAAGCCAACCGATACTATTCCGAATCCGAACAACCGATGTACTTCAAAGATAGTGAATTAATCAGAACCTAACCAAACTTTTGAGCCGTGATAGCTGTGTCCGGGCAGTCGCCTCAGGATCACAGTACATCAGCAACGCGAATTCGATCCCCGGTGCCGGCACCAATTAATTTATGGATGCAATTATATGTGCTGATTTACCACGCGCTCGGTGAAGGAAAACATCGTGAGGAAACCTACATGTCTACATTTTTCTAAGACATGTGAAGTCTGCCTCACTAGGTGTGCGTGGCGGACTATGCCCTTTTTTTTTGTTTACGGGGAGGAAATCTTCAGAAAGATACCCCGCCTTCTGGGGGGAAGGCGGCGGTTATGTGGGGTTCTTACCTACTAAAACCTCCCCGGTGGCCCTTTCCTCGGTGCATGACGAGGGGCTCCGGTATCTCCAGTGGAACGCACCAGAGCTCCCCTGTGCCCTCGCAGCGCAAGGCGACACGGGCCAGCCAATGTCGCGCCTTCTTCCCGGGTCCACTTTGGTGGACGACTCAGGCCCCCACACTTGTCGCCCAGTGAACCCGAGGCCGCTTTTAGTCGCCTTGTACGACAGGCAGGGGATACCGTAGTCTTATTCTTGAGAGCCCAGAACTACAGGGCTGGTGGACTATGCCCTTATACTATCTTTACAAAGAAGGCCTTTGCCCTGCAGTGGGACTTATACAAAGGCTGTAACTTTAACTTTTTCTTTAACCATACTCATATTCCTTTTTTTTGAGAGGGGGATATCTCCAACAAGATACCCCGCCTTCTGGGGGGAAGGCGGCGGTTATGTGGGGGCTTTTACCCACTAAAACGCCCCCTACTCATATTCCTATTCCATTTGAAATCCGTTTTTGTATTTGCTCGTAAATATACTTGTAAATTTATTTAGAGGTATATTTTTAAATATCTTAGGCAGTTTTTTAAATATTGTTATTGCCATAGCAAAAAAATTTCGTTGTATTCGACAGAGTGAGAACAGTATTCAACTAAACGTTTAGTACGTTGAATATCTTCGGGTACATTTCTTTAGCTTTTTTAAATATATATAGACATATTAAAGGCAAAAAAAACGATGCTTGGTTAAAAGTAGTCACGGAAAGCTGTCTCTATCTACCCCGTTAGGGTATAAGGGCGTTACAGGTTAGTATTACCCTTCTGTCGCTTACTATTGGAATAGTTTGCCCGCGTCTGTCTTTCCCTCCGATTACAATGTGGGTATTTTCAAGAGTAGAGTGAATAGGCATTTACTAAGCTAGTGCGCCTTACCATCCAGGAATGCATTTCCATTTACCAACATACGGGATCGTTGTCAATCACTTGCTTCATCATCATCATTTCAGCCGTAAAACGTCCACTGCTGGACACAGGCCTCCCCCAACGATTTCCAAAAGGACCGGTTTTTAGACGTCCCACTGCGCTTGCTGGTCCGTGGTCTCCAATCGAGAACTTTTCGGCCCCATCGGCCATCTGTTCTACGCGCTATGTGCCACTTCAACTTGCTTATCCGGCGAGCTATGTCGGTTACCTTCGTTCGTCTACGGATCTCCTCATTCCTTAGCACTTGCTTAGGAAGTATAAAAAATGTCTTTAATAAAGAAAGGCCTTTTTTTCGTGGGAAAATGCCTACACATACACGCCCTCGCGGGGACGATGACGTTTTATGTCTGACTCGCATCAACTAAAACCCCAGCGATATGAATGAAAGAATAACTTTAGATAACATTAGAAATTTAATCAGATAAGATTCTATAGAGATATAGCGAAAAGAGTAATAGAAATGAATAAGACATAGGGAAAATAGATAAAAAAATAGGAATAAGTTATAGATAAATTAGATACAAAATAAGAAAATGAATAAATTGAAATAGGAAATAGAAATAACAGATGTAACATAAAGAAAATATGAAAAATATGTGAATAGAAATAAGTTTTTGTACAGTTGAACAATTTATAGATAGCAATTAAGATCTAGATAAAAAAACTAAAACCCCACATCGCCATCAGCACAACCGTGGGATCTCCGTAACCCAACCACAACCCGTCTCGGAGGATTGCGTTCATTGTCGCTACCCCCAAAACCCTCGCGGACTGGCACGACTTCACGGCATTCCGTATCGTCGTCCTCCTCGGGGCTAATGAAGAAAGACCTACCTGGATATGATCCATTGTCATCGTCTCCATTTTCCTCATCTTTAAGTTTTGGTCCAGCATTTGGATCTTTAGTGTGGATACTCAAGTGTATAACTTCTTTAACGGGCTTACTATAATCTTCGACATTATTTACTTCTTCACCATCTGTAGCATCTGCTAGGTCTTCTGATAAATTAACGTTATCATTCTCTGCTGAGTAATCTCTCCTCTTAGGTCCAAAATACAATGATTTGTAATTAAACGGTGTTTGTCGTCGATATAGTTCTCGAGGTAACTGATTACTGGTAATTTTTTTAGCTGGAAAGTCAGTTTCAATTATTAATAACTGATAATGTATTTAATGTTACGAGTAACTTGGACAGTCCAACGCAAAAATGTGTCAATTCTCCAGGAATTGGGAGTCACCGTCAGGCTGTCAACGGTCTGTCTCCGTAGGGTTTTCGGGAAAAACGATACACTGGAAACACTCCTGATCACAGACAAACTACGGGGACCAAGAGGAAGGAGCCCTATGCGTTGGATAGACAACACCAACACGAGAGTCCACGAGGCATTACACACCGCTAAAGGTGGATGAGCGATGTGATTATCTCTGTAGCTCTCTGTGTGCTCTAAATTAACTGTTAAACCACTGTGAAATTCCCGCCAACACTACATACGCTCGCTGTGCGTCATAAAGTTGGTGTTGCCATTTTAATAAGGTACCTTTTTGTAGATTTTATACTCTTCGGATCTTCGGGACGCAGTAGCGTTTAATGTTACAAGAAAATAATTTATAAAAATACAAAAGAAAAGTGTGCGGTGTCATTGGACACCAAATAGGAACAAATAATTAAGCTAAGAATGGTACAAGAATGTTAGTAATATTTGAGGAAAAAAATCGGTAACAATTTAATTAAAAAAGATTTTTTTAAAAAGATTTTGTTAAATAATTTTGTTAAATAAAGAAAGCTAGCAATATTTCTTTTTTTTTTCAGAAATATTACTAACAATCTTGTTAACCATTCCAACTAAGCTTAAGCTTGTGCTAGGACATGGTTCAAGGCAATAGTCGAATGGTGGATTCGAACCCACGACCTTACGATTCGCAGGCCGTACCCTAAACCATTAGGCTATTGACGCTTATAATTGTTACGGAGAAAGGTACATAGTTAAATATTTAACTTACAAGTAAAATATCGTGAGGAAAACTGCATGTGTTAGAACATTTTGAGTAGTTATTAGAAGCGTAAATAGCCCGAAGTGGCATTAAAAGTTAATTTAGCTTTTGAATGTCCCTTAAATTATCCGTGAAATAACAACCGACCGAGTCGTGGTTCGACCCTCTCGGGCACCCTCGGATCGGAATGCTTACGCGTAACATAGTAACCGTCCAAGCCGAAGTTAACCCTCACCGCGGGGACCCTAGTTACTAGCGATAGAGGCGAACTAAGAACTATGCCACCTCTCAATCAGGTGAAGCTCCCTGGCCAATCTGTGTAGGTCGTCATTAAAAAAATAATTTTCTAAACATGAAGTCAACGCGCACTAGGTGTGCTTGGTGAACTATGCCCTTATACTTTACAGAAAAGGCCTGTGTCCGGTGACAAGTGGTCATCAAAACAGTGGGACATACATATATATAATTTAAACTTTATACGTTTATTTATCATATTATTTATTTTATTTTTTGACTTAAAAATCTAGTATTTTATTGCATATAATATATTTTAATCTCATAACTGTTTTATTTACGTATCATATTTATTATACTCTTATTGTCTGTAAAAATTCCATATAAAAGTAGTATTGCGCGCGCACGTCTTTAGGTAGTCCCGGGCACCGCTGAAAATCAGCGCTGTCGCATCCTTGGGACAGCATATGCTAAGACGGTGTCCGATATTGGCGTCATATGTACTATTTGTCCGTGTAACTTTACCTGTTTTGTCTATTTTTCATTATTTTTTGATGTGTGTTATATTCTGTCTGTGATGTGTTTTTGTATTGTGATGCCAATAAATAAATGTCTAATATAGAGATATAAACTCACCAATATATTAATCGATGTTTTTGTTTATTTTTTTTTAGTAATAAACAATTCTATAGGAGTATTAGGAGCTAAGTGTCCAATGCAAGCAAAATTAACATGGCAGTGCTATAAGGAGTGCACAAACATTAAAAAAACCAGACAAATGTAGACCAACTAGAGGTTTTTAAAGTCGTTTAAAGAAAAATGTGACTTACCAATGTGTGGACTTCTCCTGAATCGTTTCTTGTTGCCAATATTAACTAAAATACCTGGTAACAAGAATTGTGTTAAGTTATTTCTAAAAGACCACAAGACTGAAGTAAAACTTTATTATACATATGTGTAATAGACATATTCTTTGTTGGCACAAAATAAACACATCAAAGAGACAGAAAAAAATAAAATTAAAAAAAATACAGTTAAAGAAAAAAAAACGGACAAATAGGACATAAGATATGATGTCAATATTGGATACCGTCTCAGCACATGCCGTCGCAAGGATGCGACAACGCTGATTTTCAGCGGTGCCCAGGACTACCCAAAGTCGTGCGAACTATTATATAGGATTAGTAGATTCGGTTTTTAAAAAAAACAATTTTGAACTTGAAGAGAAAATGAACCGGCGCGGATGAGAGATTCGACTCGACTGAGGAGTGTACGGGATGCGTGAGAGTGGGAAAGGGAAGGAAATGCTGACAGGACAAAATAAGGGAATACTACATTTACATGGAATTTATACAAACAACAGACAATAAGAGTAAAATAAATATAAACTTATTTTAAGAAAGCTAAAACGAATTATAGATAATAAAGAAAAACTTTTTGGTAACTTACCCTTTTCAATGGCTCGTCGAGTGGCATCAAAGTTGCGCCGTTTGCCTGTATAGAATAAAATATTTTTTTTGACAAATATTGTTAACGTTCTTGTTAACCAACTAAACTTAAGCTTGAAGAGATTTACGTGAATAATCGAATGGTGAATTCGAAATTATATTTCACAGACAATAATAAACTATATACGCTTTACATAATAATTTCTCTTATTTTTTTTTACCATCTACCTATAGTGGCGCTTTGCCAATTTAAATCTTACTGACACTTACATGCATATTTAAGTTTATTTTTGACTCAATAATATATTTATTTATGAAATTTTTTCATCTATTATTTTATTGTATAAAATATATTTTAATCTCATAACTGTTTTATTCATGTATCATATTTGTTATACTCTTATTGTCTGTATAAATTACATATAAAAGTAGTATTGCGTGCGCACGTCTTTAGGTTGTCCCGGGCACCGCTGAAAATCAGCGCTGTCGCATCCGTGCTTGGATGCGAAAGCGTTGATTTTTAGACGGTGTCCGATATTGGCATCATATGTTTTGTATTATTTGTCCGTGTAACTTTAACTGTGTTTTGTCTATTTTTCATTATTTTTTAATGTGTGTTATATTCTGTCTGTGATGTGTTTTGTATTGTGATGCCAATAAATAAATGTCTATGTCTACCCCAATGTCTTTGCCCACCTTGCCATGATAAAAAAATGATTTACCAATCGCGCCAAAATAAGTATAACCTCAAAAACGTACGATAAAAGTCAATCAAATTGCCGTATACTCACGATTTCCAACTTGATCTTTATGTTCGCAATTTATCATTGGAACTAATTTCGCTTCCAGACCTAAAAGAAAATTGTACATTATAGTTTTAAAAAATATAATAGGTTGTCAAATATCTCATAAATAATTGTCGTCACAGGTCTTCCGCCGGCTGGCTTATCCATGGTGTCGTTTTCACCGGCTCTGAATCGTCGAAACCATTCCTCCGTGGTTCGAAGTGATAGAGTACCATCCCCCAAAACACCATTAATCTCACGGAACGTTTCTCTAGCGGATTTGCCTTTAACGAAGGAAAACTTTAAAATAGCGCGAATTTCGGCGTTAGTGAACTGCATGTTTACACGTCTATAACTGTTGAACGCAATATTCAAACTAATTATGCATAGCGTCGTTTTGTAGGTTATGTCAAGACCTTTAAAATTATGTATAGTATTGCTAGATACGAGCTCTGTAGCGCTTTGTACATAGCCGCGAAATTCAAAAGACAAAAAGGCGGAAGGGAGATATTTGACAACCTTATATATATATGCTTTGTAAGCAAGTGCTTGACAAGATCCCATTTGATGTATAGTAGATGCAGTCCTGTATTATAGCGGACTAGATAAGTAAGTATTCAATCTACTCTTGATAATACCCACATTGTATTCGGAGGGAATGGCAGACGCAAAGTATTCCAATACTTTGCTTTACGAATAATGAAAGACGAAGGAATTGTTGAGAAGCAGTTTATTCAGATCGAACCTAGATAAGAATGCGCCCTTAAATAGAATTAGTATAGAATTCAACTCTTTTTCAAAAACGGGCGATATCGATCTTTTTTCCTAGTATAAGTATGTATAAACAATCACTAATCTACAAATAGTTTATTTTATTAGTTAATTTTTAATTTCAAATTTAGTTTTATTTTTACTTTTGTGTTCTTTTTATTTTTATCTTAACATTGTCACTCGCCAATTAATTGCTTGCAGTCTACGCCTATAACTGCGATGGCATTAACTTCACAACTTTCCACCGTTTTATGTATTGTTTGTTAAAATGTTTATTGTGTTGGTGCAATAAATTAATAAATAAAAGGAAAGCGGTTCAGGTTTGAGGGATGTTCACAACAAAAGGATGACTTCCAACAGAGCGTCTTAAAGTCCGATGGTTGAACGGAGATGGGGGAATTAGATCATATAATTTCTGAGCTTTTTTTTATGACGAACAACACAGATTGGCCAGAGAAGCTAGCCTTGACTGCTTCGCCGGATTGAGAGGTGGCATAGCTCTTAGGTCGCTTAGCCTGAACCTCTATCGCTAGTAACTCGACACAAGGGTCCCCCCGGTGAGGGGTAACCTCGGCTTGGACGGTTACTATGTTACGCGTAAGCATTCTGATCCGAGGGCGCCCGAGAGGGCCGAATCACGACTCGGTCGGTTGCTATTTCACGGATAATCTAAGGGACATTCAAAAGCTAAACTAACTTTGAGTGCCACTTCGGGAAGCGTTGGCGCTGGGAGAAGAAGTGGCCGAAGAAACTCCAGCAACGACCATAACATCTAAAGGGTGAGGCCTGCCCAAAAATAGCGGTAACGCGCAAGGATTATTCGCAACCTCCGACGGTCGCGAATGGACGCTTTGTGGATTTGTAGAGATCTAGCCTGTGCAATGGTAATCGCATCGTCTGGATCGTCAAGAACGTGTCTCGGCCTCCGGGCGACGCGGCGTAATTTAGTATAGGAAGACTTATAAATGTCGGCACTTACAAGAAGTTTGTTAGAATGTTTGGTGGCAGTTTCGAAAAACCGTCGAGATGCCTGCTTAAAGAATTGGGCTATTGTCGGTAAACCTGTATCAACGTGGAGCTCGCGATTACGTACGAACCACGGTGCACCCGTGGCTCGTCGCAGAAAACGATTCTGATTTACTTGTAACCTATGGATATGAGTCGGAGGGAAAGACAGACGCAAAGTATTCCAATACTTTGCTTTACGAATAATGAAAGACGTAGGAAAGCGGTTCAGGTTTGAGGGATGTTCACAACAAAAGGATGACTTCCAACAGTTCGTCTTGAAGTCCGATGGTTGAACGGAGATGGGGGAATTAAATCATGTAATTTCTGAGCACCACCACACAAATGCTGTATGTAGAATACCGATTCCCGAAGTGGCACTCAAAATTAGTTTAGCTTTTGAATGTCCCTTAGATTATCCGTGAAATAGCAACCGAACGAGTCGTGGTTCTGCCCTCTCGGGCGCCTTCGGATCGGCATGCTTACGCGTAACATAGTATCCGTCCAAGCCGAGGTTACCCCTCACCGGGGGGACCCTTGTGTCGAGTTACTAGCAATAGAGGTTCAGGCTAAGCGACCTAAGAGCTATGCCACCTCTCAATCCGGTGAAGCAGTCAAGGCCAGCTTCTCTGGCCAATCTGTGTCATCTGGCCAATCATAAAAAAAAAGAAGCAGTCCTGTATTTTAGCGCACTAGATATGTAAATATTCAATCTACACTTGAAAACACCCACATTGTATTCGGAGGGAAAGACAGACGCAGACAAAGTATTACAATACTTTGCTTTACGAATAATGAAAGACGAAGGAAAGTGGTTCAGGTTATATGGATGTTCACAACAAAAGGATGACTTCCAACAGTGCGTCTTAGATCATGTAATTTCTGAGCACCACCAAAAAATGCTGTATGTAGAATACCGAAGAAAGTTTTCTCAATTTTTATATAGATGGCTCTTCAACCATATCAAAGTTCGTACAAAACAGAAAAAATATCTATATATAACTATACCTTCATGACACTTTATATAATCCATTTCGCACTGATTGAACACTACAATATGTATTGTCTTTGTATTGTATCCTTTCTTGTTTTTCAACTTAATACACATCCGCTTCTCTTTTGTCGGACATTCTAATTTTTTACAAACGGTCTTATTTGACTCATGATGTTTCTTTAGGTGTATAATAGATGGCGCTGAAATTGTGTCACGTTTCGACGCTTCCAGTCGATTGAAAATACACGTAAAGAGCGCTGAAAATGATAAATAAGGAGCAATAACTCTTTATCATGCGACCTAAGAGTTATGCCAACTCTCTCAACTCCGGTGAAAGAGTCAAAATCAAAGTCCAGCTTCTCTGACTAATCTATGTTAATCAAAAAAATGGCTGTCATAGGGCCAATAGAAATGAAAACGTATAACTTAAAATAAACAATATCATTCAGGTTTTCATTTGGACACACCGAGTAACAATTATATACATATTTTGTTAACACATCAAACACATACACAGTTATTGTACAGATAAATTATTAAATCCAGTTTACAGCAAATTAATAATGAATAGAAAAAACAGAGAGTCGTTATTAGTTACTTTTTATTTTTAAAAAGTCCCGCCCGAATTTCGGCCAGCAATGCGACTTGTATCGTCGCGTACAAAAATTGTAGCGGTGCGTAATAAATAATGTTCACGTTATTAAATTATTTTACGGGCACAAGTTCATCTATACAAATTTATAAAATTAGAGTGACTGTTTGCAATAATATATAATCTGTTTGAATAACTTAGGCTTAAGGATTTGTTAATTTTTTAATTTAAATAAATAATTATACATATTTTTTTAAATATAATTAAATTTAAATATTAATATTTTATCGCATATAACACCGCGGGGCGCTACTAGTGACATAATTTAAATTCAATTTTAGGGTGTCGTGACGTCATCAAAATATTATATAAAACATGTTGTAACAGTCGTTGCCAGTATTCACTTTTCAATAAATTTTATTATTTAGGTAATTGTGATGTAAATAGTGATTGTTGAAGATTTTATGGCCTGGTAATGAGACCTTTATGCAAAGTCTGTTTTAAAACACATACACTTAATTCTAAGATGAAAAGAAAGTTAGACGAGTCCCCGCGCCATTTTTTTTTTTTTTTGGAATTTTTTGGCTTGGTTACAAGACCTTTAAGCGAATGTAAATAGTGAAATGAAAAGTACTAATAGATTAAATATGTACTGTAAAAAGTCTGCTGTACAAAAATAGCAGCAAGTATTTAAATAAAAAAAACGCTTGCATTATTACTGGCCGTAGGCATTGTTGTGGTTATTATTTGTTGGTGTTAATAGTTTATTAGTGCCACTATGGTTTACTGACGACGTACCACTTACACGCTAATCGTTTGTTTCTTATTTTTTGATAATTATAGACTGACAATTAATATGACGGTAGTAAATTGGTATAATAATTAAACGTCAATGGCAAATCAGACTCAGTGGCCTGGATGCAAGTTTACAACTGGTCCTTTTGTATTTCGTTAGGAGGAGGTCTTTTTTTTTTGTTAACGAGGAGGAAATCTTCAGAAAGATACCCCGCCTTCTGGGGGGAAGGCGGCGGTTATGTGGGGTTTTTACCCACTAAAACCTCCCAGTGGCCCTTCCTCGGTGCATGGTGAGGGGCTCCGGGATCTCCAGTGGAACGCACCGGAGCCCCTCTGCACTGTGCTCATAGAGAGCACTTCCCGGGAGGTTACTCCCTCCCCTGTGCCCTCGCAGTGCAAGGCGACACGGGCCAGCCGATGTCGCCTTCTTCCCGGGTCCACCTTGGCGGACGACAAAGGCCCCACCCTTGTCGCCCAGTGAACCTGAGGCCCTTTTAGTTGCCTTCTACGACAGGCAGGGGATACCGTAGTCTTATTCTTGAGAGCCCAGAACTACAGGGTTGCGGGCCGGTCTGCCCCCGGCCCGCCTGCGCCATCTCCGAACGGGATCGGCCCTCTCCCGGAGGAGGAGGCCTACGTCCAGCAGTGTATGTTCTGCGGTTGAAATTATTGCACATTTTACATACCGAATAACAGAAGACATGTCACACATTTCATAATGTTTCAAAAACCACAGACCGTTTACAAAAAACATAATGTCTCTGATATGAAATTAACAAAAATAATTACATTACGCCATGGTCCAATGGATTTACTAGTTATGTATGAAATGGCATTAATTTTAACGTACTTTTATATTATTGAAAGATTGTTGATTTGGCTAGTATTTAGTATCGAAGATAGTTTGACGTTGTTGTTTTTGGAATAAGGTGTTTATTTTAACTACGACGTCGACTGCGTAGAATAGTGACTTTCTCCAGTATTTTTAAAAATAATCGACGCTGAAAAACAAAAACGTAGTAACCCACAAAAATGAAATTGAGAACAGATTAAAACATTTCAACTTTTTAATAAAAAAAATGATAACTTTCGTGTTTGTGGATAGAGAGCCGTCTTTTGGAAACAATATTTATTATTTTTTGCTGTATAAGTATTGTACCACGGCATTAACCTAGAGTTTTCCTAAAAGAAATTCGTTTTACGGTACAAGAAATGAGAGTGTCAATCTTGAAAATCCTATTTTCGCTATTTTTTATCTAGTTGTTACAAGTCATATATTATCATTTAATGCGTCTTTTTTTTCCGATTCCATCGACGTAAAAAAGTGAAAATGGCCGTATATGTCACTTACTACGTTTTTGCTTTCCAGCGTCGATATGTAGGCTAAATACTATGGAAATAAAACACATATATTACAGTATTGTACTGCAAAAGAGCACGCCACATACGAAGTGCCCATGGAAAGTACTTTTTTTTTAATTAAAAAAATATTAATTTCAGTTGCACATTTTATAATGACTCTGTATTTTCAATAGACTTCAAAAGGAGAAGGTTCTTAATTCGTTTTTATTTTTTTTTATGACGAACTTCACAGATTGGCCAGAGAAGCTGGCCTTGACTGCTTCACCGGATTGAGAGGTGGCATAGCTCTTAGGTCGCTTAGCCTGAACCTCTATTGCTAGTAACTCGACACAAGGGTCCCCCGGTGAGGGGTAACCCGGCTTGACGGTTACTATGTTACGCGTAAGCATGCAGATCCGAGGACGCCCGAGAGGGCCGAACCACGACTCGGTCGGTTGCTATTTCACGGATAATCTAAGAGAAATTCAAAAGCTAAACTAACTTTGAGTGCCACTTCGGGACGCGTTGGCGCTGGGAGAAGAAGAAACTCCAGCGACGCTCCTAACATTTAAGGGGTGGGGCCTGCCCTTAAAATAGCGGTAACGCGCAAGGATTATTCGCAACCTCCGATGGTCGACATCTAGCCTGTGCAATGGTAATCACGTCGTCCGGATCGTCGAGAACGTTGCTCGGCCTCCGGGCGACGCGACGGAATTTATTTTAGGAAGGCTTATAAGTGGCGGCACTTACAAGAAGTTTGTTAGAATGTTTGGTGGCAGTCTCGAAAACCGTCGAGATGCCTGCTTAAAGAATTGGGCTATTGTCGGTAACCCTGTATCGACGTGGAGCTCGCGATTACGTACGAACCACGGCGCACCCGTGGCTCGTCGCAGAAAACGATTCTGGATTACTTGTAACCTATGGATATGTTTATGGGCGGCATGCGCGAAGACCGGGCTCGCGTACGTCATAACAGGACGTATAACTGCTTTGTAAAGTGTCACCTTATTACGGAGGGACATTTTACTTTTCTTATTAATGAGGTGATATAGGCGACCCATAACGTAGGCCGCCCGGTTCCTAACTTGGTCTACGTGAGGGCCGAAGCAGAGTTTGGGATGTAATACGACACCAAGATATTTGGTTTGTGTAACCCATGGAATAGGGGTACCTAGAAGTTGGACGCAACAAGGTGGAGACTGAAGACGCCTCGTGAAGTACATGGCTGCGCTCTTGGCCGGGTTGATTTCTATTCTCCATTTCCGAAACCAATCCCCTAGGGCATCGGCCGCGGTCTGGAGTTTTAAGAATGACTTCGGGAGAACGCCCGGAAGCATAAATGCCGGTATCGTCGGCGAAAAGGGCTAGCTCTGCTCTACGTGAGCGCGGAATATCGTTAGTGTAGAGCGTGTATAGGACGGGACCGAGTACGGAGCCTTGTGGTACTCCGGCTCGAACAGGACGGGGGTGGAGCGCACTCCCTCGACACGGTACCTGAAGGTTCGACCGGTAAGAAAATCGCGCACTATGCGCACTAGATAGTCGGGCACCCTGTTTGTATAGCTTGTATACAAGCTCGGTGTGCCAGACTTTGTCGAATACCTTCGCCACGTCCAGGAAGATTGCTCCCGTATACATGCCAATAAAGGATTTGGCGTGAATGTGCTCCGTGATGCGGAGCACCTGTTGAAATACATGAGTGTTTGGCGCGGAAGCCAAACTGCTCGGTATGGGAAGCTCTCGCGAGTCCATGAAGGCGCGTAATCGAGCTAAGATAAGCCGTTCGTATACTTTCCTAAAACGGAAAGAAGACTAATAGGTCTATATGAAGAGGGTTCTGTACGCGGTTTACCGGGTTTGAAGAACCCTACGACGTCGGCCTACTTCCACTCGTTGGGAAAGATGCCGTGAGTCAAGGCCGCGTTAAATATAATAGCCTAGAGGCGTACGATATAATCGGGGAAGTGTCTGGCAACCAAGTTGGGTATGCCGTCTATACCGGGGGCTTTGCGGGGACGCAGATGTTTTAATACATCTTCAACCTCGGTGCACGTAATCGGTGGGACGGGATCGCGGATTGGTTTTTTCCCACTACGATCGACCTCGCTCTCTACCTTCAGGAGGTGAGCGGGCCGACGGAAGGGTGCTGGGGAGCATTGAGCCTCGAGACTGTCAGCCAGACCTCGGCCTTCTCCTCGTCCAGTGAAGCTGGTGGGAGATTAGGACGATTGAGGGGTGGCATCCCGGATCGGGGTCGCGTTTAAGCGATTTTGATAAGCTCCAAAATGCCAGATGTGATGGGCGGATGTCGCTTAGCGTATTGTTCCACCGTTCGTTCCTATAAGCGGCTATGCGTGATTTAACTTCACGCTGCAATTTATGTAGCCGCCTACGGTGACGCTCGGTAGGGTACAAGTCGTAAGCCCTAGTGGCGGCGTTCTTACGTCTCATGAGATCACGAATTTCAGAAGGCAGGACCCATCTGTGGTCGTCCACAACGGGTACCTCCTTGGAGCAGTCTTTGATGACCGTCTGAATGTGTCTCGAGAGCGCGTGCGCTGCGAGATTTGTTTGAGAGGAGAATCTACGTTCTCAGGAAACGCTTCTAGATGGGGAGCTGTCATCTTTCAATTGGGACTCAAGTTTGTGCCAGTCGATGATGGATTTGGTCTGAGGGGCGGTTTGGGCTGAAGGCCCTAGCCGCAGAATTACAGGGCGGTGATCCGAGTGAAGCTCGTGTATCACGCGCGGGTTACTTACTGTAAGGGTGATATGGCGGAGGATAGCAATGTCTAAGACATCCGGTGTATGTTCCACTTGATGCGGAAAATGGGTGGGCTCTTGTGGTCCCACAATCTCGAAGTCGAGGGGATCGACCAGAGATTCGAGGGCCTCTTAATTCGTCTATTTGGACGAATATCTCAATATCACGTCAACCGATTTCGATGATTCCGCTTCCCGAAGTGGCACTCAAAGTTAGTTTTCCAATGTCCCTTAGATTATCCGTGACATGGCAGCATCGAATCGGAATGCTTACGCGTAACATAGTAACCGTCCGAGCCGGGGTTTACCCTTGTGTCGAGTTACTAGCGATAGAGGTTCAGGCTAAGCTATCTAAGAGCTATGCCACCTCTCAAATCAAATGCATTTTTTAAACTTTCTAAGCAAATGCTTGACCACGATCCGACTTGATTTTAGGTGTGTTCTGAGGAATTGATCATACCAGCTACCGATACCACTACCGCACATCTCGGCAGAATTCCAAATTCCCCACCATCGAGATGGTTGTCATTCCACGACTGTACGTTTCTCGCGTAACTTTCTCCCACGAACTGCCAACCTGTGGAATCAACTGTCACCAGCGGTGTTTCCGAACCTGTACGATTTGGGCACCTTCAAGAAACGAGCCTACTCCTATATCAAAGGTCAACGCACCTGCAGCTCCTCTGGTGCTGCGGGTGTTAAATGACAGTGATCACTAAAGTTCAAGTGAGCCGTAAGCTCGTTTGCCACTTTTCATATAAATAACAGTGGACGCAATAAGATAGGTTGTGGGCGAAGGCAAAAGCCTTTTTAAATAGCTAAAGACAGGTGTTCACGCTCTGATGCGTGGCGTAAGACCGACATTTATTAAGTTCACAGATATAATGTTGATTATACAGAGACCTTCATAAAGGCTTCCTTCATCATCAGCTGCTGGATATAGGCCTTCCCCAATGCCTTCCACCACATACGATCCTCCGCTTTCCGCATCCGCAAGGTCGTCGGTCCATCTGAAGGCAGGGCAGGGCGCCCTACGCTTCTCCGACCCATGCGCGGTCTCCATTCCAAGACTTTCCTCCCCATCTACCGTCACTGACTCGGCAGATATGGCCGGCCCTCTACCACATCTGCCGAGTCTGGCGCTGGAAGGCTTCCGTAATGGTTCTTAATGGGTTGTTTGCGTGAAGGTTGTATACGATATGCTTACATGATTAATGCTAGATGGTAAAACTCATTAGCTTAGTAAATGGTATTCAATCTACTCTTGAAAACACCCAAATTTAGGTAGTCCCGGGCACCGCTGAAAATCAGTGCTGTCGGATCCTTGCGACAGCATATGCTGAGACGGTGTCCGATATTGGCGTCATATGTTTTGTATTATTTGTCCGTGTAACTTTAACTGTGTTTTGTCTATTTTTTAATGTGTGTTATATTCTGTCTGTGATGTGTTTTTGTATTGTGATGCCAATAAATAAATGTCTATGTCTAATTATACTCAGAGGGATAGACGGAATTATATACATATGCTTAATAAGTTTACATGCTTATATAATATTATTATATATTATATTAAAGTATACTACACACACATACATGAACTTAAACACCACACAAACACACACATTTTCTCACGCGTGTTCATTTTTAATTTAATATTAAATAATAAAATTACCGTGAGATAAGAGAGCCGTGGTAGCTCAGTGTCCGTGCGGTTGGCTCAAGTTGCGTAGTACTAGCAATCCGAGTTCGATCCCCCGTGCAGGCACCAATAAATTTGTTGTCGCAATTTTATGTACTGATTTACCACGCGCTCGGCGGTGAAGGAAAACATCGTGAGGAAATTTACATGTTTTAGAAAATTTTTCTACGGCATGTGAAGTCTGCCAATCCGCACTAGGGGCGCGTGGCGGACTATGCCCTTATACTCTCTTTACAGAGGAGGCCTGCGCCCAACAGTGGGACATATATAAAGGCTGTAACTTTAACTTTTAACTTTAATAAAATTACAGTATTATCATAAGTATGGTGGGGGGCTGGTGAACTGTCTTACAGGGTACCCTAGTACAGACACCAGTCTTTCACAAATTTAAGAACTATGTAAAGAGGTACTATAAGTTATATTTGCTGTAAATTTGTGAAAGATAAATAAATAAATGTAATGTTATTATTATATTTATCTAAATAGCAAATGTATGGTGCACAGATTAAGGTCGGGGCATTTACCTTAAAATGTTTTGCAGATTGGATGCGGAAGGCTGATCGAACAGTGAGATTTGCCAAATGGTGGATGATGTGAACCACATAATGGGGGAATGTGCTGAACATGAAGTGGGAAGAAAGGGTGGTGATGATGTGTGTGTTACCAAGGTTGGGGTATAATGGGTCTGACATGCCCAAAAGGGCAAAATTCCCTCTAAAAAAAAAAGAAAAGTTATATAGACTATAAAAAGTTTAGTTAAAATTTGTGTGATTTTAGTTCTTTCAGACTTTAATATAGTAACCAGTTGGAAATGTAAACTGGTAACCCTCACCATTGCCATGGTGCTGTGGTCATTAAACATTAAACCATTAATTTCAAGCCGAGATGAATTATACATGTCCACATTAGTCATCTAGCAAAAATGTCTCCATCGTGATGGTGTCCCTCGCCAACTTCAAAGCGTTGAGCCTATTGTACGGATCCTTCAGCCAATCGTAGCTGTCTGTTCTGGCCGTGACAAATTTTGACATCATCCACTGCATCAACTTGATTTTGTCTACGAGTTTGTGAAGCTTTCTGTAGAATAAAAACACAGTCAACAGTTAAACAAATGGGAACAAAAACACAAGTATATATAACGCATCAATAAGGTCTGAGGTCGTAGGTTTGAATCCGTCATTAAACTACTCAATCATCTGCTCGCACAGGTTTGTGCTTTTGATGGTTCACAAAGCTCTTAAACTTAGTTGGAATGGTTAACAAGATTCTTCTTTTAAAAATCCTAACACATTTCTTATGTTATATAAAGCTTTAGTTAGATCTCAAGTTGAATACGCCTCAGCGATATGGAATCCGATATACAACAAGTACAGTCACTACACATTACAGACAGTACTTCATATAAATTTTGTAATTCTAAACAATCTTACGAATGATTACTAAATGAACTCGGTATGCTCTCTCTTGAATCAAGAAGAATGCTCTTGGACCAAACTCTAGAATAGAATAGAATAGAATATTTATTTATTAACACAGATTTGGTTACACTTATAAACATTACACAAATTAAACGAACATCCATGTAACCATTGCATATTATTGGTACACAGTGACCCCCTTTTTTTTTTTTTTTGTTAACGAGGAGGAAATCTTCAAAAAGATACCACGCCTTCTGGGGGGGAAGGCGGCGGTTATGTGGGGTTTTTACCCACTAAAACCTCCCCGGTGCCCTTTCCTCGGTGCATGACGAGGGGCTCCGAGATCTCCAGTGGAACGCACCGGAGCCTCAAATGGAATCAAACCTTATATGCTAGACATCTGAAAATATATATGATTAAATTTGAATATTTGAATTGTGTATTACCACTGTATGTTGGTCTGCTGATGGGACTTACCCCTAAGACTCTAACATGGGTACTGAAGCTATTTGAGAGACCACGATAAATACGAATTTTTCCGAAAAATTATGAAGTAAAATCTATTCTCACTATATCTGTACAGTATTTACTATTGCGTCAAGTCAAGTCCACGCGCGTCCTCCCGACGTGCGCCGTAGGTTCAAATTCCCCTATTCTAGGGAGATTTTGAACTCATAGGCCCCCCTCTCGACCTCCGTCTCAATCGAGACCGAGAGGTCGAGAGGGCGTAGAAGATAGATTCGTCGCGGCTGACGCTTGAGGGATTAGCCCCGACGTAAAAATAGTTATTCCTAAAAAATCCGTTCCAAAACGGTACCCAAGACCAGGAGAGCAGTTGCCCCCTGCGCTGATAACCCGTGTAATGGGGTAACACCCCGAGGCCCGTACCTGCGAGGTTCCCGTGAACCTTGTAGATGACTCGAATTGACTTGACTACTATTGCGTTTATAAATCTGTCAATACATATCAAAGTGACTTACTGATATTTGAGTTCATCTGTAGTGAACTCTTGGGCATCATCAGAGGAAGATTTCAAGTCTCTCAACAGCCCAACTTCTGCGTCCCACTCGTCGCGTACCATCTCATACTGATCCTGTTTCTTCTCCATCAACACATGCAACTGGCGAAGCTTCGCATCTAGATCATAGTATTTAAGCAGCTGCTCTTTGATATTTCTAGAAAATTGATCAAGTATTTTTACAAGTATATTTGAAAACCAATGAATGAATGAATGAATATACTTTATTGCACAACAATTTTAAAAAATACAGCACAGAAATAATAAATATACAATTTTCACATTTGTCGATGTAATTGCATGCATAATGGGCAGTGTTATTGCTAAGAGTGATGTCTTCCAAACCTTTGTATGGACAGACACTTGCCTCTAGAAATATTTTAGTGGGTCTCTGATTATATTTATTTTAATACAGAAAAAAGACACAATATACATATATATATATAATAGGTTGTCAAATATCTCCCTTACGCCTTTTGTGTCATGCGGCACCCAAACATCAAGCTTTTTTTTGTATCCAGCCTTCTGCAGATGGTTTAAAATGGTTTGGTGACTAACTCCCATCTCCTGGGCGATGTCACGAGATGCCACATGCCGGTCTAACTCGATGTAGTCCATGATTTGATCGGTATTTGTCGTCACAGGTCTTCCGCCGGCTGGCTTATCCATGGTGTCGTTTTCACCGGCTCTGAATCGTCGAAACCATTCCTCCGTGGTTCGAAGTGATAGAGTTTCTCGTTCTGTAGCGGATTTGCCTTTAACGAAGGAAAACTTTAAAATAGCGCGAATTTCGGCGTTAGTGAACTCCATGTTTACACGTCTATAACTGTTGAACGCAATATCCAAACTAATTATGCATAGCGTCGTTTTGTGGGTTATGTCAAGACCTTTCAAATTATGTATAGTATTGCTAGATACGAGCTCTGTGGCGCTTTGTACATAGCCGCGAAATTCAAAAGACAAAAGGCGGAAGGAGATATTTGACAACCTATTATATATATATATACATACATATTTATCAATATATACACATACTATTAATAATAATACATAAATAAATAATCTAAACATACAACAGATACCTAAATATATATATATATGTATATTTTGATACAAATACCATATAAAAATATATTCAAAAATAAATATAGCGCTTATGTACTAAGTTCTTAAAAGCAGTCAAGGAAATCAACTACATATCTTTAAAAGTCTACTCAAGCTTTGATCCAACTCTCTCTCTTTTCTTTGTTATTGGTCCCACACGGTGGGGTCAGTTTTCCTGATTTTCGCTTTCCACTCTGTCCCCGATATTGTCTTGCGATATCACTCCCTCATGTCTCTCAACACAACCTTTTCATTTTCTTAGTGTATACTTGGAGAGTATTTGTTTTATTAATCTAATTTCGATTGCCATCTTAAGTACAAAATCTACCCACCCACTACCCTGTAGTTCTGGGCTCGTGGAATAAAACTACAGTATCCCTACCTGTGTACCCCTATCCCCTAGTGCAGAGGGCTCCTGTGCGATAAACTGGAGAGCACGAAGGGGGTATTTAAGTGGCTAAGAACCTCACATAACCGGCCCTTCCCCACCCACAGAAGGCAGGGTATCTTGTTGAGGATTTCTTCCCTCCCTCCCCCGTCAACCTTGCCTATGGAGTACAGTTTTACGCCATGTCGGGAGCGCGGCAAAGTTTAAAGTCAAGCTTTGATGAGACTTAATTAAAAAAAAAGATCAGAGGATATGGTACTTTTAAAGTCATGCTGGCCCATCCTTACAAATCCACAAACTTACTGCACAGTATCTCTGGTCAATAATTATAAAATAAGTTACCGTTTTCTTGTGAGCATCTCGGGAGTAAGACTTCTTTCAGATACAGTCAGTATACACTTAACCGCACATGCTTGTGCTGTTGATTTAATGACATAATTCTTAATGAGTGATGTTATAGCAGTATCTTCATAGTCCATTATAATGGTAGTTTTGTCACCATCCTTGATTTGTGGTGTACCTAAAAAGATTTAAAAAAATAATAAATATTAATAAGCCTTCTTTTAACTCTAAACAGAGACAGCAACTGTTAACATTTTAAGTTAATAAGGTCCTCAAGCATTTCGAAGTTGGTGATCATGTTGTTATATTTTTAGTGATAATGGCGACTATGTCACTGGAAAGACATTTTAATTAGGATACTTCATTCAGGTAGCAGGGCTTAGGTTTCCTGCCCTCTTGTGTGCTCTTTGGTGGCTTGCATACCGAACTTGTTGCTAAAAGCACAAGAGCACTTCTCATAGGTCAAGGTTCCACCAAAAAAATTATAGTAGATGGACACTAGTTGGCGGGTCTTCATTTTATCTTAATTTGTGCAGAGTTCTTGACAACGCTCAGCATCCCCTTAGGTGTATATTTTTAGTTTATACACCCATCAATGGAGTAGGCAAGGATCACAGACTTTGTATGTGATGCCACATCTCTTTTACTTCATTTCCATCAGTCATAAATAATCTTTAAGCCAGTTAAGGGTCAATACATAAAAAACTAAAAAACGGAAACTTACCAAACATACTAAACAAAGGGATTGAGATTTAAACACCACACTAAGTTTATCATCATCATTTTAGTCTGTCATTCCACTGCTGGAAATAGGCCTTCCCCAATGCTTTCCACCATATATTTTCCTCCGCTCCATGCACCCAGCAATGCCCGCTATACTTATAAGGTGTCAATCCATCCGGAAGGAGGTCGCTCTTCTCCGACCATACTAAGAGTCAGAATTCCATTGCATGAATTTTGTTGAATAGGACAAATTACATTATTAAATATTTATTTTTCAGGATGTTTATAGAACATGGTAAAGCTGGGTGTGTCTTTAACAAGTTACCTTTAAAATTGATTAATTGATTGAATGTTTTTGTTTACGATGTTTCCATATAGATTTCACCAATGTCAAAGTGTGTATGTTAAACTGCTGTAAAAAGCGGGCTTCGTGACGCACAAGGATCTAAATTATAAGGAAGTACGTGTGGTTACTGCTGAGACAATTCCGCGCGATGCTCACTGTTGATATGTCTAAGTAACTTCCTTTAAAATTTGTACCTGATATATGGTGGTATAGCCCCAAAAAAATTATTTACCATGTGTGATCATGCTTATTTGCCCATTTTCTTAGGAAAAAATCCTATAATAAACAATTTGGGTTCATATCAATGCCCCATGTACAAATGCGTTCCCGTTTTTCAGTTTCTTATGTATAACAAAAATTTTAGAAATAACTTGGTGCACAAATAAGGTGAGTTGAAAAAACAAATAGTTATTGCCCTATGTCTCTCTTACCAGCTAGAATCAATAAAAACTAGAGCTAAATTAAATAAATGTATGATTGAAATATATAATTGCAGAAACAGCGACCACATTTAAGAACTCTTGTAAAAGGTTCTTAAATGTGGTCGCTGTTTTTGCTGAATCCACTAACTAAATCAAACGTCGCAGAATAACCAAATTATACAAATTTTCTCATCTAGTACTTACAAGACAGTGGCTTTGCTTTTAATAATCTCAATTTCGATGTCAGCAAAGTCTTAACCCGAATTTTCTTTACGACACCATCTTCAAAACTATCTTGCACTTTCGCTGTAGACAACTCCGAAGAAAGTAGTCTTAAATCTTCCTTAAAAGCATTGCTTATCTCTTTCAAAATTGTAAAACCGTTCATGTTTATTTGCGAACTTTAGTAATCCAAGAAACTTTAAGAAGTCAACATTTAAGACCGCCGTTAGATATCCGTTGAAACCAAAGACAATTCAAATACTGAAACTATAAATTGCTAGCAGTTATTGCATAAAAAATTTCGACCAAGGAAAAATACATATGGCGCTTAGCTATAAAATTTCTGTTTTCAATTTTAAATTATTGTTATACAAAAAACAATATAAAAGTAGAAATTTAATAAATTTTTTATTCGTACCTTTAACTTTTTTAGTGCCTTAATTTTATCTTTGTTAAGTAACTATTCTTATTATTCAGGGGAACTATATTTATTTCAATAAAAAATTAAAAAATGAAACCCAAACTATCTGTGAACCCTTGATATTCTCTTAGTTTTAATACAAATATAACTATTGCATTTGGGTTATACATTATATGGTAAAACCAGAAGATGACATATTTGACTTTGACAAATTGATTAAATATTAAACTCTTTGATTAAAAAGCAAATTAAACTCGATTAAGCTGTTTATATGCAAGTGTATAATAGTACTGTATATATTAGAATAAAAATTCCCCACCATGGGAAGATGTTTTTAAGGCGATGTTATATTTTGAATCGCCTAAACATAAGACGTAACCTAAACATTGAACTTAATATTTCCACTATCTCCGAAAATAGTTTATATTTTTTATGTAAACATCTTAAAATAGACGAGTGTCAGGCCAAGTATATACAATTAAAACAACCTGTTTTAAAGAAAATAAGCGAAGGAGAGCTTAAATCTTTAATTGAAACTATTAACGATCTTGGATTTTCTAACAAGATTTTGTTTTCATATCCCGAATTGTCTGGTATATTACCAGTAACATTGAAGTTTCGCTTTAGGGTATTGCAAGAATGCGGACTTCGAACTATTACACCTGCATCTTTGATTACATATTTGAATTTGGTAAAACGAAAGACTATAGGGGAATTGAGAAGTTCTGGACACATTCCAAATCATGTTAATATAGAAAACAGACTAGCAGGCTATCTGACGCAGTGGCCAACTTCACTAACAACTTTGGTATATAGTGATGTTAATGATTTAACATTATATTCTCTCCGATTGAAAATAATTCAACGTTACCTAGAGTTGGTACTAGATATAAATACAAGTGAATTTTTTAGAGGCCTAAAAACATATCCTACTATCAAACACCGTCCACTTGAAGTAATCAATGAAACACTAAATGTCTTACATACTCAAATAAATATGGCTAGTTCAAAAATAAAATCAAATCTTTATTTAATTCATGCAGACCCAGATAATTTAAAAAATATAATTTATAAATTTAAATACATCGGTGGTATTGATGTTAGGGAAGCAATTAGGCTACATCCGAAGATAGCTATGAAAAATTATTCAAGCTTGTTGGAAATAAGAAAAGTTTTACAGGAATTCAATATTTCCAAGGAAGCACAGAGGCGGTGTTTAGAGATCTACACGCTGAGTCCAGTTACAATAAGAGATAGATTGGAAACAACTAAAAATATACCAGAATTTTTGACATATTTCAAACATCCACGCTTTCTTAAAATGATATATTACAACAAAACGGCTACCCAAAGACTTGTGAAGTTATATAATCACGATAAAATGTGTGTTAGTCTAAATGTCCTGTTGAATAGTTCTATGAAATTTGAAGCAACTAAAAAGGCGCCTGGAGACAGGTCAGGGACAGGAAAAGACTTGGTATTCTGCATTTCTGAAATCCTGAAAAATACTTTCTCATCTAATGATATACGAAATACACTTAAAAGGCATCCATTTTGGATCAATGTGCCCCTGGTGAGGGTGAAATATGTTGGAGACCATTTGCTAAAGGATTTTTCTACGAAAGACATTTATGACAATTGTTCAATTCTACTATATCCATGGAACAAGATTAGAAATGTGTTGTATATGTTGAACCATAACATGCAAGAGCTTCTACCTAATGATCATTTAGTATTTTCAAAGCTTAACAAGTCACAAAAGTTAAGTTTGACATTGTATTTATTGGAAAAAAATCATTATTTTAGCGGTAATGGTATTTGGACTGAGGACAAATACAGAAGCAGCGAGTTGGCGTCTCAAGTAAGAGGCATTAATGAAAACAATGTTGAAGCATCAATAAATTAATTAATAAAAAGTATCAGCCTGTATATATTTTTTATTAATGAGTATGGCAACTAGGTGTTAGTGGTTTTATCGGGGTGCGCAGGAGGCGTTACAACCAACGCCTCCTCTCGCCGCCCCCGTAATCCGAAGCGGGGCCAGAATGGGTACCTGGCCCCACTAATGCTTCGGTGTCGTCGTCACTCTGAGTGCCGGAGAAGTCCCCTTTTGAGGATGAAGTCCGGTCTTTGCCCGGACCGGCCGGTCGTTGGGGTGTCCTGTCGCTGACAGAAACGGCTGATGGCATTCGCGGAAGGTTTAGTGGGTAGGAGCTGCTCAGGCCGAGTCCCACACATCTCTCCGTGTCCCCGGTACCGGAGGATGGTTTGTAAAACGAATTCCCCCGCGTTAACAAAAAAAAGGTGTTAGTGGTTTGGTGTGGTGGTGAAACTTGAAGATGATATATTGTTGAAAGTAAACTTTTATCACAAATTTCGTCAGCTTTCACAAAAGCTTTTTTTCAAAGTTATGATAAAATGTGGAAGGTATTATACCGTTTTGGGAAAATGAATAGTAGCGCCATCTTTTAAAATGAACTATGACTACTGTTCATTTTTTTACAGCATGGTGTCAAGGATTACTATCGTTTTCTGCCAACAAAAATTAAGAAAAGTCGATAAGGGATATATTTTTTAATAATATAACGCATATAATACTTTCAAACCGTTTCAAAATCGGTTCATAAATAATGGCTCTGTGATGTACATTAAAATCATTAAAAAAATTATACGTATTTAAAAACGACTTTTTTAATGTTTTGAGAATCTCCTCTTGTAAAGTGGGTCAAAAAGAAAACATATAAGTGAATTTTGATATGTATACCTAGTTAACAAAATAAAACTGCTTGTACCTAATAAGTTGCCATAAATTGCCATGTACAAAAAATCATTTGCTAACAATATTGTGCTAAAAGGCGTTGTACTCACCACCATCTGCCTCATATGGGACTTAATAAGCAGAATGAAATTTAGAAATCGAAAGCTGTCTTATTTTTACCGCAGTAGGGTTAAAAGGTCGAAATTACTATTTTAAAAAATTCATAGGCTAAACCGAATGATGAGTTTAGCTCTTTTTATACTTTCTAAGCAAGTGCTTGACTACAATCCCACCTGATGTTAATTGGAAATGCAGGCCTGGATGGTAAGGCGCACTAACTTAGTAAATGCCTATTCACTCTACTCTTGAAAATACCCACATTGTTAACGGAGGGAAAGACAGACGCTGGCAACCTATTCTATGACCCTACCGTGCAGACCACAGACACACTACTACACTCGTGTCAGGACTTTATTGCAACTACGCTGACCGTACGGAAGCCGTATCCAGTTTCACTGGGTCTTTGAGAGGTGGCGCAGCTCTTAGGTCGCTTAGCTTGAACCTCTTTAGGTTATTTGGTGTAAGACAAAGCTTTGGTTCGGACGGTTAAATGGGTTAACACTGTCTAATGACAATAACATTCCAACTCGCTCAGTAGCTTTTAATGGGAGACTAATAAAGACATTCAAATAGTTATCTTTAAATGTCACTTCGACAGTTTCTTTAATTATAACTCGTAATACTTGTTTTTTAACAATTTATAAAAAGAAAAAAATATTCTTTGTCGTTGAATGTCAACTGATTTAATGGCATTATGCTTTTTGTCAAAATAAATGTTAGATCGACAAAAAGAACGCATGAATGCGTGTATATATATGAATGTGTAAGCAAAGCAAAATCTCATCTTCTTGGCTTAAACCTGAGTGGAGGCCATTTTTTTGTTGTTATAATGTAGCTCTAAGCCATAGTTCATATTCATTGTATTCTTGGTACCAAATAAATGTTTCTTTCTTTCAATTTGTACGCTTTTGTCTAAAACTCTTTGTGAAAGTCTACAATAGTCATTTCAGTAAGTCTTTTGTTAGGTCAATAAAAGAGTAATTTTTTGATTCTATTTTTGTTTTTAGCTATATCTTAAAATGTTTGAAAGATATTTATTGCGTTTTTCTTTATTTAATATATTAACTAATGCCATTCCATTCTCTTTTATGTGTATATAACATTGTTTCTATTGTTGTATGTTCTAACACTGAAATTTGAAAGTTTGACACTGTAGTGTAATATTGTCTTTGGAATTTTACATAGATATTTTTTTATTTTTAAGTTCAGGGCATAAGAAACAGTGCATTTCAGTTTTCAAGGAATGAAGTAAAAATACAAATCCTTTACATATTAATCGGTATCAAATATATTTTTTATCTGTTATTTAAACTTGGAGCGTAATATGATTTCTATTAAGTTAAAATGTTACAACATGTACCCGTTTATCATGATTTCGTTGAAAATGTTGTACTAGTAGCAATGGTAATTCCTTTCTTATAAATTTAATTCCATTTCGTTTCTTTTGCTTTGTATTGTCTACTGAATTATCGCTAGATATTAATCTGTTTCCTTTAAATGATCTTTTTATTTGAATTAGCTTTGGGTTACCATACTCGCAATCCGTATCTCCAGTGTTTTTTCTTGCATCAGCATCAACGGCAAAGGAAATGCGTTTCTGAATTCTTTCTTTGTTCCTAGCTATCGCTTTGAGAGCATCGAACATACTTCGTGGTTGCCTAACTTCTACATTGTAGTTCTGCAATTCCTTCTTAATCGAATTTAAGAATTCCTTTTTACAATTTTTTCTACTCCTTTTGTTATTTCGGGGCAGTGATTCAAACCGTCCGGGCAGTTTGTAATGTGTTACCGAAGGAATATTAAAATTTTGCTTAACTAGACGTCTTGGCTTTTTGCGTCCAGATTTGAGCGACATGTGATCTAGTTTTTGAACATTATCGTTTTCCTTGACGTAAAATTTCTTAGTTACATCATATCCTTGTGTTTCTGTTCCCGCATTATCAGTTTCCTCAAAAGTTATCGTTTTTGGAATGGATTTTTCGAGCGTCCCCAGTAAAGTGTTGGCGTGTTTGGAACTTGTAGGGCTTTCTCCGTTGATTTTGGAATTGCTATTATTGAATGTTGTCTCTAACACATCAACGCACAGATTGTATAGTACATCGTCTACTCTATTTCCCGGAATGATACTGTTATGTTCTGAACTTTTCGATTTCTTCTCCTTTCTCTTCATCCATCCTTCTAAAACTTCATCAGCTATTTTATCTATACCAGCGCAAAATGTCTCGCTCAGCATATTTCCATCATTGAGTCCGGTCGTTGACTCGTCGATTTGTTTGCTTTTCACGGAATTCGTGGTCGTGAGACTTAAGTCGTTGCTATTCCTCGACGGTAGGACAAATATTATATCATTTTCTTCTTTATTCACCTTCTTATATATACTACGCGATTGTTTTTTATAATTTTGTGATGAATCACTTTTGTCTTTGTTTGTTGTAGTTTCCAAATCAGATTCTAGTCTCCTTTTTCTGGCATCACGATTAACCTTCCTTTTTGTTTTAACCATTCCATGAGTGACAAATTTTCTATTACCAGCTACAGAACTGGTTGTCGCAGACGACGAAAATCTGTTGTGACTTGATATCTGTGACGAGCTATTGTCCTTTCTCGATTGTTCATCATAAGGCTCTGAAATAATCATAAATCGTCAAAATTAAGCAATTAGTTTTACAAATAGAAACAAAATGGACTTCAAATCAATGGAATTAATCGGATCAAAAGTTGCATAATTATGTGTGTCACAATATATAATAAGGTTCCAATAAGTATTAAAAGTGTTAAATAGATTAATATTAAAAAAAAAATACAATTGGCCTAAATTTTTAAATATTTATAGTGTTTCCGAATGTTTTTGTTGAAAATGTCTGTTTTCTTAGTTATATGACATCTTATACAATTATTTAAAATAGAGCATGACTGAAATCATGACTCATTCATAATTATTGACATTAATTTTAATTTTCATGCTTAATTAAAATAAGCGAAACATGTCGGCCTGTTTGTAATGATATATACCCATATGTAACATCAATTGATATTCTGAATATATCTTATCTAAACATTAACATTACTAAGGGGGTCCCTTTGTTATATCTGAAGTATTATATTACGAAGGTTTTGAAGTTATATTTCTTGATTTGGGAAGTAAGCTGGTTAATGTGTTACGAAAAGTGAGATCGGCCGAGGCGAACGGTAGGTTGAGGGAGATATAGACAGTGCAGGCCTATTGTCTGTATCACACTGTAGGAGCGAGAGAGAGCAGTGCGCGCGCACTAATACATACATATTCTCTCTCTCTTGAGCAATCGCGTACTTATTATATTTTGTCAAACAGACAAACGTTGCAAAAATGTTATTTTTGTATATGTATACACGGTGATCCACTAGCATCCACAGCGCCACAGGAGCTGCAGGTGTGTTGCCGACTTTTGAGAAAGGAATAGGCTCGTTTCTTGTTCGGAAACACCGCGGAAACGTACAGTCGTGGAACGACAACCGTCAAGAAGTTATTCATAGCGATCAGACTTTGTGTATCGTCCAAAAGTTCAATTTATGAAGTTGTTAGTTCGACGTGCCGCCAAAATTCTGCGCTTGCGTCTGACGTCACGTGTTAGGTTTTTAAATGACGAACTACACAGATTGGCCAGAGAATTTTTTTATGACGAACCTCACAGATTTGTCAGAGAAGCTGGCCTAGACTGCTTCACCGGATTGAGAGGTGGCATAGCTTCTAGATTGTTCAGCCTGAACCTCTATCGCTAGTAACTCGCCACAAGGCTCTCCTCGGCGGACGGTTACTATGTTACGCGTAAGCATTCCTGCAAGCATCCGAGGGTGCCTGAGAGGGCCGAACCACGACTCGGTCGGTTGCTATTTCACGGATAATCTAAGAGACATTCAAAAGCTAAACTTTCACTGCCACTTCGGGAAGCGTTGTCGCTGGGAGAAGAAGTGGCCGAAGACACTCCAGCAACGCTTCTAACATCTAAGGGGTTAGCCGGCGAAGCTGTTAGTTGTTATTACACACACCGTGTGACTGAAGTTCTTTTAGTATGGACTTTTTCTAATGGCAGTCCACGATAATGGTTTTCACTTACCACCGATCTCTAATTTAGTTGGATTCCTGACGACGTAAGGTCCTCGTGATTTCAAGATAAATTTGTCGAAAGTTTTGCTCGATTCTTTTGAATTTATCAAATTGTCAGATTGGGTGACGAATCCTCCGTTCGATTTTGACTTGCCACCCTTATTTCTGGATTGCATTGCGAATATTTAAACGCTATCCCATCATTTTGATTGTGAAATTTGTTAATTGGTGTTTGTATGTTGACATTTAGACTTTTAAATCATTTACAGTGTTTTTTTTTGTAATGATCATTATCGGCTGCCAGAGCGCTAAAATACGGTCCCTGCTTTTGTGTTTCGAAGCCAATTTACTTTAGGAAGCTAATAGTAATAAATATAAAAAAATACAAACATTCACGCCCGTCATTGATAAAGGAAGGCAGAGATCACGGACTTCATTCTTCTTAAACTTCATCATAGTATGATTCTGACAAAACCTATTTAGTTCTAGTTTAATATAATAATCATTCATTTATTCAAAAGTAACCAAGACTCATCACTACTTCAAACAACTACCAAATAACAACCTTAAACTAAATTATAAGATAAAAAATATAAAATTATTATTATAACTATTGGATTATAATATAAAATAAAGAAATATAATATTATACTAAAGGCTTAACTATGCTTATGAACACCTTACCCCATGTGAGACGACGCAGCATCTGTTTACATAAACACAGTCAAGCCTTTGAGCAATCATGCTCAGGATGCTGTTGGAGCTGCTCCACACCCTGCGCACCAGAGATGCACTCCTCTTGCGCATTGTCGCAAAAAGCATGACATCTGTTTAGTAATGGTCGTCCGTGGTTTCTGCCTAAATTATAAGCACTCGCAATGTAATTAAACTCATTGGAGAGTAAAATCTTGGAAAGAAATTTCATAAGGGGCATTACCATAGCTGGCCAAAAACATCCGTAACGTTAAATAGAAGCGTAAGATTTTTAGTATCATTTGTTTTATATAGATGACGCTATTATTATTTAATATTTTAATAAATCGTTGTAAATAAAATAAAGAAGATAATTTTGTAAAGTAGTTTTTTGATGTTTATCGATAAGAAAATCGTTATAAAAATGTATACCCGAATAATTATTTTCTTTAAACCTTGAAATTGTAAATTTTTTTATAATAACGAACTTCGTTTCTATTTGGTGTTCCACGACACCATTTTTATGTTTTAAGTTTTTTATTGCTTTCTTTTGATATTTTTCTTTTTTATTTAAAAAAAATAGTAATTGTTATGTTAGCTATATACTATTATTGTAATTATTACGGATGTGTGGATTATTGCATAGAATTGGTAAAACTGTAGTGTAAGCTGTATTGGTATTTTTCTAATAAATAAATAAAAAAAAAACATTGAAACATTTTCCTTTAAAGATGTGATGGTCTGGTAACATTGATTTAAACTGGCTATTAAATAAATAGATAAAAAATTTATAAGCGCAAATCTGATTTCGTTTCTTATTTTTCGACTAGTTGAAAAAACCTCCGTCGAACCCTCAATCACGATGGTCGTACTGACATTCAACTTCCAAAGTTGACATATTTCAAATCAATTAAAAATTTCCAGTGAGAAAATTTGTGCAAATTAAATAAAAGTGATAATGTTCAAGAGACCGATAAAACCGCAAGACAAAAAGATCGATTACAAAGATAAAAACGTAAAGGACACAGAAGATATTCTTAGAAAGATAAAAAATGGACTGTATTCAAATAGATTAGATTCAATACATTTCAATAAAGTGAAAAAGAATTTACTCGACAGAGGTGATGCTAAGAATCCAAAAGTTGATGATATCCGATTCAAATACGCGTCGAAAAACGACCGGGCCACAGAAGCTAATGCCGAAACCATTAAGGCAGCAACCAATGTTGCTAGCATTGTAAATAAAAATGGAATTTTAAAGAAAACTACTGAAGTGCAAAAAGCTAACACAAATACCAACGCAATAACGGTAGAAGACGCTAAATATAAGCCAATTGTGAATTCTACGACGGAGAAAAAGGAAAGAGTGGACAAGAAAATAGAGAAGGAACCGCAGGTACAAAGAATATTGGGGAGAAACGGTAAGTAGCGACATTCATGTTAACATTACCACTGGCTGGCTGAATGATTGTTTTATTTCAAACGAATTCAAAAGAACAGGTTATTAAGAAAATTCTATTTACCGGAAAAGCTTATCGCGACTGTGGCAAAGGTCTTAGATCGCTTAGCCTGAACCTCTATCGCTGGTAACTCGACACAAGGTTCCCCCCCCGTGAGGGATAACCTCGGCTTGGACGGTCACTATGTTAGACATAGACATTTATTTATTGGCATTACAACACAAAAACACATCACAGAGAATATAACACACATTAAAAAATAATGAAAAAATAGACAAAACACAGTTAAAGTTACACGGACAAATAATACAAAACATATGATGCCAATATCGGACACCGTCTCAGCATATGCTGTTGCTAGGATGCGACAGCGCTGATTTTCAGCGGTGCGCGGGACTACCTAAAGACGTGCGCGCGCAATACTACTTTTATATGGAATTTGTACAGACAATAAGAGTATAATAAATATGATACATAAATAAAACAGTTATGAGATTAAAATATATTTTATACAATAAAATAATAGATGAAAAAATTTCATAAATAAATATATTATTGAGTCAAAAATAAACTTAAATAAATAATATGATAATTAAACGTATAAAGTTTAAATTATATAATGAAAGCGCGTAAGCATTCCGATCCGAGGGCGGACCACGACTCGGTCGGTTGCTATTTCACGGATAATGGGCTACAGCGATCACTTACAATCACTTGAGCCATAAGCTTATGCTTTCAATCACCTCCTGCCACCTCTCAATCCGGTAAAGCACGTCAAAGCCAGCTTCTCTGGGCAATCTGTGTAGTTAGTTATTAAAAAAAGCCGCCACCCATGGACATCTACAAAACTAGAGGAGCTGCAGATGCGCCATCATAGAAAAAGTAATTTTATTCAATCAATAGCGATTTAGTACCCTCAACTTATCACGTTTCATTCGTTCCAGACCGAACCGGCAAGGAGAAAAATAAGAATTGTGATCAAAAGAGCACCAAAATCAAAGAGGTGATCACAATCCCATATCTTCCGGTTGAGGATTCCATCACCGAGCTGACCGAAGACGATGTTACGGAGCAAATAAAGCCAATACTGAACACGGCCCCTTCGAAAGCCAGCTCCAAATCTTACAAAACCGTATCCTTCATGGACCAACGGGATAATACGAGAAACGTCAATGTAACATCGAAAAGGAGCGCGAGAAATAAGCCCTTGTCACCTAACTTTAAAACAAGAACCGTCCGGAATAAGGCTAGAGTGCAAAATACGTCGAACGCAAGCTACCGTCGCAAAAGGAAGTGCTTTTCTCCGACACACGCCAAAGGTATCACCGAATCACCGCTAACGGAGGTCCTGAAATGGGAGCCGTCCTGTCTCACCAGCCAAACGAAGCCCTACTACGAAGCCTGGGTGGATACCACCCTCACCGCCCTGTCAACTTGTTCTGACGAACAGAAACTGTTGCTGGAGAAAGATTTAATTGAAGCGTTTCGTTATCTAAAAAGGCCGGTCTCTCCGGAACTGGTTTACGAGAAATTCAACGACGAAAGGTATACAGGCCGAATTAGAATAAGATATCGCTAGTTTAGATGTAAATTTTAAGTACTTTGTGCTAAGAGTCTATTAAAGTTTTTTTTAAGGATTATAAGTGTTTATTTCAGTCTTAGGCTTAAATATAACGTTGATTTTGCACAGGCTTAGCTCACTAGTTATCGACGCTGGAAAGCAAAGACGTAGTAAGTAACACATATGGCCATTTGCACTTGTGGCGTTCAAAAATAAGATTCAATAGACATACGACATTTATTTATTGGCATCACAATACAAAAACACATCACAGACAGAATATAACACACATTAAAAAATAATGAAAAATAGACAAAACACAGTTGAAGTTACACGGACAAATAATACAAAACATATGACGCCAATATCGGATACCGTCTCAGTATATGCTGTCGCAAGGATGCGACAGCGCTGATTTTCAGCGGTGTCCGGGACTACCTAAAGACGTGCGCGCGCAATACTACTTTTATATGGAATTTATACAGACAATAAGAGTATAATATATATGATACATGAATAAAACAGTTATGAGATTAAAATATATTATATACAATAAAATAATAGAGGAAAAAATTTCATAAATAAATATAAACTAAATGATAATTAAACGTATAAAGTTTATATTATATAATGAAATATTGAAAATATTAGAAACAACAAGACATCGATGTCGCGGGGATATTATCTTTTTATCACTTTAACATCAGGTGTTTTAATTTATTTTTAAATGCGTTTACAGATTTACTGTCTCATATGGGCGATGGCAATACTTACATATTTTGTAAGAGCAATTATTATCCAATAGCAAAGCGGATAAATCGGCGCGCTGTTCCCCGCACCTCACTCCGTCGGGGACATTAAATATGCGCGTGGCGTGGTTGCTCCGTCTCCCGAAGTGGCATATAAGTTAGTTTAGCTTAGATTGTCCCAATAGATTTCGTTAATAAAATAGCTACCGACCGAGTCGTGGTTCGGCCCTCGGGCGCCCTCAGACCGGACTGCTAACGCGTAATAATGGTAACCGTCAAGCCGAGGTTACCCCTTACCAGGGGACCCTTGTGTCGAGTTACCATCTAATAGAGGTTCAGGCTAAGCGATCTAAGAGCTGTGCCACCTCTCAATCCGGTGAAGCAGTAAAGGCCAGCTTCTCTGTGCCAACTGTGATAGTTCGTCAAAAAAAAAAAAAAAAAAGTTGCTCCGTTTCATTAGCTCCCTAGCGGGCCTCCCGTGTGTAGTGTGCGGCGCGGGACCTTGCGCGGCCGTTGTGTTGTGCCCGTCGAGTTGTGTTTTCTTAATAGTTTCACGGAGAACAACCTACCAGTCCTTTTGAGGATTAACTCTTTAAAGTATATGTAATGAACGCCACACACTTTTTTACGTCGCGTCGAATGATATATGACTTGTATTGACTCTTTTATTTTTTGTACAGAAAAACGATTTTCTTTTAAGAAAACTTTAGGTTAATGCCGCGGTACAATACTTATACAGCAAAAAATAATAAATTTGTGTCCAAAAACGACAGCTCTAGGTCCACAAATACGAAAGTTATAATTAAAAAAAAAATTGAATTGTTTTTTTGGCTCTGGTGAACAATTTCATTTTAGTGGGTTTTTTTTATAATTTCTAAGCAAGTGCTTGACTACGATCCCACCTGATGTTAAGTGGAAATACAGTCCTGGATGGTAAGACGTGCTAGCTTAGTAAATGCCTATTCACTCTACTCTTGAAAATACCCACATTGTAAACGGAAGGAAACTATTCCAGTCCTTTGCTGTACGAAGAATGAAAGACGAAGCAAATTTCAAGCGTTTTTGTTTTCCAGCGTCGATATATATAATCGAAATTTATAGTCTTTTGAGGAGTTTATGTAAAGTGAACGTCACAGAAATCGTTGACATATCGATTCTAATATCTTTAAACGAGAAATTCTTGTATATACAGAGCGTCCAGTAATTAATGGATAACATTAAAATTAGTAATGGTAAAACTAATGGCCGTTTCGAAAAAAAAGACGAAAAAAAAACAATAAGTTCCAAAGATATGACCTGGTGTTTATGGTCACCCTATTTTCCATTTGTGTACACCAAAGCCAAAAATTTCTATCTGTTTTTTATTTATTTAATAAGATACACCAACAGCATTACACAAGCATACATTGTTGTAATAATCAAGTTTACCAAGTCCTGTTGTGTATGCCAATTACAGGTGTACACAACATTCGCTATAAAGAAATGTAACGATTTCATAATTAATAGTTACAAAAATATTTTAATAAATTATAAAGAAATAGAAAAATCAGTAATAAATTAAGTTAGCCAAAATTACTGCACAATTTTTAACACTAAGGTGCGGAAGAGCTTGCGTGAATTAGAAAAATGTCAACCGACGCGGACTTAGTGTTAAGGAGGAGCACTTCCGGGGGTAGGTTATTCTCTCCCCCGTGCCTTCGCAGTGCAAGGCAACACGAACCAGCTGATGTCGCCTTCTTGCCGGGTCCACCATAGCGGACGACAAAGGCTCCTATTGTCACCCAGTGAACCCGAGGCCCCTTTTAGTCGCCTTCTACGACAGGCAGGGGATACCGTAGTCTTATTCTTGAGTGCCCAGAACTACAGGGCTGTTGTTATAGTAATCTACGTTAACTTAGATAAATCATAAAAGTATTACCATAAGACATAAATACTTTTACCATATTTTTTGTTATAACGCTTTGTTTTGGTGAAAAACTTGTAAAAAAATGTTCAAATTAACCAAGCTCTAAGCAACCGTAGAGTAAAAAAAGTTAGTTAAAGAATATTTCAAAGTTATCTTATGAAAATTGTGAATTATAATTTGCTATGTGTAGAAAAGGTGTGACTTTTCGTTTATCGACAAAATTTTAAATATAGGATTATTTATTTACATTTTTTTTTTAACTTTCTAAGCAAGTGCGTGACTACGATCCCACATTGTAATCGGAGGGATAGACAAACGCGGCCAAACTATTCCAGTCCTTTGTTGTAGGAATAATGAAAGACGAAGCAAAGCGCTTCGGTTTTGAGGGATGTTCACAACAAAAGGATGAAATCTCGCAGTGCGTCTGTCAGTTCGATGGTGGAACGGGGATGGGGGAATTAGAACATGTAGTTCCTGAGCACACTCTCCAAAATGCAATCTGTAGAAAACCGAAAGGCTAGCTACCTTAAGCCTGTGCTCAAGACTGAGCAGATTGGTTTCAGCTGCGGCACCAAACAGCCTCTTAGCCCGCCTCTCCACCGAGTACAAAGCTGCGAGATGGCATTTAGTAGCGCCTGCCCAAATGTGACAGCAGTATTCGACCGGACCAGATTATCCCGATAATCTGTGTACTTCGTCACAAAAAATCCATCATATACCACTGGAAAGGTGATTGCGAGAGGTTAAAGAAATACATTATGATAATCATTAAGTTTTATTGTAATTACAAACTTAAACATTAAAGTAATAAAGTAGAAATATGTAACAAGAAACGTGGTATATGTGGCATAAAGTTTTCTAGTCTTTGCCTTCATTTATTTAAAAAAAAAATTGTTAACAAAAACAACTTGTAACCAAATTTCCAAACTTTGTTTCTTGAAAGAGAGAAAAAAAAAACAGTAATTTCACTAAATCCAATCAACATATATGTAATTCAAAAAAATCAAAATCGTTCATGTCAATTTTTTTTTAATAATTTCCAAGCAAGTGCTTGACTACTATCCCACCTGATGTTAAATGGATACAGTCCTGGATGCTCTGTTCTTGAAAACACCCACATTGCAATCGGAAACACAGACACAGGCAATATTCCAGTTTTAACAACAGAAAACAATTAACTCAAAAATTTAACACTATAGGTCATCGTCCTCCGACCAATCAGGTCGCGACAAATTATAAAGCTAAGTTCACAGTAACGGCAGATCTTTTAAGTTAACGTTACTGTGAACTTAGTGCTGTTATAACTCTTAATAGTATTGACAAAAAATCCACTCAGCACCTTTCCAAACGACGATTTTATTTCATTGTCAAGTCAGTACTTTTTGCTCACTTAAGTTACGGCCCCTCGTATCTGAATGCTTACGCGTAAAAGTAACCGTCCAAGCTCCAAGTCTTAATACGGAAATTCTAGGTTTTTATAAAATAAAGAGTATTTCGATGAAAGAAATCAACAGAAAGGTATTTGGTATAAAATCATACAGAGTCGACTTCCTCATCTGCCTTTGTTCCTCAAGGAAACTAGTAGGAAGTATAACACAACGGTGCACAGATTGAGGTCGGGACATTTTCCGACAAAATTTTTTGCACATCGGATGCGGAAGGCCGAGTCACCGAACTGTGACATTTGCCAAGTGGTGGCAGATGTGCACCACATAATAGGGGAATGTGCCAAACATGAAGCAGAAAGAAAGTCATTAATAGATAGTCTAAAACTAAGGGAGCAACATGTGGGTGTCTTCTTAATGCTGCTGTCTGACCCGACCTCAGAGGTAGCGAGGAAGCTGGTGGCTATGGCCATACAACATTGATGACTCTCTTTCTCACTTCATGCGACCAATGTGTGTGTGTGCGTAGGTTAGGGTATGATGGGGCTGACATGCCCTAAAGGGCAAAAGTCCCGAATAAATAAAGAAAAAACAACCGTCCAAGCCGAGGTTATTCCTCACCGGGGGTTCAGGCTAAGCGTCATATGAGCTATGCCACCTCTCAATCCGATGAAGCAGTCACAGTTAGCTTCTCTGGATAATTAAAAAAAAAACGAACACACTGAGCAACTCTAGGACGGCCGCCTACACACTGACATACCACAGCCCGTTTAATATTAAGTAATAATATCTTCTATACCTTTCAAATCACACCTTTTTAATATACCTTTTGTTAAACAATTTTGTTTTTCAAAAGAAAGCAAAAAACACTTCTATAGAAAAGTGTTTTTAGTGACACTTGAGAATTTATTCCCTCACACGTTATGCGGTCTTCAAAGCACTGTCTGGAGAAGCAGATCATTTTAGGCAAAATGGACGGCAAACGTGGTCACGGAAGGACGCCTACAAAATGGTCGCACACAATCACGAAGACGGTGGGAGGCAGCATGCAAGATTTTTATGGCATTTAGCATACTCTGCTAATTTGGGAAAGGTCCTTTCGTCACCAACAGAGATTAAATTATTTTAGAATAGCCTCACTTGCGGTTCGAAGACGCATGCTAGACCTCACATTCCTCTATAAAGTTGCAAATGGCATTTTGACACCCTGAGCTTCTCTCTGTCGTAGCTGTTACTGTACCGTCGCGGTTACCTAGACCTTCACCATACCAATTGTTGAGAAGCAGTTTATTCAGATTGAACCTAGGTAAGAATGCGCCCTTAAATAGAATTAGTACAGAATTCAATTCTTTTCAAAACTTACGATATCGACCTCTTTTTTCCTAGTATAAGTATGTATAAACATTCACTAAACTACAAATAGTTTTTTTTTATATCAGAAATATTACTAAAATTCTTGTTAACCATTCCAACTGAGCTTAAGCTTGTGTTAGGAGACGGTTCACGTCAATAGTTAGATTCGTAATTAGTTACGATACGCAGATCATATCGTACTCAGAGTTAACTTATCAGACCAATTAAGATATAACAAATTATAAAGCTAATTTCACAGTAAGTTGAAAAAATCTTATAGTGAACATAATCATTAGGCTGTAATACTATGGTATGGTTGATACCAAACAATTCAAATTGAAGAACGGGAAATGAGAATCAAGTAGTTACATAATTGACTTCCTCATTTGCCTTGGTTCCTGAAGGAAACTAGTAGAAAGTAAAACACAACGGTGCACAGATTGAGGTCGGGACATTTTCCGACTAAATTTTTGCACATCGGATGCGGAAGGCCGAGTCACCGAACTGTGACATTTGCCAAGTGGTGACGGATGTGCACCACATAATAGGGAATGTGCCAAACATAAAGCGGAAAGAAAGTCATTAATAGATAATCTAAAACTAAGGGAGCAACATGTGGGTGCCTTGTTAAAGCTATATGGCCATACAACATTGATGACTCTCTTTCTCACTTCATGCGACCAATGTGTGTGTGCGTAGGTTAGGGTATGATGGGGCTGACATGCCCTAAAGGGCAAAAGTCCCGAATAAATAAAGAAAAAACAACCGTCCAAGCCGAGGTTATTCCTCACCGGGGGTTCAGGCTAAGCGACCTAAGAGCTATGCCACCTCTCAATCCGGTGAAGCAGTCAAAGTTAGCTTCTCTGGATAATTAAAAAAAACGAACACACTGAGCAATTCTAGGACGGTCGCCTGCACACTGAGAAACCACAGCCCGTTTAATATTAAGTAACAATTTAATATATCTTTTGTTAAACAATTTTGTTTTTCAAAAGAAAACAAAAAACACTTTTATAGAAAAGTGTTTTTAGTGACACTTGAGAGTTTTTTCCCTTACACGTTATGCGGTCTTCAAAGCACTATCTGGAGAAGCAGATTATTTTATGCAAAATGGACGGCAAACGTGGTCACGGAAGGACGGCCTAAAGATGGTCGCACACAATCACGAAGACGGTGGGAGGCAGCATGCAAGATTTTTATGGCATTTAGCATACTCTGCTAATTTGGGAAAGGTCCTTTCGTCACCAACAGAGATTAAATTATTTTAGAATAGCCTCACTTGCGGTTCGAAGACGCATGCTAGACCTCACATTCCTCTATAAAGTTGCAAATGGCATTTTGACACCCTGAGCTTCTCTCTGTCGTAGCTGTTACTGTACCGTCGCGGTTACCTAGACCTTCACCATACCAATTGTTGAGAAGCAGTTTATTCAGATTGAACCTAGGTAAGAATGCGCCCTTAAATAGAATTAGTACAGAATTCAATTCTTTTCAAAACTTACGATATCGACCTCTTTTTTCCTAGTATAAGTATGTATAAACATTCACTAAACTACAAATAGTTTTTTATAAGTTAATTTTTAATTTCAAATTTAGTTTTATTTTTACTTTTGTGTTAATTTTATTTTTATCTTAACATTGTCACTCGCCAATTAATTGCTTGCAGTCTACGCCTATAATTGCGATGGCATTAACTTCACAACTTTTCCTGTTTTATGTACTGTTTGTAAAATGTTCATTGTGTTGGTGTAATAAATTAATAAATAAATAAACTATAGTCCCGTTTGCGATGAGATTTTTTTTAAAAAGAAACGCTAGCAATGTTTTTTTTTTAAATCAGAAATATTACTAACTACTACTTGTTAACCATTCCAACTGAGCTTAAGCTTGTGTTAGGAGACGGTTCACGTCAATAGTTAGATTCGTACTTAGTTACGATACGCAGATACGGTACTCAGAGTTAACGTCATCAGACCAATTATAACAACAAATTATAAAGCTAAGTTCACAGTAAGTTGAAGAAATCTTATAGTGAACAAAATCATTAGGCTGTTATAATATGGTATTTTTTATGCGTTTAAACTAGTGCTTGACCATGATCCCACCTGGTGTTAAGTGGTGATATAGTCGAAAGATAGTACGCGCTAGTTTATTAAGTGCCTATTCACTCTACTCTTGAAGGCTCCCACGTCGTAATTGGACGGAAAGACTGACGCCGGCAACTTATTCCACTCCTTTGCCGTACGCACGTTGATACCAAACAATTCAAATTGAAAAACGGGAAATGAGAATCAAGTAGTTACATAATTGATTCTCATTTCCTTACCTTCTCATTTAAAGAAGATCAGAGAAGAATGATCGAGAATAATTGAAATATTCCACCTTCATAGTAAATTAAATAAAACCACTGGACTCAAACCACTGAAAGTCAAAATATCTATTAAGTCTGAATTGAACAAATCATTTCATCATCATCACTTCAGCCGGGACATAGGCCTCCCCCAACGATTTCCAAAAAGACCGGTTGTAAGCGGCCCGCATCCAGCTGCGTCCTGCGACCTTTATGAGGTCGTCAGACCACCTTGCGAGTGGACGTCCTACACTACGCTTGCTGGTCCGTGGTCTCCAATCAGAACTTTTCGGCCCCATCGGCCATCTGTTCTACACGCTATGTGTATGAATAAGAAAACTAACGCAAACATTTTTACCGTTACCGTTTTAAGCGTCAATAGCCTAATGGTTTAGGGTACGGTCTGCGAATCGTAAGGTCGTGAAGGTTCGACTATTGACGTGAACCATCTCCTAGTACAAGCTTAAGCTTAGTTGGAATGGTTAACAAGATTGTTAGTAATATTTCTGAAAAAAAAACAGAAATATAGCTTTCTTTTTTAAAAAAAAAAGTCGAATGGGATTGAAACTCGCGACCGTAAAAGTTACAGCCTTTTAAATATGTCCTACCTACTGTTGGGCAAAGGCTTTCTCTGTAAAGGGAAAGGGCATAGTCCACGCACACCTAGTGTCATGGCAGAATTCACATGTCTTAGAAACGTTTCTAAGACATGTAGGTTTCCTCACGATGTTTTCCTTCACCGCCGAGCGCGTGGTAAATCAGCGCATATAATTGCAACAACAAATTTATTAGTGCCGGAGATCGAACTGGGATTGCTAGCCCACTATGCTACCACAGCTCTCAAAGCGACCGTACAAACGAAAATGTCACTTGAATCTCATGTTCACACATTGGTGACTGGAGAGTCCATTTCATGCCTAGCTATTCACGTTACATTTAGCTGCCGCGTTTTAATTTTTCAAAGCGTCAATAGCCTAATGGTTTAGTGTACTGTCTGCGAGTTGTAAGCTCGTGAAGGTTCGACTATTGCCGTGAACCATCTCCTAGTACAACCTTAAGCTTAGTTGGAATGGTTAACAAGAATGTTAGTAATGTTTTCTGAAAAAAAAAATTACATACTACAATCTGTTACTATAGCTAACTAAGCGAAGTTGCATGAATGATAAAATTACCATTTTTGGTAGATACATTGATGGATTTCGTTATACGATCCACCGGCGCACAGCTATTCGATCTAATTACATCAATTACAGGACTCTGACGAAGAGCGGTACGAGTTAGAGGCGCAGTATCACTCCCGCTCTCAAGAGACTCACCGTAAGGAATCAACAGGCTTCGAGGATTCACAGGTAGGTGCATCGAGTTGCGTTAGATTGGCTAGAATAGACTAAACAGGGAGCAATTTGACTTACTATGAACGGATCCTTCTTATCTCTCTCTCTTCAGCGATGCGTACATGGCTGCGTTAAAATTCGTGTCACGTCGAGGAAAGCCCGTAAGCATCACGTCAGACAATGGCACAAATTTCGTGGGTGCATGCAACGAATTCGCTGAATTCCTTGTAACTTCCGACCTTCAAGGTCAGGTTGCTCAAGAAGGCATCGAATTCAAATTTGTCCCAGCTTACTCTCCGCATTTCAACGGTCTCGCTGAAGCAGCGGTACGTTCAACGAAATAGTTTTAAAACGTCTGTTTAACACTCACTTCACTTACGAGGAAATGGCGACTTGCCTCACTGAGATAGAAACTGTTTTAAATTCACGTCCTCTTATCCTCTTTGCCCCTGATACTTCAGATTTCGCCGCTCTCACTCCTGCCCACTTCTTAATTGGACGCTCACTTCTGGCTATTTCTCAGCCTCAAATGTGTCAACATCAGTCGCTTGGAGCGATATAAAAGGATACAGCTGATAAGGCAACACTTTTGGAGTCGCTGTTCCATGGAATATGTTGGTTTGCTGCGGCAAAAAACTGAAGCGGCAATCGGCAAGTAAGGACTTGAAGCTTGGCTCACTCTTCTCATAAAGGACGGAGCTCTTCCATCTCTACTGTGGTCGTTGGGACACGTCATTCAGCTGTATCCTGGGAGCGACGGTGTCTCGTGAGTCGCCGAGCTGAATACAAGGAGGGGTAACAGTAACAGGGGTAACATCCGTAGAGCCTTTAATAACATCTGCCCTCTTCAACCCAGGGAGCGTGGCAAGAATGTTCATGTATGTATGACAAGGAATATTTCCCACTCGATCAAACGAAGAAGGGCCTAACAAAATACCAGACCAGGAAAAGTAACTAACAACGAAGGATGGCCGCAACATTTTGGAAGATTTCCTCGAAAAAAATACGTGCGCATGTGTACGTAGTACGTATACGTACTATGTAACGATCGTGGTTGTAGTCGATACTAATCCGATATAAACACATTTGTAGGTAGCTTTATCGAAGCCTACAAATGCATGGAAGAAGCTTAACTCTTATTTATAGATTTGTTGTCAGTACATCAAGCTGCTTTTTATTTGTTATAATTCGTAATATATATATATTACAAATTAAAACATTATATATATATATATATATATATAGCCGACAACTAGTCCTGGCGCATTTCTGACACACAATGCGCAGAGGCGACGAAAGTCTAGAAATACTGATCGTAGTTGGGAACACCGCAGGTAAAAGATCTGGCGGCCATACCAACAAGGTGGTCCGATCAGGTGAAAGGTGAAACTCGTCGCCCTTCAAATTTTAGTCTGTCATAAGAGACGCGCTGGACAGAAGCCGGTGGAGGCAGATCATCCGCTCCAGATGCAACCCTGATGGTGACCACGATCCTCAGACATGAGGGGCCGACACTAGAGATATAAATATATGTATATATATGGTTCTTACTTAGTTTTTTAAAACAACAAGACAAGGTGGGAGAGAGTGTTGACGAGAGACAGTGAGGGAGTGCAAGATAACCAAAGACAATGACAGGACATTGCAAAGAAGTATTTCAAGACATAAGAATCTCCAGACATGGTTCAAAATGAGCACTGCCTAGTTGTACCATGCCGCTGTCCGAAGTTAATACAGCCTAATAATAGCCAAGTTTAGCCAGAGATGACACCTCAATAATGTCAATAATTTTCCCAAGGGACAATGCAAAATAAAACTTATTCTGGGTGTCAACAAAGTGCCAAGGAGCCCTATTTATGAACACAAGTTCTTATTGTTAACTTTCGAGATACTAAAGTTGTATTACATTTACCAGATATAAGAATCACTAATATTTTAATAGGGTATGCATGAGATTCTATACAAAAAAAATATGTAGAAGAGTAACTTCAGTTACTTCTTATTACATCAGCTATCTGTCAGTGAAAGTTCTGTCAAAATCGGTCCAGCCGTTCCAGAGATTAGCTGGAACAAACAGACAAAAATTGTAAATAATGTCATTTTGGTATATCTACCATATACATTTATATGTACAGTTATTTTTATGTATAAGGATGATGATTATTGCTTGATGGCTGCAATCAGTTCTGGTGCATCCACTATGTACATGCCCTGGTCAATTTTCTCGCAGCGGGCCACCTTGAGGAATCCTCTACCTTCTTCGTTGATCTTCATATGCTCTATGGCCCGCGCCAACTGCTCCTGTGTGGGCTCCTTGGGGAAATCTGTAGGAGATAATTCTGTTTACATGATGTATGGTACAATGTATAGTGTGGGAGATATTGCTTTTAGTGTAATAAATTAAACAAGAATATTTACGATAAAAATATTAGTCAACTTCAAATTGATGCATTCCACCATATACGACCCTTTGCTTTCCAGATTGCTGGAATACTTTGGTCACATTGCCAGAAAACAGCAATAACCTAGAAAGGCTAGTTGTGACTGGTAAAATTGACGGGATAAGACCGCGAGGTCGAAGCCCGACACGTTGGACTGACCAGATCCGCACCACTCTAGGCACGTCGGTTAGCGATGCTCTGCGCACGGCTGCAGATAGAGGAAAATGGCGACGGATCACTAAAAACAAACTGTTCCCACGAGATGATCACGACCCTCAGCATTGAGGAAACCGACGCGAGGAGGAGGAGGCTTTCCAGATCCAGTGATACCGAGGTTACCCCTCACTGGGGGGATCCTTGAGTCGAGTTACTAGTGATAGAGGTTCAGCCTAAGAGACCTAAGAGCTATGCCACCTCTCAATCCGGTGAAGCAGTCAAGGCCAGCTTCTCTGGCCAATCTGTGTAGTTCGTCAAGAAAAAAATCCAGATCCAGCCACTTTCTATCCTTATACGCGATATGACTGGTAAGCGAAATGCGGGAGCCTGCCCCCGATAAGTATCCCTGGTTGGAAAGGGATTCCTTTTCCATCTGGGTGTATACCAGGTATAATGTGTTAGTTGCGTTGGTGCGCGCCTGTGTAACTCTTTTCAGAGAGTGCACTGCAGGTCTGGAAGAGTATATGCCACTATACACTTTGTTGAGGGCATATGCTACACCCACCTTTATCGACCGTGAACCCGTGATCTCTTTAACAGTGTTACAATAACGGGTGCTTGGTGAACTCACTTCGTATCTCTAAATGTGCAGCCAGAGCAGGTATACCGGTCACGAACTCCGGCAGCATCTTCCGCAGCACGCTCACGTCAACGCTCTCCACGTTCCCGTAGTCCACGTAGCAGACGCGCGCTAAGGAACCGCCCGCGCCGGACACCTGCTCGCAGAGCACGGCACGGAACCACTGTGTATCTGTAATTTGAGTCCATTGTTATGCCACTGATAGACTAGTGGTTAAGCAACTTGCGATCTGGTGGCGTGGGATCGAATCCCCGTCGGCTGGTATTGCTATTAACTGTTTTTATACACAGCAATATAATTGAAAATGGATTATTACATATGGATGCCCTAAGTTATGAGGTAACACTCTTAAAAAACGTACAGACGGATTGAGAGTCCTCCTTTTTGAAGTCATTTGAAGAGAGCTCAATATGGCTAAATAATTCGAATTTTAGGTTCCAATTTGATTTTTGCTCATTACCCCAACCCCCTTATTTTGTTGACGGGGAAAATATCAACAAGATACTCCGCCATCCGGGGGAAGTCGGGGCTATGTGAGGGCCTCTGGGGTCTCCAGGGGAATACCCTCTCCCCTCTCCCCCACATTTGTGTATCCATTTTAAAGGGTTTTAATTAAGTGTTAATAACATAAAATTCAGTATATAGAAATAGAAAAAAACATATATTCGACACAAGAACACAGAAACAACATAAAAAAGAACAAAATAGAAATTGTGTTGAAAAGGGGTTGTCTCAGCATGTGCTGTGCTCACACATGTAACACAGCGCTGGTTTTCAGCCAAGAAATCTGTGTAGACTAAGGCGGGCACGATTCGGTTGTGTATTAATATGGTGTACATGACATAAACTTTCATATATATTATACATAAATGTATATATTAAAAAGCTACTTTCTTTACATATATATATAAACAAATTACATAATAAATAACGTAAATACAGTGTTATATAAAGGATTTGTCGTAGTTGATGTCGGCGTGGTTACGTTGAGACTCAGTTAAGAAGCATTTTAATTTATTTTTAAATATAGGTAATGTTTTAGACGACCTAATAGGCGGGGGGATGTTATTTCAACATTTTGACGTCGCATATCGAAAACTAGCACGGAATGCAGTAGACTAGTGGGTTTGTACACTTAACTGGTGCGAGCGCCGCCGGTTGTTATAGCGGCGACTATATATGTATATAGTGAGAAAAGATTTTCCTTCGTAATTTTTCAGAAAACTTCGGATTTATCGTGCTCTTTCAAATAGCTCCATAGTAATGGATATGAAAATGTCACTAAATTATAACGATCACTCGCTGACAGTTCAGGTGTCATCGTATTTCGATAAAGATCAGAATTTAAAAAAAAAAAAACATTTCTCACTACATCTGTAAGCAATGATATTATACCCACATGGTGGACACTGAGCGATGCACAACTCCTCGAACTTGGGCAAGTAGGGTTGTCGACCGATATCGCTGTTACAGTACGCCTCCATCTACAATAGAAAAGTTAGTAGACATCAAAAGTAAATTTAAACATAAAATTAACAAAAACAGAATTAACTTCAGTAGAAATGCTTTTAATTACTTGCATAGCATAAGTTAGCATTTAATGCTTAAACATTTTTTCTTATAATAAGTTAATAAATACATGCTCTCTTTTATCCGCTCGCTTGCCCGTGTCAACTAGTAGTTAACAAATCGAAAATTTAGAAATGCCCATGTCAACTAGTAGTTGACATAACCTTGAGGGCAGCTCTGCCCGTGTTAACTGGTAGTTGACATTACATTTCACTCAGCTATGCCCATGTCAACCTGTGGTTAACATCGCTCCCGCCGGCGAAAAAGCTGATTCTAACCGTCTCTGCCACTACAGGGCCTGTCAATTGTTTTCAAGAATAAATGACTACTTATCTAGTGATAGTTTTTTTCCTGAAAGTGATATTTGTGCATTTACTCGTAATAGTCTTGTGAAGTTAAGATAAATTACGCTGTGCGGCGCCAGATATTGGTATGCAAACAAAGGCCTTTTATATAACAAATATTCATGAACGAGTGATCATTTTTTTCTTATTCTTTTATTTATTATATATATAACATAGTTAAAGCATAAAAACCATATGTCATCGCTTTTATTTTTGAGGTATGAGCTTTTGAATACAAGACGAGCACCAAAACGCCCTACTTCTAAGTTCAGCACAGCATAACTCTACACCAAAGTCGTAATTTGATAAACAAAAAATAACATTGTTTAGCTAGTTTCATAATAAACATAAATATATATAACACTTGACGCTTTTTTAAACAAATTGAGTCACAAGAAACGATTTTGTGAAAACCGGCCCGCGCGCCGACGGCGCTATAAATGGCGGGGCAAAGTAGGGTCCTCAAGTTTTTAGCGTGGGACATTTTAGGTAGGCGCGCGCTGAGGGCCGGGGCATAGGCGCGTTGCGCGCGGCCGACCCATGGGCAAGCGAGCGGTTAAAAGCAACTTTAAAGATGGGGAAGGCTCTCGATTCGACTGCATGTTTTTTTTTTCTTATATTTGTTACCGCTTAATTTAAGGTACAGATGTTTATACATAAAAATATCTCGATTTTTTTTTATGACGAACTACACAGATTGGCCAGAGAAGCTGGCCTTGACTGCTTCACCGGATTGAGAGGTGGCATAGCTCTTAGGTCGCTTAGCCTGAACCTCTATTGCTAGTAACTCGACACAAGGGTCCCCCCGGTGAGGGATAACCTCGGCTTGGACGGTTAAATATCTCGATAAATCGTAATGTTGTATCGATACTATGCGAAATATTGTAAAAATCAATGTTTTTCAAATACCATTTATTTAAATCTGAGTATCTTAAAAAAACCACTTCGGTGGACGACAAAGGACCCCACACTTGTCACCCAGTGAAGGCCTTTAGTTGCCTTCTATGACTGGCAGGGAATACCGTAGTTTTATTCTACGAGCCCAGAACTATAGGACTGGCTACACCATGCACCGAGGAAGGGCCACCGGAGGGTTTTGGTGGGAAAGAATCCCTCATAACCCCGCCTTCCCCAAAAAGCGGGGTAAATTGTATAAGATTTACTCCCCGTCAACAAATAAACAGGGTTCTTAATGATGTTTTCCCTCTCGGCCTTTGCGTGGGATGGTAATATTGACGAGCACCATCATTTATTATGCATTTAATTTAGCCATTAGTTTATAACACAACTCACCCGTTTAGGCAGTTCTTCTAGAATCTTCTTAACCAAAGGCTCGCCTTTCACACAACCGGACACAGTGGCTCCCTCCAGCGAACTGATGTCCAACACTTCAATCTCGCAGCCGTCATCGGGTAGTTCGAGATATTGTAAATCGGCAAACATTAGTGATGCCGCTTCTGAAATAGATACTAGTGATTGCGAGGCTCAACTTACGATTTACAACAAGTTCATTGTGTGTAAAATTAGTAAGAATCACACGTAAAGTTGTTGAAGATTTACGAAAAAATCCCAGGTGTCTGGGAGCGCGGGCTCAAACGTTAAACTGGCGACAAAGTATTACAATAAAATTGAACTATTTTTGACTGGCTACAAATTTGCGTTCTCTATCTCTCTCATACCGCGCTCTCGCTTACACACTTTGAACTATCGGCAATTCCCGGGAACTCTCGGCTCGTAACGGGACATTTTGCGCGAATGACATCCAATATTGAATAATTATGCAATAATTATTAATAACTATGCAATCCATGTATAATTATGCAACTAAATGAACGCTTTTGATATGGTTAAAAACACTCGATTACGACATGACAGAAGAATTAATAAAAGTCATGTAAGATTATATGTTTTTATATACTTGTATTAATATTATAGTAAAAATCAATTAATAATTATATATATATATAGACATAGACATTTATTTATTGGCATCACAATACAAAAACACATCACAGACTGAATATAGCACACATTTAAAAAGAATGAAAATAAACAAAACACTGTTACAGTTACACGGACAAATAATACAAAACATATGATGCCAATATCGGAGACCGTCTCAGCATATGCTGTCACAAGGATGCGACAGCGCTGATTTTCAGCGGTGCCCGGGACTACCTAAAGACGTGCGCGCGCAATACTACTTTTATATGGAATATTATTATACAGACAGAGTATAATAAATATGATACATAAATAAAACAGTTATGAGATTAAAATATATTTTATACAATAAAATTTAATTTGCTTTTTTAAATATATATATATATATATATATATATATATATATATATATATATATATATATATATATATTAAAAAAAAGCAGTATAATATAATAAGTTTGATATGGAAGAGCGAGATCTTCTGACACAAGTATATTTCTTGCTTACTAGAAGGTCTCAGCCTAAATTTGTAAATAGAACGCATGTATGGAAATAAACATTTTTTTTAAAACAGTATTCATCAATTTATAAGACGTTGTCACGTCAAAAACAGATTAATTGCAAGAATTTTTTTTTAAAGTAAAATAATGATGATCCCCACCTACAACATCATGACCCTTCTGTTCCATCTTCTTCCACTCTGGCGTGCAGAGCTCCTCCAACTTCCTGTTGACAGACTCCTTGCTATCCGCTACGGTTAGTTTCACTTCAGAGCCGCTTGGCGCCGCTTTAGCACCATTGCATGTAGTCTGTGGAATAGAAAGTTTTCAATCCATCGCCTGTAGTGGTACATTAAGCTTGCGAGAACGGCGATCACAGTCCTGGAATATAGTCTTTGATGTATTTTCTAATATTTGAAGCGTCAATAGCCTAATAGTTCAGTGTACGGTCTGCGAATCGTAAGGTCGTAGGTGCGAATCCACTATTCGTCTACTGACGTGAACTATTTCCTAAGTCTTAGTTGAAATGGTAACAATTCTTGTTAGTAAACTATTATATAAAAGAGAAAGTGTATGGATATGTTGGCTGCAAAAACGGCTGGACCGATTTCAATGAAACTTTAAAGGAATCTTCAGATTGAACTGGCGAGTAATCCTGTAAAGTTTGGTGACGATCAGAGCACTTCTCTTTTTGAACTATGAAATACAGCTTTTATTTACAATGATACTACTACTATGGGTATGATATTGTATTTACTGATATGTACATGGGTGTAGGTAATGATCTTCCCTCTCTCGAAAAGAGAATAGAAGAGAATGAATACGGCGAGAAATTAATAATTTCATATATTGTGAGAGTTAAAGTAAATATTTAATGATGTAAGTTTATTGTTTAAATAAAATAAAGCAAAATGTACCGCGGCGAAGCACCTTTTTCTCTTGTCCCCTAAAATAATATACGAAACGTAATCTCTCTCTTTCTGTCTCCACTAACATATATATCCCTTCGAACTGCTCTTTGCCTCACCCGTTCACACTTTTCGTATCGCATTCACCAGCTAACTCAAGTCAAGCATGAGCAATGAAGTTTTACTTCTAAAAATGCATTAAAAATGTTAGTATTCCTTGCGTCTTTCGTTTATTTTGTCAGAACAATAAATGTAAACATTTAACTTAAAAATATCTCACCAGTATCAACTCGGTGACAGAGTCCTTCAGTTTCTCAATGTATAGCAGAGCCGGGGCGGTGATAACAGTCTCTGTGCTCAAAAGAGACACCTGGGAAGCCTCAGCGGGGTGGGAAGTTAGGTCGAATTCCGCCGGACATGGATATATGTTCTCCAGTGGTGTTATATCCAAGTTACCTGAACAAAAAAAATGCAAAAAAAAAAAATGATTTTAGTACTAAAAATTGTAGGAATCTAACGCAATTAAAAGGTCCTTTTCATCCAACTACGACGTGGGAGCCTTCGAGAGTGGAGTGAATATGAACTGACTATACTACCATCTTTCAACTACATCATCACTTAACATCAGGTGAGCTACACCAGGGAAAAGTCCTGATTGCTTCTACTTACAACTTAGACGGTGTTAACATCCAGGAGGTGGACAAGATCCGTGACTTGGGTGTCATTATCGACACGAAATTGAGGTTTGACACGCACATTGGTAAAACCGTCCGGTAACAAAGGACTTTAAAAGCACGACAGTAATTATCACTCTATATATATATATTTAAAAAGCAGTATAATATAATAAGTTTGACATGGAAGAGCGAGATCTTCTGACACAAGCATATTTCTTGCTTACTAGAAGGTTTCAGCCTAAATTTGTAAATAGATCGCATGTATGGAAATAAACATTTTTTTTAAATCAGTATTCATCAATTTATAAGACGTTGTCACGTCAAAAACAGGTTCATTGCAAGAATTTTTTTTTAAAGTAAAATAATGACGATCCCCACCTACAACATCATGACCCTTCTGTTCCATCTTCTTCCACTCTGGCGTGCAGAGCTCCTCCAACTTCCTGTTGACAGACTCCTTGCTATCCGCTACGGTTAGTTTCACTTCAGAGCCGCTTGGCGCCGCTTTAGCACCATTGCATGTAGTCTGTGGAATAGAAAGTTTTCAATCCATCGCCTGACGTGGGACATAAAGCTTGCGGAACCAGCGATCACAGTCCTGGAATGGAGTCTTTGATGTATTTTTTAATATATTTATTTGAAGCGTCAATAGCCTAATAGTTCAGTGTACGGTCTGCGAATCGTAAGGTCATAGGTGCGAATCCATTATTCCACTGCTGACGTGAACTATTTCCTAAGTCTTAGTTGAAATGGTAACAATTCTTGTTAGTAATCTATTATATAAAGAGAAAGTGTATGCCTATGTTGGCTGCAAAAACGGCTGGACCGATTTCAATGAAACTTTAAAGGAATCTTCAGATTGACCTGGCGAGTAATCCTGTAAAGTTTGGTGACGATCGGAGCACTCCTCTTTTTGAACTGTCAAATACAGCTTTTATTTACAATGATACTACTACTATGGGTATGATATTGTATTTACTGATATGTACATGGGTGTAGGTAATGATCTTCCCTCTCTCGAAAAGAGAATAGAAGAGAATGAATACGGCGAGAAATTAATAATTTCATATATTGTGAGAGTTAAAGTAAATATTTAATGATGTAAGTTTATTGTTTAAATAAAATAAAGCAAAATGTACCCCGGCGTAGCACCTCTTTCTCTTGCCCCTAAAATAGTATACGAAACGTAGTCTCTCTCTTTCTGTCTCCACTAACATATATCTCCCTCTCAACTGCCCTTTGCCTCGCCCGTTCACACTTTTCGTATCGCATTCACCAGCTAACTCAAGTCAAGCGTGAGCAATGAAGTTTTACTTCTAAAAATGCATTAAAAATGTTAGTATTCCTTGCGTCTTTCGTTTATTTTGTCAGAACAATAAATGTAAACATTTAACTTAAAAATATCTCACCAGTATCAACTCGGTGACAGAGTCCTTCAGTTTCTCAATATATAGCAGAGCCGGGGCGGTGATAACAGTCTCTGTGCTCAAAAGAGACACCTGGGAAGCCTCAGCGGGGTGGGAAGTTAGGTCGAATTCCGCCGGACATGGATATATGTTCTCCAGTGGTGTTATATCCAAGTTACCTGAACAAAAAAAATGCAAAAAGTAAAAAAAAAATGATTTTAGTACTAAAAATTGTAGGAATCTAACGCAATTAAAAGGTCCTTTTCATCCAACTACGATGTGGGAGCCTTCGAGAGTGGAGTGAATATGAACTGACTATACTACCATCTTTCAACTACATCACCACTTAACATCAGGTGAGCTACACCAGGGAAAAAGTCCTGATTGCTTCGACTTACAACTTAGACGGTGTTAACATCCAGTAGGTGGACAATATCCGTGACTTGGGTGTCATTATCGACACGAAATTGAGGTTTGACACGCACATTGGTAAAACCGTCCGGTAACAAAGGATTTTAAAAGCACGACAGTAATTATCACGCCTTAGTACGTTCCCACCTTGAATTCGCCAGTGCCTCTTGGAATCCAGTATATAGTTCACATTCTCAGCGAATAAAAAATTTCCAACGTGCATTTACACGACATCTTGCGTTCGTCTCGAGTAATACATATCGCAGATATCCTTATAGTGACAGATTAAATTATTTTCATATGCATACTTTGTGTAATCGCTGCAAAATATTAGATGTAGTTTTACTTCACAAAGCCATCAATGGCGAAATAAAACGCAGACTAATACTCAAAAACATTCACATTAGAGTGCCGTTCAAATATCCAAGGAGTCGTTGTTGTAGGATTTTTGATGTGCCGCAATCTAAAACCAACCTCCTGTCACACTCGCCGTTGCCAAGGATTTCCGCCACATATAACCTCCTTAACACTAAGTCCACGTCGGTTGACATTTTTTCTAATTCACGCAAACTCTTCCGCACCTTAGTGTTAAAAATTGTGCAGTAATTTATTACTGATTTTTCTATTTCTTTATAATTTATTAAAATATTTTTGTAACTAATAATAATGAAATCGTTACGTTTCTTAACAGCGAATGTTGTGTACACCTGTAATTGGCATACACAACAGGACTTAGTTTGTAAACTTGATTATTACAACAATGTATGCTTGTGTAATGCTGTTGGTGTATCTTATTAAATAAATAAATAAAGAGTCAAAAAGAGGTGGTTATATTATTGTATTGTTACCAATATTTCAACAAAAACTCCCCCATTAAGTTTTTAGAAGATCTCTGGTAGTTCTTCGAAACCCAAAGTGTATATCCAACTGAATTCAAATAAATTATAACTGAAACCGGTCGGCAAATGGGAGTTCACCACGACCACGACCCCACTGTTGGATAGGACGAAATTTGCATTGACAACACTTCCAAACTGTCTTAAAACTAAGTAAACGCTAATAGCAGGAAATTGGCATTTTTAATTTCACACCATTGGTTTTTACCACCATTTCTACGTGTCAGTCATCGCAAAAGAGACTCAACAGATTGTTTTTAAAAATTTTTTTAAATTACTTGTTTAAAGTCTGTTCAAACTCACCAAACTCAATGTACTCGAGGAGATATTTGTTCTGCTTCACGTTCATTCGCTTGCAGAGAGCCCGGTAGTGAAGACCGTCGGAGAACTTGCCTACAACAAGCTGGCCCTTTTGCGGAGCCACCTTCATCGGTGTAGCTGCAATTGTGATTTTGCAAAAAAAAATTTAAAACTTTATACATATAAATACCCAGTTTTTGGAATAATATTAAAATATTAATATTTTAGTAGTAAATATATAATCTATATATATAAAAGAGAATGTGTGTGGGTTTTCATCCTTATAAGCTCCGAAACGGCCGAACTGTCTCTCTGTGAGTCTCCTGGCTCTCCCCCCCTGACAATTAAGCATAAACAAAGAGTTTATGTTTTATCTTTGTAGACGTAGGATTGTTCTGTAGTTCTGTATTCTATTTAGTCTATTTTTAAAATACTTTCAAAGCAAGTATTGACCACAATCAGTCCAGTATGGTAAGACGCACTAGTTCAGCAATACTCTTGAAAACACATTGTAATCGGAGAGAAAGGCAGACGCGGACAACTATTCCAGTCCTTTGCTATACCAATCACAGACGAAGCAAAGCACTCGAGCACTGAAGGAAGGAAGCTAACAGTGCGTGTGGAAGTGCGATGGTTGAACAGGGTTGAGGGAGTTGGATCATTGGCTTGCACGACCCCACCCGACTGGGGCCTAGCCTAGCCTAGTGAGCATGGCTCACTCAGGCACCCTCCCACAGGCGCAGGAGGCTCGGTTTTAAACCGGGTCTGTCACTGGGGCGAGATGGTGAATGCTAACGCGACCCCATCTCGCCCCATCACAGTGAAGGACTGCTCCATGGGAGGTTTTAGTCGGTAGGGGCCTCTAGTAGGCCGAGCCCGACATAACTTGCCCGCTTCCCCGGCGGGCACGTATGAATAAAAGCATTTCCTCCCATGAAAAAAAAAGTTGGATGAATAAGCACACTCTCCAAAAGGCATTCTGTAGAAATCAGATAGAAAGTATAATAGATAACTCACCAGTCTGTCCGTATAAGACAACGCCTTCCAGCACCGAGTCGTACCTCCTCTGGGAGGCTGGGTCTGCTCTGCGCACGAACGCTCGCTTCAGATCGGTCGCCTCCACCAGCAGCACCTTGCATTTGTCTTCGACGTCCGGTCGCGCCACTTCCGGTATCACCGGACCTTAGTATAAATATGATCAAATAAGAACATTCATGAGTAACAACTAGGAGTGCACTATATATATCGACGCTTTGACGATCCGGACGGGATTACCATTGCACAGGCTAGATCTTTACAAATCCTCAAAGCATCCTTCTAGCAATCCTCGCGCGTTACCGCTATTTTATGGGCAGGCTCCGACCCTTAGATGTTAGAAGCATTGCAGGAGTTTCTTCCACCCAGCGTCAACACTTCCCGAAGTGGCACTCAAAGTGGCCTCTAGCTTATGGATATAGGAATGCTTACGCGTAACATAGTAACCGTCCAAATCGACCCTTGTGTCGAGTAACTAGCGTTAGAGGTTCAGGCTAAGCGACCTAAGAGCTATACCACCTCTCAATCCTGTGAAGCAGTTAATGGCAGCCTCTCTATGTATATGTTTGTGAAAAAAAAAGATTTAAATTGATAGTATATTACATATCATAGTATATCTCTTCGATATTTAAATTAATATATTTCATCCCATAACCAAATAATTAAAGGGTAAATGGCCTAATGGTTTAGTGTACGGTCTGCGAATCGTAAGGTCGTAGATTCGAATCCACCGTTCGACTATTGACGTGAACCATCTCCTTTTTTTTGTTAACGGGGAGGAAATCTTCAAAAAGGTACCCCGCGGTTATGTCGGGTTTTTATCCACTAAAACCTCCCCGGTGGCCCTTTCCTCTGTGCACGACGAGGGGCTCCGGGATCTCCAGTGGAACGCACAGGAGCCCCTCTGCACTGTGCTCAAGGAGAGCACGTAAGGCTACACGGGCCAGTCGATGTCGCCTTCTTCCCGGATCCACCTTAGCGGAAATAAAGTAAATATTTTGTATATATATATATATATACAAAATTTACTTAGAATATAGAAGTTATCAAAAAAGAAAAATCATTAAGATACGAAGATAAATACATAATAGTTTGAACAATCTTTGACCCCCCTCTAGTCAGAGAAACATATAGAATTTCCCGGAAAGGTCCAAAACATGTCCTTTCCGGGGAAAACCATTTAAAAAAAACTGAGATCTCGGAAATTGCTCCAACGATCTGCATGAAATTTTGCATTTTTAGAAAATGGCGTTGCATCCGGGTATTGGGTTAAACAATGTTAAGTTCAATAGATGGCGTTGTTAAGCAACATACAGTGAATCAATAAATTAAGACGTTCAATCAAGAAAATTCAATCAAAATCTATATATATATATATATACATAAGTGTGTGGGTTTGTTCCATATAGGCTTCGAAACGCCTGGATCGGTTTTAATGAAACTTTCAGGGAATCTTCAGATTGACCTGACGAGTAATCCTGTAGTTTTTTTATATGATAAGTGGCAAACGAGCATACGGCTCACCTGATCTTAAGTGATCACCGTCGCCCATGAACATCCACAGCACCAGAGGAGCTGTAGGTGCGTTGCCGACCTTTGAGATAGGAATAGGCTCGTTTCTTAAAGGTCCCTAAATCGTAAAGGTTCGGAAATACCGCTGGCGACAGTTGATTCCACAAGTTGACAGTGCGTGGGAGAAAGTGAAGTTTGGTGACGATCGGAGCACTCTTCTATTTGAACTGTTAAATACAGCTTTTATTTACTCGGATACTACTACTACGGGTATGGAATATTTAGTGATATGTATATGGGTGTAGGTAATGATCTTCACCCGCTCGAGAAGAGAATGAATACGGAGAGAAATGAATAATTTAATATATTGTGAGAGTTAAATTAAATATTTAATGATGTATGAATCAATAAAGTAGTCGATATTCATTATTAATAAAGTATTGGATGGGTTGCGACAGATAATGGTAGAACATACAGAAGAAATAGATTACAAAGTTAAAAACGAAAAGATGGTGCAGTCACTTGGTTAAGGCTAAGAACCACTGATCCAAGAGAATGTTGAAAATAGAGTTAGAGGAGCCATATAATGCGGTCTTCCACATCCTATTATTTAAATACTCACTGCTCGAAGTTGGCACTGTAACAGGATAATCGACTTCTGGCCGCCATCTCGTGATCTTCCCTTCTCCCAACTTTTGTCCGGTCTCTGATTCATGCACCATTGCTATGTAACCATCCTTGATCCTTGCTTTTAGGGTACATGTCAGATTCGCTCCGATCTGATACAGAAATTATTAAAGAGTTTATTCTATAGAAATAAGTGAGGAGACATCCTACTAACTGATTAATGCTTAGTGTAAAATTAAACAAAATCGACAAAGGTCTGCCCCGTAGTCTTAGGCTTAAAGAATAAGGCTACGGTATCATCTGTATGTCGGATAAGGCAAATAGAAGGCGCCTAAGGTTCACGAGCGACAAGAGTCCTTTGCCGTCCCGGGAAGAAGGCAACACTGGTCATCCGGTGTCGTCTTAGCACTGTGAGGGTGCTGGAGGAAGGAATAACTTCTCCCGTGACATCCTTTACAGCACAGTGCAGACAATTTTCATTCTGAATTTCCAGTGGAACGCACTGACTCAGTGTACCCTGTGAAATCTGGGACCCCTAACATGCACCGAAAAGGGCCACCACGGGGTTTTAATAAGAACCTCACATAACGGGGTATCAAATCTTGTTCAAGATTTCCCCCGTCAAAACAAAAAATAATTAAAAAATAAATTAACCATAACTTAATGCTTTAGTGGCATTCTCTACCCGTTTCTCGAAGTGGTACTCAAAGTTAGTTTAGTTTTTGTATGTACCTTAGATTATCCGTGAAATAGCGCAACCGACGGATAGGAATGCTTACATGTAAAATAGTAACCGTCCAAGCCGAGGTCACCCTTCACCGGGGGGACCCTTGTGTCGAGTTACTAGCGATAGAGGTTTAGGCTAAGCGACCTAAGAGCTATGCCACCTCTCAATCCGGTGAAGCAGTCAATGCCAGCTTCTCCGGTCAATGTGTGTAGTTCATCAAAGAAACAAAAAACCCTACCAGTCAACCCTAGATGAGAGAGAGACATATTGGCATGTGTCCTTTACCGCCGAGCGCGTGGAAAGTCAGCATATAAAATTACAACAGCAAATTTATTGTTGCCAGCATCGGGGATCGAACTCGAGTTGCTAGCGCACTATGCAACTTGCAAACAACTCACATTACATGAGAAGAAATTCTTTTATGGCACGTATGAGTGCCTACGGAAGCGGGCAAGTTATCTCGCGCTTGGCCTACAGGGGGCTCCGTGTGAACTAAAATCTTTTCATGTGCCGTCCCCCTCATGACGGAGCGAGATGACCACGCTATAGCATTAAACATTTCGTCCCGGAGGCACGCTTGGTTTAGGCAACCGGGACCCTATCACGAGAGTGGAGCCGGTGGAAGCTGGCAGAGACTTCCCCGAATCTCAACCAGTAGCCCTAAGGAGGTTTTTTTTTTGTAAGTGTTTTCCCCGGAAAGGATATGTTTTGCCCTTTCCGGGAAATTCTATTTGTTTCTCTGACTTGTGGGAGTCAGAGATTGTTCAAACTTGAAGGTATCTATCTTCTTATCTTATGATTTTCTTCTTGATCATTTCTTTATTCTAAGTATATATATATGTAAATAATAATATATATGTATATATAGTATAGTATTTATCTTTTTCTTTGTTTTCCTATACACAATTTCTTTATCTATTTTCAAAAAATCAAAATCACTTAATAATATAAGTAAATCATTTATATATGTATATAATTTCGGTGTTAGTGAACTCCATGTTTACACGTCTATAACTGTTGAACGCAATATCCAAACTAATTATGCATAGCGTCGTTTTGTAGGTTATGTCAAGACCTTTCAAATTATGTATAGTATTGCTAGATACGAGCTCTGTAGCGCTTTGTACATAGCCGCGAAATTCAAAAGACAAAAAGGCGGAAGGAGATATTTGACAACCTATTATATATGTAAATAATAATATATATGTATATATAGTATGGTATTTATCTTTTTCTTTGTTTTCCTTTATTTTTTTTCCTATACACAATTTCTTTATCTATTTTCAAAAAATCAAAATCACTTAATAATATAAGTAAATCATTTATATATGTATATATAGTATGGTATTTATCTTTTTCTTTGTTTTCCTTTATTTTTTTTCCTATACACAATTTCTTTATCTATTTTCAAAAAATCAAAATCACTTAATAATATAAGTAAATCATTTATATATGTATATATAGTATGGTATTTATCTTTTTCTTTGTTTTCCTTTATTTTTTTTCCTATACACAATTTCTTTATCTATTTTCAAAAAATCAAAATCACTTAATAATATAAGTAAATCATTTATATATGTATATATAGTATGGTATTTATCTTTTTCTTTGTTTTCCTTTATTTTTTTTTTGAAATCCCGGGGCCCCTCACATGCACCGAAAGGGCCACCGCGGGGTTTTAATGAGTAAGAACCTCACATAACGGGGTATCAAATCTTGTTGAAGATTTCCCCCGTCAAAACAAAAAATAATTAAAAAATAAATTAACCATAACTTAATGCCTTAGTGGCAATTCTCTACCAGTTACTCGAAGTGGCACTCAAAGTTAGTTTAGTTTTTGTATGTACCTTAGATTATCCGTGAAATAGCGCAACCGACGGATAGGAATGCTTACATATAAAATAGTAACCGTCCAAGCCGAGGTCACCCCTCACCGGGGGGACCCTTGTGTCGAGTTACTAGCGATAGAGGTTTAGGCTGAGCGACTTAAGAGCTATGCCACTTCTCAATCCGGTGAAGCAGTCAATGCCAGCTTCTCTGGTCAATCTGTGTAGTTCATGAAATAAAAAAACCCTACCAGTCAACCCTAGAAGAGAGTGAGACATATTGGCATGTGTCCTTTACCGCCGAGCGCGTGGAAAGTCAGCATATAAAATTACAACAGCAAATTTATTGTTGCCAGCATCGGGGATCGAAGTCGAGTTGCTAGCGCACTATGCAACTTGCAAACAACTCACATTACATGAGAAGAAATTCTTTTATGGCACGTATGAGTGCCTACGGAAGCGGGCAAGTTATCTCATGTGCCGTCCCCCTCATGACGGAGCGAGATGACCACGCTATAGCATTAAACATTTCGTCCCGGAGGCACGCTTGGTTTAGGCAACCGGGACCCTATCACGAGAGTGGAGCCGGTGGAAGCTGGCAGAGACTTCCCCGAATCTCGACCAGTAGCCCTAAGGAGGTTTATTTTTTAAGGGTTTTCCCCGGAAAGGATATGTTTTGCCCTTTCCGGGAAATTCTATTTGTTTCTCTGACTTGTGGGAATCAGAGATTGTTGAAACTTGAAGGTATCTATCTTCTTATCTTATGATTTTCTTCTTGATAATTTCTTTATTCTAAGTATATATATATATGTAAATAATAATATATATGTATATATAGTATAGTATTTATCTTTTTCTTTGTTTTCCTATACACAATTTCTTTATCTATTTTCAAAAAATCAAAATCACTTAATAATATAAGTAAATAATTTATATATGTATACTTAATACGATATATATATATATATATATATATATATATACAGTTTAATCATCTATTTCTTACTCGGTTTTATTGTTTTTCATCGCCCTATTCGCTACATATTTACAAAAGTCTAGGAACTTATTTCTAATCTTACTACCTAACATAATTGTACTTATATTATCTATGTTAATTTTATACTTAATTTCTAACTCACAATCAGCTCTCTCTTTCCCATTGGGCAATCTGCGATCAGGTGCAGAATTGATTCTTTTGTGTCCTGGTCACAGGGGCACGCGGGCCCCAAGGAGGTTGGAGAAGGTGTGTGTGAATTTGGTATTCATGCTCAACTCACTAGAACTCCACTAATGTCCAGCAAGCAGGAGAACTCTGGAATTGCCGCATACTTCTCCGGCAAGGGTTTGACACTGTTCTCAGGTGCGATGGTGACCACCTTGCAGCTGTCTATCAGCGCGGCGAGGGTGGGGCTGAGACACCTCGCTCTGTACCAGGCTCCATCTTCAGCGTTTAAGTACGAGAATGTCTCTCCGGGAACCGGCCTAAAAAAAACGATTGTGGCTTACACACAACTGAAGTACAACTTCTTAAGCTCCATCTATATGTATATATAGACAGGATATCCCGTAATCCAACGTCCTATGGTAGGGGTCTGTTTAAAACCATATCAACTATTTTCTTTGATATGACAGTTTTCCAAAAAAACTTTGAAAATTTGTACGATATTTTTAAGTTGTAAAACGACAAATAAGCTAGTTTTGGCGACGGATATTTTTAATTGGAAGCGCAGATAACTGCGCTATCGACCATGAGTGCAATTAAAACTAGACATGTTACAATAACATAAAATATATATATATATATATTTGTTATAACTATTTTTGAAAACATAACTAATGTTTTTGGCCATTGGCCAGACTGGCTCATCATCTATACCGATGCTTCTAAGTTCTCAGACCAGGGCTGTGTCGGCGCTGCTGTTTGGATTCCCAAACACAGCCTGAACCTAAATTTTATTCTCTCCGACTCTAAGAGCTATCTTCAGGCAATTCAGGCTAACCAGTTTAAGGCAAAATATAAATTCCCCTACATCCTAAAAATTAAAGATGCCCTCGCCCGTTGTCACGTCAAAGGGATTCAGGTTGTCCTTGCATGGATCCCTGGCCACAGTGGCATTCAAGGCAACGAATATGTTGACCTTTGTGCCAAAGATGCCACAACTACTTGCTGTATAGATCATTACAGGGTTTATCCCAATGACCTAATTCCGATCGCAAGACAACGCCTTTTCACATCCTGGAGCAATCATTGGCAGCGAACTAGTTCTTTCAAGGGTAAACACTACGCTGAAGTCCAACCCTCAATTCCCATCCGGCCTTGGTTTAGCAATTTTAAAAACGTTCACAAACGCTTCATAAGCACGATCTGCAGATTAAGGCTTGGGCATGCGTGTACCCCCGTCCACCTGGCTAAGCTACACGTTAGAGACAGCTCCCTTTGTGAATGTGGACTGGACGAAGGGACTCCTAATCACCTTTTTTCAATTGGCCCTTATTATCTTCTTCCCTCTACGACCTCCTTCCTAATGATATCCCGCGCCCCATAGACTTCAAATCCATACTTTCTCTTGTTAACTCTCTTTTTGTTTATATTTTATGTTCATTCCTTCACAAAAATAACATTAGACTTTAGTTTGTCTGTCTTTTAAACAACTAACCCTATGTATATATTGTGTTTGTTTCTATTGTTTTAGACATATCAACAGTGAGCATCGCGCGGAATTGTCTCAGCAGTAACCACTCATACTTCCTTATAGTGTAGATCCTTGTCCGTCACGAAGCCCGCTTTTTACAGCAGTTTAACGTACGCACTTCGACATTGGCGAAATCGATATGGAAACGCCTTAAACAAAAACAATCAATAATGTTTTTTTTTAGTTTTAAGACTTCTGATATCTGTTTTTGATAAACAGGAATTAATAATAGTATATAATAGTAATAAATAATTATTATTTTAAACCAAAAATTCATGTACAAACTAGTTCGATAATAGCCGCAGTAGTAGAAACTGTGTCGCAGCTATTAACGCCCATCTCCAAACAATTCAGTACAAATACAAATTTAGTAAAATTAAAAACTTATAATGTAATTTAGTTTAATCGTTTTGTGAGTGTGTTTGTGTGTAAAAGGTTGCGCGTGTTGAAGAGTGACTGTATGTGTAGGGATGAGTATGAAGGGAGTGGGTTACTCTGACTGTTTATTATGGTTTTAAAAGATCTTCTGTAAATTCATACGAGAGGGTTTGGAGCCATTCAGTAACATGTGTCTTACATTCTTTTAGTGGTAATGGGTATATATGTAATCATTTATTTACTTTATTGTACAAAAAGGCACTTAGGATTGATGTCTAGCGAACCACTACCACTAAAATGGTGCAAACCCTGTCATGTCTGCGCTGTGTTGCTGCCTGCAAAACGAGTGTTCCGACTACCACTACCCACCTTTAATTCCCTTCTTGCCCGCCGCTCTCCAGCCTATGTACACAACCTAGTCTACAACAATGTCTCCAAAATTCTGGACATAAGACATCTTCATTTATACAAACTAAGTCAAACGGTATCAAAATGGTTGCTCGGCCTCAACTGCGAGCAGACCGAAAGGATCATCGGGTAGACGTAAACAAAATAAATAAATAAATAACACATACACAATCATATACACAACTACGCATACACTCATGAACACTATACACCCCACACACGCGTCTGTATATATATAATTGGCCAAACACACACATATGTATATATATGTATACGTATATATAAATTTATTAATTAAATTATAAAAAAACTAATACTTTGTGCAATAATGCTAACTTAGTTTGGGGGTCACTGTGTACCAATATGTGCTGCAACGGTTACATGTATGTTCGTTTGGTTTGTGTAATGTTTATAAGTGTAACCAAATCTGTGTGTTAATAAATAAATATTCTATTCTATTTATGTTTGCTCGGGCTCAACTGCGAGCAGACCGAATGGATCATCGGGTAGACGTAAACAAAATAAATAACATATACACAATCATATACACAACTACGCATACACTCATGAACACTATACACCCCACACACGCGTCTGTATATATATACTTGCCTAAACATATATATATATACGTATATATACTTTTATTAACAAAATTATAAGACTAAAATTTTGTGCAAAATGCAAACTTCACGGTGCAACTCCGGCTCCCAAGATACAAGCGTCTGCTTAGTTTGGGAGTCACTGTGTACTAATAATATGTTCTACAATGGTTACATGGATGTTCGTTTAATTTGTGTAATGTATATAATTGTAACTGTAGGGTATACACAAATTATGTGTGAACCCACCGGCAGTGAGAGACACTGCCAGTCTGCAATAAACTGTCAACCTACACACCCGCGCCTTTTATATCGATACACTACAGTAACCAAATCTATCAATCAATCAAGAAAGCTAGCAATATTTCTTTTTTTTTCAGAAATATTACTAACAATCTTGTTAACCATTCCAACTAAGCTTAAGCTTGTGCTAGGACATGGTTCACGGCAATAGTCCAATGGTGGATTCGAACCCACGACCTTACGATTCGCAGGCCGTACCCTAAACCAATAGGCTATTGACGTCTCTGTGTTTTATTAAATAAATAATCTATATTCTATGTGTATTATAGCAGATTCGAACTTAAGAAGCGAATGTTTTCGAAGTACTGCGTGCAGAATGAAGAGTTGCCGAACAGTTAATAATTTATAAAAGGAATACAGTTCACTAGTTGGGAAGAGGATGGGTCTAAAATGAAATAATTTTTAATACACATCTCTGTGCTTTTTCAAGACGCAGGAGCATACTTTTATGAGACCCGCCCCAGACGGTGATGCAGTATGTCAAGGTTGGACTACCCACCACCTCCCATGGCCCCACCAACCTCGCGGTTATATGGGCAGAAACGCGGGAGGGTACTTGACTCCCTACAAGTTCTTTATCAGGGCCTTTCTCCACCATTCGGAGCTCAACCCCTTAAGGGTCTACGGCACACAACATAGCTCGCTCGACGGCGCCAGACGACTTTTAACGGGTCCTTCGTTTATGCCAGTGTGCAAATTCCCTGAACTTGAGGAAGTATGTCAAGGTTGATTGGACTAATGCATAGTAAACCGTTTTTAGTGTAGATAGGTCGGCACTGCATCTAAGTTTTTAAAAACAAATATTAATTTACGGCCTCTTGATATGGTTTAATAATTTAATTGTGAAATATATACATATGTATGTGTGCTTGCACCTCTCTCTCTCTCTCTTACCCCTATTGTAATTTGTATAACTCTTATAATCTTTGCTAACTTACATCTCCCTTTCAAATTCCCTTCACCTTGCCCGAACACACTTTTCATAACGCATTCAACAATTTTTTTTTTTTTTTTTTAAAAGAAGGCTAGCGATATTTCTTTTTTTTCAGAAAACATTACTAACATTCTTGTTAACCATTCCAACTAAGCTTAAGCTTGTGCTAACCACATGGTTCACGGCAATAGTCGAATGGTGGATTCGAACCCACGACCTTACGATTCGCAGGCCGTACCCTAAACCATTAGGCTATTGACGCTTGACAATTTACACCCCAAGTTAAGCATATCGTCTTATTTTTGACTGGTAACTTTTTTTTAACAATTCTTAAAATATCGTCGATTAAATAGAATAATGACATTTTCAAAATGTTAAAATTACATTATTAGTAAAAAGAGCCTACTGCTAACAATGTTTTTGAATGGATATAAAGTGTTAAAAAAGCAGTGATTCTCAACTTTTTTTTTGTTGCGGCAAATATTTAACGATTTCAAAATTTGGCGGCACACAAAGAAAAAGATAAAATTATTTCCTTACTACAACACACTGCATAAATAATTTATGACAAAAATTTTAAATATACGAAATAATATATATATTTATGTTAAAAATATTTTTCTTTTTAAATGACATAATTTAATAATATTAACATTATTATATATTTGCAAAATTCGACGGCACACAAAAGTGCCGCGGCACAGTGGTTGAGAATCACTGATCTAGTGTGCTCTTTGTGAAGTTTCAAAACACACTCACGTATATTTCCCAGTGTACGCTTCGCAGTCCGCAACATATTCATTACAGAGGGCCAGGTAGTCCTCCTCGAACTTGTGGTGCATGGACAGGCAGACGAGCCCGTCACACTTGCTCCTGCACTCCGCAGCCAGGTTGTCCACCGACAGCAATGCCACGTCGTCCACCGACAGCGATTCAATTACACATCTGGAAACATCAATTGTATTCATTCTGAATTAGCTACAGATAAACACATGATTAAGTGATTTTTTTTTATTGATGCCAAAAGATTCTTTGTCAGGTCTATGTCAGACACATTATTTACGCAGTCTTCATCTTTTTTTTTTTTTTTCTCTTTATTCAGGACAACAAACATTTGTACAATTATAATAAGTCACAGAAAAGTAGTAGCAATAAAGTAAATTAAAGTATAAAGAAAAATTATAAATTACTAAACATATCGTTGGTCATTGTACAAACAACACCGTCATCCACAGATTAGACATCTTGTTCTCATCTTGTCTCTGTTGACATCTTCAAAAAGATACCCCGCGGAAGGTGGCGGTTATGTGGGGTTTTTACCCACTAAAACCTGCCCAGTGGTTCTTCCTTGGTGCATGGTGAGGGGCTCCGGGATCTCCAGTGGAACTCACCGAAGCCCCTCTGCACTGTGGTCAAGGAGAGCACTTCCCGGTTCAAACTTACATAATTTAACTCTCACAATATTTAATATGTTATTAATTTCTCTCCATATTCAATCACTTTTCAAGCAGGTGAAGAACATTACCTACACCCTTGTACACATCAGTAAATACAATATCATTCTTATCATTTAGGGATTTAATATAATTCATAATACTTCAATATACTCCATTGTACTTCAATATGATTCATAATGACATAAATATACACAAAGCATGTGTCAATACAAATTTGTGTTATAAAACAATACAATATCATCATAGTGAATGAAAGTTGTATTTGACAGTTCAAAAAGAGAAGTTCTCCGATCGTCACAAAAACAGCATTACTCGCCAGGTCAATCTGAAGATACCCTAAAAGTTTCATTGATATCGGTCTAACCGTTTTCTTTGAATTCGTGATCCGTCTCAAATCGATAACTTTTGCATCTTTTCAAACAAAAAAAATTACCAATCAGTTCATAAACGGACGGAGAACCCACTTCTCTTCTAACTAACACAAGGAATGTGTTTCGTGGCGTTCATAGGTAAGTTTTTCAGTCAGACTGTCAGACACGTCTTCGAACAAGGAGTCCGTTGCTATTGGCTGTTACTTGACTGCGGCGACTTGAGAACGTCTTTTTTTGATGTCGGTTAACACCAGCGGTTCCTCTGATGTATGTGAACGCTGTTTGTAAAGAAATAAACATAGTACATACGTTTTAGGCACAATTTTCCTGGAGGGTGTCACTTCGTCCACGGTGGCTATTTTCGGACTGGCGTTTATCTTAGGCTTCACATCGGACGCTGGCTTCACTGGTAGCGTCACGCTGGGTGGACTTTTCACCGACGGTGGTCTACTAGGTAGTGAGGGCTGGTTAGGCTCTACCTGATTTCCTGTGGAGAGGTATTAACAATTAGTTTTTTTTTTACACAACATTCTTGTTAACCATTCCAACTAAGCTTAAGCTTGTGCTGGGAGATGGTTCACATCAATAATAGAATGGTGGACTTGAACCTACAAATTTACGATTCGCAGACCATACCCGAAAATGTTAGGCTATTGACGCTTCAGCCCTGTAGTTCTGGGCTCTCAAGAATAAGACTACGGTATCCCCTGCCTGTCGTACAAGGCGACTAAAAGGGGCCTCGGGTTCACTGGGCGACAAGGTGGACCCGGGAAGAAGGTGACATCGGCTGGGCCGTGTCGCCTTGCACTGCGAGGGCACAGGGGAGGGAGTAACCCCCCCGGGAGGTGCTCTCATTGAGCACAGTGCAGAGGGTCTCCGATGCCTTCCACTGGAGATCCCGGAGCCCCTCACCATGCACCGAGGAAGGGCCACCGGGGAGGTTTTAGTGGGTAAAAATCCCAAATAACCGCCGCTTTCCCCCCAGACGGCGGGGTATCTTTTCGAAGATTGATATAATTCAAAAGTAATTAATGTGTCTGTGACTATGCTCAAATTTACAGAGAAAACCTGTGCCCAACAGTGCGACATATACAGTACTAGCTGCGCCCCCGGTGTTACCCGCAATTAAAAAGTACCTCTTACATTGAAAATTTTATGCATACCTAGTCTTGGATCATCAAAATGCAATATTAATATCAACAAGCATTCTTAAATGCGATCTTTAGCAGTTCCCTGCATAGTTTTCCTTTAAATAAAATATAGTCGCTTCTCGCTGTCTGTTCACGATAAACTTAATAACCACTACCCTGATTGTCATGCTGTGATCACCAATGGATAGAGCGGTTCTTGAGGTAGGTTTACTAAATAATTTATTAAGTTTTAGTATACATTAGCTATATTTATTTATAAACTCTTTATTGTTTACACTTATTAACTAAAATAAAAAAAAAGAAAATATAATTAAAATACATAAACAATGGGCGGCCTTATCGCTAAAAGCGATCTCTTCCAGGCAACCTTTGGATGGAGAGGAATAATAAAAAGAAGCGGCGGGAGTTTATAAAAAGTAGATATACTTAAATACTGATAATAAATATTTACATACAAACATACATACATACATACATATATATATATATACATAACGAAAAGACAAAACATGTGTAAAAGTATTACATATAATATATTTACATATATATCATAACGGTATAAATGATGTTAGGTGGACTTGTCTAAGTAAAACTTTTTAACTTTGATTTTAAAAGTATTTATTGTCTGTGATTTCCTAATGGCCACAGGGAGAGAGTTCCACAGACGGACAGCGCGTACAGTAAACGAGTTGCTGTAAAAGTTGGTTTCATGCGGAGATATTTTTAGCATGAGATTCTCTGATGATCGCAAATTCAACGAATTCGAACCGTGAAGAAATTGAAAACGTTCCTTCAGATAAGATGGATATGACGGTGTAAACAGAATGTTATAAAGAAGGGAGAGTATATGAGAGTTCCGGCTTTAATATAACGATATTTTGGAAAAAATAAATTATCTGTGAGTTTTCAACGAAAACGCTGCCTAAACCCCTTTGGGGGCTTCCATAAATTACGTGAGTTGTTTTTTTTTAATTTTCTGCCAATCTCTCCCACCCTGGTGAGATGTCGTGAGATTTTATTCAACCCCCACCCCCATCCCCCAATCTCACGTGAGATTTTTCAAAATGTGAGTTTCTTACGTAAACGCGTTGGATTGTTATTGTAAAAAAAAAAAACAAATTCATTTTAACTTAGTAAGAGCATGCACTGAGTCGAGTAAAACATTTACAAGAATAAACAACACAAACAGGTTGGAACATGTCCGTGTGTCGCTGTCACTCAGCTCGTACGCTCTCGTTCATCGGCTGACAGTGACGCGAAAGTAAAGGACGGGCTACACTGTACCGTAAATTCAGATTAAATTGAGGTATTTGGTATAAAACAAATATGGCGGTTTGACAGTCAGTTTCGGCGTTAGTGAACTTCATGTTTACACGTCTATAACTGTTGAACGCAATATCCAAACTAATTATGCATAGCGTCGTTTTGTAGGTTATGTCAAGACCTTTCAAATTATGTATAGTATTGCTAGATACGAGCTCTGTAGCGCTTTGTACATAGCCGCGAAATTCAAAAGACAAAAAGGCGGAAGGAGATATTTGACAACCATATAATAAATTACATAATAAATAACATAAATACAGTGTTATATAAAGGATTTGTCGTAGTTGATGTCGGCGTGGTTACGTTGAGACTCACTTAAGAAGCATTTCAATTTATTTTTAAATATAGGTAATTAAAACCACATCCTTTCACAAAAACCATAAAATATTTCGAAATCGATTAATAAATGAAATGCTGCGAGCATTTTTTGAAATCGATTAAAAAGATTTTAAAACTTACTATCAGCAATACCCCATTCCTCTTCTACCGTCTCATTTTCTTGCTGTGCCTTTTTCATAGGAGCCCTGCTCTGTCTATTGTTCTGCGATCTGTCTTGAGGTTTATTGTTCTGCAGCCTGTCTTGCTGTGTCTTGTCCTGACCATGGTTGTTCTGAGGTCTGTCTTGCATTCTATTACCATTGTTTCTGCTATGATAATTGTTTTGGTAACCAGATCTTACACTAGCAGCAGGCGGGACGATCTTCTGGAATAGTTCATAATTACATTTCACATTACATGAAAAATGATATGTATGTAACATGTGTGCAAAATGTGTGTATGTGAAAATAAAAATAAATAAAAATAAATATATATATAGATTTTACTTCATCAACAATTTGTACACCACCAAATGTGAAGCCCAGCTAGTGAACATAGGTGGCTTTATTAAAAAACCCAAAAATTTAATCGGCACAAATATTATCACTTCTTTTGAATTCGGTGTATTTAGACAAAATGTCTGCTTGGCAGAAATTCCAAGCTGTCAGTAGATAGTAGAGCGAGACAGTGTTTCACGCCTGCCCACCGTCTGCAACTTTACAAGGCGCAAGTACGGCCTCATATGGAATACTGTTAGCATCTCTAGGCCGGGGCTCCCCAATACCAACTTCTTCCGTTTGACCGTGTACAACGTAGAGCTGCTCGAATAGTCAACGATCAGGGTCTTTTCGATCGACTCGACCCTCTGAGTCTGCGAAGAGATGTCGGTTCTCTTTGCATCCTGTATCGCATTTACCATGGGGAGTGTTCTGAGAAATTGTTCGGAATCATCCCAGCTACCGATTTCCATTACCGCACATCTCGGCAGAATTCCAAATTCCACCGCCACCATCTTGATGGTTGGCGTTCAACGACTGTACGTTTTTCGCGTAACTTTCTCCCACGCACTGCTAACTTGTGGAATCAACTGTCGCCAGCGGTGTTTCCGAACGTTTACGATTTATTGACCTTCAAGAAACGAGCCTATTCCTATCTAAAAGGTCGGCAACGTACCTACAGCTCCTCTGGTGCTGTGGATGTTCATGGGCGACGGTGATCACTATATATATAATAAGCTACTAATCTACAAAACGCTCTTGAAACCAATTGGACATACGGGATTCAAGTAAGGGCTTCGACGTGTGACTCTAACAAGAATCTTACAGAGGGTTCAAAATACAGTTTCAGTGGGTTTGTGAGAGATGGTACAGCTCTTAGGAACCTGGACCTCTTTAGGGAGTAATTGGGAGCAAGGGCCCCAAAGAGCCGATCCACTTTATCACCAGCCTTCACCTTTCTTTGTTCGTACAGCAAAGGACTGGAATAGTTTGCCCGCGTCTGTCTTTCCATCCGATTACAATGTGGGTATTTTCAAGAGTAGAGTGAACAGGCATTTACTAAGCTAGTGCGCCTTACCATCCAGGACTGAATTACCACTTAACATGAGGTGGGATCGTAGTCAAGCACTTGCTTAGAAAGTATAAGAAGAAAACCCGTGTAAAAGCAATCGTAAAAGTCGAGTTACTAGAGATAGAGCTTCAGGCTAAGCGACCTAAGAACCACCTCAATTAAGTGAAGCAGTTAAAGTTAACCGAGCAACGAAAATTTGATTCAAATTGTCAGAGCTAAAACATGATATGCAAATACCGTATGCGCTCGGATGTCAGCGTTGTCTTCTTCCGAGGTCTGTTTCCGCTTAATGTTCTGGTTGACAGGGGAGCGGGGACGGCGCAGCGGCGGAGCGGGGGACAATCTGGAATTATACATAGAAGTAACAGCTTTTATTTCCCACAGTTGGGCATAGATAACGAGAGTGCATGTTGATCGAATGGTTACGGAATATTACGGTTTAGCTAGGTAGACGCGGTGGAGAGAATGATATAGAATCATTTTTACGTTGAGGCTAATCCCTCAATCGTTAGCCGTTATACAAATCTGCCCTCTATGCCCTCCAGACTTCTTGGTCTCCAGCTGCGACAGAGATCTAGGAGGTGAGGGTAGGGGGGTTAATAATTACTCAGGAGTTCCCAAGAATATAAATTTTTTAACAAATGATTTAGTTCGAAAAATCTTTATTATCACTTCGATGTCCGTCGAATCCACACAAACCTAGTGTCTTGGTTGAGTTCACATATTTGAGAATAGAAAATGTTCTAGGTAGGTTTCCTCACGATGTTTTCCTTCACCGAGCGCGTGGTAAATCAGCAATGTACATTGGCTCCGCCACTGAAGTCAGGTTTGCTAGCGTACTAAATATGTAAATATATCTAAATAAGATTCCTCAAACGCTTTTCTTTATCTTTTATCGGTACTACCCTTAGCTTGCTATAACCACCAATGGTTACCTGGATGAAAACGATAAATACCATTAAGATTGAATTGTAGATATATTTTGTTGCAATAATTTATTTATCTATCTAAAATGCATCTTGAGGTGACCGCTCCCACTCTGACCTACCCACAGCTGGGCCTGAACGTATGTTATTCTTAAATATACTTACATCGGTACAGGGCAGGATTCAGGTGTTGGAACCAGTTGTTTTGCATCAGCATTCGCCAAACTGGAATTGACGAGAGCAAATTCTTGTAGTTGGAGACATCTACTTGACCAAGTCCATACTGAAAAAGATTTAAACTACCACACGGCTCTGAGAACGCCCTCAGATTCCTTGGACATACATGCGGTCTTCAAAGGATTGTTGAGAGGAGTCAGATGTGAGGCAGCATGCAGAGTTCCACTCCATTGGAGGCTTATACGTGGTCTCGATCCTTAACAGTGAGAAGTACTAGACCTTGCATATTTGTAACTGCATTTATGTAAACTAGTGCTCGACCACGATCCCAACTCATGTTAAGTGGTGATATATAGTGCCTATTCACTCTACTCTTGGACTCCCACGTCATACTTGGACGGAAAGACTGATGTCGGCAACTTGTTCCACTCCTTTGCTGTACGCACCGAAGAGTGGAGACCTGAATGTCTAAACGTCGAAAGGTAGAACGGGGACTGGCCACCTCGCGCTGGTGCTCAAGACTATCTAAATGTAGATCTTGGTCACCTATCAACTTTTTGGCCGGCCTCTCCATGGAATCCAGTGCCAGTCTTCATGGTATTTGGCTGCACCTGTCCAGATATGATAACAGTAGTCCACACAAGGCCGGATCTGTACTTTATACATAGTCAAAAGCTATCCTGGTGTGTTTGATTACCGCGAGTAGAGACATGTAAAAGTAGAGAAGCAGCCTAATGTCTCACTTTGGAAGGTGGCATCCTAGGTTGATCTGCCTCTCGAGAGAAGACATCAGCATTGTCACTTCGGGAAGTATTGACGCTGGGTGGAGTGGCCGAAGAAACTCAAGCAACGCTATTAACATCTAATGGATGGGGTGTCGGCGAAATATCTGTTAGAGCTATTAGAAAGTGTTATATGCTCACCGGGCGAGGTTGTGGCAGACAGCCTGGTGGCGGCCCGCCCAGTCGCGCCGCTGGCACGTCGGCCCGCAGTAGGGCGTGACGCCGCACCGTGAGCAGAACGTGTCCGCGCACGCGCCGCACGCCACGCACGCGCGCGACGCCACACGCTGCAGCGCAGGAAGTTTTAACTGCACGGGATTATTGGTAATATGCAAATATATTACATATAAGGTGGTTAACATAAAATATTTCGCACTTCACTTTAATAATCTTCAATATACTCCATTGTACTTCAGTATGGTTCATAATGACATAAATATACACAACGCATGTGTCAATACAAATTTGTGTTATAACAGTAGAACATCATCATAGTAAATAAGGGCTGTATTTTTCAGTTCAAAAACGAGGAGTTCTCCGATTGTCACCAAACTTTACAGGATCACTCGAAGGTCAATCTGAAGATTCAGGAAAGTTTCATTGAAATCTATCCAGCCGTTTCGGAGCCTAAATGGAACATACCCACACACTTTCTCTTTTTATATATATATAGATTAACTTTTGTAACGAAGTTAATTACGGTAGTTTGGAGGAGATAAGGGTTTTGCTGCGCGACCGAACTGAAAAAAAATGTTAGAATAAAACCGTAAGAAAAATATATAACGAAACTGGAACCGGCCGATAGCGTGACTATTGAGCATGTAGTTCAACTCTCTGTTCACAGATGGCGCTTTACGAATTATTAATAAGAATTAATTATTCATGTAATTTTATATAGTCGAAGAAAAATAAAGAGTCATGTTTATTTTACGTTTTCCTAAAATACTTTTCTAAATAATTTTATGTAACCCAATATAATATATATATATATAATATGCAACCCCACCCGACTGAGGTCTGGGTGGCGAAGGAGGCCTGGTTTTTGTAATCTGGCCTGTCACCGGGGCGAGATGATGAATAGACGACGACCCATTTCGACCCATCACAGACTGCTCACCATGGGAGGTTTTTGTCGGTAGTAGACCGAGCCCGACATAATTTGCTCGCTTCCCCGGCGGGCACTTATGAATATGATTTCCTCCCATGAAAAAAAAAGTATTGGAAGAGGCTACCGTCTAAGATTTACCGTGTACAACGGTAGAGCTGCTCGAATAGTCGACGATCAGGGTCTTTCCGATCGACTTGACCCTCTGAGTCTGCGAAGAAAAATCGGTTCTCTTTGCGTACTCTATCGTATTCACTATGGGGAGTGTTCCGAGAAATAGTTTGGAATCATCCCAGCCACGGATTTCCATTACCGCACATCTCGGCAGAATTCCAAATTCCACCGCCATCATCTTGATGGTTGGCGTTCCATGACTGTACACGTTTTATGTGTGACTTTCTTCCATGCACTGTCAACTTGTGGAATCAGCGGTATTTCCAAACGTTTACGATTTGGGACGTTCAAGAAACGAGCCTACTCCTATCTCAAAGACAAGGCACATGCAGATCCTCTGGTGCTGTGGATGTTTATGGGCGACGGTGATCACTTAAGATCAGGTGAGCTAGAAAATCCGTAGAGTTATGTTTAATCACATAAATATGTGTTAAACAATTTCGTAAGTATTTTGGGTTAGTAAAATTATTGTTATTTTATAATTATTGATACGATGAAGTGGCTAGATGCGGAAAGCAAAGGATCGAGCATGATAAAGTCTTGGGGAATGGTTATTTCCAACATATCAACAATATAGGCTGGTTAGTACAATTTTCTTTTAAAAATATTGGGCATTATTAGTACTCAAATTTTGTATTACGTCTAGTTATCATAAAATCAAAAATGTCAAAGATAAAAATACTCAATTACTTTATTGAAAATAAAACAAAATATGAATGAAAAGATACGTCAAACAACCAATTAATAATAAAATTAAATAATTAATCAATTATTAATAAAAAAAAAAACACAATAATTAAAACATAAAAGAAAATATGACAATATCGAAACTAAAAGCACTTAATAATAAAACTTATGTAGAATCTTAAACGTAGAAAATGCTGGCACATAACATCACAACCATAGATAGTTATCTACGATAGAAGCCAATAAGGAGTTTCGTAAAGTGTGCCAGTATCATAGAAAATAAAACTCCGTATAATCGAGGGAAGACAGGTGCACAATGGATAATTCATTTAAATACTTTGAACAACTGATGTGTATGTGTGTGCGTGCGCCATATTGGTTAGTAATAAACCAGCTGTCAAAGAGTCAAGTGTTTAATTGCTACGTCACCTTTACGCTCCTACACTACAACTGGCGACGAGGATTTTTATTTACCCTCAAGTTTTTTTTTTCTTCCTTCTTCTAAAATGTCTTCACACGTTGGTAATTTAGGAGTTTTCGACTATAAAAGCCAAGAATGGCAAATATTTAGAAGTCGAATCAAGATGTATCTGAAGATTAACAGTGCAGCATTCGTGGGAAATGAAAACGCGGTTTTATTAACGCATCTTTCGGATGAATCCTACCGTCTGGTGCGCAATCTATTATTCCCACGAAATATCGAAGAGGTGCAATTCGACGAGCTGGTTTACGTACTGGACGCCCATTTCACGCCGAAGAGGTCATCATTTGCCGACAGGGCAAAATTTTACGAAGCCAATAAAATAGATGGCGAAACTGCGGAGGAGTGGGCAGCACGGCTTAGGGGACTGGCTGCGTACTGCGAATTTGGTATTGAGCTGGAAACCCTACTGCGTGACCGATTTGTATTAGGATTTCCAGCAGGCCCTGAACGCGATCGTCTTTGTGAACAAGAAATTAAAAAACTAACGTTCGCGAAGACTCTAGAGATAGCCCAGCAGACTGCGTGTGCGCGACAGGCGCGTGTGACCATCGCAGACACGAGTCTTTGGACGAAGCAGCCCGTATTCAAGGTCAACGACAATGGGCGGCGTAAGGGCGCCGCATCATCACCACGCCAGCAGCAAGAATTAAGTGCATGTTCAGTTTGTGGTCTAAAAAATCATACATCAAACAAGTGCCGTTTTAAAAATTATACGTGTCAAATGTGTGGAAAAAAAGGCCATTTGAGAAAAATGTGCAGAGAAAAAAAGTCTAAATTGTATAGTCTGGACAGTGATTCGCAGAGTCAATCAGAGTGCGCGGACTGCGATCTGTTTAACCTCAGGTATGTTACTCAAGACCCATTAGAATTAGAAGTAGAAATAAATAATCATAAGATGAAAATGGAACTCGATACAGGGTCAGGTAGGAACGTTATATCTGAGACATCATATTTAAATTATTTTTCTAGTATACCTCTTAATAAGAGCGAATTAAAAATGTGTTTGTATAACGGTCATAAAATAAGTCCTGTAGGTTATTTTGTAACAAAAGCCTCATATGAAAACACATCGCATGACATCAAAATTTTTGTTGTTAAAAATGGGGGTCCACCTCTGTTAGAGCGGGATTTTATGAGAAAATTTAAAATATTTTTTTCTACTCGTAACAATAATATCACAACGAATGGTGAGGGCTACGGCGAAGTGCAACGGTTGCTCAACGAATTTCCATTTGGAAAAATGACTTAGGAAATTTTAACAAATTCGAGGTAAATCTAGTGTTAAATGAAAATGCCAAACCTAAATTTTTCAAGCCACGCGTTTGCATTAAAAAGTAAGGTCAGCGATGAGTTGAATAGGCTAGTCAGTTTAGGTATCTTGGTTCCTGTGGAATTCTCCGAATACGCAACACCCATAGTGCCAGTCCTAAAAGGGGACGGTACAGTTAAAATAGCCGGAGATTATTCGTGTACATTGAATAAAGATCTTAAAATCGAAAATACCCATTACCACACATAGAGGAAGTATTTTCAAAGTGAAGCGGTGGTCAACATTTTTCAAAAACAGATTTAAGCAATGCTTATAATCAGTTCAAGTTATCAAAATCATCCCAAGATCTTACAACCATTAATACGCCTATAGGGCTATTTAAATACACGCTATTAGTTTACGGTTTATCCAATGGGCCTGCGATTTGCCAACGCGCTATGGAAACATTGCTGTCGGGCATCGAAGGCGTGAGTATTTGGCTCGACGACGTGTGTTGTACAGGCCCCACTAAGGAAATCCACATGTCCAGATTAAGAGAAATACTTCGGCGGCTACAAGATGCGGGTTTAAGACTACATAAAGAAAAGTGTGTCTTTTTCCGAGATGACGTAACATATTTAGGGTACGTAATAGATAAAAGCGGGCTGCGAACGTGTTCGAGGAAGGTTGAGGCTATCCTAAAAGCACCAATGCCTAAAAATGTTAAAGAAGTTAAAAGATTCCTGGGTTTGGTTAACTATTATCGTTGTTTTATACCGAACGCTTCGTCCCTACTACACCCCTTACATGAACTGCTGCGCAATGATGCGCAATGGGTGTGGGGCACGCGGAAGCGTGAAGCGTTCGACGCGGTAAGGAGGGAGCTAAGCGGCGAGCGTGTGCTGTCTCACTTCTCGCCCAGTGCGCCGCTAGTGTTAAACGTAGACGCGGGCCCGGAGGGGCTGGGCGCGGTGCGAGCACACCGGTGACGACGGCCGCGAGCGCCCAATCGCTTTCGCCTCTCGCTCGCTGTCAACTAGCGAAAAGAATTATAGCCAAATTCAGAAAGAAGCCACCGCTATAATTTTCGGTGTTAAAAAATTCCACCAATATCTGTACGGTCGGCAAACGCCTTTCATATTGAAAACGGATCACAGGCCACTTTTATCTATATTTGGTAAAAAGAACAGTATCTCGGTAACGGCCGCGATGCGATTACAAAGATATGCGATCATACTCTCGGCATACAAGTACACAGTTCAATATGTAAACAGCAAAAATAATGCAGTAGCGGACTATTTTTCACGAGCTCCCTTACCTTCAATGGGTAGTGCTTGCGAAGAAGATAGCAGTCGTTTCTTTTTATTTCTAAATGATAATGTAGAACCGATGATAGGATCCTTCAAACCGTCATAAAATATATGAATAACGGTTGGCCGCGAAAAATAAAATGTAAAAAAATACAACCGTATTTTAATTGCAAGGGAGACTTCGAAATTAATGATGGATGTCTTTTTAGGGGGCATCGGATAGTTATGCCGGAGATGTATAAACGGCGAATGTTAGAGGAGTTGCATTCCGCGCATTTCGGAATTATTAAAACTAAAAGCAATGCTCGTAGTAGAATGTGGTGGGCCGGCATAGACTGCGACATCGAACGTTGGATAGGTGCGTGCCCTGTGTGCAGCAAAGCGTGCGCCGCCCGCCGCCTGGCCGCGCCCCTGGCACCGCGTGCACCTAGACTACATGTCGATCGGCCAAACGACATATTCAATAGTTATCGACGCATTTAGTAAGTGGCTTGAATGTATACAAATGAACCGTGGTACTTCGACGAGAGCGCTCATTACGAAACTAAAGTTTTTAATCTCTTATTTCGGTATTCCCAAAGTAATAGTCTCTAATAATGACGCAAAATTTGTTCGACATCACCTGTGTATCATCCTTGTAGTAACGGCCAAGCGGAGAATTCAGTTAAAATATGTAAAAATGATCAAATCGATCCTCGCTAACGAAATAATAAATAAAATAGAAATCGAGGAAAAATTATTAGATTTTCTTTTCAATATCGAAACACTATACACTGTTCAACCGGTAAGACACCCGCTCAATTAATGTTCGGCCGGAAGTTAACAGGTCGATTATATATGGTGTTACCATCGGAAGTGGGAAATAGCACCGATCAAAGCAGACCCTTACCACCTAGTAGGCGTTTTCATGTAAACGAAGTTGTATTGGCTAAATGGTTTACAGGTAGGAAATATATATGGTCAAGGGGTAAAGTTATTGGAACCTTAGGAACAAGAATGTTTAAAATACATTTTGTTAATTTTAACGTAATTTGTAATAGACACATAGATCAGATTATCAAATGTCTAGATGGAAACGAGGTTTCACCAGATAAAAAAAATAAAGAAAAGTTAATTTCTCATGAGTCGTTAACATCGCAGATAATAAGTGAGACCTCAAAGACACCGGTGACTGTATCAGCGACTCAGTCAGGACAGCTCTCACAGACGTCGCCCTCACCTCATCGATTAGAGTCTGAGAATATCAGAGAACTTAGTCCATCAGTGGAGTCTGTTTTGTCACAAAATAATAGTGAGGTCGAGGTCTGTGAAGGCAATGGCGACTTGCCAACCCCGTCGGCCGAAGGATCTGTTCAACCTTCGCCTGAACCGAGCGCAATAAGATCCCCGGTCAGTTCTAGAGAGCAAGTAGACACGGCTGGCCAGAAAATGTTGAGGCCTAGAAAAATAATTGATTATAAGAAGTTTTTTTTAGAAAAATGTTATTTTAGATTTAAGTTTTTTTTCCTGTTTCTCTTTTTGTCAATTGTTATTTTTTAATTTTATTTTATAAGATACACATTGTTAATTTTGTAATGTTTGTTTACACCAGGACCTCAAAATGACGTGGGGGGAATGATGTGTATGTGTGTGCGTGCGCCCGCGCTGCGCGCGGACATATTGGAAAGTAATAAACCAGCTGTCAAAGAGTCAAGTGTTTAATTGCTACGTCACCTTTACGCTCCTACACTACAACAACACTGCTGATGAAGAAGATAGAATAATTGTTCCTGTTCTGGGTGAGCTCAACCAAGATAATTATCAGCAGTATCTATTATGGTTGGCTTGTACATTACCTAAAACACAAAGTATGAATGCTCTACAACTTGTTGTGACTAGTTATGTTGGTGCAGCTAAACGAGGAACAGTATCTGAAAGATTTGTAGATAAGATAACTAACGGCATTAAAGACGATCTTGGAGAAGATATTACTCTTGATGTTGAAGTGATATATACTACTTACACTAACTTTGGTCGTTATATTACATCCGTGAATGCACCTGATGTGTTTAATAGATGGTTGGCTGATATTCCAGAACATGTATTACGTCTTAGATTGACACTTGAACGGGTTTCAGGATCAGGTCTAACTGCATTCCTTATAAGCGGCCGTGCAATCAAGAAATTTACAGGATTTAGATGGGGCAGACTCAATAAATTAACTGGAGGAGAATTATCTAACTTTTTGGATGCCATCAGAGTGGTAAATGGAAATCCATATTACGGATTTAATAGGGATTTAGGTGGTGCAAAATCAACTAATTTTAGTACTATAGCCTATGTAGCTAAAGAGCTACTAATCCAGATAGCAGGAGAAAACACACTGAAAAACTATCAAGGGTGGATCAAGAAACCAAAAGCACCTATGGTTATCAAACAAATGATCGACACATATGTGACTAAATACAGCGAAGATTTAATTAACGAAGAAGCAACTGACGCTGAAATAGATGAACAACATGCCATTATTACAGCTGTTGCTTCCGAGGAAAATTGCTCACCCAGACAATTCAGGCACTTAGATTACATATCCCAATTTACCACAGACATAAGGCATATTTCCGGAAAAAACAACGTAGTAGCTGACACACTCTCTAGAGTCGAAGAGATCGTGCAACCAGTTGACTTAGAACAATTGGCTAAATCACAGACCACCGATTCAGAACTACAATTTCTGCTAAGAAGTAACACCTCACTGTGTTTAAAAAAAAGAAATTAGCAGAAACACTTCCCGAACTTTATTGTGACATAAAAGGCAACTGCTCAAGACCATACGTTCCATTAGAGTACCGCCGACAAATATTCTCTTCACTTCATTCTTTTAGTCACCCTGGAGCAAACACTACGGCAAAACTGGTGGCAGAGCGCTATGTGTGGCCCGGGGTCAGAAAAGACTGCCGGGAATGGACCCGCGCCTGCCTTGCCTGTCAGCGATCGAAAGTTACCCGACACGTCTCGTCGCCTCTGGGCACCTTTGAACTACCGAAAATTAGGTTCACTCATATTCACATAGACCTCGTCGGCCCACTCCCACTTTGTCAGGGATACCGGTATTGCCTCACAGCCGTCGACAGGTTCACGCGTTGGCCTGAGGTAATACCAATACAAGATATAACGGCAGAAGCTGTCGCTAGGGCTTTACTTTCTGGGTGGATCTCCCGATTCGGTTGTCCTATAAGCATTGTGACCGATCGGGGTAGGCAATTCGAGTCCAACCTCTTTAAGCGATTGTCGGAACTAGTTGGTTTTAAACATAAGAGAACAACTGCTTATCACCCAGCCTGCAACGGCCTTGTGGAAAGATTCCACAGACAGCTAAAAGCCGCTATCATATGCCACGGAGATCACAATTGGGTAGATTCCTTACCTTTAGTTTTACTGGGGATTAGATCCGCTTTCAAAGAAGACCTGGCAGCGTCTTCAGCTGAGCTCACATACGGTGAAGCTTTGAGATTGCCAGGTGACATGTTCAGCTCCGACGTAGGCAGGGATATGATGGACGGTAATGATTTTCAGTCCCGAATACGAGCCTTCGCCAAACAGCTCCAACCAGTCCCAGCCTCCCGTCACAGTAAACGGAACATTTTTATATACAAAGACCTAGCTACAGCCTCCCACGTTTTCCTGCGAGACGATACCTGTCACGGCTCATTGACACCTGCTTATTCCGGGCCTTACGAAATATTGGGAAGAGGGGACAAAGTGTTCAAAATTTTAGTGCGCGGCAACCCGGTAACGGTGTCCGTAGATCGTATAAAACCAGCTTATCTACTTTATGACACAGAAAACCATAAGACAAATAACACAACACCGGACATTCATAACAATACACAATCCCAGTCACCACACAGTCCTCCACAAGATTTACCCCATACTCCTAACATACTCCGTGGTGATATCAGAAGAACAAGATCAGGCCGAATCGTGCGCCGCCCAAATTATTATCGCCCTTAAGACGGTCTCTGGTGGGGGCGCGCTCGCAGCTGTGTTACCTTAAGTGTTACGCCATCTTGTAAACTTAATCAGTTTTCGAATAAACGATATCGAAGTGTGTGACGTGAGTTTTTCTTACCGGTAGCCTGTCCTGGAAGCATACCTCCAAACAGATAAGAAATCATGTAAATATCTTACACTTTTTTTTAATGGAATAGGCAAGCGATTAATGGTAGATGGAGACATGAATCGAACATTACAAACAAAAAATTAGGCTACGATAAATGTCGTCATCTTGCTTTATGGTGAAGCCGCGGTTCTTTAGAAAAATAATTGTGGCTTTTTAAAAACTTAAAAATTTTGTAAATTGTAATTATTAAAGTTGCATTCTGGAAGCTTAGAAATGTACTTTCATCCAACATACCTCAGTTCTTGAATTCGAAAGTCTACTATTGATGACATTTGACACTGAAACATGGTACGTATGGGTCTCATAAGTAAGCTTTAAGTCGCACAATGAGCGGTGGAGAGGGCTATGCTTGGGGTATCTCCCTATATAGAAGAACGAGGCTAAACAACATAGGGTAAGCAAGTTGAAGTGGCAATGGGCAGGGCACTTAGCGCGTAGAACAGATGACCAATGGGGTTGAAAATTTCTCGATTGGAGACCACGGACCGTCAAGCATATCGTCGTCCTTACAATGTCGTAAAGACTGCAGGACGTAGTGGGATATTAGTCGCTTACGTTGCTTTTGGAAAAACTGCCATCTACCCTACGATAAAGATGTGTTTGTGTCAAATTTGCTTTTACAATATATATATTTCGGGTATCTTTGAAAAATTTTTAAACACACCATATTAACAATGGTATTACGTTAAAATTTGAGTATTTTCAATGACTATTGTTGTATATTAGCATAATAATACCTCAAAACTGTACTAGATGGCGTTACATAAAACTGTCATCTACCCTACGATAAAGATGTTTGTGTAAAATTTGCTTATACTATATATATTTCGGGTATCTTTGAAAATTTTTAAACACACCATATTAACAATGGTATTACGTTAAAATTTGAGTATTTTGAATGACTATTGTTGTATATTAGCATAATATTACCTCAAAACTGTACTAGATGGCGTTACATAAAACTGTCATCTACCCTACGATAAAGATGTTTGTGTAAAATTTGCTTATACTATATATATTTCGGGTATCTTTGAAATTTTTTTAAACACACCATATTAACAATGGTATTACGTTAAAATTTGCGTCTTTTGAATGACCGTTGTTGTATATTAGCATAATAATACCTCAAAACTGTACTAGATGGCGTTACATAAAACTGTCATCTACCCTACGATAAAGATGTTTGTGTAAAATTTGTATACTATATATATTTCGGTATCTTTGAAAATTTTTAAACACCATATTAACAATGGCATTACGTTAAAATTTGCGTCTTTTGAATGACCGTTGTTGTATATTAGCATAATAATACCTCAAAACTGTACTAGATGGCGTTACATAAAACTGTCATCTACCCTACGATAAAGATGTTTGTGTAAAATTTGCTTATACTATATATATATTTCGGTATCTTTGAAAATTTTTAAAACACAATTCATATTAACAATGGTATTACGTTAAAATTTGAGTATTTTGAATGACTATTGCTGTATATTAGCATAATAATACCTCAAAACTGTACTAGATGGCGTTACATAAAACTGTCATCTACCTACGATAAAGATGTTTATGTAAAATTTGCTTATACTATATATATTTCGAATTATCTTTGAAAATTTTTAAACACACCATATTAACAATGGCATTACGTTAAAATTTGAGTATTTTGAATGACTATTGTTGTATATTAACAATGGTATTACGTTAAAATTTGCGTCTTTTGAATGACCGTTGTTGTATATTAGCATAATAATACCTCAAAACTGTACTAGATGGCGTTACATAAAACTGTCATCTACCCTACGATAAAGATGTTTGTGTAAAATTTGCTTATACTATATATATATTTCGGTATCTTTGAAATTTTTTTAAACACACCATATTAACAATGGTATTACGTTAAAATTTGCGTCTTTTGAATGACCGTTGTTGTATATTAGCATAATAATACCTCAAAACTGTACTAGATGGCGTTACATAAAACTGTCATCTACCCTACGATAAAGATGTTTGTGTAAAATTTGCTTATACTATATATATTTCGGGTATCTTTGAAAAATTTTTAAACACACCATATTAACAATGGCATTACGTTAAAATTTGCGTCTTTTGAATGACCGTTGTTGTATATTAGCATAATAATACCTCAAAACTGTACTAGATGGCGTTACATAAAACTGTCATCTACCCTACGTTAAAGATGTTTATGTAAAATTTGCTTCTACTATATATATTTCGGGTATCTTTGAAAAATTTTTAAACACACCATATTAACAATGGTATTACATAAATATTTGCGCCTCTTGATTTTGTTGTTGTTTATTAGCAAAATAATACTTCAATGCTCTACCAGATGGCGTAACGAAAAACCGTCAACTACCCTACGATGAAAAAAAATTGTGTATGGTACCTAAATTTACGTTTTGTTTTTCAAGAAAGTTCTCTAAGGTAGATCGTTCCTCTGAATAAAACCAAATTATTTAGAATACATGGCGTTCCTAAATTAACAAATCCTAGAACCCACTCTAATACGGGTTCAGAATAAGAACTTCAACTTTTCACCGCCCAACGTTGAGTCGAAATTCTTCCCCTTGATAACTGACGCCGATTGTTTATCCATCAATACCGTAAACTTGCCTTTGCCTGGATAAGTAGATTCGTTGGTAATCTTCCACAATTCTGTATTCAATCCGGGATTCTTATCTTCCAAAAGATCGAGCAGTATATCGAAATCCTCTTTATCATCGGGTAAGATCTTTGTGGGTACTTTTAAAATCAACTTACAGTAGCTCTCGTTGACTTTATCAGCTAGGAGATTACATTCTGTGACTTCTTTCCGTGTTTCTGTACGTATGTTATCTTTAGATATATCTTTCGCACTAGTGTAGTGATTTTCCTTCTCTGTACCTTCTATTTTGAATGTGTTATTCAAATCATTCGTGGAATCGACAACGCTATTTTGGGAATCGTGTTTCCTTTCTATATATTCAAGGCTTGTCTTTGGTTTGATCAGAGATTGTAAGTGACCCAATTTGAATAGCACTGGACTTGATCCGACGAATTTGTTGAAACTGGGATTGGAAATGACTTGAGCGGATAGTTTATCGATCTGTAATACAACATCCAATTTGCTCCTAGATCGAACGATGCTAATCTTCCTCCAATACTTGGTGCGTAGCCTTGGATTCTGTTTTTGCAGTACGGAAATCACTTCGTCCGTATCTTTATCCGTTTTGACGACCAGCATGCTCACAATGCCGACAGCGCCACGGAATTCCGTTGATTTCAGATTCAAGTATAGTTTAGAATTGACTGATGAAACATGGTCTTCGATCCAGTGTTTCGTTATAACATCTTTGCATATTACAAAGATGACACCGTCAAATAGGTATATATCGTGTATTTTAGGTATAAATGTACCAATTTCGGTTCTAACGGAATCTAGAACGATGGCGTTGATGCAATTTTTGATTGTATAAAACAAATTCTCATCTATACGTGTTTCTGGATAATTCGACGGGCCAAGGTACAATTTTAGATCGTCGGCAACGAAATCGGAGTAATGATTCGTACGGATTCGCGTCAAGGAGATGTTAATTGGTTCAGAGCCGATTGGGCAATACATTTCTTTGGATACCCTATCCCACAGAGCTTCAGTTTCAAGAGTATCAATCACCGATGTTTCCATTTCGTTTGAATTAACGTCTTTTCTCTTCCTATCTATTATTCTAAAACTAACCATTTCACCTTCGTAGTAGAATTCAAAGTCGGGACTTTTAATTATATCAACTGATTGAGGGTCAACGCCGAATTGTCTTTTCTGTTTGCCAGCCACGTCTGAATAGTATTTCCAGCAATCCGGTTTCAAGCTGGGGTACTTTTCCAGTAGCTTGTTTATAATGTCTTTAGATTCCAAATGAGCTAGTTCTTTGGGCAATCTCATAACAACTCTGGTGTAACGTACTAGGTCGGTAACGTCTTTGAAAACGAGCTTCATGCTTGTGGAATTCATGAATTTGGGCAAAATCTCGGCCAGATATTCTTTAGTTTCCAAACTATCACAAATGTAAATAACAGCCCCGTTTGATAGGAAAACGTCTTGGAATTTGGGAATTATTAGGTTGGTGAAGCGTTTGTTCTTAATATCTTTATGCAGGTATTCTTTAAATAGTCGTTTCAGTCTTCTGATATGAGTGCCTTCTAGTTTATTCTGTGGGTAACCGTCTAAAGTTATTGCAACTTTCAACTCTGTATCTACATGCAGATAGTTGGTACGTCTGTGGTATGCGATGCCTCTATTACTATCAATGGTAACAGTACTGTTTCTATCTACAAGATTATCGTTGCTCTCTATGAATGAATCGGTCTTCACTGTGAAACCAGCAAGAGATGTGGTCTCATCTTTATCTTCAGCACTTCTGCTGACGTCTTGAGCCTTCTCAATCTCTGAATTACTGGCGGTTCCTATTGTTTTGACAGACCAGACAATCGTCTCATTCCTATCGTTTATATATTCGACATCTTTCAGTTTTTTTAGTATGTCTCTTTGAACGGAGTTTTGTAGATCTTTTTTGATATCTGCTGTTTTGTTCATTACAGTAGATGCGGACTCCATATTCCAATCGCCATTACTTTCTTTTGTTTCAGCAATTGATTTCATATTGACCGATGAACCATTGGTTGTTAGCATGTCTTCAGATTTCAATTCCTCCAATAGCTTAACTCTGGACGCTACACTACTAAGACCGTCTCTAAGTTCGCTCATGAAGGATTCGTAATATATTTCAGTGTAGCCAGTCAATTCAAACTCCATAGTGCTGTAATCGATTACGTTCTTGAATGTCGGTCCACGAATAATCTCACCGGACACTCGGTCGATTAAGAAAGATGTACATTCAACATCGTCTATGATCTTTTGGGCATAAATTTTCCATACGTCCGTCTTCAATGTAGGATTGAAGTACTGCAATAGTTTGAAGACGTCGATAGCCGTCGCCGGCCAACTGGTCTGCGGGATCTTCAGCAAGCCGAGACACAGTCTTTTCACTTTCGAACCTAATAACATCAACTTACAATTCATTCTCTCCTCGAGACCTATAGACACTCGAACTACCCAGTCCCTCGTGTCCGTGTCGCGGCAAATGCATACAATTGCGCCTCTGTTCAAGTAATAGTCGAGGAAAGACGGCATTTTTTTCAATAGACCCGCCTTTAATTGCATGTCAATGATACTAGTGAGTGATTTTTGAAAATTCTCCATTTGTTTCAAACGCATTTTCAATTTGGGATAGCCGTTCAATGAGATTACTACCTTCAAATGATCATCAACTACATCTGTATAATCTGAATTACGTAGCTGTATCAAACGGTTGGTCTCGTCGTGATCTTCCTCGCTTGTGAAATCGCTAAATTTAAACTCGTAAAGCGTTCCGCTGCCCTCGTCGCTTCCTCTCCTTTCGCTGGTATCAGATCGTTTTCTATCAGTTTCGAAGCACTTCAACCCTTTGATGTTGGACGGCTGCATCGAGTCTGTGATCTTGGAGTTGTCTGTAAGTTTACTGGCTACGTCTGACTTATCTTGCGCATCCCACGTGAGGTTTATCTGGCTTTTCTCCTCGCAGTGCACGCACGTGGAGGCTGACGAGCACTCGGAACTGCTCCGGTCCCAGGTCTGACCGCAGGCGCATATCCGTTTCTCGTTCTGCAGACAAACGCATCTGGTATCGGTATCAGCTACCCGCAACTGCTACGTTTTATTTCGACTGACGGACTCCTACTCTACATAAAGTAAAAAAAAACCTCACGTTTAGGTCATGTTTTTGTTGACGGGGGGGAAATCTTCAACAAGATACTCCGATTTCTGGGGGTTATGTGGGGAATGCACTGGAGCCCCTCTGCACTATGCCCTGGGCACGTCGGAGGAGGTTAATCCGATCGATATGATTCCCGGGTCCACTTTGGTGGACGACAAAGGGCCCCACCCTTGACGCGTGAACCCGAGGCCCCTTTTAGTCGCCTTCTACGACAGGCAGGGGATACCGTAGTCTTATTCTACGAGCCCAGAACTACAGGCCTGCGCCATCTCCGAACGGGATCGGCGCTCTCCTGATCCTGTTCGGCGGTCTCCTTCTGGGCTGTTACGGCCTCGCAGAAGACCAATGCCGTCTATTTAGTTTGGCTGTTGTTTCCAATTCACTGTGCCTACTTTAATGTAAGTAATAATGTTTTTTTATTATTTTTAATTGTTTATTATCACTCCGTAAATACCCTAAATACAAAAAATATATTAAAGTATATTTCATATACTGATTGTCCAAACATTTCTATTTTTTTTGGAAATTAACAAGTGTTTATACAAATTAGAATCAAAGTCAGCTTGTACGATTGAATTGTCGGTTTTTTAAGTAAAAAATAATACTGCCTATATGTGTTCCGTGTCATTGCGTCCGAATCACGTTAGATGCGCGTATGCGCGAGACCTAGCTTTTGTGTAATATAAATAAAATGAATACTTTCCTCATGTATAGGATTTGACATGAACTGGCAACCATTAAAACACTAATGTATAGGCAACATTCATGTTAACAATTCCAACAAAGCTTAACCCTCTGCTAGGAGATGGTCCACGTTAGTCGAATAGTGAATTCGAACGTACGACCTTACAATTCGCAGACCGTACCTAACAATTAAGGCCTCTTTCTTGATTAAATATCGTTTGAGTGAATTGTTATTTTACTTGTAATTGTTATTTTTTGTAATTTCTTAAGCTCTGTGTTACAATTTGTCTAATAAATTAATTAAAAAAAAACTCACCGCATCTCCACTGCCGGCGCCGTAGCTGTCTGTATCAGTCGCCTCCGTGGTTCTGGTATGATAAATGAATTGTTACTACATTTGTACCGTTACGCTATGCCCCAAGCCTCACAAGACGTTCCCTCGCGCGGTCACTACCCAATTAAGGATTTTTTTATAGCTTTTAAACTAGTGCTTGAACATGATCCCACCTGGTGTTAAGTGGTGATATAGTCGGTGGTACGCGCTAGTTTAGTAACTGCCTATCCACTCTACTCTCGAAGGCACCCACATCGTTCTTGGACGGAAAGACTGACGCCGGCAACTTGTTCCACTCCCTTGTTGTACGCACGATGAACGATCAAATCGCTTCGTTCGGACGTGGGAACATCGACTATGAAAGGGTGGAGACTGTCTACACGTTGGAAGGTAGAATGGGGATGGCGGAATTAACTCGTGTAATTCCTGTGCACACACTCCAAAATGAGATCTATAAAACACCGAAAGGCTGGCCGCCTTGCGCCGGTGCTACGACTAAATATAGATGTTGATCACCTATCATCCAGAACTGAATTCCAGTGAAATTGTTACCGTCAGATTCACAGATCCCTTGAACCCTAGCGGGGTAGACAGAGGACAAGTTAATTAGATCGCATATAATAATAATAATAAGCCATTTAATCGGTTAGACAGATTACAACACATATACAAATTAACACAACAAGTTAAACGCATAGTTAAAAATGAAAAAAAAAAAATTGTGACAGGTCTGTCAGCCATAGGCGATGGATGGGCGTAAATTTTTAGCAAGAGATTTTTTGTACATAAAACACCGAAAACGAACACTCATTGGTACAAACTGGTTGGGATTGTAAAAAAATTGAATTAAAATCAGATTGGGCACACACAAATGCGCAGGTGCTACATCATCACCCTGCAAGTCCTGATCACAATCTTCGGTCACTCATATCCAGTTCCTGCAAGCTTTCCTGCAAAGATCATTGCTCCAACTAGTCTTAAACCCTCTCACTCCACCAAATCCCCACAGTCTCCATTTAAGAACTTGTTTCATAGTAACCGTCCAAGCCGAGGATAGAGGTTCACGCTAAGCGACCTAAGAGCTATGCCACCTATCAATCCGGTGAAGCAGTCAAGGCCAGTTTACCTGACCATTCTGTGTACTTCATTATTAAAAAACTTGTTTCATACAACTTATTTTATAATAATTATATGTATACATAATAATTTTAGACCAGTATATCTATTATAGAAATGAACGAATGTTAGGTTATGTGTAAATAAAAAAAATTACCTGTCATTGATGTTTCTCACGACAATCCTGCCATCAGGCAGTATGCACCGGTTTGTTCCACTCTGGTTCATCTGTAAAAATCACATAGATAAATTAGATTCTTTATAATGTAGTAATTCAATCTGTAATGTGTAGTAATCGCAAATCTGGGACTTTAAGATTATAAGTATAAGTTAAAGTTACAGCCTTTATGTCCAACTGGGCGCAGGACTTCTCTGTAAAGAGAGTATAAGGGCATAGTCCGCCACGCAGACATAATGCGTTAGGCAAACTTCATGTCTTAGAAAAAATATTCTAAGACATGTAAGTTTCATCAAAATGTTTTCCTTCACCACTGAGCGTGTGGTAAATCAGCCCATTTTTTTAATAATTTCTAAGCAAGTGCTTGACTACGATGCCACCTGATGTTAAGTGGAAATGCAGTCCTGGATGGTTAGGCGCACTAGCTTAGTAAATGCCTATTCACTCTACTCTTGAAAATACCCACATTGTAATTGGAAAGAAAGACATACGCGGGCAGACTATTCCAGTCCTTTGCAGTAGGAATATGCTGTTTTTTATTAACAAAAATTGTACTCTATAAAATCGGAGCCGTGGTACCTCAGTTACCGGGCGGTCGCCTCACGAGTGAATAGGCATTTACTGAGCTAGTGCGCCTTACCATCCAGGACTGCATTTCCACTTAACATCAGGTGGGATCGTAGTCAAGCACTTGCTTAGAAAGAATAAAAAAAAAATCAAATCTATAGAAAGGTATCAACCAATTGAAACTAAATTCTCTCTAAAAAAAATAATAATTTTGAAATTGGTTCGGCAAATTCCTTTTGGAATTGGTCAAAATTTACATAAAACAAGTATATTTAGGAATAAAAACATTAACAGCAAATTTGTACAGCAAAGGACTGGAATAGTCTGCCTGCGTATGTCTTTCTTTCCGATTACAATGTGGGTGTTTTCAAGAGTAGAGTGAATAGGCATTTACTGAGCTAGTGCGCCTTACCATCCAGGACTAGATATCCACTTAACATCAGGTGGAATCGTAGTCAAGCACTTGCTTATGAAATCGGTTTGGCAAATTCCTTTTGAACTTTAAAAAAAAAAAACAGACAAATTTAGAACCTAGAAATTTTGATGGTAAAAATAAACCCATGGTAAATACAAACAACTCACCGGTTTTTTACCGACGCGATTCAATATTAACATACGCTGTTTACACTGTAACTGGGCTTCTTGCAGCTTGAGGTGTTCCATCTTAAGCTGAACCAATTCCAGGTGCAGCTCAGAATCCAAATCGTCATTAAGACCCTGGTAAAATAATAAGCCATTTTTAATACAGATTCATGATTTTGTATATATAGATAGTATCGCAAAATTATCTATTCAGGTGGATTGTGTGCTATTGAAATTGAATAATGTCACTACAACATGCACTCATTATGAACTATGCCATCACAAGAGCATAACCAGAATAGATGAGATTGTGTGTTGTAATAACTTGTTGATTATAGTAGTTATGTTTATTAGAAACCCATGACTTCTGTTAGCTGGCAACACATGACACCCGGCAATTGTTATGCATAATAATACTTCCAACGATATCTTGATGATTTACCTGAACCTTATTGTATCTTTAATTCATAATTAATAATTTAGTTGAACATCACATGAACTTGGCATTGTAAACAATAGTTTAACTTTATTAGTTCCTAATCTGACTTCTAATTCATTTTGTATAAAGATTGTGAGGACGCGCAGTTGTCCTGTACTCGTTATAAATAATTCTTTGTACAACATTACACTGTCTGAATATAGCGAGTGTATTAGTTGTTGGACTATTTTACTCTACGAGACCTACAGATTATCTCCACTATCCGAGCGAGTGGCACTTTTAAATATTTGTCACCTCTAGGTTCCCACTGTCCTTTTAGATTATTTTTCAATCGGGTTTGATACCGAAGTTCGCCTCTTAGTTTGATGGCAGACATCCCAGTCGGGGTTTTTTAGTGGGTTCCGAAAGTTAGGGGAAGCGAGGGACATATATCTAAAGGCTGCAAATTTAACTTTATATTTTGTTTCTTATTAAAAAAATATTTCATACATATTCCGTAAATATTAATTTCATACATAAATATTCCGTAAAAGGTCATGATAAAACATAAATATAACATAAGCATGTCGGTGATGTGGACCCACCAGATTTTCCCCTACCAGAAAGTTTTTTTTTTCAGAAATATTACTAACAATCTTGTTAACCATTCCAACTAAGCTTAAGCTTGTGCTAGGACATGGTTCACATCAATAGTCGAATGGTAGATTCGAACCTACGACCTTACGATTCGTAGACGGTACCCTAAACCATTAGGCTATTGACGCTTAATGGTTTTGGTCTTTACGCAAAAGAATTAATTATTTTTTGTTTACTTTTTTACGATACTCAGAAAAAAAGTATATGCTACTGCTTACTTAGAACACTAAAAAAAAAATAATAATCAATTTCGAATCTAGTCACATTGTAAACATACCCATGGATCACCTCTTTTAAATACATATAACAAAGTTTTTCATTCCCACCCACTACTCGGAATGGAGGATGCAAAGCATATACATACTATTCTAAAGAAACATATACTATTTCTAGTTAGCATTGGATATGGCATCCTTGGCTTTTTATTTATGAAAAGTGGCAAACGAGCATACGGCTCACCTGATCTTAAGTGATCACCGTCGCCCATGAACATCCACAGCACCAGAGGAGCTGTAGGTGCGTTGCCGACCTTTGAGATAGGAATAGGCTCGTTTCTTGAAGGTCCCTAAATCGTAAACGTTCGGAAACACCGCTGGCGACAGTTGATTCCACAAGTTAACAGTGCGTGGGAGAAAGTTACGCGAAAAACGTACTGTTACATCCCGAGTCTGTGAGGCCTAATGCTTACAAGGCTGCTTACTCAGCAACCCCCATGTTTGTATTAAGGTTTCATCGGATTAGATTCACACATCATCCAGTCAGTCTGTCTTAACCAGTGAACTGGAACGGTTGTCGAAAACTCATATTAATGATAATTTGTGGCTTTCAAATAAACCAAATAATTAGTTGAATGTGTCTTTCCCTTTTTTAAAAACCGGATCTATAAACCCGGAATAACATTTGGTGGCAGCGGTGGGATACGGAAATCCCCAGTGCCCAGACACCGTTCCACAGACTCATTCCAAGTGCCACGAAAATCCTGAAAGTGTAACAACTATTCTATTCGTGTCCAAATATCATCACGCCGTTATTTACGAAGAAATATCAAAAAAAAAAAAAACGCAAATTACAGTGCTCATCGCAGTGTCCTGCCCAGTCCAGTTATTGTGCAACAAACTTATAACCGTGCTCATTCCAATATCTTCGTGCTGTTTGTCGTGAAGTGGTATCCAGACGCCATAATAAATCGTCGTGTCCATCGGAGTATCCCGAAAACATAGAAATACATCATCGAACTCATCCGTACATCGTCACGTCATTCATGTTCCAAATGTTCCCGATCGTCGCCGTCGCGTTCTTATCGACCGCCCACGTACTGCTGTGAGTAACTTTGTTTATCTTTGGTCATTGTTTAGTCTATAGAGATAGATAATATCTTATTACATCCGATACTATACTAGTATTTACCACCGACTTCGTTTGTGACTGGTTTCTTTTAATAGTATGAAACCTCCTAAATCTGAAGAGAAACAATTGTTAGTAGAAATCCCAGAACCAGGCACAAGCGAAAAAAACGAAATCCCCTCAGTGTTCTCCTCGAGTCACCAGGAAGACCGCAGCAGCCCAAGCGATGGCTGAGCTAGATTTAAATGTGCTTTTTAAATTCATCAAACCATATGACGGCAGTCGCGAAACCCTAAATTCATTTTTGATTAACTGCAATAATGCTTTCGAGTTGGCTTCAGATGCACAAGCATCAATCCTCTTCAAATACATCTTCAGTCAATTGCATGGTAAAGCCGAGACCGCCTGTTCTATAAAAGAATTCTCAGATTGGGACCAACTGAAGGGTTTCCTCAAGACACAATTTAGCGAAACAAAACATTACTCTCACCTTCTAGCCGACCTACAAGAGAGTAAACAAGGTACTCAAGAAAGTGTAGGACAATACGCTTTAAAGATGGAAACCTACCTCTCACAACTTCTAACTGAGATATCCCTCTCCAACACCAAAACCAAGGAATTACCCGGCCGCACAGCAGCTATGGAGGATCTTGCCCTCCACCACTTTGTTATGGGGCTTCACCCGCGTATCTCAAATATTGTGCGATGTAGGTCTCCCAAAAACTTGAACGAAGCCATCAACTTTGCAATATCCGAAGAAAGAATCCAACAAACCCTGTATAGACGTCCGCAATCTGATCCTAAACCCGCTAATAATAATAATAGCAATAGATTTAAAGCAGGTCCTTCTAAACAGCCTTGGCATCCGTCAACAACCCAACAGCCAAGGCCCAATTTTGCCGCGACTCAAGGAGTTCCTAACGTATTTTGCCGATATTGTAAAACACCAGGTCATGATATTTCGAACTGTCGGAAACGAGAATTTAATAATAACCGCTTCAGGACTCCACAAAACCAGGGCACACAAAATTATCCTAGACAACCCCCACGAGTAAATTTCGTGGAGGAACCACAGTACCAGGAAGAACCTGGTTATGATGTGGTTGACCCAACATCCGAACATCCTTTAAACTAACAAAAGTCTCGTCACAGTGTCGCGCGAGACCAAAACCTAAAGCCGACACATACCCAATAATCAGAGACCACGCGGGTAACCAGCCCCAAGCAAGAGTCTCATATCCAATACGCAGAGACCACACGGGTAATCAGCCCCAAACAAGAGTCTCATATTCGATACCCAGAGACCACACGGGTAATCAGCCCCAAGCAAGAGTCTCGCATTCTATACCCAGAGACCACACGGGTAATCAGCCCCAAGCAAGAGTCTCATACCCAATACCCAGAGACCACACGGGTAACCAGCCCCAAGCAAGAGTCTCATACCCAATAGCCAGAGACCACACGGGTAATCAGCCCCAAGCAAGAGTCTCATACCCAATACCCAGAGACCACACGGGTAATCAGCCCCAAGCAAGAGTCTCACCTTCGATTTCTAGGGACCACACGGGTAACCAGCCCCAAATAAGTGCCCGATCCACAACATCCACATCCAATAACAAAGTATATGAAGTAAATATTGACACCACTAAAAGACTATTACCTCATATACTAATAGAATCACAAATATCCGACATTCCGCTATCCTTACTCGTAGATTCAGGTTCAGCCATTTGCCTATTAAAAGAATCCTGTATCCAGAAACTTCCGAAACTGATCAAAGAAACAATAAAACTGAAGGGTATAGACCCAAATGAAGAGTCTACACCTACCGAAGGTCATTTCCAACTGAAATTAAAAATAAGTGACCCTAAACCCATACAATTTAAATTCCATGTTGTAAGGAACATCAACCTTCCTTATGATGGCATAATAGGCTCAGATCTTCTAACCACATTTGGATGTAAGATCGACTACACCCATGATACCTTGAGAATTGGAAAAACAAACATCCAACTTCACTTTTCAGAACCCTTCTTTATCATTCCTCCACGAACAGAAGCAGTTGTCGAATGTTCAATCCAAAAGACTGACCTCAAAGAAGGTACTATTCTGGACCAACACCTTTCGGACAATGTACTAATTTCAAATTGCATCGTCAAAATTAAAGACAATAACCGCGTAAATCTAACCATTGCCAACACATCAGAAGCATTTGTAAACATCAAAACCAACCTTAAACTCAAACTAGAACCTTTAAACCCTAACTCTTATTCGATAATTTACAATACAACTGTTCATGAAACTATGGAAAGAACCAACGACGTAATACATTCGCTGAGATTAGATCATCTTAATGCCGAAGAAAAGACAATTCTCATAGAGCTCTGTTCACACTATTCAGATATTTTTCATTTACCTTATGACCAATTAACATGCACCAGTATGCTAGACCATCAAATTAATACCAACAACGATATCCCAATCCACACTAAATCCTACAGATTCCCAGAATTTCACAAGAAAGAAGTAGAAGACCAAATTAACAAAATGATTGAACAAAACATTATCGAACCATCATCCTCTCCATGGAGTTCCCAATCTGGATTGTACCTAAAAGGTCGATTCATCGGGTCAACGAAAATGGAGAATTGTAATAGACTACAGGAAGTTAAACGATATAACCATTGGAGAAACTTACCCAATTCCACAAATATCCGAAATTCTTGATCAGTTAGGACACAGCAAATACTTCACGACCTTAGACCTTACATCCGGTTTCCATCAAATTCCGATATCTCCCGAAGATGCTCCTAAAACAGCCTTTTCCGTACCTCAAGGACATTACCAGTTTAACCGAATGCCTTTTGGATTAAAAAATGCTCCTTCTACCTTCCAAAAACTAATGAACAATTGTCTATCAGGTTTACAAGGTACTCGATGTTTTGTGTACCTCGATGACATAGTCATATATTCTCATGACCTTACATCCCATGCGGACAATCTAAAAGCTGTCTTTGACAGAATCCGAAATTTCAACCTAAAACTCCAACCCGACAAGTGCGAATTCTAAGGAAAGAGGTAGCCTATTTGGGACATGTTATCAGCGAAGATGGTGTCAAACCTAATCCAGATAAAACTAAAGCGGTATCCAAGTTTCCGATTCCTCAATCTCCTAAAGATATCAAATCCTTCCTCGGTCTGGTATCCTATTACCGAAGATTTATACCAGATTTCGCGAGACTAGCAAAGCCCCTAACATCTCTATTAAAAAGATGCTGCATTCAAATGGCGAAACGAGCAACAACTAGCCTTTGAATCCTTGAAGAATAAACTCGTCTCTGCCCTATATTAGCATATCCAGAATTCACGAAGCCTTTCCTCCTTACTTGCGACGCATCTAATTACGCTATTTCAGCCATATTATCTCAAGGACCAATAGGACAAGATCGTCCCATCGCGTATGCATCTCGAACTCTCAATAAGGCGGAATGTAATTACAGCGTCACAGAAAAAGAATGCCTCGCGGTAATATTCGGTACTAAAGTTTTTAGACCTTATATATATGGCCATCGTTTCACAGTCCTAACAGATCATAAACCATTGGAATGGCTCTTTAAATGCAAAGACCCGGGATCTCGACTTATTCGTTGGCGTCTCAAACTCGAAGAATTCGAATACGATATTAAATATAAAAAGGGTAAAATCAATACAAACGCGGATGCCTTGTCCAGATTCCCTGTCAATCCAATACAACCCGAAGACATTCAAAATCCTAACCCTATTGTCGAAGATAACTCGACGAGAGGATTGGACAAAGACCTAATGGACTTATTAGTATCTCCACCATCTTTTAATGCCGAAGATTTAAATATAGCTTCACCAAATTTATTAAATCCCAGCGAAGAAATCCTACCCTTACCCGATATTGATTCGCTTTTTCCAAACCCTTCCATCTCCAACGAAAACATCATTCCATCCCCTGATGTAACCTTACCTATAGAACCTCCTAACGATCCTAGAGAATCTGAGAACGAAAAAATAAGTTCACCCGATGATGCTCGCGAACAATTACTAAATCCAGAGACTCAGCCAGATACATCGACTCCGACATCGAATACTATACTTGACTTACCCGATGATGACTACCCTGCTTTCCTAAAAGAAATGACTAAGAAAGAACTTAAATCTTTCAACACAAATATCCAAGAACACAACGAAGATATTAGTAAATCTAAGTATAAGATAATAATCTTACCCACTTCGATTGATCTCGACGAATCGAACCCCCACGTACAAACTGTGCTTGATAATATCCCAGACAACACGAAAATTCTTAATAAGGAAAGATCACTTAATTCGTTTCTATCCTTCACTCATGAGGGAAGAACATACTATTTTCTCTTCTTCAAAGTCCACTACTTCGATAAATCTGCTTACGCAGATATATACAATAGCCTAAAGTCACTTCGAAACGAACTAGTCGTTAACCCCAACAATGATGACACTCACAACATCGCGATCACAGAATTCCAAAACCCATTCGATGTCCACCAATTCATCAAAATCTACAACATAATTCTTTATCTATTTAACAACACAAATATCAGTGTACACATATATAAGGGTAAAATTATCCGACCCTCTCTCACCGAAATCCCCAAAATCCTTAAAGAAAACCATAACATCCCCATCGCAGGACATTTGGGTAGTACCCGGATGTTAAGGAGAATTCAGGAAAACTTTTATTGGGAGAAAATGCGAAACGACATAGAGACATTTGTAAAAAAATGTCCCCAATGCCAAATAAATAAAACATACAGGAGATTGAATCGCGCACCTATGCAAATAACCAGCACCTCAACAGAGCCCGGAGAAAGAATATCCATGGATATCGTCGGACCTCTGCCGGAATCAGGTCCTAGTAAATTTAAATATATACTAACAATGCAGGACGACCTAACCAAATTTTCTTCGGCCTACCCCATTCGAAGCACAACAGCAGAGGAAACTAGTGAATGTTTAATCCATTACATATCTATCTTCGGTATTCCCAAAATGATCCTTACGGATCAAGGAACCAACTTTACATCGGACCTATTTAAAAAAACTTGTGAATTCCTCAAAATAAAAAACCTCTGGGCATCACCATACCATCCTCAAACACAAGGAGCCCTCGAACGAAGCCACTCAACACTCAAAGAATACCTCAGGTCTTTTGTCAACGAAGGGCAGACTAACTGGCCCCGGTATGTCTTTACCGCAATGTTGACATACAACACGTCAGTTCATTCCACGACCCTATTCACTCCTCATGAACTCATGTTTGGAGTTAAACCTAACATTCCAAATTCCATATACGAAATATCTTCTGGAGCCACATATCCCGAATATGTCCACATGCTACAGAATAGACTCAAACACTCCAGAGAAAAGCTCTAGAACATACAAGGAATTGTAAACAGTCCTCTAAAACGCACTATGACAAACATACACGTCTTACCAGATATAAGGTCGGCGACTATGTTTACCTCAGGAACCATTTGCGATTACGCAAGGCACTTTCACCACAATGGAAAGGACCCTATAAGGTAGTAAAATAAATGGTAACAATACACTTACTTTGCTCATAAATCGACGCCATGTATCGCATCACTATGACCAAGTGAAACCGGCCAATGAAATGAACCTATCATATATCACTTTCATTAGAAAGCTAAACACTAATAATCTTAAGAGTTAGAAAGGAGTAAACGTTAGTAATATTAGGAATTATTAATAACATATAAGTAATCACCTTTAACGATAGTTATTATTTGCAGCTCGGTGCAAGGTCAATCCCACCAAGATTACATCCAGCCGATCACTTCAAGTTCAGGTCTCTATTACGATTACTTAGGGAACCTTAAGATAAATAATGCCGAATTGAGAACCATTATACCAATAGATATTTCACACTTTGGTCCGCATATACAAAATATCGAAGATAATATTAAAACGACAAAACATTTGTGTAGTCAAACACGAATTCTAGAAATCGACAGTGAATGCTACAACAGGTTACAACCACTAGTAGCACAATTTGAAGATATGACTAAAGAATTTTCATCCATTTCTCATCTCATAGGAAGTAGAACAAGACGTAGCGCCTGGCTAGGAGTTATTGGATCAGCATTAAAACAAATATTCGGTTCCTTAGATGAAGACGACGGCATTAAGTATGACGAAGCTATAGAAACCTTACTAAATGATCAAAAACAATTAGCTTCTTTAATGAAAAATAACATTCTGGTCACTACATCTATTCTTACGGAACATAATAACACTTTACATAAGATAAAAGAGAACGAGGTAAGTCTCGGCGAAGCCATTGACAACTTTTCACTCAGCATTAAAAACATTACGGAAACAACAAACGGATTACAGTTACTTGTCAAGGTTCATGAAATTCTCGACACCTTAACGACGTCTATACTCACATTGTCGTTTCAATTAGAAGATATAACTAATGCCATTCTATTCAGCAGCCAAAATATTTTACACCCTTCCATCATAACTCCTAAACTGTTATACCAAGAACTCGCAGACAACTACAGGTACTTACCTGGTGACCTCGAATTACCCGTAGATTTAAGTATTAATTCTATATACATTATTTTAAATATTTCTAAATTAGCGTGTTATTTTACTAATAACAAGATTATATTTGTTCTCCAAGTACCACTGGTCAACAATAAAGAATATATGTTGTTTCATAGTATCGCTCTGCCTACACCTCATACAAGTAAAGAACCTAACTCTTTCAGCCTAATCATACCAGAAAATAAATATATTGCAATGACCAAAGATAAAACTCACTACTGTAATTTTAATGATTTGGAAACTTGTAAAACCGTTAGTCCAGGAAACTATATTTGCGACATAGAAAATGTGTATTCTTCTGACGCGAAACCAATTTGTGAAAGTGAACTATTATACAAAGTGATTAGTGAAAAACCTTTACAATGCAAGACAAAAATACTAATAGGAAAATTAGATATTTGGAAACCTTTAACAAAAAACCAATGGATTTACGTGCAAACTGAACCTGCTAAAATTTCTATCGATTGTTTGAATTCTAAATTGTATGAAACTAACATTTTAGGTACAGGTGTACTTACTGTTCCCAAGGATTGCATTGGTTACTGTAAAAGCACCACGCTAATGCCTAAACATACTATCTTAAATATTACTGCTCCTATAAATCTTATTCCAGAATTTAACCTAATCAATGACACTTGCTGTAACTTAGATAAGCTTAATCTTGTAAGAAATAATGTGTCCCCTGTTCTTCTAAACAATATCGATTTAGATGATTTTAATTCAGAAAATAATAAGAAAATAAAAATCATTTTAGATAATTTAGATTCTATCGAACACCAAAAGACGCCACATATTGTTGAATACGGCACACATTATTCTATAACGATTATAATCATACTCGCTCTGATTCTCTTGTCTCTAAGCTATTTTATTATTAAGAAACTATGTAAAAACCGTTTTAGACAACCCTTCCAAATTAAATTCAAAACAAACGACTCTTCACTTCCTGAACAGTCAATTGACATAACAGAAGAGCAAGCAACATACAGCCGCCTTGCTCCCGTTAGAACTAAAATTTAACAGATACTTTGATTAACCCCAAAGTCTCCTCTTAAAGGGGAGATGTTACATCCCGAGTCTGTGAGGCCTAATGCTTACAAGGCTGCTTACTCAGCAACCCCCATGTTTGTACTAAGGTTTCATCGGATTAGATTCATACATCATCCAGTCAGTCTGTCTTAACCAGTGAACTGGAACGGTTGTCGAAAACTCATATTAATTCAATAATGATAATTTGTGGCTTTCAAATAAACCAAATAATTAGTTGAATGTGTCTTTCCTTTTTAAAACCGGATCTATAAACCCGGAATAACAGTACAGTCGTTGAACGCCAACCATCAAGATGGTGGCGGTGGAATTTGGAACTCTGCAGAAAATTCCCTACCCAATTATCAGATTTCGAGTTTCATTAGTGTACAGCTTCTGTTAACAAAGCTGGTACTGGTTTATATTTATACACAGAAACTCACCAAATCATCTTCCACTATTAAATCCTCCATGTCACCCTCACCATTGACATTAATTTGAGTATCCTCTGATTTCCTGTAACAACATGAAGAAAATGCAAAATACAGAAAAAATATTCTTTATGGCATTATCTAACTCACACTAGATAGATAGATAAATCCTTTACTGCTCCAAAGAATATGTACAAAGGCGAACTTAACGCTATTTAGCATTTTCTTCCAGCTAACCTTTAGTGGTTAAGAGCAGGCTAAGGGTAGTGTGTAGTAGGTAGGTTAAAACTATTATATAGTTAAATAAATATACATTTACATATACATAAATAGATACTTCTATATAAATATAATAATATACACACACATGGAATATATATAACGACAATAGATATATCAGTTTGTAATTTTTCATTGTTTGAGTAGAAAGTATTCAGATACACACAATTTAAAGACATTAGTTGACGAAGCCTCCCTAATCTCAATTGGCAAACTATTCTATAGCTGTACAGGTAAAAGTATTGCCATAGAAAGTCATATGACATTCGGGAATGTTAAAAATTTATTATAGAAGAATATAATAGAAGAGAATAGAAGGATGCATATACCCTTTGACTAACCTTCGTGACATGGGGAGACCAGGACAGATCCTGTGCAATATGCAGCCCAAGATTTTTAGATGAACAATGAATACAGATAACTCCGTTAACCCCTAGATAAGTTAAAGAAAACAAAAAACTTTCATTTGTTCAAATAAATCAGTGATTATCAAACTTATTTCTTTTACTGCCCCCTTTGATATTTATCAAATCATTTATTTTTCAGCACCCTCAATTTTTTTACTTAAAAAAAAATCTTAAATCTATGTTAAGTTTTTTAGTGAAATTTCAAATACTACATAAAGTAAATGAAATTACAAATTATACATCGCCCCACCTAATCCACATTCCATTTTTTCTGAGCCCCGTAACGCCCCCCTCTAGGTTATAAACGACCCAAAGGAGGCGTTAACGCCCACTTTGAGAAATACTAAAATAAAATTGCGAGGTTCTGTTTGTTATATTAAAATCACGATTTGAAGCGTCTATTGCATTATGGTTTTTACGTTCTGCAAATTGTATTAGTGCGCGAACAAATTGTAAATTGTAATAGCGAATAATCAATGCGCTACCAATCAATAATATTAATTCGTAACAACGTGCGATTGCGCGCGCGCGTAGTTTGATCTTTCGAAAACAAAAGAAGTTTTAACCCGTCTATAAACTATTAAAAGTAATTTGATAAACTCGTTTCAACCTAGACTTCAAACTCTCCCTTTTAAAACAAATAATATTATTTTTAATGCTATAACCGCCATTTGTAACAACGAAAATCGGTAGGCAATGATAAATAAAATAAGTAATCACTATATTGTGCTGTTAATACCACTAAACACGTACATATTAGATAAAAACCATGATTTGTTATTAATCCGTAAAATAATTAGAATTACCGACTTTATTACGAATTATAAATTTGTAATTTACAGTTTGATTTTTAACTAGAACTTTTTAAATAATAACTTTTTAAACCTAGAACTTTCTGCTAACAAAAGAAAACAAAAACATTATATTCAGACAATGTATTAAACACCAAACAACTAAAAATTAAGTTAAAATAAAATTAACTTACAATTTATTTTCAATGGACGTGAAGTATTTGTTTAAAAGCATTGTTCCACTTATTAAACCACTACAACTAATTAATGTCAACGATTTAATATATAAAACATTAAATCTTGGTTGTTATAGCAAAATTATTTATTTTATAATGAATAATAACGTGGATACCCAAACCCAAAACTTTATTTCAAATGATAAAACGTTGAGGAGCACAGCACAGATTATAAACAGTGATTCTATGCGCCAAATAATCGCATGGTGAAATAGTGATGTACCAATATAGATTTAAACATTTTTAACTATAGTTACATGATGTGTCTAGGCAAAAAAGATATTCTTATAACACTTAAAAATATTGATTTTATCGATCTCTATAATATTATCAATCGACCTAGTTAAAGGGGAGTTATGGCAATTCTGTTTTTGTTTGTTTCTGAAGAAATATTTTTAAAACAACTTTTTTAAAAGGTTTTAATTTCATTTAGGTTCCAGGTTTATAGTTAGGTTGTTGATTGAGATATTGATAAGTTAGTGTAAATATAGGTACAAGACTAAGTAGACAAATCTAATCCGAGTACGAATGTAGAAGAATTCTGTAATATAACTATGAGCTAAATCGCGAGAATTTTGACTTATTTCTTAAGCTTAGGTTGTAATCATAATAATAAAAACGTGCTGAAAACGCACTGTTTTTTTTTTGACGACTACTTTATTGATTCGACACAACGCTTAAGAGCTTAAGTATTTTATAATTTTTATTGAAATCAATTTTCTTGGTCTAATGTATACTCATCGATTTACTGTTTATTGCTTAGCAATGCCATCTATTGAATATTATATTTGAATAAATATAATTTTCTAAAAATGAAACCTAGCTAGATCGAATTATCGCCCCCTAAAGATTTGGTATGCAAGGATACCAAATCTTAAGAGTAACCGCTTCCTTGATTCCAATTATATAAATATATAATAACATTCTGGTAAAACTCCGAGATTACTAACGAAATGACTGACAAAAGTCAACTTCACGCGATGATGAAATATATTCAATTTTGACGTCTTTTTTCACGTACTTTAAACTTTTTGTTATTAACATTTTCCAAAAAAAATAATTTAAAAGATTCAACCCACCTTGGACCTCTTGCCCTGCTAACCGTACTTGCAGTGTCTTCCCGCGATTCCTTTGAACTCTGATTATGGCCACGATCTTTAGTGTCTTTTGATTTTCCCTTTTTCTGTAAGAAAATAAACCATCATATTATTTTCATTGATTTTGAAATTTTTTTTACAAACTACACAGATTGGCCAGAGAAGCCTTGATTGCTCGCAGGACTGAGAGATGGCATAGGTCTTAGGTCGCTTCAGCCCTGTAGTTCTGGGCTCTCAAGAATAAGACTACGGTATCCCCTGCCTGTCGTACAAGGCGACTTAAAGGGGCCTCGGGATCACTGGGCGACAAGGGTGGGGCCTGCGTCGTCCACCAAAGTGCACCCGGGAAGAAGGCGACATCGGCTGGCCCGTGTCGCCTTGCGCTGCGAGGGCACAGGGGGGGGGGGAGTAACCTCCCCTCCGGGACGTGCTCTCCTTGAGCACTGTGCAGAGGGGCTCCGGGCACCGAGGAAAAGACCACCGGGGAGGTTTTAGTGGGTAAGAACCCCACATAACCGCCGCCTTCCCCCCAGAAGGCGGGGTATCTTTGTAAAGATTTCCTCCCCGTCAAAAAAAAAGGTCTTAGGTCGCTTAGCCTGAACTTCTATAGCTAGTAACCCAACACAAGTTTCCCCCCAGTGAGGGGTAACCACAGCTTGGACGGGTACTGTTACGAGTAAGGCGAGGCCGAGAGGGCCGAACCGCGACTCGGTTGCTATTTCACGTACACGTGCTTGTGGATTCTAATTATTATTTCAATAGATCAGTAGATGTAGTAGTTGTGTCAGAAGTGTGATGTAGGATCCAAAAATAAAGATTATTCTCACCTTATGTGCTATGTTTATATTCAATTTGAGTGGTTCCATCCTGTTAAGTTTCATCATTGCAAGCTTTGCTTCGCTAAAATAAAACAAGCAATTAATATTCTTACAATTTTTTTTTATTCGTATGAGATTGGCTGACAATCTTGCTTGATTCAAGGCGGAGATAATATATTTTTTTTAATTCTCTTCTTTACTACAAGTCTCCTTAAGTAGGGACGTTCAGCAGTATGTGTGGCATTAGGAGAAAATAATAATAATAGTATTTTATTTCACTTTCATTAATATTACAACAATTGAAAATTACATTATATATTATTTTAGTCTGCTTTGTGAGAGACTGGTATCTGCACCAGGTTGCCCTGTCAGACAGATTACATAAAATCAGATAGGACATAAAATCAAAATAGTGTTGCTATTTTTATTATTTTTGAATATAGTTGAGCATTTAAGAATTACATCTAATAGGTTTTCAGTAGCATCATAGTCAAGATTTTGTAATGATGGGGCTGACATGCCCAAAAGGGCAAAAGTCCCAAATAAATAAAGAAAAAAAAAAAAGATTTTGTAACCACACTGACAGTCCCAGAAGATCAAGCCTAGGAGGGTACATGTGAGCTTAATAAGTGAACCTTTCACATTGGTGAACTGTACACTTGAAAGCTCCTGACTCGAAATGGACCCCCCAACTTTGAAACAAATATATGGTGTACTTTTGTAACCGACATCTATAAAACAGGATGTCCTCAATTCATCTTTAAGCTTTATTACGTCATAACTTTCGACTGGGTCAACCAATTTTGACGATTCTTTTTTATTTGATAGCTGGTGCTTCCCAGTGTCCCATGCTCTATACATATCCGACCTATGTGGTTGATGTACATAGTATCCCCACACAAAATTATTCATATTAAATAATACGACTTACCCTGGTGTTTCATAGGTCACCATTGCATAGCGTTTCTGTTGGTCCATGCTAAAATATACTTCCACTAGTGAGCCGTATTTAGCAAACACTGTGCGTACACCGTCTTCATTCAATGTTCTTGGAATGTTTGTGATATATAAGCGACAGTGGTTAAGTTGTACTCCACCCCTAAAAGCACAGCTGTAAGTTAATTAATAAATAGGAGATATATGAGAATCCTAAAAATAGTATGGAAGCAGGCTTGTTAGAGATATTGGAAGATTTATGACAATTCTATGCTGTAAGTACTCCATACAGATGAAGATGGTGTCATAAACACGACCTTCCCCTGGAGAGTGCACTCATGTTAAGGCATTTCCGCAAAAGGAAGGTGTCCTTAACAAGTAAGGTACTAACTTTTTTTTAACTATCTAGCCAAATTTGGAAGTAAGTTACCATAACAGATTGCATTTTGGAGAGTGTGCTCAGGAACTACATGATCTAATTCCCCCATCCCCTTTCCACCATCGGACTTCTAGACGCACTGCGGGATTTCATCCTTTCGTTGTGAACATCCCTCAAACCCGAACGAAGCGATTTGCTTCGTCTTTCATTCTTCGTACCGCAAAGGACTGGAATAGTTTGCCCGCGTCTGTCTTTCCTTCCGATTACAATGTGGGTATTTTCAAGAGTAGAGTGAATAGGCATCCTGGATGGTAAGGCGCACTAGCTTAGTGCGCCTTACCATCCAGGACTGCATTTCCGCTTAACATCAGGTGGGATCGTAGTCAAGCACTTGCTTAGAAATTATAAAAAAAAAAAACATTTTTTTTAAATTTACTATCAAGGGTTTGGTCATAAGATCGTATCAACCTATTCTGAAACTTTGAAATAAGACATAAATATCAAAAGAAAAGGAATAAATAAAATCGTCAGCGTCTAAGGCCAGTTTTAACCACACGGCATTCTTGCCTCCTCAGACTGCGTCAAGGCAAGAATGCTATTACAAACATCTACATCCATCAAATTAATGTTGACCCTCACCTACAACAAAAGCAAAACTACGACTTAACTAATACTACATCAAACTATGCTATTAAAATAAAAATGTATTAAAATTTAACTACCCCGAGTTATGATCAGGATATTGCGCATCAAATGTTGAGTCATTGTAGTCATCTCTCATTGGGTCCCAATCTTGACTCTGATTATTCCAGTTCCGATTTGCCATTTATCTTTAACGAGAAACAGCATCATACCTTTTATATTTAACAATAAACAAGGATTTGGACCTTTGGATTGTGAACAGTAAGTTTTGTTCTAATCTCTATACAATCTATATACTTAAATAAAACTGTTGATTTGTATTCTTACATGGATATGAATGTATATACAGTACATAACATAACATTTTTTACAATATTTGTCTATCTGTTTGTTCCGGCTAATCCCTGGAACGGGTCAAACAATTTTGACGGTACTTTCACTAGCAGATATCTGATATAATGAGTAAACTTACTTCCAATTGCTGATCAGAGTCGTTACAAAAAAATTTAAAATAATTTTTATGACAAAACAATGCCACAAAAAATGCTTGTTGGGTCTGCTAGTATTACACAACCATATGTTGTAGGTACCGCATATACATTCAAATGCATTAGGGTGGAGTAGGGTTTATATTTTTATAATTAATCCTAAGAACTAAAATTGATATTGAATAATGATTTTTTTTTGTTAAGGGGGAGGAAATCTTCAAAAAGATGCCCCGCCTTCTAGGGGGAAGGCGGCGGTTATGTGGGGTTCTTACCCACTAAAACCTCCCCGGTGGCCCTGTCCTCGGTGCATGACGCCCCCTCCGGGATCTCCAGTGGAACGCACCGGAGCCCCTCTGCACTGTGCTCAAGGAGAGCACGTCCCGGGGGGGGGAGGTTACTCCCTCCCCCTGTGCCCTCGCAGTGCAAGGCTACACGGGCCAGCCGATGTCGCCTTCTTCCCGGGTCCACTTTAGCGGACGACAAAGGCCCCCACCCTTGTCGCCCAGTGGACCCGAGGCCCCTTTTAGTCGCCTTCTACGACAGGCAGGGGATACCGTAGTCTTATTCTTGAGAGCCCAAAACTACAGGGCTGAATATTGAATAATGATAACCCATGCCGACTTTATGCCAACCTTTTAAGAAAAATTTAGTATGGAGATTGTAAAGGATGTTTTAAAACTTTATTAAGAAAATTTAACACTACTTGTCCCATGTGAATATTAAATTATTTATTATTAAAAGAACACTATTTCTTAAATTTTCTTATTAAAGTTGGATAAAAAAATAACATAGTAAGTTGTTTTGTTCCTCTTCAAGATTTTTCCATAGAAATATTGCATCAACTTAAATATTCTCTATGTTGTTTCATTAATGCCACTCAGTGTTATTGTCTGTTTGTTAACTGTTAAAAAAGAGATTATTAGAATCGAAATCATGAAGTAGGACACTTAGCGAGAAAACTGTCATCCATTTTAATCATTGAACAACTTCAAATATATCTCTTGTTAACTTTCCTTTTGTTTATATTTTGACTTTAGTTTGTCTGTCTTTTAAACAATTAACCCTATGTATATATTGTGTTTGTTTCTATTGTTTTAGACTTATCAACAGTGAGCATCGCACGGAATTGTCTCAGCAGTAATCACACATACTTCCTTATAGTTTAGATCCTTATCCAACACAAAGCCCGCTTTTTACAGCAGTTTAACGTACACACTTCGACATTGGCGAAACCTATATGGAAACGCCATATACAAAAACAATCAATCAATCTGTCGCCAGCGGTGTTTCCGAACGTTTACGATTTAGGGACCTTCAAGAAACGAGCCTATTCCTATCTCAAAGGTCGGCAACGCACCTACAGCTCCTCTGGTGCTGTGGATGTTCATGGGGGACGGTGATCACTTAAGATCAGGTGAGCCGTATGCTCGTTTGCCACTTTTCATATTAAAAAACATCAATCATTGAACAAGGTCTTGCATTTGATAGAGATGTAGCATTTACTATGAACTGAGTGATTTTTCTCAGATAAGCTTTAACTATTTCTACCTTCTATTCTAAGTCATCGTCAAATAGAGATAAGACAGCTTTACAACAAGTCCTTCAATTAAAAATGTGAGCTCTTCTAATATATTTAAATCTTTGTTATCACAATAAATTTTGGACAACAGTGTAATAGATAGATTACATAAATTAACAAACTATGAATATCGGCGACTATTTATAGTTAAGTTATAAGTAGTACATAATTACATTGTTAACCAAATAATATAAAAACTAGCAGAACTACTGTAAAGCTGTTTTTGAGATAATTTTATCGTCTGTTTCGTAGACTTACATAGTCTTTACTTCAAATCCAGGTGCTAAAATACATTACATACAAAGCTTAACATAGCATGAAAAAATGAACATGCCGATGTCAACAAGTTAGGAATTTAAAATTTTTACTTGTTGACATTTTATTAATATCAGACTGTGGACTCTTGGTTGAGGTGGTTTGAGGTGAGTTGAAGCAGTAGATGACCACTAAATACATTAGCAATATATTTAGTGATGCCTAACAATGAGAGTGTCGGTCTACAACACTCTTGTTCCTTACTATTTCTACGACACAATTTTTCCTCTCTGTCAGTCAACATTTTGTCCAGTCCAGCTTGGTCACTTAGACAAGGTCTGCCTGACTCTCTCCGCAGCGCCAAGTGTATCTTATTTATTTTTATTAATCTACAGGCATTGGTAAATGCAATGACGAACAAGTTGTCTAAGCGTCTAACAAACTCTTGGTAACTCTGTTCGAACATACGTTTGTGCACATTTTTGTACAAGCCTGGAACTTAATATAATGTAAATAATTTTTTACCACAGTGAGGTAATGCTTTAGTGGGTATAGGTGTCATTTCCCAATAAATAATACGCTTACTAATTAGATTTGAGCTTTCTTTAACATTTAAATTAATGATAAATAAGTATAGATGGGTGGAGAACAGAAATGCATAATCTACTTCTCTGGGTCAAGGTTAAGAATGTTTTGATAACAAATCTATAAATATGTATTAATACTATATTGACATATAATCGATATTTAAATCATTTTATATAAAATAATCATTTTTTATGTATTTAATGTAAATCTTCACATAAAGTAACCAATCCGAAACAAGTTTTTCAAAATGAACCGTTGCATGTGAAAAAAACACATGTGTTAAACCTCATGTATCGATTAGTAGTAAAAATAGAGCTTAAACTAAAATTTTCAAAAGTTATAGGGACTTACTTAGTTGATAAAGAGGAAAGTAAGAAAACAATAGAACACCGGCAAAAACAAAGAAACAATATCTGAAATTTGTGTCACTAACTAACTAACGTCTGCCTGACAGAATAAGAACAATCGATCATAGATGATAATAGGTAGCTTATGATAAAAAAATTTAATAATTAGTATTTAAAATTATTATCATTTGCGTTATTTTTTATTTTCTTACAATTTTTTAAATGACATTCACTTCACATTTGTTAAGCTATATTATATTCATGAGCAAATTTGTGTGTACAGCAAAGGAGTGGAACAAGTTGCCGGCGTCAGTCTTACCGTCCAAGTACGACGTGGGAGCCTTCAAGTGTAGAGTGAATAGGCATTTACTAGCACGTACCATCTTTCGACTATATCACCACTTAATATCAGGTGGGTCTCGTGGTTAAGCACTAATATGACCCCAAAAAAAAATTCATTTTACATTTACTGCATGGAAGCGTTTATGCTAAGTCGTTAAGAGTAATTAAAAAAATTATTATGTTGATTTAAGTGACTTGCAGATCATTGTACATATTCATATAAAATAAGTTTTAGTATATACCTAGCAATTCTTCGTGAGTCATAACATGTAATTTCCGAATGCATCACCTACATTCGCAGTTATGACATTGACAGCTTCAAATTGTCTAACCTATGCCATTTGATAAGAATTTTATGTGAACAACACGAAGTGAATTTGTGTAATAATAAACAGTTCGCACCGTTTACAAATATGAAGAATGGATGAGTACGGAAAGCACTCGGCCTCGTACCAGCTCGATCAAGAAATTTTAGATGGTTAGTATAATAAACAATTACTTAGTGTTTGAAATACGAGCTCGATTCTTGGAAGCGATGCAACAGGTACTGGAAATATGACGCAAATTTGTTTCCTGTTTGGACTCTCTTTAATTGTTATGGACTCGTTAAGGATATCAGATATTTAATATAATGTAATTTAAACGCCGGGAGTAAAATTTGTTGTGATGTAACTTAATTCAAGGAGAGATACGTGACGGAAAAATGTTTGTTATGAAAATTCGTCTCAGTTTTTTTTCTCTTTTTAATTAATTTGATTTTTCAAAAATATAGCATTTTACGTGTGACCTACATGAATATTTTGTGACCAGAATTGACAGTTTGTAGACTTTATTTCTGTGGACATTAAATAGCATGCTTAAATTACATGACAACCAGTTCGATTCCGATCTGGTTTGTCAACGGAAAGTGCAGTGTTGTGCCTTAAGCATACCATCACATATTACACAAAACGACAAACGTCAGTGTATGCCTGCTTCCTCGATCTATCTCGGGCTTTTGATCTCGTATCCTATGACGTCTTATGGAGGAAGCTCGAAGATAGAAATTTACCGGTAGAATTGGTAAATATTTTAAAGTTTTGGTACGGAAACCAGATCAATAGTGTTCGATGGGCGGGGCGCTCTCGCGACCATATAGGTTGGAATGCGGGTGAGACAGGGTGGACTGACCTCTCCTACGCTTTTAACTTGTATGTTAACGAAGTTGATTGAAAAACTGAGTAGCACTAGAACAGGTTGTCACATAGACGGGATATGTAAACAATATCAGTTATGCAGACGATATGGCATTGTTAAGTGCTTCGGTTTGCGGCATCAGAAAACTGATCCGCATATGTGAAGAATATGCCCAAAAACATGGCCTGCAGTACAATGCAAAAAGTCTGAGGTCATGGTCTTTGAGGATGGGCGAAAAGTAAGGATAGTTTGCCCCTATCATACTTTCGACAGTAAAGTTTTAAAGAGGGTCTATCAGTTTAAATACCTTGGTCACATACTGACGCCCGACCTAAAGGATGACCTCGACATTGAACGAGAGCGAGGGCGCACGGGTAAGAGCCAACATGCTGGCCCGCAGATTTGCACGCTGTTCCCTAAAGGTTAAACTCACACTCTTCCGAGCCTTCTGTACAACTTTTACACGTGCAGTCTGTGGGCGAAGTATACTCAAATATCGTACAGCCTCCGCGGTTCAATATAACAATGCGTTCAGGGTTCTGTTGGGGTTGCCCCATTTCTGTAGTGCATCGGGGATGTTCGCGGATGCACAGATGTCATGCTTTTTGCAACAATGCGCAAGAGGAGTGCATCTCTGGTGCGCAGGGTGTGGAGCAGCTCCAACAGCATCCTGAGCATGATTGCTCAAAGGCTTGACTGTGTTTATGTAAACAGATGCTGCGCCCGTCTCACATGGGGTAAGGTATTCATAAGCATAGTTAAGCCTTTAGTATAATATTATATAATAATTTTATATTTTGTCTTATAATTTAGTTTAAGGTTGTTATTTGATGTAGTGATGAGTCTTGGTTACTTTGAATAAATGAATTATTATTATTATTATAATGGTATAATGATTGAGTCAATGAAGGATGATGCCATGAGAGTACGGACTAAGAAAATTTATTTTTCGAAGTTGTGTTAAAAAAGTAACCATTTATTTACGAAAGCGGCGTCGAAAGGTAATACACTATTACAAGTGTTACCAATGATGAAGAATCAAGTCAGATGGCAGTACAGGGCTGAATAAAACCATGATGTCCCGATTTCAGAGAGAGTGTCACAACACAAGGATGTTTTTACTAGAATTAAAAAGAAAGCTAAGATTTTATTATGTATATATTTTTCCCTTAATATTTCAGTATCAGGATGAATCTGCCATTCAATGCCTTCATTCCACTGAAACTTATAATCTTCATATTTTTGTGACACTGAGTTTTACACAATTCTTTTACCCTTAATACAATATCTATAATCCTATATCCCCTAGGTGAGGGGCGACCATAGTGATCTTCCATTACAATTGAATTTGGGCTTCACTCTTTATCTCCTCCATGTCTTTCCAATGTTCTTTGCCTTTAATGCAATAAGGCTACGGAATGCGCTAGCAAATGTACATACAGGTGGAACTACTACTACTGGTAATTGTTTTAAATTTACCTTTTTCTGTCTCTATGCATCTATATCTAGACGAATTATGAAGTTATATTTCTATGTATTTTAAGGGGTATTTTACTGTTTCTTCACCAGGTTGGCACTATTGTATAATATTATATATATATATATATAAATACTAGCTGACCCGCAAACGTTGTTTTGCCATGTATGTTATTTCTAGGAAACATTTTATAGTTAAATAAAAATAATTATCTACTATAAGTGTAAAGGGAAGTATTTGTAATCGAATGCATTATAAAGAATAAAAGTATGTTTTATTTAGCTTAATAAATAAATCTTTATTAGAGTAACGAATATATTTTAAATAACAGTCTTTGATAGCTATCTAAACATCAAAATAAATATTTATATTTTACTATCAATTATGGCAGTTGAAAAAAAAAAAAATTAATAATCTCTTAAGCAATAGAGTGTACAATATTTTGGTTAGTCCGTCTCTAGCCAACACAAACAAACTGGATGGTTTTCCCACGCGAGAACATCCCACATATAGTTGTCCGTGGAGAAGCACCATGTTTCCAAATCTAAGCCACATACAGACAATGTTTGTCCTTGTGACTTATTGATTGTCATAGCGAATGCCAATCTAATTGGGAATTGAGTGCGTTTGAATTCAATTGGCACATCTGTAGGAATCATAGGGATTCGTGGCAGCAACACATTTTCGCCTTGAAACTTGCCATTCAAGATGATGGCTTCAATAACGTTTTTCATTAATTTTTTAATGACTAATCGTGTGCCATTACATAGCCGTGGTGGGTTTAAGTTTCGAAGTAGAATAATCGGAGATCCAACCTTCAATTGTAAATGATGTGGTGGCATGCCTGGCAAATCCAATGAATTTAAGAACTCAAATGTATGATTCACAGTCTCGTTGGTATCGCAAACTGCATCGATAGATTTATATGACACCAAGTCCCCAGGCAACAGCTGTTGTATCTTTAAATTTAACCCATTGACGTCCACATTTTTAGCTGCCAAGATCGCTCTTTCTGCCAGCCACTTATGATTTGCATATTGTGTGTGTACGTCGGGAAATATGTGATCGATGAGACTATTTTGCGAGTCGATGATTGTGCAGAAGTCCGTCTGTAATTTTATGCATCCAGTATTTTCATGTACAGCAACTTTCCCATCGCCAATATCTAACAGTTGTTTAGAGAAAGTTTCGGCGGATGGATCCTGAAGCATTTGAAAGCGCATGTTCACCGTCAGTTGTACTTTTTCAACATTACGCCATAATCGCGATGATTTTAAGCACTTTAAATTTAAGGAATTTTATGATGACAGTAAAATTAATATGAGAGTTGCAAAGGAAAATTAAAATAATAGGTATAACAGTCACTGCTACGATTGATACACAAATAAAACTAAAAAAACATGGCTGAAAAATGTATAGTGAGTAAGACAGGAGACCGGCTTCGTCCTCATCCCTACTACGTAATATTTGCTGGATAAGTGGTGACACCTGGCGGGGATAACTGATCGATTGATAGTTGATCAGTAGTCGAACGGTGAGGGCGGGAGATCAAATTGAATTTAAAAAATAATCATAATTAAAGGAACTTGAAATTATAATATCTGGATAGGAATTAACAAATAAAAAATAAGGGTTGATCGTAAAGGGGTGAAAAATTGAGAGTATTATGAGATTTTTTATTGTAAGTCATCAAAAAATAAAAATAAAAAATTGCCAAAAAATTAAAGTTTATAATTAACAAATAAAAAATAGGGGTTGATCGTAGAGGGGTGAAAAATTTAGAGTAATATGAGATTTTTTATTGTAAGTCATCAAAAATAAAAATAAAAATTGCCAAAAATTAAAGTTTTTAATTAACAAATAAAAATAGGGTTGATCGTAGAGGGGTGAAAAATATAGAGTAATATGAGATTTTTTATTGTAAGTCATCAAAAAATAAAAAAAAAATTTGCCAAAAAATTAAAGTTTTTAATTAACAAATAAAAAATAAGGGTTGATCTCAGAGGGGTGAAAATTTAGGGTTGTATGTATTTTTGTATGCTGTGTCATAAAAAAATAAAAACAAAAATTTAGGGGTGGACTACCCTTAACATTTAGGGGGATGAAAAATAGATGTTGGCCGATTCTCCACCCTGGCCGAAAAAATCACATCAACATCACAAAAATCGGTCCAGCCGTTTCGGAGGAGTTCAAGTTCGAACACCGTGACACGAGAATTTTATATATTAGATAAATATTGTACAAAACATAGTACACATTTAATTTTTTTTTATACTTTCCAAGCAAGTGCTTGACTACAATCCCATCTGATGTTAAGTGGAAATTGTAATCGGAAGAAAGGACAGAGGTAGGCAAACCATTCCAGTTCCTTGCTGCATGAACAATGAAAGACGAAGCAAAGCGCTTGGTTCAGGTTTGAGGGATGTTCACAACAAAAGGATGAAATCCTGCAGTGCGTCTAGAAGTCTGATGGTGGGATGGGAATGGGGAATTAGATCATGTAGTTCCCGAGCAATGTTTTTTTTATTGATTTAAATGCATAATTAAAAAAATATTAGCATTCTGCTGTCCTTCTTTATATAAACTATAAGTCTGGGAAATTACATAAACCACAGTCCGTGCAATTCTCCTAATTGGTACAAAGTTGTCGCTTCACATATTGATACAAGAATACAATGACATAGTCCGCCACGCGGCCCTAGTGCGGATTGGCATACTTCATATGTGTTAGGAAATATTCTAAGACATGCAGGTTTCCTCACGATGTTGTCAGTCTTTCCGTCCATGTACGACGTGGGAGTCTAAAAGTCTAGAGTGAATAGGCACTTACCAAACTAGCGCATTCTACCTTTCCATTATCACCACTTAACATATGTGTGATCGTGGTCAAGCACTAGTTTTTACTCCTTAAAAATATATTTCTTTCACCAGCCCGTGGCATTAACATGAAGGTGGAGGAAGTGGCCGGACTCCCAACCTGCAAATATACAGCAAGGGTTCAGGCTCTGCACCTTGCAGAGGACGACCTGGCTTTCCTCAAGGGCCTACGACGAAGGATCAAGAATAGGGTGAGTTTCATTTTCAGTTACAAGAGCCGTAGCTCGTTCTAAATATTATCCGTGAAATATTAACAGACCGACTCGTGGTTCGGCCCTCTCGGGCGCCTTTGGATCGGAATGCTTACGCGTAAAATAATAACCGTCCAAGCCGAGGTTACCCCTGACCGGGGGGAGTTGTGTCGAGTTAGTAGCGATAGAGGTTCAGGCTAAGCGACCTAAGAGCTATGCCACCTCTCAATCCGGTGAATCAATCAAGGCCAGCTTCTCTGGCCAATCTGTGTAGTTCGTTAAAAGTCGTTCTAAATTTTATTTTAAACTCGTATTATTTGTTTTATTTACAATGGGCTTAGGTTTGTGAATGTTAAGGAAGGAGCTACACCGATTAGAAATTTTCTTCTGGTTCCTTTTTGGTCACTGGTTTTCCTAAGAGTTGCAGATTGTTGCAGAACTAAGAAAACAGTTATGTTTTTAAAATAATCTATCAGGCAAGTTTCATGATTTTTTTTTATAATAAGGCATTTTATTGGAGAATATATAAGAAGGAAATAGTATCGATGTCAATCTCGCATTTTTAATTTAGACATTTAGAAATTTGATGTTTTTTTTTTTTATAATTTCTAAGCGAGTGCTTGAATACGATCCCACCTGATGTTAAGTGGAAATGCAGTCCTGGTTAGTAAGGCGCACTAGCTTAGTAAATGCCTATTCACTCTACTCTTGAAAATACCCACGTTGTAATTGGAAGGAAAGACAGACGCGGGCAAACTATTCCAGTCCTTTGCTGTACGAAGAATGAAAGACGAAGCAAATCGCTTCGTTCGGGTTTGAGGGATGTTCACAACAAAAGAATGAAATCCCGCAGTGCGTCTAGAAGTCCGATGGTGGAAAGGGGATGGGGGAATTAGATCATGTAGTTCACACACACTTGAGCACACTCTCCAAAATGCAATCTGTAGAAAACCGAAAGGCTAGCTACCTTACGCCTGTGCTCAAGACTGAGCAGATTGGTTTCAGCTGCGTCACCAAATAGCCTCTTAGCCCGCCTCTCGCCCCACGATGTTTAATCGTGTTTATAAATCAGAAGAAAAATGAGATTTAAATTGACTTAAAAAGAGATACTTGTGTGTGTTTAGTGACCCGGTGTTGTTTACTTCAGCATTCTTAAATCTAGCCTGACGATTACGGCAGATGTTTATTGTCAGCAATTGCAAACCATGATGGAAAAGCTAGCTGCTACACAACCAAGGCTGGTCAATCGCCGTAGTCCACTGCTGCTTTAGGACAACGCCAGATGGCGGTTCGACCGGTTGTGTTGCTGGACGAGGCTGGCAAGGCCCTGGAGAGGGTCGTGGCTCGCCGCCTCGTCCAGCATATGGAGGAAGGTCCGGGCCCGAAACTCTATGAGTTTCAGTTCGGGTTCCGGGCCCGCCGGTCGACCGTCGACGCCCTTCGACGCCTGCGGGCGGTGACGGAAGAGGCGGGGCGTCAGGGAGAGGTAGTGTTGGCGGTGTCACTGGACATCGCCAATGCCTTCAACAGTCTCCCGCATGCGGTGATACAGGCGGCACTCGTATATTTCGGAGTGCCCTGTATCTCAGGAGGTTGTTGGGCGCCTACCTCTCCCAGAGGAGGGTGGCATTCGAGGACCGGAGGGGGTCAGTCAGGTGGAGAAAAGTCGAGCGCGGTGTCCCACAAGGATCGGTGTTGGGGCCGATTCTGTGGGACATCGGCTACGACTGGGTCCTGCGGAGCCGTCTCCTCCCCGGGATGGGTGTCATCTGCTATGCAGATGACACCCTCATCTCTCCCGGGGAAAGGCGTATAAGGAGGCGGCGCGGCTGGCCGAGGTCGGTGTGGGCCTCGTGGTCAGCCGCATAGAGAGGTTAGGGCTTCGGGTAAAACTGGAGAAGACCGAAGCCCTCCTCTTCCGCAGGACCGGACGTAAAGGACCCTCCGGGTGCCACCCTCCTCATCGGAGGAGATAGAGTGAGGTGAGTTCCCAGATGAAGTATCTGGGACTCACCCTCGATGGAGGATGGACCTTCGGACCCCACTTCGAACAGTTGGGGCCGAAGGTCCTGAGGACGGCAGCCGCGCTGGGAAGTCTCCTCCCGAACCTCGGAGGACCCAGCGCGGTGTGCAGGAGGCTGTACTCTGGGGTCTGTCGGAGTATGGCCACGTACGGTGCCCCATCTGGGCGGGTGACCTGTCTCGCGGCAATCGCTCACAGCTGCGCAGGGCGCAGCGGATTGCCGCGATCAGGGTCATCCGGGGTACCGTACGGTCTCGTGGGCGGCAGCTACTGCGCTTGCCGGCGATCCGCCGTGGGAGCTCGTGGCGGGGTTCTGGCCGAGGTGTCCGACTATGTCTCGGATAGGAGGCCCTCGGAGAGAACCTCTGCCAGAAGAGGTCCGGCGGATCCGTCGGTTAGGTGAGGTAGCACTATGCCGGAGGTGGAAGGAGGACCTGGCGCATCACCCGTACGGTTTACGTACAACGAGTGCTCTGCGCCCGGTCCTGGAGCGTTGGATGCGCAGAAAGCGCAAACCTCTCACCTTCCGTCTGACGCAGGTGTTCACGGGGCATGGCTGCTTCGGGGACTACCTGTGTCGGACGGCCCGACGGGAGGCTGATGAGCGGTGCCATGATTGTGGCGCTGCGGTGGACTCTGCCCAGCACACCCTGGAGGTGTGCCCGAGATGAGCAGCGCAGCGTTGCGACTTGGCATCCGCCATCGGTGGAGTAGACCTGTCGCTTCCGAGCCTCGCACTTGCGATGGTACGGAGCGATAGGTCTTGGTCGGCGGTCGCCTCCTTCTGCGAGACAGTCATGTCCCAGAAGGAGGCCGACGAGCGGGTCAGGAGGGAGCCGTGGGGCTCCCTCCTCCGCAGGCGACGAGTCGGGGTGCGCAGGAGGCGTTTCAAACGCCTGCTGCTGTTCGCATCCGGAAGCGGGGCCAGGATGGGAACCTGGCCCCAGCATGCTTCGGCGTCGTCGGGACTTCTCTGAGTGCCGGAGGAGTCCCCTTCGAGGGTGAAGTCCGGTCTTGCCGAGACCGGCCGGTCGTTGGGGTGTCCTGTCGCTGACAGATCCGGGGCACCCGCTCATAACGGCTGATGGCATTCGCGGTAGGTTTAGTGGGTATGGGCTGCCCAGGCCGAGTCCCACACATCCCTCCGGGCCCACCCAGGGTACCGGAGGATGGTTAATAACTCGATTCCCCGCGTTAACAAAAAAAAAAAAAAAGGACAACGCCAGACCACACACTGCCCAACAGACAGTTACCAAATTAGAAGAGCTTCAATTGTAATGTCTAGGACATCCACCGTACACCCCTGGCCTTGCTCCAACAGATTAACCATTTTTTTCGAAATTTGGTTAACTTCTTGCAAAGGAAAAAATTCAAATCCGATGGGGCAGTTCAAAGCGCCTTCAAAGATTTTTTTTTTTAAAAAGAAATATTACTAACAATCTTGTTAACCATTCCAACTAAGCTTAAGCTTGTGCTAGGACATGGTTCACGACAATAGTCGAATGGTGGATTCGAATCCACGACCTTACGATTCGCAGGCCGTACCCTAAATCATTAGGCTATTGACGCTTCCCTATTGATTCCCGTCCGAATGGTTTTTTTAGTAAAGGGATCAATGAACTACCAATGAGATGGCAAAAGTGGCATAATATATTTTGAAAAAAATCGACTTTAGGTTACCCCTTTACAAAACACCAATTTCATATTAGGACGTAAAAATCTATATTTATAAAAGAGAAAGTATGTGGGTTTGTTCTATATAGACTCCGAAACGACTGGACCGATTTCATTGAAACTTTCAGGGAATCTTCACATTAACCTGGAGAGTATTCGTGTAAAGTTTGGTGACGATCGGAGCTCTCCTGTTTTTGAATTGTCAAATACAGCTTTTATTTACTATGATACTACTACTATGGGTATGGAATATTTACTTATATGTACGAGTACATGGGTGTAGGTAATGATCTACACCCGCTCGAGAAGCGAATGAATACGGAGAGAAATGAATAATTTAATATATTGCGAGAGTTAAATTTCATATTTAATGATGTAAGTTTATTGTTTAAATAAAAAACGCATTCACCACCTTACTCCCTAAGTGAAGCGTGCGATAAGAAGTTTTACTTCAAAACCCCGGGAAGTGCTCTCCTTGAGCACGGTGCAGAGGGGCTCCGGTGCGTTCCACCGTTCCGGAGCCCCATGCACCGAGGAAGGGCCACCGGGGTGGTTTTAGTGGGTAAAAACCCCCACAGGAAGGCGGCGGTTATGTGGGGTAATCTATTTGAAGATTTCCTTCCCGTTAACAAAAAAAAAAGTTTTACTTCAAAAGGTTGAGAACCACTGCACTAAGGATTATTGGGTACAGTTATGTGTCACAGTAGTCTGTGAGCGTGGGACCAACTGCACAGTGTCACGTTGCATACGGTTAACCGCACGTCGGCTTGCAATTCGACACCAGGCAGAGAGAGTTGGCTGGACGGAGGCGGGGGTGATATATGTATACATATATTTGAATAGCTCTCGATTTTTCTTCCCTTGTCAAATTGTTTAAATTCTAAGGAAGTTTGGTTAATTCGGTTGTATTTTCACCGACTTTTTTTAATTTTTTTTAATGTTTGTGTACTTATAGCGCCGTCGTTTATGTCCCATAATAGTTATGTTTAACAGGTTTCCAGAGAAATAATTTCGTAAATAACAAAAGAGCGTCCGTGCGTGTTGTAGAGTCTGATCTGTCACTGACGGTAAGACGTTAATATTTAGGTGACATTTTCGATTAATTTTGACGTGACAATGTCTTATAAATTGATGAATACTGGATGTTATTCGCGCAAAATGTCCCGTTACGCTCGAGCCTAGAGTTCCCGAGAATTGCCGATAGTGTTCAAAGTGTGTAAGCGAGAGCGAGGTATGAGAGAGATAGAGAACGCAAGTTTGTGCTCACTGAAGAAGAAAAAAATAGGTCAATTTTGATGTAATAACGTGTGTACCTGGGATACGTTTTTTAGTTAAGTTAAATTTACAGCCTATATTCATATGTCCCACTGTTGGGCACATGCCTTCTCTGTAAAGAGAGTATAAGGGCGTAGTCCGCCACGCACGCCTAGTGCGGATTGGTAGATTTGACATGTTATTGACAATCTAACGCATGCAGGTTTTCTCACGATGTTTTACTTAACCAGTATTATATTTTAGTTAGCATCACAAAACAGCCGCCGACGGAGCATGGAGCATCTGCGGAGGCTGGCGCGGGAGTTGAGGGCAGTGAGAGCGTGCAGGGACGACGCTCTCTCCGAGCGACGCAGCCTGCTCGCCAGTAGGGAACTCGTGCGCGCGCACTGCGTGAGGTTACGACGACATCTTGTTCAGGTATATCTGTACTTTTATTTTTTTTATTTTAAAAAGAAAGCTTATTTTTTTTTTTCAGAAAATATTACTAACATTCTTATATTTCAACGTTCTAACATTCAATCTCCCCACGTTTTACTTTTCATTTCCCCCTATTTCTTTTCCCCACTTATCAACTACCCACACTTTTTATTTCACCACATTTATTTTCCCCACTTTTTACTTCCCTACATTTCTTTTCCCCACTTTTTACTTCCCTACATTTCTTTTCCCCACTTTTTACTTCCCTACATTTCTTTTCCCCACTTTTTACTTCCCTACATTTCTTTTCCCCACTTTTTACTTCCCTACATTTCTTTTCCCCACTTTTTACTTCCCTACATTTCTTTTCCCCCACTTATCAACTACCCACACTTTTTATTTCACCACATTTATTTTCCCCACTTTTTACTTCCCTACATTTCTTTCCCCACTTTTTTGTTTTTGTTTTTGCTTGTACATATACTTGCTGCTCTGCAATAATTAAAAAAAGTTATCAATCAATAGAAAATCTGTACCGTGGTTTTTTTTTTGTGGGCTTCTTAATTATAAATAATAAATATCGATATATTTATGATATATTATTTTCGTTAACATCCCTACGCTGTATTGTCATGACATTGTTTTAAAATTATGACGTCACGAATATGGCGTACCTCTCGTGGCGTGTTGCTAGTCACGTGATGTTTCTTTTAATTTCTTTTTCAATTGTTTAAAAAAAAGTTTTTTCGCATTGACTATCAATATAACTAATGATAAAGTTTACATGAAGCGGAAAGAAAGTCATTAATACATAGTCTAAAACTGAGGGAGCAACATGTGGGGGTCTTCTTATTGCTGCTGTCTGACCCGACCTCAGAGGGAGCGAGGAAGCTGGTGGCTATGACCATACAACATTGATGACTTTCTTTCTCGCTTCATGCGACCAAGGTGTGTGTGCGTAGTTTAGGGTATGATGGGGTGACATGCCCAAAAAGGCAAAAGTCCCGAAAAAAAAAAGTTTATATATATTTTTATCTAAATCCATATTGAATATCTCATTACAGATTTTACGCGAAAGATCGGACCCCACTGAAATACCAGAGAAAGAATTAGAAAGAGAATTTGAATCTCAAAACGAACCGTCCAATATCACAACTAGAATAAACGAGACCAAAACTAATGTTAACTTTAAAAATACTATAAGACTAGATGACGCAAAGATCTTCCAAGAGGACATGGAGAAGGAGAGAAATATATTCGTGAAGGAGTTAGAGAAAGACATAAAGATATTCGAGTGTCGTATAGATAAATTGGTACAGCAGAGCGTGAATCATATTTACAAGGAGAAAGAGAAGAAGAAAATTTGCGCAAAGACTATATTTATAACTGAGAAGAGTATGAAATTTGACGACGGGGATGTGAAGAATGGGCAGAACGGAGTCCTCAATCTCTCATTGAACGGGGGAAGGAGAAAGAGCCACGGGAGAAAGCAGTCAGCTCCTAGAAGGATTACTTATACATATGCTGATAATAATGGTTAGTGTTTATACATTCTGGTAACATTATACACTGTAGGAGCAAGAGAGAGCAGTGTACGCGCACGTTATCTTTCTCTGTTTCTCTCATAGCCAGTTACGTTTCGTATATCAAAGACACAGTGCAGGTTTATTGTCTGTATCACACTGTAGGAGTAAGAGAGAGCAGTGTACGCGCACGTTATCTTTCTCTGTTTCTCTCATAGCCAGTTACGTTTCGTATATCAAAGACACAGTGCAGGTTTATTGTCTGTATCACACTGTAGGAGTAAGAGAGAGCAGTGTACGCGCACATTATCTTTCTCTCTTTCTCTCACAGCCAGTTACGTTTCGTATATCTAAGACACAGTGCAGGTCTATTGTCTGTATCACACCGTAGGAGCAAGAGCGAGCAGTGCGCGCGCACATTATCTTTCTCTCTTTCTCTCACAGCCAGTTACGTTTCGTATATCTAAGACACAGTGCAGGTCTATTGTCTGTATCACACCGTAGGAGCAAGAGAGAGCAGTGTACGCGCACATTATCTTTCTCTCTTTCTCTCTTAGCCAGTTACGTTTCGTATATCTAAGACACAGTGCAGGTCTATTGTCTGTATCACACCGTAGGAGCAAGAGAGCAGTGTACGCGCACATTATCTTTCTCTCTTTCTCTCACAGCCAGTAACGTTTCGTATATCTAAGACACAGTGCAGGTTTATTGTCTGTATCACACTGTAGGAGCAAGAGAGAACAGTGCGCGCAAATATTTTCTTTCTCTCTTGAACAATCGTGTATATATTATACAGATATAAATATATAAGCATACATATAGCTGGAGTTAAAGAAGTTTGACTTCTGTCTTGTCTAAAGCCTTGTTTTCTAATTCCAGACGGGGTGCTCGATCTGAAGATAAAAAGGGAACCGCAGTGACTTGAAAAGACAAAACAATTTAGTATTTAAGTCATTTACACATGTGTACAGACCAAAAAAGAGTTTTTTTTTATATATTTGTAAAGTTTATTCATCGCTACGTGATAAATTGTTACTAGTTATTTCCATCACGGAGCCTGTGTGTTGGGAATAGACTGATAGAGATACTACAATGTTCTTTAATCACTAGAAATCTGTTATGTCGTACTATATCTTGGTTTGGCATCACATATACTATAGTTAACGTAACTTGGATCACGAAGTCAGAGGTCCCTATTATTTCATTTAAAACGTCGCATCCTTTTTGTTACCAAGGTCTTAAAAGCTACCTTCTGGGGGAAGGCGATGGTTATACGAAATTTCAAATATCTAAAACCCCCTTTTTTTGGTAACCAGGGAAAATCTTCGACAAGATACAAGTAACCCACACAACCCACTAAAACCCCTCAGTGGCCCTTCCTCGGTTTATGGTGTGGGGCTACGGGATCTCCAGTGGAACGCACCGGCGCTCCACTAAACTATGCTCGAAAAGCATGTCCCGGGGGAGGTCAATCCCTCCCCCATCGCCCTCGGAGTGAAAGACGACAGATCTAAAACCCCCTACTGACTTTTTCTCGGTGAGTTATAAGGCGCTCTACAGTAGAACTCACAGTCTCTCTGAACCGAAGCACGACTCCGAGAAGGAGTTCCTCCTCAAGGATCCTCCTGTGGCAATGGCATTTAGAGACTAACATTCACATAAGAAACTCAAAATGAGACCAATTCCATTCTTTACATGATTTCACCATCGAACTTCATGACACACAATCTTCGCTAACCTTCAAAGCGTCTTGTTTCGTCTTTTTTATTCGTGAAATAGTCTCCCTGCGCCTGTCTTTCCCTCCGATTACAATGTGGATATTTTCAAACGTAGAACGAATACACATTTACTAAGCTAGTGCGTCTTACTACATTCACGTAACATCAGACAGGATCGTGGTCGAGCTTGGTTAGAAATTATTATTATTTTTTAACATAAACAATGATTACTATAGTTAAAATGGTTTGTAGGACATTTTATCTTTTAACTGTCGATATAAAGAATTTTATATATACGTACTAAATAATAGATAGTTGTGACTCCTATTTATACATGCTCCGTGATTCGTCCCCTATTTTTATAATCTATGGCAGGAAATGTCAAATGTCAAAAGTGACATTTGCCGCCATTTTATATTTTTTTAATAGTTAAGGAAAAATGTATATTGAATACATAGTGATATTGTATATAACGTTTACAATGCATATATATACTGTCTTTAGATTTTTTGGCGGGAAATTGTTAAGTTTTGTAGGTTATAAACCAGAATCGAATATATTTAATATATGAAAATTAGATTTACGAAAGTTAATAAAAGTCTTTATATATATATAAATATATGTCCCACTGTTAGAGGCATAGGTCCTTTTCTGTAAGGTAGTGTGGATTGACAGACTTCACATGTGTTGGAAAATGTTCTAACACATGCAGATTTCCTCACGATAATTTCCTTCACAGAGCGTTTTTTTATATGAAAAGTGGCAAACGAGCATACGGCTCACCTGATCTTAAGTGATCACCGTCGCCCATGAACATCCACAGCACAGGAGGAGCTGTAGGTGCGTTGTCGACCTTTGAGGATCGACTTAAAATAGTAACAAATATGTTCATTGGTGTTGCCTGAGCTAAGATGGCTCTATGCATGGCATTATATCTATAGGCATTAGTAAAAAAATTGTCCAAATAATTTAAATTGTTTAGACATAAAGTGAATATCCATGGGACCATGTATTATTAATTTTTATAAAATCTTTTTAATGTGTAATCGAAAAAAAATTGAATGTCATAGACTTTCGAGAATTTTTATTAACAATAAAAAAAATAAGCTTTTATTATTTTTTAATAAATTGAACTAAAAATTTCAAATCAAATGAGACAAAACATAATGAGGTTGGGTCGTTTAATTACGGAGTACATATGACCACCTTCCAGCACCATCATCAGATCAGCTCTATGTCATGCGGATTTTGTTAAATAATTACTAGCCCACTGTTGCCATACCCTTGCAAGGAAAATCAGGAACGATTTTTTTTCCGTCCCATAAACAAAAACGAAATTAATTCTATCGTCTGTCTTCGTTTTCGGAAGCGAACATCCTGTATATCAAGTCAAATTCCATCCATTGTCAATGTCATCCGATTTATACATGCATGCAAAATTTCAGCTCAAAACCGGGAAGTGGATCATATTTAATAAATTTGATTACAGACAGACAATGGGATCGGTGAAACTAAATAAAAGTTTATAAAAACAAATAAAATATTCCCGCCATAAAATCTGTCACTAGGCATACGATGTCCATAGAGTTAAATACATATAGATAGGCCGTTAGGAATATAATCTGTGGAGGTTGTTTACAAATGAAATACGTAAATGAACCGTGCATTATAATTTGTATGAGTTTGTGGGAAATGTATTTTTCAACAAGTATATAAGTATATTATGTTTTCGTTTAACTGTTTGTAACGGTTTTTAAATTTAAATTGAGTTTCTAATATATTTATTTTACAGTGTACTAGTGAATAAGAACAAATGTATGAAATTGATATTATTCTTTAAATAACATAAGTATTGTTTTGAAATCTCTCTCTCTCTCTCTTTTCGTTACTATTGGTCACATGGTGGTGATCTTTCCACTTAGTTCTGTCTCCAACATCATCTTGGAAATCTTGCACTCTCTTAATCAAATCAAATCTTAATAAAGTGACGCTTTAAGTATGGCAACTTTTTTATATGTGTAGGGAACTAATCTGAGGGACTATCTCTTATAAATCCAATAAAGTGACTTTATTCGTGTAGTAATCATTTTTTTGGTAGGTAGCTAATGTCGTGTAATGAAATATAGTAATTCTATGGTATAGTTGGCGGCAAATAAATAACGCTAAGAGAAACGTAGAAGGGATAGCTGCGCATATGTACAGTCGCAAACGCAATTATTTATTTGGAAAAAAATGTTTTCGTTTGTAATTTTCATATTAACATATTCACTATTTAGAATCACAAATAAATTAATAACATAAAAATATAACACAACATAACATAAAAACAAATTCAAAGAAAATACCTCAATATTAACAAAAAATTTAGAACTCGAATGTACGCCGGGAGTGAGCGGGGTGTGGTATAGGAATGTTCATGCCAAAAATATATCGATATATTTTTCGATACTACTCGATATATTGTACAAACATATCGATATTTTTATATATCGAACTTTGTTAATAATTATTTGGCACTTAATATAAAATATTAGAAAAGTTTTGTACTAATCGAGTACTCTGCGCGTAACTGAGAGGTCCTCGCTTCGGATACCAGTCCAGACTATTTGATTTGATTCTGCTAGCAGCACAGACTACATGCGTAGATAATAACATTTATACAACGAGTCCTGTCATCGTGAAGAGTAGGAATGTAGTAGTATACTACCCTACACTCTTCGTGATGGCAGCGCAAGTACGGGTTATATTTTGTTCAAGTTGTCAAGCACAAATAAAAGAAATGCTTTTTTAATTAATTTCTTACGATATTTCGTATATCGGATGAAATATATCGATATTAGATGATTCGATAATATCGGATTGAAGCAATATATCGCGTCCATATATCGATATTTTATGTAGTATCAATATGTATCGTGCACTCCTAGTGTGGTATCGGTACGCAGGGCGGAGTACCACAGGAGGGACAATAAACACCGCATGTCGCACGCGCAGAAGTCGATAATAAGGTAACAGAGGTGCTGTTACCTTATTATCGACTTCTGCGCATTAGCGATCATCATTAGAGTTATTTGCCGCCAACTATAGCAGGAACATTTCGTCAAACCACTTCTAAAAGCTGACCGTCAGTTCAGCTAATATTTCTCTCTCTTGTGCCAAGCAAGAAAGCTGTATCCCGCTGGCAAATCTGATCCACTCTTTGATGATACTCAAACATGATTTTTTTATCCGTCCAGTGCGTCTCTTTCATGCTATATTGCCCATCATTATCTGTTGGAAATGCTGATATTTTTGGTATCGCAAAACATGATCTAGAATCTAGACGACTTTTCTGTTTGCCACTAAGTACCTAAAACATTTACAAGATGGCGTTATTAAAATAGTATTTAAATTGTTATATTATATATTGTTTTTTTTTTTTTGTGAAAATCGTATTTTTTCTAGAAATACACTTATACATATGCAGCGCGCGAGTTGAATGCAGAATTAGGAATGCGAAAGTGGTGTGACCTAAGTATAATTATTGATGACCATAATGAATATGTCGCGAGATTTAAACAAATCAATCAAAATCATGAACAAAAAAAACAAAATATTTATCAAATATTTTAAATAATTACTTCAGAAAGCTAAAACAAAAAAAAAACATTAAAATTTAATATTAGGTTCTTACGAATGTTTTTTTAGTAAAGGGATCAATGAACTACATATGAGATGGCAAAAGTGCAAAAATAGCAATGGTACATACTTTGATTCAATAAATATATTATATTTTGAAAAAATCGACTAGGTTACCCATTTCATGTGTTAGGACGTAATAATTGCAATTGTCTAAAACATTACTCGTGTTTGGCGATTAATAAAAACTCCTTTTTTTGTAACAGATCTTCATGGACTCGGATCTGTCATTATTAAAATCAAATAAATAACACGGGATCGTAACTGCATTACTAACTCGAATACTGTCACATCACTACACTGCAGTTGCGCGAGGGGAGGCGTGCGGACGGAGGAAGATGCTCCCGATGTAAAATCACGCCCCGACTGCATTCAACTCGCGCGCAGTCTATAGATAAACTTAAACGAAACCATGTCGTTACATATATATATACTGCAGTTAGGCATAGTCTGATACGTACACCTAGTGTCGTGGCAGAATTTACATGGCTTACAATATTTTCTAAAACACGCAGGTTTCCTTACCATGTTATCTTTCATTTCCGAGCGCGTAGTAAATCGGCACCGGAGATCGAACGCCTTCTGGACGCAGGCGGAGTTATGTGAGGTTCTCTCTAAAACCCCTCAGGCGCTCTTCCATGGTGATTATGAGGAACTCCGGGATCTCCAGTGGAACTCACCGTGCCCGCTGTGCCCTCGCAGTGCAAGGCGACACGGGCCGTCCGATGTCGCCTCGCACCTTTGTCCCTAGTGAACCCGAGGCCCGTTTTAGTCGCCTTCGGCGACAAGCAGAGACCGTAGTCTTATTCTACGAGCCCAGATCAGGGCTAAAACGTACTATGACAACTTGAGGCGACCAGACCCTGAGCTACCAAGACTCTTTTAAATCAATTTTTTTTATATACCTAAAATGTCTTATATGCGTAAGGTCTATCTGTATTTATTTAGATCTTCGGTCCAGGCAGAGTTTTACAAACGTTATATCGTTTGATTATTATATACAAGTAACCTAGAAATAAGTAAATAAAATCTCGTAGGAAAATGACCATTTAATGTGATGTTGAATTTAAATAAATAATTTTAGTTATTCAAATTGTATTTCATTGTGTTTATCAAAGATTAATGCAATTAGAGTAAACGTCACACCCGGAGTTTCTCTCTCGGAGGCATTTAATCAGAATTACTCCCAATAGAGACTCAAGCTAAGCAATGTAAGGTTTATGACGCGTCCAACATGCTGTAGTGGCGATATCCCGACACACCGTCAGGTGTGTCTATTATACAAATGACTGTAACGACGCCACAGGAAGACTGATGACAAAGGCGATGGCCGCATCAAGGGAGAGGATAGTGGACTACAACCTAAAAATGGCCATGAGAAGCAGGGACACAGCGGTCGCGGAGAAGCTAATAGCAATGCAGCGGTGCGTCTGCGACGTGTGAACCGGTGCGATCTCTGGCCACCTCCAAATTCAGGCATTATATATAAAAAAAAAACAAAAAAAAGGAAAATAGTAACTGTAGAAGTGGCACTCTTTTAATAAATGCGGAGTGAACAATTTAAGTGTATTGGAAAAGAGCACTGAAACATATCCATGGTTGCGATCTAACAAAAAAAAAGGTCTATGGCAAATACGACGGCGCTAATTGGGAAATTTCGAAGGGATAGCGACAGTGACCGTCCAAGCCTAAGTAACCTCTCGCCGGGGGACCCTTGTGTCGAGTTACTAGCGATAGAGGTTCAGGCTAAGCGACCTATGCCACCTCTCAATCCGGTGAACCAATCAAGACCAGCATTTCTGGCAACTAACTATTTCTGGTAAATTTTTAGTAATTTATATTTACAACAGTCTGGTTTTCATTTTGACACCCTGAGCAACAATTATATACATGTTTATTATTTAAATATATCACGGGCTGTACGAGATCAAGACGAAATATAAACACAACATTAGCATGTCGGTGACGGGTTCCCATTAAATTTACGATAACCAAGTAATTAAAAAGAAACTTTTTTTATAAACAAGCTTTTATTATTTGTGAATAAAATGAACTAAAAAGTTCGAATCAAATGAACCCAACATTTAATTTTTTTTATACCTTCTAAGCAAGTGCTTGACTATGGTTCCACCTGATGTTAAGTGGAAATGCAGTCCTGGATGGTAAGGCGCACTAGCTTAGTAAATGCCTATTCACTCTACTCTTGAAAATACCCACATTGTAATCGTAGGGAAAGACAGACGAAGGCAAACTATTCCAGTCCTTTGCTGTACGAAGAATGAAAGACGAAGCAAACCGCTTCGTTCGGGCTTGAGGGATGGTCACAATTAATTAATTAATTACGGAGTTCCTATGGCCCCTTCCACCTTCATCATCAGATCAATTCTATTTCATAATAATATTGCATTGTCATCCCATTTATACATGCATGCAAAATTTCAGCTCAATCGGAAACCGGGAAGAGGACCAAATTTAACTGAAATTAAATAAAAGTTTGTAAATGCGGTTTGTTAAGACTTCATTTCAACAGTCCGGTCAATTTAGACATTCGAAGTTACCTAAATTCCCACTAAGCTGAAAATCGGTAAGATTGTTTAAAATATCATTAAAAACAAAATTTGAAAGTTCCCCCATCTTTCCCCTGTAAGGAAAAAAAATTATTTAAGGTCAAAGGTCAAAAAAATGAGATTTTCGCAATTTTCAGCAAAACGTTAAGTTTTATCATAAAAATATCTCAGACAAAAATTGTAGATCATAAAATTATCTACAAAAAATTATTATTACTTTTTTTCTAAGAGCCACCGTTTTTGAAATATAACGATTCAAAAAATTGTAAAAGTTGTAATCTTTTAATATATTTTGAGGCAAAATAAAATAACTGGATATTGATTATCAGAGGAAACCAGTATGTTACAATGCGCTGCAAGCAATCGTAGAGCTGAATTGGCAGCCATTTCATTATTACGTCGTCGATGCATATTCCGTTGTCATCCAAATTCGACATGACTATGTTTGTTACATGCTCCTGTTGTTTTCACATTAGCATTGTTCCAATATAAATACAATACGCAGCCATTCTAATTCTGGTATCGATTTAATGAGCACTAATTGAATGAAGCGCCATCTTTGTATAATTAATTGATTGTTTACAAAGTTTTCTTTTACAGTGTCATATATTTATTACAATCCAAATAATTAAATACAGTAAAGACGTACTAAATATTAAATAAAGGTACGGATTTTGATCATTTGACGTTTTAAAGGTTTATAGGTAGTGACAGAATAATGTTCATTTTAGTTTTTTATACTGCCAACATTAAAAAGATATACAGCGTAACCTAGCGGCATTTGTTGTAGTCTATTCTTTTGTCTTCTTCAATCCAATATGGCGGTAAACGGCGTATGAACGGTGCAGAATGTTTTGATTTGAACCGTATTACAAAAAACTCAAAAAACCAACGAAACCCGAAAAAAAAATACGCAATGGCTGGCGCGATTGATGTAGTGCTGTGCTGAGAACGCGACATGTGTGATTACGCGCGTGTTTTGTGTCAACAACAGTATTAAATTGTGAATTCGCGTGTTATATATGGGATAATATTTACTCGATGTTGTTATTAATGGTGTTGTGTGATAGTAGTTTACGCGCTAGATATGTCGGCCGATGATAAAAACACGACATGTCCGACCACGAGTGAAGCAATATCCGATGTTGTGAAAATTAAAAACATTAAAATTGCTGATGAAAAATGTGAAAAAACGAACAAACCACCTCGGAAGGTCTCGTTTCCAAGAGAAGAACAATTAGTGACAAAGTACTTCGAGCCTGCCAACCCTTGGCAAGATGGTAAGTGTTCCATGTTTCTAGAAAAAACGATCTTATTGGAATTTACTGACAAAGAAGAAAAGATTTATTCTTCTCCTTTAATCTTTGTCTCTCTTTGGAATTATCTCTATCAACATTTGAATTCCATTAATCGATTGTTCACGCGGAAATTCTATGATAATTTATGAGGGTATCGGAAATTTATTTTAAATAAATGATGTGAATATATTTTGGTTCTATGTGCTCATATTATTTTGGATCTCTAATGTTATGACTTAAAACTGTTATAATTTAAAACTTAGACCTGAAAATATTGTTGTAGTTCTGTTCTGGTATTTGGGATTGCAATAACAGCTGTAAAAATTATCCTTTTTAAATTTTGTGGCCTTTATAACAAGAGTTACCTTCTAGCAATATGTCTGTCGTGGTTAGATATTAATAATGATTATTTATGAATTACCATATTTGTAAACCTGTCTATTGTGTATGTCCCCATAAATATTATCCAAAGACTTCGTGCTTCGTTAAGTCAATACTCAGTTATTTTTTGTATTTGATCACTACATATAAGTCAGTTTATTTATAACAAAATTTAAAATGTTACCAATATATATATGCTATCGCTGGCTTTTGTAGGACTATTTATGACTAGCTGTGGCTGCGACTTCATCTCTGTGAAATTTTACAAAAAAAGTTCTTTTTTGCATTTTACTGTATCCTGTTAGGTTTAGGTACATAGGCCTAATTACAAATTGTTGAGGTCAGAATTGTCATTTGTTCTTAATTGTTCTTAACACCACATAACAGCCGCCTTCCCCCCAGAAGACGGGGTATCATTTTGAAGATTTCCTCCCTGTTAACAAAAAAAATGGTTGTTTTGGCAACCTGCAGATTTATATAGCTCTCTGCTCGTAACCTGGTCTGATTAAACATATTTTGCATCTCATTCTTGATGTACATGTCTACCAGAAATTCGAAAAAGTACCAAATAATAGACAAATCACACAAATTATAACATAACTAATAACCTCATTTTCAAAGTTGGTTAAATATGAAGCCTATGTGCTATTGCAGATTATAATCTCTGTGCCATATTTTATCTAATAAAATTTCATGCTGGCTCAAAAATTTGAGAATTAAAGCCAATGAGGCTAAGTCTATAAATGTCACCTTCACATTGAAAAAAGGACATTGTCCTCCTGCCAAACTCAACAATGTAGAAGTCTCACAATCAGACCATGTAAAATACCTTGGAGTACATTTAGACAAAGGTCTCACATGGCAGAAACATATCTTCACCAAAAGGAAACAATTAGGACTGCAAATGAGGAAACTCTACTGGCTTATTGGACGGAAATCCCAACTCTCTCTTGAGAATAAAGTCTTACTTTATAAAACAATATTGTAACCTATATGGACAACTCTGGGGAATGGCTTCCCACTCCAATATTGAAACACTGCAAAGGTTCCAAAACAAAACATTACCACTATATTAACACTATACTAATATTAACATTAGTGATAACCAACGCACCTTGGTTTGTTCCAAATGAATTGTTACCCAAGGACCTCAATGTCCCTACAATTAAACAGGAGATAGTGCGATATGTCAAGACACACAAAGATCGTACAGCAAACCACCCCAATGTACAGCACAGGCATTGATGGACATGGAACAACCAACTAGACGTCTCAAACTAAGAATACCACAGGACTTTCTGAAATATGCATGTTATGTGTAGGATGCAACACAGGTTGCATACTAAACAAGACAACAAATCCTAATGCCATACATACTGCTGAATGTCCCTACTAAAGGAGACAGATTGTAGTAAAGAAGAGAATTATAAAAAAAAAAAATCTAGATCCATTCAGCTCTGCAGTGTTCAAGTAATAAACATCCATCCATCCCAACTTTCACATTTATAATTCTGACTGCCATAAAGCAACATTCCCTTACATTAAAAACCTACATAACAATAATAAAAGAATACATATGGTGAAAATGCCTAAATTAAAATCAACTTTTGTTAATAAACATTTCTGTTTTCTTGGACCTTACATATACAACAAAATTAATACAGTATTAAATATTAGGTTGTCAAATATCTCCCTTCCGCCTTTTGTGTCATGCGGCACCCAAACATCAAGCTTTTTTTTGTATCCAGCCTTCTGCAGATGGTTTAAAATGGTTTGGTGACTAACTCCCATCTCCTGGGCGATGTCACGAGATGCCACATGCCGGTCTAACTCGATGTAGTCCATGATTTGATCGGTATTTGTCGTCACAGGTCTTCCGCCGGCTGGCTTATCCATGGTGTCGTTTTCACCGGCTCTGAATCGTCGAAACCATTCCTCCGTGGTTCGAAGTGATAGAGTACCATCCCCCAAAACACCATTAATCTCACGGAACGTTTCTCTAGCGGATTTGCCTTTAACGAAGGAAAACTTTAAAATAGCGCGAATTTCGGCGTTAGTGAACTCCATGTTTACACGTCTATAACTGTTGAACGCAATATCCAAACTAATTATGCATAGCGTCGTTTTGTAGGTTATGTCAAGACCTTTCAAATTATGTATAGTATTGCTAGATACGAGCTCTGTAGCGCTTTGTACATAGCCGCGAAATTCAAAAGACAAAAAGGCGGAAGGGAGATATTTGACAACCTATAGAGATAAACATTTATATGGTGTCTAGCTAAGGGGAGAAGGGGAAGGTAGTTGACATAGCTTTTAAAGTCAGTTGAAGTGGCAGTGGGCCGGCCACATCTGCCGAATCAGTGACGGCAGATGGGGGAGGAAAGTCTTGGAATGGAGGCCGCGCATGAGTCGGAGAAGCGTAGGGCGCTCTGCCTCCAGATGACCGACGACCTTGTAAGGATAGCCGGAAATGGCTGGATGCGGAAAGGTGAGGATCGTATGTGGTGGAAGGCCTATTTCCAGCAGTGGAGAGATACAGGCTAACAATGATGATGATGAAATATTTATACAAAACCAAGTATGAATTCTTAAAGCGGCTTAAAACACTAAACTATGAAGGTTGTGAGAATATGTTAAAAGTGGCCAATTGAAAAGCACTCACGCATTCACCGACACACACCCACAACCGCGCGCACACAAGCATACACACACAAAAAAATATGATATAATTAAAATAGTTATATAAATAACCATGGGAGGAAGGACTGCCAACTATCGCACAGGAAATCCCTAGTTTAGGTTGTAGTGAAACTTAAATAGAACTAATACCTGCAGTAAACAAAAGTGTAATTAATAATACTGTTTGTTATCATTTTGTTAATAAAGAATATTATTATTATTAAATAAAATAATAATTATAGAGGAATTGGTGGAATGATTACTAAACACAACTATCCAACTAATTCCTAATTTACAGCATGTACCTCCTGTTTTCATAGTTGGTTAAATAAAAAGTAGCATAAGTTACTCCTTGGTACATACTTGTCCTTGCGTCCCATCAAAAATTGGGAAACAGACAGACAGAGACTGGAAAAAATTATCTTGGTATATACATTTTCATATGTATTAAAGTTTTTTTTATTTAAAAACAGACACTCCAATGTTATTTATTTGTATAGGTAATATTGTAATTTGTTATTACAAGTTATTCCTTTTTGTTTTTCAATGAGCTACACAGATTAGCCAGAGCTGACCTCAACTGCTTCACTGGAATGACAGGTGGCATAGCTCTTAGGTTTCTTAGCCTGAACGTCTGTCGCTAGTAACTCGACGCTAACGCAAGGGTCCAACTCCAACTAACATGGAGAAGAATGGAAGTAGAACTAGAAAATCCCTAATCACCCATGTTGGGGGAGCTAGAGTATGGCACATCGGATAACGTAGATTAAAGACAAAGGGTTTTACAGCTCTGAAACAGATCACATTTCAGCAGCCAAAAGCCGATGTGACATTAAAAACGCAAGGGTCCCCCCGGTAAGGGGTAGCCTTCGCTTGGACGGTTACTATGTTACTCGTAAGCATTCCGATCCAAGGGCGCCCGAGAGGGCCGATCCATGACTCGATCGGTTGTTATTTCATGGATAATCTAAGGGACATTCAAAAACTAAACTAGCTTTGAGTGCCACCAGTGGAACAATTACCCCTCACCAAGTAGAGCCTTGTGTAGAGTTACTATTTTGAGTTTCAGGCTAAGCGACCTAAAAGCTACGCCACCTCTCAATCCGGTGAAGCTGTAAAGACCAGCTTCTCTGGCCAACTTGTGTAGTTTTTACCTTAAAATAAATCTGTGGTATTTGCAGTAAAAGCACTTGAAATGTCTCCCCATTTAATAATAACATTAGAATAGATTTGTATTTAAGTACTTTGTTGTCGAGTTAACTTGTCTTATCAGTCATCTAGGGTTAGGAAATTGTCCACTTTATTATCACTACAATCTCAATAGGTCTTTCGTGCTTACATCCTACTTATTAGGACCTGGATGACTGAGTTTTGCTCGGTTTTTTTTTATGTAATTTGATTATATATATTTAGATACGGAAAGATATGAATCATATTATTCGATATTACCGTTGTAAATGTAGCTTAAAAAATGTTAAATTACCCCCGGATTGTATGGTTTGTTTAACCCTAGATTCAATTCGCTGTTCGATTCCATCAGTGATTTCTAGCCTTGACTGAGTGACTGCTACATTCCGGGCTCAGCTGAAGTGGCTCAACGTCCACAACAGGCGAGACGTGCACACACTACCTATGTTATATAACATACTACACAACACTTGGTCTCCAGAATAACTTCATGAGCGCTGCGTACTCAAACAGTTCGTCGGTCGAACCGCGAACCTACTATAATAAATTTCTAAGGTTCCCCGAATGTCACACGAATTTCTATGGCAATTTACCTGTACAGCTATAAAACTCTGGAATAGTTTGCCGATTGAGATTAGGGAGGCTTCGTCAACTAATGTCTTTAAATCGCGTGTATCTGAATACTTTTATTCTCAATACAATGAAAATTACAAACTGGTATATATACAATGGTTTATTTATTCCATGTATTTGTACATTATTATATTTATATTGACGTATCTATGTATTTATAAGTAAATGTATATTTATTTAACTATTTAATATATATATATTAAATATATATATATATTAGTTTTTTAAACAATATATTTCTTTTGCATTTGAAAATGCTAAATAGCATTAAGTTCACCTTTGTACATATACTTTGGTGCAATAAAGGATTTATCTATGTATCTAACGTTATGCTAAGAGATGATTCCATTTAATAGTTGAGTGGTGGATTCGAACCCACGAATTAACATTAGGCAGACCGTACACTAAACAATTAGGCTAATAGACACCTTTAATTCAATATACAGCTTGTTATATTAATTTAACCGGATTTTTTGGAAAAAAACAATTGTAATTTTTTTTATGACGAACTATACAGATTGGCCAGAGAAGCTGGCCTTGACTGCTTCACCGGATTGAGAGGTGGCATGGCTCTTAGGTCGCATTGCCTGAACCTCTATCGCTAGTAACTCGACACAAGGACCTCCCAGCTATCCTTTAGTGGTTAAGGGTAGTGCTGCTAAAAAAAAGAAAAACTAATAAATATATATATATATATATATTACATGTATAAATAAATACATATAACATTTATGTTTGTTTGAAATAAAAGACTAAATTGCGTTTCTTTATAATATTTAGAGAAACAACATTTAATGTCAGTATTTCTATTCTATCTATTATATATAAATGTCATGACACATTATATTGACATTTTACATTTCAAATTATAAAAATACAAAAGAAATCAATATAAGTAAAGAGGTTTCATATCTTTACTTTACATACATTTACTTATAAATACATAGATACGTCAATATATATTAATTTAATAACATACATATAGATGGAATACATAAACGATAGTATATATAACAGTTTGTACTTTTCATTGTTTGAGAAATATTCAGATACACGCGATTTAAAGACATTAGTTGGCAAAGCCCTAATCTCAATCGATAAGCTTATTAAACGTTAAACGCTATAATGCGCGGACGCCCTCTTTCTATTTCTGAATTATCGTAGTTATAATAGGAAATCGAATTAATCAGTACTTTATCAAACTATCCTTCTTTCAAGTCCATCCTTTGAAAAATGCATCATTGAAATCGGTTGTCGTGATATTGCCTTATTCGTCCATCTGTGGCGCACATACTTCATGCAAATTTAACACTTATATGATTTTCTAATAGATCTCATTGACAGAATTAGAACAAATGGGAGAGACCACACGGAGGGACAAAATCGGTTCACCCAGTCGAAAGTTAACTAACAAATACAGACGAATTGAGAACCTCCACCAGTTTTGAAGTCGGTTAAAATTACCTTTATAGTGCATTTTTAGCGTTGATTTGATCTTCGAGTAATTTTTTTTTTTTTTTAAAAGAAAGCTAGCAATATTTCTTTTATTATTTTTTTTTTTCAGAAATATTACTAACAATCTTGTTAACCATTCCAACTAAGCTTAAGCTTGTGCTAGGAGATGGTTCACGGCAATAGTCCAATGGTGGATTCGAACGCACGACCTTACGATTCGCAGGCCGTACCCTAAACCATTAGGCTATTGACGCTTTCGAAATTAGTTGGTTTATTGATCTATTTTAAAAAATCTACCTGTGCGTGGGTTCAATGGCATTTCAACCCCTAATAACAGTAGACAGTAGTAGGAGTGCATGATAGATATCGATATACGGACGCGATATGTCCTTCAATCCAATATTATCGAATCATCGAATATTGATATTTTTCATCCGATTTACGAAATATCGTAGGAAATTAAATAAAAAAGCATTAACATCTTTCTTTTATTTGTTGTTGACAGCTTGAATAAAATAAAACCCTTACTTGATATACTTTATATCGATACTACGCGATGTATTGTACAAATATATCGATATTTTTCATAAATCGAAATTTGTTTATAATTAATTAGCGCTTAATATTAAATATTAAAAAAGTTTTGTACTAACAGAGTACTCGGCGCGTAACTGAAAGGTTCTCGCTTCGGATACCAGTCCAGATTATTTGATTTGACTCTGCTAGCAGTACAGACTACATGCATATATTATAAAATTTATACAACGAGTCCTGCCATCGTGAAGAGTAGGAGTGTAGTAACATACTACACTACAGTCACGTGATGGCAGCGCAAGTAAGGGTTTTATTTTATTCAAGTTGTCAATCTCAAATAAAAGAAAGATTGGAATGCTTTTTTTATTTAATTTCTTACGATATTTCGTATATCAAATGAAATATATCGATATAAGATGATTCGATAACATCGGATTGAAGAGATATATCGCGTCCATATATCGATATTTTATGTAATATCGATATATATCATGCACTCCTAGTGTTGACATTCGTAATGTTCCCACATTACTCTCTTTTACGTAACTCTGAGACAGAAAATATATTAAAATTAAATAATTAGCAATATTTTACAAGCACCTTTACACACAAACTCACAACCAGACATCTAACCACACACACGATCACATACATACACACACTATAAATCTATCTATTGGCTACAAATATTCTTCCACATGTTTATATGCTACTAGAAATTATTACTTGACCATGACGAATAGCTTAAAATTTTGTTCTTAAGTAGATATGTCGACTGCTTTTAAATATGTAATGGGGGGGGGGGGAGGTTTGACTCCTTGAAACACAGGATTCGTCCTGGTTCAAGTGTCAATCTACCATTTTTTTTTTGTTGACGAGAGGAAATCTTCACAAAGATACCCCGCCTTCTGGGGGGAAGGCGGCGGTTATGTGGGGATCTTTCCCACTAAAACCTCCCCGGTGGCTCTTTCCTCGGTGCATGACGAGGGGCTCCGGGATCTCACGTGGAACGCACCGGAGCTCCTCTGCACTGTGCTCAAGGAGAGCACGTCCCGGGGGAGGTTACTCCCCCTGTGCCCTCGCAGCGCAAGGCGACACGGGCCAGCCGGTGTGGCCTTCTTCCCGGTTTCACTTTGGTGGACGACGCAGGCCCCCACCCTTGTCGCCCAGTGAACCCGAGGCCTCTTTTAGTCGCCTTTTCATTAAAGTACTACGCTATGTTGTTAGTAAATAAATGAACCAGTAGAATTTTACAATACACTTACGAGTCTAAAATATTCCCAATTAGTGTACCCAGCCCGCTTCGCCGGGCTAGATTTTTCTTTATTTAATTTGAACAATAAACTTACATCATTAAATATTTAATTTAACTCTCACAATATATTAAATTATTCATTTCTCTCCGTATTCATTCTCTTCTCGAGCGGGTGAACATCATTACCTACACCCATGTACATATCAGTAAATACAATATCATTCTTATCATTTAGGGACTTATTATACTCCATTGTACTTCAATATGGTTCATAATGACATAAATATACACAACGCACGTGTCAATACAAAGTTGTGTTATAAAACAATACAATATCATCATAGTGAATAAAAGCTGTATTTGACAGTTCAAAAAGAGGAGTGCTCCGATCAGCTCCAAACTGTTTTATTTTTTTTTAAAGAAAGCTAGCAATATTTCTTTTTTTTTTCTCAGAAATATTACTAACAACCGTGTTAACCATTCCAACTAAGCTTAAGCTTGTGCTAGGACATGGTTCACGGCAATAGTCGTATGGTGGATTCGAAGCCACGACCTTACGATTCGCAGGCCGTACCATAAACCATTAGGGTATTGACGCTTCAAAAGTACAGCATTACTCGCCAGGTCAATCTGAAGATTTCCTGAAAGTTTCATTGAAATCGGTCCAGCCGTTTCGGAGCCTATACGAAACAAACCCACACACGTTCTCTTTTATATATAATATATAGATAGATTATGTCTCTTGTTTCATATGTTTGTGTATTTAATTTTATAATTTATATTAAGTCACTACTGTGGATTATGGAGAGGAATTTATGATTTAATATTATGATTAGTCTCGTCACATATTCACCTGTAGATTCGTCCCAGTAATTATTCCCAATCACTGTATCAATTCTCAACACGTAATCGTATCCAATTAACGTAGGGAGACGCAATGGCAAGTTGGCACAGCTTCAAAATAAGGTGAATCATTATAACGCTTGTTATAACGTGTGTTTTGGCCGGGATGCCATTTACACGGATTCCGTAACCGCTCTGCTCACCTTGTGAGCTGAGAAGATGGCAATACAATTATATATCGACGATAATACGAGACGACAAACGCCGAATTGAAATCGAATCTAACGTGAAATGCTATTACGCGCGGACTACCTCTTTGAAAATACTTTTTCCCTCACCCTGTCGGGCTACTAGCTAATAGAGGTTCAGGCTGAGCGATGCTATGCCACCTCTCAATCCGGTGAAGCAGTAAAGCCTAGCCTCTCTAGCCAACTGTGTTAGTTCGTCCATAAAAAAGAAAAAAAACGACCTTTTTGTATTAACGTATTATCGTAGGAATATTACGAAATCAAACTTTGCACATTTTTTTTGACGAACTATCACAGTTGGCACAGAGAAGCTGGCCTTTACTGCTTCACCGGATTTGAGAGGTGGCACAGCTCTTAGATCGCTTAGCCTGAACCTCTATTAGATGGTAACTCGACACAAGGGTCCCCCCGGTGAGGGATAACTTTGCACAGCAGTCGCGGAGATACTTATATCAATGCAACGGGGCGTCTTCGACGCGTGAACCAGGGCATTCTCCAACACCACCGTCAGAAATCAGGCATTATAAAAACAAAAAATACGTTATAACTGTAGAGGTAGCAATCTTAGTAATAAAACAAAGTAAACAGTTCAAAAACATTACAAAAGGGCACGGACACAAGTGGTTGCGCTTTATAATTAAGATTTATTAAAAAAAAATTATTCATCATTCATCATCATTTCAGCCGTAAAACATCCACTGCTGGACATAGGCCTCACCCAACGATTTCCAAAGGGACCGGTTGTAAGTGGCTTGCGTCCAGCTGCGTCCTGCGGCCTTTATGAGGTCGTCACACCACCTTGCGGGTGGACGTCCCACACTGCGCTTGCTTCCTCCAATCGAGAATCGAGAGACATCGGCTGGCTCGTGTCGCCTTGCATCGCGAGGGCACAGGGAATAACCCGGGATGTGCTCTTCTATAGCACGGTGCAGAGGGGCTCCGGTGCGTTCCACTGGAGATCCCGGAGCCCCTCGTCATGCACCGAGGAAGGGCCACCGGGGAGGTTTTAGTGGGTCAAACCCCACATAACCGCCGCTTTTACTCCAGAAGGCGAGGTATCTTTTTAAAGATTTCCTCAGAATTTTTTTTTATGCAGTTTTGAAGCTGATTTACTGGTCAATCCTTTGGTATGTTTTTATTGAATTTCAAATTCAGAATTAAGAACAAAAAACAAATTCCATTCCCTTCATTGTTTTCAACAATCCAAGGGAGGTGAAAACTTTCTTTAATTCGAGAAAATTGTTTTTTTTTGGCGTTTCTGATTTTTGATTCCATAAAAAGGCTTATCTAAACTTTAAACCAGTAGATCTTGGCCTGAAATTTCCGCTCAAGCTTTAACACTTCTGCAGGCGGGGCACAGCTAAAGAAATGTGAATGCACAACTGAATTTAAGCCGTATACTGTACGAAGAGTTTATTTACCAGCTATATCGGCTTCAAAATACATAAAAACTCATTGTACCACCTCACATTTATTTTTAGCCAGAGACCGTCAAAACTTAAAACACTAGGAGGTTGGCCGATAGAAGTGTCCCGGAGTATAGATTTCAATGCTTCCATTTCTAGAATAAAGAATTCTAATTTCGACCGTAGTGCGACTAGCAAGGTCTATGATACAAACTATATAACACGGAAACCCATATCACCTGTGATCAACTTGAACAGTTGCCAAGCCACACCGTCTGAGGTGACAGGATGTCACGCTAGCAGGGTGGGCGTGGAGCTGCGTGTCACACGGCACGTGAGACGTAGACTGGTGGGTCTTGTGACTGACCTAATCCAGGGCTGGATTGATAGGTGTCTAATGCGACAGGCCCATAGTACTGGGTTCATAGAACAAGACTACGGTGTCCCCTGCCTGTCATAAAAGGGGTCCGATCCACGACCGACAAAGGCACTTTTTCTCTGCCGTTCCCCGTCGGTAAGAAGACGCCACTGGTGGTCCGGTGTCGCTTAGCACTCCTAGGGTGCTGGGGAGGGACGTGCTGTTAAGTATAGTGGCGAAGGGGGTGCGTTCCACTGGAGATTTCGGAGCCCCTCACCAGGCATCGAGGAAGATGGCCCTTCCTGGGGGAGGGGGGGTTATAGTTAGTAAAAATCTCACAAATAACCCTGACTACCACCAAGAAGGCGGGGCATGTTGTTAAAGATTTACCTGCCGTTACCAAAAAAAATGCTAGGGTGCCGAGGGAGGGAGTAATCTCCTCCAAGACGTTATTTACACTTTAACGTAACCTAATTCACGCAATGTCTTCCGCACCTTAGTGTTAAAAATTGTGCAGTGATTTTGGCTAATTTAATTAATTTAGTAGTTATATTCCTATTACTTTATCATTTAATAAAATATTTTTGTAAGTATTAATAATAAAATCGTTACGTTTCTTTATAGCGAATGTTGTGTACACCTGTAATTGGCATACACAACAGGACTTAGTTTGTAAACTTGATTATTACAACAATGTATGCTTGTGTAATGCTCTTGGTGTATCTTATTAAATAAATAAATAACTTCTTAAATTTTTTTTTCAACAAAAAGCTGTATTTTTTTTGTCTAGGCTGTCATACAGACAATTACTACCCACTCACCGTTGGACGTTGAATTACAAGGCATCCTGTTTATATAAAATATGTACACAAAATATGTATATATACACAATAATTCAAGAGAGAAAGAAAATGTATGCGAACTGCTCTCTCTTGCTCCTATAGTGTGTTAGCTGGCAACACATGACACCCAGCGATTGTTATGCATAACTACTTCCAATGATATCTTAGTGATTTACCTGAACCTTATTGTATCTTTAATTCATAATTAATAATTTAGTTGATCGTCACATGAACTTGGCATTGTAACCAATAGTTTAACTTTATTAGTTCGTAATCTGACTTCTAATTAATTTTGTATAAAGATTGTGAGGACGTGCAGTTGTGACGGTATTCGCTAAAATAATTCCTTGTACAACGTTACGCTGTCTGACTAAAGCGAGTGTATTAGTTGTTGGACTATTTTATTCTACGAGATCTACAAATTATAACAAGTGTGATACAAACAATATGCCTGCATTGCGTCTTAGATATACGAAACGTAACTCTCTCTCATTCCATCTTCACTAACTTCATCTTCTTAACTTCCGTTCGTTTCGCTACAATCGCCGATTACACTTTTCGTAACGCTCTCACCAGTCTTACTCCCCAAGTCGTGCGTGCGTAAAGAAGTTTTACTTAAATAAATAAAAAAAAATACCCTTTCGACTTTCATCTCCCAAAAACAACGTGTATATGAATACCAGTACGGTAACACGCGGTCACTCCGGGCGCAGGGCCGTTTCTAAATATAACTGGGAATATAAATTATGCCGGTGTATGGGTTTTGGTCACCCGTTCTAAATTTGTACGGCTTTTGATGGAATTTTCCTATTCGCCAACGATCTTTCGCAGGGTTGCCAGGAATGCTTGTTTTTTTGTCATTTTCTAAAAAAACAACCCACCGGCGCCGGTTTTCGGGAATGGACATGTCGCACTGTATTCAGATCTTCGATCACAGACAAGACTATATCCTGCTGACAGACTTGTCGATATTACCATCCCACTTGACTAGAACCTCGTGTAGACCTAAAGGGAAAAATCACCAAGTCCGCAATACCGGTCCACTCTCTTGTGTTCCGCAGCCATGACTTCTTTCTACGACCAACACTTCTTTTGCGAGTGACGAGGGATGTTCATGCCAAAAATATATCGGTATATTTTTCGATATAATATATCGTGAGGTTGTATCGATTCTACGCGATATATTGTACAGATATATCGATATTTTCCATATATCGAAATTTTATTATAATTAGCACTTAATATTAAATATTAGAAAAGTTTTGTACTAACAGAGTACTCGGCGCGTAACTGAGAGGTTCCCGCTTCGGATATCAGACTATTTGATTTGATTCTGCTTGCAGTACAGACTACATGTATAGATTTTAAAATTTATACAACGAGTCCTGCCATCGTGAAGAGTAGGAGTGTAGTAACATTTTTTTTTTATATGAAAAGTGGCAAACGAGCATACGGCTCACCTGATCTTAAGTGATCACCGTCGCCCATGAACATCCACAGCACCAGAGGAGCTGTAGGTGCGTTGCCGACCTTTGAGATAGGAATAGGCTCGTTCCTTGAAGGTCCCTAAATCGTAAACGTTCGGAAACACCGCTGGCGACAGTTGATTCCACAAGTTGACAGTGCGTGGGAGAAAGTTACGCGAAAAACGTACAGTCGTTGAACGCCAACCATCAAGATGGTGGCGGTGGAATTACAGACTTAGAACATACTACACTACACTCCGTGATGGCAGTGCAAGTATGGGTTTTATTTTATTCAAGTTGTCAACCACAAATAAAAGAAAGATTGGAATGCTTTTTTATTTAATTTCTTACGATATTTCGTATATCGGATGAATTATATCGATATTAGATGATTCTATAATATCGGATTGAAGCGATATATCGCGTCCATGTATCGATATTTTATGTAATATCGATATATATCGTGCACTCCTACTAAGGATGTAACTGATATACTACACTTTTCTTATATTGATAGTTTGCAATAGTAATAATATAATATAATAATAATAAATTTATTTATTCATCTTTCACAAATTTAAATTTACAGTTTACGTTTACAGTTTACGTAGTTCTTAGATTTGTGAAAGACTGGTGTTTGAACTAATGTACCCTGTAAGAGTAAGTCTGCTCAGTCTTGAGCACAGGCGTAAGGTAGCTAGCCTTTCGGTTTTCTACAGATTGCATTTTGGAGAGTGTGCTCAGGAACTACATGATCTAATTCCCCCGTCCCCATTCCACCATCGGACTTCTAGACGCACTGCGGGATTTCATCCTTTTGTTGTGAACATCCCTCAAACCCGAATGAAGCGATTTGCTACGTCTTTCATTCTTCGTACAGCAAAGGACTGGAATAGTTTGCCCGCGTCTGTCTTTCCTTCCGATTACAATGTGGGTATTTTCAAGAGTAGAGTGAATAGGCATTTACTAAGCTAGTGCGCCTTACCATCCAGGACTGCATTTCCACTTAACATCAGGTGGGATCGTAGTCAAGCACTTGCTTAGAAATTATGAAAAAAGACAGATCACCAGCCCCCATACTTATCATAATACTGTAATTTTATTATTAATATCAACTTAAGAATTAAAAATTAGCATGCGAGAAAGAAAGTGTGTGGTGTGTATGTGTTGTGGGTTTGTGTGGTGTCTCTGTGGTGTATGCGTGGTGTGTGTGTAGCTCATGTATGTGTGTGTAGTGTGCTTTATATGTTGTTCAATTTATGATGAGATTTTAATAGTTATTGTAGTTAAATCCAATTAAACCCAATCAAAAAGCTCTTGACGAATTGAATATTTCTCTTCTCAAGTATATGCACCATGACTACACAAACGACCTGACAACCTCCTTTTTGAAGTCGATTAAAAGTATTACAAAGTTGGACAACTGTAGAACGCATCCGCCACTGAATTCTATACTCGGCGAATTCATTGTTTCCTAACAAATGTGTGCCTTGCATCATTCGTGTCGGATGCTGACTCATCCCGAAGTCCTAGGAAGATCACGCGTCATCTGTAATGCCTGTGTATATATTTGAACATCTTGAATTCTGATATACGCGACTCAAAGACGAAACCTTCGAAACCGTTATTAAAAACTATTTACGAGAAAAACAATAACCGACTTCAAATCAGCCTAAATATCTGTACGAAAAGTTGAAATGGCGGAATGAAGATACTAGCTGTTTAATTAGAGCTAAAAACTGCATTTTACAAATTCCGCTACACCGATCTGCTGCGTTCCGGGGCAGTTTCACATACTTGGCCACCAAGTGTTGGAATAATTTACCACCGCCCGTAAGAGACAGTAAATCTGTAAACGCATTTAAAAATAAATTAAAACACCTGATGTTAAAGTTACAAAAAGATAATATCCCCGCGATATCGGTGGCTTGTTGTTTCCAATATTTTCAATATTTCATTATATAATATAAACTTTATACGTTTAATTATCATATCATTTATTTTATTTTTTGACTTAATAATATATTTATGAAATTTTTTCATCTATTATTTTATTGTATAAAATATATTTTAATCTCATAACTGTTTTATTCATGTATCATATTTATTGTACTCTTATTGTCTGTATAAATTACATATAAAAGTAGTATTGCGCGCGCACGTCTTTAGGTAGTCCCGGGCACCGCTGAAAATCAGCGCTGTCGCATCCTTGCGACAGCATATACTGAGACGGTGTCCGATATTGACGTCATATGTTTTGTATTATTTGTCCGTGTAACTTTAACTGTGTTTTGTCTATTTTTCATTATTTTTTAATGTGTGTTATATTCAGTTTGTGATGTGTTTTTGTATTGTGATGCCAATAAATAAATGTCTATGTCTAAATCGAAAACGCTTTTACGCGCGGACGTTTGTATTTCCGAACGTAGGAATATTACGAAATGTAATTAAGCAGAATCTAACCAAACTCTCATCGAACTACCCTTAAAGTGCATCCTTTCCAATAACAAAATGAATCATTGAAATCGGTTGTCGTGATATTGAGTTATTCGTCCATCTGTGTCGCACATACTTGATGCAAATTTAACACTTATAGGTTTTCTCATAGATGCCACTGTCTGAATTGGACCAAATTAATGGGACTATACGATTGAAAGCGCGTCTTACCATTCAAGACTGCGTTACTGAAGGTGCTTAATTTTTTTTTGAACAACCAACACAGTTGGCCAGAGAGGCTGGCGTTTACTAGTTCACCGGATTGAGAGCTGGCATAGCTCTTAGATTTTTTCAGCCCTGTAGTTCTGGGCTCTCAAGAATAAGACTACGATATCCCCTGCCTGTCGTACAAGGCGACTAAAGGGACCTCACTGGGAATGGGGTTTCACTGGGCGATAAGGTTGGGGGCCTTTGTCGTCCGCCAAGGTGGACCCGGGAAGAAGGCGACATCGGCTGGCCCGTGTCGCCTTGCGCTGCGAGGGCACGGGGAGGGAGTAACCTCCCCCGGGACGTGCTCTCCTTGAGCACAGTGCAGAGGGGCTCCGGTGCGTTCCACTGGAGATCCCGGAGCCCCTCGTCATGCACCGAGGAAAGGGCCACCGGGGAGTTTTTAGTGGGTAAGAAGCCCACATAACCGCCGCCTTCCCCCCAGAAGGCGTGTTATCTTTCATAAGATTTCCTCCCCGTCAAAAAAAAAAAGCTCTTAGATTTTACTCTGACATACAAATATACAAAATACAAATACTTTATTCAAAAATTTCTTACAAATACACGAACTCCCTGACTCCTGAACTAGGAGTTAAACCTGTATCTCAGGTATCAGTGCCCTCCTCTCCCATTGCCATACATATATTTAATTTAACAAAGATATAGAAGATTTAAAAGAAAAATTACATAAATATTCGTATATAAATAAATAAATGTGGACGTGTAGTATTTTGAATGTGTGTGTGTGTGTGATGAGTGTGGTATTTATATTATAAGTGGAAGCATAATTTCTTCCGTCTGCTTATAATCGAGCGACAACAGCCAGTTTTTAATTTTGGTGTTAGTGACGTATTGAAAGCGTTTTATGTTACCCTTTCATTATTTTGTTCTCTGGAAGTAAGTATAGAGATGAAATGATTGTCACCTGATCTCGCTTACCAACGAAGCTGATGGCACGGCTTCCTATTTAACAACTTTATCAGAGTGACCATAACATTGACTTCTCTGTCTTGACACAACGTCTACAAAGCTATCGCGTCTGTTTGCTCATGCCTTTACCATGCCGTTTAACTCTTAACACCTGTCACTCTTGTGCACAATTACAACGGTGACGCAGTCATACATTGCTTATTAAATTAACTATGAGTATTTACAAGTTTTTAACTTTTGAAACCACTCAATGCTACCATATGCTACTACGAGCAATCGATTTTTCTCAGATGCAGGTTTTTTAAATTAAACGTTGGCTCAGATTTAGATATTTTTGTGATATGTTCAGCCCTGTAGTTCTGGCCTCTCAAGATTAACACTGCGGTATCCCCTGCTTGTCGTAGAAGGCGACTAAAAGGGACCTCACTGGGAATGGGGTTTCACTGGGCGATAAGGTTGGGGGCCTTTGTCGTCCGCCAAGGTGGACCCGGGAAGAAGGCGGCATCGGCTCGCTCGTGTCGCCTTGCACTGCGATGGCACAGGGGGGGAGGGAGTAACCTCCCCCCCGGGAAGTGCTCTCCTTGAGCACAGTGCAGAGGGGCTCCGGTGCGTTCCACTGGAGATCCCGGAGGCCCTCACCATGCCCGAGGAAGGGCCACCACATCCAGTATTCATTAATTTATAACCGTTATTTGAAAATAAATATTTATTTATTATTATTATAACGTTGTCACGTCAAAAAATAATTATCGCGATTCTGTCTATCCGCCGTTGATAATGACCTAGGCACGTTATCGCGCGCCCTATAGCCTAGTTATTTTCCACTCGCGGCTAAGAGTGCCTGATAAGGTGTAGTAAACATAGGCGTTGGATTTGTCATTATCATCAGCTAACAGCAGTCCACTGCTGGACATACGGCTGGTATATATTAAACTAGCGTACCCAGCCCGCTTGGCTTGGGCCGCCAGGGCTTGATTTAGCTTTATTTTATTTAAACAATAAACTTACATCATTAAATATTTAATATAACTCTTACAATATATTAAATTATTCATTTCTCTCCGTATTCATTCTCTTCTCGAGCAGGTGAAGATCATTACCTACACCCATGTCTTCTTCTTCTTCTGCCTAGCGTTTTCCCGGCCTACAGCCAGGGTCCGCTTTCATACTTAGTCTCCTCCACTTTGCCCGGTCTTCGGCATCCTCATTTGTTAGGTGGTTCACTAACCTTACCTACACCCATGTACATATCAGTAAATACAATATCATTCCTCTCATTTATACAAAAACATATCGGGCTCAAGTTAATGTCAGAAATAAAAGTACGACGTATGGCTTGAGCGTGGTAAATGTGTATTATCTGTGAATTAAGGGCATTAATAAATACTTATGAAGCAAAAAAAGGACTCTACCTGATGTTCATGATATTTTAAAATGAACAATTCAGAGTTATCTCTCAACATCATCAAGTATCATGATCTCGTTCGACAGTAAACATAAAATATTTCGCACTTCCAGATGTTCTCAAGCCAATGATATTTGAAACTTTTTTTGTTGTGGTACACTTTTAACGACTTCATATATTTTTTAAAGCAAGCTAGCTTAGGTATTTCTTTTTTTTTAATATAACTAAAATATTACTAACAATCTTGTTAACCATTCCAACTAAGCTTAAGCTTGTGCTAGGACATGGTTCACGGCAATAGTCGAATGGTGGATTCGAAGCCGTACCCTAAACCATTAGGCTATTGACGCTTCAAATTTGTCGGCATACGTAGAAAATATTTAAAAATTACTTACTTATAATCCACAACGTGTCCCAAGAATGCATCTCAGGATGGACCTGCTCATGACTACTACAGAAAAAATAGAGAAAAAATCTCTATTTTTTTTTAAATTACAAAAAATTTTTGAAAGTTTTGAGAATCAACACCCATAATGGTATTTGTTACTATTGTGACCAGACCGAACGACTAAGGGAGCGGGTGCCTAGGAGGCAAGACGCGGTCGAAGTGCGTAGAAGGCTCAACGCCAACAGGCGGGGCCGAGCACAAGACCGCCGAATGCCTCCTTAGGCCGGGGAACCTGGCGTCGCGACCGACATGGGCCATTGGCGGCGCGTTTGTATTCGACGCGCCGCAATGTAGTAATTGTCTTAGGGGGGGTGCTTCTTACCACTCCTCGGTAGGGCCCGGAGTACGGGCACGGCCGGGGGTTGCGGAAGAACTGTGGGATGTTATCCCGTGACCCCCACATACATGGTCGTATGGGGGAATACCGTGTGAAGATTTTTAGTCGGCTGGAGCCCGACACTACCGCCGTTGCCGGCCCTTAAGGCTTCGGGGTGTGCATCCGCATTTTGTTACACATGTAAATAAAAATAAAAACTATTGTGACCACAATTTTTCAAATATTTCTGATCTTTTGTTTGTAACGGCAACCTAAGAGTAGCGTTCTTATCTATCGCAAGCCTTAAAAGTACCAGAATACGTATACAGTTTTTACATAAAAAATTATCAAAATTATTTTTTTAAAATTTTGCATGATTTCAACTTTCAGTACAATTTCACTCATCGTGGTGTAAAAAAAAGTACTGAAACTACTATGGAAAGTTTTTTAAAAAGTTTCTACAACTATCCAAAAATCTAAAATATAATACTTTAGGCTAATCTTGCCACATATAAATACCAACTTTTACAAAACAAAAAATGGATTTTTTTAATATTGATAGTATCTTGTGCTATGTGTCATGAACGATGAATGAAAATTATTTGTTTACATAAAGTATTTAAAAATACCGAGCAATGCTCGGTCAACCAGTTGCTACGTATATATCGGCTGTAACTATAAACGAATTCACGCTAGGGATGTTCATTCCAAACACATATCGATTTATTTTTCGATTTAATATATCGTGAGGTACCGATACCTACGCGATATATTCCACAAATGTATCGATATTTTTCATATGTCGAAATTTGTTTATAATTAATTAGCGCTTAATATTGAATATTAGAAAAGTTTTGTACTAATAGAGTACTCGGCGCGTAACTGAGAGTTAGCTTAGATTGTCCCAATAGATTTTTGTTAATAAAATAGCTACCGACCGAGTCGTGGTTCGGCCGTCTCGGGCGCCCTCGGATCGGACTGCTAACGCGTAACAATGGTAACCGTCCAAGTCGAGGTTACCCTTCACCAGGGGGAGCCTCGTGTCGAGTTACCACCTAATAGAGGTTCAGGCTAAGTGACCTAAGAGCTATGCCACCACATAATCCGGGGAAGCAGTAAAGGCCAGCTTCTCTGTGCCAACTGTGTTAGTACGTCCAAAAAAAAAGTTACTGAGAGGTTCTCGCTTCAGATACCAGTCCAGACTATTTGATTCGATTTGATTCTGCTAGCAGCACAGACTACATGCATAGATTATAATATTTATAAAATCAGTGTTGCCATCGTGAAGAGTAGGACTGTAAAGGTTTTTTTTAATTAAAGTTATCAACCACGAATAAAAGAAAGAATGGAATGCTTTTTTATTTAATTTCTTTAGATATTTCATATTTCGGACGAAATATATCGATTTTAGATGATTCGATAATATCGGATTGAAGCGATATATCGCCTCCATATATCGATATGTTATGTAATATCGATATCTATCGTGCACTCCTAGTTCACGCTAGGTGTGTAACACATATCATATATAACAATCGTCAACAAACCGCACGCGGATCAATGGGAATTAGCATAAATATAAAGCCGTAACTACTTGTAATTACTCTGGTCAGGTTTATAAATAACCATCGTATGACTTGCGGCGGTGGGCGTGCGGTGCTGGAGGAGGTAGGGGGGAGGGGAGGGCAATGTGTGCGACCTCGTGACCGCTCAGACTGAGTGGCGCGGCCCTACGGGGCTGTCTGGCAGCGTACGCGATACGATTGATCGTTACGCTTCCACATGTATACTGCACTTGTATGCACGTATTTTATGAAACGAGTGTGCTGTAGACAACACGACTGAAGTACGTACACGTAACTGGCTGTGAGAGAAAGAAAATGTGCGCGCGTACTGCTCTCTCTTGCTCCTGCAGTTTGATACAGACAATAGACTTGCATTGTGTCTTAGATATACGAAACGTTACTGGCTATGAGAGGAATAGAGAAAGAAAATGTGCGTGCGTACTACTCTCTCTAGCTCCTACAGTGTGATACAGACAATAAACCTGCACTGTGTTTTAGATATACGAAACGCAATACATTACACTTTTCGTAACGTAATAACAGAACTAAGAATCTCCTCTTTTTTGCAGTCGGCAGTGGTATGAATAAGCTTGACTTAGTCATTTCACTTTACAGTAAACATTTGTGTATTCGTCATCACCGAATTTGCCACTGTAGTAAATTGCGGCGGAATCTCTTTGGACTTGCGTCAATCTTGTGTGACAGACGCATGATTGGCATTCTGGCGTGTCACAAATAATTAAGTGGCTTGATGATGCGGCCCTGGTATTGGAACGCGTTGTGAACACCGTCAGTCTGAGATGATTGTCGTGGATAGTTGTGCGTATATCCCGTGTCTGCTATGATCATTTCATAATGGAACATCACTGGCTGAATGGCATTGGAATTGTCCTCCGTTCTCAGCAGTGTGACAGTTGTAATACAATCTAAATGAGAGATGTTACAGAGCGGTATGACTCGCAGTGTATCTCATTGGCTCTTACTCTTACAGACAAAACGTTAGTTTTTTTAAGTTTAATTACAAGTATATTTACGCTCAAAACCAAAAAACTTCGTATTTCCGAATTATCGTAGTTATACGAGTAATATCCCCGCGATATCTTTGGAATGAAGGCCTGTGCCCAACCGTTGGACTTTAAATATATATATAAATAAAGGCTGTTCACGTTTATCTTTATATATATATAAATATATCGATATAGTTTTTGCATGAAAACCCCAAAGCAAGCTGCGTGCGCGCAGACCACGGCGACCCGCTGTCCGGTCTGTTATGTCAGGGTTGAAATCCTTGAGCGGGATCTAGTTTTCAACCTGTCTCTTGCCTACAGGGACGCGGTGTTTATTTGCGAACCTACTAGCTAGGTCCAAAATTTATATATATATATTTTAATTGACTTATATACATCATAAAACATACATACATACAAATACAGAGGTTCAGGCTAAGCGACCTAAGAGCTATATCACCTCTCGTCCGGTAAAGCAGACAGATTCTCAGGATAATTTGTGTAGGTACTTTAAAAATACGAAGTTCCTTATTATAAAAATATTAATTTCAATCTATTTGAGGTAAAGAAAATTTCCCTTACTTTTGTTTACAATGATTTATATAGCGTACTAGCGTACACAGCCCGCTTCGCCGGGCAAGATTTTGCTTTATTTTATATAAACAATAAACTCATATCATTAAATATTTAATTTAACTCTCACAATATTTTAAATTATTCAATTCTCTCCGTATTCATTCTCTTTTGGAGCGGGTGAAGATCATTACCTACACCCATGTACATATCAGCAAATACAATGTCATTCTTATAATTTATACAAAAACATATCGGGCTCAAGTTAATGTCAGAAATAAAAGTACGACGTATGCCTTGTTTGACAGTTTAAAAAGATCCGATTGTCACCAATCACGTTTAGTGGATTACTCGCCAGATCAATCTGAAGATTCCCTGAAAGTTTCATTGAAATCGGTTCAGCCGTTTCGGAGCCTATAAGGAACAAACCCACATACTTTCTATTTTATATAAAGATATAATAAATAATAGCGCCATCTATCTAAACCAGTTGACACTAAAGATCTTACGCTATTATTTAACGTTACGGACGTTTTTCCGTCAAAACATTGTTCCAAATAAAATCTTTCACATGTTTTATGGACAACAATTGTCGTACTTATCGCACGTGTACGGAGCCTCACGTTACGTCATCCGGTAGGCAGTTAATCATAGATTGTAATTAATACCATTTAACCAATTCCCTTCGCGGTAACATACGAGCCCCATCTGTGTTGTTATGTGACGCGTCAACGCACAGCTGAGCTCCGATATTAGTAACCAAAGAGTGAACAATTTGACCAGTAACAAACAAGTGTATTTACTAGTAAAAAGATCGACTTCAAATCGAATCAGACGTTAAACGATTGTAATAATTTGTAGCTCTAAGTAATAACATAGTCTAATAACTAATATACTGGCTTTATTCAGACAGCGTAACGTTGTACAAGGAATTATTTTAACGACAGCCCTGTAGTTCTGGGCTCTCAAGAATAAGACTACGGTATCCCCTGCCTGTCGTAGAAGGCGACTAAAAGGGGCCTCGGGTACACTGGGCGATAAGGGTGGGGGCCTGAGTCGTCCGCTAAGGTGGACCCGGGAAGAAGGCGACATCGGCTGGCCCGTGTCGCCTTGCGCTGCGAGGGCACAGGGGGGGAAGGAGTAACCTCACCCCCGTCCGCGCGTCCTCACAATCTTTATACAAAATTAATTAGAAGTCAGATTACGAACTAATAAAGTTGAGTTATTGTTTACAATGCCAAGTTAATATGATGGTCAACTAAATTATTAATTGAAGATAAAATAAGGTTCAGGTTAAAGAGGAGTGCTCCGATCGTTACAGTATTACTCGCCAGGTCAATGTGAAGATTCCCTGAAAGTTTCATTGAAATCGGTCCAGCCGTTTCGTTGCCTATATGGAACAAACCCACACACTTTCTCGTTTATATATTAGGTTGGGAAAAAAGTTTCTTCGCATTTTTGAGAAAATTAACAACATATTTTAATAAAGTTTATTTATATTTGATTAAAGTAAAATTAGTAATTGTAGTAAAATTTTAAAATGTATCGAATTTCTTCATTACATTCATTTAACTTGACAGTACGTACAGTACGAAAAACAAACGCAAATCACACATTTTCCTAATTTGAATTTGGAATTATGTTCTTTAAAATTTAAACTTTCAATGATACCAAAACCGGCCAGATACAAATGGTACAAGCCAAAGAGATTTCATTACAAGTTCATACATACTATAATGCGAAAAGACTTTTCCCCCAACCAATTATACACACATACTAACCTTTCCAGTTTTAACTATACTCGTATTCAAACCTATATTGCCATGTCTGGAATCCTCATACTGGGTCACTGGGTTATTGGCGATCAATCTGTATTCTATTGCCATTCAATATGCCGAGTACATCATTAAAGTTGTGCGCAGCTTCCGGAATCCTCGCCGGCGATACTGGAGCCGTGCAGACATTTCTCGTAAATCTTATGACGCCATCGGGTGACGTCACCCCGTCTCAGTGGCCTAGATGCGGGTTTTAAAAAGAGAGCATTATTATAATAACTTATCCTTGTTTTTTTTTTAAATAATACTAACAATATTTTTTATTATTAATATAGCCGTGAACAAAAGTAAAGGGTCAATTTGTCAAAACAACAGCTCGGATTGCTTATTGAACACACAAAATGCAGAAAATGGATTGTAATATCAATCTCGGATAGCGATTTACGGATCGAGATTGAATATAGAAACCCGCCGTTAAAAGAGATAGAGATGGAATAAGAACATTAAATGTTGCTTCTTTAAATATTCTACAGAAACATTTATTTATTGGCATCACAATACAAAAACACATCACAGACAGAATTTAATACACATTAAAAATAATGAAAAAGTTAAAGTTACACGGACAAATAATACAAAACATATGACGCCAATATCGGACACCGTCTCAGCATATGCTGTCACAAGGATGCGACAGCGGTGATTTTCAGCGGTGCCCGGGACTACCTAAAGACGTGCGCGCGCAATACTACTTTTATATGGAATTTATACAGACTAAAACAGTTATGAGATTAAAATATATTTTATACAATAGAATAATGGATGAAAAAAATTCATAAATATTATTGAGTCAAAAATAAACTAAAATAATATGATAATTAAACGTATAAAGTTTAAATTATATAATGAAATATTGAAAATATTGGAAACAACAAGACATCGATATCGCGGGGATATTATCTACATGGGAGACTATGTGGACTTCATTGTATACATTCCTAATAATGCGATACTCACTGTACGTGTACCACTCTATAGAATAGTGTACATCTTGGTTTTCCAAAATACGTCTATTCATATCACGATTTTATTTTTCCTTTTCTTCAAAATACACTCTTGCCACAATGAAGGTTAATTGATTTATATTTCATTTAAAATATTAACTTAAAAGAAAAAGGATATCTTACGTAAACTTGGATAATACAGTATTTTTCATTTAATTTTATTTCTATTTAAATTTTAGTACTTAGTGTTGCCAAAATAATTGATTTTCAAAGAGGGCAGTAAAGGAAATAAGTTGGATAATCACTGCAGTGTGGGAATGGGTACCGACTCCTGGAAGGAATGCCATCATGACGTTGTTAAACAAGGAATATCTCTTTCCCACTCAATAGTTATATAAAGTTACAGCCTTTATATATATAATATATATGTCCCACTGCTGGGCACAGGTCTTCTCTGTAAAGAGAGTATAAGGGCATAGTCCACCACGCGGCCCTAGTGCGGATTGGTAGATCACATGCCTTAGAAAAATTTTCTAAGACATGTAGGTTTCCTCACGATGTTTTCCTTCACCGCCGAGCGCGTGGTTAATCAGCACATAAAATTGCAACAGCAAATTTATTGGTGCCGTCACCGGGGATCGAACTCGGGTTGCTAGCGTACTATGCAACAAGAGCCAACCGCCCGGACACGGAGCTACCACGGCTAACTCAATAGTTATATATAGTTAATAAAACTGTTTTGTATATTTAAGCTTCAAAAGTGTAGGTTCGAATCCACCATTGGACTATTGCACCATCTCCTAGCACAAGCAAAAGCTTAGTTGGAAAGGTGAACAAGCATGTTAGTTATACTTGTTAAATATTAAAAAAAAAACATAAAATTGTCCGTCTGTCCGCAGTCCCCACCACCACGAGGGCGCAGCTCGCGGCGGAGTACCTGGAATCGTGTCGACGTCACAACACGCCTCCCATCGATTCTGTGCTGCACCAGATACGGGTGATTAGTGTTTTCTGACTTACATTTTTTTTATGACGAACTACACAGATTGACCAGAGAAGCTGGCCTTGATTGCTTCACCGGATTGAGAGGTGGCGCAGCTTTAGGTCGCTTAGCCTGAACCTCTATCAATAGTAACTCAACACAAGGGTCCCCAAGGTGAGGGGTAACTTCGGCTTGGATGGTTACTATGTTACGTTAGCATTCCAATCCGAGGGCGTCCGAGAGGGCCGAGCCACGACTCGGTCGGCTACTTCACGGATAATCTAAACTTACATTATAACATAGGGGCCGTCCATAAATTACGTCATCGATTTTTTCAGACTTTAGACCCCCCCCCCCCCCCTACAATCATCCTATCGTCATTTCTTAATGACACACATTGTTGCATTATGTATGTTTATTATGAGTTATTTTTGTATTGTACGGCGCCTTAGCCGCCTCTCACATTTGCAGTCTCACTTACTGGTGAGGTGTGCTGGAAGAAATTTCTTTTTAGAAATAATCTTTTTGTACGTGAACAATAAACTATAAATAAATAAATAAATAAGAATGACGTCAATTTCGAACCCCCTATCTATCATTTACCGTCATCCGCAAACCAACCCTCCCCTAATTTAGAATGACGTAATATATGGACGGCCCCATAACAGACTTCATTACACTATACGTTTCATATGTATGTTCTTTGTGTGTGCACGTGACTCCGCCATTTATGGACAGATTAATAAAAACGTGTGTGCTATAGACCATACGATGAACGTAAAACTTTTTAGCTCCATCTATTTGTATGTACGTATATATATATGTTCCTCAAGTTCTTCGGACACACGGTCAGGCGAGACACAGACAGTCTAGAAAGGCTGATAATAACTGGTTGTGTGGAAGGAAAGAGAGCGAGAGGGCGGTCTCCAACAAGATGGACACACACAACACGGGACGCTACGGGAGCTACCCTACAATCGTCCATCCAAATGGCGCAAGACAGAAATGTCTGGAAAAAAGTGGTGGCCAGGGCAACACACCGTAGTCACGTCCCTCAGTCATGAGGTTACGTCATAGAAACATATATATATATATGTTTCTGTATATATATATATATATATATATATATAATATATACACGATTGTTCAAGAGAGACAGAAAATGTGCGCGTGCACTGCTCTCAGTACTGTTTTAGATATACGAAACGTAACTGGCTATGAGAGAACGAGATAAAGAAAATGCTCTTACTATAGTAATATACGAAACATAACTCTTTTTATATTTGCTATCTTATATTTCCCTCTTAACTTCTCTTTGCCTCGCCTAATCACAATTTTTGTAACGCATTCATCTGCTTACTCCCCAAATCTGCATGGATTCGTCCAAAACAATTTCCAAAATTGATGCTGGCATCGGAGATTGAATCATTCTTACTATTCAACTTGAACTATCTCAAGTAATGCAGTGTGATCTTCCAGGAGCTACCGGAGAATGCGATCGGGGGCGGAGCCCGCGCACCGCGCCTCTGTCTGACTGAATGCTCTCTGCTGGGGTGCGCGCCCACGGACGCGCTGGAGGCGCTACTGCGCAAGGTGCAGTTCCGACGGCTCGAGCTGGACCATGTGGACATCAACGACGAGGGAGCGGTGAGTAGGAGACGAGATAACTTTATTAATAAGTTGGAAAAAAACTTTCGACTGGGTAAAGCGATTTGGATGATCCGTTTAAAGCTGGTGTCTCCCATTCTTAAAATCTAAATCTAAATCTGAATAAATCATATGTTAAAAAAACAGCAATGAAACACAAAGTTAAAAACAGCTGATGCTCGGGTCAACGAACGCCGCGACGCGGAAGGGTGGCGCCAAAGAAGCGGCGAGAATTCATTTATGGCCACCTCGATCTCCTGTATACTGTCATGGGAATTTTAGTAGTATTTAAGATTATTATTGTGAAGTTTCATTCAAATCCATACAGTAGATTTTGCGTGAAAGAGTAACACTTCACATTCATCCATACATTCACGTTTATAATATTAATTTGATATATAAAAGAGAAAGTGTGTGGGTATGTTCCGTATAGGCTCCGTAACGGCTGCACCGATTTCAATGAAACTTTCAGGGAAACTTCAGATTGACCTGGCGAGTAATCCACTAAACGTGTTTGGTGACGATCGGACCTTTTAAACTGTCAAACAAGGCATACGTCGTACTTTTATTTCTGACATTAACTTGAGCCCGATATGTTTTTGTATAAATGATAAGAATGATATTGTATTTACTGATATGTACATGGGTGTAGGTAATGATCTTCACCCGCTCGAGAAGAGAATGAGTACGGACAGAAATGAATAATTTAATATATTGTGAGAGTTAAATTTAATATTTATTGATGTAAGTTTATTGTGAAGCAAAATCTAGGCCGGCTAAGCGGACTGGGTTCGCTTGTATTAATATGATTTTTGGTTGCAGGAAGCCATGTACGACATGATCGAATACTACGAGAGTGCTACCGCCGTCTGCATCATTGGGCCCCGTGAGTACGGCATCAGGGGCTGGCAAGCCACTTCCCGGATGATCAAGAAGGTGGGTATCCCATCGCCTTACACACGTAAGCATTCCGATCTTGGGCGATCCTTCCGAGGGCGCCTGAGATGGCCGAACCACGACTCGGTCGGTTGCTTTTTCATGGATTATCTAAGGGAAATTAAAAAGCTAAACTAACTTTGACTGTCACTTCGGGAAGCATTGGACCTGGGAGAAGAAGTGGCCGAAGAAACTCCAGCAAAGCTTCTAATCCTATCCAAGGGGTTGGGCCTTTCCCATAAAATATTTATATCGCGCAATATTTTACGGTCGTCATAGTGACAATAGCACAGAAGACGTTGGGGCGCAGACTTCGTGGGGAGTTAACTCAATAAGTTGTGTGTACAGAGCGCAGAGCTGACCGAGTTGGAAGTGTCCGACGGTGCGGTGGAGGCGTCACACGCGACGGTGTTGGCGAAGTCGCTACGCCCCGCTAACTGCCCGCTGAGGTCGCTTTGCCTGCAGCGCGCCCAGCTCTCCGGGGAGCCTCTCCTCTGTCTCGGTCAGTTTCCTCCACTCCCTCACTCCCATGTTCACAAAGACCAGTGATTCTCAACTATTGTGTCGCGGCACTGTAACGAAAAGTGTTCCGTCAAATTTTAGTTATAAAACTTACATTTATATTGACGATGTAAAGCTAATGTGACACATATAGTCATTTTCACTTTTTTACGTCGTTGGAATCAGAAGAAAAAGACGCGTCGAATGATATATATAACTTGTGACAATTAGATGAAAATAGCGAAAATAGGATTTTCAAAATTGACATAGACATATTCTTTATCGGCACAAAATAAACACATTAAAAAGACAGAAAAAAAATACAGTTAAAGAAAAAAACGGACAAATAGTACATAAGACATGATGCCAATACTGGACACCGTCTCAGCATTTGCCCTCGCAAGGATGCGACAGCGCTGATTTTCAGCGGTGCCTACCCAAAGTTTTTTATTTTTTTTACCGTAAAACGATTTTATTTTAGGAAAACTTTACGTTAATGCCGTGGTACAATGCTTATTCAGCAAAAACGACAGCTCTAGAGGTCCACAAACACGAAAGTTATAATTTTTTATTAAAAAGTTGAAATGTTTTTCGTCTCTGATGGACAATTTCATTTTTGTGGGTTACTATGGTTTTGTTTTCTATTGTCGATATGTATGTTCCATTACGGGGCCGTCACGTTCACTTTTTTTTTTTTTTTGACGAACTACACAGATTGGCCAGAGAAGCTGGCCTTGACTGCTTCACCGGATTGAAAGGTGGCATAGCTCTTAGGTCGCTTAGCCTGAACCTCTATCGCTAGTAACTCGACACAAGGGTTCCCCCGGTGGGGGGTAACCTCGGCTTGGACGGTTACTATGTTACGCGTAAGCATTCCGATCCGAGGGCGCCCGAGAGGGCCGAACCGCGACTCGGTCGGTTGCTATTTCACGGATAATCCAAGGGACATTCGAAAGCTAAACTAACTTTGAGTGCCACTTCGGGAGTCACGTTCACATACAGCGGAAAATATTCTAACACATGCCGGTTTCCTCGCGATGTTTTCCTTCTCCGCTGAGCGCGTCATACGACCGACGACGAATTGAGAACTTTGAAGTCCATCGAAAAAGTGGCAAACGAGCTTACGGCTTCTCTGATCTTAAGTGATCACCGTCGTTGAACACGTTCATTTTTTAACAATATAAAACATCATTAATTAATTCCTATTAATAATTGGTTAAAGCGCCATCTGTGATCAGAGACTTTAACTACATGTTTAGTAGACCGACTTCAAATCAATTTAAACGCTTATACACGTGTCAGAATCGAAGTAATATATTTATTATATAGATATATTTTAGTAAAATAACAGATCCTGTCGGGCAGTACATAATAATACACAATATATAAAACAACGTAGATGACCAGAGAGTACTTAGCTTATGTACAGAGGTTACCGACGAACAACACTAACAACACAACACAGGAGAACAACTCTAAAGCCTCTGAACAGTACCCCAGCTCTTACACTATTGTGAGGAGTCAACAACATGACTCCTCACAAATCCTTCACATATTTAATACTCTTTGGTTTCAACAGCACATACATTAACAACCAGTTATTCGGATTCGCATTAATCTGTAAACGCATTTAAAAATAAAAACACCTGATGTTAAAGATACAAAAGATAATATCCCGCGACATCGGTGGCTTGTTGTTTACAATATTTTCAATATTTAATTATATAATTTAAACTTTATACGTTTAATTATTATATTATTTATTTTAGTTTATTTTGACTCAATAATATTTATGAAATTTTTCATCTATTATTTTATTGTATAAAATATATTTTAATCTCGTAACTGTTTTATTCATGTATCATATTTATTGTACTCTTACTGTCTGTATAAATTACATATAAAAGTAGTATTGCGCGCGCACGTCTTTAGGTAGTCGGGCACCGCTGAAAATCAGCGCTGTCGCATCCTTGTGACAGCATATGCTGAGACGGTGTCCGATATTGGCATCATATGTTTTGAATTATTTGTCCGTGTAACTTTAACTGTGTTTTGTCTATTTTTCATTCACATTTTAATGTGTGTTATATTCTGTCTGTGATGTGTTTTTGTATTGTGATGCCAATAAATATATGTCTATGTCTATTATGACACACACATACTATATGTGTCCAATAAACGAATCTGTTATAAATATACAGTGACTGGTAAATGTATTTGACATATAATATTAACATTCAAAACGAATCATTTGATAGTCATAAGAGCGACTATAATACAATTATCTAACACACGCGTGGACGCCCTCTTTGTATTTCCGAATTATTGTATGTATTTTAAGAAATAGAATTAATCAGAACCTAACCAAACTCTCGTCAAACTACTATTGAAGTGCATCCTTTCCAATAAAAATGAATCATCGAAATCGGTTGTCGTGATATTGAGTTATTCGTCTATTTGTTGCGCACATACTTGATGCAACTTTAAGACGTGGTTTTCTCTTCTGAGTGCCATTGTCAGAATTGGACCACATTGAGCGCCGAGCGAAGAAGATCATAGGCAGTGACTCGCTCGTTGAGACAAATCTTCAGAGCCTCGTACACCGTAGACGAGTGGCCTGCCTCTCGGTTTTTTATCGGGTGCATTTCGGCGAGTGTGCCCTTTCCATCACCGAACGACTAGGCGCGGCGAGCAGTGCCACCCTTACGTCGTAGACATTTCATCAATACGCACGAAGCGGTTTGCCTCCACCTTCCTTATGCGGACGGCTAAGGAATGGAACTCTTTGCCGCGTTCAGTCTTTCCTCACGGATACAATCTGGACACCTTTAAGTCCAATGTGAACAGACACCTTACAGGCTCACGTGCTCCATCCTAGGCTTCATCTTCGCCTCCCATCAAGCAAGATAGAAGCCAAAAGTGATCCTATTTAGTAAAAAAAAAAGGAGCAGCTTCCATTCGTCCATTTGAAGTCGATTTAAAAACAATAACATTGTTTAGGCTTTCATTATCTCGCATATGGAACTTCGATCAATACAAATGTATTCTATTTGCAGTGATGGCGCTGAAGTCAAACAACTCGGTGAGAGAACTGCGTCTCGGAGACAACCGGCTGAGCGCTAATGACGCGGTGCAGCTGGCCGCGCTGCTGAAGATCAACACCCGGCTGCAGCTCCTGGACCTCTCCAACAACCTCATCCAGGTCAGTTGTCGTACAACTGGCGGCAGGCAACTTGTCAAGAGTCGTGTCTTTCTGTGTAAGCGAGCGCGGGTAACTAGGTCTAGATGACGTACAGGGGGGCAGGTATTAACCTCCCCCCAGAACACCGGTGCGTTTCTCTGGAGATCCCGGAACCCCTCAGTTTGCACCGTGGAAGGGCCACCGGGGCAGTTTAAATGGGTAAAAACCCCCACATAACCCGCCTTCCCCTCGTCAGCAAAAAAAGGGTATAGATGACGTCATCACAAACACGTACAGCAAGGGAGTGGATCAAGTTGCCGGCGTCAGTATTTCCGTCCAAGTACGACCTGGGAGCCTTCAAGAGTAGAGTGAACAGGTACTTACTAAACTAGCGTGTACCATCTTTCGACACGGGCCAGCCGATGTCGCCTTCTTCCCGGGTCCACCTTGGGGGACAAAGGCCCCTCCCCTTGTCGCCTTCTACGACAGGCAGGGGATACCGTAGTCTTATTCTTGAGAGCCCAGAACTACAGGGTTGAAGCGTCAATAGCCTAATGGTTTAGGGTACGGCCTGCGAATCGTAAGGTCGTAGGTTCCACCATGTCCTTTTTTCGCCTTCTGGGGAAGGCGGCGGTTATGTGGGGATCTTACCCACTAAAACCTCCCCGGTGGCCCTTTCCTCGGTGCATGACGAGGGGCTCCGGGATCTCACGTGGAACGCACCGGAGCCCCTCTGCACTGTGCTCAAGGAGAGCACGTCCCGGGGAGGTTACTCCTTGTGCCCTCGCAGCGAAAGGCGACACGGGCCAGCCGATGTCGCCTTCTTCCCGGGTCCACCTTGGGGACAAAGGCACCTCCCCTTGTCGCCTTCTACGACAGGCAGGGGATACCGTAGTCTTATTCTTGAGAGCCCAGAACTACAGGGTTGAAGCGTCAATAGCCTAATAGTTTAGTGTACGGTCTGCGAATCGTAAGGTCGTAGGTTCCACCATCTCCTTTTTCGCCTTCTGGGGAAGGCGGCGGTTATGTGGGGATCTTACCCACTAAAACCTCCCCGGTGGCCCTTTCCTCGGTGCATGACGAGGGGCTCCTGGGTTCATTGGGCGACAAGGGTGGGAGCCTTTGTCCTCCGCCGAGGTGGACCCGGGAAGAAGACGACATCGGCTGGCCCGTGTCGCCTTGCACTGCGAGGGCACAGGGGGGGAGGGAGTAACCTCCCCCGGGAAGTGCTCTCTATGAGCACAGTGCAGAGGGGCTCCGGTGCGCACCGAGGAAGGGGCACCGGGGAGGTTTTAGTGGGTAAAAACCCCACATAACCGCCGCCTTCCTCCCAGAAGGCGGGGTATCTTTCTGAAGATTTCCTCCTCGTTAACAAAAAAAAAAAAGGCTATTGACGCTTATTGTTCGGTAATCTGATTCTATTTCTAATATATTCTGTTGACATTATTTAATAGAAATGTCAACAGAAACAAAAAATAATTTCAGACTTTAATTTTTTTTAAATACTAGTTTCGTTCGTTAAAAAAAGGTAGACCAAGTAAGAGATGGAGAGACATTAATCGAAGCTACAAATGCGTAGAAGGTGTTTGACTCTATTATATTTATATATTATTGTCAATACATAAAGCAGCTTTTTATTTGTTTTAATTTTAATAATATATATTTAACTAAGTTTTTATAACATCATATTGGTATTATCTGTAACGGTGATATAATTTTTGTTGATTTAAATAAACAAATAAATAAATAAATTTTCAAACAGAAATATTTGGAAAGATTTAGGAGAGGCCTACGCTGCAGAGGCGACTACTACATACTACAAAATTTTATTGTAGCCAAATTTAAATTAATAATTTTTAATCGGAGGTAACATCGCGAGCCACAACTGGTCCACTATCCGCGCAATTTTCTTTAGGTGTACAAAGTTTTTGCTGATTAGGTCTTAGTGTATTTCAATGAAGCCTATTGTCCAGGATGCTGGAGTGGCGCAGTTGGCGGAGGCGCTGGTGGAGCAGTCCAACCAGTCCTTGCACACACCACCATCGGCAGCCACGTCGCCATTGTCCCCCCACCACTGCCCCAGTAAGTAACCCTATTTTTAACGCCTGACTTGGGGACTAAGTTGGTTAAGAAAATTAGCTGCAATAGTGTATATCGACTGAAAGTTTTTTTCTGTTTTTTATTATTTCATCCATGTGAATATTATTATTAAGAGTCAATAGCCTAATAGTTTAGTGTACGGTCTGCGAATCGTAAGGTCGTAGGTTCCACCATCTCCTTTTTTTCGCCTTCTGGGGGGGAAGGCGGCGGTTATGTGGGGATCTTACCCACTAAAACCTCCCCGGTGGCCCTTTCCTCGGTGCATGACGAGGGGCTCCGGGATCTCACGTGGAACGCACCGGAGCCCCTCTGCACTGTGCTCAAGGAGAGCACGTCCCGGGGGGAGGTTACTCCCTCCTCCCCTGTGCCCTCGCAGCGAAAGGCGACACGGGCCAGCCGATGTCGCCTTCTTCCCGGGTCCACTTTGGTGGACGACGCAGGCCCCCACCCTTGTCGCCCAGTGAACCCGAGGCCCCTTTTAGTCGCCTTCTACGACAGGCAGGGAATACCGTAGTCTTATTCTTGAGAGCCTAGAACTACAGGGCTGTCCACCATCTCCTAGCACAAGATTAAGCTTAGTTCCTGAACCTTCTATAATAAATTTCTAAGGTTCCCCGAATGTCACACGAATTTTAATGACAATTCATTTACCTGTACAGCTATAAAAATCTGGAATAGTTTCCCGATTGAGATTAAGGAGGCTTCGTCAACTAATGTCTTTAAATCGCGTGTATCTGAATACTTTCCTCTCAAACAATGAAAGTATAAACAGATATATATACTATCGTTTATTTATTCCATGTATATGTATATTTATTTATCTATTTAATATATAACCAGTTAACCATTAGTCGTTAAGAGCAGACTAAAGGTAGTGACGCTAAAAAATATTGTTTATAACATTTTGTTAGTTTATATCATATTTTTATATGTTTATATCATCGGCACGTCGCCATGTGTGTGATGAAAATGAGCCACCGATGTCACTGGCGTCCCTGATGATTTTCAAATGACAGATTAGACGCGATGGTACAACCGCTCTATCCGATCGCACTTCGCTCGACCGGATGGTAAAACGTTGACTCTATCAAACGCCGACAGACGGCGCTAGCGTTCCGTGTTTTTCCCAAATGTCGCTAGTGTTGCATTGGTAGCGCTAGTATCGCGACGGTTACGACATATATATATATATATATATATATATGTATATATATATATATGTATATTTATATATATATATATATTTTAGCGGCACTACCCTTAACCACTAAAGGTTAGCTAGAAGAAAATGCTAATTATCATTAAGTTCACCATTGTACATATACTTTGGTGCAATAAAGGATTTATCTTTTGTTAAATTCCACACGGACGAAGACGCGGGCACAGCTAGTGTCTTACAAAGTTACTAGTAATGATTTTGTTTTGCAGTAAGCGGTTACGAGTCAAGAGGGCTGGCTTTTCTCGTGCTATGGAACAACCAGCTGACCAGAAACTGTGCGGTGCATCTCGGCAAGATTTTGGTGAGATGATTTAAGAATTTATCATTTACTTTAAGGGGAGGCTCGAGGAACCTGGCGATACAACTCTCCCTTGCCAAGACCCAAGATAAGTGTATGGTGTCAAGAGACATGAGGTTGAGGATTCCCCAACATGATGAACATGATGTTGAGGACAGAGCGAAGTGGAAAGTTGACCCCACTACCATGTGGGACTAATAGCAAGGAAGATATATATATAGAGAGAAAGAGAGAGAAGAACTTATCCGAATAGATCAGATTAGAGCTAAGATCATCATCATCATTTCAGCCGTAAAACATCCACTGCTGGACATAGGCCTCCCCCAACGATTTCCAAAGGGAACGGTTGTAAGCGGCCCGCATCCAGCTGCGTCCTGCGACCTTTATGAGGTCATCAGACCACCTTGCGGGTGGACGTCCCACACTGCGCTTGCTGGTCCGTGGTCTCCAATCGAGAACTTTTCGGCCCCATCGGCCATCTGTTCTACGCGCTATGTGCCCTGCCCATTGCCACTTCAACTTGCTTATCCGGCGAGCTATGTCGGTTACTTTCGTTCGTCTACGGATCTCCTCATTCCTGATTTGATCTCGTAGAGATACTCCGAGCATAGCCCTCTCCATAGCTCGTTGAGCTAAGATAATATGATGGTATTGCTCGTCGCACTTTACGGTTACGGGTTCCTGCTAATGTTGTATTTATATTTCGTCATGATCTCGTATATCCCGTGATATAGTTAAATAATAAACAAACCATATTATCATGTATATAATTGTTGCTAAGGGTGTCAATACGTGTGTAAACCACACTGATGTTAATCATTTAAGTTATAACTTGTAACTACTATCGGCAGTTCCTATTTTTTTCTAAATTATTAATAAGTGACATTTGTCCTCAGCGTACATCACAGACGCTGTGCGTGCTGAACGTTGGTCGCAACGCGCTCGGCTCGGAAGCGGTACGCATACTGCAGGAGGGCGGCGTGGGGGGTCTCACCTCGCTGGGGCTGCAAGCAGCGCGGCTGGGGCCCGACGCCGCTAGATCCCTCGCCGCGCTCCTTTCCACCAGCAGACTGCAGGTGCTCACAAAATTTTGTTTTTAATTTTTCAAATTACGAAATAGGAACGTGTATAGTTGCAAATAACTGTAACGCTGACCGTTAATGCACAAAAGTCGAAAATATGGTATCTCAAGAGAGTGAAGGGGGGTGCGGGCGGGTTATTGTCGTCCTGTAGTACTCCACCCGCATGCTCCCGATGTACAGTTGCTTTCTAAATTGTATTTTACCTCAGAGGAGGCGAGGAAGCTGGTGGCTATGGTCATACAACATTGATGATTCTTTCTCGCTTCATGCGACCGATGTGTGTGTCCGTAGGTTAGGGTATGACGGGGCTGACATGCCCTAAAGGGCAAAAGTCCCGAATAAATAAAAAATTGTATTTTACCTCAGAGGAGGCGAGGAAGCTGGTGGCTATGGTCATACAACATTGATGATTCTTTTTCGCTTCATGCGACCGATGTGTGTGTGCGTAGGTTAGGGTATGACGGGGCTGACATCCCTAAAGGGCAAAAGTCCCGAATAAATAAAAAAAAAATTGTATTTTAATTGATCTTTATTTACTGTTAGTTTGTTTTTATTTTATTAAGTTGTATTATATTGTATTTTTATCTAATTAATTTATTAAGACAAAAACTTTCCTCACGATATTTTTTTTTCACCGCCTAGCGCGTGGTAAATCAGCACATAAAATTCCAGCAAATTTATTTGTGACGGCACCGGGGTTCGAACTCGGGTTAATAGTGTACACTGAATAACTAGCACAAGCTTAAGCTTAGTTGGAATAGTTAACAAAAATTTTAGTAATATTTATGAAAAAAAAATATTGCTAGCTTTCTTTTAAAAAAAAAAAATAATAAATACGGCATATATACCAAAATAACTTTTTTAAATGTTTGTCTTTCTGTTCCGGCTAATCTTAGAAACGGCTGGACCTATTTAAATGGGACCTTCACTGGCAGATAGCTGATGTAACAAGTAGTAACTCGGCTAGAAATAATGATAGATAGATAGTGAATCTATAAATAGTGATTTCATGCTCCCATTTTTTTTATATGCGTGTAAACTAGCGCTTGACCATGATCCCACCTGGTGTTAAGTGGTGCTATAGTCGAAAGATGGTACGCGCTAGTTTAGTAAGTGCCTATTCACTCTTGAAGGCTCCCACGTCGTACTTGAACGGAAAGACTGACGCCGGCAACTTGTTCCACTCCTTTGCTGTACGCACGATGAACGGTGACTCAAATCGCTTCGTTCGGACACAACATCGACTATAAAAGGGTGGAGACCCGCCGAGTGTCTAAACGTCCGAAGGTAGAATGGGGATGGGGGAATTAACTCGTGTAATTCCTGTGCACACTCTCCAAAATGTAATCTGTAAAACACCGAAAGGCTGGCCACCTTGCGCCTGTGCTCAGGACTATCTAGGTGTAGATCTTGGTTACCTATCAACTTTTTGGCATTTTCCCATTTATGGATTACCAAATATACTGGACGCTATATTCAAAATTCGAATTTAATTTTGAATATAGCGTCCTGTATATTTGAGTCACTGCTATACATATCCACTTCACGTCAGTATTCCATAGGGTCGTGATACTTTCCCGATGACGACACCGTGCAAGTGTCACGCCACTGGCCCCAGTGTAACTTCTTCTCTACCGTCTTCCAGAGACTGGACCTGAGGGACAACAAGCTGGGCAGCGGCGGACTGCAGGGCATCCTCAACGCGATGAAAGATAACACCATAATAACACAGATAGACCTGGACGACCCACCGGTATGTGCACAAATAATTCACACCACTATCTTCTATATATATAAAAATGAATTGCTGTTCATTAGTCTCGCTAAAACTTAATAACGGCTGAACGGATTTATCTTATCTTAGTCTTAAAATGTTCGTGGAGGTCTAGGGAAGTTTTAAAAGGTGAGAAAATTTAGAATAACTGCCGGGAAAACCTAAAATGTAGCCTTTTTCTATTTCCCACGCAAAAGTTTTTTTCTAAATAAAATGTAGAGTTAATTTGAACTTTATGCCATAGCAATAATGCATATTTTACATTAAACATACTCTCTGTTGGCTAAGCATTGTAGGTCGGGGAAAAAGTTCCTTTGCATTTCTTAAGAAAATTCCAAATTTATTTTAATTTAGTTTATTTATATTTAACTAAAGTATGAAGGTACCATTTTGTTTGATAACTCTTTCCCATCTTGTAGGTAAAAATATATATTTTTTAAAATGTATCGAATTTCTTCATTACATTTGTGGGTACATCACAATGTGGGTATTTTCAAGAGTATAGTGAATAGGCATTTACTGAGCTAGTGCGTCTTACTATCCAGGACTGCATCCACTTAACATCTGGTGGGATCGTAGTCAAGCACTTGCTTAGAAATTATAAAAAAATAGTCATCTTGACAGCAAGAAAAACAAACGCAAATCACATATTTTCTTAATTTGAATTTGGAATTATGTTCTTTAAAATTTAAACATTCAATCATACAAAAAGCAGCCAGATACAAATATAGACAAAATAATGTTATTACAAGTTCATACATACTATAATGCGAAAAGACTTTTCACCCAAAATTGTATAAATTAAATGATGACATCTTCTATTCTATTTCTATTTGACATCTCTGACAAGTCTTTTTCCATTGACATCCAACCTCCATAGACATAGACTCCACTGTGGCGGTTTCATAAAAGAAAATAAATATTATTATTTTTTACATTATATTATTTTTTCATATATATATATATATATGAAACTGAAGAAGTTTTACTTCAGTCATGTGATCTTAAGACACAGTTGTTACTTTTATAATTGTGTATAAATTCCATGTAAATGAATCATCCTTGCAATAGTATATGCTGAGACGGTGTCCATGTCGGCATCATGTCTGTACATCTGTCATGTACTTTTATCTTTTTGATGTGTTTAATTTGATGGCCAATAAAGAATATGTCTATATCTATAATGTTGTCAGGAGGGAAGCGCGTCCCGGAGTGAGGAGGCGGCGGCGCTGTGCCGGCTGACGCGCGACATCCGCGCCGCCTGCAGACGGAACTGCCCCTCCAACGAGCGACTCCACCGGAAGATCAGCCTCACCTGCCACACCGCATGCTTCGTGCGGGTTAGACACGCTTATTATATACCACCTCAAAACAGCCAGCAAGGATGTCTGGTTATTAATTACTGGAGCAAATGGCGATCATCATGGCGGTGGTTGGCTCACCGTTGGAAGCTCCATTCGCAAACGTCGGAGTTTGTGAATAATCCTCGCGTGTTACCGCTATATTATGCGCAGGCCCCGCCCCTTAGATGTTAGGAGCGTTGCTGGAGTTTCTTGGGCCATTTCTTCTTCCAGCGCCAATGCTTCCCGAAGTGGCACTTAAAGTTAGTTTAGCTTAGATTGTCCCATTTAGTTTAATTAATAAAATAGCTACCGACCGAGTCGTGGTTCGGCCGTCTCGGAAGCGCTCAGATCGGAATGCTTACGCGTAACATAGTAACCGTCCAAGTCGAGGTTAGCCTTCACCGGGCCCTTGTGTCGAGTTACTAGCGATAGAGGTTTCAGGCTAAGTGACCTATGCCACCTCTCAATCCGGTGAAGCGGTCAAGGCCAGCCTCCCTGGCCAATCTGTGTAGTTCGTCATTAAAAAAATAGAAATAGTAATAATTATTTTATTAAAAAAATAACTATTTTTATTTTTCTAAAATAAAAGTAACTCAGATTACTCCTTATTATATCACCTATCAACATAAGACTGACAGACGAAAATTTAAAAAAAAAGTTATTTTAGTATATGTACCGTATAAAGGCATATAAAAAAGGTGTATAATGTATGTGTGTTCATTGCAGAGCGGCGGTGTGGAGGAGGAGCGTCGCTCGAGTGGGCGTCTTCGTTCCCCCGCCCCTTCGCCCGCCCCCTCGCCAGCCGGTAGCCCCGTCCCTCTCGCACAGCACTCCCGCTTCTCCGTACGTATTATTTACTCGTGCTTCACGAGTTTCAATCTCTCACGACACTAGTCAACCCATTTTGTAATGTGAATTTCTGATTCCAGGTCACGAGAGTGACACCGGACAGAGACTCGTCGGACAGCAGCAGCCCGTCCACGCCTACGAGGCCCACGTTTTGTCCAACGTCGTCCAGATTCAAAGTTGTGCAGGTATATGATTATAATAGCTGTGGCCGCGACTTCGTCCGCGTGGAATTTAACAAAAAAATCTAGTATATTTAGTAGCGTACCTAGACCAATCTAAAAATCTATTTTTAAACAATAAACTTAAATCATTAAATATTTAATTTAATTCTCACAATATATTAAATTATTCATTTCTCTCCGTATTCATTCTCTTCTCGAGCGGGTGAACATAAATATACACAACGCATGTGTCAATACAAATTTGTGTTATAAAACAATACAATATCATCATAGTAAATAAAAACTGTATTTGACAGTTTAAAATGAGAAGTGCTCCGATCGTCATCAAACTTTACAGGATTACTCGTCAGGTCAATCTGAAGATTCCCTGAAAGTTTCATTGGAATCGGTCCAGTCGTTTCGAAGCCTATACGGAACAAACCCACACACTTTCTCTTTTATATATATAGATTACTGTAAAGCACACTTGACAGTATATAGAGTAGATTAGAAATGAAAATCGATAAAAAAGAAATCACATTTCAGGTTGTGGAGCCCCCACAAATCCACGTGCACCCAGCGACGCAGCCCAGGAGAGCTTCCTCACGTTTTTCAGTCACGAGGAACTACGACTCGATATACAACCTCGCACCGTCGCCGATTTCCACCGCCTCCCCTAGCCCGGAGCCCTCCACGGCAACCCCGAGTCCTGAACCCAACATAAGGCCCGACAGCCACGGGTTGACAAAGACGAGCTCCGAACCGTCTATCTATAGGAACATACCAAGCATTGCAGCCAGAAATCTTGTACCAGCGAAATTCTCTATGGAACCATTGGTGATGGGAAATCTATTAAATTCTACAGAGCCTATTTGGTACCAGCCGACTATAGATCAAAATAGAAATAAAACTTCCGATGATGCAGTATTCAGTACAGATGTATTACCTCCGTTAAATCAAATAGCAGTAGAAAATATCGATTCGTCGAACGATACGCAAAGTTTCGAAACCAAATTAACGTCTGAAGCTGATCATGTTGTAGTTACAGATAATTCTACATTAGATTCTAAGCTAATCGTTACATCAGACCAAAGTAAACATGAACTTGAACCAGAAAATGCAGAACAATTACCTTGTAAACTAAAATCTGTAAAAGATTCATGTGATACTACACACCGGTCGCTTGTCCACGACGATACTGTAAATATAGGGTTCGTAGAGACCGTTTATGATAAAAATATCTTCAAACCGTCTAAGAAAGAATTATCAGATCTCAGAGAAACCACAGATATATCAGTGGGTTTTAAAGAAAAACTTTTCAATGATATATATAAAGTAGATGATAACGGAAAATTGTTTGAGGATGATTCCGTTCTGAATGATGACGTTGATAAAGTTTTAGGGCCAGTTAGTGATATAGGAGTCGATAGTAAAGTAAACGATGATTTGAGTGTCGAAAACATTCTGACTGATAAATTAGTTTGTAGTGGTAATAATACCGAGAGAGTACAATTGGTAGCGGCGAATGACGTCACTACCGGTAACCCATCTGTGACAGACAGTGATAAACACATTAACATAAGTAATATTATAGACGTTAGTGATAATAGTGAAACGGTTTTCAAAGATAAATCCGAGCATATATCTCATAATGAGGTTGTTAGCGTATTAGGCGATAACAGAACGGTGAAGACAGAGACGAAATTAGTTAAATCTAGCCTAGAAATGAGCGAGACGGAGAGAGTGGACGTCGAAGTGGAGTTCACAGTTAAACGTGAAAGTGTACAGTGTAGTGTAAATAGAGAAAATGCAGCCAAAGTACATAGTGACCAAAACGTGAATAAAACTATTGAAATTATTTTAGACGACGTGCCCAAGAGTGGGAAGAGAGGCGATGTCGCGCTTAAACATATAGAGGAGATCACCGAGGATTTGGGGAACATCATACAGGAGATGCAGGACCTGACCAGGAGCCGAAACGTCAGGGTCAAAAGCGACAGCACCCAGACAGAGGATGTGGAAATAGAGAGTAGTTTAGATTCATGCAACATTGTACCTGTTAACCGCGATGTAGTTTTAAAGAAAAACAAAAGCGAATCGAGTCTCGACAGTCCGGATCTGGAGGTCTCCAGACTGATGAATAAGAAGATCAGCGGAAGCGCCTTCTGCGATAGCAGCTCTTCCTTAGAAATATCTGGAAGTTCCATGGAGAGTTTGAATGCGATGGACAATCAAAATCAAACATCCCGACCAATCATCATTCACGAATCCACAGAATCCGACACAGAATTGGATAGAAGAAGAGCTGTTGGAACATTATCTACCGAGAGCAGCGTAGAGTCGACCAGTGACACCACTCCAGTGAACAGCGGATTCTTAAACATGTCCGTCAGTTCCAACGAAAGTGTTTCCCCGATTATCTTTGGAGGGAAGAAGATCCACGGATCCCTCTCCAGTTTGGAAGCTAGCATGAGCTCTTTGGAATCAGCGAGACAGGAGCGTGTAATGGTGACGTCTGCTGACTCGGGGATAGAGTACTCTTTGCAAAATCCATCCGAGAACAAGGAAGACGCGTCTTCCAACGAGGGCACATTAACGCACAACTCAAGCTTAAAAGAAAGTGTTAGAAAACCCGATACCTTCCAAATACACGAAACACTAACATCACCGAAAAAAACATCAAGTTTACTGGACGTCCCAGCGTTGAAAAGCAAGGGGTTAGATCGTGCAAGAAAGATATCGTGGGTTGCGCCCTCTTCCAGTTTCCATATACCAAGATCAGACTCTGAGAAGATTGAAATAAAACTACCATCGCACCTAGAGAAGCTGCTTAGCATATTCCAACATCCTAGCAGCCTGTTCTCGAGGAGCCTATCGTCGCACGGCGAGGACGAGAAGAAATCCGCGTCCAATACACCCCCTAGGAAGGATTCATCATTGACCAGCTCCTTCTGGTCTTGGGGGAGTGCTACGGAGAAAACTGAAAAAGACGACAACGATAGCCTTTCCGAAGCAACGGACTCGACACTGTCGGAAAGAGTGCAGGTTTCCTTCGTAGACGAGTCGTTTTCAAAGAAATTGGACAGTAAAACGCCGTCCACCGATACGGACAACACGCTGAGCGAGTTCCAGACGTTCCCCGCGCCGACGGCAGACGTGACGCAAATAGTTGATAGAGTTACCGAAATAACCACCGATGACAAATTAGTACAAAGAAATTTAGGTGTAAGCGTAAAGAGTGTAAATAGCGCGAGCTCCGCCGGCAATAAGCCGAGAGCTAGTGATATACCAGATCTCATTCAACCCAACGACCCCAATACCGTATACGAGCCACAAAACACTGATGGCGGTAAAAATTCCGAGAAAGAAGACACCGCATCAGCGGTGGACAAAGAGCCGAAAGTTCTAGACGTTAAGTTAGACGAAGCCACACAACCAGAAATCGTTAGACCGCGGTCCTTTGCAGCCGTACTCAAAGCCTCGGGCACTGAAAATTCATTGGAGAAACAACCAAGTCCAGATTCGGGCCCGTCCATAGAGAAACTCCCTAGTAAAGTGATTCGAGGCATAAAAGAAAATATCAGTCCCGAAAACACTTTGACCTCAAGTTTGACCAATACTAAAGCACTTACCCTCGAATTCACTGACAAACAAAAGAAGCCCGCTAGCAATTTGTGGGAAGTGACGTCCTTGCTGGAGAAAGCTGAACTCAAAGTAGAGGAAATAAAGACTGAAATGGCTCCGATAGCAACTGTTGAGGAACTGTGCGACGAGGCAGCAGATAATTGCGTCCAACTAGCGTACATAGACGACGATAGACCAATTGACGATACTAACGGATCAGCTGACAGCGGAGTGACGTCACTGGAAACGATTGCAGAGAAATACGAAACTAGAAACATCGTGGCGGCGCCCGATTTGGAGAACGTGGACGTGGGGAGAGACGCTTTGTCCTATCTTATCTACGAAAACCAAGAATTCGAACCGGATATGGAGCGTACTATTGGCGATGCGAAGTCTCAACAAGGGTCTTTAGCGCAGGAGTTGAGAGAGGCGGAGAACAAGGAACAATTGGCAGCAGACCGATCACCAGAACTGGTGATTGACGAAGCGGTCGAAGTGCCAGAAGTGTTCCTGGCGAAAGAAATCAAAGGACTCAGAAGTTCACCCGTGATACCCGAACGGGCGAAGATTAAGAAGTCTAATTCATTAGAAGATCTGTCCCGACGACTGGCGCAGATAGACAAGGACGGCCCTAAGATGAAGACGATCGCATTCAAAGTGCCCGAGACGACAAAGCCCCGAGATATACCCGAGCGCCGCGTGAAATTTCGAACTAGAAGTGGCTCGAGTCCGAAATCCTTGCCAGAGAGCCTCAACAAACCGTGCCCGCTTACAAAGATGGAGGCAGGCGTTGTTAAGAAGAAAAAGAAAACCTCGTGCTTGGGTAGGATGGCGAGAGATTCTTTGCTCGCTTTGAACATGACCGAAGAAGAAACGGCCGAGTTCAGATCTAATAAACTGACCTCGGTTGAGAGTTTGAGGTCTCTAGAATCGGTCTCCGAAGATGCTAACTCGCAGAGCGGCACTTCGGTCGACTCCAGATGCAGATCTTGCCTGAGAACGTCTCAAGAAAGCCTCATGTCCTTGGATTCTATAAACGAGGACTGTAGATGCATGTACGACTGCGAGAAACGTAGCGGTCAGTCTAATAGATAAGTCGGATGGAACATACAAAAGGATTCGACTTGAATGCGACATAGTCGTATTGTGATGCGTATTTCATATCGCACGGATGTTAATCGCACGTGCTTAGAGACCGTAAGCGCGATGCTTAGGTTCTAAACGGGTATTAATTTCGACCAAGTTTTTTTCTGTATAATTAATAAAAAAAAACTTTGGACTTAGTTTATTTAAAAAAAAAAAACAAAATTATCGTGACCATGTTGTGTGGTAAATTCTTTGTTGTAGTATTATTGTCTATGCTCTCGATTAGCTAGGCAATTGAAATATTATTTATGGCAACTCTTGTTGTAAGATAAAGTTTATGTACAGTTTTTCGCTGTGGCAGATTTTTTTTAAGGCTCTTGAAATGGATCGGCGACTATATCGCGACTTTGTCGCATTATAACTTGTTAAATAAAAACCAACGATAAATAATATTTGTAATATAATCGATATATCAAATTGATGTATTGGATTTTTTCTTCTCTAAAAGTCTATTGTAACTATAAACGGGTAGCGTATTCGATATTGGATTGTAATATATAAAGGATTTAGTGAACGTTGTACTTTTTCCGAAAAAAAAAAACGCTTTTGACACTTCTGGTGAGTGCAGTATTTAATGGCGGGAATGGCCGCCGACATTTATTACGTCAAATTTTAAATGATAAAAGATGATATGAAAAGATTGTATGAGTGTTTTAATGTTTGCAAATGTCGAAGTGTTTTTTTTTTCTTATTTCACAACATTAACGTAATAGTGTTAATGTTCATTTTTAATTTTTTATGCAGTGTCGACGTTGACATGAGGCTCTTGTAATTGAAATTCGTTTATTTCCTTAATATTAACAATTAAAAATCAAAATCATGTGCTTACCACTTGTCACATATGTGTCCTAATAAAGTGAAATGATTATAAATATATTTATTATATTATATAACGGAAATAATCTATTTTTAATTTCAATTATAAAATCCTGTTTACTTTGACACTGGAGAAATGTGCAAAAACACATTGGTATTTTAAAACGTCTTAAACTTGACAATTATAAAAGTGTCGAAGTTGTCATGTATTGTTAAAGACGTAATAAATTAATCTGAATTATTGTCATTGCAAAACACTTTTTTACTTTTTTTTATGGCAATACAGATATGTATTAACAACGATCACTAGTGTAGAAATGTTTACAGATTCTGAATTTAGTCTTTCTTCTGCAAACTCTTAGTCTAAGATAGAATTGTCCCCTAACACGTTTCACACAAAAAGCTGCTTGTATGATTTACCAAGTGATGCTGTATTCTGATGAACTTCATTTTTAATATGATGTTGCCAATGTAAATAAAAAAAATTATAATTTCACTGGGCATATTTCCCATTGTTAGTAGCCTCTATTGGAGCATAGATGTAATAGTTATTTTACATATCTAATACTATATTTTTTTTCCTTCCATTATTTAGTCAAATTGACTTTAAAAATATAGTTTTTTTTCTCATTATATATAATATAATTATCAAATGTTCTTTAAAATATGTATGCATTAACATTTAGTGGGAAGAATTTTAGCTGTTATGCATTTTCCTCCATTAAATATATGTTTCCATAGCCAATTTTATGAATTCTGTACTCAGCTGTTAGATGTAATTAGACATCGATGAATTTTACTGTAAACCAAAACTATCGACAATTTATTTAACACATAATTCATAAATCGAAACATTAATGTCATGTTAAAGTTACAGACACATGTTTAACCCACTGTTGGGGTCCCACAGGTCTCTTTAAGGAGAGTATAACTAAAAATACACCCACAATAACACTTCTAATACAACATACATTTTTAATTTAATCCATTTATACAAAAGTGTTAGCACTTATGTTTAAATATGACACACTAAAACTTTTGTATAAATTGATGCATCTTTACTGTTACCAATCCCAAAACTATCAACAATGTTTACTTAAACAAAGTAAAGTTAAAGTTGCAGCTTTTATATATGTCCCACTGTTGGGCATAAGTCACTCTGAAACGAGTCTAACTAAAACTTAAAACAATAATAACCTTTCTAATAAAACAAAAATGGTAATGTTTATTCAATTTATACAAAAGTGGTAACACTTTTGTGTAAATATACAAAAATGATAATACTTTCGTACAAATATACTTCTATATTAATACTATACCGTAGATTATGAAAACATGCACTGTCGATAGTCATACTTTTTTTAAAAGTAATTTACTTTACGACTATCTCCATCATTTCTTATTTAACACTTTCGTGTAAATTTTCACTTGTGAACAAATGAATAGTTTAAAATGTTTTTTTTAAAGTACGAACTAGTGATAAGGTCTAAAGCTTAAGAAGAGAAATGATTTGAATGCGGTTATTTATGCTGGTTTTTGTTGCGCGCTTTATCAATAAGTGTTAATTTATGCGAAAGTGAAATTGGGTGTATATGCAGAGTTACAGTTATACACAGGTGAAGCAATATTTATAAGAAATGTATTGCGTCACATCGATTTGTAAATAATTATAATGCTTTAAATGTCTCAATTGTGAAATAAAACTGTACTTTGTCTATTGACAGTTACACACATATAAATATATTATTATAATAACTGTATTGATGCGTAAAACACTTTCAGGAGACAGTTATTTAATAAAAATGAATGGCGGATTCCATAAAGTAATTCCCAGTATTCCCGCTTACGCAATATCTACGTTGTGAGGATTTACAGGGTCGTGATCTTTCATTATGAAACTAATCTATTACAGTCGTATCAATTGTCATTCTATCATTACTAAATGCGACAAATACAAACACGATTGACGTGCCCACCACGTGCACACCATCGGTAAACCAAAGTAGCAACATTAAATGTCGACCATTATAATGCCAATAAAATTTCAATTTGTACACAATTTGCCTGCCCGTACGGAACGGAGCATGAATGAGGATTGCCTTCCACCATATACGACCCTTTGCTATCCGCATCCAGCCACTTCTGTCATTACATGGTCGTCGGTCCATCTGAGGGAGCGCCCTTAGCTACTCCGACCCAAGCGCGTCGATTCCAAAACTTTCCTCCCTCATCTGCCCTCACTCAACAGATGGCGTGCCCAATGACACAACTTGTTGACTTAAAGAGTTTTTTTTGTTTACTTGTGGGTTACGTACCTAACCGCGTACTCGTCCCTCGGGGGAAGGACGAGTTATGTCGGGCCCTCACCGACTAAACCCCACATAATATTCCACCATCGTCGCATATGGCGGGGCTACGGCTCGCGCAACAAAACCGCGGCTTCGCCTGGAACTTGGACGCCTTGCGGCTACTTCTCCCTACTTTAAGAGCCGTGTCGACTACCTTTGTTCTATGGAATGTGGGATTTATATTATCTTAGATTATCCGTGAAATAGCTACCGACCGAATCGTTGATCGGCCCTATCGGGAGCCCTCGGATCAGAATGCTCACGCGTAGTAGTACCCGTCCAAGCCGAGGTTACCCCTCACCGGGGTGCACCCTTGAGTCGAGTTACTAGCGATAGAGGTTGAGGCTAAGCGACCTAAGAGCTATGCCACCTCTCAATTCAGTGAAGCAGTTAAGGCCGGCTTCTCCGACCGACAGTTCGACAAAAAATATCCCAAAAGTCTTTCAAAGCAAGTGGAAAGAATAAAAAAAGACAGTTTGCAGGTGCGTTGGTTTTTTGGGTACTTTGAGAAAGGAGTTACTCGTTGAACGATCGCTTGCATTGGTGGTACATGGAAGGAAATTACTTGAAAAACATAGTTGTGGAACACCAACCATTAACATGGTGCCTGAAATGTCTGGTGATGGGAATTAGTAGCTGGGATGATTCCGAATTCCTCACCACATGGTAAATGAGATAAAGAATGCAAAGAGTCCCGATAATCTCTTCGCAGACTCGGAGATGTACTGATTTTTGAAGTAAAACTTCTTCATGCACCCGGACTGGAGAAGTAAGTTTGACTTGGAGAGTAAGCGGGTGAATGCGTGACAAAAGCGTTACGAAAAGTGTGATCAGGCGAGGCAAAGGGAAGTTGAGAGGGAGAAATAAGTTAGTGCAGATAAATAGTTACGTTTCGTTTAGATAGAGGTGTGAGCCCATAATTTCTTTTTCTCTCTCAGCCAGTTACGTTTCGTATATCTAAGACACAGTGCAGGTCTATTGTCTGTATCACACTGTAGGAGCAAGAGAGAGCAGTGCACGCGCTTATTTTCTTCCTCTCTGATTAGATTAGAGATTAGATGGAGCTAAATATTTCTTGCTTCAGTCGTGTGGTGTAATGCACACTTTTATCCTGACATGCCTGAAGTTATATTTCATAGAAATCTATTGTACTGTACCGTCATTGCGCGACGGTCTGAATACGATGTTGAAAGTTGTTGACGTAGTGTTTTATGCATCAATATAGTAATTAATTTCGGTCAGTTGTCCAACGGTGTCTGAAGACAAAGTGTATCGTTCAAAGTGTGAATAACAGAAAGACCTATGAAAGGACAAATGGGATCTTCGGAATGTCGCCGGACCTCGGAGACGACCGACGTCCACCTCAGCACGGGTCATAATGGGCAAAACCAATTTTGTATAAATAATCGCGTTTTGGATGTTGCAAATAAAAGAGTACTTAATTGGCGGTTTTATTTCTTCACCCCCAAGACTTCGTTCCTCTCTATCTCCTTCCATATATGACCTTCATAGTAATGGAAGCAAAGGTGTAATTCGTAATTGCGTTGTATCTTCCATACTTAAAAAAAACCGGGGTGCAAGGCGCTCGGACGTTAAATTCGTGACAAGGAATCCTAGAACAATGAGCACTTGGCATAGACTAACAATAGACATAGACATTTATTTATTGGCATCACAATACAAAAACATATAACAGACTGAATATAACACACATTAAAAAACGAATGAAAAATAGACAAAACACAGTTAAAGTTACCAATGATGCCAATATCGGACACCGTCTCAGCATTTGCTGTCACAAGGATGCGACAGCGCTGATTTTCAGCGGTGCCCGGGACTACCTAAAGACGTGCGCGCGCAATACTACTTTTATATGGAATATTATTATACAGACAGAGTATAATAAATATGATACATAAATAACAGTTATGAGATTAAAACATATTTTATACAATAAAATAATAGATGAAAAAAAAATATATATATATTCATGTATTATAAATTAATAATCTTTCTTGTTCGGTCATTTACCGCGCTCTCGCGTACACAGTTTGTACTGGAACTCTCGAGTCGAGCGTAACGGGACATTTTGCACGAATGACATCCAGTATTCATCAAATTAATTAGACTTTGTCACGTCAAAGGAGGCGGTTCTCAATTCCCTGTATTTCGTAAGCTTGTGCTAGCCGCGTGGTCCTTTCCATTTGGTTCTGATACTATCCAAAAAACCATATATCTAAGTTTTAAGCTGAAATATATAAAGCTTACATTGACTTTGCTAAGGCTTAGATCATTATTGTTATAATTGTAGGTTATGTGGAATGAAATAGTCCAATAACTAGTACACTCGCTTTATTGAGACAGCGTAACGTTGTACAAGGAATTATTTTAACGAATACTGTGATAACTGCGCGTCCACGTCATTTTTATTACAAAATTAATTAGAAGTCAGATTACCAACTAATAAATTTAAGTTATTGTTTACAACGTCAAGTTAATGTGACGATCAACTAAATTATGATTAAAAGATACAATAAGGTTCCGGTAAATCACTAAGATATAATTGGAAGTAGTTATTATGCATAACTATCGCTGGGTGTCATGTGTTGCCAGCTAACATATATTTGATTGTGATGCCAATAAATAAATGTCTATGTCTAACACCATATAAGTCTTAGGCTGCAATTTATAAAGTGTTGTTGATATATTTTCTATTGGAAAGGATTTACTTCAAACATTATTTGATTAATTCTACTGATTGGTTTCACCTTGTATGTGTAATATCTACACTGGAAAGCAAGAACGTGGTTTGTGACGTAATTTTCTGTGGTAGTATAGACAAGCTTTAGTAGCTAAGGTATGAGAACTTTTTGCATTTAGCTTTAGGCAGGTTGTAGATAGCCATTTTTTGGTAATTTTATTATATACCTAAGAAGCAAAAGAATTTATGTGAGAAGTTTGTTTTGCATGGTATGGTTGAGCAATTTTACTTTTGCCGCGTCTGTTGATATCGAAGCTGGAAAGCTAAAAAATAGTAAGTGACACATATGGCCATTTTCACTGTTTTACGTCGTTGGAATCAGAAAAAAAAGACGCATCGAATGATATATGACCTGTAACAATTAGATGAAAAATAGCGAAAATAGGATTTTCAACATTGACACTTCTCTTTTATTTTTTGTACCGTGAAACGATTTTCTTTTACGAAAACTCTAGGTTAATGCCGCGGTACAATACTTATTCAGCAAAAAATAATAAACATTGTGTCCAAAAACGACGGCTCTGGGTCCACAAACACGATTGTTATATTTTTTTTAAGAGTTGAAATGTATTTCGGCTCTGGTGAACATTTTCATTTTTGTGGGTTTACTACGTTTTTGTTTTCCAGCGTCGATATGTTTGAGGTTAAGGTTATGAACAAATTCCTTGTTCGCATAACGATAACTTTCAGTAAATAATGAACACAAATCGTTGACACTGGTTTAATGCTCTAAAAGGAATCTTACATTATCAGATCTTATTCTACGGTACTTAATCTAATTAAACCGTGTGTTTTAATTACGGTGCAATGTTATAGCGACATCTGTTGTTACGTTTTACATATAAAACTGACGTGATTATGTCAAACAGGGTAAGACGTGACATATAGAATATTTGATGGTGATGTTACACTACGTCGATATAAATACTACTGATACGGAATTGTATAGTATAAGGTCAGCGCAGGCGGAGGTCACGGTTTAGGATCTTTATAAAATTTGAATCGATTATCATACGTTAGAGTACAGATAAAGGATTCGAGGGGATTCCCCATGCTATTGCTACCAAAACACTGCGGTAGGTATAGTCGATGACGGGCTTTACCCATGTAAAGGTTATGTACAATAATTTCTTTAGCGGCCTCTAGTAAGTAGCGACTAAAAGGGGCCACGGGTTCACTGGGCAACAAGGGTGGGGACCTTTGTCGTCGACTAAAGTGGACCCGGGAAGAAGACAAGGAAGGGACGTCTCCTGGCCCGTGTCGCCTTGCATAGCGGGCAGCACAATGCATAGGTGCTCCAGTGCGTTCCACTGGAGAACCCGGAGGCCCTCACCATGCACCGAGGAAGGGCCACCGTGGGACGATTTTAGTGGGTAAGAACCCCACAACCCCGCTTTTCGCCCAGAAGGAGTCTTGTTGAAGATTTCCCCCTCGTCAACAAAATAAAGTCTACTAGGTAACTAACTCCACAGGTATGGCGCGCCGGAATAAGAGACGCGCCTTCCACCACGGCCTCCATTAGCAGGAAAAGTACCCCCTAAATCCGTTACCTGAGGCTGGGAAAGCGAGCGCAGTTCTGATCTGTGGCCCCGCCGCTGACAACACAGCTGCAGTGGGAGAGAGGACCTTCCCACTGCAGTCCCGCCGTCACCCTTGCGGCCTCGTTTAGTAGCGGAGGAAAGCAAAAGTGGCAAGTACACACCAATACTCCTCTGCATTCGCGGCTCCTACTCGGATGCGGAGAGCAAGATAATTGTACCCGTAGTCCATCAGATCGCCACTTAACCCACCTAGACCGGCCTCCTCGGGCTGGCCATGGGTCTTCTTGGCGTCGCTTGACAATGTGGCAACACAGCTACTAAGTCCCCTGGCAAGACAAATCGAGAACCCTTCTGAGGGTAATCTTCTTTGTGAAACTTTTTTTTTGGTTTTCGGGGGGAAAATCTTTAGTAAAAACCCCGCGTTCTGCTGTGGGAAGGCGGCGATTATGTGAGGTTCCTACGCACTAAAACAATGCCAACCAATTTATTTATGCAAGTACTATTTACTAGAAAATTTCTTTGTTCGTCGTTGGTATGTGGGAAAATCTCATTCTAGATTGTCCTTCCTCCCAAACACGAACCTAATTAACACAATTCGCTAGAAAACGTCAAACTTTTTGTCATAATCTAATCGTTAAGTGTTTTTATTATTTTGAAATAGCGAAATAAGACCATTCGAATTTCGTTAATTTAATTCCGCAGAGTAAAAATTCCAGTAAAACTGGTATATACATTAATAATGGCATCTTGTATGTGTGACGCATAACATCGTTCATTGCCGTTGTGTCCGGCCAGTTGTGAATCCGAACAGATCTCCAACGGACGCGTCTGCAGCTGCATACAAATAACAAACATCCATCCACAAGGTAAGGCCACTTCGGCATTTAATTCGGTATTAATTTTTAATCTGTCGTCGATAATTTGGCGGTAAATGAATTGTGTATCGTCTGTGCTTATTTATTTTTAATTACTTTATAAGTGGACTGTATCTGAGAAGGATGAATATAATTATTTGCAATCTTGTTTGCGTCGCAAGAAGTAAAAACATAAAGAGGTTTCATGTTTTTCTCATAATTCCTCGCATAGAGACAGAGTCGGCAATATATCAACTTGTATACATGCAACTAAATTTAATAGGTAAATCAAAAACCGACTACAAATCGAATAGAATTAATCAGGACCTAACCAAACTCTTATCAAACTACCCTTAAACAATGTACGTTTCCATTTTGTTTTCTTTCATTTTGAATAATTCATCCATTTTGTCCCAAACATAAGTAATGCAAATTTAAGACTCATTGTGAGAACTGGAGCAACTTTTTAAAAAAAAGTTATAATTGTAGGTTTTCTGGAATGAAATAGTCCAATAACTGGTACACTTTATTGAGACAGCGTAACGTTGTACAAGGAATTATTTTAACGAATACCGTCACAACTGCGCGTCCTCACAATCTTTATACAAAATTAATTAGAAGTCAGATTACGAACTAATAAGGTTAAACTATTGTTTACAATGTCAAGTTAATGTGACGATCAACTAAATTATTAATTATGAATTAAAGATACAATAAGGTTCAGGTAAATCACTAAGATATCATTAGAAGTAGTTATTATGCATAAAAATCGCTGGGTGCCATGTTTTTTTATGAAGAACACAGATTGGCCAGAGAGGCTGGCCTTGACTGCTTCACCGGATTGAGAGGTGGCATAGCTCTTAGTTCGCTTAGCCTGAACCTCTATTGCTAGTAACTCGACACAAGGGTCCCCCCGGTGAGGGGTAACCTCGACTTGGACGGTTACTATGTTACGCGTAAGCATTCCGATCCGAGGGTGCCCGAGAGGGCCGGGTGCCATGTGTTGCCAGTTAACAGTATCATCGAAATCAGTTCACCCGGTCAAAAGTTTAGAGAACATCTTTCTTATTTCAAATAGGTTAATAACATAAGCTGTTACGTTCATTTTCACGGTATCTGTTTAAAGAGAGCTTTCCTTGCCTGAGCTCCTCGAGCTGTGGTAGCTCAGTGGCCGGGCGGTTGCCTCAAGTTCCATAGTATGCTACCACAAGTTCGATCCCCGGTGCCGGCACCAATAAATTTGGTGTTCCAATTTTATTTGCTGATTTACCACGCGCTCGGCGGCGAACCTACATGTCTTTGAAAAAAAAGGCATGTGAAGTCTGCAATCCGCAATAGGGCCGGACTATGCCCTAATACTCTCTTTACAGGGAAAGCCAGAAACCAAATTTGTGCTACTCTCACAGACACTGCAATACGTCCACAAATATCGAAAAAAATTTCTTAAATCTTTTTTGTAGTAATATTTTAAAATGTATCGAATTTCTTTCTTACATTCACTCAACTTGACAGTACGAAAAACAAATTAAAATCATACACTTTCCCAATTTGAATTTGGAATTCTGTTCTTTAAAAATTAAACTTTAAATCAGTGGTGGGCAAACTTTTTGGTTGTCGGGCGGGTTGTAATTTTACGGAAAAAATTTTTAATTTATTAAATCTTTTTAACAAAAAAATTAATGGCTAATTTAACTACACAAATTGCTGGTGGCAATTTTTTTTGTCTTTTTACGTAAACATTTACGACGTTTTTTAAACAAACCAAAAATGTTTAATGGTTGTAAACCTTATAAGCACTACTGATATAACTAAAAACATAACAAAAACACTTGGCGGGCCGGATGAAACGCTTTAACGGGCCAGATTTAGCCCGCGGGCCGTAGTTTGCCCACCACTGCTTTAAATGATACCAAAACCAGCCAGATACAAATAGCCAAAGAGATTTTATTACAAATTCATACATATTATAATACGAAATGACTTTTCCCTAGCCTATTATTTCGCCCAATCGTCATGCAAATATAATGTATTGACTCTATTCTAGGTACATTACAATTTAAATAATCTTTTTTACAAATTAATTACACTTAAAATCACTTTACGGTTTAAATGTGTGAAATACGTTAAGGGAATAAAAACAGATTAGAATTAGCACAGCTTATTCTGAAATGGCCGCAATTCTATCATTTCCCTTGGTATTTTCTTATACATTTTTAAACTTATACAGTCTTACAAATAAAAATGAGTTATAACATATTTATTCCACCCTTAAACTAAGTTTAGTTAAACCATGAGTAAATTAAGAATAAGCTGAGAATAGTTTACCACAAATAAATCCGGAATAACTATAGTTTATCTATTCTTCTGTTACGTCAAAATGCACGAGTTGGCAACAGCGCAGTCAAAGAGAAACCATACTAAAAAAATAATTGCAGTCTATGTAGTAGTGTAGTAATGTATCTGTCAATGTGTGGCGGTTATAGAAATATTCTATACTCTATATATAGATAGAAGATAATCCACTTCCACGCTTGTCCATGGTAAGAGACCTTTCAAATAAATAGTCTAGAAATATTATACCACTTTTAGAAAACCGATATTTTAATCGAAACTAATCATCGACATATAAATCAAAAGGGTTTTCCCATCTTTTAACTTTTTGGAGTCATTTACTGTTTCTACTTCCTCCATTGCCCTTAATTCCACAATTAGTTAATTTAAATGAGCGAACACAAACACAAATCGTAGTATTTTAAATGTTATACTGGACTTAAACAAGGGTGTACGTCGTTATAACTTCGGAATAACGATTGTATGAACAAAAACGTCAACGTTATACCAGGTATAACGTATTCTTAGTATATTAGTACAAATTTTGCTTATTCTTAATTTATTCCTAAGTTTATCTTTATACCACGTTTATTTGTAAGGCTGATAATGTGTTAAATGATTAATAGCCCTAGATACTCTTTGTTTTATCAGCTATATGCCAGTGAAAGTCTCGTTAAAATCGGTCAAACCGGAAAAAACAGACAAAAATTGTACAAAATGTTATGTATGTGAAATATGAAATGAAATATTTATTTATTTACTTTTTACACACACACACACATTTAATATACCGACATGCACATACACAAAAATATTAGATACATATTATATATCATATTCCATAAACATTTTCAACTTGTGGAATCAACTGTTGCCAGCGGTGTTTCCGAACGTTTACGATTTAGGGACCTTCAAGAAACGAGCCTATTCCTATCACAAAGGTCGGCACGCGCCTACAGCTCCTCTGGTGCTGTGGATGTTCATGGGCGACGGTGATCACTTAAGATCAGGTGAGCCGTATGCTCGTTTGCCACTTTTCATATAAAAAAAAAAAAACATTTTCCTACTTTGGTCCTTCGGTACACATCTCCCTGCTAGACTAATACATAGCCTGTATTAGGGAGATGTATGTATGTCTACCGTATATTCATTTAGATGTACGTAGTAAACAGCGGTTGTTACAAACAGACATTATTTTACTCGTATAAGCATGTTTAATAATAATAAAAATATGGGGTAATTAGAAAACATTTATTAGTATAAGATAGAAAAACAATATAGATAATATGTCAAATGGTATTTATAAAAAAATAAACACGTACAATAAAACCTTCTTGCTAAAAATTAAATTGTTGCATCTAACCGGTTGAGAAAAGGAAAAAGACAATTTTATCCGTGTCATGTCTCCTATATATTTTTGCTTGTAATGTGAAACGTGTTTACCTAATTGTGACCGAAGAATAACCCGTAATTATTATTGCTTACTGGCGTACCCAGTTCGTTTCACCGGGCTAGATTTTGCTTTATTTTATTTAAACAATAAACTTACATCATTAAATATTTAATTTAACTCTCACAATATATTAAATTATTCATTTCTCTCCGTATTCATTCTCTTCTCGAGCGGGTGAAGATCATTACCTACACCCATGTACATATCAGCAGCATCAGTAAACGGATATATTCGCGGCGCTATAACTTACCTTGAATATTTCAAAATAATTAATTATTATCTTTAATCTACTTCAGTATACTTTATTATACTTCAATATACTCCATTGTACTTCAATATGGTTCATAATGACATAAATATACACAACGCATGTGTCAATACAAATTTGTGTTATAAAACAATAGAATATCATCATAGTATATAAAAGTTGTATTTGACAGTTCAAAACAGAATTACTCCGATCGTCACCAAACTTTACAGGATTACTCGTTAGGCCAATCTGAAAATTCCATGAAAGTTTCATTGACATCTGTCCAGCCGTTTCGGAGCCTATATGGAACAAAGGTGAAGATCATTGATCACCCATGTACATATCAGTAAATACAACATCATTCTTATCATTTCGAGATTTCTTTTACTTCAAAATACTTCATTGTACTTCAGTATGGTCCATAATGAAATAATGATACACAACGCAATATTTTATAAAACAATAGAATATCATCATAGTAAATAAAAGCTGTATTTGACAGTTCAAAAAGAGAAGTGCTCCGATCGTCACCAAACTTTACAAGATTACTCGCCAGGTCAATCTGAAGATTCCCTGAAAGTTTCATTGAAATCGGTCCAGCCGTTTCGGAGCCTATATGAAACATACCCACACACTTTCTCTTTTATATATATTATATAGATATATACAGATTTTAGATTTGCCATAACCTCAGGGAAATTTTAATCGAAAAAGAGTGAAAAACATTTACAAAAAAGACGATAGTTGATCAGTTATCGAGCGTGATGAAAAATTATTTAATTCTAAAATGGCTATTAAAAAACAGGGGTTGGTGATAACAGAGTAAAAATTTAGGGTTGTATGTATTTTTTAATGCCACATTATAGAAAAATAAAAACAAAAAATTTTTTCCAAAAGTTAAAAAAAAAATGTTAAGGGTGAACAACCCTTATCACTTAGGGGAATGAAACATAGATAGTAACCGATTCTCAGTTCTACAGAATATGCATATAAAATTTCATTAAACTCTGTCTACCCGTTTCAGAGGAGTAAGGTAACTAACATTGTGACACGAGTATTTTATATCTATATAAGATTGTTCGTTTGAAGGTAAGTCCCGAAGTGGCATATAAGTTAGTTTAGCTTAGATTGTCCCAATAGATTTTGTTGTCCCAGAAGGAGGCTGACGAGCGGGTCAGGGAGGGGAGCGCAGAGGCTCCCCCCCTCCGAACGCCTCCTCTTGCCGCCTCCGTAATCCGAAGCGGGGCCAGGATGGGTACCTGGCCCCAGCATGCTTCGGCGTCGTCGGGACTTCTCTGAGTGTCGGAGAAGTCCCCTTTGAGGATGAAGTCCGGTCTTTGCCGGGACCGGCCGGTTGTTGGGGTGTCCTGTCGCTGACAGATCCGGGGCACCTCGTTCATAACGGCTGATGGCATTCGCGGAAGGTTTAGTGGGTAGGGGCTGCCCAGGCCGAGTCCCACACATCCCTCCGGGGCCACCCAGGGTAGCGGAGGATGGTCTTTAAAAAGATTCCCCCGCGTGAACAAAAAAAAATAGATTTTGTTAATAAAATAGATACCGACTGAGTCGTGGTTCGGTGGTCGTGGTGCTAACGCGTAATAATGGTTACCGTTCAAGCCTAGGTTACCCCTCACCGGGGGACCCTTGTGTCGAGTACCACCTAATAGAGGTTCAGGCTAAGCGATCTAAGAGCTCCACCTCTCAATCCGGTGAAGCAGTAAAGGCCAGCTTCTCTGTGCCAACTGTGTTAGGTCGTCCAAAAAAAAAATTGAAGGAAGGAAGGGAAAAAAATTGGATTTTGAAGTAGAAATACTAAATATTTCCAGTGTTAACTATAAAAAAAAAATTAATTGCAGGCGCGGTGCGCCGATGTGAAACGGCTGTAGGTGAAACTGACTAACTATGGGAGATGCCGTGGAGATGTTGAGTCATCTCGTTCAAGTGGTTTTCCTGCTCGCGGTTGTCGGCGGTGCGATCGCAGTTAGAGGTAAACGATCTTTGTGATAAATATTTTAACAATCTTCCTTGATGTTATTCCGATGCTATAGTAACTACGGTCTCGTTGATTTGTTCACACTCGTATTCCAATCCATTTACCCTGAATTGACGGTTAGATTTGTCAATTCGTTTGTTTTCTTTTTGTGTTTTTTTTTTCTTTCAATAAAACCCAACCACAGAAGTCCGTGGTCTTTTGTACTATTCTTGGTTTGGTTGCTTTGGTTTTTTTTTAATAAGGGTGCTACATTTACAGTTACTACATTTTTTTAAATTATAATGCTTGATTTTTGAAGGTGGTGCTGGAGAATGCTTTGGTTCATTCGTCCTTTCTTTGTGTATGTAACGTAATACCTATTAACTTTCGACTGGGTGAATCGATTTTGAAGATTCTTTTTTCATTTGAAAACTGGTGATTCCAGTTTGGTCGTGACAATGGCCATGATAAAACCATATAAGTCTTAAATTGGCATTAAGTATGTGCGAGACGAAGTAGTTAGAGCATTAATATTCCCAATCTTTCTGTATGGAGTCGAGACGTGGACAATTCGAGCAAGAGAAAGACAGAGAATAGATTTTTTTTATGACGAACTACACAGATTGGCCAGAGAAACTGGCCTTGACTGCTTCACTGGATTGAGAGGTGGCATAGCTCTTAGGTCACTTAGCCTGAACCTCTATTGCTAGTAACTCGACACAAGGGTCCCCCCGGTGAGGGGTAACCTCGGCTTGGACGGTTACTATGTTACGCGTAAGCATTCAGATCCGAGGGCGCCCGAGAGGGCCGACAGAGAATAGATGCATTCGAGATGTGGTGCTGGAGGCGAATGCTACGAATACCGTGGACTGCCAAGCGCACAAATGTGTCTATTCTCTCCCAGCTCGCCATAAAGACCAAATTGTCCACTACGTGTCTACAGCGCGTAATGTCATATTTCGGGCATATAATGCGTAGAGGGGATGGCAATCTTAAAAAGCTGGTCATCGTTGGCAATACAGAAGGTAAGAGAACAAGAGGCCGGTCGCCAACACGATGGTCTGACCAAGTAAAAGGTGCCATCTCCTCTCCTAATCTCTACCAGCTGGTGAGGGCTGCCTCGGACCGAAACCGATGGAGGCAGATTGTTCATTTGAGGGGCTCTAGTGACCACGATCCTCAGAAATGAGGGAACGACAAAGAAGATGTGCCAGACAAATGGACGAATAGTTCAATATCATTCATCATATCACTTTCATTATCATATAACTTTATTGATTGTGTTGACGGCTATCCTTTCCCATTCCTTTTATTATTTTATTGTATAATTATTTGCATGTATTTTTTTTTGTTTTTTTGTAAATTTTCTAAGCGCTGTGTGCTTGACTACGATCCCACCTGATGTTAAGTGGAAATGCAGGCCTGGATGGTAAGGCGCACTAGCTTAGTAAATGCCTATTCACTCTACAATAGAAAATACCCACATTGTAAACGGAAGGAAAGATCGCGGGCAAACTATTCCAGTCCTTAGCTGTACGAAGAATGAAAGACGAAGCTAATCGCTTCGTTCGGGTTTGAGGGATGTTCACAACAAAAGGATGAAATCTCGCAGTGCGTCTAGAAGTCCGATTGTGGAAATTAGATCATGTAGTTCCTGAGCACACTCTCCAAAATGCAATCTGTAGAAAACCGAAAGGCTAGCTACCTTACGCCTGTGCTCAAGACTGAGCAGATTGGTTTCAGCTGCGTCACCAAATAGCCTTTTATTATATATTATTTATAATAATTATAAAAACAATGATTTTTATAATGCTAAAAAAGTATAACTTATCACTTTTGTTTTAATGACGAACTACACAGATTAGCCAGAGAAGCTGGACTTGACTGTTTTACCTGATTGAGAGGTGGCATAGCTCTAAGGTGAACCTGAACCTCTATCGCTAGTAACTCGACACAAGGGCCCCCCGATGAGGGGTAACCTCGTCTTGGACGGTTACTATGTTACACGTAAGCATTCCGACCCGAGAGCGCCCGAGAGGGCCGTACTCTGTCGGTAGCTATTTCACGTATAATGTTAACATCTCACGCTCGTGTATAAGTACTGCGCACTGCACTCGCGTTGGTAGCACGGCCTTTTTTTTTGACAATTAAAAGCTACGTATTTAATAACGTGGAAATGTGGCATAGGAAATATTGGCGCCAGTACTTCTTAATATAACTAAGATACTACCGCCACTAACGGTAGAACGTCTACGTTTATAATCTGAATGTTATATTATAATCTCTTTAGATATTACTATCTCCGTTCTTAAGTATGTTCGCGCTGACTCAATAGGTACAGAGGTCCAAGTAACATGACCTGAAACTGATTGGGATTTGAATTTGCCTGCATGTTTGTTTGATATATATAATATACTAGCTGTGCTCCACGGTTTCAACTGCGATTAATTTGTTTTTATATCGGCACCAACTATTTATATTACGCTTAATCGAATAACGTGTATATTCCGGTAACATAAAAACTACATCAAGAAATATAAATACTAGTGTACCGAGCCCGCTTCACCGGGATAGATTTTGCTTTATTTTATTTAAACAATAAACTTACATCATTAAATATTTAATTTAACTCTCACAATATATTAAATTATTCATTTCTCTTCTCGAGCGGGTGAAGATCATTACCTACACCCATGTACATATCAGTAAATACAATATCATTCTTATCATTTATACAAAAACATATCGGGCTCAAGTTAATGTCAGAAATAAAAGTACGACGTATGCCTTGTTTGACAGTTCAAAAAGAGGAGTGCTCCGATCGTCACCAAACTTTACAGGATTACTCGCCAGGTCAATGTGAAGATTTCCTGAAAGTTTCATTGAAATCAGTCCAGCCGTTTTGGAGGCTATACGGAACAACTTCTCTTTTATATATATAGACTAGAAAATCGGCTGTCTTATATATTTTTCCTGTGAATATTTTCTATTCTGAATTTATTTCCCCAAGCCAAGCGTGCGTCAAGAAGAAATCAAATATACAGTAGAATTGAGAAACATCTCTTTGAAGTCGGTTAAAAAATATGGTGGGAAGACGCTCTAATTTTGTTCTCCGGTCTCTTTTCCAGAAGGTGACAAGTGTTACGATGACAATAGCAATTTTCTGGGGAAATGCAAGTATACAAACGACTGCCCGTCTGCTGATAAAGTATTTCGGTGAGTTAGTATTTAATGTTTCAAGAAGACAAAGTAGGGGTGCACGATATATATCGATATTACATAAAATATCGATATATGTACGTGATATATCGCTTCAATCCTATCGATAATATCGATATTAGATGATTCGAAAAGATAGGATTGAAGAAAATAGATTGAAAATATAGATTTGATATACGAAATATCGTAAGAAATGAAATAAAAAAGCATTCCATTCTTTCTTTTATTTGTGGTTGACAACTTGAATAAAATAAAACCCTTACTTGCGCTGTCATCACGGAGAGTGTAGTGTAGTATGTTACTACACTCCTCGATGGCAGACTCGTCGTATAAATTTTCTAATCTATACATGTAGTCTGTACTGCTAGCAGAATCAAATCAAATCAAATAGTCTGGACTGGTATCCGAAACGAGGACCTCTCAGTTACGCGCAGAGTACTCTATTAGTACAAAACTTTTCTAATATTTAATATTAACCGCTAATTAATTATAAACAAATTTCGATATATAAGAAATATCGATATATTTGTACAATATATCGCATAGTATCGGTACAACCTCACGATATATTATATCGAAAAATATATCGATATATTTTTGTCATGAACATCCCAAAGACAAAGATGTGAGAGATATGAGATGATATCAGATATAATAATATCAGAAGCTTTAATAGCCTAATTAAATGTAACACAAACGCTAAACGCACCGGAGAATGTTGTACTGGGTGCATTGGGCACCGCTGAAAATCAGCGCTGTCGCATCCTTGCGATCCATCGTACAGATAGACAAGAAATAATTGTCTATCCACCAGGGTCGCCCTACAGTCGAAATTAGAATTTATTCCAGAAATGGAAGCATTGAAATAACTATATAACTATTTAAATTTACTTTCTAAGCAAGTGCTTGACTAGTTACCTTTTTTTTTGTTAACGGGGAGGAAATCTTCAAAAAGATACCGCCTTCTGGGAGGAAAGCGGCGGTTATATTTGACCCACTTAAAACTGCCCGAATTACACGATTTTTTAAAGTATCCCAGTTCAAACGTAAAGAAATTACAAAACTAAATACGGACTTTTGAAAGGAGATTGTCATGTTTTTAAAACATAATTAATTTGAATTTAGAATGGACAGGTAATCAAAACTTTTTTTGATATGAAATGGCCAATAATGAAAGATCTAACATAATGATATTTCGAACAGGGAGAAGAAAATCCGACCCGTTTTCTGCGAATATACCGTACGGAGGGTGCTGGTCTGCTGCAGGGAGGAAAGACCTGAAACTACCCAGTGAGTATAGCTTAAGACAACTAGATCATCACAGGATATGGCGCCACCATCTGCCATCAAGACGCACTGCTGGACATCACCTTTGTTGTGAACATCCCTCAAACCCGAAGCGCTTTGAATTGTCTTTCATTATTCGTACAGGACTGTTTCCTGTACGAACGACAGTCACAGCTCGCGTCTGCCTTTCCCTTCGAATACAATGTGTTCTGAATAGCAGACTGAATAGACGTTTACTAAGCATTTCCACTTAACATCAGCTAGGATCGATTATAAAATAGGTAAAGCTACAGATTCTGTAGAGCTAGGTTTGCAGAGTTAGGCTAAAATATCTCTTGTCTCTCGAAGGTGACTAAAAAATGTAGTCGACTTTTTTCAAATGTGACATGTAGTCACATGTGTTATCTAATAAACGACATGTTGGTCACAGGTATCATGTGTCATGTAATATAGGTGACAGATGTCATGTGACAGGCGACATCAGACAAGTGACATTTGGCTTAACGGCACGTGTCGCGTGCTATTATGCGTTGACGTAAAACGTAAACGTGGACGTGGACCTGTCCTCTGTCTATCAGAGCAGGAGCCGCTCGTATATTATGTCCCACTGTTGGGCACAGCTCTTCTATATCCGAGCGGTCGCCTCAAGTTGCATAGTACGCTAGCAACCCGAGTTCGATCCCCGGTGCCGGCACCAATAAATTTGCATCGTGAGGAAACCTACATATCCTGGATTTTTTTTAAGAGATGTGAAGTCTGCCTATCCGCACTAGGTGTGGCGGACTACGCCCTTATACTCTCTTTACAGAGAAGGCCTGCGCCCAACAGTGGGACATATATAAAGGCTGTTACTTTAACTAATTTTTTGTGTAGTTAATTTTAATTAAATTTTTATGTGTTATAAGTTATATTTTAAAATCGTTTCACTCAGTCACTCGCCATTTGTTCATCGCATGCAGTCTTCACCTATAACTGCGATGGCATTATCCTAACATATTTCCACCGTTTTTATATATTTGTATGTTAAATATGTTCATTTTGTCGGTGTTCAATCAATAAATAAGCCACGTGTGCAGAAATATGAAAGGTTAAAAATACAATTTAACGTTTTACAGAGAACCAGTCGCGTTGTCTCAGGGGAAGAAACGAATCAGCGAGATCAGTAAGTATATTCTATACTATATACTAAAGTATAGACATAGACATTTATTTATTGGCATCACAATACAAAAACACATGACAGACTGAATATAACACACATTAAAAAATAATGAAAAATAGACAAAACACAGTTAAAGTTACACGGACAAATAATACAAAACATATGATGCCAATATCGGACACCGTCTCAGCATATGCTGTCACAAGGATGCGACAGCGCTGATTTTCAGCGGTGCCCGGGACTACCTAAAGACGTGCGCGCGCAATACTACTTTTATATGGAATATTATTATACAGACAATAAGAGTACAATAAATATGATACATAAATAAAACAGTTATGAGATTAAAATATATTTTATACAATAAAATAATAGATGAAAAAAAAATATAAATAAATATATTATTGAGTCAAACATAAACTTAAATAAATAATATGATAATTAAACGTATAAAGTTTAAATTATATAATGAAATATTGAAAATATTGTAAACAACAAGCCACCGATATCGCGGGGATATTATCTTTTTGTAACTTTAACATCAGGTGTTTTAATTTATTTTTAAATGCGTTTACAGATTTACTGTCTCCTATGGGCGGTGGCAAGTTATTCCAACACTTGGTGGCCAAGTATCTGTATATACTATACTATATAGAATAGAATAGATTATTTATTTATTAAAACACAGATTTGGTTACAATTACATACATAACACAAATTAAACGAACATGAACAGTGACTCCTAAACTAAGCAGACGCTAGTATCTTGGGAGCCGGAGTTGCGTTGTGAAGTTTGCATTTTGCACAAAATTTTAGTCTTATAATTTGTTAATAAAAGTATATATACGTATATATATATATATATATATATGTCAAGGCAAGTATATATATACAGGCGTGTGTGTGGGTGTATAGTGTTCATGAGTGTATGCGTAGTTGTGTATATTTTTTTTTTTATTTATTTAAAATAAAATTTTACAATGAAGGAATATACATATAACTTAACGCTATATAAACCGCAATGGTTTGTCACTAGCGCCAAAGCGTCCGTCTTGCGTTCCTAAATAACTTTTTAGTATACTCTTAATGTTTTTGTTAGTTATACAATTCCTGATATCTGAGGGTAGTTCATTAATTAATCTAGGGCACGATGTATCTTGCCGTGCGCTCGCCGTACACATTTTTTTGCGCCTATCGTATTAAACTGGTTTGACGATATCGACCGTGTGCATATAGGATGTTCCATTTTGGTTAAAATTTTTTCATTAAAGAAATTTTCTTTTAACATGATGTATTTTATTTTTGTATAAATAGGTAAGATATAACAGTGTTTAAAAAGTTTTTTTTCGTCGTTATGAAATTGTTCTTTAATTTTAGGTGGTATAATTTTTTTAAGTATTTAACTTGTAGTCTGTATATTTGTTTGATTTATATGTACGGCCGTAACTACCTAATCCATATTGTAATGGTATATGATCGTGTATGTGTTACTTATTTATTTATTTTGTTTACCCGATCCTACCGGTCTGCTCGAGGTTAAAGCCGAGCAACCATTTTGATACCGTTTGCCTTAGTTCATATAAATGAAGGTGTCTTCTGTCCATAGTTTTCGAGACATTGTTGTAGACTACTATAGTGCATACTATATAGGTTGCCTTAATGAACCCAAAAGAGCGTTTCAAATAAACAAAACAAGGTTAAAATCTAATGTATATATATAAATAAAATTAGAGTGTTTTAATTGTTAACGGGGAGGAAATCTTCGAAAAGATACCCCGCCTTCTGGGGGAAAGGCGGCGGTTATGTGGGGTTTTTTCTCTGAGCATAGTCTGCCTATGCTATAGCTAGTTCCCCCAACGTCATCACTTTCTTCCATCTCTTGTTAACACACACACAGAGAAATATACTTTACAGTCACTCTTATTGTCTATCTTCTATTTCTATATTATTTTACTATTGCTGTTACACTTATTATTTATTATTTTCTATTATTATTACTATTTTATTCTTACACTGTTACTCTATTAGTTTCCTATTTGACATTCTATCTGACTCTAAATTTTTCTTTTCGACTTCTTCTTTTTATTATACAATTCTGTTACTCTTATTATCTATATTTTCCTCTTTCATTACATTTTATTTACTTACTACTTTATACATTTTCTTATACTCTACTTTATTCTATGTTTGGGCTCTCTACAACTCTTGCTCTCTACAATGAATGAATGAATGAATATTCTTTATTGCGCAACAATAAAAACAAAATACATCACAGAAATAGTAAATACAATTTTTACATTGGACAAGGTCATTGCATGCGCAATGGGCGGTCTTATCGCTAAGAGCGATCTCTTCCAGACAACCTTTGTATGGACAGAAGCTTGCGTCTAAAAATATTTTAGTGGGTCTGTGATGATATGTATTTTAATACAAACCTATATATATATATATATATATATATATATATATATATATATATATATATATATATATATATATATATATATATTTATAAAGATAGATAGTGTCTATGTACTAGATTCTTAATACAATCATGTAGAGAGCTCCTTAGATGCTGGTTTTGTTCCTCTTTACAACTTTTTCTGCGACTTTTTTACAGTAGGATAAGAATTTGTTTCTGGTATCCTTATTACCAACTAAAATTTTTAAGTTGTCAACCTTTATTATGTGGGGTTTTGACCCACTAAAACCTCCCCGGTGGCCACTTCCTCGGTGCATATGCACTGTATGCATGCACTCAAGGATAGCACTTCCCGGGGGGGGGGGGGAGAGGTTACACCCTCCCAACAGGCCAGCCGATGTCGCCTTCTTCCCGGGTCCACCTTAGCGGACGTCAAAGACCCCCACCCTTGTCGCCCAGTAAACCCGAGGCCCCTTTTAGTCGCCTTCTACGACAGGCAGATCCCCTGCCGTATCGTAGTCTTATTCTTGAGAGCCCAGAGCGTTGTTTAATTTTAAATCCACCTGTTTCTATATGCATGTGATTATATGATAGTGAAAATAAAGTAGTATTGCGCGCGCACGTCTTTAGGTAGTCCCGGGCACCGCTGAAAATCAGCGCTGTCGCATCCTTGTGACAGCATATGCTGAGACGGTGTCCGATATTGGCTTCATATGTTTTGTATTATTTGTCCGTGTAACTTTAACTGTGTTTTGTCTATTTTTCATTATATTTTAATGTGTGTTATATTCTGTCTGTGATGTGTTTTTGTATTGTGATGCCAATAAATAAATGTCTATGTCTATGTCTATAGTGAAATATAAAAAGCCATTTATTCCAAATCGGCATGTCCGTTTGTTAGTAATATTTAGGTTAAAGAAAAGACTTAAAAGAAATAAATTAGTGTTGGTGACAGTGAATACGGTATAATGAAAATATATTTTCAAATAAACACGATTTACCAAAAAACCGGTGTACCGTCTATCCATTAACATTAAAACGCGATAGAAACCATAAAAGTAGTGTTATTAAACCTACATCTATTACAGAATGCGAAGAATACAGCAAGGCCGTGGTGGCGGAGGTGGAGTTCATCTCCCTCATTCCCGAACCAGAGACGATGTCGATATCAGACGTCAACTGCAACTACACCGGCGTCGAGCTGATCGTGGGCGGTGTGAACGCACTACAAGGGGAATTCCCGCACATGGTATGTACTCGTATTTTCTCTTCTCTAGCTAATGAGAGATAGAGCCTCACGTGTACACTAGCAAGTGCAATAGAGATTAGTCAATCAACTAAGCATAGGGTAATGTCTGCAGACATAAGCTTGTAGATTCGAATCAACTATTTTTTTTAGAGGGGAACAAGACCCGGCCTTACCTCAGAAGTTTATGTGGGCTTCTTTCCCTCTAAACGACCCGCCCCTCCTTCCCCTCGGTGCATGGTATGGTGAGGTGAGCACGTTCCGGGGAGGTTAATCCCTCCCTTAGTGCCCTCGCATGGTATGGTGAGGGGCTCCGGAATCTCCAGTGGAACGTACCGGAGTCCCTCCGCACTATGCTCGGAGAGCACGTTCCGGGGAGGTTAATCCCTCCCCCAGTGCCCTACCAGTGACATACCGTAGGATGTCGTGTCGTGATTTGTATCCTACACGTGCCTTATTGTACGTGCGCAGAACAACAGGGCTGGATCACCTAGTACTAGTTTAAGCTTATCTGGAATGGTTAACAAAAATGTCAGTTCCATCCGGCAGGCGGCAGTTGGATGGCCGGAGTTCGGCGGGGGGCTGACGTTCAGCTGCGGCGGGAGCCTGATCAGCCGGAGACACGTGATGACAGCGGGCCACTGCATCAAGAGGGTGGGGTACGGAGCGCCGACTGTGGTACGCCTGGGGGAACAGAACCTGGACCCAGCTGTTAGAGACGGAGCTAATCCTGTTGATGTATGTACCTTTACAGTACCTGGATGACTGAGCTTTGCTCAGTATTTTTGAAACGAACTTCCTTAAATCAAGGAGTCTGACGTTAGACCAAGAAAATCAATTTCAATCTATATATATAAAAGAGAATGTGTGTGTTTGTTCCATATAGGCTCCGAAACGGCTGCACCGATTTTAATGAAACTTTCAGGGAATCTTCAGATTGGCCTGACGAGTAATCCTGTAAAGTTTGGTGACGATCGGAGCACTCCTCTTTTAGAACTGTCAAATACAACTTTTATTTACTATGATGATATTGTATTGTTTTATAACACAAATTTGTATTGACACATGCGTTGTGTATATTTATGTCATTATGAAACATAATGAAGTACAAGTAGAGTATATTGCGTAGGGTGTAGGTAATGATCTTCACCCGCTCGAGAAGAGAATGAATACAGAGAAAAATGAATAATTTAATATATTGTGAGAGTTAAATTAAATATTTATTGATGTAAGTTTATTGTTTAAATAAAATAAAGCAAAATCTAGCTCGGCGAAGCGGACTAGGTAAGCTAGTTTATTTAAAAATACGTGACATATTGTCGTGTTTGTTTATAGTTATTAATCAATAAAGTAGTTGATACTGAAGTCAAAAAAATTGATATAGCGTGTGGAGATAGGTTCCTTTGTTGAATATTTTATGTCTTGGTAACAAGACCTTGAAGCCAAGTCCTTTTTAAAACACATACACTTATTTCTTATTTTCCCTTATATCCCTTCTTTTGTGCCAAGCGTGAGCAAATTCCCTGAACTTGAAGAAGTTGCTCTCCGAGGAGACCAGATCGCGGTAGTAGACCAGACCCGGACATGTACGTGTCAGACCATTTAGTAGCCTAGCGCGCAAATTCTCATACAGTGGGCACGACCAGAGCACATGTTGTCGATCCTCTGCATCCTGTCCACAATCACACGCAATCTCATCGCATTGACGCATCTGGTACAGTCTTTTACGAAAATGACCGTGACTCGTTAGGAGCTGCGAAGTCACATAATCCGGTGCGATCCAAGTTTGCTTTGAGTCGGTCTGCAACCGACGGAAGGAATTGATGAAGTTCTCTGCCTCGCATTTCCCTCTGCCATCTTTCCTCCCATTCCTTTATTACGTCCATTCTTATTGCCCGTTTGCGCGCGTTCACCAGCTATTTTATGTGCTGATTTACCACGCGCCCGGCGGTGAAGGAAAACATCGTGAAATTCTAACACGTATGAAGTCTGCCAAGACACTAGGTGTTCGTGGCGGACTATGCCCTTATACTCTCTTTACAGAGAAGACCTGCGCCCAACAGTGGGATTACTATGTAAATCGTATCGTATATGTAATAACCAAAAATACCGAGCAAAGCTCGTTCCTTCAGGTCCTATTTTCAATGTATGTAAGAACTCGTTTCAAGCCATTATGATAACATTTTAAAAATGTCCAGGTGAACATCAAGCAGATCCACAAGCACCCGGACTACAAGCCGCCTCAACGTTACAACGACATCGCGCTGCTGGAGCTGGAGGAAGACGTGAAATTCAACGATAATGTGCGGCCCGCCTGCCTCTGGCCGCAGTTCGGCTTCGGTGGCCACGAGAAGGCCCTGGCCACCGGCTGGGGAGTTATCGATCCCGGTAAGATATTCTCTAACTAGTTTTTAAACTGTCAAATATCGGAGCACTCCTCTTTTTGAACTGTCAAATACAGCTTTTATTTACTATGATGATATTCTATTGTTTTATAACACACATTTGTATTGACACATGCGTTGTGTATATTTATGTCATTGTGAACCATATGGAAGTACAATGCAGTATATTGTACTTGAGTACAAAACCACAAACCACGGTAACTAAAATAAATGAGTATATTTAAGATTAAAAACAATAATCGACTATATATATAACATATAGGGTAAAGGCTACAGTGGTTGGCCCCGAGGCAGTCATTGGCTATCACTAAAACGCATATAATAAGGGACTGAATAAGCGAATCGACCAAAAGAAATCTTTAAAAAATTGCGCTATTTATTATGGTTATGTTGGCAATGCTGTTCACGAATCCCCGCAACTGTCATGGCGCAGATTGAAATTTTGTAAACAACGTGTGTTTTTAAATGCAAAAATTAGCAATTGGGTAAGCATATGCATAAATTAAATTAATGCTTAAAAGTCACTTATTGCTATGATTACTACCATTTCCGGTTCTAAGAAACTGATTAACTCTTAGAAATGATCGGTGATTTAATGTATTTGTGAATGTTATAGTCAACACGAATTTGACTGGGGCCAATAACTATATCCGACCAAGACATTTTTTTTTAAGTTCTTACTGACAATGTCATGAGACAATGATATATTTTTTTTAATTCATCGAAATGCTCATAGTATCCATGTTCTGCAAACCTATTTTGACCCAGATTGCCCTTCAATTTGCCCAGAAATGCAATACTTGCTGTTAGTAGCTGCTTAAGGGGCTACGGCTACTAGCCAACGACTATAGCCTTTACCCTACTAACTCATAAAGAAATATTTACAATTTAAAAGATATTACAAAATATTTACAAAAATATAACTGTGCCAAACCGTCATCGCTTGGCAGCGTGCCCAGAAGGCTGGTTTTTTTTTTATTTTTGACGATCTACACAGACTTGGCCAGAGAAGCTGGCCCGGTGAGGGGTAACCTCGGTTTGAACGGTCACTATGTTACGCGTAAGCATTCCGATCCGAGGGCGCCCGAACCACGACTCGGTCGGTAGCTATTTCACGGAAAAAAATTATTGGAAGGCTGGTGGTATTGCCACGTTGTAGGGCAATGCTTAGCCTCTGTGCAAGGTATAAGCCAGCCCTCTGGTCACCAGATGTTAAAGCTAAAAAAAAATGAGGATTTACATAACATCTCGACATGGTCTGAGGCTAACACTCTCGTGTTGCATCCATGTAAATCCAAATACATCGTAATGGGAAGTAGGCGAGGTGTGGATTGTGTACATACAAATGATCTGTCTATTAAAATACATGAACAGCCAGTCGAACGTGTTTCGGAGACTCGAAATCTTGGTTTATTAATGGATGATGGTGTTCGATTTGAGAATCACATACTTGAAGTTTTACGGAGCTGCTTTTATAGGCTTCAAATTTTGTACCAGGTCCGTGATTTTTTAAGCGAGGACCTCCGCATTCGACTTTGTAATAGTCTTGTGCTATCGAGGTTTGATTACGCGGACTCTGTTTATGGTCCAAGGTTATTGTCCAAAACCAGCAGGACGATACGAAGAGTTCAGAATGCGTGTGCTCGCTTCATTTATAAAATACCTTCTCGACATCATGTTCACCCTTACTTAAACAATTCCAACAAGTTAAGAATTGACTTGCATTTTGCAACACTTCTGTTTGGAATCATAAATTCGAAACAGCCTAAATATCTGTACGAAGTTGAAATGGCGGAATGAAGATACTAGCTGTTTATTTAGAGCTAAAAACTGCATTTTACAAATTCCGCCACACCGATCTGTTGCGTTCCGCGGCAGTTTCAGATACTTGGCCACCAATTGTTGGAATAACTTGCCACCGCCCATAAGAGATAAGATCTGTAAACGTATTTAAAAATAAATTAAAACACCTGATGTTAAAGTTACAAAACGATAATATCCCCGCGATATCGGTGCCTTGTTGTTTACAATATTTCATTATATAATATAAACTTTATACGTTTAATTATCGTATTATTTATTTTAGTTTATTTTTGACTCAATAATATATTTATTTATGAAATTTTTTCATCTTTTATTTTATTGTATAAAATGTATTTTAACCTCATAACTGTTTTATGTATGTATCATATTTATTATTAATGTCTGTATAAATTCCACATAAAAGTAATATTGCGCGCGCACGTCTTTAGGTAGTCCCGGGCACCGCTGAAAATCAGCGCTGTCGCATCCTTGCGACAGCATATACTGAGACGGTGTCCGATATTGCCATCGTATGTTTTGTATTATTTGTTCGTGTAACTTTAACTGTGTTTTGTCTATTTTTCATTATTTTTTAATGTGTGTTATATTCAGTCTGTGATGTGTTTTTGTATTGTGATGCCAATAAATAAATGTATATGTCTATGTATATTGCATGTACATGGGTGTAGGTAATGTCTCTTATATCTTCACCCGCTCGAGAAGAGAATGAGTACGGAGAGGAATGAAATTTAATATATTGTGCGAGTTAAATTAAATATTTAATGATGTAAGTTTATTGATTAAATAAAATAAAGCTAAATCTATGCGGGCGAAGCGGGGTGGGTACGCTAGTTTATTATAATTTTCAAAACGAATCTCATTTCAATCCATCAGACACTCAGCAGAAGTCCAACGAGCTGCAGAAGGTGGCGCTGTCTCTCCTCACCAACGAGTTCTGCGGTGGTATTATCGCCACCAACAGGTACTGGGACGGCTTCATGCCCACGCAGATGTGTGCCGGAGAGCTACGTGGTGGGAAGGACACCTGCCAGGTAACTTCGCATTCTTCCGTTTTATAACATCGCACACACGTGACAAGTTATCGTGCTGAAGTTTCTCTTTTCGGCCAAGAGGCCTCTCCCACTGCCGTCGCAACTGCGGGACACCGTTCAGTCACGTAGGATAGGAAGAGGCAATGACATACCAACCCTTCTCTCCCTCCGCGAAACCCCTTCCGGCCGTGGAGGGGGACAAACGCTGCCCACAGCCCTTCGACACAGTTTTGGTGTCGGTGTCTGGGTTCCTCTTAGACGGGGATGATCACCAGGGTTTTTACCAACATAAACCTCCCCGGCGGCCCTTCCTCGGTGCATGGTGAGGGGCTCCAGGGATCTCCAGAGGAAAGCACCGGAGCCCCTCTGCACTGTGCTCTTAGGAGAGTACGTCCCGGGACGGGGGAGTGGAGGTTACCCCCGGGACGTACATGTATCTTAGACTGTGCCCCCGCAATGCAAGGCAACACGGGCCTGCCGATGTCGCCTTCTTCCCGGGTCCACCTTGGAGAGCACGTCCCGGGGAGGAGGCAGTGCAAGGCGATACTGGCCAGCCTATCTGCCAGTGAAAGTAAACCAATAGCTTTTTGAAGTCAAAGTTGTGTTACGTTGTTAAATATTCAGATTCTCTCCTCCAGGGTGACTCCGGGTCTCCACTGCAAGTGGTATCGAAAGAGAACCAGTGCATCTTCTACGTTATGGGCATCACGTCCTTCGGCAGCAAATGCGCGAAGAGTGGACAGCCAGCTGTCTATACTAGGGTCTCCAGCTACCTGGACTGGATAGAGGGAGTGGTGTGGCCGGGGGAGTAGACCTTTGACTATGATCAAACATCATGTAACATGGAAGGTGTTAATTAAATGTTTTGTATTTCAACATTTTTATATTAGAAATCATCGTGTCCTTGGCAGATTCGCCTGGTGTTAAGTGGAAGTGGTCCTGGATGGTAAGACGCACTAACTTACTAAATACCTATTCACTGTGTACTGTTGAAAATACCCACATTGTAATCGGAGAGAGAGAGAGAGAGACAGAAGTAAGAAATAAATCATTTAATAAACTCAACTTTTCAAACTCGAAACGGCAACGGTTTCAGGGGCGATAAATCGATCTAGCTAGGTTAAATTTTTAGAAAATGTTTTATCCGGATATACGGTATACCTGAATACTGCAATAGACGGCGTTGCTAAGACACGTTAGACCACGAAAATTAGTAACGTATGTCATATGGTTGTTTACTGATTAAATCAATAAAAAAAATCGATATTCACGTCAAAAAAATATAGGGCGTGGAGATCACAAAGTGCAAAGACTAAGTTTTTTTTTTAATGAAAAGTGGCAAACGAGCATATGGCTCACCTGATCTTAAGTGATCACCGTCGCCCATGAACATCCACAGCACCAGAGGAGCTGTAGGTGCGTTGCCGACCTTTGAGATAGGAATAGGCTCGTTTCTTGAAGGTCCCTAAATCGTAAACGTTCGGAAACACCGCTGGCGACAGTTGATTCCACAAGTTGACAGTGCGTAGGAGAAAGTTACGTAAAAAACGTACAGTCGTTGAACGCCAACCATCAAGATGGTGGCGGTGGAATTTCTGCCGAGAGGTTAAGGAATCATCCAGCCCTGTAGTTCTGGGCTTACAAGAATAAGACTACGGTATTCCCTGCCTGTCGTATAAAGCGACTAAAAGGGACCTCGGGTTCACTGGGCGACAAGGGTGGGAAGCAGGCGACATAGACTGACCATAGTCGCCTTGCACTGCGAGGGCACAGGGGGGAGGGAGTAACCTCCCCTCCCGGGATGTGGTCTCCTATAGCAAAGTGCAGAATGGCTCCGGTGCGTTCCTCTGGAGATCCCCTCACCATGGTGCATGCACCGAGGAAGAGCCACCGGGGAGGTTTTAGTAGGTTAAAACTCATATAACCGTCGCCTTCCCCCCAGAAGGTGTTATGAAGATTTCCTAAACACCAACGGCATCTAGGAGCGTGTTGAATTTTGAGTTAGACGAGCCATACAATTTGACTCTTTTGAACTACGTTTATAAGATTTACGGCAGCATTTTTTTATTAATATATTGGTAAAATCGAAAAATGTTATTCATATTTCATCGTTATTTAATTCGTAAATAATATATAATTACCAAAAAAAAAAATAACGAACAAAAGTCGGTCGTCCAGGTCCTAACCTAAACACATGGTTGTTAGATGCATACACGAGAACATCATATTTACTTGGTGTAAACATTGTGTACATTGCACGATTACATGTGATATGAATACCATATTTAAAGTCCCTACTATTACCTTTTAAAATATGTATTTATGTAGTATATCCATATTACAATTTAAAAAAAAATGGCCACTTAACCCTTATTGTGGCAAGAGTGTATTTTGAAGATAAGTAAAAAAGAAAATCGTGATATGAATAGAGGTATTTTGGAAAACCAAGATGTACACTATTCTATAGAGTGCTACGCGTACAGTGAGTATCGCATTATTAGGAATGTAGATAATGAAGTCCACATAGTCTCCCATGTAGATAATATCCCCGCGATATCGATGTCTTGTTGTTTACAATATTTTCAATATTTATTATATAATTTAAACTTTATACGTTTAATTATCATATTATTTATTTTAGTTTATTTTTGACTTAATAATATATTTATTTATGAAATTTTTACATGTATTATTTTAATGTATAAAATATATATTAATCTCATAACTGTTTTATTCATGTATCATATTTATTGTACTCTTATTGTCTGTATAAATTACATATAAAAGTAGTATTGCGCGCGCACGTCTTTAGGTAGTCCCGGGCACCGCTGAAAATCAACTTAACTAACTTTAACTTTTTTCATTATTTTTTAATGTGTGTTATATTCCGTCTGTGATGTGTTTTTGTATTGTGATGCCAATAAATAAATGTCTATGTCTATATGTATACATGAAATGAAAGACTGCGTTTCTGTGGAATATTTAGAGAAACAACATTTAATGTCCTTATTCCATCTCTATCTCTTTTAAATAAATGTCACGACACTGACAATTGTGACATTAAACATTTGAATAATTATTATAAAATACAATTAAAGAATAAATTTAAGTAAAGAGATTGTATATCTTTACTTTACATGCATATTATGCTATACATTGCTATGTCTAGGGTTAAGAAATAAGAATCATCACTCATGCCACCGATGCCTTAACACTCGCTCAAAAGCTAAAATGGAAACAGGCAGGACATATAAAAAAATTAGGAGACGACCGCTGGACCAGTAGAGTGATCTCCGAGAGGTCCAACTGGAAAACCCTGTAGAGGAAGACCTCTCACGAGATGAACGGACGATTTAATAAGGACGGCTGGCACAGATCAGATGAATGTAGCCCAAGATAGAAGCAACTGAACTTCTTTGGAGGAGATCTTCACCCGCGGAGGGGTTGTTGAAAAATAGTTACAGGTAAGTTAAAAAAGAAATAAAAGACTTTTTTTTTTTTAAATTCATTTATCTTACAATTCAGCCTACACAACAACGACAGTCTGTAGTGGGAGCTTATCTGTCTTTAAGGTTGTAAAGGTTTGTATAAGAATAAAAAAGAATAAGCTACGTGAAATTTTATTGAATTCGCTTATAAGCTAAGGTTCAAAAATCTCCTATATGTAGTGGAAGTCTTGTTCCTCCGTGTCACAGCCTTCACCAGCTCGATGAGCTGGTTGATCTCAATACCCTTGTTGGCGATATGCTCGTACGCGTTGATGTGATCGATCGGCTTCCACTCGTGGAAGAGTCTATCCAGCATCGTCGCGATATCGACCATGGACGTAAACTTATCATTGGTATCAGCGACAATGAAGCCAACCTCGAAGGAAGTGTTGTTCTCGTAACTCTTCCTAATCATGTCGGCCCGTTTGATCTTGGAGTCGCTATCGCTGATGGATTCGTGCATCATGCGGAATAATTTCAATTTGATTTCGTTCTCCGCGAAGGGTGCACTCGCGCCTGCGTCACCGTAGGTGAGGAGTTGTATGCCCACGCGCCGATTATCCTCGTCCTGGGGAAGGTCCTTCAGGATTTGCGACTTCAGCCTCCAGGAGAGGTCGTTCACGATGCTCTGCTGTACCGGCAGAAGTTGTAACTGGTTCCCGTTGTTTACTGCGCCTACAATAATTTTATTCTAAGAATATAAAAACAGATACATTCGCGGCGCTATAACTTACCTTGAATACTTCAAAATACCTAATTATTATCTTTAATATACTTCAGTATACTTCATTGTACTTCAATATGGTTCATAATGACATAAATATACACAACGCATGTGTCAATACAAATTTGTGTTATACAACATTAGAATATCATCATAGTAAATAAAAGCTGTATTTGACAGTTCAAAAAGAGGAGTGCATATATATATATATATAATTTTTTATATATATATACATATATAAAAAAAAAAAATATAAGGAAAATAGTAACTGTAGAAGTGGCACTTTTTAACAAATGCAGAGTGAACAATTTAAGTGTATTGGAAAAGAGCACGGACACAGCTCTGTGGTTGCAATATAAGAATAAAAAAAAAATAAAAAAAGAGGAGTGCTCTGATCGTCACCAAACTTTACAGGATTACTCGCCAGGTCAATCTAAAGATTCCCTGAAAGTTTCATTGAAATCGGTCCAGCCGTTTCGGAGCCTATATGAAACAAACACACACACTTTCTCTTTTATACATATAGATAATTACTCACATTGTACCAAAAGATATAACATCAATGTTTCTGCAAACATTTTCAACCTGAAATTATAAAACCGCGTATTTATTCCCTCGTCTATCAAATAATGGAAAACTTTATGGCATTTTGCGATTATAATTAGAAATATAATTAATGGAACATTAACCACCTTCATAGTTCTGTTAATCACTTCCATACAGTCCGCGAAGTTGTCATGAAAAACTTATGGTTTCGCGTCACCGATTTACTAATGTTGTATTTATTCTATGTCATGATCTTGTACAGCCCGTTATATATATATATATAATATATATACTATATATAATTTTATTATATATAGTATGTAATTTTAATTTTTTTTTGATAATTTTTTATAATTTTTGCTCGGAGCGTCAGTACATGTGTAAACTAGATTGAGATTGATCCTATTTTAATACTAAAATACTAAATTATAAATATTCTTTCTACCTGCGCTCCAAGTCTAGCATTTGCCAATGACATTGCATGTTAACCTTTTCAATTATTAAAAAATAACTTAAAAAACTGAATGACGACGAAAACAAAAATGACGGTATTCGAACCTCAAACAAGAAATAAACAACTCAAAGTTTTGTACCCTACAGAAATAAAATACGTGACATATTATTAAAGAATAATCAGTAATTGACTTTGCTGTGGCTTCACTTGTCTATGTCTTGTCTATGACCCGATCCGACATATTTGACACTTGAACGAACAAAAGCTGTAACCCGTTACTTGTGACTAGAGGTTTAGGCTAAGCGACCTTAGAGCTATGCCACCTCTTCGGATTGAGAGTGAGTGAAGTCAGCTTATCTGGCTAACCTGTGTAGTTTCCTCAAAAAATAACTTGTGATAGTGTTTAGACATTGAAAGTGTGTAGATCTCCTCTGTGCTGAGAAGAAAACGACGCCACAAAGCTCTACTGAAATTACTGATAGGAAATGCTGAACCACCGCCGAGCCACGTAAGCTATTTATTATCGTCTCTCTGTTTATTTTCTTGACTTGACTGACTTGTTCATTTAACTCTGCCAGAGTAATAGGGCCACCCATTGCGTTGCCGGTCACAAGCCCGGGATATAAGAGACACGAATTCGCTAATTTACTATTAGTTTTAAATATCTGTATACCCACATTCTGTTCCACATGCGGTACTGTTAATAATTATCAATCTACCTACATACACTATAGTGCTATAATTGTAGATTTTGTGGAATGAAATAGTCCAATAACTAGTACACTCGCTTTATTGAGACAGCGTAACTTTGTACAAGGAATTATTTACAACGAATACCGTCACAACTGCGCGTACTCACAATCTTTATACAAAATTAATAAGAAGTCAGATTAGGAACTAATAAAGTTAAACTATTGTTTACAATGACAAGTTCATGTGACGATCAACTAAATTATTAATTATGATTTAAAGTTCAGGTAAATCACTAAGATATCATTGCAAGTAGTTATTATGCATAACAATCGCTGGGTGCCATGTGTTGCCAGTTAAAAATAGCGACGCTGGAAAACAAAAACGTAGTAATCCACAAAAATGAAATTGGTCACCAAAGCTGAAAAATATTTCAACTTTTTAATAAAAAAATGATAACTTTCGTGTTTGTGGACCTAGAGCCGTCGTTTTTGGACACAATATTTATTATTTTTTCCTGTATAAGTATTGTACCACGGCATTAACCTAGAGTTTTGCTAAAAGAAAATCGTTTTTTGTTACAAAAAATAAAGGAGAAGTGTCAATGTTGAAAATGTTGAAGTCATATATCATTCGACGCGTCTCTTTTTTCTGATTCCAACCACGTAAAAAAGGGAAAATTAGTCCGGTCAAATTAGACTAAAAAATATGAGTAAAGTTACCTAAATTCCCACCAAGCTGAAAATCGGTAAGATTGTTTAAAATATCATTAAAAACAAACTTTAAAAGTTCTCCATCTTTCCCCTGTAAGGATAAAATGTTATTCAAGGTCAAAGATGAAAAAAGTGAGTTTTTTGCAATTTTCAGCAAAACGGTAAGTTTTATCATAAAAATACCTTAAATAAAAATTGTAGATCATAAAATTATCTACAAAAAATTTATTAGTACTTTTTTCTCTACGAGCCACCGTTTTTGAGATATAACGATTCAAAAAGTTGTAATCGTCATAATATGCATCAGTACGCCACGTATGTATACATCTCTATAGTTGTAATATACGTTAAAATATTTTTCTATCGGTCATCGTAACTTACACTACTAATGTAAAATATACAGAAGTTATAACTATAAGAATATCAGCTAAAACCCAATCCCTTAATTTATACGCCATTGCAACTTTGAGAAAACGCGCTAAGTACATGTCGGCGCTAAGCCAGGGGTTTCGTTAGCGGCGATACGCCAGGGGTTTTGTTGTCGGAATCCATAATGAAGTACCCAATCCAGATTCAGCTTGCTAGCTTGCTTGTTGTATCACGAGGGTCAGTACAAGAAAATCCGGCTTGCTTGTCGTATCACGACGGTCGGTACGATAATGTCACGTTATTACAAAATACAGTCGTTTTTATATTGATCTCTTAATAAGTTAAACCGTTACGGAATATTTGACTTCCTTTGTAACAAACAAATAAAATAACCACAAATAATTAATGAAATATAGTTAAATATTCACAATAAATATGTAAATGAATCTAACACAACTTTCAATGATTCATTTAACATGATTACGTTAATTTCGTATGAACAAATATCGTTCTTACACAGTCCCATCTCAGATGGCGCTAAACTTTTAAAAACAGTATTTTCGATACTAGACGATTTGCGCCCATATACACTACCTCACAGTTGGCAAGGAAACGTCTGCATATTTATTGTCGTTGTATATATTCCATCTGTATGTATATTATTATATTTATGTATATGTAAATGTATATTTATTTATTTATATAATAGTTTTAAAATGCTATTTTTAGCGGCACTACCCTTAGCCTGCTCTTAATCACTAAAGGTTAGCTGGAAGAAAATGCTAAATAACATTAAGTTCGCCTTTGTACATTTTATTTGGTGCAATCAAGGATTTATCTATCTATCTATCTATCTATATTATGACGATTACAACTTTTTGAATCGTTATATCTCAAAAACGGTCGCTCGTAGAGATAAAAAATTGTAGATAATTTTATGATCTACAATTTTTGTCTGAGGTATTTTTATGATAAAACTTACCGTTTCGCTGAAAATCGCGAACTTATTTTTTTGACCTTTGACCTTGAATATTTTTTTTTCCTTACAGGGGAAAGATGGCGAACTTTCAAATTTTGTTTTTAATTATATTTTAAACAATCTTAATCTGATTTTCAGCTTGGTGGGAATTTAGGTAACTTTGATTGTCTAAATTGACCTGACTACTATGTCTTTTTTTTTTCTATGACGATCTACACAGATTGGCCAGAGAAGCTGGCCTTGACTGCTTCACCGGATTGAGAGGTGGCATAGCTCTTAGGTCGCTTAACCTGAATCTCTATCGCTAGTAACTCGACACAAGGGTCCCCCCGGTGGGGGGTAACCTCGGCTTGTACGGTTACTATGTTACGCGTAAGCATTCCGATCCGAGGGCGCCCAAGAGGGCCGAACCACGACTCGGTCGGTTGCTATTTCACGGATAATCTAAGAGACGTTCGAAAGCTAAACTAACTTTGAGTGCCACTTCGAGAAGCGTTGCTTGTCTTTTTAGTTACTAAAATCTGTCAAGTGTAAAAATTACCAAAGAAATTTACCTCGTATGTAACAAGTCCGAAGCGTCGAAGCTCTCTTTTCTCCAGTCTATAACTTCATATTTCAAACCATACTCTTTCCTTATGTCGCAATACTTTTATCTCGTCATTCTGACGTCACCCGGCAAACTTCGTAATGAACACATTTCAAACGCATTAATCTAACCGTCATGTCTGTAGTGCCATAGCCAACTTTCACTGCCATATATTATTTACATATAATAGTGTTGCCACATCTATTTATTCAACGAAGCGTCCTGTCGGGCTCGTTGGCAAATCTATTCCTTTACTCGCGATTATGTTAGGAGCGTTGCAGGAGTTTCTTCGCCAACTTCTCTTAGCGACAACACTTCCCGAATTGGCACTTACGTTGCTAACTTACGGTGTACAGATTGCGTTTTGGAGAGTGTGCACAGGAATTACACGAGTTAATTCCCCCATCCCCATTCTACCTTCGAACGTTTAGACATTCGGAATTCGCCACCCTTTCATAGTCGAAGTTCCGCGCGTCCGAATGAAGCGATTCGAGTCATCGTTTATCGTGCGTACGGCAAAGGAGTGGAATAAGTTGCCGGCGTCAGTCTTTCCGTCCAGGTACGACGTGGGAGCCTTCAAGTGTAGAGTGGATAGGCATTTACTAAACTAGCGCGTACCATCTTTCGTCTATATCACCACTTAACATCAGGTGGGTGTATAAATCTACCTATATTATTATTATGTGATTCTGATTTTTGAAAATAAATGAAGAAATTGTGTATAGAAAAGAAAAATAAAGAAAAACAAAGAAAAAAGATAAATACTATACTTACATATATATATTATTTACATATACATATATATATATACTTAGAATTAAGAAATTATCAAGAAGAAAATTTCTTAAACCAGTTTGTGCAATCTCTGACCCCCACAAGTCAGAGAAACAAATAGAATCTCCCGGAGAGGGCAAAACATGTCCTTTCCGGGGAAAACCTTAAAAAAAAAAAAAAGAAACAGGTGGGATCTGAGTCAAGCACTTGCTTTGAAAGTATGAAAAAAAATTACGCAAGCACCGTCTTGGCGTTGGTATATGGTAACGCATAGATTTCAAAACTGTTGACATTTGTTTGAAATTTCAAATCCAAATACATCTATAATTGTTTGGGTAAATAATGACGAACTATTTCAAGCCGTACTAATAGGGTTGTCAGTGGAATAGTTTTAGCGGGCGTCGAATCGTGTTAAAGTTAAAGTTACAGCCTTTATATATATAATATATATGTCCCACTGCTGGGCGCAGGCCTTCTCTGTAAAGAGAGTATAAGGGCATAGTCCGCCACGCACACCTAGTGCGGATTGGCAGACTTCACATGTCTTAGAAAAATTTTCTAAGACATGTAGGTTTCCTCACGATGTTTTCCTTCACCGCCGAGCGCGTGGTAAATCAGCACATAAAATTGCAACAACAAATTTATTGGTGCCGGCACCGGGGATCGAACTCGGGTTGCTAGCGTACTATGCAACTTGAGCCAACCGCCCGGACACTGAGCTACCACGGCTCGAATCGTGTAATTTAATAATAATAATTTATTTATTGTAAGTAAGATAGACTCATTGCTTAGTAACATTTGCTTATAAAAATATCGTTAGTAGGAAGAACACATTAAATTTATACTACTGGTTTGACGCTGTCTGTGCGTTTAGCTACTGGAATATTGAGAATAACGTAATAATTTAAATTATAATTTATTAATTATTATCATTATTCATTTATTCAAATAAGTAACTCAGACTCATCATTATTTTAAATAACTATTAAATAACCTTAGACTAAATTATAAGATTTTAATATAAAATTATTATTATAATTATTTGATTATAATAATAATATAAAAAATATAATACTATACTAACGGCTTGACTATGCTCTTTTTTTTTATTATTTCTAAGCAAGTGCTTGACTACGATCCCACCTGATGTTAAGCGGAAATGCAGTCCTGGATGATAAGGCGCACTAGCTTAGTAAATGCCTATTCACTCTACTCTTGAAAATACCCACATTGTAATCGGAGGGAAAGACAGACGCTGGCAAACTATTGCTGTCTTTTGCTGTACGAAGAATGAAAGACGAAGCAAATCGCTTCTTTCGGGTTTGAGGATGTTCACAACGAAAGGATGAAATCCCTCAGTGCGTCTAAAAGTCCGATGGTGGAATGGGGATGGGGAATTAGATCATGTAGTTCCTGAGCACACTCTCCAATATGCAATCTGTAGAAAACCGAAAGGCTAGCTACCTTACGCCTGTGCTCAAGACTGAGCAGATTGGTTTCAGCTGCGTCACCAAATAGTTTATGAATACCTTACCCCATGTGAGACGGCGCAGCATCTGTTTACATAAACACAGTAAAGCCTTTGAGCGATCATGCTTAGGATGCTGTTGGAGCTGGTCCGCATCCTGCGCACAAGAGATGCACACCTCTTGCGCATTGTCGCAAAAAAGCGTGCCACCTGTGCATCCGCGAACATCCCCGATGCACTACAGAAACGGGGCAGCCCCAACAGAACCCTGAACGCGTTGTTATATCGAACACGGAGAGCGCTGTACGATCTTTGAGTATACTTCGCCCACAGTCTGCACGTGTAGAAAGTTGTACAGTAGGCTCCAATGAGTGTGAGCTTAACATTTAGAGAACAGCGTGCAAATCTGCGGGCCAGCATGTTGGCTGTTTCCTGATAGCATTTTCATTGGAAAGGATGCACTTCTAGAATAGTTTGGTGAGAGTTTGGTTAGGTTCTGATTAATTCTATATCGTTCAAAGAAGGCATCTTGCGTAATATCGTTTGATTCGATTTGAAGTCGGTTTTTGTTTCTACTTTTAAATATACTTGTTATTGTATATTTTCATATGTTAGAAAAATATAAATGGCACAATTGTCAGTGTCGTGACATGTGTTATCTATATATATATAAAAGAGAAAGTGTGTGGGTTTGTTCCGTATAGGCTCCGAAACGGCTGGACCGATTTCAATGAAACTTTCGGGGAATCTTTAGATAGATCTAGCGAGTAATCTTGTAAAGTTTGGTAACGATCGGAGCACTCCCGTTTTTGAACTGTTAAATACAGCTTTTATTTACAATGATAATATTGTGTTGTTTTATAACACAAATTTGTATTGACACATGCGTTGTGTATATTTATGTCATTATGAACCATATTGAAGTACAATGGAGTATATAGAAGTATAATAAATCCCTTAATGATAAGAATGATATTGTATTTACTGATATGTACATGGATGTAGGTAATGATCTTCACCCGCTCGAGAAGAGAATGAATACGGAGAGAAATTAATAATTTAATATATTGTGAGAGTTAAATTAAATATTTTATTATGTAAGTTTATTGTTTAAATAAAATAAACCAAAATCTAGCACGGCGAAGCATGCTGGGTACGCTAGTGTCTTAAAATATATAAATAGTTGTAATAAAGACATCAAATGTTGTTTCTGTAAATATTATAAAGAAACGTAATCTTTTATTTGACGTTTAAATAAGAAAAGATAAATATAGAAACGATTGCTTCATTTTTATGTTAGATATGTTTGTAAATGATTTATTTCTGAATGACAGAATAAGTTTTAATTATATTTCGACAACCCTATCTACAGCAACACCCACACAAGTGAAGCGCAAGTGTGTGTTACGTTTGAGAATATTCAACAGCGCAGAGTCTAAACACAATTTTATAGCGGACTTTATTTTCCATAGATATCGAGTTGTCGACGACACTGGTAGCTAACGTGTTATCATTCATTATCACTTGCTAATAATATATCTGCCGTACGCCGATGAGAAATGCGAGCGTGAAGTGATTGTAATATCGCCTACTACGATCCAGTCGTTCTCTATTCGCCGTGCGACGTATACTTCTGTGTCCGTCGTTATTACCCGTCCGATTTGTGTATACACGCTGCCCGTAGCCCGTGAACCGCGCGTTCCCGCCTTCTCATTTTGACAGGTGCTATTCGCGAGTTTGTTTACTTTTTTTTTATTCCACTACTTTGAGAAATTTGCGTAACTTTTTTTATCTGTGGAATTTGTTTACTGTGCTGTGTTTATTGGATGCTTTTTTCGTTTTCTTTTTGAGTAAGTATTATGACATATTATTATATTATTTTGAAATGTTAGCTGTTTCCGTTGCGTTTTCCTTTTATAATAATGTTATAGTATACGAAACTTTGTATCTTATAGGAAATGTTAGAAAATAGATTAATTCCGTCTCGTTCTTTCTTAACAATATCACTTTTTTATTATCGCCACATGTTTTACCGAATTGTTGTGATCGACTAGATTTTTGCCATTAGCATAGAATTTTTTAATTTACATTAACTATAAAAAAGACTATTATTATATATTGAAATGTTAAATGCTCTTCTTGTGTTATCGAAATATAAATTGATTTCCACATATCTCATTTTTTATCTGTAGGATATACCAAATAAGAACGATAAAATAAATCAAAGATTATTTTAAAACATTATATTCGCTACATAACTGCTAAATGACGTTATTTAAAATTCATAGCAGGTCTAACATAAATTCAATTTAAATCTATAGAAAGTTTTTTTTGACACTTAAAAAGGCGCCACTAATATTGAGGACGGAAATCTAATGTGTTGCCATTTATTGAAACTTCAAATAGAGAGGCAATTGGGCAGACGTCAAATGTACAGTCGTGCGTCTAAAAAAGATATTATGAAAAAAATAATATTATAACACAAAATTATAATGCTATTATTTCTACATATTCTATTCAGATGATTGACTATTAATTTATGTTATAATAAATATTTTAGAAACGTTATTATCATTATTATTAATTAATGTACTCAAGTATAGAGATAAAATTAATAATTATGATTTAATATTAAAGTTCATTTATATATATTTTATTTTAGGTTAAATAAATTTGTTAGTTGATATTGTATAGTATAAATAATTGGTTAAAAATATAAAAATGGAAATTTATAACTAATTTGTTTTATCTAAATATGTCGTAACTACAATATGTTAACCTAAACTTAAATATGAAGGTAACGCTTTTCTAAATAACTTAATTTATGCAAGAAAAACACGGGCAGCATAAAATAGGTTTATATTTAGAAGTTCTACTGTCTTTTTTATTTCAACTGTATATAAATGCTCGAATAGCGCTTTTCAAAGGTAATAGTGGCTTAATAGAGCTGTGATCTTTTTTTTATCCGGGCATCCCTCTGTGGCCGGGAAAATAAAATCTCTGCATCTTGCATCTTACACCCCTGGCAACCCTGGGTGTGCCCAGAGGGATGTGTGGGAATCGGTCTGGGCAACCCCTACCCACTAAACCTTTCGCGAATGCCATCAGCCGTTATGAGTGGAGAGCGCTTGTAGTTTTATTTACACTTTGGACTTATCAGTCTTGGAAGACGCTATATGCCAATATAATTTTTACTATAAACATCATTTTTTCTACTAACTTAATTTTTTTGACATGGAATATTCAATTGATTGATTAAAAATAACGACACACGGCATTTTTGAAATATGTTGTATTTATTGTTTTATTAATGTTTAATAATATCATTTACTCAGTAACTAAAACTAGAAAATATAACTTGATTATACATATAGAACAATACATAATACTAACAAAGAAAAGAAATATTTACAATATAATAGGTATTTTACAAAAATATAACTGTGCCAAACCGTCGTCGCTTGGCAGCGTGCCCAGAAGGTTGGTAGCATTGCCACTTTGCATGGCATGTGTGTCGTAGTGTGTTATGTGTTCGAGATTAACAAATGGGAACTAATGTAGTGTCTTTTTAACCGTCCTTTTTTTTGGTACAATATACTATAACTAGTTTTGGTAATCTTCTAGTTCAGTTGTGCCATCATGGTTTTCCAATGAAGTACTATTGACACTACTATTGACATATATAGTATATTGTACCAAAAAAAGGACGGTTAAAAACAATGCATGTGCAATACTAATCTACGAGGAAGTTAATATCACGCCAACTCATTTCGATGATTCATTTTTTTTTTGGAAAGATATATACTTCAAGTGTAGTTTGACGAGAGTTTGGTTAGGTTCTAATAAATTCTATTTCGTAGTATTCCAACGATAATTCGTAAATATAATACATACAAAAGGGCGTTCTGAATTTGGATTGATGGGCGATTTGAAGTCGATTCTGTTTTTGCTCGGAAAAATAATGAATATTTCCATGTCTAAAGCAGTTAAAAATAAGATTATTACACTAGTCGCTTATGCACAGTTATCATGCTAATGACTGTACATTAACGACCTTCAACGTAATACATATTGTGTAGTGTTAGAGAGAGATATCACGCGTGTATGTGACGTAACGATCTCGTAATAAGTGCAATCTCAGACGACGTAATGAGCTATGTAAAAAATCAATCTATCACGACTATTTCTATATTAGGGTAGTTAGAGGTTGAGAAAAAAAAATGATAATCATAATGACAGGGAATAGAAGCGAAAACTTTAATTAAATTCAACAACGATATGTTCATGTTCCCTCATTTCTGAGGATCGTGGTCATTAGAGCCCCTCCAATGAACAATCTGCCTCCATCGACTTCGGCCCGAGGCAGCCCTCACCAGCTGGTAGAGATTAGGAGAGGAGATGGCACCTTTACTTGGTAAAACCATCTTGTTGGCGACCGGCCTCTTGTTCTCTTGCCTTTTGTATTGCCAACGATGACCAGCTTTTCGAGGTTGCCATCCCCTCTACGCATTATATGCCCGAAATATGACAGTACGCGCTGTAGACACGTAGTGGACAATCTGGTCTTTATGGCGAGTTGGGAGAGAACAGATACATTTGTGCGCTTGGCAGTCCACGGTATTCGTAGCATTCGCCTCCAGTACCATTTATTATCCGTGACATAGCTACCGACCGAGTCGTGATCGAAATGCTTACGCGTAACATAGTAACCGTCAAAGCCGAGGTTACACAGGGCCCTTGTGTCGAGTCACTAGCAATAGAGGTTCAGGTTCACCTTAGAGCTATGACACCTCTCATTCCGGTGAAGCAGTCAAGGCCAGCTTCTCTGGCCAATCTGTGTAGTTCGTGATTAAAAAAAAAATCCAGTACCACAACTCGAATGCGTCTATTCTCTGTCTTTCTCTTGCTCGAATTGTCCACGTCTCGACTCCATACAGAAAGATTGGGAATATTAATACTCTAACTTATCGAGCCAAAGTATGGTTTATTTATTATATATTACGGCTTTTTTTTTGTTCACGCGGGGGAATCTTTTTATAGACCATCCTCCGGTACCCTGGGTGCGCCCGGAGGGATGTGTGGGACTCGGCCTGGGCAGCCCCTACCCACTAAACCTTCCGCGAATGCCATCAGCCGTTATGAGCGGGCTGCCCCGGATCTGTCAGCGACAGGACAAAATACTCGTATATTACGGCCTGTCACAATGGTTAACAAGAATTTTAATAAGATTTGAGAAAAAAAATATATATTGTTAGTGCTCGACGCGACTAAACCTTTCTTCACTTTAAAAACTTTTAAAGTTGAAACCGAAAATTCGATTGGATATATTATAGGGAATTTGATATTTTATTTATTTGATGGCGGTTTTAGATAGATTTAGTAAAAGTTATTTAAAAAAAAATATTAAATAAATGTTATTCTAGTAGTATAACTAATAAATAAAATTTATTTAAAACTAATGTAAACATTTTTTTTCAATTATTATTGTCATTTCTTTTATTTATTTTGATACCTTAAGTTAAGTTTTTATATGTTTATATAAAATGTAAAATACACAAAAATATCATACAAAATACAAAACATTATAAAAACTTTTTTTTTCTTGACGCGGAAGAAATCTTCTGAAAGATACCCCGCCCTCGGGGAAGGCGGCGGTTATGTGGGGTTCTTACCCACTAAAACCTCCCAGTGGCCCTTTCCTCGGTGCATGACGAGGGCCTCAGGGATCTCCAGTGGAACGCATCGGAGCCCCTCTGCACTGTGCTCAAGGAGAGCACGTCCCGGGGAGGTTACTCCCTCCCCCCCTGTGCCCTCGCAGCGCAAGGCGACACGGGCCAGCCGATGTCGCCTTCTTCCCGGGTCCACTTTGGTGGACGACTCAGGGTGGGGCCCTTGTCGCCCAGTGAACCCGAGGCCCCTTTTAGTCGCCTTGTACGACAGGCAGGGGATACCGTAGTCTTATTCTTGAGAGCCCAGAACTACAGGGCTAAACTTTATAAATACCTGACCTAGTGTGTGGCACCGGCAACGAAGCAACCGAGCAACCGGTGGATAGGACGACATAGAGAGAAACCTCCTGACGATGCGTGCCGTGTCCAGGAGTACCGCCTTCTGTATCTGCCCCTTGACTCAGCCATCCAGCGAAAGTCTCTTAAGATGTTGATCGAGACTTTTCGCTATTACGTTTGTGGAAACGACTATCGGGACAATGATCGTCGAATCCACATCCCACATGGCGGTCACCTCGTGAGCCAAGTCGCTTGTGATTTTTTCCCTTTCGGCCTTCACGAGGTTCTCGTCATGCGGGATGATAATATCGACGAGCACTGCCTGTCGCGTTGACCGATCTGTCAGCACAATATCAGGCTTATTGGCAACAATAGTCCTGTCTGTGATGACAGATCGATCCCAATAGAGCGTTGCATGACCATTTATTAGAGAACTGGCGCCGGTGTGTATTTACAGTACGGCACCTTGGACTCCACAAGACCATATCGAAGAGCAATTTGCTGGTGAATAATTCTGGCTACGAGATTATGTCTTTATTGTCATTATTGTTAACCTTTCCAATTAAGCTACAATAGTCGAATGAATACGAACCTACGACCTTACGACTCGCAGATTTAAAACATTAGTCAATAATGGCTTCAACTAAAGGAAATAACTGCTAATAATAAAACTGTTCCAATCCAAAGACGTTTCCAGTAAATCCTTTATTGTTACTTGGTATAGTGGACAGGAAAAATTAACCATGTATCGGGGAAAAGTCACATTGTGAATCATTTTATTTGCATAAATCTACATACACTGAGTTTATATTGTAAATCTATATATATACTTGTGCATATAATGTAATTTTTTTGAGAATTATGCAAACGGAAATGAAAATTTCCGATTGCCTATACAATGTACACTTACAAAAACTGACTTCAAATTGTATAGGTATACTAGAGTACCCAGCCGTCTTCGCCGGGCTAGATTTTGCTTTATTTTATTTAAACAATAAACTTACATCATTAAATATTTAATTTAACTCTCACAATATATTAAATTATTCATTTCTCTCCGTATTCATTCTATTCTCAAGCGGGTGAAGATCATTACCTACACCCATGTACATGCAATTTACTCCATTGTACTTCAACATGGTTCACAATGACATAAATATACACAACGCATGTGCCAATACAAATTTGTGTTATAAAACAATAGAATATCATCATAGTAAATAAAAGCTGTATTTGATAGAAGACGAGTGCTCCGATCGTCACCAAACTTTACAGGATCACTCGTCAGGTGATCCTGTAAATTTTAATTTATTTTAATCTGAAGATTCCCTGAAAGATTCTTTGAAACTTGTCTTAGTTGGAATAGGTCTTAGTATGATCCCAGGTGCCGGCACAATAAATTTGCTTTTGCAATTTTTTGTGCTGATTTACGACGCGCGTGAAGGAAAACATCGTGAGGAAACCTGCGTGTCCTGGAATTTTTTTTCTAACACATGTGAAGTCTGCCAATCCGCACTAGTCCCTCGTGGCGGACTATGCCCTTATACTCTCTGTACAGAGAAGCTCTGCGCCCAACAATGAGACATGTACAAAGGCTGTTACTGTTATTTTCACTTGTTTTGACTGGGTGAACCAGTTTCGATGACTGTTTTTTGTGGTCCGATTTCAATTTGGTCCTATTGTGAGATCCATGAGAAAACCATATAAGTCTTAAATTTGCAAAAATTATATCCGCGATAAATATACGAATAACTCAGTATCACGCAAACTTTATCTATCATTTAGTTAGATGAGAGTTTGGTTAGGTTCTGGTTTCAATTTGGTCCATTTGTGAGATCCATGAGAAAACCATATAAGTCTTAAATTTGCAAAAATTATATCCGCGATAAATATACGAATAACTCAGTATCACGCAAACTTTATCTATCATTTAGTTTGATGAGAGTTTGGTTAGGTTCTGGTTTCAATTTGGTCCATTTGTGAGATCCTTGACAAAACCATATAAGTCTTAAATTTGCAAAAATTATATCCGCGATAAATATACGATTAACTCAGTATCAAGCAAACTTTTATCTATCATTTAGTTAGATGAGAGTTTATTTAGGTTCTGGTTTCAATTTGGTCCATTTGTGAGATCCATGAGAAAACCATATAAGTCTTAAATTTGCAAAATTATATCCGCGACAAATGTACGTATAACTTAATATCACCACAACTTTTATCGATGATTTAGTTTGATAATAGTTCGGTTAGGGATTTATTCTTATTTATTCAGCCCCATAGTTCTGGGCTCTCAAGAATAAGACTACGGTATCCCTTGCCTGTCGTACAAGGTGACTAAAAGGGGCCTCGGGTTCAATGGGCGACAAGGGGCCTGAGTCGTCCACCAAAGTGGACCCGGGAAGAAGGCGACATCGGCTGGCCCGTGTCGCCTTGCGCTGCGAGGGCACAGGGGGGGAGGGAGTAACCTCCCCCCCCGGGACGTGCTCCGTGAGCACAGTGCAGAGGGGCTCCGGTGCGTTCCACTGGAGATCCCGGAGCCCCTCGTCATGCACCGAGGAAAGGGCCACCGGGGAGGTTTTAGTGGGTAAGAACCCCACATAACCGCCGCCTTCCCCCCAGAAGGCGGGGTATCTTCCTCCCCGTCAACAAAAAAAAAGGGGTTTATTCTATTTCGCCATATTCCAATTCGAGTTAAAATATAGTTTTACTCGTGGTTAATTTCTACAATAGCGCGCAAAAACACAAAAAATTATCAGGCTCCATGCTCGCGTTATCGTTGCCTTATCCTTTATCGGATTAAAAAAAACAAAACTTGATAATCGCACGGTTTTAGGCCTTCGGTCGTCGACGAGATAGCGCGGAAAAATATGACGTAAGCGTTATAAATAACATACAAATTTTGGACAATACAATCAGCGTAGACAGATATACGACATATCATTATTTTAATGTCTGGTAGTTCGTAATGTTAGTCCAATCGACCTTGGCTCCTACTTTCCAGAATCTATCTGTGGAAGTCCCTGATCGCCTTCAGTTATTGGGTATTGAAATCTCATCGACCCTAAACTATTGACGATTCATCGAGTCTAAGGCTAAGATAGCTGCAAAAAAACTTGAGATCTTGGTCAAAGTGCAACCGTACTTCTCTGCGGGACTGCTTATAACTTTATTCAAGTCCGGTCGTGTGTAGAATACTGCTGTCACATTTGGGCAGGCGCTGCTAAATGCCATCTCGCAGCTTTGGACTCGGTGGAAAACCGGGCTAAGAAGCTATTTGGTGACGCAACTGAAACCAATCTGCTCAGTCTTGAGCACAGGCGTAAGGTAGCTAGCCTTTCGGTTTTCTACAAATTGCATGATCTAATTCCCCCAACCCCTTTCCACCATCGGACTTCTAGACGCACTGCGGGGTTTCATCCTTTTGTTGTGAACATTCCTCAAACCCGAACGAAGCGCTTTGCTTCGTCTTTCATTCTTCGTACAGCAAAGGACTGGAATAGTTTGCCCGCGATCTTTCCCTCCGATTACAATGTGGGTATTTTGAAGAGTAGAGTGAATAGGCATTTACTAAGCTAGTGCGCCTTACCATCCAGGACTGCATTTCCACTTAACATCAGGTGGGATCGTAGTCAAGCACTTGCTTAGAAATAATTTAAAAAAAAATCGAGAGTTAAATTGTCAAATCATTGTTATCATTAGGATAATTCATTTAGTAAAGACTTGAATATTTGAACAAATTACATAATAATTTGTAGTCATTACATTGTATTAAACAAGGTCGCTTCCCGCTGTCTGTCTGTCTGTTCGCGATAAACTCAAAAACTACTACACTGATTTTCATGCTTTGCTCACCAATGGCTCTGTTCTCTGGGAAGGTTTTAGTATATAGTTTATTAAGTTTTCGTATTCATTGGCTAAATTATAACGATATTTCGGAAAAATATGCCTGAGAGTTTTCAACGAAAACGCTGCCTAAACCCTTTGAGAAATAACGAAATAATATATGATGGAATTGTGTATCTTATATAGGTCTACAGAAAAGTCCGCGATGAATTATTTATTTACTTTTTACACACACACACATTTTATATTACCGACATGCACATACACAAAAATATTAGATACATATTATCATATACCTTACGATCCTCGAAACCTTTAAACTTAAAACCCTGCTCATTCCTCAAACTTTTATGGGAACTTATTATTTTATATACGTTCGCTTGGGCATATTATCTCTCTCTAGTGTCGGTGCATGTCTGAGGATCGTGGTCACCATCAGGATTGCACCTGGAGCCGCTTTGCCTCCACCGACTTCTGTCCAGCGTGTTGTTGTTATGCACGTGTGTATGTGCTGTTCTTACAGCACTGTAAAATTTGGAGGACGACGATTTTACCTGATCGGACCACCTTGCTGGTGAACGGCCGCGAGATCTTTTTCCTGCGGTGTTCCCAACTACGATCAGTTTATCTAGGCATATTATGAATTATTGTTTTTTTCCTTTCACGATGTGATTATTTCTATATCGTGATCTCCCTTAATAATTCTTTACGATTTCTAATACGATTTAGGAGTTTCCTGGTACATCTTTGGAACCCAAGGTCTTATACCGATAGCATTAATATGGCTCCTTACTGAAACCCTTTTAAACAAAAATACCAGGGCTGTGAGGGCATAAATATTAAATCTATATATATAATAGAGAAAGTGTGTGGGTATGTTCCATATAGGCTCCGAAACGGCTGGACCGATTTCAATGAAACTTTCAGGGAATCTTCAGATTGACCTGACGAGTAATCCTGTAAGTTTGGTGATGATCGGAGCACTCCTCTTTTTGAACTGTCAAATACAGCTTTTTTTTTACTATGATGACATTCTATTGTTTTATAACACAAATTTGTATTGACACGTGCGTTGTGTATATTTATGTCATTGTGAATCATTTTGAAGAAGGAAGAAAAATGATATTGTATTAACTGATATGTACATGGGTGTAGGTAATGATCTTCACCCGCTCGAGAAGAGAATGAATACGGAGAGAAATAAATAGTTTAATATATTGTGAGAGTTAAATTAAATATTTAATGATGTAAGTTTATTGTTTAAATAAAATAAAGCAAAATCTAGCACGGCGAAGCGGGCTGGGTCCGCTAGTAAATCAATACAATCGACACCATTTTGATGGCTGGCGTTCCACAATTAGACGAAACGTTACGCGAGAAACGTATGTCGCGTAACTTACGTCCAGTCAACCTGTGGAATCAAATGTCACAATTGTTACGGAACCAGTACGGTTTGGACACCTTCAAGAAACGAACCTACTTCATTCTCAAAGACAACGCACCAGCAGCTACACCGGTGTTATCGATCAATGACGGTGATCACTTAAGACCAGGTGAGTAGTCAATTGGTTCGCCCTTTTTCTTTGAGCACCTCATCATTCTCGAAATTAGGTTAATACCTACCAATCTTTGCCAATTCGCCTTCGCCGGAATGCTCACATTCTTTTTCTTCTACACAATGTGTTGTTCAATCTGTGGGAGGCCTTCACTCTTGTTGATATTCGCGGGAAGAATAACACTCGGAGTCCAGATTTGTAATGTCCTTTATTATCTAATTTCTCAACCATTTATACAATCTTATGTGCTACGTCCTTACTGGTACTAATTAGAAACTAAGTTTGTTGACCAATCAGGAAGGGACACTGATCAACAGCTATTTACAATGAGAGTGAGCGAGAGGTGACCCTCTCTGTCACACATCTTGCGCGCTCCGCACAGAGATAGCGATATGCTGTTTAAGACCCCCGATAAATCCATCCTATCTTTCCTATCTTAAGAAACGTTTTATGTTTCTACACGACTCACATTCACAATCTTTAAGATCATCGGAGAAAATGACACTCAAAATGCCAGAGCATGCAACAAAATTTTTGAACAAATCTTTCTCAGTGGAAGCAGTCCGACTTTGGAATGCTCTGCCACAAAGCATAAGATGCACTAAATCCTTGACAGCTTTTAAGAACCTAGTACATAGGCACTATCTATCTTTATAAATATATTCTTATATGGTATTTGTATGAATATATATTTATATATATATATATATATATACTTAGGTATTTGTTGTATGTTTAGCATATTTATTTATGTATTATTATTATTAATAGTATGTGTATATATTGATAAATGCGTATGTTTATATATATGTATATTGTTGTTTTGTATTAAAATAAATATAATCACAGACCCACTAAAATATTTTTAGACGAAAGTTTCTGTCCATACAAAGGTTGTCTGGAAGAGATCGCTCTTAGCGATAAGACCGCCCATTGCGCATGCAATGACCTTGTCCAATGTGAAAATTGTATTTACTATATCTGTGATGTATTTTGTTGTTAATTGTTGCGCAATAAAGAATATTCATTCATTCATTCATTCATACACGTAGAATGAATGAATGGATTTTATATTGCACAACAATTAAAAAATCATATCACATAAATAATTAATTTTACGTTTTGACAATTGTCGATGTAATTACATGCGCAATGGGCGGTCTTATCGCTGAGAGCGATCACTTACAGACAACCTTTGTTTGGACTGAAATTTGTTTCTAAAAAGGTTTTATGTGAGTATATATAATCTATATGTATTACTTATTGATTTAAATTAATATATTATAATTAAGTATATGATACAATTATACATTGACAGCAAACAACATTGACGTTACAGTACCTTAAGACTGCAACATCGGTGCAAAAGAAATAGAAATATTATGTACTAAAAAACGAAATAAAAAGAGTATGGAACACACACACATTCATAATCCCCATTGTGGTAGGTGCTACAGGGGTCGCAGGCGACGAATCGGGGTGCGCAGGAGACGTTTCATACGTCTCCTTTCGCCGCCCCCGGAATCCGAAGCGGGGCCAGGATGGGAACCTGGCCCCAGCATGCTTCGGCGTCGTCGGGACTTCTCTGAGTGCCGGAGGAGTCCCCTTTGAAGGTGAAGTCCGGTCTTGCCGAGACCGGCCGGTCGTTGGGGTGTCCTGTCGCTGACAGATCCGGGACACCCCGCTCATAACGGCTGATGGCATTCGCGGTAGGTTTGGTGGGTATGGGCTGCCCAGGCCGAGTCCCACACATCCCTCCGGGCCCACCCAGGGTACCGGAGGATGGTTAGTAACTCGATTCCCCCGCGTTAACAAAAAAAAAGGTGCTACAGGGGTAGTAGCAAAGAATTTAATAACATATTGTGAAAACCTTGACGCACAAATAAACATCAGCATCCTACAGAAACAGGCAGCCATACACTCTTCAACTATAGTAAGCAAAGTCCTAGGAGATAACGTATATAGTAGCAACAGTTTAGATACAGCAGACCAACCAAACAGTTAGTGGGTATAATATTATATGTATTTATTATTATATATATTACTATATATCTATATAATAGCGATTGGGAAGTGGCATTCTTTTTCTTGAAGTCTCAAGACGGAATGCACACATAAGACCGGCTATAAGCCGAGAAAAAGGGCGACCCTACACGCATAGATTAAAATATTCATAACTTGACTAAAAAGAGAAATGTTTACAAAATAATAGCTTTTATACAAAA